>OX940799.1:45595975-46971125 GCA_954870605.1 Acer campestre
AAAAACAAAATAAAAAACAAAACCAGTGTTAAAAGTGGAAATTTTGAAAAACAAAAAATACTTGTTTTTCATGAATTTGTTTTTGTTTTTCATTTATAGTGGGTCCCATATCATTAAATAAGTGGGTCCCATACATTATTTTTTTTTCTTTTTTTTCACCCACCAGACCTCATCTCCTTTAATTTTTTATTTTTTATTTTTTATTTTTCTCTTTTTTCTCTCTTCAACGTCAATCTCCTTCTTTCTTCTTCTTCTACCTTCAACTGATCATCTCCTTTTTTTTCTCTTCTTCTTCTCTTCGTCATCTTCGTCTTCTTGCCTTCGATCTCTTCTTCTTCCGATCTATTTTTCGTCACCGATTTGCTCCTCCATTGATCGTCCCACGATCTCCTCTTCTTCCGATCTTCTTCTTCTTCTTCTCCGATTCTTTTCTTCTCCTTCTCCGATCTTCTTCTTCTTCTGATCCACTGCTTCTTCTTCTTCTTCGATCCTCTTCCTCTTCTTCATCTCCGATCTTCTTCCTTTCTTCTTCTCCAATCTGGTTTCCTTTCTTTTTCTTTTTAATTTTTTTATATATTTATTTACTGTTATTTATATTTATTAAAATAATACTTATTTATAATTTAAGAGTTTAGTTTTGATTAATTGATTAATTGATTTTTTTTGGAAGTAATTTATGATGTGTTCTTGTGTTTAAGTTATAAATTACACTACAAAAATTATATTGGTTAATTATTTAATCAATTTGTTTATAATTGTAATAATATTAAACAAAATGTAAAAATTGATATTTCAATTTTCGAAAGTTTTCAGTTATCCTACCGAACGCGTTTTTCCAGTTTTTGTTTTCAAAATACGGAATCCAGTAAATGCTACCAGACGCGTATTCGGAATTCAAAAATGAAACCAAAAACACTGTTTTCATTTTCATTTTTCTTTTCGAAAAACAAAAGCAAAAAACGGCTTACAGGACGGGCCCTAATTATTTTGTAAAATTGTTTTTGAAAAAAAAAAAAAATACAACTTTTTAAAAGTTATAACTAAAAAGTTAAAAACAACTTTTTATTGTTTTTCACAATTTTCAAAACAGTTTTTTTTTTAAAACAAACCACAATTTTTCCCTCCAAACAACTATTTTACCTATTTCAAAAACATTACTAAACACATTTACATCGTTTTCCGTTTTTAAAAATTACTTTTAGAAAACACTACCAAACATGTTTACATTTTTTAAAATATCATTTTTAAAACATGATTTTTATTTTTAAAAATAGTTTTTAAAAACATCATTTTAAAAACGATACCAAATGCATCCTGAGCTTCTCCAAATAAGCTATTTTTTAGATTTTTATTTAAAGAGATAAATTATCTCAACTTTCTTCATGAACTTTAGTTATTTTGCCATATACCTCTTCTATTACAAATACTTAATTATTGTCCTTTTTTGTAATATTTAACAACAAGAACTCTTTTAAAGATATTTTGTCAAATAATCTATTATTTAAAAACTTTTTTTTTTTAATGAATATCAAACAACATACAGTTTTTTGTTAAAAACTCTACTCAATAGAAGTTCTACTTATAAAATATCTACTTTGTAAACTTTACTTGAAAAGTCATTACAAACACACCTTAAGCTTAAGCTCAAATTAACAATGAACCTTGAATTGAAGGTAGTATTTGAAGCCCAGGTACTTTGAATGTTAAAACATGGAAATGGGCTGCAAATTGTGGGTCTCGTTATAATGAGTGTTTTTCTTCTATATTAAATTAAATTTATTTTGTAAATAGGTCACCATCGTCCATAGAGATGAGTACGGTTTTACGATCTAAGATCAATCGAACCAAACTATACCTAAAATACGTTGAATCACCATGTTAAGAAGAGTCAATATGATTTAAAAAATAAAAACCAAGTTTGCACGAGTCATTGACGGTTTTGCCTAACTAAAAATCAAACCAAACCGAATAAATTGAGCAAATATTATATGTATACATTATAAAATTAAATATAAATAAATATAAGATTTATTTTATCTATTCATACATATTAATAGTGTTGTAAAAGTCGGCGCCTAGGCCCGCCTAGTCGGTGTCTAGGCGCTAGTCGGACCTCTACTGCTGTGACTTCAAAGCAGTCGGCCAGGTTAGGCGGAAAGAGGGCAGTCGCCGCCTAGTCGGAGGAAGTCGGCAAGTCGGCAGCCAGGCGGTCTGGTCAGTCAAACCAATGTTGACCGACTTATGGCATAAATGACATCGTTTTGTTAGGTTTTATTTTAAAAAAAAAAATTGAAATTGGTTCAAGTGTCAGTTTAACAAAGCAGAGAGAGTGAAACTGATAGACTCATAGACCATTCGCAAATCACAAAACACAAAACCAAAACAGCTCTGTCGTCCAACTCGTCGACTCCAGGCTCGTCACTGTTGCCATCCAGCTCGTCGCCGTTGCCGTCCAGCTCGTCGCTGTCACCATCAGCCACCAGTTCTTCTTCTTCACTTCTGGTATTCTTCAATTTGTGAGGGGGTAAGTGGGTTACAAATTGTCAATTGACTGAATTTAGTTATGTAGTTTGAGCATTGAACTTTGAATTAGAATTTTATTGTTAAATGGAGTCAAATAAACCTTCAATTGCTAGTTACAAGTGTTTAATCAGAGAATCCCCAAATTTTGTAAACCCTGGAATTTAATTGACATAAACGAAACTCATCTGTTCTTTACTTCTTTTTACTTTTTTTGTGTTGAACTTTCAATTGAATGCTGTTGAATTGAGTTGAATAATGTTTTTGGGAGAGACTGAGTTGATCATTGGTGATATTAAAGCCTTGTTAAAGGAAGTCAGATTTTGGCATTTTGCAAATTCCAGGGCATTTCTTGTGTGAGTTATGTCGTGGCACATAATCTGGCTTCTTGGCTTTGTCCTCTAGAAAGAATCAGTTTTGGTAGAATGTTTGCCTTAGCAGTATTTTTCCTTGCTTGTAGTTTTGTTCCTGTTGTTTATCAAAAAATATATAAAATAGAGAAGGGTGTCATTATGATTTTCTCTCAATCAAGGTATCCTTGATGAACTTCTTGGTTTTGTCTAATTGTCAAAAATGTCTTGCTTCGGCTTGGGAACTGACAGTAATTTAACCTCAAATTTTAAACCTAGACGGTAGTGTAGATGAGACAGTAGAGTAGATGAGACACTTACTAGTTATTTTAAACACTAACTCACTAAGTAACTTAGTATTTATTTTCTTTATTCTAAATTATAAATTTGTTATTTGAATTGTGGATTGTGCCATTGTAGTTGTTTTTAAGTCTTTAAGACATGAGTTCTTCACGTGGCAACACGACCAACACCAACCTTGCTTCTGGGGCAGCCTCTAACGAATCTGTTTTGAAACGAAAATCGGATGATATTGGGTGGGAGTTTGGACATTTGAGTGATCCCTCCAATTTTGATAGAGTTGAGTGCAAATTGTGTGGAAAGAAGTTTGGTGGGGGAGTATATCGTCTAAAACAACATAATGCCCACATATCTGGAAATGTGGCTAAGTGTTTGAGGTCAACGAAGGAGGATCAAGAAAAATGTAAAAAAGCCATCGAAGATGCAAGAAATAAGAAGAAAAAAAAGTATAGGGGAGAACAAGAGATAAGAGCGGAAGTTGATATCTTTGGGATTGAGGAAGAAGAAGAAGAAATTGAAGGGTTAGGGCCAAGGAAAAAAAACAAACTTTCTTGGCCCTATGGATAAATTTACATCGAAAATCGACCCTGAATCTTCGATGAGTGCTAGTAAGTCACTTCGCCAACAAAATATGAATGATGCTCTCTTTAAGCAGAGAACACATTCTGTGCATCGATATGTGGCTAGGTGGGTGTATGAAGTGGGCATTTCTTTCAATGCTATTCAGAACAATAGCTTCAGAGCAATGATGGAGGCAGTTGGTATATTTGGACTAGGATATAAAGAGCCAAGTCGATATCAATTTAGTGAACCGTTGTTGAAGGAAGAGGTTTCTAATACCAAAGAGGCTCTAAAAAAACAAGAAAATGAGTGGAAATTGACTGGATGCTCAATTATGACTGATGCTTGGACTGATAGGAAAAGGAGGAGCATTATGAACTTATGTGTGAATTGTTGCAAAGGTACCACTTTCCTTTCTTCCAAGGAAACCTTCGATGAGGCACATATCGCGGAACTCATTTTTCAGTATGTAGACAAATGCATTGAACAAGTTGGGCCACAAAATGTTGTTCAAGTAGTGACTGACAATGCTTCCAATAATATGGCCGTGGCAAAGATGTTGAAGGAGAAGAGGCCTAGCATATTTTGGTCATCATGTGCTACATACACTATCAACCTTATGCTTGAAGGCATTGGTAAATTATCCAGGTTCAAAAAAATCATTGATAGTGCAAAAGCTTTCACGATCTTTATTTATGCACATCACAAAATCTTGTGGATGATGAGGTCCTTCACAAAAAAGAAGGACATAGTGAGGCCAGGAGTCACTAGGTTTGCCTCGGCTTTCTTAACATTGCAAAGTTTGGTGGAGAAAAAAGATAACTTAAGGGTAGGGATGGGCGTGGGGGCCCAATGGGCCGGGGGAGGGTACCCCCACCCCCACCCCCATTCCTCAAACCTCCCCCCACCACCTCCCCCAAAATCCATTTGGGGGGACCAATGGGGGGGACGTTTTGGGGGGAGGCTCCCCCACCACCACCCCCACCCCCACCCCCAAAACCCATTTCCCCCATTTCATTTCCTTTTCAATTCTAAATTTTAAAATTTCAATACGAAAAGTAATAAAAACATAATAAAAATATAATACAAAACAAAATAGTCATGTTAATTTTTATAATTTAATATTATAATTTATAATTTTTTTAATTGTTAAAATTTTTATATATAAATAAAAATAAAAATAAAAATAATATATATATATATATATTATTTTGGGGGCCCAATGGGGTTTTGGGTTTGGGGGGAGGTACCCCCACCACCTCCCCCAAAATCCATTTGGGGGCAAAATTTGCCCCCAAAACCCCATGGGGGCCCGTGGGGGATGGGGCCCCATGGGGAAACGTCCATCCCTACTTAAGGGTAATGTTTGCTAGCACGGGATGGGATCGATGCAAATGGTCGAAGACTGCTAAGGGGAAGGCCGCCTACTCTACCGTGATGAACATCACTTTTTGGAATGGAGTGACAACTTGCTTGAAAGTATTTGCTCATTTGGTAAAGGTACTTCGACTAGTTGATGGGGATCAAAAGCCATCTATGGGCTTTTTGTATGGGGAGCTCAAAAAAGCAAAAGAAGAGATAAAGTTGGCTTTGAAAGGTAATGAGAATTCTTATCGGCCTATCATTGACATTATTGATAGTAAAGCTAAGGATCTGCTCGATACTCCATTACATTTAATGGCTTATCTCTTAAACCCCTTTTATTTGTATGATGATCCAAGCATTGGAAATGAGGGTGACATCTTGGATGCGGTATGTAGTTGTTTAGAGATATTCTATCCCAATGATTTTGAGAAGCAAACAAACATCATGATGACTGACTTGGCAATGTATACCACAAAAGAGGGTGGTTTTGGAAAAATACAAGCGATAAAAGCATGCGAGATTAACAATGACAAATATGATCCAGGTAATAACAAGTATTCACTTTAAATTTATATTACTAATTATTGTATTAGATTATTGGACTATATTATTCACCTTAAATTTTAAATATTTATCTTTTATTATGTAGTTCAATGGTGGTCTTTGTTTGGACATCAAACACCTAACTTGCAATGGGTGGCAAAAAGGATCCTCACGTTAACCACTAGTTCCTCTGGGTGTGAAAGGAATTGGAGCACTTTTGAAGGGGTAAGTTATTTAGTTATTTACTAAGTACTTAAGTAGTATAAGTTATAAAGTTATTATTTACTAGGCATTATCATGTTACTTTTAAAATTTGTTTGATTAATTTGACTTATATGTTTTATCACTTTATGTAGATACATACAAAGAAAAGGAATAGACTAGATGTGGATCGATTGAACAATCTAGTATATGTCCAATTCAATGCCAAATTGATTAATAAGCAAAAAAGGTTAAAGGATAAGGAATTGAACATAGATCTACTATTAGCAAGTGATGGCGATGCTAGTAATGCCCAAGGATGGATAGTTGATGATGGTGATGAATGAGTTGAGCTAGATTCGGTGTTCACTTCGCAAATGGTTGATGAAGCAACCGAAGCGGATGGAATGACACAACTTCAAAGAAGTGCTAGAGTTCAAAGACTTGAAAGAACTCTTGAAGAAGAATTTGAATCTGAAGATGAAGCGGTGGAGGAAGATGATTTTGAATTTGAGTCCGATGAAGAACAAGTGTTGGAAACATATGGAGAAGAACACAAAGAGCAAGACATTTAGAGCTAGACTTTTATTTCCGCATTTGACTTATGACCTTATTTTGTTTGCTACTATACTTGTTGAGTTGTTGTTGACTTGTTGGAAACTTGGATAATTTGTTTAATTGTTTACTTTTGTTGGAACTTGGAATTTGAATTACTTGGTTGGAATTTCATTTAGTTTGTTGGATTTTGTTTAGTTTTTTACTTTAGTTGGAACTTGGAATTGATTTACTTTGGTTAGAATTTCATTTAGTTTGTTGGATTTTATTTAGTTGTTTATGGAATTTTGATTCTCAATAGTCAACATTGAGTTTTTTAGAATTTGATTTTCAATTTTAGGTTCAAAATATGAAAATATATGAACATATATGAAATATTATGATATTTATTGAATTACAGGAAAAAAAATTAGTAAAAAAAAATTTTGGTAGGCCGCCGGCACACCGTCGATCGGCCGATAGCCGACTTCCGACCATTTACCTAGTCCCCGACTAGTCCCCGATTAATCCCCCTAGGCGCTAGGCGGTAGGTTGCCGCCTGACTAGCGCCTAGCGACTTTTACAACACTGCATATTAACATATATATATATATATATATTTCTTAAGTTAACTATTCAAAAACGAACTTCAACTTGATTTTTTTTTTCCTCAGCTTTATTGAAATGCATGCATGACTTTTGTTTTGGAAATGGAAAAACAAAAATGAACTTCAGTTTGGACATTTTTTCCCCCTCAAATTTCATGTTGTTGTTGAAGTGAAAGAACGAATTTTGTTTCGGAAATGGAAGAATAAAACTAAACTTCAATTCGGATTATTCTGAACTTCGACTATGATTGTTATTATTATGTGTATTGTGAAATATATTTTAAATTATAATGGAATGTGTTATGTATTATTTGGATTTCCGTTTATAATATTAAGTTTTTTTTTCCTTTTTTTTTAATTTTAATTTTGTTTTAATAATCTTGGAGTTGTGGAATTATATATAAAAATCTTATAATATGGCACCTCACCTTTTAATAGAGCTAGTAGTACACCTCCCTTCCACATAAATGGTGAGGGGTTCAAATCCCACCATGCATATTTTACAAGCATGTGTGGGGAGTTTTTTTTCTCGGGTTGTGAGAGTAGATATTCGAGTCGCACATGTATTGTTTAATCATGGTAGATCCCGGCAATCCTATTGTAATATTCTTGTAATACTTCAAAAAAAATTATAATATTTGAATATTTTATCAAATATATAAACCAATTTATGGTCCAAAAGGCCCACACGGTTGAAATCATAGGTAAAATGTTCATTAGGCCCAAAAACCAAAAACCGTATTAAACCAAACCAAATTGGAAAAAACAAATTCTAGTTAGATCAAGTCAACTTGTTTTTTATTTCCAAAAAAAGTCGATATGTTTTTGTGATCTCTCTATAAATGTTCACATTTTGAGCTCATTTTCCTAGCTTTTGTGCTCGTTTTCGAGCATTTTTGTATATATAACGTGTGTTTAAGTCATGTATAGGCAAATGTTCCCTAAAGATGATGTTTGTGCTTAAAGTGAATAGAATAGGGCAAAAAGGGAAATTATTCAATGTTAGAAGGGAAGTGTGGGATGGAAGTGCATGATACAAACCGCACTGAATATTAGAAGAATATGCGAGAATGCAAGTGCGGGCAAGAAGTCGCACTCACAAACCTCACTGAAGATCAGTGAATTGTGTGAAGAGGCGAGTGCGGGCAAGAAACTGCACTTAGAAGCCGCACCAAAGATTAGAGACTTGTGCGAGTCCAGCCAATGCGGGCAAGAAGCCACAACATGAAGTTGCACTGACAAATGCGGGATGTCAGTGCGGGCTACAAGGGGCACATCACCCATCTAGGTCTGAAAACACACAAAATTACAGGAGAATTTTGGTCTTTTCCACCCCAAATCATGCCCTAACTTGCCCATCCTATAAATACACCTTCTCTGCCTCTTCTTTCATAATCATTCTCTCCTTCACACAACACTCAAACCCTAAAAACAAATCAAGAGAAAGAGGAGCTTCAAGCTCCCATGAAGGTTTTTCACCCATCTTAAAGTAGATTGCAAGGAGAAATGAGGGCTCTCTTGATCAAACCCGAGCCAAGCAACAACATTGGAGATGAAGACACTTTGGAGGGACTTCTACCCTAGGGTTTTCTCTTATATCTCATTCTCTTTATATTTCTTGTTTCTTTGACGTGTAATCCTCATTTGGGAATGTTTGTAAACCTACAATTGTGCTATTTATGTATGATTTACTTTTGAGTAGATTTGGGTTTTGTTATATTCTTTGCTATTATTATGAATTAATCTCTTCTTGTCACATGCATGTGTATGAAGGGTTAGAAATTGATGTGTATTCATGAATGAGATTATGAGTAGTATAACTTAATTTAGGATTAATATAATGTAACCTCTCATTCTTGTATGTATGTTGATGGATGATTTAAAATGCCATGTTTGGAATGATTTAAGTGCATTAGAGTTAGATTTGTGCTTTTGGATGATCTTCCGAGCATGATATTGAGTAATTAGCTCTAAAGAATGGGAAAAAATTGTTTTAAGCATGACCTTGCAGGATAAGTTCTGGTTCTATGTTCTTGAGCATTAATGGGTCTTTGGCTATTGTTCATTCTATGACCATAGCTAAGTGATGGTTGAAGACACAGTTGCTCTTTCATGACCTTTGGAGAGTGGCGATTTGATTTTGATAATTACCTTAATCAAGAGAACGAATCATTGACTTGAATTGAATGTGCTTAATTGTTTAACAATCAACTTGATATGCATATTTGTTTAGTGAACTTATTTCTCTTTTGTGATCATTATCTTGCATCTCTCCTATCCACATTTGTTTTTGTAATTCGTGTGTCTTGCCTTTAAAAGTAATTTAATTTAGCTTAGGAGTAGTGTAATTTAAAAAGGCAGGCACTTAGTTACTTTCATCCTTTAGTTTTAGGTTATTTTTGTTCACATGCTCTCACTCCAACTGCATTATGCCTATACTTCACACACATCATTCTCACTTCATATATATTCTATTTACATTGCTTAGAATAATGCTAGAGCTAGAGATGGCATAACATAATATCGATGACCCTCCTTATGGGAACAACTCGTACTTAGTGCTATACTACCATGTAACGATATGTGCACTTGTGTGATAAACCAACACACTCATATATTTTAGGGAACCACTTCAGGCGTGTCATTTTGCGAGTTAGTTCGATTAAAAAAATGAAAACCGAGTATATGCGAGTCATGTACAGTTTTGACTAAAAACTAAACCGATTCAATTACTGAGCACCTTAAACATCCATCTAAGATATGGACGAAGGAGATTTAGAATTTAAAAAATAAATTTTTTTTTAATTTTAGGGTTTTAAGGGCATTTCTATCTTTTACCATTTTCACGGTCAACTCTAACACTTAATGGTCAAACACTAATGATAGAGTAGGGTATGTCACTGTTAGTTTTTGAGAAAGCTATTTCCATGTGTAAATTGTCAAACCTCTAGTAGGTAGCTAGTAATTACTTCACCAAAAAAAAATTAAAAAAAAATTACATACATGTCCAACTAATAAAAACCCTTAAAATAATTGTGTAAATAAAAATAAACTAATAATATATTTAAAAGAAATAAAAAAATAATAATAATATATTTAATAACACAAAATAAGATGAATAGTTTTTTTTTTTTTAATAAAATATTGAAGGTTAAAAATGTAACTAATGTTGTGTACCAAAGGCATTATAGACAATAATGAAAAAGTAACAAGGGTTAAATACTTAGTCAATGGATCAAATTGATGGATTTTGGAAAGGATTAAAGTGATGAGAATAATAAAGATATTTAAAAAGGTATCAAGTGGCAAAAAAGATAGGAATTATGTGAAAATTTCCCTTTTAGTTATTTGTGTTAGAATCCATAACCCTATTTTTTACTAAATTATTTCATATTTGTATCATGTTCACCGGTTTGTATCGTATTTATTTTAATCCAAAAACAGTATATTTATTTTTTGCTCAACCAAAATAAATATATCAAAACTTTCAATATGTTACAACGTATTAAATTTGAAGGATTACAACAAAATTTCTCACACAAGCTTCTAAAATGCACATGGTGGAACTCGAACTCCTGAATACCAATGTAGAAATGAGGTGCACAACCACCCAGGGGCGGAGGTATTTGAAAATATAGGCCACGCTGTTTTTTTGAAAAAAGTTGAAAGTTTTACTAATTACCATGTTTTACATTTATATTTACCAAAATTAATCTAATTATAATAAAAAGTTTCAGACACAAAACAAACAAATAAAACACTTCCAAACTGTGAATCACCAAGCCACCAACTAAATTTAACCTCTTCATTATCTCAAAATATGTCTTTCTCAAGAGTTAAGTTTTGATCTTTCAAGAATTTTTTTTTTTTTTGATTTTTTGTTTTTTTTTTTTTTTTTGTAATATGCTAGTAGCCGGTAGGAAAGATAGGCCATTTGATTCGTTTAGCACCTTAGTTTTAGGTCAATGTTGTTGTTTTTAATTAATTTACTATTTGTTTTGTTTTAAATAGTTCAGTGATGTAGTCTCAGAATGACGATGGCAAGTTTATTGGGCCTGAAGTTTTTTTGTTTTTTGTTTTTTGTTTTTTGTTTTTTTGTTTAGTTGAATTAGTTCATTAGGCCGAAAAGGAAAATATATAAATAAAAAGGTTTGGAATTAGGCTCTGTTTAAACATAAATATATTGGGTTCTGAGGCTTTAAAGAAGAAAAAGAAGTAAATGTGGCCAGTTAGGGCCCCAGCAAAATGCTGAGTTTGTTGCCCCTATAGGCCGGCCCTGATTATATACAAAAGCCAACAATATGAAATTGGCCCAATGGTATGTCTCACACAACTACACAGAGATTGTTGGTTTGAGTCTCTCCTCCTCTCGAAATCCTAAATTATTGTAATATTTAAATATATATATATATATATATGTACAAAAGCCAAGAAAAAAATCAATTAATAAAATTTCTTCATATTGTTTAGATTCACTAAAAAAAAAAAAAAATTGGTTTAGCCCACCCTGCTATTACGTCCTGGTTTCGTCCCTACAACCACCTGTGCTAAGAGGTGATGTGCAATATAAAATGATTTAAATAGCCATTAAATGGAAACATAATGGAATTATTGGTGATATAATTTTGTGTTAGTTACTTAGTTATGCAAGGTCTCATGCATTTTGGGTAGCATATTAATGGAATGACTTCTACATTCAAAGTGGGTGTTTCTTTTAAAGAAAAATTGATGTAAATGAGTTTTAAGTTTCTTATAAGATTTATGTTACTAAAACATTTGTTTTTCTTTCTTTAATGATAAATTGATGTCAAATAATCAATTTCATTTATTAAAAGAAAAAATTAGAACTCTTATGAAATATGGGAGGAAACTAAAATACATAGAATATTGAAAAATATGTTGAAAGAAAAGAAAGAACAGGAAAATCGTCATCCATCAGTAACTTACCCTTCATCTATCGTCACTGTCATTCCTACACTCTGCCGCTCATAGGTACGATCAAAATTGAAGTCATGAAAAGCAAACAAGAAGTAGAATTTAAATTCAACTCAGAAGAGAGTACAACCGCTTCAATTCTCCAATAGCAATTGAAACTTTAAAAACAATTTGTGTAATAATTTTTTAGTATTTGATTCTAACTACTTTATCGTTAAGGGAATTATCATTTTAGTCCTTATATTTTTTGAATTATCACTTTGTTTTAACTATCTTTCTCTTTTTAGTTCTTGTGGTCCTTATAATTTCAAAAATCCATCAATTTGGTTCCTATGACCAAATTTTTGATAGTCCAAAAAAAAAAATGTTGAATGACTATTTTACCCATGACAATTTATTTTCTTTTAAAAAATAAAAGAAAAGAAAAGAAAAAAAAAATGAAAAAATAAAAATAAAAAATTAAGTGGAGACCCACTAGATCTCCACCTCCATGGCTCCGTGGAGATCCATCTCCATCGACGATGAAGATCAATGGAGTGAACAAGGTCTCCATTGGTGATGGAGACGCCGAGATCTCCATCACCAATGGAGATCCAAATGGAGGTTGAGATCCAGGCTTTTTTTTTTTCCAATTTTTTTTTTTTTTAAATTTGATCACCAAGATTTATATATGAAATGGATGATAGAGATCAATCTACCTATTTTTGTTTTAGGAAAAAAATTATTTTTTTTTAAGAAAAAAATTATTTTTTTATGTACATTAATTTTTTTTTTTTTAAATAAATAAATCTCCACTATCCATCTAAGATTTGAGTGGTGGAGATATACAACTTTTTTCTTTTTGTATTATATAAATATATATATATTTAAATTATATTTTTTTAGTGTTGACACATGACATGTTCTTGGTTTAAAGACAAAATTACCCTTGAAACCGTTAAAGTTGACTGACGGTTGACTAACTGAGGGCACAAATCGATGGGTTTTTTGAAAACATAGGGGCCATGAGAACTAAAAACATAGGGAGAGAGAGTTAATAATGTCATAATTCAAAAAAAAAAAAAAAAAAAAACGTAAGTACTAAAATGATAATTCCCCTTATATTTACATTTCAAATTTAAGAACTCTATCAAGAAACAATCACCGTGAACCAACCAGTGTTCTGAGAATTTGTTCCAAGAGAAGCAAGGGTTCCAACACTTAACACCAACTGATCAGCCAAAATCTGAAGTTGACCTTTTCTTTTAGTGTTATATTGAAATGTGTGTAAATCTTACATGCATAGACTGCTGTAGCTTGCAAAAACACTAGCTAATTTCAGTAACGGACTAACGGTGTAATTGTTGGATGCAAAACTGGATCATCCACTATCCACTCAATGACCTATTTTAACATGTTGATTGTAGAAGTCACAGCTCAAAAAATCACTTCAAGCATAAGTAGTATCCCCAGGTTATAGACAATGAGCAATTACAAACATTCATGGGGACAATCCAATCTTCTACCAAGTTCTTACCCTTGCATAGTCAAAACGCTTGCAGCTACCGACATTATCAGTATACTTTTTCCTTCTGCTCGAAGTGTCATCCCATTAGAATGTTAACATCCTCATTTCCCAACAATTGAATCTAGGTGAAAGCTATGCCAGTACATAACTATCCATCGTCTACTTCTCTTTCCGCCAGCTTTGTCCTTAATTCTTTCCTCGGCTTAGTTGAAAGGCCTTTCTCCATCATCTCTTCTTCATACTTCCTAGCCATATCTAACATACCCTTTTCAATCAGAGCATCAATTAAAGCATTGTAAGCAAACTCATCGGGACTACATCCAAGCTCTTTCATCTTTTTCCAAACTAAAAGAACTGGTCGAAGAAACCCCCATCTCCCAAACTTCCTTATAAGCATCACAAATGTATCCATTTTCGGCCTAATCCCACTTTCAATCATCCAATCAAACAACCTAAGAATCTCTTTTGGCTTTTCAAGACACCGAAAAAAGCAGTGGTAAGTCATCACATCCGGCACAATACCCTTCTTAGGCATATGACCAAGCACAGCATATGCTTCCTTCACCCTCCCATTCTCACACAAAAGCTTTAAAATAATATTACAAGTCACCACATTCGGTTCACAACCCACCTCCCTCATCTCACGATACACCCTCATTGCGAAATCAACACCCTCCGACATACCAACGGCGCGAATAACTGTATTATACGCCACCACATCCATCTTTATCCTTTTCATCTTCAACTCCTTATACAATTTCACTGATTTCCAAGGCTTCTTGCTCTTGCACATTATATCCATATATATCGAATACGAATGCAAATCTTTAACTACTCCCCTTTTATCCATCTCTTCCCAGAACTCCCTACACTTACCCCACCACCCTAGCTTGAACCACCCTCGAAGAATCATATTATAAATCTTTGTATCGCTTCCATTCAACCCATCAAACCCCACAATTTTCCTTTCACCGAAACACAATTCTTGCGCCTCTATAACATGCTTATACTCACAGAGCGAATCAACAAGATTACAATACGATGTTTCATCTTTCAAATTAAACTCATCTAATCGATTAAATGTGTCTATAGCTTCATTTACAAGATGTGCAGATACATAACGTTTAAACATAATACGAAAAGTGGCATGGTTAGGATTCGAATCAGGGTTTTTCCGCATACGTTGAATTAAATCCCAAGAAGAATCGAATTCGAAAAACTTACCCAGAATATCAATCATGCGATTGTAGGTGTCAGTGGTGTGACGGACCTGGTGTTGAGTTTCAACCCAGTTGAAGAACTCGAGCGCGCTCTTCCATTCATTGTTGTAGCAAGAAAGAGTGTCTTGTATGGTGTTCTGGTCGAAGATTTGCGGATTCGATTGAGGTTTTGGGTTGTGGGAGTGGAAATATGAGAAGAGGATTCGAGTGTGAGAGAAGAGAGTAGTTGGATTGAGGCAGCGAGAGGTTGATGAAGAGAGCATTTGTTGATTTTATGCGAAATGATTTTAGCGTCGTTTGAGTGAAACTGGGGTTTATGTTTAAAAAAAAAAAAACCTGGGGTTTTATACTTTTATAGGAGTTTTGAAGTAAAGTTGAAATAAGCAAGGACGAATTGAGAAACTACCCCTGATCTTTGAAGAAATGACGGAATTGATCTTTTCTAAGAAATAATAAAAAATAAAAAAAACAGTCAACACTATTTGTAGAGTGAGAACCTAATTGAACTGTTAAATATTCAGTTAAATATTTTGAAACGTATTAACATGTTGAGTCGAATTGAGCTAAACATGATAGATTTGGTTCGGTTCGGTTTGATTTAATATCATTTTGGACCTTTTAAATTTAGTAATTTTTATATATTCTTTTAACTTTTCAGAGCATACAGTGATAAATGTCTACTTATTTGAGCTTTCGGGTCCATAAAATGTGTTTTTAAGCCTTCTAACCATAAGCCGATAATATAAGTCTTTAAAAGATACATTTAATAGAAATTTCACTTTTTAAACAAATTTATCATATTGATACATTTAATTTTTAACTTATGATAAATAGATCACTTAAGTCCTTACTTAAACTTATGTTGATCTACCACCGTCCGATATAGTTTAATGCTAAAGATCGTTCATTCATTCAGCATATTTCAAATTCGCAATATATGATATATCAAAAAAATAATAATAATAAAAAGACTTTTGTTGACCCAAATTAACAAGATCTTACCACCGTTCAATGTGGTTAGATGAAAAGAGTGTTCATTCATGTTAACAATGTTTTGAATTGTCATCACAGCAAACGGTATAAAACAAAAGTAATTGGTGTATTTACAAAAGAATTAGTTAAAACTTTGATATTTCATCAAAATGTAGGTTCAATTTAAAATTTGCTTTTACAAGTTGAATTCCTTATTTTTTCAAATATATAACTGGTCTGGTGCTTCCTTGTCACTTGAACAAATTATCAAAGTATCAAACACCTGAAAACACATAAAACTCCGAACCCCTCTTCTCTGTACCTCTAAGTCTTATGTCTAAAACCCTTTTATCTCGCATCAAACCCCTGAGCAACTGCAAGCCCACTTCTTCTTCTTGTCCATCATCATTTCCTCCAACACCCCGCATCAAGCGACTCGTCAATGAAACTCTCCAAATCCTCAATTCCCACCAAGACTACCAACACTCTCTCGACACCCGTTTCTCCGACGAAGAAGAAACCCACGTTTCGGACATTGCCCACATCGTTTTTGATAGACTTCATGATGTGGAACTGGGTTTGAAGTTCTTTGACTGGCTCGCTAAACAACCCGAAAGGTGCTCTTCTCGAAATGGGTACGCGTGGTCTTCGTTTTTGAAGCTGCTGGCGAGGTTTAGAGTGTTCTCGGAGATTGAATCGGTCTTGAATGATATGAAATTGGAAAATGTAAAGCCAACCCATGAAGCCATGAGTGTTGTTGTACGGGCATATGCGGACTCTGGACAGGTTGATCAAGCTCTAGACATGTATTATTATGTTATTGGGTTGTATGATTGTGGTCCTGATGTTTTTGCTTTTAATTCATTGCTTGCTTTGTTAGTTAATTGTAAAAAAAATGAGATTGCACGGAAGTTGTATGATGAAATGTGTAAAAGAGGTGATGGTGTGGATAATTATAGTACTTGTATTGTTGTGAAGGGTTTGTGTAAAGAAGGGAAGGTTGAAGAAGCTAGAAAGTTGATTGAGGAGAGGTTTGGAGAGCGGTGTGTACCAAATATTGTGTTTTATAATACACTCATTGATGGGTATTGCAAGAGAGGTAATGCTGAAAGTGCTAATAAGCTGTTTAGGGAGTTGAAACGGAAGGGGTTTGTTCCTACATTGGAGACTTATGGGGCCATGGTAAATGGGTTTTGCAAGGAGGGTAATTTCAAGGCGATTGATAGGCTTTTGAAAGAAATGAAAGAGATGGGTTTGAAGGTTAATGTTCGAGTTTCTAATAATATAATTGACGCTAAATATAAGCACGGTTTTAAGGTTGAAGCAATGGCGACTGTAAGGTGGATGATCGAGAGTGGTTGTAATCCCGATATTGTTACTTATAATACTTTGATCAGTGGTTCATGTAGGGATGGGAAGGTTCTGGAAGCCAGCCAACTTCTAGAACAGGCAATGAAGAGCGGATTGGAGCCAAATAAGTTTAGTTATACTCCTCTTATGCATACATATTGCAAACAAGGGGATTATGTTAGGGCGTCTGGTTTACTTATTGAGATGACAGAAAGAGGAATTAAACCTGATTTGGTTGCTTATGGAGCTCTTATTCATGGGCTTGTTGCTATAGGGGAGGTGGATGTTGCAGTGACAATTCGAGATAAAATGATGGAAAGGGGAGTATTACCTGATGCTGGTATTTACAATGTTATAATGAATGGGCTTTGCAAGAAAGGGAGGTTTCCTGCTGCAAGGAACCTGCTTGCTGAGATGCTTGATTATAAAGTACCACCTGATGCATTTGTGTATGCAACACTAGTGGATGGCTTCATCAGGAGTGGTGATCTTAACGAGGCAAAGCATCTCTTTGAGACAATTGAAAAGGGTATGGATCCTGGTGTTGTGGGGTACAATGCCATGATAAAGGGTTACTGCAAATTTGGATTGATGAAGGATGTGATGTTGTGTGTCAAAAGAATGGTAGAAAAGCATCATTCCCCCGATGCGTTCACTTATTCGACAATTATAGATGGTTATGTTAAACAGCATGACTTGGATGGTGCGCTGATGATGTTTGGAGAGATGGTGAAAAAGAAATGCAAGCCAAATGTTGTCACATACACTGCTCTAATTAATGGGTTTTGCGGCATCGGAGATTCTGATAGGGCTGAGAAAATCTTTAAAGAGATGCAGTCTTGTGGTTTGGTGCCTAATGTAGTAACATATACTATAATTATTGGGAGCTTTTGTAAGCAGGGAAGACTTGCAAAAGCTGCTTCCTATTTTGAGCTAATGCTGACAAACAATTGCATTCCTAATGATGTTACTTTCAATTATTTGGTAAATGGATTCACAAATAGTGCACCCAATGCAGTATCTAACAGTGAGTCAGAGGAAAGTAATAAGTCTATATTTCTAGATTTTTTTGGAAGGATGATGTCAGATGGATGGAGTCGTAGGGCAGCAGCCTATGATTCTATCCTCATCTGCCTTTGCCGCCATGGAATGGTTAAAACTGCTTTGCAGCTGCATCAAAAAATGATTAGTAAGGGCTTTCCTCAGGATCCTGTATCTTTTGCTGCCCTGCTATATGGTGTTTGTTTGGAAGGAAGATCCAAGGACTGGAAAAGCATTATCCCCTGTAATTTGAATGAACAAGAACTACAAATTGCTCTCATGTATTCACAGTGTTTAGACTGGTATTTGCCCCAAGGTACGGCTCCTGACGCTTCACTTAGTTTACAGACCTTAGTTGAAGACCACAAGTCACAAAACCAAAAAGTGGGCAATCAAAAGGTCTCAGCGAGATAGGGTAGGGTGTAAATGTCTAAACTTCATCTAGGTTTCCTGAAAGCAAAAGAAACTAATCACTGGTTGGCTGCACCAATGAGCCATCCTTGGAATGTTTAATTTTATTGATGATGATCTCTTGATAAATGCTTTAGACATAACTTCTGGATACAAGATGGCTCAGTAAACGGTCCTGAGGAATGACGTCCCGTCCATTCTCCATAATGTTGCAGCCTGAAATATGGTAGATAAGTTTTCTGTGGATTGTATGTGATATATTCAAAGAGTTTGAGATAACTCCCTAGTATTAATAGCCTAATTTTCAATCTGTGGTGCTTGGCAGGAAGTGAAAATCCATGTATATTAGCTGTAATTGTATCCAATCGGAGCAAGATGCTGAACCTGAAATGGCCTGCCTTTCAAGGTATTTACAAGGATTTCGCTTTGCTTGCCTTCTAAAGTTCTAATATTGACTCTGGTTGTGAATATATTTATTATATGGTCTTTTGTTCTCGAGTAAATAAATGATTTCAAACCAAGGTTGGGATGCATGCTTGTTTTATCTATTGTCATAGACATCGGAATCAAATGATTCTGACTTACAAAATCGTTTTCATGTGTCCATGCTTGTTTAGCCAACTAACTGGAATATATATACAAAAAGTTTTTCTATTTGCATCAAATAGGCTATCAAGAACAACAAATATTTAAGAAGTTTCCTTTACATGCTTAATTCTGGGATGACTTGAAAGATTCATATAATTTAGAAACTCCGCTGCAAAGAAATACCTTCTCATTACCTTAAGGGCATGTTTGGCAGATGGGTTAGGATGGGAATCGGCTTAATTTTAGTCCCAATCTCATGTTTGGCTGCACAAATGGGATGGGTTAAATTAATCCCAACAGTAAAATGAATCCCAGCCTAATGGGATAAAACAATCCCATCTAAAATGATGGGATTCAAATGAATCCCATCTTATTTTCTCGAAATCATCATCTTCTTCTTCTTCAATTGGTCTATTCTTTTGGGTGGGTGGGTTTGATCGATCAAGATGAGAGAGAGAGAACAAAGAAGACAACCTTTGTTTTGGTGGGTCGATAGAGATGCGAGAGAGAGAACAGAGAAGACAACCAGAAACTGATGGGCTTCTGAGTTTACATCTACCCAGAAACTGATGGGCTTTTTTTGTTTGTTTTTTTTTTTTTGTTTTTTTGGTGGATCTGATAATGATTTTATTGAGAGCAGTGTTGTGTGTTTTTATTGACTGATTTTGTGGATGTAAAATGAGAAGTTGGATGGAGATGAGTTGATTGTTGGATTTTGTGAATGAAAATTGTTGATTGGAGATGGAGGATGTGTTATTAATACAGACGTACAAGAGAAGAGAGAGGAAAGCAATGAAGTTGGATGATAAGAAGTTAATCGAAGAAGATGATATAAAGTTGGGTGATCTTTATTTTGATTTTGGAATTGTTGGATGATAAGAAGATGAAGTTAATTTTGGTGTTGATAGAAGAAGATGATCGAATTACAAAAACAGAGTAAGCAACAAAGAGGCAAAGGCACCCAAACCATACCTAGGAAACAAAAACAAAAACATGGCAAAGTCTGGGAAACAAAAACATCAAGCAAAACAAAAAAACAAAAAGATATGAATTAAAAATAAAAAAGCAGATCACAAAGGGGGAAAAAGCAGAAACGAAAAGCACTAGCAAATTATGAACTATTGATTTGTGTTTTTGGAATTCATATGTGAATTGTTAATCCTATCCTACATGCACCAAGCGCGGGATTACTTTATTTTTAATCGTATCCTATGTTGCACCAAACACAGGATAGCATTAAATTTAGTCCCATCATATCCCATCCAATCCAATCCAATCCTATCCTATCCCATAAAAATAATCTTATCCTATCCCGTGCACCAAACAGGGCCTAATAGTGAAAGTATTTCGAAAAGGTTATTGATGTATTTGCATTAACTTATTGACATTATGATCTTGCATTAAACCACCTTAGACTGATCTCAGAATAACAACGAGCAAATTTTACCATTTTTTAACTCTGATTTTTTTTTTTTTTTTAATATATATATATATATATATTTACTTTTGAAAGTTATGATACACATATGACGTGTGAACAAAACTGTGTGATATAGGCATGGGTACTAACTTTGAACTTGCTATGGAGTATTGAATTATGCAGCTTTGGTAATTTAGGTAACTATTTTCCGCAATATATATACTGAATATAAAATAGATGTCAGAATATAGATTGAAATAATTTTGAATTTTTGATTCTTTCAATTACAGAACATTTGAATATGAAAGTTTTAATGAAAAGTGTGCCATTCTGGTACTTTTTTGTCAAATGTCGATCGAGTGTCTCATTAGGTGTTCTTGGAGAAGTAGTTGCATTGTTTACAAACGTCTGTCATATGTATATAAACATGAAACTAACCTCTGTCACAATTTTGCACAGTTCTTTGTGCATCTTTCTCAAGATTTCATTTACAAATACAGAAGCTGGCATGGTGATTTGAAGTTTTCTGTTGTACTTGCTCAAAGACAGGAGGTTAAAATCAAAGATAGAAGAGAAGGATATACTGCATATATTCCACATTAATCTTGCCACTGTGGTGGGAAATGGCTGCAAAGGCATCGGTGGGCATGAGGTTTGTAGATGGGCAGGGTGTCTTTGAGCAGTAATCCACCACCTTGACTTCAATGGGTTGTTGTTTGAACGGTTTATTTGCTCCACTCGGACATCTCAATCTATAGCGCCTTCCACAAGCAGCACCGTTATCCCAAAACCCTTCACTCACTGCAACAAATAGCTTTCCAGGTGGGAACTGGTCAAAACCTTAAAACTTGATTCGCAAGTCTTATGACTTATGAGAGAGATGTACGATCTAATCACGAATTTATGGTGGATTTTAAGATGCTGCCATGCCAATGTCCCCATAGACGAAGCAAGCTGTGCTGCTTATTAATGGCTTAATTTTATCACTGTTGTAGAGACCAATAGCGCCACAAAGGAAAGAAAAGCAGTAAGCTATGTTCTGATGAGATTCCCTTGCTTGTTCTCAATTTATAAATATAAAAACTAACTGTAGAAATTGTAATTTTGCTTTCTCACAGATATATGAATAGTCTCTCCTTCCCTTTTGCAGCCAACACCCATTTGTCATTTATCAATGATAGTCTCAGAAATTTCATCAATAGGATGGATTACATTTTCTAGATTGGTAATGATCAGTATCTCAAAGCTCACAAGCATGAGCCCTTTTTTTTTTTTTTTTTTTAAACTGAATTGAACCTTGTCATAGACATAATTGTAATCGGTACTCACTCCGATACTTTTACAGTTAATTTTTTAATTACCTATAGTAAGTCTGTACCTGCTTAAAGACAGCTTAAATCATGGGAAATCATAATCCAAAATTAACATCATATAAGTGTATTTGACAGAAGAGCTTTCTAATTAACTTATAGCTAATTAAAGAATCATGATCAAGTGTCAAGAAATCACAACTTAAACTCACAAAAGCAGTCAGGCAAAGCAGACCCTCTTCCTATGACAAAATCATCTGTGTGTGCCTTCCATAAGGCTTGCATCAACTTCTCTCCTTTCAGTCCGTGATAAGTAAACTCCGCAAAAGCTCTTCTGTTTAAGAAGAGAGTTTTATATAAGCCTTTATAAGCGCGCATTGCTGCAACCATCTTATCCATGTTTCCAAAATATGTAGCCATGTATGAGTCACTGTTAATAGATACGTAATAATCCAAGGCAGCTTTTGTGTTCCCAAGCATACTAGTGAAATCCTCACCAGTGAGAAGAGCGGACTTCGTAACTATGTTGGTGTAAATAGATGTTAAACCTTCGATCTCCATCAAGCCATCCCCAGCAGCCAGATATATATTTGTGTTTGTTGGGATGGAAAGTGCCTGTAGTATGAGGGCTGTTTCGTTAGGTGTGAGAGGACATTTACCCCGTTTTCTCCAAATGCGGGCAACCTCTCCAGTCCAGGGTTTTCTATCTTCTCGTGCCGCCTCGATGGCCTGCATGGATGCAGGAGAAAGACCTTTGTATTCGCACTGGCTGTAGGCAACCATGTCCGGTTCGAATCGAAGGTGTAGTGAAAGAAAGGGTTTGGGTATTGCTTCAAGAAGCTCAGAGGATTTCTTCTCCAGGGATCTAGTGAGACGTAATGCATTGTAGCACGCTTGACAGAGGGAAGCTTTTGCATACTGAGGATATCTATAATATGTAAAATAAGCGAGATTATTCAGGGAAAAGTAGAAGAATACTCATACATGGCAATAACTTTTATAGTGATAAAAAAACAATAACTTGTTAGACAATGAAATACCTGTCCCTCCTCTGGCTCATTGCTGGTGTGAGTGAAATATAACGATGTTCCAACAGGGCAGGAAGAACGCTTTCAACGTAATCATATTGGCCCTTTCGTTTGCTACAGTCTACATGAAAAGGTCCTTCTGACGAAATTTCAGGCGGCAATTCTTTGACAACTTTAATAAAACCCGTCATTTGTTGAATGAAGTAGTCAACATCAAATACATCTGCAAAACCACTGAGAAACTACAGAGTTATTGAGAAATAAAGTCTGTATAGAAGGATGAAAATTAAATGGACTGGCCAACCATTAGCCTCTACATATATAATGTTATATAGGCTATGCACATTATCACAAATTCTAACAGTATTTTCACATTATCACAAATTCTCTTTTTTCATGTATCAAATCGTGAAGGTTAATTAGAAGGTTCTAATCTGCACTGTTGAATTTTCATCACATTACCCTTCTCAAGTTACTGTACGATAAGATCTTTGAAATTTGACCGATGTATAAAAGAAAATTTATTATCACAGAGTGTACTCAACATTTACATCTAAGACAAGAATACTTAATAGTGCCTTAAGGACAAAGGCAGCAAATATTATGAGTATGACAAGATACATTTGAAAAGATGACTACCTAGATGCCTAGCAAGCATCTTAGCATCATGGGAATGAAATTCCATTCTTTCATACCAAAGCATATTTACAGCTTCACGATCAAATTTCAAATTTCACGAGAAATTTCCTAATCAATGATTACCGCTGGTTGCCATATCTTTTCAGTTTACCAATAGTATTAAATTTCAGAACTAATAAATACTTAAGTTAATAATATTTCGTAACACTGTCAATAGAGAAGAAAAAGGTAATCAATTATAATCCCGGCTAGATGGCACAATTTCTAACTCATGCAAATTGAAACATTTGGTTTATGGAGTTTCTACTTTCTAGCAATGCTGCACTGCTGCAGTGGCACTTAAATAGAACCACAAATTACCTTGATTCATTCCAATATGCAGCCACTTCAAACTTTGGCAGAACCAGAGTTGCATTTAGCAAACGGGCAACACCGACGCCATCACACAACTGCATATACAGTTAACAGGGTTCCGTCTTTTAACAAAGCAGCAACTAAAATCAAGAATATAGCACATGATTCTGAAAACTGCAACTAAAAGAACCTATTATGCACTCACATCTCTTCTCATCTGATTGAGGCCACCATAGCAATCCACGCGGATATAACCATTACTCTTTGCTGGCAAAGCTGCAGGATTTCAACAAAAAACCAATGCAATTGTCTGCAATGATAGCCAATTAAAATTGACTCAGAATATCAAAATTTAAATGGAAGCGTTGAACTCGATCCTAAGCCTACTCCTGTCCCCGACCTCACATATATACCACTATACCAGTCTCAACTAAACAGAGATCTCAGATCGAATCGTATATATTGAGCATTACTGCATTAGTATTTAGTACCCATATATCAAAAATCAATCCCAAGCTAATTTCACACACTGATATTTCAAAATATTGCCAATAACAAACTATCCTTGTATTCTAACATGTACATGTTCTTTACTGTCTAACAAAAATTAACCAAAACCCCATCTAAAGAATACATCTGTAATCTATCCCATTTATAACACAAACAAACTCAAATCTCAATATATGTTTCAACTAATCATCATCAATAACATTGCTCTGCGAATTCAGATTTTCAATCATTAAAAACTAAGTAGTGAAAGTAATACTTACGAATCAAGTGCCCTTGAAGCCACCATTTGCAAGGTCTCCACTCTACCAACCTCCTCACACTCCATATCTCAGATTTCCCTCTACAAAACATAAGCAATATTCATCAAACATAAAATACAAAAGCACATCAAATGATGATCAGACATATTAGCTAGTAAATCCCATTTTTACAAATTCAATCAATCACACAATGCAATCTAAAAAACACATACTTCACATTTCTTTACTTTCCCCCAAAAAAAAAAAAAGAAAAAAGGATTTTGGATTCTTCGAACTAAAAAAAAAAAAAAAACACCCAATAAGAGAAAACCATTAAAAATACGAAAACGTGAAGTGGGTTGATGTTACTTACTTGGGTGAAGCAGAGGAAGTGAAAGAGAGCGACGAAAAAGGAGAGGAAGGAGAAAGCAAAACGAGGGCAAGAAAAAGAGAAAGACTCAAGATGGTAATGAAGACTGGTTTTACTGAGAACATTATCATTTAATAATATAAGATCTGATATGCAAATATTTTGAGGATATAGTGAAATAGATCGAGTCGATGTCAAGGGTTTTGTTTATTAGGAGATGAAGAAGGAGATCTGTGATCAGTATTCGTTTGTCTGTGTAAACTGTAAAGTCCCCGAACAGATCGAACTGGAATCACACATTTTTCATTTATGTAGTAACTTTTGTAAAACCTAAATTCACCAAAAAAGAAAAAAGAAAGAACAATTCTATCATTAAAGGACAATGATTTCCTGAAATTTAACCATCGACAAGATGAGATTAATCCGGTAACAAAGCTCATCACACTTGCATCACGAGGTTGTGGGTTCGAATCTTTCCCATATCCAAAAGAACCCTGAATTTACGTAATAGTATAATGCTGTAATACTTCAACAACAAAAAAATAAAAATAAATAAATAAATAAATTAAATCAAATCAAATCAAATTTAACCATTAACCGAATTTGTCGTTGAAAAAGACTAAAATGTCTCTAAAATTCTTAATTTTGTTAACATATAAATTAAAATTTTTGAAAATTTTGAATTTTCTTTAATAAAAAACTAATAGTAAATTAAAAAAACAACTGAAAATTGATTTTTTTTTAAAGCACAATAATAATAATAAATGGATCTCCAACCGTCCACCACAAAGATGGACGGTGGAGATTAAAAGAAGAATTAGAAATAAAATAAAAATTCAAAAAATGGTGAATATTTAATCTCAGTCTATTAAGATGGATGGACTGTGGACGATGGAAATTCAATATTGTTTATTAAGATTTGATCCATACAAATTTTCATTCTTGTTTATTAATTTTTATTTTTTAAATGATCAACACCATCCATCCGATATGAATCTCCATCGTCTATCATGAAATGGATGGTTGAGACTTTTTTTTTTATATATTTTTTTTCCTTTTCTACATTCCTTTAAGTTAATGGCATTGTAGTAATTTCAATGAAGGGTATAAAGAACTTTTTATTGGTCAAACTTAGTCGACAATTAAAATCTGTGGAATTTACTAACAGCGCAGAAGAGGTAAGTTGTTATAGGAATTTTTATCAGCTTGACACATTAACAAAGATAGTAGATAATGCAGAAATATATCGGATCATATCACCAAAAGTCTAAAAGGAGACACATCATTAGATGGTTAACAAGAACATCTGACAAGGGGTGGGTGTGGGGGGCCCATTGGGGCGGGACAGGGTCTCAATATTCTATGTAAAGTCCCCGAACAGATTGAACTGGAATTATACATTTTTCATTTATGTAGTTATTTATTTATTTTATTTTTTTCATTAGGGATTTTAGCCTTTTTAATGATCAAATTTGATTAATAGTTAAGTTTCATTAATGATAATGTAAATCATTGCGGTTAGTTGTTTCATATTGTCAAAAAGCAAACATCAAGAGTTACTCTTTTATAATCATTTATATATATAAAAGAAAATAAAAATAAAAATAGAAATATATAAAAGCAACAATCTTCATCCACTGTTTTCTCCAAACTTGCAAGGGAAGTTATTATTTTAAAGCTACAACAGTACAAATATGCCCTAGTCAAATCACCTGAACTTCTGCTTTTATTTTCTGCTCTCTGGTGGCTCTGTGCTTATCCAGACGGCGGTGACTATATGAGCCCTTAAAGCATCAACAACTTGAGGAGAAGAGAATCCACCAACAACACAAGATCACTGTTATAAGTGGACCAATCCACTTATTCAAGTCCACCGTCTCTCTCACAGACCGTAAGTTTGACTTCTACTCTCCCTTTTTTATTTCAGCAATTTGGAATGTTTTTTTTTTTTTTTCCATCAAATTTCATCAATATGATTCTAGGGTTTTCAAGATTTGGGGATTTTTGAAATGCATCACATTTGATCAAATTGAGGGTAATATCAGGTTCCAATAAGACCAAAGATATAATCTTTTGCTTCATATGTATCTTTCTAAAAAAAAAATTCATTATTTATTATTTATTTTTTTATTGAGACATTTTCATACTAAATGAGCTTTATTTATTAAAAAAATAAAAAATGAGTTTCATTTACCACCAATCCACCACCAATCCACATCAGACATTCAGATGGTGGCAATTTATTATTATTTTTTTAAGATATGAAAATGGTTATATAATGTCTTTAATCTAATCATGAAGAATCAAGGTCTCTTTCTAGGGCACACGTTAACATATTACCAAGAAAATAAATATCGGTTATAATAGATAGGTTGGGATTCAAGTTTTTGTCATGATTGGATTTGGCATTATTATAAAATGTACATGATTCAAGTTCTTCCGATATTATCTTATTAGAATATCCCAATTGATTATTGTTTCCACCCTATGAAGGTTGATGTAGAAAAAGAAATAACATCTCTTTAAATAACCTTACAACTAATTAAGGAGTTGTTTTTTTCTTTTCCTGTATCATCTTGTGGGTGGAAATAATGATCAACCGGGATATCCTGTAAGGTAGTATTGGAAGATCTGAATCATATATATATATATATATTTGATAATAATTTCAAGTCCGATGATGGCAAAAATAACCTTATGCAACAATATTACCTGTTTGTTTAGAGGAGTACATATTGACATATTGTCTATCTGTGCTTATAGCCAATCCAGTTGGTAACTGCGGTCACCTGTTTGCTTCTTGAATTATACTTCATTAATCTTCTAAACTTACTGCCACAAAGAACAGCCTCATTGAGTAGTAAATGAATTGCAAAAATAGTGTTATTATTTATTTTCATGCATATTGATCATTGTTTAGACATCTAAGGATTAATCACATTTGATCTTGACATAAACCAGCCATGGATGAGCATATTTAGATTCATTTTTTCTCAAATAGGTGTTTGTTATTATTATAATTTTCCATCTTCAAGAAGATTTCATCATGGGAAGGAAAAGAATGTCAACTCGTCAACGTGAAGGTGTAAGTAAAAGGAAGAAAGACATTCAAGACTATCAAGAAGAATCAAACACTGTTGAAAATGAAACCTGGCAGGAAACGGGATCCATTGATTCTTCCAAAAAAGAGAGAGAATCGTTCAAGAAAGAGGAGCTTGATGGTGCTGGTATAAGTAATGGTGTGGTTGTGCTTGATGCAAAGCTTGATAAGCTTTCGGAGGAGATGAAGGCAATGAAGAAAGAGCTTGAAGAGAAGATAGATGCTGGATTTAAAGCTCTTAAAGATGAAATGGATGCTGGATTTAAAGCCCTTAGAGAAGAAATGGCAGCACGGAACGAGCAACAAAGGGGTTCAATTCCCAAGCCTTTTAAAGCTGTTGCTCGTTACGCTTCAGTTCCTGTTCAAGCACACACTCCTGAGATTGAAGCGATCTTGAAAGAAGTAACCAAATCAACATCTTCAGGGGAAGACAACTCCGTAGCCAAGACAAGCTCAAGTTCAGATGACATTAGCTCCAGTTCAAGTGAGAAAAACAAGAAAGAAGCAGGCTCATCCGAGGAAGCTGAGGATGTGACTTTTCTTGCACCAAGGTCATTTCCAGCATCTCAAAAGAAGGGCCCTGCACCAACAAGAAGATCATCAAGAATAGCTGGAAAATGATATATTTTACTGACTTGTGTTTATTTACTTATGCTATACTTTTGTGGCATGTACTCCTAATTATGGAGACTTGAACTACATCTCATAACCTTGTGTCAATTCCGGACAAAAAGGGGGAGAGATTTTGAACTACTGCTAAGGATGGATACTTTTAAGTGAGCTTGGTGTAACAACAGTCACTTCCTCGACTTGCTTAGCTGGGTTTTCAGTTTTCATGAATTTTGCTTTCTTGAGCTGGAGTTATCTTCCTTTGCATTTGAGCTTTTCTTGCTTTTGGAGCTAATCTTCTCTGAAGATGCTGATTTTGTCACTGCTTTTCTGATATTAACCTCATTCTCAAGAGTGTGTTTTAGAAGACTCCTTCAGTCTTTTTAGCTTTGCCTATAAATCTGGTTGGGCATTAAAACTGATGTTGAGTTGTTTAAATTTGATTATAATTCTAAAGTATCAGAACTAATATTTTTTTTGCATGTGAGACCTTTTCAATTTTGTGAACCTGGTCTGATTTGTGTTGGTGGTGGATGAGAAAAGAGACTGAAAATTTCTAAATTGAGAAGAGGAGAAAAATGACGAATAAAAGTGGAGTAGTTAGGGATTTGCCGAAACATTAATCCTTGTCATTCGGCAGGGGAGTGCCATCGGAGATCCAAGCGGTGTGATTTCCATCGTGATGGAGAGGTGAGGATCTCCACCAGTGGCGGAACTTGAAGTGTGTAGTTGGGTTGGGGGGGCTAAATTACAAAAACTTTAAATTGATGGGATTAAATTGTAAAATATATAATTTTTAAAAAAAATTATATCTTTTTAGTTATTAATTTTTTATTTCTTTTTCTGCTGACCAAAGGGGGTCTATGGCCCCCTCTAGCCTCTACGGGGTTTTGGACCTGATCTCCACTGCAATGGAGATGAGACGGGATCTCCATCTCGCGATGGAGATCGAGTCGAGTATCTCTAACTTTTGATGGAGATCCCGAGGTGTGAAAGGCTTGCCTCCCCTATTGCCTAGCTGGATCTCCATGAATGGATCTATGTCCATGGAGATCTAGTGGGTCGCTAGTCCACCGTCCATCCAATAAGATAGAAGTTTGGATATCCACCCCATTATTATTTTTTAAAATATATTTTTAAAAAGAAAATCTAGTACTTTTTAAAAATAGATCTCCGCCGTCATATTTGTTAATGTTTTTGAAATTCAAAACTTTAAGGTTATTTTGGTCTTTTTAATGGTCAAACTAGATTAATAGTTAAGTTTGGCTAATAGTAGGGGAAATCATTATCAATTAATGATAAAATTGTTTTGTTTCCGATTATTGAAGAGTAAATCTCAGGAACTCGGCTATAATTAGATCTTTTATTATCATATATAAATAAAAAATAAAATAAATAATCATATATAAAAAGCAACAACCTTCCTCCACAGTTTTTCTCCAAACTAGCAAAGAAAGTTATTATTTTAAAGCTGCAAATCTACAATAATCTAAAGATGAGGAGTGCTAGAATCACTCTCCCAACCCATATTCTCAACTCACTTTCTCTTTATAACGTGATATGTGGACAACATTTAATGCTTGTTTGGTTGAGCTTTCTACTAGCTCAAAAGGTCTACCAATGTCTATTTGAGTTTTTTAGAGTTGTTTGGTTGAGCTTTTGAGATTGTCTATTTTAAATTGAATAGAGGCTAGTAGAGTTTAAACATATACTGGGCAAAAGCTCATGGGGAGGTGCTTCTTCAAATAGACTTTTTTATTTATTTATTTATTTTATTTATTTATTTTTTTAAATAAGTCTACCAACCAAACATATATGATTTTTTTAAAAAAAAAAACTCTATTTCTAATAGATCTACTACAAGTAGATCTTTTACCGATAGATGTTTTTTAAAAGCCTAACCAAACAAGCTCTTACTTCTCTACATCAAATTTGGAGCCATTATAAATGGTATGCTTTTTCTATTTATGTACAAATCAAACCAACCACTAACTTCCTAAATTACCCTTTTAATATCATTTTTTTTTTTACGAAAAAAAGTATATAATAATATCAAAGGCATTTAGTTCATCATCAACATAGTGATATAATGGGAAAAAAAGGTTCAATATAGAAATTTAATACAATATAATAAAATTATTTAATAAAAAAAGCTATTAAAAAAATTACATGTAACAATTATAGAAGACAATTTATGTTTGAAAATGAAGAGAGTTGGAGTGAAATTCAGAAGGAAAAAAAAAAGTTCATTGGTTGACTAGGATTGATAATTTGGGAACCGTAAAATAAAATTGTAAAGTGGGACAAAACAATATATTTAAAAAAGAAATGAATACAATATTAAATGGCAGTTTGGTAAAATAAACAATGAGTAATTTAGGAAGTTAGTTGTTGGTTTGATTTGTCAAAGAGAGTTTCTCTTTATAATCCAATGTTTTTCCTTTTACACTTCATTTCTAAAGACACTCTATTTTAAAATTTTAAATTTAAAAAAGTTCTAAAGACACTCATTTTTTTTTTTTTCAAAATTATCCCTTTTATCTTTTGACACTCATATTCTAAAAACACTCCATTTAAAAATAAATAAATTATATTTCTAAAGACTTCATTTTATTTTAATATTACCCATTTTGAATACCTTTCTTTAGAAAATTTGAAACGGAAAATGGGAAAGAGACGTGAAGTAATCAAATAAAAATAAAATAGAGAATAAAACAGAACAAAGGGATGAGATAGAAACAATAAGAAAACCGTTTTGGAGATCAAACTGTGAAAATAGGAAAACGATATTTGATTTTCTTTTTTGGATTTTAAGTTGATTAGAAAAAATTCTATCCAGTAAAAAATTATTTTAAATATATTTTTCTGGAAAAAAGAATTTATATATATATATACATATATATATTTCTAGTGATGGTGATGATTGAACGTGGGTGGTATTTAAGAAATAAAAAATTGATTTCAAATTTGGTTGAACCGGAAAATAGGAAAAGTTATGATAATAATGGAGGGTTTGATGGTGTGTGAGAAAAAAATCATTTTGAAAAGAAGAAGAAGAAGATATTTTAGGGTTTGTAAAACAGGAAAAAAAAAAAAACACGAAAGAGGAAAAAAAAAAACTTGTTTTCTTAAAAAATAGTTTGGACTTTGGAGTGTTTTTAGAACTTGGGTGTCGATATTAACACCCATAAATATGGTAAGCATGCCCATATTTTAATAAAAAATTTAATTACAAAAATATCCCAATATAAATTAATCAATAAGGACAAATTAATTTAATTAAAAATAAATCAAATACTATGTGCACCCATGTCTCTTTATTAAAAAAAAAAAAACCCTAATTAAAGCCTAATAATTCTATTTCAAGTATCAAAATCTCCCATTATCATATAACAAAGTAATAGAAAAAGAATTTTCAAACAACTCTGATCATATAGATGTGTGTATTTATTTATTTATTTTTGTTATAAACTATATCAATAAGCAAAAAGTTAGAAGTAATTTTTTTTTTTTAAAGATAACAGTACATATCGTTGTGTATCCAAGAGATCAATGATGGTATGAGGATGTTTAATCTGTTGCAATAGATATCAACAACTTGATTATTATCAACATAAGCAGTGCTTGAGATTTGTAAATGTTGAGAAGATATCTAATACAATTGTTGATGGCAAAGAACTTACTACGCCTGTACTGTGTTTTCGAATATGGAGAATTTAAGAATTTATCATTTGTGAAATTGGGTGTATTAATAACTTAGGAGGGTTTATAAATAAATTGTATTAAAATGAATATATTCATTTAAATAAGGGTACTATTGACATTAAGATGAATGCTCATAGTAATGATTTAATTTTAAATTATAGACATTAATGTACTTACAAATATGAGTGTGAACCAATCATGTGTTGGTGTGAGTGGTTCGGCGCTCTCATCCCTTAAGCAAGGTCGTAGGTTCAACTCCCCTTGTGAACGGAGCTACACATATTGAGAGCACTTTACCTCTTAGTGGGCCGACCCGGTGCGAGTCCGGATTAGTTAGGGTGTGGTCTGGGCTGATTGCACCGTATGGTGGATTCGTCCCACCCGGAAACTGGATGGTGTAAAAAAAAAAAAAAAAAAAATATGAGTGTGCTTATCATGTTTATGGATGCTAATATTTGCAATCTTAGAACTTTTGTTTTGAAAAAAAAAAATGGACTGTAGACAGATACAGATAAAGAGACAATGAGATGAGAGAGTGGGTTAGGAAAGTGAATCACTCCTCTCCTAGGGTGTGTTTGGTAGGGATGAAAAGAGAGAGGAAAGAAAAAGGTTGAGGGAAAGGGAGAAGAAAATGGGGAAATATGTGTTTGGTACGGAAAGAAAAATGAAAGGAAGGGAAAAATGGGAGGAAAAATTTATGGGTGGTACCCTACCCATAAATTTTAATCCCCCCAAAAGTGGAAGGAAAATGAAGGGAAAGAGGGAAGACTTTTAGGATTGATTTAAAATTACAAATTTGTCTATGTTTTTTTAATATATAAAATATAATATAATGGTAAAATAATAAAATTGATAAAAAAAATATTTTATTTTCTTTCTTTTTACCAAACAGCTCAGAGGCTTACCTCATATTTTTTATCTTTTCAAATCTTTCTATCTTTTTTTTTTTTTCTTTCCTCCCTACAAAACACACCCTAAAAATATCATCTATCGTATATAAAAAGCAACAACCTTCATCCACTGTTTTCTCCGAACTTGGAAAGAAAGTTATTATTTTAAAGCTACAACAGTCCAAATATGGCCTAGTCAAATCCCCTGACTTCTGCTTTTATTAACTGCTTTCCGGTGGCTCTGTGCTTATCCAGACGGCGGTCTGGACTGCCCGGATATGTGCCCGTAAGCTTAAAACACCACAACTTGAGGAGAAGAGGATCCACCAACAACACAAGATCAATCCGCTTGTTAAAGTCCACTGTCTCTCACTGACTGTAAATTTGACTTCTACTCTCCCTTGTTTATTTCAGTTATTTGGATTTGTTTTTCCATCAAATTTCATCAATATTATTCTAGGGTTCTTAAGATTTGGGGATTTTTGAAATGCGTTACATTTGATCAAATTGAGGGTAATATCATGTTCCAATAAGACCAAAGATATCATATTTTGCCTCATATGTATCTATCTAATAAAAAATTCATTTTTATTTTATTTTTTAATATACCATGTGCATTATAAGATTGAATGAACACCATTTACAACCAAGTTGTTGGGTGGTGGTAATTTTTTGTTTTTCAAGATATAAAAATGGATATATAATTTGTCTTTAATCTTATTGTGAAGAATTGAAGTCTCTCTCTAGAGTACACGTTAACATATTACCAAGAAAATAAAGAGTTGGCTGTAATTTACTCTTTTATAATCATTTATATATATATAAAAAATAGAAATATATAAAAAGCAACAATCTTCATCCAATGTTTTCTCCAAACTTGCAAGGGAAGTTATTATTTTAAAGCTACAACAGTCCAAATATACCCTAGTCAAATCACCTGACTTCTGCTTTTATTTTCTGCTCTCTGGTGGCTCTTTGCTTATCCAGACGGCGGTCTGGACTGCCCGCATATGACTATATGAGCCCTTAAAGCATCAACAACTTGAGGAGAAGAGAATCCACCAACAACACAAGATCACTGTTATAAGTGGACCAATCCACTTACTCAAGTCCACCGTCTCTCTCACAGACTGTAAGTTTGACTTCTACTCTCTCTTTTTTATTTCAGCAATTTGGAATGTTTTTTTTTTTTTTCCATCAAATTTCATCAATATGATTCTAGGGTTTTTAAGATTTGGGGATTTTTGAAATGCATCACATTTGATCAAATTGAGGGTAATATCAAGTTCCAATAAGACCAAAGATATAATCTTTTGCTTCATATGTATCTTTCTAAAAAAAAATAATCATTTATTTATTTTTTATTTTTTATTGAGACATTTTCATACTAAATGAGCTTTATTTATTAAAAAAAAAATGAGCTTCATTTACCACCAATCCACATCTGACATTCAGACGGTGGCAATTTATTATTATTTTTTTAAGATATGAAAATGGTTATATAATGTCTTTAATCTAATCATGAAGAATCAAGGTCTCTTTCTAGGACACACGTTAACATATTACCAAGAAAATAAATATCGGTTATAATAGATAGGTTGGGATTCAAGTTTTTGTCATGATTGGATTTGGCATTATTATAAAATGTATATGATTCAAGTTCTTCCGATATTATCTTAACGGAATATCCCAATTGATTATTGTTTCCACCCTATGAAGGTTGATGTAGAAAAAGAAATAACAACTCTTTAAATAACCTTACAACTAATTAAGGAGTTGTTTTTTTCTTTTCCTGTATCATCTCGTGGGTGGAAATAATGATCAATCGGGATATCCTGTAAGGTAGTATTGGAAGATCTGAATATATATATATTTGATAATAATTTCAAGTCCGATGATGGCAAAAATAACCTTATGCAACAACATTACCTGTTTGTTTAGAGGAGTACATATCGACATATTGTCTATCTGTGCTTATAGCCAATCCAGTTGGTAACTGCGGTTACCTGTTTGCTTCTTGAATTATACTTCATTAATCTTCTAAACTTACTGCCACAAAGAACAGCCTCATTTAGGAGTAAATGAATTGCAAAAATAGTGTTATTATTTATTTTCATGCATATTGATCATTGTTTAGACATCTAAGGAATAATCACATTTGATCTTGACATAAACCAGTCATGGATGAGCATATTTAGATTCATTTTTTCTCAAATAGGTGTTTGTTTTTCTTATAATTTTCCTTCTTCAAGAAGATTTCATCATGGGAAGGAAAAGAATGTCAACTCGTCAACGTGAAGGTGTAAGTAAAAGGAAGAAAGACATTCAAGACTATCAAGAAGAATCAAACACTGTTGAAAATGAAACCTGGCAGGAAACGGGATCCATTGATTCTTCCGAAAAAGAGAGAGAATCGTTCAAGAGAGAGGAGCTTGACGGTGCTGGTATAAGTAATGGTGTGGTTGTGCTTGATTCTAAGCTTGTTAAGCTTTCGGAGTAGATGAAGGCAATGAAGAAAGAGCTTGAAGAGAAGATAGATGCTGGATTTAAAGCTCTTAAAGATGAAATGGATACTGGATTTAAAGCCCTTAGAGAAGAAATGGCAGCACGGCATGAACAACAAAGGGGTTCAATTCCCAAGCCTTTTAAAGCTGTTGCTCGTTACGCTTCAGTTCCTGTTCAAGCACACACTCCTGAGATTGAAGCGATCTTGAAAGAAGTAACCAAATCAACATCTTCAGGGGAAGACAACTCCATAGCCAAGACAAGCTCAAGTTCAGATGACATTAGCTCCAGCTCAAGTGAGAAAAACAAGAAAGAAGCAGGCTCATCCGAGGAAGCTGAGGATGTGACTTTCCTTGCGCCAAGGTCATTTCCAGCATCTCAAAAGAAGGGCCCTGCACCAACAAGAAGATCATCAAGAATAGCTGGAAAATGATATATTTTACTGACCTATGTTTATTTACTTATGCTATACTTTTGTGGCATGTACTCCTAATTGTGGAGACTTGAACTACATCTCATAACCTTGTGTCAATTCCGGACAAAAAGGGGGAGAGATTTTGAACTACTGCTAAGGATGGATACTTTTAAGTGAGCTTGGTGTAACAACAGTCACTTCCTCGACTTCCTTAGCTGGGTTTTCTGTTTTCATGAATTTTGCTTTCATGAGCTGGAGTTATCTTCCTTTGCATTTGAGCTTTTCTTGCTTTTGGAGCTAATCTCCTCTGAAGATGTTGATTTTGTCACTGCTTTTCTGATATTAACCTCATTCTCAGGAGTGTGTTTTAGAAGACTACTTCAGTCTTTTTAGCATTAAAACTGATGTTGAGCTGTTTAAATTTGATTATAATTCTAAAGTATCAGAACTAATATTTTTTTTTTTTTTTTTGCATGTGACACCTTTTCAATTTTGTGAACCTGGTCTGATTTGTGTTGGTGGTGGATCAGAAAAGACAAATGACTGAAAATTTCTAAATTGAGAAGAGGAGAAAAATGACGAATAAAAGTGGAGTAGTTAGGGATTTGCCGAAACATTAATCCTTGTCATTCATTTGCAGAGTTCTTAAAAGACAGGGGAGTGCCATCGGAGATCCAAGCGGTGTGATTTCCATTGTGATGGAGAAGTGAGGATCTCCACTAGTGGCGGAACTACAAAAACTTTAAATTGATGGGATTAAATTGTAAAATATATAATTTTTTTAAAAATTTATATTTTTTTAGCTATTAATTTTTTATTTCTTTTTCTGTGGACCAAAGGGGGTCCATGGCCCCCCTCTAGCCTCTACAGGGTTCTGGACCTGATCTCCACCGCAATGGAGATGAGACGGGTTCTCCATCTCACGATGGAGATAGTGTCTAGTATCTCTAACTTCCGATGTAGATCCCGAGGTGGGAAAGGCTTGCCTTCCCTATTGCCTAGCTGGATCTCCATGAATGGATCTATGTCCATGGAGATCTAGTGGGTCGCTAGTCCACCGTCCATCCAATAAGATAGAAGTTTGGATATCCACCCGATTATTATTTTTTAAAATATATATATTTTAAAAAAAATCTAGTACTTTAAAAAAAATAGATCTTCCTCGTCATATTTGTTAATGTTTTTGAAATTCAAAACTTTAAGGGTATTTTGGTCTTTTTAATGGTCAAACTCGATTAATGGTTAAGTTTGGCTAACAGTAGGGGAAATCATTATCAATTAATAATAAAGTTGTTTTGTTTCCGGTTATCGAAGAGTAAACCTCAGGGACTCGGCTGTAATTTGATCTTTTATTATCATATATAAATAAAAAATAAAATAAATAATCATATATAAAAAGCAACAACCTTCCTCCACAGTTTTTCTCCAAACTAGCAAAGAAAGTTATTATTTTAAAGCTGCAAATCTACAATAATCTAAAGATAAGGAGTGCTAGAATCACTCTCCCAACCCATTTTCTCAACTCACTCTCTTTATAACGTGATATGTGGACAAGATTTACTTCTCTACATCAAACTTGGAGCCATTATAAATGGTATGCTTTTTCTATTTATGTACAAATCAAACCAACCACTAACTTCCTAAATTACCCTTTTACCAAATTGCCATTCAATATCAGTTTTCATTTATTATTTATTATTTATTTTTACGAATAAATTATATAATAATATTAAAGGCATTTAGTTCTTCATCAACATAGTGATATAAGGGAAAAAAAGGTTCAATATAGAAATTTAATACAATATAATAAAATTATTTAATAAAAAAAGCTATTAAAAAAATTACATGTAACAATTGTAGAAGACAATTTATGTTTGAAAATGAAGAGAGTTGGAGTGAAATTCAGAAGCAAAAAAAGGTTCAATGGTTGACCAGGATTGATAATTTGGGAACTGTAAAAGAAAATTGTAAAGTGGGACAGAACAATATATTTAAAAAAGAAATAGATACAATATTAAATGACAATTTGGTAAAATAAACAATGAGTAATTTAGGAAGTTAGTTGTTGGTTTGATTTGTCAAAAAGAGCTTCTCTTTACAATCCAATGTTTTTCCTTTTATACTTCGTTTCTAAAGACACTTCACTTTAAAAATTTAAATTTAAAAAAGTTTTAAAGACTCATTTTTTTTTCTTTCAAAATTATCCCTTTTATCTTTTGACACTCATATTCTAAAAACACTCCACTTAAAAATAAAAAAATTTTCTAAAGACTCCATTTTATTTTAATATTACCCATTTTGAATACCTTTCTTTAGAAAATTTAAAACGGAAAATGGAAAAGAGAAGTGAAGTAATCAAATAAAAATAAAATAGAGAATAAAATAGAGCAAAGGGAGGAGATAGAAACAATAAGAAAACCGTTTTAGAGATCAAATTGTGAAAATAGGAAAACAATATTTGATTTTCTTTTTTGGATTTTAAGTTGATTAGAAAAAATTCTACTGAGTAAAAAATTATTTTAAATATATTTTTCTGAAAAAAAGAATTTATATATATATATATATTTTTTTTTCTAGTGATGGTGATGATTGAACGTGGGTGGTATTTGAGAAATAAAAAATTGATTTCAAATTTGGTTGAACCGAAAAATAGGAAAAGCAATGATAATAATGGAGGGTTTGATAGAGTGTGAGAAAAAAATTATTTTGAAAAGAAGAAGAAGAAGATATTTTAGGGTTTGTAAAACAAGGAAAAAAAAAAAAAACACAAAAGAGGAAAAAAAGACTTGTTTTCTTAAAAATATAGTTTGGACTTTGGAGTGTCTTTAGAACTTGGGTGCCGATATTAACACCCATAAATATGGTAAGCATAACCATATTTTAATAAAAAATTTAATTATAAAAATATCCCAATATAAATTAATCAATAAGGACAAATTAATTTAATTAAAAATAAATCAAATACTATGTACACCCATATCTCTTTATTAAAAAAAAAAAAAAAAAAAAAAAAAAAAACTAAACCCTAATTAAAGTCTTATTCTATTTTAAGTATCAAAATCTTTTATTATCTTATAACAAAGTAATGGAAAAATAATTTTCAAACGACTCTGATCATATAAAGGTATGTATTTTTTTTTTTTTGTTATAAACTCTATCGATAAGCAAAAAGGGAGAAGTAAATTTTTTTTTTTTTTATTTATTATTATTATTATTATTATTTTAAAGATAACAGTACATATTGTTATGTATCCAAGAGATCAATGATGGTATGAGGATGTTTAATCTGTTGCAATAGATATCAACAACTTGATTATCATCAACATAAACGATACTTGGTATTTGTAAATGTTAAGAAGATATCTAATGTAGTTGTTGATGGCAAAGAACTTACTAGTTACTACGCTTGTACTGTGTTTTCGAGTATGGAGAATTTAAGAATTTATCATTTATGAAATTTGGTGTATTAATAACTTAGGAGGGTTTATAAATAAATTGTATTAAAATGAATACATTCATTTAAATAAGGGTACTATTGGCATTAAGATGAGTGCTCATAGTAATGATTTAATTTTAAATTGTAGACATTAATGTACTTATAAATATGAGTATGTTTATCATATTTATGGGTGTCAATATCCGCACTCTTAGAACTTTTGTTTTGTTTTGTTTTGTAATTTTAATTCAAGTTAAAATTGTCATTAATAAAAAAAGATAAAGAGACAATGAGATGAGAGAGTGGGCTGGGAAAGTGAATCACTCCTCTCCTAGGGTGTGTTTGGTAGGGATGAAAAGGGAGAGGAAAGAAAAAGTTGAGTGAAAGGGAGAAGAAAATGAAGAAATATGTGTTTGGTATGGAGAGAAAAACGGAAGGAAAACAAAAATGGGAGGAAAAATTTATGGGTGGTACCCATAAATTTAATCCTCCCATAAATTTAATCCTCCCAAAAGTGGAAGGAAAATGAAGGGAAAGAGGGAAGGCTTTTATGGTTGATTTAAAATTATAAATTTATTTATTTTTTTTTAATATATAAAATATAATATAAGGGTAAAATAGTAAAATTGATAAAAAAATCTTTTTTACCCTTCCTTTTTGCCAAACAGCTCAGGGGCTTCCCTCATGTTTTATATCTTTTCTCTTTTCTTTCCTCTGTACCAAACACACCATAAGAATATCATATATCATATATAAAAAGCAACAACCTTCATCTACTGTTTTCTCCAAACTTGCAAAGAAAGTTATTATTTTAAAGCTACAACAGTCCAAATATGGCATAGTCAAATCACCTGATTTCTTCTTTTATTAACTGCTTTCCGGTGGCTCTGTGCTGATCCAGATGGCGGTCTGGACTGCCCGCATATGAGCCCTTAAGCTTAAAGAACCACAACTTGAGGAGAAGGATCCACCAACAACACAAGATCAATCCACTTGTTCAAGTCCACCGTCTCTCACTGACTGTAAGTTTGACTTCTACTCTCCCTTGTTTATTTCAGCTATTTTTTTTTTTCCATCAAATTTCATCAATATTATTCTAGGGTTCTTAAGATTTGGGGATTTTTGAAATGCATCACATTTGATCAAATTGAGGGTAATATCATGTTCCAATAAGACCAAAGATATAATCTTTTGCCTCATATGTATCTTTCTAATAAAAATTTCGTTTTTATTTATTTTTTATTTTTTTATATACCATGTGCATTATACTCAAATTTGAGTTTGAGACATTATAAGATTGAATGAACACCATTTACCACCGAGTCATTGGATGGTGGTAATTTTTGTTTTTCAAGATATAAAAATGGATATATAATTTGTCTTTAATCTTATTGTAAAGAATCGAAGTCTCTCTCTAGAGCTCACGTTAACATATTACTAAGAAAATAAATATCGGTTTTAATGTATAGGTTGGGATTCAACTTTTTGCCATGATTGGATTTGGCAATATTATAAAATGTATATGATTTGAGTTATTCTAAAATTATCTTAACGGAATATCCTGATTGATCATTGTTTCTAATATTATCTTAATGGAATATCCAGATTAATCATTGTTTCCACCCTATGAAGATTGCTGCAGGAAAAGAAATAACTAACTCTGTAAATAACCTTATAAGGGAAAATTATTACATTTCAATCGTTTTATCGTGGTATTAATTATTTAAAGAGTTGTTATTTCTTTTTCCGCATCATTCATGTGGATGGAAATAATGATCAACCGGGTTATTTAAAGAGTTGTTATTTCTTTTTCTGCAACATTTCCATGGGTGGAAATAATGATTAACCGGATTGTTTAAAGAGTTGTTATTTCTTTTCCTACATCATCCTATAGGATGGAAATAACAATCAAATGGGATATCGTCGTATGGTAATATTGGAAGACCTGAATCATATAACATTTGATAATAATTCCAAGTCCAATGATGGCAAAAATAACCTTATGCAATAACGTTACCTGTTTGTTTAGAGAAGTACATATTGTCTATCAATGCTTATAGCCAATCCAGTTGGTGACTTTGGTCTCTTTGCAACACGGTTACCTGTTTGCTTCTTGAATTGTATTTCATTAATCTTCTAAACTTATTGCCTCAAAGAACAGCCTCATTGAGTTGGCTATAATACGGTTAGATTAGATCAAGTAGTAAATGGATTGCAAAAATAGAAATGTTATTATTTATTTTCATGCATATTGGTCATATTTAGACATTTAAGGTTTAATCATATTTTATCTTGACAAAAACCAGTCAAGGATGAGCATATTCAGATTCTTTTTTCTCAAGTAGGTGTTTGTTTTTATTATAATTTTCCATCTTCAAGAAGATTTCTTCATGGGAAGGAAAAGAATGTCATCTCGTCAACGTGAAGGTGCAAGTAAAAGGAAGAAAGACATTCAAGACTATCAAGAAGAATCAAACACTGTTGAAAATGAAACCTGGCAGGAAACGGTATCCATTGATTCTTCTGAAAAAGAGAAAGAGGTGCTTGCCATTGATTCTTCTGAAAAAGAGAGAGAATCGTTCAATAAAGAGAAGCTTGATGGTGCCGGTATAAGTAATGGTGTGGTTGTGCTTGATGCAAAGCTTGATAAGCTTTCTGAGGAGATGAAGGCAATGAAGAAAGAGCTTGAGGAGAAGATAGATGCTGGATTTAAAGATCTTAAAGATGAAATGGATGCTGGATTTAAAGCCCTTAGAGAAGAAATGGCAGCACAGAACGAGCAACAAAAGGGTTCAATTCCCAAGCCTTTTAAAGCTGTTGCTCGTTACGCTTCAGTTCCTGTTCAAGAGCACACTCCTGAGATTGAAGCGATCTTGAAAGAAGTAACCAAATCAACATCTTCAAAGGAAGACAACTCCGTAACCAAGACAAGCTCAAGTTCAGATGACATTAGCTCCAGCTCAAGTGATGAAAACAAGAAAGAAGCAGGCTCATCCGAGGAAGCCGAGGATGTGATTTTTCTGGCACCAAGGTCATCTTCAGCAACTCAAAAGAAGGGCCCTGCACCAACAAGAAGATCATCAAGAATAGCTGGAAAATGATTTATGTTTCTTTACTTAAGATATACTTTTGTTGCATGTAACACCTAATTATGTAGACTTGAACTACATCTCATAACCTTGTGTCAACTCCGGACAAAAAGGGGGAGAGATTTTAGACTTCTAATCGCTATTAGTATTATAGGCCTTATATACACCTACTGGTAAGGAAGGATGGATACTTCGAACTTGAGCTTGGTGTAACTTCCTTAGATGGCTTTCAGCTTTCTTGATTCTTGCTTTCTAACTTGCGCTGGAGTTGACTTATTTTGCATTTGAGCTTTTGTTATTTTGCATGTGAGACCTGTTTCAAATTTTGTGAACCTGGTCTGATACGTAATAGATCCCCTGCTGAATCTGATTTGAAAAAAGTGACCGAAATTTCTAAATTGAGAGGGAAAAATAACAACGGAAAGTGGAGTAACTTTAATCCTAGCCATTCATTCATTTGATTTTTGTGGGAGCAGTACTAACTTAAGTCTTCATTTATTAAGGTTAGCATATATTTAAAAGATATAGATAATTAATTTTGAAGTTGGACAGTTCAAGTTGATAATTTAGACATTAATTACCATATTTATGTCATTGAAGAAAACCACTAAACCAGTGCATGCATTTATGTTATATTACACATTTCAACAAATACAATCAGCTTTTCTAAACACAATCTTTATATATCCGGTTTTTAGAGCATTACGAAAAGACTCTTTTATTTACACTTTTAAAATGTTTATTTGCTTACCTATGTAGCAATTTGATGATTGAAAAAAGAAGAATCCTTTCAAAAGACTTTTCAATTACAAATTGGTTTATATTATTTTAATGAAAATATTCAACTTTTCAAATGTACCGGTTTCATACAAGTGAAATTAGTGATGGTAGCACTAGAGATGTCTATGTTGACTTTTCAAAACCATTTTACACCAGGTTTGTCATGATTCGATGGAACTTGTCAACAAGAAGGCTCAAGGAAAAGACCAAAGAATAAAATATTTAAACTACAATCTTATATAAATTATCTGATAGAGTTGACCATAAATAATTGTTAGAGCATCAACAGTGGGGCTCTTTTGAGACCCATTTACTTGATCCACTTTAGTGGAGCTAGAGGTGGGCACAACGGGGTAAGATTGGACCCAAATAATAAGACTCATCAATGGGACCCACAATACAAGACCTATATTGGGTTTTAAATTTAGAACTAATTTTGGGTCTTGTTCAATCATTATATTTCGGGTTCCAATACTCTCAATCATTTGGGTTTATACTCTATATATATTATTTAAATTTTAATAAATAATTGCTTTTAATATACAGTATATATATGTGTGTGTTTTATTATTTAAACTAGTTTTTTTACCCGAGTGTTGCACGAGCTCCGTATTATAAATTGTCTGTAAAATTTTTTATTGTTTATACCAAACTTTTTGAACAATTTATAAAGCATAATAAATTAATACAATCAACAAAATAAAGCATACTTCAACAATAAAGCATCCATAAATTAATGGTAGGTGGTAGTGAAGGACATACTTCAACAATTTGTAGTTTCTAAGAGTATATTGTCATCCATATAATATAAAGCATCAAATCTGAATAAAATGAGTCAAGTTTAATTATATAATAAAGGGGTGAAAAAATAAATCCTTCAAATTGTTATTGTTTTTATAATTGCTTGCAAAATTGAAATTTTGCTAACTAAACATAGGTATGTACCTAAATATTTTTAGAATTTAATAAAATCTGTAAGTACCTTAAAATAATTTAAATCTCCTAGTATTTTGATCTGCCTGATATTGGACAGTCAGAACACTACTCGCCATTTGAATATTTTTAAAATTATTCATATATGAAATTGATATGAAACCTTCAAAATAGTTTAGACAACACATATAAGGTTCCAAGATAAAAGTTTCAAAGTTAAGTACATTAAATAAATATTTTTAACGTATTTATACTTTTGAATTTCGAAATCTGTCCATCACTGGACAGATTGTAGTATCCGAATTTGAAAATTCATAACTAATTCAATAAAACCCCAAAAATAGTGAAATAAATTCAGAAACCCTTTAAACCTCTTCATAAACATATTTACGAAATATTACAGTCTTTAAATAAGTATAACATAGTGAAAACGATTTTCAAAATCGGACTATATTATAAAAACTGAGATTTCCAGCAATACTGTTTCAAACTCAAAAATTCATAAAAAATACAATACTTATTATTTTGAACCAAAACGAATTTATTTGGAACCCTTAGTCAGTCTAGTTCAAAATCTCAAGATCCAAATCACAAAAGTTTCACAAATAAATTATTTATAATTTTCGGAATTAGCACTGGTCAGCCTCAAGTAAACATATATCAGAAAAATGAAACCAAACAATAACCTTAATATGCTTCTAGAATTCCAACTTGATCAAAACCTTAACTTGAATCCTCTAAGCATCTAATTATACTTACATAAAATTTACATATTGGAAAACATAATAAACCAAGGGTGAGTTTTCTTACCTCAAATACGTACGAATACGTTCTAGCTCTAGAAATTCAAAAACTCTCACAATAATCTCTAGAGGTTAGGATTTCAAAACACAAATTAGTATTGAATATTAATGTTTCTAGGGAAAAATTCGATCTCCCATAACAATTGAGGATTTCAGGTTCAATTTTTTATGGTTAATTTAAAAACATAAGATAATGATTCTAATGCTTTAAAAAACAATACATTCACTCATGCTTATGTTTCTATGCAAAGCACCATACAATATTAGTACATACTTACAACAACAACAACAACAACAAAAAACAGTTATATAGATATAATGTTACCTTTCAATCTGTAAGTGATGCAGTAGCAGATATTTTTTTAAAAGTTCATATTCAAAAAATTAAACAACAATATTATAAACATGAACATGTTTAAAACTTGGAAAAAGTAACAAAACCTACGTACCTTTTCATTCACAGTAAACAATTGAATAGAATATCATTATCTTTCTCCATATATATATATGATATATAAGTTGAAAATGAGGAATATAAAAACATTTACTAAATGATAATGGGGAAATTAAATCATATTTAAACTGAAGTATAACAACTTTGATTATTAATTGTTATGATATTTACATCACTTAATCAAGTGGTCTTTTGGCATTCCTACAATTGATATGCATTGCCACATGTCACTAATTTTTTATTTTACTAATACATTTATCTCAATATCATTTGAAGAGCCCCATATATAAACGGTTGTGGAGAATAATAAGCATGGTTGAAAGTATGTGAACTTCTCATGTAAACTAAAAGGTTTTAATAAATATTTAACAAAACTTTTCATAGATATCCAATGTATTTAATTAGATTTAATTATAGCATTTAGCCCCATATATAAACGGTTGTGGAGATCAATAGGCATGGTTGAAAGTATGTGAACTTCTCAGGTAAACTAAAAGGTTTTAATAAATATTTAACAAAACTTTTAATAGATATCCTATGTATTTAATTTGATTTAATTGTAGCATTTAGGAATATTTCTTTATTTTATTTAATTTGATTACATTTAATTCCAAACTCTTCATACGGCGACATGTGACGCTAGTGAAACTCTCTTATTATATATATATGATTTAAATATTAAAATTTAACTTTTAATATATACTTTATATTTTTTTTTTATAATTTTATAATTTTATAATAAATTTAAATAATTATATATAATGAACAAATATGAATAATTTTAATTGTAATTTAAAAAATTATTTTAATTTAATGAAATTAAAAAATTAAATTAAAATAATTTTTTTGAAAACATTAATTTTTTTTTTCATTTATTTTACTAGACTTGAATTAAATTATGAATACTAAATTTGTCACGTTATACATTTTATTCAGTGGATGACTTCAATAGATGACATTGTCAAAGCTTCAGTGCTTCAACGCTTCAGTGCTTCATTGCCAGATATTGGATACACAATTTCAGGATAATATGGCTCATGCTACTCTTCCCAGATATTGGACACAAAATTTTGGAATAATATGGTTCATGCTACTCTTGCCAGATATTGATAAAAAGAGAAAAATAGGTATTAATAGTTAATTTTTTTTTTCATTTATTTTACTAGACTTGAATTATGAATACTAAACTTGTCACATTATAAAATAACATTTTATTCAGTGGATGACATCAATGGATAACATTGCCAAAGCTTCAGTCTTTCAACGCTTTAGTGCTTCATTACCAGATATTGGATACTCAATTTTGGGATAATATGACTCATGCAACTCTTCCCAGATATTGGACACAAAATTTTGGAATAATATGGCTCGTGCTACTCTTACCAGATATTCATAAAAAGAGAAAAATAGGTATTAATACTCAAAAAAGCTTTAGTGCTTCAACGCTTCAATGCTTCAACAACACCAGAACAGATCAAAGACACAAGACAAAGGAAAAACAATAGAAACAAAAACACTCCCAAACCAAACCAAACGAACCCAAGAACACAAAAAGAATTTTGAATCAAAAATTATGTTTTGCGATCCAAACTCGTTGCCCTCACCCGAAGCAAGAATTTGGCTAATACAACAACAAATGGATATAATTAGAAAAAACGGTGATGGTGGTTGTAGTAGTAGTCGATCGTAGACACTGTTTTGTTTTAAATATTTATTTTTGTTGATGTAATTCGGTTGTGCTAATTTTAAATTAATAAATTGTTTTATTTTAAATTAAATATGATTTTTTAAATAATTATTGATAGTGTTGATATTTAAAATATATTATATAATGTATTTATTAATATATATATATAATATTTTAAAGAAGAGTAATGATTGTTTAGAAAAAAGAAAAAAAAATGGATCCAATTTCTCTTTTTCATTTTAGCCCCATTATGGGGAAAAGAGACCCAAGTAAATAGGACCAAAATAGGAAGACCCATTCTTTAAAAAGAAGACCCATTTTATTGAACGCAATGAGCGCGTGGGTATAAAATTTGTACGCGCCTAGTTTTCTTCCTGGGTGTGGGTTGCAACGCTGCTCTGCTCAAGCGACCGGCTGTTTTCTCGATCTCGTTTGTTCTTTCCATCTCGTTCTGCTACTCCCTTAATCCAAAGTGACATGGATAGTCATAGTGAGAAGTTTGTGTTTTTGGCTCAACCCCCTCTTAGCAATAATTTGATTGTGGACTCGAATTTAGGTTTAGATAACTCTGGTTCTATAAAACGAGCTAGAGCAGAGCCTATTGACGCTGGGCGTAATGATGTGGTTCATGGCACTGATCGGCCTGAAGCTATGGGTAGTTTCAAATCGAAGCTGATGAATATGGCAAGCCCTAGTACATGGGCTGGTGCGGGTAATTCGAAGGAGAAGGTCAAAATTGGTATGGATGATATTCTAATAACAAAGGGTCCTGATGGCCCGAAGATGTTGTTATTGGATAATTTGAAACAACAATTGCAGAAACCTTGGACTAATGCTTTGATTTTGAAGAATATGGGAAGGGCTCACACTTTGAGTTTCATGCCCACCAAGTTATTGATAAAATGGTCTCTCCTGGGTCAGTGGCAACTCACAGACCTTGGTGATGGGTACTTTGTGGCTCGGTTTCAGGTGAATGAGGACCTTGATTATGTCCTTACTAGTGGCCCCTGGATCATTGCTAATCAGTATTTAGTGGTTCAGAGGTGGAGACCTAATTTTGTGCCAGGTGAAGACCAAATCCAAAGCATGCCGATTTGGGTTAGACTCTCCCGATTGCCTATGGAATGGATGGATTCGGAACTGCTCTGGAGCATAGGTGGAATGTTATGTGCAAGGTGGATCCTGTTACGCTAAATCAAGCTCGTGGACGTTTTGCTTGTATTTGCGTGGAAATTGATATTTCTAAACCCCTAATTGCTAACCTTAATGTTGATGAGAGGGTCATTAAGGTGGAGTATGAAAACTTGGGGTCAATTTACTTTACTTGTGGCTGATATGGTCATGGCAGAGATTCTTGTAAACAGGTGCATGACATCCCAGTTCAAACTGAGCAGGCTGCCAATGACAAGGTGAAGGAGGATAGGTCGGCGTATGGCCCTTGGCTATTGGTCTATTATGGAAAGCAGGGAAACAAAGGTTATAAAGGTAGAAATGGGAGGGTTGGGACTGGTAACACAGGCATGCCTAAGCAGAATACTAATACTGGGAGAACTCCTGATAATGGTCCCTCCATTGCTAATAAAAGTGTTCCTGCAGCTGCGGAGAGTCTAGTGGGAAAGTCTTACCAAGTTAAAAATGGTTCCAAACCTATGAATCAGAATTCGTCTAATTTTACTCATGCTAGTACTTCGAATGGTTCAAGGTTTGAAATTCTTTCTAAAGGTTTGGATGTTAATATGGTTGAGAGCAGTGATCCAGTTAGGCAGTTACCTTTACTGGAAGTCCAACCGATAGGTAAGGCCATTCTTACGGAAATCACTAATCAGAAATCTCCCCTGAATAAAAATGTAGCAAGATCTAAGCCCCAGATTTTGAAGAAGCTCGCCAAAAAGGGGGGTAATGTGGCTGTTGTTTCTGACAGAAGGAGTGAGATTAGGAGAGATGTAGAATTCTATAAGGAAACTGTGGCATCTGATAGAGGTAAATCCATCCTAGAACCGCCCCAATGTGAGGTAGATACTGAGGAGATGGATAATGGGGCTGTTTTGAGAGATCTCCATAAAGATGTATGTAATTTTGATGATATTCCTATAGATAATATAGGGACAGGGGACTATTCTAATGTTTTGAAGATTAACTGCCCGAAAGGGGAGAGTTTTGACGTGGTTGCCTCGAATCTTGCAGAGGCAATGGTAGTAATTTCTGAATAGTTTTTTCTTTTTCCCTTTATCTCTCTTCCTTATGATTTGTGTGTGGAATGTTAGAGGGGCTGGGAAGAAAGTGTTTTTAAGAAATATTGCGAATATTCGTGGGATGTATAAATTTGAGGTTTTGGCCATTCTTGAACCTCGAATTAGTGGCTTGAAGGTTTTGAATGTCATTGGTAAGCTAGGATTCTCTAAGAGTTTTGTTGTGGATGCTGAGGGTTTTTCTGGGGGTATCTGGTTGCTTTGGAATGAGAGTTCAGTTAAACTCCATGTTATTGCGAGCTCTAGACACAGTGTGACAGCTCTGGTTTATGACAAAAATTCTCTCTGGATTCTCACTGTGGTATATGCCAACCCATGTATTACTACTAGGAGAATTTTTTGGAATCATCTTGACGCCATCAGGAAGTGTTTTTCTTTACCTTGACTAATGGCTGGAGACTTCAATGAAATCACTACTAGTGCTGAGAAGAGAAGGGGTGGAGCAACTTTTTCTAACAGTGGCTTTGGTGACTGGATTGACATGAATAACTTGGTGGATTTGGGTTTTTCAGGTGCTAAATTTACCTAGATGACTAAGAGGGGTGTTGGTGAGGAAATTTGGGAGAGCCTGGATAGGGCTGTGTGTTCCATGGACTGGCGAATCCAATTTGGTGAGGGCTTTGTAAGGCACCTTCCTAGGATCATGTCTGACCATTGTCTTATTCTTATCCATCTTCATAGCAATCATATTCCGAACACTAATTGCAAGCCCTTTAGATTTGAAGCCATGTGGCTTAAACATAGGGAGTTTGGAGAGCTGGTCCGGAGCTTTTAGGGTTCTCAGGCAGTCTCAGTTTTTGATAGATTGATTAACTTTACAGGTGTCCTCAAAAAATGGAATCTGGAGAAGTTTGTGAATATTTTCTATAATAAGAGGAAATTGTTGGCCAGGATACAGGGAGTTCAAAAGGGGCTTAGTTTGAGACCGTCCCCGTTTCTAGCTAATCTTGAATACAGGGAGATCCTTGACAAAGAGGAAATATTCTGGCAACAAAAGTCAAGAAACTGCTGGCTGAAGGAGGGTGATAAAAACACAAAGTTTTTTTCACCTTTCCACTATTATTAGGAGAAGAAGGAATAAGATTGAGGGTCTTAGGTTAGTGGATGGTAGTTGGACGAAAAACCCCACTGTTATGAAGGAAGAGGCGATCCGTTTCTTTCAGGAGCTATTCGTGGAGAGACAATGCTCTGGTACTTATGATGATCTTCCCATGTTTTTCCAGAAGCTGAGTGAATCTGAGGTGTCTCGTCTTCATGCTCATGTCACTGAGTTGGAGATTAAGCAGAGTGTGTTTGATATAGGAGGTTTGAAGGCTCTTGGCCCTGATGGGTATCCAACTGTCTTCTTCCATAATTTCTGGTCTACTTGTAAGTCTGATCTAATGGCCCTGGTTACGAAGTGTTTCAGGACTGGAGGTGTGCCTACAAAGGTTAACAGTACGTTAATTTCTCTTATTCCTAAAGTCCCTAACCCTAGTAGCCTTTCTCAATTTAGACCGATAAGTCTGTGCAACACATCTTATAAAGTTATTAGTAAAATTCTTGTGCAACGTCTGAGAGGTTTTCTGCCAGATTTGGTTAGCCCTAATCAAGTGGCGTTTGTGCCGGAGAGGCAGATTCAGGATAATATTGTGGTGGCCCAGGAAGTTCTACACAAGTTTAAGATGACGAGAGGTAAAAGAGGCTTCATGGCATGGAAGATTGATCTTGCAAAGGCGTATGATAGGCTTCAGTGGGGGTTTATTAAGCAGGTTTTGGAAGAAGTGGGTATATCAGGTGGACTTAATAATCTTTTCATGAGTTGCATTTCTAATGTCTACTACAAGGTTATTGTTAATGGTGAAATGACTGATAGCTTCCAGCCAAAGTGTAGGATTCGACAGGGTGATCCCCTTTCTCCCTACATTTTCGTGTTGTGTATGGAGAAGCTTTCACACATCATCCACCAAAAACTTCTTGAGGGTGCTTGGAAACCGGTTCGGACTTCGAGGGGTGGACCCGAGATTTCCCATCTCTTTTTTGCGGATGACCTTATCTTATTTGGCCAAGCCACGTCACATCAAGCCAACACTATGAGAGACTCTCTTGACATGTTTTGTGACATATCTGGCCAGCAGGTCAGTTTTTCCAAATTTAGGATTTATTGTTCAAGGAATGTTAATAACACCACTGCTAGGGATTTGGCGAATGTTTGTGGCTCTCCTTTAACGCAAAATTTAGGGAATTATCTTAGGATCCCTCTCATTCATGGGCGTGTGACTAAAGATACCTACAAGGAAATAATTGAGAAGACTCGTAATAGACTGGCTGCGTGGAAGAGTGCTACACTTTCATTTGCTGGGAGATACACCCTTATCAAAGCTGTTACTTCGGCTCTCCCTAATTATGCTATGCAATCCATCAAGTTTCCTTCAGAGGTGTGCAACAGTCTTGACAAGATTAACAGGGATTTCCTTTGGGGAAGTACTTCTGAAAAGAAGAAAATACACATTGTGTCCTGGGATACTGTGAGTTTGCCTAAATACCTAAGGGGTCTAGGTATTAGGAGGATGAAGAGAATGAATCGGGCTTTACTTGCTAAAACGGGCTGGCGGTTATACCAACAGGATTGTGGTTTGTGGGGCAAGTTAATCAATGATAAGTATCTTAAAGGAGGGACCATGAAGACCCTTGATAACTCTAGTTCAAAGGGTGGTTCGAGCACTTGGAGAGGTCTCTCCTTTGGGGCCAAACTTCTCTTTGATGGTGTGGTTTGGAGAATCGGTAATGGCATTAATGTGGGATTTTGGACTGATGTTTGGCTTCCTGATCTGGGGAGGCTTCAAGGGTATGCTCTGGCTACTCTCTCGGCTGCACAAGTTAGAGAAAAGGTTAGTGATTATTTGATTGAAGCTGAGTGGGATCTTAGTAAACTTTCTGCTGTGTTGCCTTGGAATGTGGTGCACCGAGTTTTTAGTGTCCATATTTCCAATGATACTAATCTGAAAGATTCGGTAATTTGGGGTTCTAATAAGAATGGGGAGTTTTCGGTGAGAAGTGCTTAAGATTCCCATTTCAATAAAGCTAATTTCATTCCCTGGCAGTGGAGGTTTATCTGGAGTCTTAAGCTCCCTCCTAAAGTTCTTCATTTTTCTCTTGCATAATAAACTCTTAACTAATGAGAGTAGAGCTACTAGGGGCATCATTGATGACATTTCTTGCGGTAGTTGTGTGGCTGTGTGTGAGGACACTGATCATATTTTCAGGGGCTGTTGTGAGGCTACTCGTGTATGGAATGACATCTGCAGAGGTATTACGGCTTGTAGCAGTTATAAGTCTGTTTGGAACACATGGCTCCTGGATAATCTCAAGTGTAATGAGTTGTTTTTGGGTCGTATTCCTAGCTATCTTTTATTTGCTACTACTCTTTGGTTTATCTGGAAGTGGAGATGTGAGAAGGTTTTTAATCGGAGTTTTAACTCTCCCATTGGGCCTGGTAAGATTATTCTGAATTATGTGGATGATTGGATGATTGCTAACTCTGATCTGGACAGAAGTATTCCGAGAGAAAATTGCTTCATATCTTGGTTTGCTCCTCCGAATGATTGGGTTAAGATTAATGTGGATGGTAACTGGAAACCTGATGTTGGAGCCATTGCGGCTGGTGGTTTACTCAGAAATGAGAGGAAAAAATGGTTGTTTGGGTTTGCTATGAACAAAGGAAATGGTAATATTGCAGAAGCAGAGCTGTGGGGCATTTTTGAGGGCCTCAAATTGGCGTGGAGGGCTGGCTTCAGGAAAGTGGTTGTGGAGTCGGATTCTAGGTGTGCTGTTCTGCTGCTGACCAAAGCTACGGCCCTGCATCACCCTTTGTTCAACTTAATTGAAGAATGTATAGCTTTTATTGGGAAGGAGTGGAACTGCAGTGTTTAACATGTCTATAGGGAAGGAAATAGAGCTGCTGATTTCCTTGCCAACCTTGGTCACTCGCTGGATTTGGGGCTCATGGTGTTTGAGGTCCCCCCTTTACAGATTCTTCCTATTCTGGAGGCTGATAGCAGGGGTACTGCTATTGCTAGACTGATTCCAAGTATTTAGTTTTTGCTGTTTTCTGGGCGTTTTGCCCCCTCTTTACCAAAAAAAAGACCCATTTTTGATGACGTGACAATAAATGAGTTTTGTTTTTGTTGTGGATGCTCTTATCTAAAACAAAGTTGTAGTGCAGACTGCAGACAGACCATGTTTTCAAAGAACTTTTACGTCGTTTACGCTAACATTTATAAATATTTGTTGAACATATATGTTGAAATATTGTAATCACTAAAAAATATTATATAGGGTCCAATAATTTTTCTTTCTTAAATTTTTGCTATTTATTCTTTTATTTGATATATAATCACTAAAAAATTAATACTATTTGGTAGGATTATTATAAGTTTATAACATTATTTTTAATATTTAATATTTTAATATTCAAATGTATATTAAATCAATAAAGAAATTAGATTTTTTTTCTTCTAAAAAAATCATTAAATAAATGAATTGTATGCAATATAATTTGTAAATTGTAATTGATTGAATCAAGTCTTTTTACTTTCTCTCTTTTGTCTAGTATTTACAAAGAGAAAACCATCAACAAGCTAAAATATCTCAAGTCTTTAATATCCCAAAACTAACCGTTCATTTAGAACAGTTGGCTCTAGGATGGCCGGAGGTTGTGGCTTGGTTTCTAGGTTCTAGTTATACAGATTGTAGTGAGGGGATGCAGGTCACGCGAAGCCATCATACCAGGCCCTGATTGGGGTCAAGACAAGTTTGAGTGGTTCTCAAGAGGATTCAAGTTTACACAACCTACAGAAGAAAATCCTGACAGTTCCATACAGGAGGGGTATCTTTTAACTCGCGTGTATGAATGGAGATTAAACACAGTAACCGGAGAGGTTAAAGAGAGAAATCTTTCCGGAAATGAATTGTCTATGGACTTTCCCATGATCAATGAGAAATATACTGGTCTAGAACACAAGTATGGCTACACTCAAGTAGTAGATTCTATTTCAAGCTCTAGTGCTGGTATGGTTATTAACTTTCCAACCTCAAAAATTGTTCCTTTTGGTACTTCAATGTCAAATTTGATTTGTAATAAGACATTTTACTTCTTATTAGGCTATGCTAAATATGGAGGCCTAGCAAAGCTATACCTTGATGAACCACACCGGCCTGAGCCATTAGAGGTAATAGAAACATGCATCTTGATCTTGTTTTGTTGTAAAATCTTATCTAGAGTTAAACGTTACGTACATACCTAATGCGAATATGAAACAAGAATGGTGGAGAAAATAATCAGGTAATTATAATAGAAGTGGGGTACCATAAGTTCGTAGAAAACAGTTTCTGCGGTGGAACTGTGTTTGCAGGTAAACCTGGAGGTTCCGAGGAAGACGATGGGTGGCTTGTCTCTTTGTCCACAATGAGGAGACTAATGTCAGTCTAGTAAGTGTATATATACAGCTCTGAAGCAAAGATAAATCAGAATTGTATATCTATCTGACCGAATTGTGTTACTAGCTAGGAAGTCTAATTGAGGACTTGAAAATCTTTGGTTGCAGGTTCATCTAATTGATGCAAAGAAATGGAAAGTGAACCAGTTACAAAAAATTGCACTGCCACAGAGGGTTCCATATGGTTTCCATGGAATTTTTGTTCCAATCCCCACTTATCCTTATTAATGTTAGCTTGTGATGCCCAAATTCATAAGCATATATAACTTGGCTATTATACTTGCAGGGATTAGCTTATCCCTACTTTCAAGGTTTGGCAAACATTGTGATCGAGGAGAGTTTGTATGATTTTATTTATGGTTTTTCTCTGTGTTTTTGTCATATTTCAGGTCAAACCTTGTGATATATGTGGTTTTGATATAGGCTCTACAAATAAGATTGTAACTTGCTTTCGATGCGTAAAGGCCCGGCAAAATATGTATAATTACAGAGATGCTGCATATGAAATGTAATCATTAGATGGACAGTGCCTCTTGTAGTCTTATTTATTTATTTATTTATTTTTTGAATATGTAAAATTTGTTGCGTCCTCTTTTTGTTTGCAATTTCAATGAATTATTGTATTTACAATTTGAGAAATCAATTTAGAAATATTTATTTGTCATGTCTTTAGTACTTGTGCACAAATGTACTTTTTATATTTTAGTTTTATATTTATTTTGCAATTGGATAAATATATATATATATATATTTATAAAAAAAAAAAACACTAGACAAAATGTATGTGATGTTGTCAATAAAAAAATTGACTACTTTCTTTGCTAGTTGTAAAATAGGAAGAATGTTTTAGCAACATCAACAATTCAGCATAGAACATGCATATGTATCATGTATGTTGTGGCACACTAACAATATGCATTTTTTTGTTGTTAAATGGTTGTTTTGTTGTAGTAATTTAAAAAAAAAAAAACAATAATAGTAATAATAATAATGTAACTTGAGTTATCCGGCAGTCAACAGACATTTGTTATTCATGTAGACAATTGAGTTCAGAATGTACATGTTGCCTTTATTGTTTTCAAAGTTGACTGGTGGCCCATTCTTAAAATAAGATCTCATGATTATCTGGTAAACCATTTTTTGCAACCTAAGAAGAATTCCCCATTTGATTTGTAATCTTTTTCAAACAACAACAGACTTTTGCATGTAATTCATGTCTGACGTTTCATTTTAAAAAGTTGATCTGTTTAGCCAATATGTCCCAGCAAATATATTAATTTTAAAATTTTCTGTTCATAGTAGCAACCATACCTCCTTTTTAAGGGGTTATGTTCAAATCTATTTGGCATGTATAATCATAAAAATATGTATGCTAAATGTTTGAAATAAGGGTTTTTATAACTATAGTTTGTGAAGGTTGACCTATATTTTTAATTGGTGATAATTATCTGCGCAGTGGCGGACCCAAAGTTTTATGTTAGGAAGGGTACTTAAACAAATTTATTAGCAGCAATAATAATACTTTTTTTCTATTAAATAATTATTACAAATAATATTAAAAATAGAAAATTTGTGTTTACGATAAAATGCATTCTCAGTTAATTCCCCTAAGAACTTCAATTGTAATTAGGGACGGAGCTAGGATTATATTTCAGGGGGAGCACCGTGAAATAATGGGTTGGATCGACATAAATCTTAGAAGTTGTGTTAAACAAAACATTAAATGTTGTTTATATTTTAAAACATTAATTTTCTATTAATTATTTCAAATGAATAATAATTTTTTTATTAGATAAATTATTTAAATTTGTGCATTTATGAAAAACATTTAAAATAATCTCCTTTTTTTTTTTTTTTTTTTTTTGAAATATTACATTAATTCGGTGCTTTTTTTTGGAAGAGGGGGATGACTCGAACCCATGGCTTCATAGCGTAAATGTGAGGGATATACCACCAGACCGACCAACCTCATCTTGTCCATTTAAAATGATCATTGGATATGATGAAAACATAATCAAATTAAGAAAAATGCTAGATATTTCAACTCATATCTCAGCTTGTAATTTGGATAATTTAATTCATATAAATATGACGAGTGAAATAAATCATAATTAATATGTACATATCCATTTGTCAATCGACACACAATTAGTTGAGGATATCTAACATTACTCTAAAAATAATATAGACTAAAATTTTTAGCTATTAATTCAAGATTCAATAATATTGTTTAAGAGTTAGAAAATAAATTGAAATTTAAACTATGCCTCTAATATTTTTCTAATATCCAAAAACTATTCTAATAGTATGTTTAGGATCAAATATATTCTCCACATGATTAAGAGAAAATTATTAACATTGTAATTTATAAAAGGATTAAAAAATTTAAATAAGAAATAAGAGTAAAAACATAAAAATTCTAAAACTTAAGGGAAAATTTTATAAAATTGGAAAACTTCAGGGGTGGCAGTGGCCCCCTCTCGTCATTATGTGGCTCCGTCCCTGATTATTATTTGTAATGACATTTTTTAGTGTTTTAAGGACCTGATCCATTGATGGTCAGTTTATAGGATCTAATTCTAGACACCGCTTTGCAAGCCCAATGACTTCAATTGCGGCTACTAATGGATATTGGTTACAAAGCTTCGGGTCCATTATTTTCTGAATCTTTCTAACATCAATCAGACATGGCTTTGCCAGAAACACTAGATTTACTTCCTTGGGTGGACGTCTAGTTTCCACAACCAGTAGACCAGTAATGATTTCTAGCATCACAACACCAAACCCGTATACATCACTATTGACGTATAAATAACTTGCCAATTTACATGTTATGAAGTTATGCACTTGAAAAATATTATTTATTGTATTTATTTTAATCATCGGATTCAGATATTACAACTTTCAAGGTATTCGGGAGTTGCATATCCAAATGTACCAACAACACCGGTTGGTACATATGAATTTCCACTGGCAAGTCCAAACCTTGCCAATCTAAAATTGGAAAGTTTGGCATTGTAAACCTAGAAGATGAAATTTGAGGATAAATTAATACTAATTACAATTGATAATTACATAATTATCAAGACAAAATAAATTAAACTTTCAATTACCTCATCTATCAAAATATTGGAGGTCTTGAAGACTCTATATATTACACTCTTCTCAGAAGAATGCAAGAAAGCCAAACCCTTAACAACATGGATTGCTATTTTCATACGTACATCCCATGGAAGAGTTTTAGACCCCCCTGCAATAGCACCACAATCATTGCCATCATGTCAGTTATGTAATATAATGATAAATGTTTATGATTGATAATATTATCAATGTAAAACCAAAAGGACATATATTAATATTGTTTTGAATTCTTACTTGCAAAAAGATGATTTTCTAAACTTTCTTTCTTCATAAACTCATAGATAAGAAGAAAATGGTTATCCTCATGGCAATATCCCAGAAGCTTAACAATATTCGGATGAGAAAATTTTCCCAAGAATTCGACATCGGCCTACAAACATCAATGAATGAATTAAATTCATAATGAATGTTAAAATTCCAATGTTTAAACTAACAAGTAACCATGTAAAATATAGATATGTTGATAGGGTGAATGAAACTTTCTCTCCATTGTTCGAGTCCTTGTTGACTATCTTGCTTCAATTTCTTTTTAGCAACCGGCATGCCAATGATGACCTTTACTGGTTTGTAGGAGTTCTTATCGATCCATCATTTGAAAACCTTTCCAAACCCACTCTCCTCTAAAACATATTTCAAATTAAAGTTTTGTGTTGCAATGTGAACAATTTCAGATTCTAAGTATGGATTGTCCCACTTGACAACAAGTTGATATCACCAACATGAGCATTCTCATGACGGCAAGACTCCTTCTCTTTTTGCACTACATAAAAATTAACACAATTATTAGGCAAAGAAAAATAGAGACTTTCAGCAAGGACCGTACATCAGACGACAAACAATGATACTAAAAAACTTTTAGCTACATAAAAGAGTGTTGTTTAAGATGAAAATCAAAAGAAACAGAAAAAACAAATAAAATAAAAAGGGGGTGGGTACTGTTAAGAGGTGCTTTGGCTTTGACAAAACAGTTCCCCATCTTAGTTTATCTCCTCTCTATTGAGTATTGTACTATTGATGCTAATTTGAATCTTAGCTTATCTCTACACTACAAGAAAAAGAGTTTTTAGCAACGTTACAAAGACAACGCGTATAGATAGTATGTTGCAAAAAGTAATCTACCGCAACACACACAAAAATATATATTGTGGAATCGACCTACGACAACGTATAATTGAATGTTGTAAATAATTAAGAACATACGATTACGCATTTCAATGTGTATATTGCTATAGAACATTTATTACAAGACACAAAAGACGTTAAAAATATATGGTTTATAACAATGCAGAAAGAATGCATGTTGTTATTAAAAAACGTAAATTTCGTGTGCATTGCTATAGATAGATTTTTAACAACGTAAAAATATGTATGTTGCGAAAAATATAATATTTACAACATGCCTCTTTTGCATGTTGTTGTAAGTTTCTATTTGGCAACATGCAAATCAATTGTTGTTAATAAGATGATTATTTGCAACATACATCTTTTGCACGTTGTTGTAAGTTTATCTTCGACAACATACATTGCGAATGTTGTTGTAAAAGCTTATTAATAACGTACATTATGTGTATATTGCGAAAAAATATAATATTTGACAATATACATCTCTTGTACGTTGTCGTAAGTGAATATTTGACAACACACACATGATTTGCATGTAGTCGTAAGTTTATATTCCGCAACATACATTGTGAACATCATCATATAAGCTTATTAGCAAAGTGCATAGTGTGTAAATTGCGAAAAGTTTGTTTTATGACAACATTATTTTTTTTGCACATTGCCATATATATAAGATTCAACAACATACCATGCATGTAGTTAAAAAATGTGTGTTATAGAAACCACTTACGAACAACAGTTGACAACACGTATTATATGATGCCTTAGGTTAAGAAAAAAAAAAAACAAAAGAAAAAAATTGAATCTCGTTTGACTAATATTTTACAAAATACTTACACACATATCATTTGAGAAATCCAATGACAATATGAGGTTGGCCTAGTGGTTTTTCATCACACCTACATCATGAGGTTGTGGATTTGAAGCTCCAATTGAACTATCATGCAATTAACTTCAAATGATCATCCCTATCTCTAAGATTACAAGTCTATTGTAGGGTAATTTGAATATTGTTGAAAAACGTTGGTCATAATTCTATTGTAGGAACAATTCATACAAAAAATTAAGACAAATAAAATTAAAAACAACCTATGAAAATAAAAGGTACAGAAATTGAATGTAGAACAATTAATAAAATAATATTAATGTATTTGAAGTAAGCACCTTAGCTGTCTTGAAGCTTCCACTGGAGATAAGTTACTCAAAATAAATTCTCCATATCACTCTGCATCTTTTAAAAACGCTGCCCCAAAACATGACGTGTGTTGTTAAATATTAGCTTTTAAAAAATGTGCACAATTGTATGTTGTTAAAAGCATGTTTATAGCAACGAGTACAAAATATGCGTAGTCTAATGATATAACTACGACAACGTGTAACTGTTGTGTGTAGTTGGTTTACATAACATACATTTTTTTTTAACTACATATGGGGTATGTTGTTGAAGCTTATATATACAGCAACGTGCAAAAAACTAATGTTGTCATAAAACAAACCTTTCGCAACATACACACAATGCACATTGCTAATAAGCTTATACGACAACGTTCACAATCTATGTTGCAGAATATAAACTTACGACTACATGCAAATAATGTGTGTGTTGTCAAATAGTCACTTACGACAACATACAAGAGATGTATGTGGTCAAATATTATATTTTTTCGCAACATACACATAATGTACGTTGATAATAAGCTTTTACAATAACATTCGCAATGGATGTTATGGAAGATAAACTTACAACAATGTGCAAAAGATGTATGTTGCAAATAATTATCTTTTTAACAACAATTGATGTGCATGTTGCCAAATAGAAACTTACAACAATATGCAAATAAGGTATGCTGCAAATATTATATTTTTTACAACATACATATTTTTACGTTGCTAAAAATCTATCTGTAGCAATTTACATAAAATTTATGTTGTTTATTTAAATAATAATAACAACAACATGCATTCTTTCTACGTTGTTATAAACTATATATTTTTAACATCTTTTGTAAGTTGTAATAAGTGTTCTATAGCAACATACACATTGAAATGCATAGTCATATGTGCTTAATTATTTGCAACATTCAGTTGTGCATTGTCGTAGTTCAATTCCACAACATAAATTTTAAAATTTCCATGCCTCTTATAGCAAGGAGACCGATGAATAAGTGAAATTTATGTTTATCACCAAGTCTCAGACCTAATTGCATTCATTGAAACCCCATTTTATAGAAGTTGAAGACCATAGTGACAACACACTAAATTCTAACAAACACGTATGAATCCAATCGAACTCCAAGACCAAGGATATGTGTTGAAGCGAGGAAGCTTCACTTTGAAACTTTAAACTGAAATTTGAAAAGCCGTGTGGAAGACACAAGATGTGTAGAGATAAAAACAAAGAGAGTTGCAACTCGTAAATGCAAGATGTAGAGAAATGAAAAGAGTTGATTGATTTGACCTAGATTTTCTAACCCCACTATAAGAAAAATAGCTTTTAGCAACGTTACAAAGACAACGCGTATAGGTTGTATGTTGCGAAAAGTGATTTACCGCAAAGCGCACCAAATGTATGTTGTGGAATTAATCTGTGGCAACGCACAATTGAATGTTGCAAATTATTAAGCACATATGACTACACATTTCAAAGTGTATGTTGTTATAGAACACTTATTAAAACTTACAAAAGACGTTAAAATTATATGGTTTATAACAACGCGGAAAGAATGCACATTGTTATTATTATTTAAATAAACAACGTAAATTTTGTGTACGTTGCTATAGATAGATATTTAGCAACGTAAAAATATGTATTTTGTGAAAAATAAATAATATTTACAACATACCTCTTTTGTATTTTGTTGTAAGTTTCTATTTGGCAATATGCATATCAATTGTTGTTAAAAAGTTGATTATTTGCAACATACATCTTTTGTACGTTGTTGTAAGTTTATCTTCCACAACATACATTGCGAATGTTGTTGTAAAAACTTATTAGCAATGTACATTATGTATATGTTGCGAAAAAAATATAATATTTGACAACATACATCTCTTGCACGTTGTCATAAGTGAATATTTGACAACACATGTAGTCGTAAGTTTATATTCTGCAACTTACATTGTGAACGTTTGTAAGATCCTTTATTTGTTTGGCTTGATTCCATTGCAAAACTCTCTATATTTGTATTAGTTGTTACTTAGGTGATTCTTGGAAGAAAGAAACCTCAAAGGTGAAGAAGCAACATCTTGTGCAAATATCGTCTTCAAGGGGATCATCACATACTTGGATGCTAAGGTATCAAGATTCTTCTTCCTTTTGCAAGGCGTTAGCGCGCATACACACAATTCATACATGTGTGTCCCTGCATCGTAGTTCAAATATTTGGTATAACACTTTCACACACATTTAAGTGTGCACATGCATTTATCTCATTGTTGACAATCTTGTAGATTTGCATGTTTTTTCACTATCGCTTAGATATAGCATGCTTGTGTTGCATTGTGTTTATTTGTTTGTGTTTCTTGTGTTTTGGACTTGAATATATTCTCAAATGATTATTTGTTGAGTTCCGATCATTTCGGTTACTCACTCATTTGTTTTCTAGTTCCGAGTTGGAAGTTACGAAACTTTTCGTTCATTTATTGTATATGGTTTTCGTCTTTTCGCTTTCCATATTTTTTTCATGAAATTTTTGTTGATGTCCATGTCTGTGAGGGAGTTACGGTTCATAATCTGAAAACGGATTCAAATTCGGAGTTCAGAGATCGAAGAACGGTCAAAGAATGTGAAAGGTGCGCGAAAGGGTGAAAAAAGGGAAAATGATGGCAAATTGCCATTTGCCCCCATTGGCCTTGGAAGGCATGTGCATCAACGTGAGGCTCACGCCAAAGTGAGCTCTCTGTCACCGTTTAGTACATGGCAATCATAAATGAATTGGAAGTTTTTGATTTCTAATGGGTTTTTATTGAGTACATTGCATATACATGAGCTTTGGTGTGCATGGTCAATAATATGTATGAGGTGTCTTAGGTGTGGTCTCCTATCGGTCATATATTTTGTTTCACACGTGAACTTACCTCACCTGATCACACCCTCACTCAATTATATTTCCCACTCTCACGACAATTCAATTTGTGTGTGAAAGAAGAACAAATTTGTGTGTAGAATTTTTTTTCTCACAATTTTTCAAATCTTAATTTCACCATATCTTTTTCATACAAACTTGAAATTGAGTGATCCAAAAATGTTGGTCTCGACGAGAGCTACAAACCCCAAGTATTTTCAGATTTAGTTGACTTCGCCATTTCTCATAGTGATCTGATTTCAGTCCAAGGTTCAACTTTGTATGTGATATTTTCTCTTCTTTCATTTCTTTTGATCATCTCTTTTATTCTTTCTATTTGATTGATGAAATGTGTTGAGAAAAATGTTAGTACATATGCTAGGGTTATATGATTGATTGATTGATTGAGTTTTAGTTTTGTAATTTCATTTGAACATATTTAGTTAAACTTGATTGAAATTGAAATTAATTCTAGATATGACATATATGATGTGCCTCATGATATTGTCTAGGTTTAATTTCATGATCTAAGAACTAAGATTCTTGTGTGATATATTGAATACTCATATCTTGTTCTTATTGTTTCACATGCTTTGATTTCTAGGTATATTTGTGATTGTTTATTGATAGATAATCCTAGAATGTCTTTAAGCATGTACATAGAGCTTGATTGATCATCTAGCTTTATTTGATTGTGATTTGCATCATTTGCATCACTTAGATCATTGCCTTGTAATAGGTTGAAGTCTCTTTCAAAGTGAGTGAAGCTTTATTTTGAGCAAGTAGTCTTGGCTAGGAATGAGTTCCGAATAGCCAAGCGAAAGTCTTAGCAAGGAGTTGCGTACTCCGGATAATTGAGCTTGGGTAGCTTGACTAGGATCCTAGTGATCTAGATTGCTAAGCAAGGAAATCTTCCTAGAGGCTTGAGAGACTTGGATAAAGAGTTGCTCTTTAGAGGTGTGGGACACATCTTGGATAGAGACTAGGCTTTGTGAATCACTAGCCCGAGGGTTGATTAGGATTTGATAGCTTAAAGTGGATATCATAGTGTTGATAGCTTTGAATGTGTAAGTCTTTTTCATATAGTGGATTTGCTTTGCCGGTGGTTGTGGTATCAACCCGTGGATGTTTCCTCTTTGAGGTTTTACCACGTAAAAAACTTTGTGTCTCATTTTTCACTTTTAGTTTTTTTATCTTCCATATTTAACTTGTATTGATTCTCTTGTATATTGGTATATGTATTGATTCTTTCTATACAATTGCTATATCATTTCAAGTATTCATTTTATTCTTATATTCCACATTTTTGAATATTGGAAGAATTTGGAACTATACCTATTCACCCGCCCCCCCCCCGGTATAAAATACTATTGCTTTAAAGAGAATTTCAACGTTGTCATATAAGCTTATGAGCAACGTGCATTGTGTATATGTTGCGAAATGTTTGTTTTATGACAACATTAGTTTTTTGCACGTTGCCAAATATAAGTTTCAGCAACATACCCCGTATGTAGTTAAAAAATGTGTGTTGTGGAAACCACCTACTCACCTACTCACAATAGTTATAAAATACTATTGCTTTAAAGAGAATTTCAACGTTGTCATATAAGCTTATGAGCAACGTGCATTGTGTATATGTTGCGAAATGTTTGTTTTATGACAACATTAGTTTTTTGCACGTTGCCAAATATAAGTTTCAGCAACATACCCCGTATGTAGTTAAAAAATGTGTGTTGTGGAAACCACCTACTCACCTACTCACAATAGTTATAAAATACTATTGCTTTAAAGAGAATTTCAACGTTGTCATATAAGCTTATGAGCAACGTGCATTGTGTATATGTTGCGAAATGTTTGTTTTATGACAACATTAGTTTTTTGCACGTTGCCAAATATAAGTTTCAGCAACATACCCCGTATGTAGTTAAAAAATGTGTGTTGTGGAAACCACCTACTCACCTACTCACAATAGTTGCACGTTGTCGTAGTTATATCATTAGACTATGCATATTTTGTGCACGTTGCTATAAACATGCTTTTAATAACATACAATTGTGCACGTTTTTTAAAAGCTAATATTTAACAACACACATCATGGATATCTTAAATAAAACTAGTTTGGGGCAGCGTTTTTAAAAGATATAGAGTGATGTGGAGGATTTATTTCGAATAACTTGTCTCCGGTGGAAGCTTCAAGGTAGCTAAGGTGCTTATTTTAAATACTATAATATTCTTTGATTAATTGTTCTACATTCAATTTCTGTACCTTTTATTTTCATGGTTGTTTTTAATTTTATTTGTCATAATTTTTTTATTTGAATTGTTTCTACAATAGAATTCTGACCAATGTTTTTCAACACTATTCAAATTATCCTACAATAGACTTGTACTTTTAGAGATAGGGATGATCATTTGTAGTTAATTGTATAATAGTTCAACTGGAGTTTTATGGCAGCTCCCTTATAAATAGCTTATGCTTTAAGTTATAACAAGCCACATCAAACTGAGATAACAACCCAATAGAGAGGTATTAACAAACAAACATCAATTGTTCTATCATTACAAAAATTTTGGCATTTCGCAACATGCAAAATGCGTTGTAAAAGGTTTTCGCAACGTGCGGGTGTATGTTGTTGATACGACTGTTGCCAAAAATTTTGGGACTTTTGGCAACACGCAATGTGTATAGTCATAGAGTAATAACAACGTACTATACATGTTATCATTGACATTTAATGCAACAAACGGTTGATGTATGTTGTCTTACCACACGTTATCTTAGACAAATTTATTGTGCATTGCCTTAGACAGTTTTAGCAACTTGCATTGTATGTTGCCTTAGACAATTTTCGCAACGCGTATTATACGTTGCCTTAGGTTAAAAAAAATAATAAAAAAAAAATTGAATCTCGTTGGACTAATATTCTACAACACACTTACACACATATCATTGGAGAAATCCAATGACAATATAAGGTTGGCCTAGTGGTTTTCCATTACACCTACATAAAGAGGTTGTGGGTTTAAAGTTCCAATTGAACTATCATGCAATTAACTACAAATGATCATCCCTTTCTCTAAGAGTATAAGTCTATTGTAGGATAATTTGAATAACTTTGAAAAACATTGGTCAGGATTCTATTGTAAGAACAATTCATATAAAAAGTTAAGACAAATAAAATTAAAAACAACCCATGAAAATAAAAGGTACATAAATTGAATGTAGAATAATTAATCAAAGAATATTAGGGTATTTGAAGTAAGCACCTTAACTACCTTGAAGCTTCCACCGGAGACAAGTCACTTAAAATAGATCATCCATATTACTCTGCATCTTTTAAAAACACTACCTCAAAATAGTTTTATTTACAACATCTATGATATGTGTTGCTAAATATTAGCTTTTCAAAAACGTACATAATTATATGTTGTTAAAAGCATGTTTATATCAACGTGCACAAAATGTGCATAGTCTAATGACATAACTACGACAACGTGCAACTGTTGTGCATAGGTGGTTTCCACAACACACTTTTTTAACTACAAGCGAGGTTTGTTGTTGAAACTTATATATATGGCAACGTGCAAAAAATAATGTTATCATAAAACAAACCTTTCGCAACATACACACAATACACGTTGCTAATAAGCTAATACGACAACGTTCAAAATGTATGTTGCGGAATATAAACTTATAACTACATTTAAATCATGTGCGTTGTCAAATAGTCACTTACGACAACATACATGTATGTTGTCAAATATTATATTTTTTCGCAACATACACATAATGTACGTTACTAATAAGCTTTTACAACAACATTCGCAATATATGTTGTGGAAGATAAACTTACAACAACGTGCAAAAGATGTATGTTACAAATAATCATCTTTTTAACAACAATTGATGTGCATGTTGCTAAATAGAAACTTACAACAATATGCAAAAGAGGTATGTTGTAAACATTATATTTTTTACAACATACATATTTTACGTTGCTAAAAATCTATATGTAGCAATTTACACGAAATTTACGTTGTTAATTTAAATAATAATAATAACATGCATTCTTTCTACGTTGTTATAAACCATATATTTTTAACATCTTTTGTATGTTGTAATAAGTGTTCTATAACAACATACACATTGAAATGTGTAGTCATATGTGCTTAATTATTTGCAACATTCAGTTGTGCGTTGTCATAGATCGATTCCACAACATACATTTTAAAGTTTCCATGCCTCTTATAGCAAGGAGACCGATGAACAAGTGAAATTTCTGTTTATCACCATGTCTCAAACCTAATTACATTTGTTGAAACCCCATTTTATAGAAATCGAAGGCCATAGCGACAGCACACCAAATTCTAATAAACGTGTATGACTCCAGTCGAACTCCAAGACCAAAGATACGTGTCAAAGCGAGGAAGCTTCACTTTGAGACTTTTAATTAAAATTTGAAAAGCCGTGTGGAAGACATAAGATGTGTAGTGATTAAAACGAAGATAGTTGCAACTCGCAAATGCAAGATGTGAAGAAATGAAAAGAGTTGATTGATTTGACCTAAATTTTCTTACCCCACTATAAGAAAAATAGCTTTTAGTAACGTTACAAAGACTATGCGCATAGGCTGTATGTTGTGAAAAGTGATCTACTGCAACACGCACCAAATGTATGGTGTGGAATCGACCTACGACAATGTACAATTGAATGTTGAAAATTATTAAGCACATATGACTATGCATTTCAAAGTGTATGTTGCTATAAAACACTTATTAAAACATACAAAGACTTATTAAAACATACAAAAGACGTTGTTAAAAATATATGGCTTATAACAACGCGAAAAAAATGCACATTGTTATTATTATTTAAATAAACAATGTAAATTTCGTGTACGTTGCTATAGATAGATTTTTAGTAATGTAAAAATATGTATGTTGTGAAAAAGATAATATTTACAACATATCTCTTTTGTATGTTGTTGTAAGTTTCTATTTGGCAACATGCACATCAATTGTTGTTAAAATACTGATTATTTGCAACATACATCTTTTGCACATTGTTATAAGTTTATTTTTCACAACATATATTGCGAATGTTGTTGTAAAAGCTTATTAGCAATGTATATTAATTATGTGTATGTTACGAAAAAAAATATAATATTTGACAACATACATCTCTTACACGTTGTCATAAGTGAATATTTGACAACACACACATGATTTGCATGTAGTCGTAAGTTTATATTCTGCAACATATATTGTGAACATTGTCATATAAGCTTATTAGCAACGTGCATTGTATGTATGTTGAGAAAAGGTTTATTTTATGGCAACATTAGTTTTTTGCACGTTGCCATATATATGTTTTAACAACATACCCCGCATGTAGTTAAAAAATGTGTGTTATAGAAATTACCTACAGCAATGCACAACAGTTGCACGTTGTTGTAATTATATCATTATACTATGCATATTTAGTGCACATTGCTATAAAACATGCGTTTAGCAATATACAATTGTGCATGTTGTTGAAAAGGTAATATTTACCAACACAAATTATTGATGTTATAAATAAAGTTGTTTTTTGGCATTGTTTTTTATTTTATTTTAAATAATTTAGTTTTGTTCGAGGACAAGCAAATGTTAGGTTTGATGGTCTTTCAACGTCACATTTATGTACCTATTTAAGGTGCCTGTTCCCTAGCTTTTGTGCTCGTTTTCGAGCATTTTTGTGTTTTAATTTGTTTGTTGAGCCTTGTGTAGGTTATATTCCCTAAGCAAGGAAGTGAAGATCGGGTGAAAAACTAGGTCAAAAATGATGAAATGAGAGAATCGAGGGGCAAAAGAGTAATTTCTCCAAAAGAGGATTCGGCGGTAGATGATAAATATAATGATAGATAATATTATTGATGTAAAAACAAAAGGACTTATATTAATATTGTTTTGAATTCTTACTTACAAAAAGATGATTTTCTAAACTTCCTTTCTTCATAAACTCATAGATAAAAGGAAAATGGTTATCCTCATGGTAAAATCCCAGAAGCTTAACAAGATTCAGATGAAATTTTTTTTCCGATTGATGCATGGCCAATGCAGTCAAGATGTGACTCCCAGATAATCAAAACTCTCTAAACTAAAATAAAAGATTCATGTAGCATCATTCATCATTGTAATCGGAAATTGTAGTCGATCGGATCTACAATTGATTTTGATTATCAAGGTGGGCATTGACAACCTGTAGAACAAAAAAAAAAAAAAAAAAAAAGAGTCGTGGCGAACCACAGAAGGGGGTGTTTCCTTGGGGGGACTCTCTGATGCTCAAATCAGTATTTCGTTCAATATATGGAGCAAAGAAAATAGTAAACAACAAACCGTATTGTTCGATGTGTTGAATCGAACTATGGATCGATCAGGTTAGTTTGACTTTGGATATTGAGGATATCGATGAGTCATCCCTTGGGAGTATCGATCAGATTGGCCACTAACTGGGCCCCAAAGCCTCTTTTTAAAGGGGTCATATTTACATGATTTCAGTATGAGTAATGATATTTACACTCTTGAAAAATTGTATATGCACCCCTTTTTGTATGTACACGCCATTAAAAAATTTTAAATATTAAATTTTGTAATCACACCCCACATATTACCAAATATGCCATTTCTTTTAATTTTAAAAATATTAAAAATAAATAAATTATAAAATATTTTAAATCAATATATATAATTAAAATCACAGCATAGCTTCTTTCATTGCAGTGCTTCTTATGATAGGTGCTACAAAGAAGGGGTAATCTAATTTCTTTTCAGTTTTTCACCTTTTTCGTTTATTTGTAATTGCTTAATAAGTTGAGCAGGAATAATTTGTTCATGTACTTGATGTGATGCTAGAGAAAAAGTGAAAAAAGGTTTTTTTTTTTTTTTTTTCCTTTCTGCCTCTTCTTTGTTTTTTCAATCTATAATGGAGAAAGATTCCAGGATTTCACACAATTATGCTAAAATTATTATATATATATATATATATAGAAATTTTCAAATAAGACATCTCGATATAACTTCATGGGGATATTGAATGTGAGCCACTAGTTTTACATGTTTTAACTCAAGTGTATATGCACTTGTCAAAAGCAGTGGCTCACATTCAATATCATCAGGACGTTTGCATGAGAATGAGATTATATATATATATATATATACATATTGGTAGGGTGGCTGCTTCCTCCATTTTTTCCTATCTAGAATGGAGGAGGCAACAACCTTCCATCTTAATTTTTAGGATTGTAAAAAGTTCATCCATTTATTGATTTGGATTTTTGTTTTTTCTTTACTAATTTTATATTATTTGCTTCCTTTTTTATTTGGTTTAGTTGGTCAACTATTCAAAACAATAAAATAGTTATAAAATTTATTATTTATTTTAATTAAAATATTAATAGATTAATTTAAGGGTAAAATTGAAATTTAAAAAATATATAAATTTAGGATGTACATACTATTTTAGATGGGTGCAAATATCAACACTCTTTCAATATTAGTTTAGGGATCCAATTTTGTTTTATTTAAATTCATAAAAGGCACAAATTTCTATTTTGATTATTAGTTTAATCCAACAATTTAAAATAAAACAAAAATATAGCCCAAATTAGATTTTAATTTTTTTCCTAGACGTGAGACATTAATATTCAAATTTCGGTATGTCATCTAAATCACTAATAGCACGTTTGTTCCCCGCATTGCACTGTATTGGAGAGTTAAACCGCATTAGATAATGCAACTCTTGTGTTTGGCAAGCAATTTGGTATTGTATTAGTTAGTGCAAATAGTGTCTCCAGTACCGCTACTGCTGCATTAAATAATACAAAGTTAATTGGTGGGTTTAGGCTGTATTACATTTGAATTGGTTTTTTTTATTTTTTTTATTTTTTTATTTTATATATATATATATATATATTTTACTTTTTTCAAATCAAAATTCCCTTTACAATTAAAACATGAAGAATCATATGCTGAAATGAAAAATCATTCATTTTGGTGCTGTGAGATTGAAACCTGTAAGGAAAGGGGTGTGATATTAACCAATTTAATTAGTGGGTTTTCTTTCTTATTTTAAGGGGTGTGATATACAATTTTGTTAAATTATTAGCCATGAAGCTTCACGTAGTTTAAATGAATATCAGACATGATTTTTTTTTTTTTTTTTTTTTTGAGTCTCTCTCTTTATATTCCCAGAATTTGTAACGTCATAGCTCACAATGTAGATAAATGGGTTGTGTATATGGTTTTGTTTCAGGTTAAAAACTCACCCATATTGTCGATTGAATATGTATTGGGCTTCAATAAAATAACAATGATTTTGAGCAGATTGTTAATGAACTGTTGGGTTTTAGTTTTGACAAGGTGAGCTGATGGGCTGTTGCCTGTTGGTTACAGGCTTCATGTAGTTCATATGAGTAATTAACATCATGATTTTTGTTAGCTCAAACCATTTGGTATGTGATCTATTCACACATTTGTGTCTTACGATATTTCATACTTTCTATAATGTTATTTTTATACACTATCTTTTCGGGTTATAATATAACTTTAAGCACTACTATTTCTTATAATGTCGGCTTTTAATTATGAGATATAATAAAATCCTCAAAGACAGCCAATATATAAATGAGATATTGGAGGAAGCTAAAATCGATAATAAACAATCGAGTCATTTCTTATTTTAGTAGTCTAGTAAAACTTATACGAATATCCTTATTTTTTATTTTGCATTCTAGTAGACTGTAACTTAGATTTTTTATTTTGCATTCTAGTAGACTGTAACTTAGATTTCCGGACAGGTCTATCATCACAGACTGCCCTCCCTGGCTGCCGCCGGTAACATGAGCAACAGTTGGAACTAAATTGATTATAGCACTTGTGACACTCAGGTTGGAGCTAAATCGATTATAGCATCCATGGCACTTCCAACTGCGATAAGGGTTTCTTGGGATTATGATTAATAAGTTTTAAATTTATAATGTACACTGTACCACTTCTTATCAAGTTATTTTCATTTGGTAATTTTCCGCAGATATTAAATTGACAGATTAAATTTATTTTGTGTGATAGATTCATCAAAATCTACAATGTAACCCATTAAATTGATTCTAATTTGTATCATGTTAATAAGTAATATTAAAAATTTTAATGCCTTTACTATAACCCTTTGTATCACCTTTCTAACCCAACTAGTTAATTTTTTTTTTTAAAGAAAGAAACACTTATTCAAAACAGAGTGAAACTCACAAAACGGGGAAATCCTCTCAAAGAGCCTCTCTATACACGGAGGGAAATCCTCAATCAGAACTTGTCCTCAACCCCAACTTGTTATTTAAATCGTGTCAAAATCATTAAATTCTAACGCAATAAAATCGGTTCATATTCGTATTAATTTAATTATATAGTAAAGCATACACACTGAAGAATTGGCAAATATTTTCATTTCATAATAAAACTACTTGATTCAAAATTTTATCTCTAATTATATGCAAGTCACTTAACATATCATTTGAAGAAATTAGGGTTTGGGATAACATAGTACTGTATCCATATTCATGAATTATACGTCTACAAATTCGCTGCCTAGTCTTCATTCTGAGAAAATGTAAGAAGAACCTCATCAATCATCACGCAGCACACAGCAGCCAATCACAAAAACAAAAATCTCATGCATCTTTTAAGCAAATGAGACATCAAGGAAATTCGTTACATTTTCTCACTCACTTTCGAATTCTGAATCCTCATTTCTTGATCTCCTAAATGGCTTGTCACCCCTCATTGCATTTGCCAGCTCTTGTATTGAACAAGAAGTGCTTCTCTCCATCTTATCAGCAAGTATCTCGATCGTGTCCAAAAACCCTAGCCCCAACAGCCGGTTCCTCAGCATCTCAACGGTTGAAGAGTACGGTGGTAACCCTTCATCAACCATCATCTCAAAGTATTTACAAGCATCCTCTAGTTTACCTCTCTTCTTGCACAAACCATGAACCATCACAGAATATGTCGAAACTGAAGGGTAAAACCCGCTCTTCTCCATACTCTCCCACACTTCGGTTGCCCTATCGAACCTCCCAACTCTTACTAGCAATTTCAGCACCATATTGTAAGTATGTCGATCGGGCATACAATTATCTTTTTCCATTCTAGAAATCAACTTAAGAGCCATATTAATCTCACAATGATCGCAATGATAAGCTAGTATCGCGTTATAACTCCATGCATCTGGATCGACTCCCCTCTCGATCATCTCATCTAAAAGTTGATAAGCCTCTTCAACCTTTTCGTTCTTGCAAAGTTTCTTGATTACACAATTGTAAGTAAACACATTAGGAGAAAGATTATATCTCCACATCGTATCAAGCACTGTGAAAACCGAATGAAGATCATTCGCCTCACAATAAGCATGAATGAAAATTGAATAACTAAAAGCATCCGGCTTAGTTCCACTCGATCGCATTTCTACAAACATCTTATACGCTTCATCCACATTCCCACCTTTGCACATAGCCTCCAACAGACTATTATAAGCAAGAACATCAACCGAACATTTTCTTTCAAGCATTTCATCGAACAACTTACGTGCTTCGCTCAATTCGCCAATGTCACCCAATCCTCTGATCAAAATACTATAAGTTTTCACGGTGGGCGTGAATTCATGCTTAACTTTGTCAAGAAACTGTTGGGCATGCTTCACTTGTTTTCGTTTGCATAACACATAAAAGAGATGATCAAGATCATGTATACTAGGCTTGACACCAAACTCTTCCATTCTACTAAAAGCTCTCAAAGCATCATTTGGTAAATTAGCTCTACTATATGCTCTAAAAACTATCCAAAAAACTTCTGGGGTTATTTGAAAAGATTGAGAATCTCTAATCTCAATCAAGAAATCCCATAAAATAGCAAACTGTTTGCTACTTCCCAATATATCAACCAAAACATGGTGGCTCTCAACACTGTGTTTAAAACCCGGAATTGTTTTTGCCCAAAGAAAGAATCTGTGAGCGGAGAAGCCGAGGTTTTTACACCGTTTCAAGACTTGTTCCACCAAGTTTGTGGATATTCTTGAAGAGAAAGCGTTGAGAGAGAGCTCTAATTCGTGGTGGGGGTTTCTGTAGTCGCTCAAGACGCGAGAGATGTCATTAACAAGGTCTGGTAATGGTGGTGGGTTCTGTATTTGCTGGTGGATGATGGTCTGTGATGAGAAGAATTGGAGTTTGTGGAAGTAGAGAGAGTGTAGAGGTTTTGCTCTGGAGAGTGATCTGATGGCGGCCATTTTTGGCAATTTTTGAAGTATGATTTAATTAGAAAACAGTTTGCATAATTGCATTATATATTGAATTTTGATTAACAAAGAAAAAAAAAACACAAATCCATGGTTAATGTGTTTGATGAAAGATGGAATCAAAAGAGAGTTCCAAACCTGGTAATTTAAATTCTCTACACAATCTGATTTCAGAGTACCCAAAAGTTTGCAACTTGCAAATTGAGTATTTCTCCAAAGTCTGTGTGTTTTTTTAACATACCCGGACCGCGTTCGATCGGGTAAGGGCCGGGTTAGCTGGAACCGGCCCATCTTGTCAATTTGACATTTTGACGTTCCTAATTAGGTTTATATTTATTCTTTCAATAGATTAATATAAAACTTTAATCATGTGTTCTGTTTAAAAAAACAAAAAAGAAAAATTATGTGTTTCGAAACACATAAATATAATCTTTTTATACATTTTCTTCAATCTTCAATCATTTTCAATGTTTTATTAATCTCAAATAATGTTTACTCCATTTCCTTTTACTATGACTTATATATAATTAGCTCAAAACTTCATTACAAATGATAAGTACTTGACTATTAAAATTTTAAAATAATTCATCCCACCATTCTATAATTTGGAAGATATTTACAAATTAACTATATATCCTATCATTTACAATATGTTGTGTGGTCCCCCTCACATCAATTGGGTTGTCCCGCTATGAGTGTAGCTCAGGTGGTAGATGAACGAGTTTGGGGCTTGAGTAAATGACTCCCAAATAAGTGGCTCAAATCCTATCAATAGCAAAATGCTTCAAAAAAAAAAATACATAGTCTAGATATATGGATAAATAGATATTTTACTATAAAATAAAAAAAATAGGTCCCACCAACTAATAATATAAATTTTTTTTTTAAAAAAAGAAGATTTTTTATTTATTTATTTATTTACAATTTTTTTGGATGTGAAGAGTTAGTGATATATCTAAATCGTCAAATTTAACTATTTAACCTTATAAAATTATAAAAAATTGATAGTTTCCTTCGATGCACCATTTTCTTGATGGTTTTTTATTTTTATTTTTATTTTTTGGTTGTATATTGCAATTTTGGAAGTTTTTAGGAAACTTTTTTTTTTTTTTTTGAAAGACGCGAACCGTTGGAAAAGTTACATCATTTCACATTGCAATATTATCCTTTACTTGCCATTTGACACAACTAGAACCATCTTAACAAGAAACAAAACTTTAATCTACTATAATGATATAACTTTGAACTAAGAATTGGTTGGGGTGTGCCAGGCCATTGCCGTAGTGCAACACAATGGCGACAATTGAGGACCCTAGTAGCAAGCTACTAGGATGTAACCTCCCCCTCGAAAAATAAATTTAATATTGTGTGGATCAATGATCCACATATCAGATATTAAACTGATAAGAACAGATACTACACTTGATCTTAGCCAAAAGGCCGAGAAAGGTATGATTTGTTTAAGTTCTTGTTATTCTCTTATAGCCGTACTCTGCATTGTAAGGTCTCATGCTCTATCGATGTGGGAAACTTTAAGTATTCCTATGAGTCATTGTACGTAACTGCAGCTGATTAGTCTTGTGGTTATTTTATACTGCTGCATAATCTGCTCTCAACTCTCATTCTGCTGTTGAAATCCGAATTGATGGAAAGGTTCTGCTGTAATTATGGTTCTTTTTCTAATGAGAATTACTAAAGCAATACTGTAGAGAGTAGAGATTGAAATTCTTTTTAAATTGCTAAAATCTTCAAACAAATATTTTCTCCTTTCAAATCCAGCATATAGCTAGTCATGCTCCATATGCTCATATGTATAATCTGTCTATGCAGATTTGATAGAAGAAAAATATATCAAACATGTCTCAACCAATAAGTTCTGACATGAATATGATGATCCTACTATGAAATATTCAATATATGAAAAAAAAAAACATTTATTTTCAGGCACCCTGAAAATGAAGTGGATATTCAAACTTGTATATAACAAAAGATTGGACTTAGATGATGTAATTCATAAATTCTCCTTAATCTATATTCTATATATAAATGAAGATAACTAACACTAGATGTAAAAACGCAAAAATAAGACAATACAAACAAAAAGATTATACTTTTACATTTTAGGAGCTGTAGAAAGAGTACATCTCCTCCAAAAATAGGTGAATGCCACTAAATGTGGCGAACACACGGTATTCTTTAGTCAAAGGCAACAGAATAGTTCGCTTTGCGCTCACTACATAGCTCCATGAAGAAAGTGTAGGGATTGAACCATTTGTTATATATACATCCTGGTTGAGGGTTTCTTCTTTTTGCAGGTAATGTGGGACTATATCTGCTTCTTATTATTAGCTCTGCAATTTTAAGGGCATGAAAGAATAACAATTTCTATTAATTGCATGGGCTGATAAAGTAGATCGACTCTTTACCTTCCGGTGCCTTATTGATTCTATTTATGTGTCAAGCTGTGGAAGTGTCATGTTACTTTGAAGTTTGTCACTCCCTCTCAACTAGTCTTGTTTTGTAGACAGAGATCACATCTGAGCGACCATATGGTGAACAAAACTCATTGATGATCACTTTGTTATTGAGACAATTCTTTGAAACATGTTATATTTTCGAATCATTATTCACTAGACAACCCTCGAAAAATGGCTGTAAGCCTGTAATTATTAATGGATACAAATAAAACACATCATTTTAACCTTGTATTTTGTATCATATTGAGGACTTCAAAGCTACACAGAAGTACTGAACATCTCATATATATGATGATGAATAAAGAAAGCCGTGGTTGAAAGGATATTATTGAAATTTAATTACAGTTACATGGTGGATGAACAATGCTATAATTGCCATTATTGTTAAAACCATCTGAAAATGAACTTAGGTCATGTAACAGTTTTGAAGAATTCCATAAATAATTTTGTAAACTAGTCTGTTAATGACACATTTAAGCTATACAGAGCATTGTTAATTTGAAAACACTGAACTAGAATTGGTAAGCAAGCTATCGAGATATTAAACTGATTAGAACAGATACTACACTTGATTTGTAAGCTTCATTCAATTTAAAAATTTTGACTACGAATGAACCAGTCATCAACTACAAAGGGTGATGGGAATGAAAAGAAACACTATCGTTTGTGTTACTAATTAAAAGAAACATAAACAGAGGAAAACCTCCATTGAAGGCTATGAAGAACAATTGCAGAGAAAGCTTTTTCTGTTTATTATATTTTCTGACTGATTGAAGAGAGAGACAGTCTCAATTTATACAAAAGATATTCTAACAAACTTCCTGAAATTACGGAAGGTAAGCCAATCAGAGTGCAGGACATGAGAAACGTGAATTCTGTTTTCAACAGAATTCCCTCCAAAATATCTTCCAGCTTATCAGCTAATACTGACCACGCTGATACCTGTGTTAAGCAATCCTTGATGACTTAACGTGTGCTAACTGGAAAAGCCAGCATTGTAGCATAGCCTTTAAAGGCTAAGTTTGAGTCAGCTGAAGTTGTTGTATGCTGATGTACAGCATGAGCTTTTGACGAAGCTATTGGAGTTGACTGAGTTGACTGACCATTATCTCTAACATCCCCCCTCAAGCTGAATGAAGGAGAAATTTCCAAGTGCAGCTTGGACCTGAGAAACTCAAAACGAGCTGCAGAAAGTCCCTTGGTGAAAATCTTAGCACGCTGAAACTCCGTAGGAACTTACTGGACTTTGAGAATTCCAGCAGCAACCTTCTCCCTGATGAAGTGTATATCCAACTCAATGTGCTTCGTACGGGCGTGAAAAATAGGATTTTGAGCAAGGGAACCGGCCCCTTGATTGTCACACCACAAAACAAGGCAGTGCTCAAGACGAATGCCAAGCTCAGAAAAAATAAACTGGAGCCGCATGACTTCAGTGGCAGTATGTGAGAGAGATCTATACTTGGCTTCACAGCTAGAGCGAGCAACGACATTTTGTTTCTTAGATCCCCAAGCAATGAGATCGCCTCCCAAATAAACACAATAGCCACTAGTGCTTCGCCGATCATCAAGACAAGAAACCCAATCTGCATCACAAAAGGCTTCAACCGAGAGAGATGATGCAGGTTTAAAATGCAACCCAAAACCAGCAGTGCCTTTGATGTATCGAAGCAATCTTTTGCAAGCCAACCAATGATCTACCGTTGGAGAGGCCAAGTACTGACTTAGTTTATTAACATTGAAGGCAATGTCAGGTTTGGTATAAGTCAAGTATTGTAAGGCACCAATGGTGCTTCGGTAGAGAAATGCATCAGCAAAGGGCGTCCTTTGCTTAGTCAATTTAGTGCCCGTGGACAGAGGTGTAGAGCAAGGTTTGCAGCAAGACATATTCATCTTCTGTAGCAGATCAGCAACATATTTGGTTTGAGTTAGAAACAGCCCAGCAGCAGTTCTCATTGCCTCAAAACCTAAGAAATAGCTGACTGATCCTAGAGATTTCAGCGCAAAAACATCATTAAGTGTCTTAATTGTGTGACAGATCAAGGCTGAATCATTGCCTGTCAAGAGTATATCATCCACATAAGCCAGAAGATAAAGAATAGAAGACCCTGTCCTTTTGATAAACAATGATGCATCAGCTTGTGAAGAAACAAATCCCCAACTAAGAAGGGCAGTTTTCAGCTTAAGGAACCAAGCTCTAGGAGCTTGTTTGAGGCCATATAAGGCCTTTTTTAAGCTTGAAGACATGATGAGGGAGCTGAGAACTGACAAAACTAGGAGGTTTCTCCATGAAAACATCTTCTTTAAGGTCCCCATTAAGGAAGGCGTTATTGATGTCAATTTGCTGAATGTCCCAGCCATAACTAACAGCCAATGTGAAGATGATCCGAACAGTGGATGCCTTAATAACAGGACTGAATGTCTCTTGAAAATCGACCCCGGGTGTTTGATGAAAACCCTTCGCAACCAACCTAGCCTTGTACTTGAGAACTGAGTCATCAGGCCTGTATTTGGTGCGATACACCCATTTGCAGCCAACTAAGTTCACAGAGGTCATAGGAGGAACAAGTGTCCAAGTATCATTTCTGATAAGAGCATCATACTCCTCAGCCATTACCATGTGCCATGTGGTTTCCCAAGTGCTTATTTGACTGATTTAGGCTCAACATCAGGTGATTTGTCAAGAATGGGCTGACAAACCGATGAGTATGCCCGAGGCTTGATAGCACCAGATTTCAGCCTAGTAACCATTGGATGAGGAGGAGGGTGTTGATTGGGATTGAGCTTAATGTGAAAATGATGTGCAGGAATTTCGGAAAGAGAATTGACATTGTTGTCTAAGTTAGAGGTGAGTTGAGCACTATCAAATGTATTGTTGACAGATGAAGAAGCAGACTTAACCGATGTTGGTGAAGCAGCAGATAATACAGAGGTTGGAAGGCTAAAATGAGAATGCACGGGCTGTGATGAAAAAGAATGGGGACTTGGAAATAAATCACGAAAAGGAAACTCAAACTCATTAAAAACCACATTTCTAGACACATATATCCTGCCGGAAGAATGCAAGCACTTGTAACCCTTTTGACTAAGACTATAGCCAATAAAAATACATTTGGTGGTGTGAAAATTAAATTTTTGTTTAGAGTATGGACAAAGATAAGGAAATGCTGAACAACCGAAGATTTTGAAGAAATTGTAATTTGGTTGTCTATGAAACAAAACCTCATAAGAAGATTTGAGCTGAAGGATAGGTGTGGGAAGGTTATTTACCAAAAGAGTGGCTGTCTGAAAGGCTTCTGACTAGAAAGTAAGAGGCATGCATGCTTGAGCAAGAAGCGTAAGGCCTGTTTCAACAACATGGCGATGCTTTCTCTCAGGCACACCATTTTGTTGGTGAGTATAGGCACATGAAGTTCTGAAATGCACACCAGTTTGCATAAGATGAGGAAGTAAGGGCTTAAACTCAGCACCTAGGTCTGCCTGCAGACACTTAATCTTAGTTCCAAGTTGCAGTTCAACATGCCTCTGAAATTGAAGAAAAACTGATGGAACCTCTGACTTCAATTTAAGAGGATAGAGCCAACTATACCTAGAGTAGGAGTCCACAAATATCACATAATACCTATGACCATCTGTTGAAGGTAGAGGTGAGGGACCCCAAACATCTGTAAAGACCAAGTCTAAGGGACCGAAAGCCTTATATGTTGAAGGCTTAAAAGGAAGTTGATGCATTTTGCCAAGTTTACATGCATCACAGAAATCCAAATGTGTATCACTGAATTTAAGATGTAAGCTATGCATTACTTTCCTAAGAATCAAAGGAGCCAGATGTCCTAGTTTCAAATGCCACATTTTTTCATTCAGGACAGCTTTATTACAAGAAGTGTCAGACATCAATGCATATGGATAATGTGAGTTTGCATGAGTACTGACTGTCTTATTTTCTACATAAGGAAAAACTGAAAAACAATTATGCTTGGCTTCAGTTCCAACTGGATGGGTCTTCAAATTCAACTTGTAAAGACCATTTTCAAGCTTGCCTTGAAGAATAATTGCCTTGGTATTCTTGTCCTTGAATACACAAGAATCAGGAAGAAACTCAGCATATGCATTGTTATCAAAGGTGAATCTAGAAATGCTTAGTAAGTTTTTTGCAATGGCAGGCACATGTAAGATATGTTTCAAATCTAGCAGTCTAGAATTTGGTTCATGAGAGGGTATTAGAGAGGTACCAATATGAGAGATTTGCAGCTGTTGACCATTTCCTACTGCTAGTTTATCTGATCCTTGATATTCTGAGTGCACTGAGAGATTTGAGAGGTCTGAAGTGATATGATTGGTGGCGCCACTATCAGCATACCAGGCGGGATCACATGCGCTCTCAGGTGTGGCATAATATGCTGTTGACTGATGGAGATTTGCTTGATGTGGTGCAGTTGTTATAGCTTGCTGATGACTATTAGAGAAATTCTGAGCTTGATTTTGATACTGATGCATCTGCTGAGAATTATTGTGTTGATTGATCTGAAAACTTCTATCAAAACGATGATAACAATTTGGTGCTATATGACCAAGTTTTCCACACATCTGACACTGAGGTCTACCATTGTTGTTCCATCTGCCACCATTACGTCCTCGACCTCTGCCTCTGTTACCTCCAAATCTGCCTCTATTATTGAAGTTTCCAGAACCATTGAAACCTCCTCTTTGGTTTCTCCTGTCACCTTGATTTCCAGAGACATAAAGAGCACTAGCACTTGAAACATCCACTTGAGCAACAGAGTTTTGTTCAACAATTCGTTGTTCATGATTCAGTAACAAATATTGTGCCTCTTGAAAAGTCATATTGTTTCTTTGAGCCGTGATCACACTCACAACTGTATCATATTCGCTTCCAACTCCATGAAGAGTGCTCAAAATCAAATCATTTTCACTCACTATTTGACCAGCAGCTTTCAAATTATCACCAATTGTTTTAACTTTCAACACAAAATCATTAATAGATCCTGCTCCTTTCTTAACATTTTGTAATTGATGTTTCAATTGTAGTACTTTAGCCATTGATTGCTGAGAAAAAAGATTTTCAAGAGTGCTCCAAACTTCTTGTGAATTTTTACAATCATTGACTTGACCTATTAGATTTTGATTAATTGATGAAAACAACCAGCTAAGGAGTAATTGATCTGATTTATTCCAATTAGCATAACTTTTGTTCAAGACTAACTGTTTTTTCACCAGCAGATTGAATTTCAACATACTTTGATGGAGCAGATTTGAGGCCAGAAATGAAATCTTATAACTCAAAGGCTCTAATTACAGGTAGAACCTGTGCCTTCCAATAGATGTAATTGTCATTGTCTAGTTTGACTTGAAGATTGAAGTGCATCGCCTTTGAAAGAGAGGTAAAATCATCAGCCATTGATTCAGAGGAAGAAGTTCCTCGAATCTCATCTTCTCGAATGATGGATGAGCTAGGAAGAGTAATCATGGACGACTAGTCCTTGTGTGGCTCTGATACCATGAAAAGAAACACTATCGTTTGTGTTACTAATTAAAAGAAACATAAACAGAGGAAAACCTCCATTGAAGGCTATGAAGAACAATTGCAGAGAAAGCTTTTTCTGTGTATTATATTTTCTAACTGATTGAAGAGAGAGACAGAGTCTCAATTTATACAAAAAATATTCTAACAAACTTCCTGAAATTACGGAAGGTAAGCCAATCAGAGTGCAGGACATGAGAAACGTGAATTTTGTTTTCAACAGAATTCCCTCCAAAATATCTTCCAGCTTATCAGCTAATACTGACCACGCTGATACCTGTGTTAAGCAATCCTTGATGACTTAACGTGTGCTAACTGGAAAAGCCAGCATTGTAGCATAGCCTTTAAAGGCTAAGTTTGAGTCAGCTGAAGTTGTTGTATGCTGATGTACAGCATGAGCTTTTGACGAAGCTATTGGAGTTGACTGAGTTGACTGACCATTATCTCTAACAGGGAAGATGTCGAGTACTTGGGTATATTTTTGTGGAGTTGGTGGAAACTGACTCGATATACAATGAGTGAGTGGACATGATATACACACTAAGCAAGCTTGATAGATATAGGTATGACATTGTTATTAGTGGAGTGCTTGTCCTACGTACCATCCGGTAACAATTTTTTTTTTTTTTTTTTTTTTTTTTTTTTTTTTTTTGTATCAGACATGACAAAATGTTCAGTTTGTGTTGTTTGATCAATCACAGATTAAGGAGATATATAAAGCGGAAATGAGCTTAAATGGCACCATATCCATTTGAAGTTTTGTAAAATGTCACTAAATTAGAAAGTTAAGTTTATATAGCACCAAAGTAATTGAGTGACAAAAATACCCTTCTTGTCTTATTCTTTTTATTTCTTTTTCTATTCTCTATATATCTTCTTCAATGTATCTTCCTTGTCTTCTTCAACCTCTTTCACAAACTCGATGAATCTTATTTATTTTAGTAATTCCGGGTACAAATAAGCTTTAAAAAAAATAAAAAATAAAATTCTAGGTCCATATAAGCTTAAAAAAAATAAAAATTCGATGGAGATCTATTAGACCTCCAATGTTAGACCTCCATGGTGGTCGATGAAGAGGACAAAGAAAAAAAAAATCTGGAAAATTTCTTGTTTGTCAAATAAGTCTCGGAAATTTTATGTTTCTGAGACTTATTTTGGTGCTTCCGAGACTTATTTGGGTAATTCCGAGACTTATTTTGGTATTTTCGAGACTGATTGGAAAATTGCTAATTTATCCAAATATTTTCCAATAAGTCTTGGAAATTGCAAAAATGTCAAATAAGTATTGAAAATTACAAAAATACCTAATAAGTCTCAGAAATACCAAAATATAAGTCTTGGAAATACAAAATAAGTCTCAGAAATATCCAAATAAGTCTCGTAAACACAAAACAAGTCTCGGAAACACAAACTAAGTTTCAAAATGCCAAAATAAGTCTCAGAAGCACCAAAATGAGTCTCGAAAACACCAAATTTAGTCTTGGAAAGAAGAAAAATAAGTCTCGGAAAAAAAAAAAAAAAAACGTGAGACTTATTTTTGTGAGTGTGTTTTAAAGGTACTTTGATCTAAACAACACTTTATGTAATTTAAGTTATTAATTTGGTGATAGTAAAGCAAGAGAGTAAAGAGTGTTATAAAAATTTTGAACCCGATATAAAAATATGTTGATGCAATTGAAAAAAATGGGGCAAGTGAAGGTGGACATGTATCCAAACATACACTACGGTTGCATACACCAGTGTGTAATACATATTCACCTCCAATTGGTACCAATTAACCGACGAGATGAGGATGATCTGGTGGTAAAACCCTTCACACTTGCACTACGAGGTTGCGGGTTCGAGTCCTCCTTCTCCCCAATAAACCCCTAATTTATGTAAGTTTAAAAACTTGAAAAAAAAAAATGGTAGTAACCGAGTATGCGAAATTGTTCTTAATTAACTTTATTTTGGCTAAAAACAAATGTGGATTTGATGGTTCCAAAATTAATGGTTACGTCAATAGGGGCGTAATTTAGCTGGTAGATGAACGAGCTTAGGGATTGGACAAATGACTCTCATGTCAGCGGTTCAAATCCTACAAATAACAAAAGCTTCAAAAAATACCTTGTAAATAAATAGGTACCGTCAATTTTTTTTTAATTAAATACAAATAGTAATGTGGGGATTCACTTCAGTACTATCTAAATTATGTTAGAAGAACCCCTATATATATATAGTCTTTCTATTTTCAGTTTGAATTAAACTGATATAAAATAAAGTCAAAACATTTAAATCCAATGATCCACATACAAGGAACTGATATCTTTTATATCAGTTCAAACTGGCAATAGAAAAACTGTCCATACATATAGGAACATGAGCATCTTAGCCACCCAATTAGTGTTGGCAAAATGGGCCAGACCCTAGTGGGCCGTTTGACCCTGCTCGTTTCGTTAGTCGGCCCGGCCCGGCTCGCCAGCTTAACGGGCTAGGCCCAAGCCCGTTAAGTTGGTGGGCCAGGGCGGGCCCATGTGTAAAGTTTGCGGGCCGGGGCCGGTAAGGCCCGCCGAGCCCGCTGGCTCTAAAAAAAATTTCAAAATTGAACTCTGGCGGGCCTTAACGGGCCGGCCCATGGGTGGCCTATTAAGCCTGCCAGAATTCAAATTCAAATTTTTTTTTTTCAAAATTTGAATTGAGGGGTGGCTTTTGTAATTAACCAGGTGGCCGTTGGTGACCGTTTGGGTGGGGAGGGGGAGGGGGGGGGGGGGTAAATATCCAAAACTTTTAAAAATTACACTTTTTAAAATCTTTTACAATTTTTTCCAATTATACCCTAACTTAACATTTTCTTATAAATAACCCCATCACTCTCACCTCGTTCTCTACTTCCCTACGCTTTTATTCTCTCTATTCTCTACAATCTCCAACATCTCTCACTCACTCTTTCAACTATTTTGTAATTTATTTTATTTATTTAATAAACTATTTATATACTATATACTATATACTATTATACTAATATACTATACACTATACATTATATATTGTATATTTACATACCTCCCACTCTCTAGTCTCTATATATTCTAAGGCTCTTACTCTAAGGTTTTTGGCGAGGCAATCATGATTTGTAATTTATACTTTTCACCACAAATTTAATACGAAATTACAAAAATATTATTCATCGAAAACTAATTAAGTGTTATATGAAATGAAAAATGTTATATTTCATATTAAAATTATTACAATGTATATAAAAAATATTGTATAAAAAAAATGTTCAAAAAAAAAAATTCGAAGCCCATTGGGCTCGGCCCGTTAATGCCTTAATGAGCCGGCCCACCACAGGCCCGGCCAGTCCCATAACAAGCCTGGGCCTAGGCCGGACTCACCCTTTCACCTAACAGGCCCAGCCCGTTAAGCGAAATGGGCCTAACGGGCCGGGCCGGCCTGTTTTGCCACCACTACACCCAATGAAAGCCACATTGGGTGATGGTCGAAGTATCTCAATTGAAAAGTTCTTTTACCAATATCTTTAACATAAATCTATGACATAATTGTTGGGATTTATACACTAAAACTTGTAGTTTGTAAATATTATAAATTTAATAATAAAAGAAGTAGTTATTTCATTCAAATATATTAATTCATACTCTTATATTATATATGCATGCTAACATATATATTAGTTCAAATAGTGTGCATCACTTCTTCTGCATGCATTAATGGTGGGAGGTTCAAGCTAGTCACACCATCATACACATTTTATAAGTGTGTGTGAGAAATTTTCTCTTAATGTTGTGTAGGAGTAGATGTCTCCGGTAGAGGAAGTAGCAATTTTTTTTTAAAAAAATAATGATGAAATAAAGTTAGATGAAGGGAGTGTACAGTGTACTGGTCAAGTTATTAATTAATTAATTAGTTATGCATCATTTGACTAGGTCTTGCAAGTGGGAATTCAACTTAGTTAATGAGGACTTGGTTACTGTTTTGCAATGTACATGAAAGCTTTTTTTTTTTCTTTGTTCTTTTAGAATGCGAAAAGAACAACTCTTTTATCACTGTATTTTAACATTTGTTTCTAGTAAAATGCACATGCACTAACAAACAATACTTATAAACTATTTTAATCCTCAAATCTCATCCATATACAAAACTTGACAATCTTAATAAATAAAAAATTATGAGCAACCCACTTGTTTTAGGAAATAATTGATGATAATGTCACCTAAAGATGACCTTTTCTTTTTTTGTATTTATATATATATTATGTAATCAGGAACTCTAGAATCTGAATTTGCAGAAGAGAAATATAATTTTTTAAGAAGAATATTAATACCTAATCGGGATTTCCTGCTCTACATTTTATATTAATTTCGTAACTTGTATTGCTTATTGACAAGGATCTGAAGAGTTAACGTAAGCTAATGAAATTATATTATCAAACTACTTTTCATTGATATTACAAGTCATTGATTAGTGCATGCATGCGATGCCCAACTCAGAAATACTAATCACATCAAACTTTGGTAGAAATAATTTAATTATAATAACAATAATAATAGTAATTATTTCTAGGTGCTTCAAGATTACATGTTCACGAAAGTAATTCTTATTACAATATAACGATCAAAATTACAAAAATGATGATTTTTTTTTTCTTTTTTGTGAAATACGTCTGTTGCAACCTACTGAGATCAAGTCTACAACGCGGTTTGAATGTCTATTTACATAATCGGAAGAAGTCGACTCCCAACACCGGGAGCTAGAAGTCTCCCTATACTGCTTGTGGTTTTATGGGCGATAGTGGGTTGATAGAGATTGTAAGTCTCCGACTACCAGGGTAGTAAGCCTTTGAAGATGAACATCTTTTCTAATAAACTGAATTTCGACTGCAACATTTGAGGTCTTCAAAGAATATTTTCTTTAAAAAAAAAATGAAACACTTACTACTAAAAACTTTTTTAGGACACAAGTTTTCTTTAAGTGGAAATAGGTCTAAATATCACTAAATCCATAATGACTTTTAAGACTAGCAATAGATTAATAATTTGAATTTAAATAGTATAAATGGATAAAAATACCCTAGCCTTCTTCTTTTATTAATTTTTTTTTTTTACCATTTTTAGATTTAATTATTATTTTTTTTCGAAAACCTCGAGAGATGGAACAAACCTCTAATGGAGGTCTATTCGTCCGACCTCCATTGGAGGTCGTTGAAGAAGATGAACAAAATAAAAATAAAAATTTTCATTTTTGCACAATAAGTCTTGGAAATTGTAAATATGTTCAATAAGTCTCAGAAACTACAAAATAAGTCTCGAAAATACAAAATAAGTCTTGGAAATTACAAACTAAGTCTCGAAAACACTAAAATAAGTCTCATAAACACGAAAATAAGTCTCAGGAAAAAAAAAAAAACGCGAGACTTATTTTTTTGGGTGTGTTTTAAGAGTATTTTTGTCAGAACAATATTTTAGGTGCTATTAAAACTTAAGTTATTAAGTTTGTGCTAATCTTAAAAGAGTAACCTTCATTAGCCGAGACATCGATAATAAATTTATTAGATTATCTAAATTGATGTATTTTAAATTAAATTTAGTGGTTTTGTGAACTTAATTATCTACGTTTACCGAGAAGACACCTGACTTTTCACGAGCTGAACCATCATATAAGATAATGCAAAGAATCCAAAAATTAATATTCAAATTATAAGCTAATTAAATACAATATATAAATATTGATTCGAAGAAAATGATGTGCAATTCATGGTGAGTCAAAATTAGGTAGCTTCTTTCTAGCATGCTGATAAAAGTACATTATATAAGTTTTGTATTTCGCATGCAAGCAATACTTTTTTTTTCCCCACTAAAGTTCTTTAAAGTTCAATGAATTGCATGTAATTGGTCGATTGTGTTAGTTACATCAAAAGAAAGATATTGAATTTGTACTTTGTAACGAAACATAAAGTTAAATTATAATTTATAAACCCGTGAGTCTAATTACCACATTTTTAATTGGAATGTGAATGGAACACAATAAGTGAAATGTCTAGTATTACATTTTATATATAGGGATAGAGAAAGCGCTAGCTGATCATCTCGCACGTTTTTTCAAAATTAACTGTGTAATATTAAAAAATCATAAGCCCAAGGGGTGGTGCCACTGGTCACTAGGGCGAGCCGTAAATTTGGATGTCCTGGGTTCGATCCTTATTATTATTATTATTACAAAGTCAATATACCACATCTGATAGTAATTATCATTATTATTATATAAAAGAACCTACACTGCTTGTTATTAAATACTTTAGTACAATAATGGTAGTAATTATCAATTTTTTTAAAAGAAACTAAAAATCACTTTCAAGTTATATATATATATATTCCTTAGAGGAAGTTTGGTACATTATTATTTTATCAATTGCATTATATTGATAATATATTGAATATTGGATCGAACTGCATCAAACAAATTAAATAGTTATAGTCCCTAACGTGTTTGCATAATTAACTGCACTTCATCTGTCAAAAATATAAAAATCATAATCTCTATTCTCCACTCAGCTAGTTGCCAATAATTAATTAACCAAGATATTTCTCCTTGATTAGCTTTCACTTAAAACTGTTCAATCGCTTTACCTAAACTTTTAATCATTTTCTGAAATATGTGTTTTATTAATTATGAGTGTGCATGGTTAAGAGATTTACTTTGTTTTCATTCATGATTTTATAAACAACCAATTATAATCTTTGAAAAAAACTTAATGAAGTTTAAACGATGAAAATATTTTTGTTTTCAGCGCTCAAATTTTTTTTTTTGAACAGCAGAAATTTTATTAGGCAAAAACCAACACAACAAGAACAACCATTACAGCAACCTGCAGGCCAAACACCCAAGAAACCACAGAAAGCACACCAAAAAACCCACCCCAGACCCAACACAACAGAACAGAAACAGAGGACCAGGAAACACCACAGCCGAGACAAAAACAAACAACAAGGCAACGAACACACAGCACAAAACAGCAGCCAACGAAATCAGCCCAAGCAGGAACAATCCCCAGCCACGCTACCAAAACTCCCAAAGATGAATATCCTCCTCCCCCCCGCCCCTTTCTTTGCCATAAAATCAGCCAAAGCATTACTCTCCCTGGGATTGAACACCACCTTCGTGTTACCAAGTAAATCAAGCAATCTAATAATCTCGCAAATAGCTTCTTCACACCCTGAATTCATGATGCCTCTACCATCCACCCAGGACACAGCCAATTTAGAATCACTCACAATAACCACCTCCTTCATTCTTAACTCAGACGTTGCCACACATAACTCGCAAGCCTTGAGAATAGCTTGAACTTCAACTGAAATAGCATCCAAAAACCCCATGTGAAACGAAAACAGACCCATAATTCTCCCATTGCTATCACGTAAAATCCCCCCAATCCCAGCTGACCCAGGATTCCCTCTTGACGACCCATCCACATTAAACCTCAAAGCATTCGGTGATGGGGGCTGCTCCTTACTAGGAAGTGTTCTGAAATGCGAGGAAATCTTCAACACAATTGATATGCATACACCCTTTACAATGGGTTAATGTCAAATGACATGAATAATTGTAAAAATGTGTTTTTCATATTATATATATATATATGTATAGTATTATTTATTTATTTTATTTTATACACAATATTTAATCATGCGATTCGAATTTAAGATATTGTTAGACTGAATGAATATCATTTACCATTAATGTATGAAGTTAATTGAGCGTTCTTTAATTACCATCAAAACATATTGAGCTGTGGAAGATTAAGATTTTGATTAAGCATTTATAGGCACACTCTGTACAAAAACCTAATCACATATTAATGATAATGAGACCAATAATTAGGTGACTCTGTACAAAACCTAATCACATATTAATGATAACGAAGACCAATAATTAGGTGGTTCTGGTAACCCGATTTTGTTATATTAATTAGTCTCAAAATAGCCAACATGGGCATATAGATCAGCTGGTAGATAGACAAACTTGAGGCTTAGGTAAATGATCTCAGGTCAATGGTTCAAATCCTACTAATGGCGAAAGGTTTTAAAAAAATATATGATCCTAGATTAATAGATATTGTCAAAAAAAAAAAAAAAAAAAAAGTTTCATATATATATATATATAGACTTCACTTAATCCGCCTAAAAAAAAACCTGTTAATATAATTTAAATGAATGATCTACATTATTGTTACATCATTTGGGCACCAGATTTGAGCACCAAATTTAATTTGGGCATAGCATTACTCAAATGGGAAAATTTTCAATTTTGTCTACTTTTGGATTTGAGAATTAATATAAAATTGTACATTTGTTAATTAGTTTGAGCTATCAACTTGTGTAATGACAGTGACACTATGATCTATGATGATTTACTCGGATTCGATCTAGCATCTCAACATTTCTTTCTTTTTGTTGTCTAATGAGAAGAAAATTATACATATATTTTATACTAAATTCTAAGATTCCACGTCAATGATAGTTACGATCTATATTTATTTTATGGGTTTGGCTACTATACTCAAGAAAAAGAGTTGGTATGTATGATATCAACCATTTGTTGGGAACAACTTTATGGTTCACTTTAATGTGAAAGTGGTTTCCAAATATTGAAATTATTCCCAAAATTAACTCAGAACTAATATTGAGTTGCTCCTCAAACTTGTTGCTATGATATCCATGTGTGGGTAGCATAGCCAAGCCCCTATTTTATGCGCAAGTATGAGAAATCTCATCAGCTAAACTAGTTAGCATCTACTATCGTTCGATGTGGTTTTATAGTAAATAATGTTCATTCAGCTCCAAGTCACCACACTGTAAGCATTATATATATAGTTAGCATCTACTATCACCCGATGTGGTTTTATAGTAAATAATGTTCATTCAACTTGTCAATTTTCTCAGATTTAAATCACCACACTGTAAGCATTATATATATATAAGAAATAATAAGTACCAACTACCGAAATTAATTTTAAAAATTTCAAATATTTTTTAAAGAAACATTGTGAGAAATATACCAAACCCTTTTGACTTTATATTATATTATATTGAAATGAATTTGATTGGATCTGATGAGATTAGTTATAATATTGGATTGAATGTGATACCATCGTGTGTTTGATGCTTCATGAAATTGCATTGAAAATAAATTTAATAAAATTGGATTGATATTTTTAATTAATAAAAAAAATTAAACTAATTAAAAAAAAATAATAATAAATTTATAATATTTCTTTTATTTTTATTTTTTTTAAAAGTCAGATTCAAACACAAATTAATTTGGTGTATTATGTTGAAAACCATGCACCATCGTAGAGATTAGAGAGGTGGGTTATGACTTATGTTCCCACATATTCTATTTCCTATACTCAACGGTATCAACACCAACACCGAATTTGGAACTACTAGCGGCTACCACCCTACTTAATGTTTTAAATTATTTATGTCTCTTGTTATCATTTTTTTAATGATAATTAGAAATATCACCGGTCAATGTAGTTTGATGGCAAATAAAATTCGTTAGTAATATTCTAAATTTGAATCGTACCATCTATCAAAAATAAATTGTTAGAAATAACATAATATAAATTTATAATATCTCTTGCGTAACTTCAAGGCCCAAGTAGCATGTAGCTGAAGATTTCAAAGAAGCTCCCACCATGGTTGAGTATTATTATTGTAAATATTGTCTCACATATACTAATCAAATTGCTAAATGTAGAACAATCCCAGCAGATTTCCAACTCAATCAGTGTCCAACGATTTTATTTATATATATTAAAAAAAAACAATAAAAAAAAAACAAATTGAACTATTTTCTTACAAGTGCGATGCCGGAGAGATGTAAGAGCATCTCAAAGGGACTCTCTAAACCATGTTCTTAGCTAAAATAGGGAGCGAATTTGGTTTTAGAGTACTCCAAGGGGCTCCCTAAATGGTTCCCTATTTTAGAGAGCCAACAAGAGGCTCTCCAAATGTATGGAGCCATTTCAAGCTCCCTATCTTCTCTCTTATTTATTTATATTATTTCTAAGTTGATTGATCTTCTCTTTTTTATTTTTACATTTTAAAACAAAATAAATTTATTTATATTTTAAATTTAAAAAATATTAAATTGACTAGTTATAATATGAAAGATGGTTGAAGTGATCTCATGAAAAGTTACTAGCTAAAATAGTTTTTTTTTTTTTTTTTTTTTTTATAGTTAAAATAGCTAAAATTTAATTTAAATTTAGAAAGTATGGTTGAAGATGCTCTAAGAATAGCAATCAAGCATGGAACTTTTAAAGGCCAATCGCAGTACTTGTCGGTACTTTATTGTTACCATTTCATTAATCTAAACATATGATTTTTTTAGTAATTTTAAAAAACTTTTATCAAACATATGTTTTAAACGCAGTGAGTTCTACTAGCTAGTTTATAATTATGTAATTAATCTGTTAACATCGAACCAGCTGGCTTTGCATCGAGCCATCGACAGAGAGAATATAATAATAATAATTACGATTTCAATTTAATAATTAGAAAATTAATTAATTAATTAATTAAGCTCTCCTCCTCAACCTTTAATAATTATAAGCATAATCCAAACTTTTTAATGTCATGCTGGTGTGCCTTTTGCATCAAATCTGAGTTTCCATGTGAGATAGAAACAATCATTCAATTTATACTTCCAAAAGATTTAAATTAATTTAAACTACTACTGACTCAGCGCTTAGAAATTTGAATATGTGTCACACTCTCATATATATTTTTTTTAATATATGGCCGGTGATTGAAATCTAAAATATTATCGGACCGAATTAATGTCTTTTACCATCAAATTACATTAGGTAGTCGTCGCACCCATTTATTATTATTTTTTATTTTTTTAATATACCATGTGTGGACATGTGGTGGCAACGACTTGACTCTAGGACATTGTCTTTGGAAATAAGTGCTCTTACCAACAAGCCACATTAACACCCACTTATTTAATTGATGACTTTTTCATTTTATTACATGAATATTAAAAGCGACAAGAACTACTGTCATGCAACCAGTGTTCTAGTAGGCGCTAGGCTCTAGTCGTACTATAGACTGGCACCTAGCACCTAGCCTAGACCGAATTAGCCCAAATAACACCGTTTTAGGCCAAAACGGCATCTTTTTGGAAAGAAATTTTTTTTTTTAAAAAAAATGATGGGCATAGTCAACGACATTGACTCTGCCTAGCCCGCTTAGGAGCCTGGCTACCTAAGAAGGCCAATTAGGCCTTCCTCACAGCGGCTAGGTCCGTCATCGACCTAGGCAGCCACCTAGGCCGATTACTAAAATCATGCATGAAACTATACATTCTTTAAAATATTTACATTTTTAAAAAAAATTAAACAAATTTATATATATGTTAAGGAAATTTTAAATTCATATGCAGATGTCTTTGTTTTATTTTTGAAGTATTACGTACACTAATACATAAATTTAGGGTGTTTTTAGGGAGGGGAATGACTCGAACCCGCAACCTCGTGGTGTAAGTGTGAGGGATTTACCGCCGGACTAACCTCATATCATCACATGTAGATGAATTATATTAATTTAAATTTACCAACATTTAATACAATTGGTTACTTCTTTTTATCCCAAAAATGTAAATACAAATTTTAGATTAATTAATAAAGTACTATGCTTACATGTGTAGTAGAAAAAATCAAAAGTAAAAATGTATTCAATTTGAATTTTCTCAATCTTCTATGTACTCGAAAACGTAATTATTAAAGCTTGAATATTGAAGATTATAACATGGATTTTATGTTTGGACAAGAGAGCAATTACTATTAGCCTATTAGGTTTATATGTTTTAGAGGAAATAGCCATTTTTTATCATATAATTAAGAGGTTTTATATTCTTAGCATGAATGAGTGTTTTCAAGAGACAAAATTATCCATGCTTTTTCTATTTATTTTTATTTTTTACAACCAATTTTCTTTAAAATAAAAAATAAAATAAAAAATATAAAAAAAAAAAACTTAAAATTTTTTTCTTAAAAAAAAATTATTGGAGGTCACATGTAAACTTCCATCTGCGTGACCACCAATGGAGGTCTGCGTGGCCTCAGATGTCTGGGCGACCTTCATTGGAGGTCACTGGCCACACATAAAAAAAAAAAAATTAAAAATTAAAAAAAATTAAGAAGAAGGAAAAAAAAATAATCTGGTGTGTTTATTTTATTTTATTTTATTTTATTGGATTAAATATATTAGAAATTAAACACACATAGATTAAATAAGCTAGAACCTTAGCGTGTTTAATCCAAAAAAAAACTGGATTAAAAACACCATTGAAAATTTTTCATTCTTTCTTCTTCTTCTTCATTTTTTTTTTTTTTTTTTTGAAATTAAACTTGCTAGGAATTAAACACACATATATTAAACATGCTAGGAATTAAGCACACCACTAAAAAAAAAATTAAAAAAATTCTTTCTTCTTTCTTCTTCTTCTTCATTATTATTATTATTATTTTTTAATATTGGAAGACCCCCATTAATGGAGGTCTGCAGACCTCCAATGGCCTCCAATAATAATAATTAAAAGTATTTTTATTTCAAAAACCATTAAAGGGGTATTCCCGTACAAATAGTGGATTGTTTATCTAATGCTGGGTAAATATAAAAACTCCAGTAATTTTATGGTTAGTTTCTAATTTTAGCCTATATTTTATAATAATTATGTAACAATAATTATTCATTATTATGCTCTCCATTAGCCATGCATCTCGTGTTGTGGCAGACAGACAGAGATCCTGTTAATCCTATCTCCCTCACTCGCTTTAACAAGTTGGGTTTCCCTTTTTCCCTGTTGGTTTCCCATATATAAATTAAATATAATAAAATAGAATCTAATGATGAAAGTTTCGGGGCCTATCGGGACCTACGAGATCAAGCACTATATATGCGTTTCAAATACCTACAATTCCACAGCTACATGTGGAAGATATCTACACCTGCACTCGGAAGATATTTATTCTTAATAATAATGATGAAATTACTCTCCACATATGTTTATATAAGTGTATGGTGGGACTCGAACACTTCATTACTAGTAATATAAAAGGGAAGATGCACTTGACCTGAATTAAAAGGGGTGGATGTGAGGAGATTAATCGCTACATGCATTATCTCCCACTACTATATAGGGAGGATTTTTCCATACTTTATAATCTTATAGATGACGATGAGATTCGAATTCAATTTAAATGGAAAGTGCCCACCACTTAAGTTAAGAATATAATTAATTTAATTATGATAGGAACATTCTAATGTGTAACGTTGTACAGTACAATAGTATATAATCACATCATGAGTTGCAAGTGATCATACAACTAAAGTTTAATGTGATCACTTTATAAGTTGCATGTGGTCACACAATTAAAATTTAATGTGATTGTATGTGATCATATGTGAGGTGGTGTGTGATAAAAAAATAAAAAACATGTTCATAATAGTAACTGTTAATTTTTTTTTAGTTGAACGCCATGCAGCATTACACATATAAGATCTCGTTACGGTAATATTAGTAATCAATTACGTACACTGCACAGGAAACGAGCTACAAAAAGATGGGGAGATTTTTGCTCAAAAGAGAACTCTCTCTCTCTCTCTCTCTGCGTTCAACATAAAAACAGTGAAGCTGCTGACGCCAACAAAATTTCAATCAGAAGAAAATTCCAAAACTTGAGAAAGTTTAAACAAATGGGTAGCTAACTTGTTAGTTTTGGTTGGGAGTGGGTGGTGGTGAGTCAGCAACGTGGCGTCTACGTGTCAGACTCATCTGTATGCATGAAAGGGACACGTGTCATCCATATACAGTCCCCCTCGCTAGCTAGCTTCTCCACATTATATATACCTCCCCTCGGCAATCGGCATATCTATCTATTCTAAGCTCATCGCAGTGCCGTGTCTCTCTTGACCTACTTTTTTTTCTCTCCTAAATTTTCTGTCTTCTGTTTTACAAAAAATCTTCTTTTTCTCGCTTTGATTTTTTCTTCACATTTTTCTGTTTGGTTGAAGGAGAAATTTGAAATTTTCATTTTTGGGAAAAAAAAATGAAGGAAATTGTGGGAAACCCTCTTCACTTGACATCTTTGAATCATGTCTCACTTATTTGCAGATCAGTCGAGGAGTCCATTGATTTCTACCAAAATGTTCTTGGTTTTGTCCCAATAAGAAGGCCTGGATCTTTCGACTTTGATGGTGCATGGTAATTATACATTCAATTAATCAATATAAACATGAATTTCCTGATTAAAATATGATGATCGGGTTTAATGGTTTTTTTTTTTAAAAAAAAAAAAAATTAATTTGTGATAGGTTATTCGGGTTTGGAATTGGTATTCATTTGCTGCAATCAGAGGATCCAGAAAAATTGACCAAGAAAACAGAGATCAATCCCAAGGATAATCATATCTCTTTTCAGGTAATTTAATTTTTGAACTCATTTTGTGTTCTTTTTTCCAGTCTTTTTTTTTTCAAGGATTATCTAAATTAAGTTTCCTAATTAGAATTTGTCTTCTCGATATGGGCATGTTTGTTGCACCGGACAGTACTAATTTAATAATGTCCGGTGTTTAGCAAAAAAATTAACCGGATTATTTTAATCCGGTTTCTAAATTTAGTCCGGCCCATGTCACGCTGTTTAGTCCACCCCAAATCGATCTGCCATGGCCGGACTACAAACTAGCCATCCTTTTCTTCTGGTCTTCTGGACATGTTCACTGCATCATTAATTGTTTTTTTTTTTTTTAGCCATTGATGTGTCATTTTCACATCAGATGGCTTGTTCATTTTTTTTTCCTATTTAATTATAATTAAATATATAAATATTTTAAAGATAAAATATAGTAAATGAGGTAAAAAAATATTTCCATGTAAAACGAATTATTACAATATAAAAAATAATCCGATTAACATTATTATTTTTTTCAATATAAAAAAATTAATAGAAGAACAAATTGACAATATAGTCTAGTACGATGTAACACCAAACACATGTTAGTATTAAATGTAATCCGGTCCGGTACGGTACAATACAGTCAAATACAAATCCTATACAGTCCAGTACGGTATGTCAAACATGCCCTATATGTCTAAATCAATTCAAGGAAAGAATCTTTCGGTACACCCCCATCACATCATGTCTTATATTCAGTGTGGCTTGGTCCAACACTAGCGGTGCTCCGGTGCACCAGAGATTTTCTCTGGTTGAACATTTTTTCTCTTACACGTTAGTAGGACGGTTTAGCTTGATATGAATATATGATTATATGTTCTTTTCTTCGGTTACATTTGAAAAAAAACAAATAATAAGGCGGCTCTATTGACACCATAAAATATCTTGCTACTCCCAATTTGTCAAGACAAACATCATATAAATCCAAACTCAATAATTTTCTCCATACACCTTCGAAAATTCCAAAGATAACCCTATTTCCTTTGACGTTAACTAATCTAGTACTGTAATCCCTTTTTTTTTTTCCTTCAGGTTTTTAATGTTCTTGTTTTCTTTAATCTGTTGTGCTTGATGACATGTATTTGAACAACAATACCTGTTGGGAACTTGGGATATAACACGAAATTAATTGATTGCCAACTCTAACCTCTAACTTAAGTCTGCAGTTCTTTTAAAAAAAAAAATTAAAAAAAAGAAAAAGAAAAAGTCTGTAGAGGATAGATTATAGATTTTCTCAAAAAACCATAGCAGAGGTTTCAAGTTTTTTCTCTGGTTGATTGCTTGATTATGAGGACCAGCTGTTAACTTTGGTATTGAACTTTCTCGTTTTGTGAAAGTCATGCATGCAATTGTCTGATGGGTAGGGTGGAAGATTTATTAAAGTTATTAATGGAGAATATGATTTCCAAACAATATAGGTTATTTGAGACTTTTACTAATGAATGGTGAAGAATTTTTTCCAGTTGTGGCTGTTGAGGAAGAAGATGATGAGTATATTTTATTTGGATATAAAAGTAATTTTGTTATAAATTATTTTAGTAATAAAATATTTATAAAAAATTTTTTTTTTTTTTTTTTTTTGAGGGCATTACATCATCTCCCTATCTTTGACGAGGAAAACTGAAAGAGAATCTCAGCAAAACAAACAAGTGGATAGAGACAAGAAAACGAGAAATTAACAAATGACTTTCTCTTATTAATTAAACAAAACTGCAACTAGAAATTAAAGTTATTAAAAATAAGGTTGACAGTAACGTGTGGGTCTTTTCTTGAAAGGTAACATAGAAAGTCTTGGCTTGAGAAAGTAAATCCACCATGTTGAATTTGGGCATGTCATATATGGTGAGGTAGTCAATTAATTTAATCATGTGGGGTCTTTTCTTTTCTTTTTCCTTTATTTATTATTTATTTATTTATTTATTTATTTTGAATTCTAGGATCTACCGAGATCAGCTAGATGTCTATTTCCCTTTATTGTCATTTTATGGGAAATGGTAGGACAATTGATATATAAAATGTCGATATTTGAACCTTATTGGATTGATGAAGATTGTGAAGCCTCTGGTCACCAAAAGTTAAAGGGGCGGCCTTTAATTTGAAAATTATGTGGGGTCTCAGAATCTTATTTTCTTAATTTTGTAAAGAAATTTGAAGGGTAACCAATGAAAATGGTTGGCTTTGCAGTGTGAGAGCATGGAAGCAGTGGAGAAGAAATTGAAGGAGATGGAGATCAAGTACAAGCGGGCCAGGGTAGAGGAAGGTGGAATCCACGTCGATCAACTGTTCTTCCATGATCCAGATGGTTTCATGATCGAGATTTGTGATTGTGATAATCTTCCTGTGGTCCCACTTGTTGGAGAGATGGCTCGAACTTGCTCAAGAATCAACCTCCAGATTTTGCAACAACAGCAACAGCAACAGCAACAGCAGCAACTTCGAGTGTCCCAGCAATAGTACCAATTCTATTATTATTATTTATCAAAATCAAAATGTATTGTTTGTTTTTATCTCTTTTGTGTATGTGAGTTTTTTCTCTTTTGTATTTGCTGAGCTTTCTTGCTGTAACAAAAGGCAAACAGGGTGTGATCCATGAACTCATATTGCTCATGGAAATGATCACATTTTTGTTTGTTTTTGCTTTAAATAAATGTTTTTGACTTTATATTTTGATTTTCTATGGACTCTTATGATTCTAATGTTAGTTTCCTTTTTGTTTGGAGAGAAAAACTTGGTTTGGGTTCAATCCATTTAAATACATGTAAATCATGCCATATAACAAGATTATATGAGATTAAATGTGATCGATTACATGTGTACACACTGTTACTTATCCTAGACTTCTTCCTGCCCTTATACGAAATTTGTGCATATAATCCTACTTCTTCTTTCCCTCATACGAATAGACGAGAAAAGAAAAAAAGAAAAAAAAAAAAAAAACTTTATTTATATTACGATCTTTATCAGCTATGCTTGGAATATCTATTTCCATTGGAAAAGAATCTAAATAGATTTGTACTGTAACGAACTTATAAAAACTTTGTTACTTATTTTGTCATTAATAATCCAGAAAAGAGAACATTTTGGATAACTAAAATCCACTTCAAAGAGTCATTTGTGATAATTCCAAAAATAGTTTGCTTTATATCTACGGGCAGCTTTTCTACTGCTTTGATAAGATTTTTTGCTTGATAAGCTTTTTCGTCAGAAAGTGCCTCCTTGTTAACTTTGTTGACACTAAAAGCTTTTGCATTTGCTCTGCTTATTCTAGCTTTTGTTTTAGTTAGGTATTTTGTGCTTCAAGATCACTTAATTAATGCTATGTTTGAGATTGCTTTACTTTTAAAATAATTTGCTTTTAGCTTAATTTAAGGAATAATCAACTTACAATATAAGTCAATAGGTGTTTGGTAAATTGACTCTATGAATAATCAACTTAGGAAAAAAACAATGAAAAAGTGTTTAGTAAACTTTAATCGATTATGAAAAATGATTAAAATGTACATAATTGTTAAAATGTAATATATTATTCAAATAGTTTTTTACTACATTTTTTTTTTTGTTTAAATTGAAAATACAAATATAAAATATAGAAATATAATATATATATATATTGAAATAAGAAATATGATATATTATTCAAACGGTTTTTTACTACTTATTTTATTTTATTTTTTTTAAATTGAAAATACAAATATAAAGCATAGAAATATAGAATATATATATAATTAAAAAAAAAAAAACTCTACTGAGTCAACTCGTTTATCTAATACTAAGTTACTAAGTCAGCTCGCTTTTCTTAACTCTAAATTGCTGAGTCAACTCGGCTGAGTCAACTCAATAACTCAATCTTCATTAATGAATCTCTGCAACTCAAGCTCCAAATCCGCCACTGTCTCCTACTCACCGCCGACATCAAGAGATCATCATCCTTCATCCCTCGTCGCCGAGAGTGTTGACATCCTTCATCCCTCGCCGTCGACATCGAATTGTCTCCATTGCCGAACCGAAAGAATCGAGAGATTTCGTGATATTTCGTCCCAGATTCATTGCGAAAATGGAGGAAGCTTCCTCCTCCTCCATCCCCGACGAGAAATCTCTAGTGCGACGGAATCAGGATGGAATTGTAATGGAAACGTGACGAAACCAGCATCGTTGACAAGATTCGCAATTTCAATCGTGAAAAGGTTTGCCTCCTCCACTGCCGGAGGAGGACCGGCTTCCTTCGAAGACTTCGACGTTGCCGGCTATCCTCCGGCCTCCGTCGTTGGTGGTGGCCACCACCAAGGAACAGTGGCCACTGATTCTTAAAAAAACATATTTTTAATTTGTTAATTTTTCAGTTTTTTAAAATATTATAGATTAAAAAAAATATCACTATTAAATAGAAGGGTATTATTGTCTTTATATTAAAATAGTAGGGATATTATAGACATTTTAATGATAAGAAGCCAACTTCCCCAATAAGTAGCTTAGAAAAGCAACCCCCTTCTAGCTTTTAAAAATCAGCTTATGTGACAAGCAATTTGAGATATAATTAGCTTTTAGATGATTTACTAAACACCTTTTGGATCATAGATTGTAAAATAATTGATTATTTCATAAGTTTAAGTAATCTCAAACATAGCCTAAGGCCTTTTTACACCTCTCTAATTCATCAAATATTCTATATCTGGCTTTATTAACACTTCTGAAACTATTCATAATGTTTAATATTTGGTTGCGATCGAAAATACAACCATTAAACTCTAACCTAATCAGACATTCAATGGAAGCATTAAATACAATAGTGGACTAAAATTAAAATTGAATTTATAGGCCTTACAATAGATAGGGGTAAAATAGAACTACAACCCCATATAACTACAAAAAATATGTATATTAAAAAATAAAAAAAAAATACTACAAAAATAAGTTTTCCTAATAAGATAGAAGAAACTAAGAAAGATGACGAAGCTTACCATAACATGGACAACTAACTAATTAAAGTCAATAGAAAAGGACGAGAAAGCTACGTAAGCTGATAAAAGCATTTAGAAAAGAAATAGTCCAAATTAAAAACGAGCAGAAGAGCAGCATCAACTGACAAGATTCCAAAAAAAAAAAAAAAAAAAAAAAAAAAAAAAAAAAAAAAACGCAGTACCTTTTTTTCGTTTTTTTTTTTTTTTTTTTTTAATATACAACAACAAATGTCGGGATCTGGCGAGATTGAACTCTACTAGCACAGCCCAGATTACAGCTCCCACAAACAAGGAGAGAGCACTCACAATTGGTGGGATACCAAACCACCCTTGGGATTAATGGCCAAGGGGGACAAATAATTTAAATATATACACACACACATTGGGCGTTGAACCGTGGTAGTGGAGGCTACCAGGGGAGAGTCCGATCACATTGACAAGAGGCTCAAGTGTAAACGCAGTACTTGTTATCAGCTTAAAAAAAAAAAATTCAAAAAAAAAGAAAAGAAAAGAAAGAGAATGTATCTATTCTTGCTAAAAACCAATATATCATCGACATATACTATACAAAAACTCAAGAATTGCATAAGTACTTTATCCATTCTTGCCTGAAAAACTTGAGGGGCGTCTTTAATCCAAAAGACATTACTAGCCATTCAGGGTGCGTTTGATATGCGGGATAGGACAGGACAACGTGGGACAACTTGTTCTTGTCCCACGTTTGGCGCGTCCTTAGCATGGGACAGGACGGGATAAGGTGAGACAAAAATCACAAAAAATTGTCCCACCCATGACCCTAGGACAACTTGTCCCTTGACATGGGACAAGTGTCAAAAAGACCAATTTACCCTTTAAAGTTTCAAACAATTACATTCATGTCTAATATATTATATTATATTAAATTATTATATATAATAATATATAATAGATAAAATATATTATTATATATATAATAATATTTAATAATATATATATATCCTATATATATAATAATAATATTCAATATATCATATATATATATTATAATCTTTAATATATTATATATTATTAAATATAATAATCTATATATCCTATATATAATAATATTCAATATATCATATATATATATTAATATATATATATGATATACTAAAAATTATATATATATTAACACATAATATATATGATATATATATATATTAATATGTATTATTAATATATATATATATATATTATAATAATATGTATATATTATAATATATATATATATATATTAACACATAATATATATATATATATATTAACACATAATATATATATGATATATATATATATATATATTAATATGTATTATTAATATATATTATAATAATATGTATATATTATAATATATTATATTTTATTATTATATATAATAATATATAATATATTAAATATTATTACCTATACAATAATATATATATTATTGTACATGTAATAATATTTAATATTATATATATATCTTATATATATATAATATTATTATTTATAAATAGGATAAATAAATATATATATATATAATATAATATATATTATTAATATATATAATAATAATAATATATATTGTAACATATATATATTATATACATTATATAATATATATATTATTATATATATTATATTTTCTATATGTACTAATATTTAATATTATTATATATTGTTATATATAATATTATAATATATGTTGTTATATATATAAGAGGGGTACTCTGGTCATTTGAACCTCTTGTCCTGTCCTGTCTTAGTCATATCAAACGCATAATAGTACAGCCCACAGTTCTGTCCCAGGCCTTCCAAACACAATACAGAACAACTTGTTCTGTCCCGTCCTATCCTGTCCCGTCCCACCTTGTCCTGTCCCATGTCTATGTCAAACGCACCCTCAAAGGACAACTAAAAGCTGTCCATGGTATTGACTCTTCATCTAACTTTATTTACCAAAATCAACTTTTACAATCAAACTTTGAAAACAATGATGCTTTCTGAATTCAATTTACTGATTCATCTTTATTAGGGAGTTCATAACTATTTCTTAATGAATTATCATTCAATCTTTTGTAATTTATTACCATTTTGCTTTTTCCTCGCTTTTGTGTTTATTTAGTGAATCTTGGATTCCCAAATAAATTTAGCAAAACAAAGACTCTTAGAATTAATAGAAATTGAGCTACAAAGATATAGAAGAATCTTACCTTATATATGAATTATAAAAGACTAGAATATCTAGACTTAGAAATCTTAGGTTTTAAACGCAAATTACCCATTAAACAATCTCAGGTTTTAAGAAAACAAAGTTAAATTTACAAAATAATTTTAAGCTTAGTTGTAATATTGAACATTTTAAAAAATCAGTATAAGCATATACCTCACGCAAGTAATAGTTAACACAATTTTATAGTATATTTATTAATAAATCTAGGTCAAAGTTTAGAAGAAAACATAGACAAAACAAACAAAAATATTACAGACTTGATTAATTTCTTTGAAAATAGTAAAGTTAATTTCTTTGAAAATAGAAAAAATTTAGACTATACAGTATTGAAGGAATGTTGAGTGACTTTAATAATCAAGTAAAAAGATTCCCAAGTAAAAAAGAAATCACAGAATTAGTAAATCTAATAGAATTAAAAACCCCTAAACCGGTAGAAATAGAAATTAAAACTTTAATTAAAAATCTAAATATAGAAGTAGAAAATATTAAGCAAACACAGAAAGATTTGCAGCAACAATTAAAAAATATTGCTAAGATAGTCATTGAATGAGCAACCCTTTGCTAGAAGTATTGCAAGAATAAACCGTTAAAGCATCCAATAATCCACCAATAGGTATAAGCGATATTGTATTTACCCAACATAGTAATTCCAGTATTATCAAAAAAAAAAAAAAAAAAAAAAAAAAAAAACATAGTAAATCCATTACCCAAGGAAAAAATAATACGATAATTAAGTTATTAATACAAGCTTTAGAAAAAATCAATAAACCAAAATGCTGATCTTAATTTTATTGGCATTTTTTTTGTGTGAATTGGGAGAAGCATGGGCCTGTCCTGCAGGCTGTTTTCAGCCTGTTTCGTTTTTGTTTTCTAAAAATGATTTTGAATTCGTGTCCTGTAATCGTTTTTCATTTTATTTTCAAAATACAAAAACAAAATGAAAAACAAAACCAGTGTTAAAAGTGGAAATTTTGAAAAACAAAAAAAAGTTGTTTTTTTTTTTTTTTTTTTAATTTGTTTTTGTTTTCCATTTAAAGTGGGTCTCATATCATTAATGTTTTTTTTTTTTTTTTTTTTTCTTTTCTTTCTTTCTTTTTTCTCATCCACCAGAGTACCAGACTTTATCTTTTTTTTCTCATCTTCTCCACTCTCCTTCTTCCTTCTTCATTCATCTTCATTCTTCTTCATTCATCTCTGTTTTTTTTTTCTTTTTTCTCTTGAATCACGTTCTTCCCATCTTCTTTCTTCCTTCTTCTTCTTCTTCTTCACCGCCTCTGGTCTTCTCTTCCCACCGCTGCCACTGCTCTTCTCTTCTCGCCGTCGCCGTCGCCGTCGCCTCTGGCCTGCTTCTTCTTCTTCGCTGCCACCGATCTGCTCGTCCGCCTTGTCTTCGCTTGTCACGTGACCGATCGGAGTTCTTCTTCACGCCTTGTCTTCGCTTGTGGTCACCGATGATCTTCTTCCTCTTGTTGGTCGCCGCCGATCGGCAAGGATTATGCAGTAAATGTCTTCGATCTGAATCCCTAATTTTGGAGAGATTTTAAAGAGTTTGAAACCCTAATTTGAGATCATAATATAAAATTAGAACAAATTTTATTGGTTAATTAGTTAATCAATTTGTATATAATTGTTATAATATTAAATAAATGGTAAAAATTGATATTTCAATTTTCAAAAAAATTCGGTTATCCTACCAGACGCATTTTTTCCGTTTTTATTTTTAAAATACGGATTCCAGTAAATGCTACCAGAAGCGTATTCGGAATTCAAAAATGAAACCAAAAACATTGTTTTCATTTTCATTTTTCTTTTCGAAAAACAAAAACAAAAAACGACTTACAGGACGGGCCCGAAAATTGAATTTGAGATCTCAATTTCGTTGGGGTAGGTATCATCAGGTTCTTCTTAGATTTTTTATCACCATATCATTGGATAGAAAAAATATTTCTACTAATTTTGATTTGATTTGATTTCTATTCCAAGGGAAAAAAAATGAATTAAAGGTAAATGGCAATTCTTGAATTGGAAACAAAAATAAATGATTGGATAAATATGATGATGGCTTTATATTGTTTGGTGGATTTTAAGCTTTGTCTCTCAAATGGGCCAAATTCCATAATCCATCAAACTAAACTTCATTTAAGAATAAACAACTAGGATCATCCTAGGTAGTCTCTAATCTCTATCTTCCATTCTTATTGAGTTTTTAAAGATTTCATGATATATTTTTAGGGGCAATTGCACAAACATCCCTTAAGGTTTGATGAAATTGTATAGATATGACGGTTTTGGTCATATACACACAAAACATCCCTCAACATTTAAAAATTGTTACACAAACATCCTCTGCCATTAGATGGATCCGTTAGTCAATAGTCAAAAGTGTAAAAAGTCTAAAATACCCTTTATTTTTATTTTAAATAAACTAAACAAATTAAAAAATAAGATTAAAAAAAGTAAAAAATATATATATTTTAGATAACATGAATGTATCTTAAATCTGAAACCTGAAAAAAAATATATTCATCTTTATAAATAAATAAAATAGTTTCTTAAACAATTTAATAATAAATAAATTTTAAATTTATTTAAAATCAAGGGGGAATTGCACAAACTAATTTTTATTTTATTTTTTATGTTGAATTTTTTTTCCAGTTTTCAGATTTAAGATACATTAATATTTTCTAAAAGATTTTTTAATATTTTTTTATTTTATTTTTGAATATTTTATTTTGTTTAAAATAAAAATATAGGGTATTTTAAACTTTTTACATGTTTGACCATTGACTAACAGATCCATCTAACGGTAGGAGATGTTTGTGCAACAATTTTCAAATATTGAGGGTAGTTTATGCGTATATGGTCAAAACTGTCATATTCGTGTGATTTTATCAAACATCGGGGGACGTTTGTGCAATTTCCCCATATTTTTAATAAAGATCATTCTCATTTTTGTTGATAACAATCACAAATGTTACAATTTGACTTAATAAGTTAATTTCCATAAGCATAATCTAGAAACATAAATGTGAGGCATGTCTATAAAATGGATTATGATTCTCTCTTATCTTGATATTTAAGGTGATCTCAATAGATGTAGCGACATTTATTATTAATGATTTAAATTTATTTTTATATTTCACTTTTATTATTTTTAATAAATAAGATGATGTTGGACTTGATACATTGGAATTTGAATAGTCTGATATTGATACTTATGTTATGTTGTTTGTGCACATCACCTTTTAGAACAGATGATTATGTATCTTCCTTCCTCATTAATGGTGATATGATTAATGTTTTATTTATTTATTTATTTATTTTTTAAGTATTACAATAACTAGTTTGTCAACCCGTGCGATGCATGAGATTTTTTAAAAATATTTTATTATAATTAGAAAATATAAGATAATAAGACAAAAATATAATAGATACTTCACTTGGTCGAGCAAAAACTAAATTACTAACATTAAAATTGTAAGTAAAGAAAATAAGCTATTAACATTTTATATAAATTAACAATTAACCATGGATAAAAAATATTAAAGGTACATTGAAATTATAAAATTCATAATCAAACAAATTAAAAGTAACATTTAGAATCAATTCATATTTCGCTCTTTGTAGTGTTGTGTTGAGAACAATTTTTTTTTTTCTAGATTTAATTATCATCCATCTATGTTTGACCAACTATAGGGTACCCAATAGCCACTACGTACCATAAATTCCGGTAGTGAGTGATCATTTGTTTCAACATGAAAATGAACGAAGAAAAATAAATGAAATAATAATAATAATAATATTAAAGATTAATAATAATAAAGAGAGATAGATAGAAGAAGAAGACAAACGCATGAAATATTGAATATATAGCCAAAGCATTTGACAAATGATAGCAAAATTATCTTTGTCTTCTACTGTTGACATCTTCTGGCTTGATTATGGTCCTGGCAGATTGCCATGGTTAGGTTGCGCTGATTATTTCTTTAATGAATTTCCTTAAAAAAAATTAAAAAAAAAAAAAGAAAAGAAAAAGTGAACCACATAAAGTTGATTATCCAATAATTCAAATCTCTCTAAAAAAAAAAAAAAAATCCAAAGAAAAGATAAGAGTATTTACTAAAAACAAAAGTTACATTTCCCGGAGAGTCTAGAGTGCTGACCATGGGTTCGAAAACTATTAACGAATATATATCCCGGAGCATGATTGAAGCTGGATGGATCAAAGAGTCCTAGAATAGTTAACCTAATCCTAAAATCTAAATAAGCAAACAATAAAACAACAAAAATGATTCATACGGTATGCATCAAAGGGATATAGGTATGGCGATTTGTATTTTTTATCCATGCCGATGACTTGATTATTTCTTCCTTTATTTAATTATATATATATTTGCTCCCAAAAGATGGTATTGAATTTTAATCAATAACATATGTATGTAAATTACTACCCTCTAAATTAATGGATCACATTAAAAATTACCCATCATTACAATTCAAGATTTGCATCAAAAAAGAAATGAATCAAAGACCAATAAAAGAGAATTCATCTGGAAGACTCACTTGTTTTCTTATCTCATCCATAATAATCATTCTTGGCAAAGATATATTGAACCTAGACAAAAATATTTATGGGTGTGCATTTGTCATGGCATGAGATTGAACTCTAAGAAGAGTTTTTTATTTTTTATTTTTTTATCCTTATATATAGAGATAAGAGATTGGTACGTTTCACATTAACTTTTAAGAAAAGGAAACAATTGATATTCATGAATGCATATAGTTGTGATTATTTAATAGTCATTATATTCATGAATATAAATTCAAAGATTTTATTTTATTTTTTATTTTATTTTATTTTATCTTAGTGTCAAAATAATTAGGATGATAATTAATATTAGGGAAATTATCATTCTCTCCCCTGTAGTTTGCCATATTCTTCATTTTCCCCCCTCTAGTTTCAAAATTCTCCATTTTCCCCCCTCCCATGCACAAATACAAACAATCTCAACATTTAAAAATAGGTATAGGAGGGGGGAAAATGGAGAATTTTGAAACTAAAGGGGGGAAAATAGAGAATATGGCAAATTACAGGGGGGAATGATAATTTCCCTTAATATTATAAAATGTTTTAGATTATTGTCTCTCCATTTTTTGTGCATACATATAGCTTTGAATAATAATTAGGATAATAATTAATGTTATAAAATGTTCATAGTAGCATTTTGTGTAGTATTTAAATCCAAAATTCTCTCACAGCGACATGTGACGCTGTGAAAGTCTATTATTATTATTATTATTATTATATATGATTTGGGGTTTGAGAAGGAGGGGAGACTCGAACCTACAACCTCTTAGTGTAGGACCGTATAATCAAAATTGATATGATCAATGTTGATGATAAATAACAATTTAAAAATAATTTAATTTAACCTAAATTTGAACTATAACGGGCTCGTATGAAATCGACAGACGACTTTAATTTGGTTAGAATCTATAACATCTTACATACTAATCAGCATTAAAGTATTTCAATAGTATTTGTGAGTTTGATTTGTTTTCTTTTATTTTATTTTTTGTAACCATACTTGAAAAAAAATTATATTTGAATTGAACTCCTTGAAAAATTTCTCGAACTTAAGTACCATTAACTAAAGAAGAATCCAGATAAAGTAGATTTTCTATTGCTTGATATTATTTGGAAGAAATAATGAAAAAACAAAAAATAAATAAAGCTATATGTGATATATAAGTAGTGATTCTTATACCATACAATAATATCATTATTTTATTTATATTATAATACAATCAAACAATCTTTTATTATGCTTTAAATGCTCGACTTTCCAAAACATGCATATATAAATATAGAGTAAATTGAAGCCAACCTCCTTGAGGTTTGACCTTTGATAACCAAAACCAACTTTATCATTAATTAACAATGACCTTCCCTACCATTAATCAAAGCTGATCAAATTTAACCATTGACTATATTTGACCGCTACAAATACCAAAATGCACCTGAATAAAAAATAATAATTCTAATTTTAAAAATATATAAATATATGAAAACAAATTTGGATCTCCACGGTTTAAAAAAAAATGAAAATTACAAATTATAAATTAAAAATAAAATAAAATAAAATAAAATAAACATGAAGACACATGTTATATCTCCATATTTTTCTTCAAATTCAATTTTTTTTTCCAAAATAAACTAAAAAATTAATAATCTGGATCATCAAAATCCAATCCAACAACATTTTCTTCTAATAATTTTTTCTTCTAATAATTTTTACTTCTTCCATATGAATCCCTAGGATTTTTCTTCATATTCAAGCTTTTCAAAATTTTCAAAACTAAAAAAAATAAAATAAAAAATTGGCTCGTTTAAATCTAATCTAACAATATTTTCTACTTCTATTGATGTATCTCCAGATTTTTCTTCAGATTCAAGTTTTTCAGATTTTTCAAATATAAAAAATAAAAAATGAGGCTTAACTAAATCCAATCTAACAACATTTTCTTCAGAAATTTTTTTTTTTTCATTCTTCCATGTTAGTAAAACTTGAGAAAACTTGAGATCTGTTTTTTTTTTTTTTTTTTTTTTTAATAAATAAAAAAAGCTTGAAAGGACAAAAATACCCTTGACTTTACTTTAACTAATAGAAGAGGAGGTCATTGTCAATTAAGTATAAAGTTGTCTCTTATTGTCAAATGCCAAACCCCAGGGAGGTTGAATTGGCTGCAGTTTACTCATAAATATATTCATAAAAGAGAGCGAAACAAAGTTACAACAAATTAGGGTAAACTACACTGCACCCCTTGAGGTTTGGGTGAAAGATACTTAGATAGAAAAATTTTGTTATTCTATAATAACACCCTTGTTTGACCATGGTAAGGTCCAAAATGCCCTTGGGTGTCAGTGTAATTTTTTTTTTAATTTTTACTATTATACAAGGGTATTTTGGACCTTACCAAGGTCAAACAGAGGTGTTAGTATAGAATAACAAAACTTTTCCATATAAGTGTCTTTCACCCAAACCTCAAGGGGTGCAGTGTAATTTACCCAACAAATTAAATAAAATAATTAAAATCAAAACATAATTCACCGTAATATAATTTCAAGAAATTAAGCTAGAAAGGGCAAAGTTAATTAGAGACCTCTAGCCAGCATCTGCTCATAATTCTCAATAGATTCATGCCTCTGAATCAGAAGCTGCTGCCTGAACTTCTTGATAAACGCATCGGCGCTTTCGTTGATGTCCATGGATGGCTGGCTCTCTAGCTTATTATTAATATTCGATGCCACTTCCGGTGATTTGTTCTCCGAAAGTTGAGACCTCGCGACTCTGATATTATCATTTCTCCCTCTGAAGCACGTATTCTCGGCCTTTTCTTTGGAGATTGTGGAGCCGTTGAAGGGAGGAGGGACTGAACTCTTCTTCATTATTTGTAAGTTTTTCTCTCTTCTTGTCTGAAAAAAAAAAAGTGTATATACTTTTGATTATTAGATGCTGTCCATGCTAACATGTCTCCATATATTTATATATAGAGGAGGGGAAACGAGAGAGGAGTTGTGTAATTTAATATTGGATATGGGTTTGATTCCTCAAGTCTTTTTTCTTTTATTTTTGGATAAAAGAGCACTCTTCAATTTGAAGATAAATACTTCCAGCTAGATCAGTTGAAGGGATCTGCTCAAGGTCAAAAGTTCAATTGCTTTTGGAGCCCCTCATATATAGAATGATATTGACCGTTGACATATTCACAATTAATAAGAAAATTATTCTTTGAACTAATTACTTGGTAAAACAAAAGTATGAATATGTGTTTAAAAATGTTTTTGTAGAAATTATGTTGTACTCTATAAATAATATACTCTTAACTATTTGATAAACTTTGCTGTTCAAAAAAAAATTATTTAAAAAAAAAAATAATACTAATAATTTGGGTTTGAGCAAGGACGGAACTATAAATCTTTATCTAGAGGGGCCATTACACTAAAATAAAATAAAAAATTATGGAAGGTAAAAATGGTAAAAACTAGTGACAAATTTATAAATTTTTCATAAGGTTTTCAAAGACATTTTTTAGGGTAGGGTGACACGCCCCAGTAGGCCCCCCTCCTTCCCATCTAGAATTGAAGAAAGAAGACATCATTTGAATTCATAAACATTTTGATTACTGTACAATTTTTTATTTTTTATTTTTATTTTTATTTTTTTATTTTTATTTTTTTATTTTTTTTTAAGAAATATTACAATAATTTAATATTTGGGAAGAAAAACATGACTCGAACTCACAACCTTTTGTCGATTACTATACAAAGTTACTATACCTAGTAATAGTATTACTCATTTAAATAGCATTAATCATTTTAAAATTAAAATATGTGTAATGGTGTCTTGATTATTAGCAAAAAAGAAGTTCATACACTACAAGAAAAAAAGCTTTTAGCAAAGTTACAAAGACAATGTGCATAGGTTGTATGTTACGAAAAGTGATTTACCGCAACGTGCACCAAATGTATGTTATGGAATCGACCTACGACAACGCACAATTGAATATTGCAAATAATTTTTTTTTTTTTGAAAAGGCACTTTATTAAACGGCACAAAGCCTGCGAAAACAAAAAACGAGCAACAACAGCCCAGACCCAGGGCACTCCCAAGCACACACCCACCCCCAAACGCACACCACAAAACAACCCAGAAAAAAACAAAAAAACAAAGGCCAGCAACCGTCAAAAAACAAGAAACAACCCCCCAACACCCCAAGCAACGAAACCAACAAAACAGAGAAGCAACCCTCAATAAATGCACCAGTCAATAAAATCCCCTCTATTATCCGCACCCATCTTGGCCAAGCTGTCCGCAAACGAATTGAAACACCTAGAATCATAAACAATTTTAATGTCTCTTCTTTCATTCAGCATACTCCGGATGTCGTAAATGATCTCCACCAAATCCACATTCCCAAAATCCTTCGAATTCGCCCAAGAGACCGCCACTTTAGAATCACTCACCACCACAATGTCCCGATTCAGAAACAACGGATTAGAGAGACACAACATCAATGCTTTCCTGATGGCCCTAATCTCAGCTGCATTCGAATCATTATTCCCCAAAAATTCCGAGAAAAGACAGAGAATCTTCCCATTAGAGTCCCTAAGAACTCCTCCTATCCCAGCTGGACCAGGATTCCCCCTAGAGGAACCATCCACATTAAACTTCAAACTGTTCTGAGAAGGTGGAACCCAATCAACAATCCTTTTCTTCTTTGGCTTCTTCGAATCAACGCAAAGAGTGTTAATATTGCGATATAAGGCCTCAACCGAATCGTTAGAACCATTCCCAAGATACTTAAACCACCAAGCAATTCTTAATTTGACCAAATCCACTGCTTGATCCAGACTAGGCTCTTTACCTTCAAAAACAAACATATTTCTGGTATCCCAAATTGTCCAAGCAGTAGAATACAGCAGAGAGCACCAAACTCTCTCATTCCTGAAGTTTGGGCACAGCCCCATCCAACCCTCTAACCAGCCTTTTATATCACCATTGGCATAGAAAGCCACCCCCTACCAAGACATACCTCTTTCCCAAATATACCTTGACCACTTGCAATGAAGAAAAAGGTGGTCTACCGTTTCCTCCTCTTTGTTGCATAACGGACATAACACATCGCTAATCTGACTCATCCCGTGACGGACCAGAACATTCTTCACCAAAATTTTGCCTTTCCATAGCTGCCAGAGGAAGATTTCGATTTTGTTCGGACTAATACCCTTCCAAAAAAAATTCGGGACAGCCTGATTAGGATTCGGATTCTTCTCCAGCACTCTACGAAATGAACGCACCGAAAACTGACCAGTAGAGCAGTGAGTCCATGCCATCTTGTCCTCTATGTTCCTACTCATCGAAATACACTCCAAGCACAACATCAGGCCTCTCTCCTGCTCCCTTTCCCAGTCAAAAAGAGGCCGTCTATAGACTATCTTCCAATTCCAATTTGAGCCCTCCCAATCACCATACTCATGAATGACCCCATCTTTATTGGAAGCTAGAGCAAAACACCTTGGGAAGGCCATCTTCAGCTGGGTACCCTCCACACAAAAATCCGACCACAAGCTAGCTCTATTCCCATCACCTACCACTATTTTGAAGCCTCCCTTAACAATGTTAACAGTACAGGAATTCGGTTTTAGCAAACAGCCAACCGACTTCACAAAAAAGGAAAGGTCTCTTTTAGAATCCCAATTCCAGAATAATGAACTTCTTCTAATCTTGTACACATTGCAAATGACTCTCTTCCACAAAGCACCATCCTCTCTCCCAAATCTCCAAATCCACTTCGCCAACATCGCTTTATTTTTGTCTAAGATTCTACCAATCCCCAAACCCCCATTAACTTTACTCTTGCAAACATCGTCCCACTTTACTGCATGAATTTTTTTCCGGTTCATCCCATCTCCCCAAAGGAAATTTCTTTGCAATTTCTCAATCTTTTTGGCCACTTCCACCGGAATTTTGAAAACCGATAAAAAATACGTGGGAATGCTCGATAAAACAGATTTAATAAGGACTAATCTTCCCCCTCTAGACAGAAATTTCCTCTTCCAATTAGCAAGACGCTTCTCTATTTTGTCAACTATCGGATTCCAAAAAAATTTCGACCCCGGCCTGCCCCCCAACGGAAACCCCAGATAAGAGATAGGAAGGACAGCTTCCTTACAATTAAAAAAAGAAGCCCACTGAATCTAATCTCTCCCCCTACCGGCACACACTCTCACCACACACGATTTGTGGAAGTTAATTTTCAGCCCCGACACTAATTCAAAGCAACGAAGGACACGTTTGGCATTAAAGACATAATCTTTCTTCGGCTTGAGGAATAGAATTGTGTCGTTTGCGAACTGAAGGTGCGTCACGTGAACCTCATTCCCCCCAAAATTCTCCCCGCGAATAAAATCCAACTCAAGAGCTCTCTTGAGCAGCCCATTCAGACCTTCCACCACAATGTTGAATAAAAAGGGCGAGAGAGGGTCACCTTGTCTCAAACCCCTCTCAACCCCGAACTGAGATGTCGGTTTCCCATTTACCAAAACCGACAAAAGCGGCGTGGCAACACAATTTTTAATCCAACCTCTCCAAATCCTACCAAATCCCATGCTCTCCAACATAGAATCCAGGAAGTCATGATCAACACTGTCATACGCTTTTTCGAAATCCAGCTTAGCAATCAACCCCCCCTCTTTATCATGTTTCCATTTATTAATGATTTCCTCTGCAATGACAAGGCTGTCCGTAATTTGGCGATTACTTACGAAAGCCATTTGATTTTCTCCGATCACGGTATCCATCGTTCTCCGAAGCCTATTCGCCAAAACTTTCGCAAGAATTTTGTACAAAGAACTCACCAAGCAAATAGGTCTAAAGTCTTTCATATTATCCGGTTTTACCACCTTCGGAATCAAGGTGATAAATGCCCGATTGATCTCCTTCACAACCGACCCATCAACATGAAATTCGTTGATAAAATTCATAAAATCCTCTTGAATGATCTTCCAATGAGCTTTTATAAAATTCATGCTAAAACCATCCAGACCCGGCGCTTTATTACCCTCACAATTATCAAGAGCCAAATTAACTTCCTCAAGGCTAAATTTTTCCTCCAATAACTGTCTTTGATCCACCGAAATCTGCTTAAACACCATCCCAGCCAGCGAGGGTCTTAAAAAAATCTCCCACCCCTTTATTAATAAGAATGGGGTCCGAAACCTTCACTCCATCAATAGCTACTTCCACTATCCGGTTCCTAATTCTTCTACCATTTGCCACACTATGGTAATACTTGGTGTTTATATCCCCTTCAAGCAGCCATTTAACACGCGATTTTTGCTTCCATTCTTGTTCCTCTCTACGAAGACACTTCCATAGCTCCTCTAACACCCCTAACCGATCTTTACGAAGAGCCTCCATCCATCCCTCAACCACAGCCTTTGCATCAATCTCTCATAAACTTTCTTCTAACACCTTCGAATTCTGCTTGAACACATTAGAGGAATTAGTCCAATTTTTCAGAGAAACTTTAGAAGCTTTGGCCTTAGAAAATAAAATAAAACCCTTGGAACCTGAAATCTTACAGTCCGACCAACCTTTCATCGCAGCCCCCATCATTTTCTTATCCTCAGGCCACCAATTAAGGAACCGAAAAGGGCTAGGCCCCCAATCCAACCTTTCCTCGCACAGTATAACCGGATTATGATCTGACAAACCCCTATGAAGACCTTTCTGAAAAAGATTTGGAAACCACAACAAGACTTCCGGCGATATAAGAAATCGATCCAACCTAGCCCACGCTTGAGACTCTCTGTTATTCGACCACGTAAACTTCAACCCACGAAGCACGTAAACTTCAACCCACGAAGCACATATTGCAAATAATTAAGCACATATAACTACGCATTTCAATGTGTATGTTGCTATAAAACACTTATTACAACATACAAAAAACATTGTTAAAAATATATGGTTTATAACAACATAGAAAGAATGCATGTTGTATTTATTATTTAAATAAACAACGTAAATTTTGTGTATGTTGCTATAGATAGATTTTTAGCAACGTAAAAATATGTATGTTGCGAAAAATATAATATTTACAACATACCTCTTTTGCATGTTGTTGTAAGCTTCTATTTGGCAACATGCACATAAATTGTTGTTAAAAATATGATTATTTGCAACATACATCTTTTGCACGTTGTTGTAAGTTTATCTTCCACAACATACATTGCGAATGTTGTTGTAAAAGCTTATTAGTAACGTACATTATGTGCACGTTGCTAAAAAAAAAAAAAAAAAAGAATATTTGACAATATACATTTCTTGTACGTTGTCGTAAGTGACTATTTGACAACACACACATGATTTGTATGTAATCGTAAGTTTATATTCCGCAACATACATTGTGAACATTATCGTATAAGTTTATTAGCAATGTGCATTGTGTGTATGTTGCGAAAGGTTTGTTTTATAACAACATTTGTTTTTTGCATGTTGTCATATATATATAAGTTTCAGCAACATACCCTGCATGTTATTAAAAAAATGTGTGTTGTGGAAACCATTTACGCATAACAGTTGCACGTTGTCGTAGTTATATCATTAGACTATGCACATTTTGTGCACGTTACTATAAACATGTTTTTAACAACATACAATTATACACGTTTTTTTAAAAGCTAATATTTAACAACACTCTTCATGGATATTGTAAACAAAACTGTTTTGGGGCAACGTTTTTAAATGATGCAGAGTGATATGGTGGATCTATTTCGAGTAACTTATCTCCGGTGGAATCTTCAAGGCAACTAAGGTGCTTACTTCAAATACCTTAATATTCTTCGATTAATTGTTTTACATTCAATTTTTATACCTTTTATTTTCATGGGTTGTTTTTAATTTTATCTGTCTTAATTTTTTGTATGAATTGTTCCTACAATAGAATTATGATCAATGTTTTTCAACACTATTCAAATTATCCTACAATAGACTTGTACTCTTAGAGATATGAATAAGCATTTGTAGTTAATTGTATGATAGTTCAATTGGAGCTTCAAACCTACAACCTCATGATGTAGATGTGATGGAAAACCACTAGGCTAACCTCATATTGCCATTGGATTTCTCCATTGATATGTGTGTAAGTGTGTTGTAGAATATTAGTCCAACGAGATTCATTTTTTTTTTCTTAACCTAAGGTAACATACAATACGTGTTGTGAAAATTGTCTAAAGCAACATACAATGCAAGGTGCTAAAATTGTCTAAGGAAACATAGGATAAAATTGTCTAAGACAACATGCATCAACCATTCATTGCGTTAAATGTCAATGACAACATTCATAGTACGTTGTTATTATTCTACGACTACACACATTGCACGTTGCCAAAAGTCCCAAAAGCTTTGGGACTTTTGGCAACAGGCGTATTAACAACATGCACCAGCACGTTGCAAAAGGCCAAATTTCTTATAGTGATAGAAATATTGATGCTGGTTTGTTAACACCTCTCTATTCGGTTGTTATCTTAGTTTGATGTGGTTTGTTATAGTTTAAAGCTCAAGCTATTTATAAGGGAGCTGCCATGAAGCTCTAATTGAACTATCATACAATTAACTATAAATGCTCATCCCTATCTCTAAGACCCCGTTTGGTGCATGAGATAGGATATGATTATTTTTATAGGATAGGGTTGGATAGGATATGATAGGATTAATTTTAATGTTATCTTATGTTTAGTGCAACATAGGATAAGATTAAAAATAGAGTAATCATGTGTTTGGTGCAACATGGGATAAAAGAGAACTGTAATATGACTTCAATGGATAACATGGCCAAAGCTTCAGTGCTCCATTGCCAGATATTGGATATGCAATAAAAAGAGAAAAATAGGTATTACTAGTCAAAAAAAGCTTCAGTGCTTCAACAGTACCAGAACAAACCAAAGATACATAACAAAGGAAAAAGAACAGAAACAAAAACACTCCCAGACCAAACCAAATGAACCAAGAACACAAAGATCAAATATCCCCCCATTCCACAATATAGAATCATAATAATTAACAATACTTAATATTTACCTCAAAAATTACAGGTTGCTTTTTGTTTGTTAAAACACCTCCGAAAATCAAGGAGAGATTTGGGAGATAAAGTGCAAAAACCCTTGTCTCAAAAGCTCAAAACAAAACCCTAGATCAAAGGGAGAGCAGTCAGATGAAAGAAAACCCAAAAATAAAAAATAATACAGCTTTTTTCTTTGTCAAAACACCTGTAATTTGTAAATCAAAGAAAGGGATTTTGGGAGAAAAATAAACCTTGTTCAGAAGCTCAAAAGATAGACATCGATGATGAAGATGATATTCATTTGAAAGAGAGAGTCGAGTAGTCGAGGTCATTTGGGTGTTGGTGTAATCGATTGAATTGGGTTGTCGATTCGCAAGCAACTAGGAGGAGAAGAAGAAGAAGATGATTCAGTTTCAATGAAGAAGAAAAAATGGTGAGACAAAAGACAAAGAGATGGGATTCATTTGAATCCCATCATTTTGGTTGGGATTCATTTATCCCGTTGAGATAGGATAAAAACACAGTTATAATTCTTTGAATCCTATCCTATTGCCGAGCCAAACACGGGAAAGGGACTAAAAGCAGTCCGTTTCCCATCCTATCCTACCTACCAAACGTGGCCTAAGAGTACAAGTTTATTGTAGGATAATTTGAATAATGTTGAAAAACATTGGTCAAAATTCTATGGTAGAAAAAATTCATACAAAAAATTAAGACAAATAAAATTAAAAACAATCCATGAAAATAAAAGGTATAGAAATTGAATGTAGAACAGTTAATCAAAGAATATTAGGGTATTTGAAGTAAGCACCTTAGCTACCTTAAAGCTTCGACAAATAGATCCTCCATATCACTATACATCTTTTAAAGTTTTCATACCTCTTATAGCAAGGAGTTCGATGAACAATTGAAATTTCTGTTTATCATCAAGTCTCAGAGGTAATTGCATTTGTTGAAACCCCTTTTATAGAAGTCAAAGACCACAGCCGAAAGCCAACCAAATTCTAACAAACACGTATGACTCTAGTCGAACTCCAAGACCAAGGATACGTGTGGAAGTGAGGAAGCTTCACTTTGAGACTTTGAGTTGAAATTTGAAAAGCCGTGTGGAAGACACAAGATGTGTAGAGATCAAAACGAAGAGAGTTACAACTCGCAAATGCAAGATGTGGAGAAATGAAAAGAATTGATTGATTTGACCTAAATTTTCTAACCCTACTACAAGAAAAATAGTTTTTAGCAACATTACAATGACAGCGCGCATAGGTTGTATGTTGTGAAATAACGTTGCGAAAAGTGATCTACAACAGCACGCACCAAATATATGTTGTGGAATCGACCTACGACAACGCACAACTGAATGTTGCAAATAATTAAGCACATATGACTAAGCATTTCAATGTATATGTTGCTATAGAACACTTATTACAACATACAAAAAACGTTGTTAAAAATATATGGTTTTGTAACAACACAGAAAGAATGCATGTTGTTATTATTATTTAAATAAACAACGTAAATTTCATGTACGTTGCTATAGATAGATTTTTAGAAACGTAAAAATATGTATGTTGCGAAAAATATAATATTTACAACATATCTCTTTTGCATGTTGTTGTAAGCTTCTATTTGACAATATGCACACCAATTGTTGTTAAAAGGATGATTATTTGCAACTTACATTTTTGCACGTTGTTGTAAAAGCTTATTATGTGTATGTTGTGAAAAAAAAAATATAATATTTAACAACATACATCTCTTGTACATTGTCGTAATTGACTATTTGACAACACACATATGATTTGCATATAGTCGTAAGTTTATATTCCGCAGCATACATTGTGAACGTTGGTGTATAAGCTTATTATCAACGTGCATTGTGTGTATGTTGTGAAAGGCTTGTTTTATGATAACATTAGTTTTTTGCACGTTGTCATATATATAAGCTTCAGCAACATACCCCACATGTAGTTAAAAAATGTGTGTTGTGGAAACCACTTATGCACAACAGTTGCACGTTGTTGTAGTTATATCATTAGACTATACACATTTTGTGCACGTTGCTATAAACATACTTTTAACAACATACAGTTGTTAAAAGCTAATATTTAGCAACACACATTATGGATGTTGTAAATAAAATTGTTTTAGGGCAGCGTTTTTAAAAGATGCTGAGTGATATGGAGGATCTATTTTGAGTAATTTGTCTCCAGTGGAAGCTTCAAGGCAGCTAAGGTACTTGCTTCAAATACCTTAATATTCTTTGATTAATTGTTCTACATTCAATTTCTGTACCTTTTATTTTCATAGGCTGTTTTTAATTTTATTTGTCTTAATTTTTTGTATGAATTATTCCTACAATAGAATTTTGATCAATGTTTTTCAACACTATTCAAATTATCCCACAATAGACTTGTACTCTTAGATATAGGGATGAGCATTTGTAGTTAATTGTATGATAGTTCAATTGGAGCCTCAACCCCACAACCTCATGATGTAAGTGTGATGGAAAACCACTAGGTTAACCTCATATTGTCATTGGATTTCTCCAATGATATGTGTGTAAGTGTGTTGTAGAATATTAGTCCAACGAGATTCAATATTTTTTTTAGTTTTTTTTTTCTTAACCTAAGGCAACTTACAATATGTGTTGCGAAAATTGTATAAGGCAACATATATTGGAAGTTGCTAAAACTGTCTAAGGCAACGCACGATAAAATTGTCTAAGACAACGCATGGTAAGACAACATACATCAACCGTTCGTTGCGTTTAATGGCAATGACAACACGCATAAGTACGTTGTTATTATTCTACGACTACACACATTGCCCATTTGCCAAAAGTTTTGGGACTTTTGGCAACAAGTGTATCAACAACATACACCCGCATGTTGTGAAAAGCCAAATTTCTTGTAATATCATACTTACTTGGAGAAGGGTTTAATTTGGGCCACATCCCAATACTTTACAATGTCATTTCTAATGTTTTTTTTTTCTATAAATAAAATGTTATATTTTGTAAAACAATTAAATATAATAAAATTGATTAAAATCATTTATAATGAAAAAATGGTTGGAAACGAATAAGTAATGGGACAGTGAGACCGTTTTCGAAATTGACCTCCAATGGGGGTCGAAATCGACCTCCAGTGGAGGTCGAAGTCATTCGACCACCGTTGGAGGTCTATTCGACCTCCATGGAGATCGAAAAAAAATTTGGAAAATTTCATTTTTGTTCAATAAGTCTCTCGCATTTTTGTATTTCAGAGACTTATTCTTGTATTTCCGAGACTTTTCACTTTTCAGGTATTTTTCAGACTTTTTAGGTAGTTTTCGAGACTTTTTGGTAATTTCTGAGACTTTTTGGTAGTTTCCGAGACTTTTTATGTACTTTTCGAGACTTTTTGTAATTTCTGAGACTTTCTAGTTAAAAATGAAATTTTCTGAGACTTTTTTTGTAGTTTCCGAGACTTTTTATAATTTTCGTGACTTTTTAGGTAAAAATGAAATTTTTCGAGACTTTTTTTTTTATAGTTTTTGATACTTTTCCGAGAATTTTTGTAATTTCTGAGACTTTCTGGGAAAAAAATAAATTTTTCCGAGACCTGTTTTGTAGTTTCGAGACTTTTTCGAGATTTTTTTAATTTCCAAGATTTTATAGGCGAAAATGAAATTTTCCATTTTCTTTTTTTCATCTTCTTCCTTAAAACCTCCAATGGAGGTCAAACAGAGTTCAACCTTCATTGGAGGTTTCGACCTCCACTGGAGGCCAATTTGGACCTCCATTGGAGGCCGATTTCAACCTCCAATGGAGGTTGAACTTACCTCCAATGAAGGTCTTTCACCTCTATTGATAGAGGTCCTCCATTGATGGAGGATTTTGAAAAGGAAAAATAAAAATCAATAGAGTGAAGAATTGGTTACTGTTGGGGCATTTTTGGATGGAACCCATTTTAGGTACCATTTAAACTTAAGCTTTTATAACGGTGATAATCTTAAAATGCTACCTAAAAAAGGTGCTATATAATTTTCGAACCCTTTTTTTAGCCACATGATTCCAATGGAGAAATATATTTTAACACATTGTCTATTTATCTTATTTGACATGTAATTTTTTCACAGTCCATCCCGACATTGGAGATGCTTTTAGTATTTAGTTTTGTCTATGCCTAACTATCCCTGTCACGGATAATTTTTTTACCACTTTAGCTTCTTATCAAATCTTCATACTCCTTTGATGAGCGGGTAACTTGCCTGTCTTCTTTAATCTCCAGTCCAAGGCACAATAACATGAACTCCGGATGGAGATCTGCTGCAAAATATGTGCGCTAGAAACAACTTTTTCTTGTAGTGAGAACTGAGGATAGTCGAGTCCAAAACAAGGATTTACCTCAAAGGAACAATTTTATTAATAATAATAATCAAAGATAACAATACAACAATACGTTTTCGGCTTTTCAAAAAAAAAAAAAAAAAACATTTTCGGATTCATGTTTAAATAGAAAAATATAAAACTGACTCCAACTAGATCTTGCACTCTTAAATTGATTGAAGCAATGAGAACTCTCAAAATTTACCAAAAACAAAAGCACAAAAAACAAACAAACCATACTTAATTAATTTGGGAAAATTATATTAATGCATCACAAAGCTTCATTTTTGTAAGGTTGTAATGTGTACTTTTCCAATTTAGGTAAATAGACAGAATTTAGGATAGTATTCCAGATTTGAAATACATAAGAAGAAACAGAGGAGAAATCTGTTGGAGTATGAAGACTTCAACAAATTAATTAAACAAAGTCAACAACTTAATTAAAGCAAAAAGTTGTTTTTTGTCTTCTTGTGAAATTAAAAAGCAAAGTGAATTATTAAGGTTAGTGATATGTGCAGTACAAAGAAGCAAATTGAACATTAGAATTGAAATGCTATGCCTTTGGCAGTGGAGTATGCAGCGGTCCTAATTTTGTGAAGAGTGCTGCGCATTGCGCTAAGTCTTTGGCAGCGGTCTTGCGCTGTGCATTGCACTGCTATATTCTCAGCAGCAGTTGAGACAGCGGTACTGTCTCTAGAGGTTCACGCTGTGTGAAGTGCTGCGAGAGCGCTGTGACACCGGCAGCGGTCTGACACAAATACGCGTGTGATGAAAATTTGCACAATAAAGAAAGAGGAAAAAGGAAAAAGGAAAAAGGAAAAAGGAAATAGATCCCAATTAGGATTTGGCCAACCCTAGTGCTCCCATATAAATACCACCATTATGTAAACCTTAAGGTGTGTGAGAAAAATTGCTAAAGAGATAGAGAGCAAATTGTAGAGAGACTGAGAGAGAGACTGAGAGATTGTAATCAATTCTGAAAGTAGTGGATTGAGTGCGGTGCGCTCCGTGAACGTAAGCAAATTGCTGAACCACGTAAAAATCTTTGGTGTCGTCTTTTTCATCTTATTACTTTCATATTATCTGTGTGTTTAGATTTGTGTGTGCAATTTTTTCTTACAACAATTGGTATCAGAGCCCTAGGTTGGGGCATGTTATTTTTCACATAAATCTAGGTTATCTCGAGGTCAACGATTTTATTGTAGGGATGGGATCTGAGAAAGATTCTCAAGAGATTGAGAAATTCGATAGGACGAATTTCAGTTTCTGGAAGATGTGGATGAAGGATTATCTGTACCACAAGGACCTGCATTGGCTGATAAAAGAGAAGCCGGCAACCATGACCGATGCAGATTGGTCAAAAAAGCGGATGCCAAAAAACATGGATGAAGAGGAGTTCGAACTACTGGACAGGAAATCATTGGGAGCAATTCATCTCAGTTTGACGAAGCAGTTCGCTTTTAACGTAAAGGATCAGCTAACTGCCAGAGATCTGATGAAGATTTTATCAAACCTGTATGAACAACCTTCTACGATAAGGAAGGTCCATCTTGTCAAGAAGCTATCAAATTTAAAGATGACAGAAGGTCAGGGTTTTAGAGAATATCTAAACCAGTTCAATGAAGTGAATGATGGATTAACTTCTGTGTCTATGGGTTTCGATGAAGAATTCTTGGCGGTGTTTATGCTCACCCAATTGCTAGAAAGTTGGAAGATGACATATCAGTCAATTGCCAATTCGTTCGGAAAAGAAAAATTTGATTTCTCACAGGTTGTAAGCATGATCATAACCGAAGAGATTAGAATGCGTGAAGAGGGATTTGGAGCGTCTACATCTTCAACATTGAATATGGAAGGTAGAGAAAGCAGAAACAGAAATCGAAACACGAATCAACGAGGAAGATCAATTTCAAGAGGTAAATCTAAATCCAGGTATCAGGTCAATTATTCTGGAAATCAGCAATGAAACAAGAAAGATGTAGAGTGTTGGAACTGTGGTAAGAAAGGCCACTTCTCATATGAGTGTAGATCTGAAAAGAAAGATAAGGGCAAAAGCAGTACGAATTGTGTGTCAGAGGAGTCAGATGAGCGTTGGAAAGTAAAACGGAGTCTTGAGTTATGGATTCAGAAGCGTCTTTCCATGCCACACCTCATAGGGAGTTATTTGAGAATTTTGTCTTCAGAAATTTGGGTAAGGTGTATCTTGGTGACGATCAAACATGCAATATTACCGGGAAGGGAGATGTGAAGATTCAGCTAAAAGGGTCAGTTTGGAAACTCAATAACGTGAGGCACATACCAGATTTGATGAGAATTTGATCTCCATTGGGCAACTAGCGTCAGAGGGTTACATGACAACTTTCATAGATGATAAGTGGAAGATTTCGAAGGGTATTATGATAATCGCCTAAGGAAATAAGAATGGGTCACTTTACACAGCCACGGATGGTTGTGGTTCAATCACTATGGCAGAAGGTAAAGATGATCCGAACTTGTGGCACCAGAGGTTTGGGCACATGAGTAGTCAGGGGCTGAAGTGTCTACATTCGAAAGGTAAGTTACCAGATTTGAAGAGTGTTGAGGTTGATTTCTGTGAGAGCTGCGTATTGGGAAAACAGAGTGAGCTTCAAGAAGATCGGAAGGGTACCGGCAAAGGAGAAGTTAGAACTAGTGCACACTGATGTTTGAGGTCCAGCTTCAGTCTCGTCAACCGGAGGTAAATAGTATTTTGTCACATTTATTGACGACCACTCCAGGAAGGTATGGGTTTATTTTCTGAAACACAAGTCTGATGTGTTTGATGCTTTCAAGAGATGGAATGCTAGGGTTGAAAATGAGACAGGGTTAAAGATCAAAAAGCTGTATTCAGGCAATAGTGGAGAATATGAAGACAGTGAGTTCAAGAAGTTTTGCTATCTGAGCGGGATTAAGCTCAGTAAAACGGTTCCTAAAACCCCACAGTAGAATGGAATAGCAGAACGGATGAACAGAACATTAACTGAGAGAGCCAGAAGCATGAGGTTACACTCAAGGTTGCCAAAACAGTTCTGGGCAGAGGCAGTCAATATAGTAGCATATTTGATCAATAGAGGACCATCAAAGCCTTTGGACCTCGCTATACCAGAAGAGATTTGGACTGGGAAAGAGGTAAAACTTTGTCATCTTAAAGTATTTGGGTGTGTTTCTTATGTACATATAGGTGATCATGCGAGGAATAAGCTAGACGCAAAGTCAATAAAGTGTACTTTGGTGGGCTATGGAGAAGATGAATTTGGTTACAAGCTGTGGAATGACCAAAACCGCAAGATGATCAGAAGTAGAGATGTTGTCTTCAATGAAAAGGTTATGTACAAAGACAGAAACACACAGGTGTCTGAGCCAGAAGAGCCAGAGTATTTTGGGCAGAATGATGTGTCAGCGAACAGGGTCGTGGAACCAGTTATTAAGAATGATGATGAACAAGGTGTGCCGCTCCAGGTTACAGATCATATCCCACATAGAGACGTTCCAGCGACACAGGCTCAGAGTGTAGTGAGAAGATCAACTCGAACTCCTATACCAAATAGGAAGTACTTGCTATATATGTTGTTGACAGATGCAGGGGAACCTGAGTGCTATGATGAAGCATATCAAGGAGAAGATGCGAGCAAGTGGGAGCTTGCAATAAAGGATGAGATTAAGTCGTTGATTTCAAATCAAACTTGGGAGTTAGCTAAGTTGCCTGAAGGAAAGAAAACCCTACAGAATAAGTGGGTATTTTGGATCAAAGAGGAACATGATGGTTCCAAGAAATACAAGGCACGAGTAGTGGTCAAAGGCTTCCAACAAATAGAAGGTATTGACTACTCTGAAAATTTTTCTCCTGTTGTTAAACTAACTACAATCCGGTTAGTGTTAAGTATTGTCGCAACAAAGAGGTTATATCTTGAGCAGTTAGATGTGAAGACTGCCTTTCTTCATGGAGATTTGGCGGAAGAGATATACATCCAGCAACCATAAGGGTTCGCAGAAGATGGCAAGGAAGAGTTGGTGTGTAGGTTGACAAAGAGCTTGTATGGTTTAAAACGAAGCTCCCCGACAATGGTACAAAAAGTTCGATGGGTTTATGCAAGTAAATGGATATTTGAGATGCAATGTTAACCACTGCTGTTACTTCAAAAAGGTTAAGTTAAGTTTTATTATTCTGCTACTTTATATTGATGACATGTTAGTAGCTGGTGCAGATTTAGAAGAGATTAACAATTTGAAGAAGAAACTCTCGAGTGAGTTCGAGATGAAGGATTTAGGTGCAGCAAAACAGATTCTTGGAATGATAATTAGCAGAAACGAACATGAAGGTACATTGAAGCTTTCACAAGTAAAGTACGTTCGGAAGGTGTTGCAAAGATTCAGCATGGGTGATGCAAAATCGGTAAGAACACCTTTGGCTAGTCATTTCAAGTTGTCCAAGGACCAGAGTCCGAAGATGGAAGAAGAGGAGGATTTCATGGCTAAAGTTCCTTATGCTTCAGCCATTTGAAGCCTAATGTATGCCATGACTTGCACAAGACCAGATATTTTCCATGCAGTGGGAGTTGTGAGCCGTTACATGTCCAATCCAGGTAAGCCTCACTGGGAGGCTGTGAAGTGGATCCTAAGATACCTGCGGGGTGTGACAGAGAGATGTTTAAACTTCAGAAGAGACGAACTCAAGCTGGAAGGTTATGTGGATTCAGATTTTGCTAGGGAGGTGGATCATAGAAGGAGTACCACCAGATATGTGTTTACGATGGCTGGTACCGCAATTAGTTGGATATCCCAGTTGCAGAAGATAGTGACAATCTCTACAACTGAAGCAGAGTATGTGGCTGTAACAAAATCAAGCAAAGAGCTGATATGGTTACAAAGTTTGTTAGATGAGTTGGGATTCGATCAAGTAATGAATGTGTTACACAGTGATAGTCAGAGTGCAATACACTTGGCCAAGAATTCGGCGTTCCATTCTATGACCAAACATATAGATCTTCGCTACCATTTCATTCGATCGTTAATCGAAGAAGGTGTGTTAAAGCTTGTGAAGATAGCAAGTAGTAAGAATCCGACCAACATGTTAACAAAGCCAGGCACTACTGAGAAACTGGAGCTGTGCGCAGCTTCAGTGGGTCTTCAAGAGTGAAGACGTGGGGGATAAGCACACCATTATTTATCCACTAAGTTATTGAGGAAGGATGGAGAACGTCTCTTGAATTTCAGTCTTCAAGTGGGAGATTGTTGGAGTATGAAAACTTCAACAAATTAATTAAACAAAGTCAACAATTTAATTAAAGCAAAAAGTTGTTTTTTGTCTTCTTGTGAAATTAAAAAGCAAAGTGAATTATTAAGATTGGTGATATGTGCAGTATAAGAAGCAAATTGAACATTGAAGAATTGAAAAGCTGTGTCTTTGGCAGTGGAGAATGCAGCGGTCCTAATTTTGTTAATAGCACTGCACATTGCGCTGCGTCTTTGCAGCGACAAGGCAGCGGTCAGCGGTACTGTCTTCAGAGGTTTACGCTGTGTGAAGCGCTGCGAGAGTGCTGTGACACGGCAGCGGTCCGATACAAATATGCGTGTGATGAAGACTTGCACAATAAAGAAAGAGGAAAAAGGAAATAGATCTCAATTAGGATTTGGCCAACCCTAGTGCTCCCATATAAATACCACAATTATGTAAACCTTAAGGTGTGTGAGAAAAATTGCTAAAGAGATAGAGAGCAAATTGTAGAGAGATTATAATCAACTCTGAAAGTAGTGGATTGAGTGCGGTGTGCTCTGTAAACGTAGACAAATTGTTGAACCACATAAAAATCTTTGGTGTCGTCTTTTTTATCTTATTGCTTTCATATTATCTGTGTGTGCGATTTTTTCTTACAACAAAATCAAAGAGATACAAGGGAACAATTTGCCTTAATATTTCAATTGCCTTTCATTGAATTCAAATGAGCCATTTATAGGCTTACAAACAACAAGTGGTCAACCACAATGCCTTTCATTTGAAGCAGGAAAAACTTCCCACTAACAAAATAAGGTCAAAACAAAAGGAACTCATTAACAACTAATAAACTAATGCTATGAATTCAAAACAACTAACTTATTGACCACTACTTGATCTACTTAATAACCTGACCCACGATCTCCATCTTCCTGCATGTCCCACGTGTGAACTGCACACATCAGGTTGGTGGAGGCGATCTTTTTATTGGCAAAGCCGAAGGTGTTCATGCAATTTGATTGAAGGAAGCATAAGCAATAACTTGGGAATCTTGTTCAAATTTTAGCATTTCCTCTTCGGACATTGCCACCCATGCTTCCACTCCTTTACCATCGCAGGTGTCTATGACGTTGACGAAGATATTATCGCCAGCATTATTCGCCTGCAGAAATGTTACCCAATTCGGCTTTCCCCACCCGAAATCAGCTTCATAAAATGGAAGTCCACAGCAACCACTAAAATGAAAAATCCTCCTTCTACTGCTCTTTGTATCATCCCTTCCAACATCATTTTTCATGCGACGAAGTATCCAGCCATTTGGAAAAGCCTTTTTCACGTAGTCATCGTTCAATAAACTTATTAATTCTCTAAGCTTTTCGACAAAATCTTTATAGTTAATTGTCTCCTCCAATGGCCAGTTTGCCATTAGTGCCGCGAAAACGTTCCCCATACATTGATCTGATATGGGCGGATTCATTTTCCTTCGGAGATTGACTGGAATTGATGCTACAAATTCATCACCTTCGGTTTTTGCAGACGTAACAGCCTTCCACATAAGAGCAAACACGGCCTCAAAACGTGTCGGTCTGTTGCCAATGATTTCTCGCAAAGCAGCCATCTTTGATCCGTCAAAAACAAACCTTTTTACGACAGTGTCTCTTGAAGAAGATTTGATTATTTCCTGAGAGTTAATGTTTGTTGATAAACCAGACCAATCTTGTGGAGGGAAGATAGAGCTGAAATCGAAAACCACATCTTTTTCTATTGCATCAATATTATTGTCACCACAGGAAGCAACTGCACTCCAGCTTTTGATGAAGTTTGCTGCTGTGGCTCCGTCGGCAATACAATGCCTAAAGCAGACACAGATTGCTACTCCACCGCAACCAAAATAACTGACTTGCACTGCAAGATTGAATTGGGTAGTTGTGATCAGTTCACGTGGCTTGTAAGGCATCAACTGCTCCAATAATAATGGGTGTGGGTTTTGAAGGGCCTCAGTGATATTGGTTGCTGTGTGTGCTTCAATGAAACTCACACCATAGTCATCACATTCAACAGAAAAGTGATCTTTGACTCGCCCTGCAAAAGGATAGTAATGAGTCAATATTTTAGATAGGGATTGTTTGAGGTGATGAGAAGAAGAGTTTTTATGTGCTCCTGAGTTGTAAACGAGAATGATAGGGTAGGCAATGTCCAAGTTTATTTGATCTATACGAGAGAACTTGTGGATTCTTAGATGGTTTGGAGTTGGAGAAGATGGCTTGACGATTTCTCTAGAAATTATACTGATTGGGACCTCCATGTTTGATAGATAACCTCAAAAATGTTATCTGCATGCAAGAAATTAAGATGGCTTACACAATTTATATAGAATGAATGTATCCTAATTAAGGAGATCATAAAAATATTATTAAATTGATTTATTGGGGACTTAAAAGGGCCAAGCCGAGCTTTTACATTATTTATATTACAAACCCCGTTACAGCAATTTAAATGAACATAAGAGATCACGTTGATCGTTGGCCATGAGAGATCACGTTGATCACGAGAGTTTTAAAAAATGGAGTAATTGCATAAATGTCCCCTGAGTTTATACCTAATCACACGCATATGGACTTTTTACCAAATATTACACAAACATCCCCTACTATCAGTTGACTTCCATCCAAACTAACTGTTGACCAGATTTTTAGTATTAAAAGTCCAAAATACCCTTAGTTACTTATTTATACTTTATTTTGTTCCCCTTAAAATAAACTAAAATAAATTATATAAAAATACAAATAAAAACCTTTTATTTATATTTTTTTCAAACAAACTTTAAAAGATAAAAATATATAAAACAAAAAGTCCATATGCAGGTAAAAAAAAAAAAAAAAAAAAAAAGTAACATTAAGACAAAACTAGATTTTAAGTTTAACATTAAAATACAATCATTATTGATGTTTCATAAAACAAAAAAACCACAATTATATTCAATTTTCAATCATCAATAGGATTCCATTCTAGCCACAAGATTTTTAGTAATAAATGGGATTTCACAATTATATTCAATTTTCAATCATCAATAATGATTGTATTTTAATGTCAAAAACTTAAAATCTAGTTTTGTTTTACATGATTGTGGATCCAAATCCCAACAATGGCGTATTTGAGATATGTTGTCCATTTCTTTTCTTAAAAATTTTCCTTTATTTATTTTTCTATTTTTTTTAAAGTCTAAATTTTTTGTTTTATATATTTTTGATAACTCATATTTCTACACGAAGTGTAGCCCCTTTATTTGCATATTTTATGCTCAAATCCCGGGTAAAACTGTGTTTTTAACAGATTTAATAAGCGTTTCAGGATTCCTTCCAAAAGAGGGGCTTATGTGCAAAGATTCAGGAATTCTGGGGAAAATGCGCAAATTCAGAAAGTCCTTCTGCGCCCTTATGGTTTTGTGTTTAGGGGCTACAGAACAGGGCACCGATTTCTTGGTAGAGGATCATAATTTCCATATTCTGCGCCCTTGGTCATAGAATAGGGCGCATAAAAGGGCGCATTTTTCTTAACAGAGGGTCATATTTTCCATGTTATGCGCCCTTGGCCGCAGAATAGGGCACAAAACAGGGTGCATAATTCGCCCGATACTGTCAACTTCAGTTGCCATTTTCAGATCCTTGGGCCCCAAAAATTTCGGCCTATCAAAGATCTTGTCTCTGACCTTGGCCTTGGCCTTGGCTAAGAGAGGAGAGGTAATTATTAGGAAATCTTGGTGGACCCTCTTCATTTAAGAAGCATGGATGCTTGTCATTGGGAAGAGGAGAGGAAGACTTTGGTTAAGACCCCTTCATTCTTCCTTGAGCAAAGGGAGACGACCACAACACATTACACTCCAGCAAAAACTTCTCCTTTCTCTCTGTTTTGGTCGTTCTTCATCAACCTTGGAGCTTGGAGGAGTGATTCTTGGAGAAGGAAGCCATTGGAGATCAAGCATCGCCAGAAGGAGTTCATCATCTTAGTTTATCTCTTAAACTCTACCTTTTATCTTATTGTATTTGTTATGGTCTATGTTTATTGGAGATTTTGTATGGTTTTTATGTGTAATATGAGCTAAATACTCTTGTGCTAGAGCAAAGATGAAACCAAACTCTTAATCTATTGTTAATGATTCCTTAGTTTCTCTACAAGTGCTTGTGTAGTTATATGAATGTTTTGTAAGCTTAATGCTTTTGTCTTGATTGGCCATCTTGTTGAATGATCACTAGATAAATAAAACATTCACTTTATATGATTAGAAAGTGAGAGATACACTAGGCTAGCATATAGGGTTCATGTATGTGTTCCATTAATCTTAATGAGTTCATCCATATTATGTATGCTTGGATACAATCTCTAAGTCATCGAGAGAGATTAGAGATTGATTTAAGGGAATACGAACCTATAATCTATACTTGCAAAAATGAGGGATTAAGTGAGTCAAGAGATAATTAGAAGGACTAGGTGGATTCAAGTTCTAGCACACTTTCCTCATATCATCACATTCACTTTAGTTGTGGTTAGTGTTTTACTTGCTTTAGAATTAATCTTTTTATTGTTAGTAATGAAAAACTCTTATTTTCAATTGTCCAAATAGTATATAAGCCGATAAAAGCCGGTAATCAGTCCTTAGTCCTCGTGGGAACGATCCCTACTTGACCATTTTATTACACTCCGACCTCGAACACTTGCGAGAGTCTTACCGTGTGGTTTTGGACCGATCAATTTTTGGCGCCGCTGCCGGGGACTAAGCGGAAAATTGATATTGGAATTAGATGGTTTTTACTAGTTTGGACTTGTTACTTTCGTTTTCTTTTGTGTGTATTTTCAGGCAGGTTACTCTTGTATGCACCAACGTACAATGAGTAACAGTCCACAGGACCTGCAGTTCGATCCAGATATTAAAGGTGTTAGGATTATACTCAATAGCAAGAGTGTAATATTATACTTGACAATCTTATCATATTAATAAAATGATTTCTGGTTTAACAAAATCTTATAGAATTTCTAATTATAATTGTCAAAGTAAATAATCATAAGGTCAAAAGACTATGACAAAAGAAGAATTGTTCGTACATCTGAATATGTATGAGGTAGATACAATTCTTTAGTTAGTCTTGAATAATGTTCACAACTTAAGTTAAAGGTTGGGCACATTTATCTTGTTAAAGTTGTAGAATTCTTTTACTAGCATTTGAGTGGGATCAAATGTGTTATGATGAGTCTAAAATCATTGAAGGGTCTTCGATTAAAAGAATCTAGTGCACTGGGTGCATTGAATTGGATCACAATGAAATACTTTTTCTAGAACCCTCTATAGATAAAAGTCTTTTCATTATCATGACAATCAGAGAGTCTATCTTAATCTTGAGATAAATGATGGACTTATGGGTACAAGTGTTATCATTTCAGCTATCAATGAGTACGATTATATAGCATAGTCTATCCTCGATAGTTTGGTGGTATTCATTTGCTAATCGATAGAGGACTTCATTTATAGATATGAACATTGTGGCTCCATTTATTAAATGTGAGTAGAATATCATCATATGGATGCTTTGTGGTTTTGGATATTAAATCTTAACGTTGACTTTTCAATAGTGAATATTGAAATATGACTTCTGGACAAGTCATAATATATATCCAAGTTCAAAGTGTGGTCATATGAGTAAATATGGTAACTTGGAGAGCTATAGGCGGTCTATGAGCTCTTGGCGATTAATGATATTCTTCACGAGGATTAACTATCTCCTATAAGATTGTTTAGGGTATGAATGAGAGTAATTTACTTATTCCACCTTTATTTAAGAGTGCAATTTTAGTTCTTTAGTGGAATGAACTAAAATTAATATATTGAACTTAAGTGAATCATTTGTTGATTGTGATTGGGTTATGTCTATTGGAGCTTAAATTTAGATAGGCCCGCCAAGATCCCCAATCCACACGGACTTGCATGAATCACTTGATATATTCTACCGGACTATTTATGGGTCCATCTAGAATTGTATTTAATATATTAAGAATATAATTTGTACATTATTTATTTAATGGGTTGTTTTAATTATATTAATATATTAAAAGGTATGTGGGCTTGTTTCTTTTAGTAAGAATATGTCTAGTTTACATGTGGGCTTTTTATTAAAGTCCAAATGGATTTAATAAAATAAGAAAAACAATATATGGCCCATGTTTTGGTCTTGGGAGGCAAGGATAGTTTTATTAGTCTATTATATTGTTTATTTTATTATTTAATTAAATGGAAATTAATTAATATGTTAATTAATTATTTAATTAATAACCAAATCTTTTTCTGATTAGGAAATATGTTTCCTAGTATTATACTATTAGTAGTAGTATAATAAATATAAAAGACTATATTTGATAAGTAGCTAAATAAGGGAATAATTTATCTAGTCAAATTAGGAAGTCTTTTATATAGTCACAAATATACTAAAGAGTTGGATTAGGGTTTGTACTATAGAGTTTTAATGCAAGATAAATTCAAGTGATATAAAAATATATATAATATATAGGCATGCGGAAGATATAATATATAGATATATATGCATGCAGAAGAGATATATTATATTGCATAAGAATTCGGTCATAGAATATATTGCATAATTCGTTATATATATAGATAATATATATAGCAGCAAGTATTGGCCTAATAAATAAATATATAGATTGAGCAAATTTGCGGCAACATATATATTTTTGTCTAACCCTAGTTTTTACAATTGAGAGATTTTTCTTTTGCTAGAGAAAAATAAAATCCAACTCTTAAACTAGTGTGAAATTCGGCCAAGAGAGGTTGTAAGAGGAGATTGTTCTTATTTCGATAGTGCACTAGTAATCTTTACTTCAAAAGGTTTTGTGCACAATTTCGAATAAGGTTCACGCGAGTTTCAATCTAACAATTGTGAATTCAAAAGTGACCGGGACATTCTTTACAATCTTTTGGAGTATATTGTGACTAACAAATATCAAAAAAGCTTTTGTTATCTATTCTCAGGTACACAATTCAAAGAGAAGGGAGACCACGCTTCTAGGTGATTCACGTTCATGATCGGATTGGAAGATCTTGCGGATTACCATCAACGCATAGTTAATCGGATCACGCGACAAAGGTACAATATTTTTTGATGTATATGTTTATTAATTAAAGGTTTAAGGTTCAAACTTGGAAAAATTTAAAAACATACTAAACTTCTTTTAGTCTCGCTTCCGCTGCGTGCAAATGTTTTTCCCTACAATTGGTATTAGAGTCTGGTTGTACCCTTCAATTAATTAACGTATATATACATGAATCTATTTCTTTTTATTGTGATTAAACATGTTTAGAAAGAGATGATACTCTAGGTATTCTCATATATAATTACATTGGAATGTATGGATTTATATATGTTATATGTTGATATAAAGTGAATTGTTATTGTTCGATTTTGATCCTAGAATTTCAATGTATTTTTTGTTTCGGAATTGTAATAAGAAGGGTGACCTATTATCGTCACAATTTCCTTCTTGGTAGTTGCTAAGTTATTATTATTTTTTTTTGTATTAAAATTAAGTGCAGTATTTTTTATTGTATTAAAAATAGTGCAGTATTTTTTTTGTATTAAATACTGCAGTGATTATTTTATTGTTTTAAATAAAGTTGTTATATGTTCAAGGATCGAAGATTCGAAGACTTGGAAGATTGAAAGCAACCGGAACGAGTTTGAGACCGTGCGCACCATAGCAACATGCACGCGCACAAGATTGCACGCAGCTGTGCATGTTGGACTGTGGGCTGCGCACGGCAGCCCCATGGAGTCCATGGGCTGCGCATGGCAGCCCTTGTTAGGGTTGTGGAGTGTGCACGCCAATAGGGGCAGCCATAGGATGCTCAAGTGATCGATGGCCGCTTGAAGACTTGTTCGCCAAGAAAGGAGTTTTTTGTATTCCAAACAAATGTAATTTACTTGCTTTTCTAGGATGGATCAAAATCGTGGCTGTTTACTTTGTGTAAATATTACAATATTTGTTATTGTTTGATAACATGTCATATAGAATAGGAGTGCCACTCATATATCTCTTTTCGTATTAACATGCATTGAATGATTTAGGTATCTAATTGACATCTAAATAACTTGGTAAATCATTCTATGAGATTTAATCACATGCCTTAAATAATTGAGTGGGATAAGGTGTATTGCAAACACCTATGGCCTCCAAGGTTAGTTGAGCTTTATTATTTATTGGTAATCCCCTCAAGGGGCGTCCATGAATGGAATTTAGAAAGATACTTCCTTACAAGGATAGACTAGACAATTGACTCAAACGAGATCTACTCCCCAAGGAGGGATTTTCGTGAGGGAATATATTGAGGGTCGAAATCTTGGTAGTACACTCAATGTGGTTTTATTAATATCCTCCCAAGAGTTCTTGTTAATAAAATCACAAGGCTAAAATTGAAAACGTTGGTTGTTATGTTAACAATTAGGTGGGACCTAGTCCAACTAGTAAGTGGTGCGAACTCCCAAAAGATGCGTAACATTTATGGGTGTTGGATCAAACATTAAATTTTACGATTGAATTATATATATTTAATTCAAGATAAATATATTTTTTTTTTTTTGAAAATTCAAGATAAATATTTGAAAATGCTAAACCATGATTATTTACTCATATATATTTTTTGTTAAGAAATCATGATCCCATCCCTAATGATCATCCTAAAAGATAAAACTTTAATTGGTAATAATTATGTCACATGGAAAAGGAAAATTGGGTTGTTGCTGCAAGCTTAAAAAATATAAATTTTGTTCTGACTACTCCTAAACCACCTACTCCAACTAATGAATCTAATGTGATGCAATGAGACGAGTATGAGCAGTGGAAGACCTCTAATGAGATGGCCGAATGGCTATATGGATGCTTTGTGGTTTTGGATATTAAATCTTAACGTTGACTTTTCAATAGTGAATATTGAAAGATGACTTCTGGACAAGTCATAATATATATCCAAGTTCAAAGTGTGGTCATATGAGTAAATATGGTAACTTGGAGAGCTATAGGCGGTCTATGAGCTCTTGGCGATTACTGATATTCTTCACGAGGATTCACTATCTCCTATAAGATTGTCTAGGGTTTGAATGAGAATAATTTACTTATTCCATCTTTATTTAAGAGTGCAATTTTAGTTCTTTAGTGGAATGAACTAAAATTAATAGATTGAACCTAAGCGAATCATTTGTTGATTGTGATTGAGTTATGTCTACTGGAGTTTAAATTTAGATATGCCCGCCAAGAACTCCAATCCACACGGACTTGCATGAATCACTTGATATATTCTACTGGACTATTTATGGGTCCATATAGAATTGTATTTAATATATTAAGAATATAATTTGCACATTATTTATTTAATGGGTTGTTTTAATTATATTAATATATTAAAAGGCATGTGGGCTTGTTTCTTTTAGTAAGAATATGTCTAGTTCACATGTGGACTTTTTATTAAAGTCCAAATGGATTTAATAAAATAAGAAAAATAATATATGGCCCATGTTTTTGTCTTGGGCGGCAAGGCTAGTTTTATTAGCCTATTATATTGTTTATTTTATTATTTAATTAAATGGAAATTAATTATTTAATTAAGAATAAAATCTTTTTCTGATTAGGAAATATGTTTCCTAGTATTTTACTATTAGTAGTAGTATAATAAATATAAAAGACTATATTTGATAAGTAGATAAATAAAGGAATAATTTATTTAGTCAAATTAAGAAGTCTTTTATATAGTCACAAATACACTAAAGAGTTGGATTAGAGTTTGTACTATAGAGTTTTAATGCAAGATAAATTCAAGTGATATAAAAATATATATAATATATAGGCATGCGGAAGATATAATATATAGATATATATGCATGCAGAAGAGATATATTATATTGCATAAGAATTCGGTCATAGAATATATTGCATAATTCGTTTTATATATATAGATAATATATATAGTAGCAAGTATTGGCCTAATAAATAAATATATAGATTGAGCAAATTTGCGGCAACATATATATTTTTGTCTAACCCTAGTTTTTACAATTGAGAGATTTTTCTTTTGATGGAGAAAAATAAAATCCAACTCTTAGACTAGTGTGAAATTCGGCCAAGAGAGGTTGTAAGAGGAGATTGTTCTTATTTCGATAGTGCACTAGTAATCTTTACTTCAAAAGGTTTTGTGCACAATTTCGAATAATGTTCACACGAGTTTCAATCTAACAATTGTGAATTCAAAAGTGACCGGGACATTCTTTAATTTGCAATCTTTTAGAGTATATTGTGACTAACAAATATCAGAAAAGTTTTTGTTATCTATTCTCAGGTACACAATTCAAAGAGAAGGGAGACCACGCTCTTAGGTGATTCACGTTCGTGATCGGATTGGAAGATCTTGTGGATTACCATCAACGCATAGTCAATTGGATCACGCGACAAAGGTACAATATTTTTTGATGTATAAGTTTATTAATTAAAGGGTTAAGGTTCAAACTTGGAAAAATTTAAAAACATACTAAACTTCTTTTAGTCTCACTTCCGCTGCGTGCAAACGTTTTTCCCTACAATTGGTATCAGAGCTTGGTTGTACCCTTCAATTAATTAACATATATATACTTGAATCTATTTCTTTTTATTGTGATTAAACATGTTTAGACAGAGATGGCACTCTAGGTGTTCTCATATATAATTACATTGGAATGTATGGATTTATATATGTTATATGTTGATATAAAGTGAATTGTTATTGTTCGATTTTGATCCTAGAATATCTATCTTCTTTGCTATAACAAGAGGACAATTTAAAAGATGAAGGATGAAATCAAAAATATCAAACATGGTAGCCTTGTGCAAACTAGCATCTTGAAATACTTTTCTAGTTCTTGATTATTATGTAATATATTTTATACTCTTATGGAATTATTAATTTATGCGACAGTCGGGACCGAAATTTTATACTGGGTTTCAAAAATAAATTATTAATTATTACAATAGAGGGGTTTATTAATTTTTTACACTGGCCCGAGTCGGGACCGAGATTTTTATTAATTTAGAGAGGATATTAATTTATAGGAGATTAATTTACAGGGGTTCCATTGTGTGTGTGTATATATATGTATATAATATTAATAAATTAAAATCCAAGCACGTGCAAGCACATGACACCAAACCTAGTAATATTAAAAAGGAGTAATTGCACAAACGTTCCCGAGTTTAGGCCTAATTACACACATATAGACTTTTTACCAAATATTACATAAATATCCTCTACCATCAATTGAATTCCATCCAAACTAATTGTTGACCAGATTTTTAGTATTAAAAGTCCAAAATACCCTTATTTACTTATTTATACTTTATTTTATTCCCCTTTAAATAAAATAAATTATATGAAAATGCAAATAAAAAACTTTTAATTATATATTTTTCAAACAAATTTTAAAAGACAAAAATATATCAAACAAAAAGTCCATATGCAGGTAAAAAATAAGAAAAGAAATGGACAACAGATCTCAAATACATCATTGCTGGGATTTGGATCCACAATCAAGTAAAACAAAATTAGATTTTAAGTTTTTGACATTAAAATACATTCATTATTGATAATTCATAAACCAACAAACCACGATTATAATCAATTTTCAATCATCATTAGGATTCTATTCAAGCCACAAGATTTTTAGCAATAAATGAGATTCCACAATTATATTCAATTTTCAATCATCAATAATTATTGTATTTTAATGTCAAAAACTTAAAATCTAGTTTTGTTTTACATGATTGTGGAGTCCCAACAATGGTGTATTTGAGATCCATTCTCCATTTCTTTTCTTAAAAAAATTTCCTTTATTCCTTTTTCTAATTTTTTTTTAAAGTCTAAATTTTTTGTTTTATATATTTTTGTGTTTTAAAATTTGTTTGAAAAAAATATAATTAAAAGTTTTTTATTTGCATTTTTATATAATTTATTTTAAGGGTAACAAAATAATGTATAATTAAGTAACTAAGGGTATTTTGGACTTTTAATATTAAAAATATGGTCAACAGTTAGTTTGGATGGAAGTCAACTGACGGTAAGGGATGTTTGTGTAATATTAGGTAAAAAGTTCATATGCGTGTAATACTCCTATTAAAAATGCTTATTTTAAGTTTTGCCCTAAAAAAAAAGAAAAAGAAAAATTAATTGCACTAACTTGCCCTTAGTTTATTAAATCTAGCAAGATTTTAAAAAGAATCCATAAATTAACACAAAAACCCATTAACATCAAGTCAATCCGTTAACTTTAACGGTTGACTAACCTTGACCCTTAGAAATCCAAATATACCCTTATCACATCATCCTAAATATAAAATATTTTTTAATTTAAAATTTAAAATTCAAATTTAAAAAAATAATAATAATCTAACGGCGATAGATCTCCACCGCCGAAGGAAACAAGAGATCTTTGATGATCTCCTCCTATTGAAAGAGATTATCGCCGATCTTTTCCAACTGAAGGAGATCGGCCTTCTACAGTTATCAGATGAGATTCCTCCGCGAACTAAGGATATTTCCGCAAACTAATTATTTTGTTTTTTATTTTAATTTGATTTTTCACTATTTAATTAAAAAATATTTTATGTTTAGAATAATGTATCAGGAGTATATTTGGTATTTCAATGGTCAATGTTAGTCAACCGATATAGTTAACGGATTGACTTGATGGCAAAAAGTATTTGCGTTAATTTATGGTATCTTTTTAAAATCTTGCTAGATTCAATAAAGGATAAGTTAATTAACTTAAAAATAAAAAAATAAAAATAAAAATAAAAACCATCAAAAGAGCTTTAGGCATTAAAAAATACGTTTGACTAGTTGAAAAGTCATAGCAAATACCAAACACACTCAATGAGTCATGAGCTACTAATAAATTCAATGGTATTTCCTCAACTAATTATTTAATTTATACAAAATGATGGAACACGAGCTATTAATTAATACAGATGATGAGAACGAGCTATTAATCAATTCATGGGGATTTTTTTTTTTTTTATAGCTTCATCGATTTAGGTTTTTATGATTCTTTGACCATATAGTTTAGAGTGTCATAACCTAATCGGGTTTAAGGACTGAAGTTAAGGGTTTGTTCTGCAGTTGTTTTTCAGGCGGTTTTCGTTTTTGTTTTTTAAAAATGATTTCAAATTTGCTTTCGTTAACCGTTTCTCATTTTTTTTTTTTTCAAAAACCAAAAATAAAATGAAAAATAAAACCAATGTAAAAAGTGAAAATTTTGAAAAACACATTATACATGTTTTCTTTGTTTTTGATTTTATTTTTCGAAAAAATTAAATTTTTTTTCCTTTTTTCTCTTGAACATGAAGTTCTTCTTCTTCGTCAGTCTCTCTTCGTCTCCTTCTTTCTTCATCTTCATCTTCTTCTTTCTTCTTCTCCTCTTCCTTCTCCTTCTTCCTCTTCCTATTTTCCATGAAAGAAAGGCCAGATCTGCTCCTCGAAGGCCAGAGGAGGTGAGATCCTCCTCCGGCCTTCGAACCGCCGATCTGCTCTTCCAAGACAATTGTTGAGTATGTTTTCTAGAATGCTCTCCATTTGTAAATTATTGGGAGTGGGTATTAAGGACTACGTCCATCATGCTTCAGAGCAAACTAGGAAATTTTCTCTCTTCATATTTGAGGCTGGGTGTCGAGGACCATTCCTTTTACACTGGAGTAGAGGGTCATATGGTGCTTTTCGTTGACAAAATGGAGAAGAAGTCCAATGTGGTTACCTAAAAAGAGCTTCTATTCTATTTTTTTTTTAACATTATTTTTCCATAATATGTACGTGTTGTGACTACAAATTTGTTTGAAATATGAAGTTGAATTTGCTTGAAATATTTCGGATTCAAACTGATTTAACACTGCTGAAGTTTGATTTGCTATTATTTGAGCAATCAATTTATTGTCTATATTGATCCATAAATCACATAAATCTTTTTCGCCATTGAAATTGTTTTATGCAAAGTTGGATCTCCTTCCTTTCTATTTGAGTGATTTTATTTGCTAACTAAGCTACTGAACCATGTGCTTAAGCTTTGAGTTAATAGATCCAGTTCTGAGCAGCGGTTCTTTTAAGGACGATAATCTCCTGAAGAAAACATATCTCCAAGAGGAAAGGTCCTCACAAAACCGTCGTGAAGGATAAAAGCTAACGGATGAATAACTACTATTCTATCACTTGATATTATTTGGAAGAAATAATGAAAAAACAGAAAATAAATAAAGCTATATTTGATATATAAGTAGTGATTCTTATACCATACAATAATATCATTATATTATTTATATTATAGTACAATCAAACAATCTTTTATTATCCTTTAAATGCTCGACTCTCCAAAACATGCATACACATATGTAAAGTCTTTCTATTATCAATTAGTTATGACAATAAATATATCAGGATGAAAAATTTGGACCACAGATTATGAAGAAGTTTTGACAAGTGCATATACTTTGAATCAATGCATGTAAATCTAGTGGTCAACATTCTTCGTCCTGATATATTTATTGTCAAAACGAACTGATAATAGAAAATCTACATATATATATATATTTATTTATATATTCATAAAAGAGAGCGAAACAAAGTTACAACAAATTAAATAAAATAATTAAAACCAAAACAGAATTCACCATAATATAATTTCAAGAAATTAAGCTAGAAAGGCAACGTTAATTAGAGACCTCTAGCCAGCATTTGCTCATAATTATCAATAGATTCAAGCCTCTGAATCAGAAGTTGCTGCCTGAACTTCTTGATAAATGTGTTGGCGCTTTTGTTGATGTCCATGGATGGAAGCTTATTATTAATATTCGATGCCACTTCCTCTGGTGATTTTTTCTCCGTAACTTGAGACCTCATACAGCTCTGATATTATCATTTCTTCCTCTGAAGCGCGTATTCTCCGCCTTTTCTTCGGAGATTGTGGAGCTGTAGAAGGGAGGGACTGAACTCTTCTTCATTATTTGTAAGCTTTTCTCTCTTCTTGTCTGAAAAAAAAATGTGTATATACTTTTGATTATTAGATGCTATATATCCATGCTAACATGACTCCATATATTTATATATAGAGGTGGGGAAATGAGAGAGGAGTTGTGTAATTTAATATTGGGTTTGATTCATACTTTTTTTCAATTTGAAGATAAATACTTCCAGCTAGATCAGTTGAAGGGATCTTCTCAAGGTCAAAAGTTCATTTATAGAATGATAATGACCGTTGACATATTCACAATAATAAAATTATTCTTTGAACTAATCATTTTGTAAAACAAAAGTATGAATATGTGTTTAAAAATATTTTTGTAGAAAGTAAGTTGTAATCTATAAATAATATACTCTTAACAATTTTCTTTTATTATTATTTTTAAACAAATACTATTACTAATAATTAAAAATTTAAAAATCAAATTTAAAAAATAATAATAATAATCTAACAGCGATAGATCTCCACCGCCGAAGGAAACAAGAGATCTTTGACGATCTCCTCCTACTGAAAGAGATCATCACCGATCTTTTCCAACTGGAGGAGATCGGCCTTTTGCAGTTATCAGATGAGGCTCTTCCGCGAACTAATTATTATCTTGTTTTTTGTTTTAATTTGTTTTTTCACTTTTTAATTAAAAAATATTTTATGTTTAGAATGATGTGTCAGGAGTGTATTTGGTTTTCCACAGGTCAATATTAGTCAACCGATAAAGTTAACGGATTGACTTGATGGCAAATAGTTTTTGTGTTAATTTAATTTTTAATGCTTTTGATTCATTTGTAATTTTGTTATTTTTAGGGATAAAATTGTTTACAAAATAACTTCTCCTTTGTAAGTTAACTTTCCTGCATTTTATATCATTTTATTAATTTTTATTTGGTAAACGTATGAGGGTATAATAGTCAATTCATACAATTAAAGCTTAAAGAGAGACATTTTCGACTTTTTAACGATCAAACTCAATCAACACAAACGAAATGCTAACGGTGTTAGTCCATGGGGGAGGTTTCTAAAATAAAAGCATTTGTAACTATACATCCAATAATAGTTCAAAGGTGAGGGGAGGTTTTTAATATTAACCCTAAAAAAACCATCAAAAGAGCATTATACCATCAAAACAAGTAAATTTAAAAATACGTTTTGACTAGTTGAAAAGTCATACCAAGTACCAAAAACACTCAATGAGTCATGAGCTACTAATAAATTCAAAATGATGGAACACGAGCTATTAATTAATACAAGATGATGAGAACGAGCTATTAAAATCAATTCATGGGGATTTTTTCTTTTCTATTTTCTTTATAGCTTCATTGATTAGGTTTTTATGATTCTTGGACCATTTAGTTTAGAGTGTCATACCCTGATCAGGTTTAAGGACTGAAGTTAAGGGTCTGTCTTGTTTTTCAATCCGTTTTCGTTTTTGTTTTTTAAAAATGATTTCGAATTCGCTTTTATTAACTGTTTTTTATTTTATTTAAAAAAAAAAAATAAAAAAAAAAATAAAATAAAAACTAATGTTAAAAGTGAAAATTTTGAAAAATACATTATACGTGTTTTCTTCGTTTTTGTTTTTATTTTTCGAAAAAATTAATTTTTTTTTCCTTTTTTCTCTTGAACATGAAGTTCTTCTTCTTCACCGGTCTCTCTTTGTCTCCTTTCTTCATCTTCGTCTTCTTCTCCTTTTCCTTCTCCTTCTTTCTCTTCCTATTTTCCATGAAAGAAAGGCCGGATCTGCTCCTCGAAGGCCAGAGGAGGTGAGATCCTCCTCCGGCCTTCGAGCCGCCGATCTGCTCTTTCAAGACGGAATTGTTGAGTATGTTTTCTAGAATGCTCTCCATTTGTAAATTATTGGGAGTGGGTATTAAGGACTACGTCCATCATGCTTCAGAGCAAACTAGGAAATTTTCTCTCTTCACATTTGAGGCTGGGTGTCGAGGACCATTCCTTTTACACTGGAGTAGAGGGTCATATGGTGCTTTTCGTTGACAAAATGGAGAAGAAGTCCAATGTGGTTACCCAAAAAGAGTTTCTATTCTATTTTTTTTTTTAAACATTATTTTGCCATAATATGTACGTGTTATGACTACAAATTTGTTTGAAATATGAAGTTGAATTTGCTTGAAATATTTCAGATTCAAACTGATTTAACACTGCTGAAGTTTGATTTGCTATTATTTGAGCAATCAATTTATTGTCTATATTGATCCATAAATCACGTAAGGTCTTTTTCGCCATTGAAATTGTTTTATGAAAATTTGGATCTTCTTCTTTGCTATTTGAGTGATTTCATTTTTTTTTGAAACCAATAGAACTTTATAAAAGGCACTTGAGTGATTTCATTTACTAACTAAGCTACTGAACCGTGGGCTTAAACTTTGAGTTAATAGATTCAGTTCTAAACAGCGGTTCTCTTAAGGACGATAATCTCCCAAAGAAAACATATCTCCAAGAGGAAAGCTCCTCACAAAACCGTTGTGAAGGATAAAAGCTAACGGATGAACTACTATTCTATCACTTGATATTTTTTGGAAGAAATAATGAAAAAATAGAAAATAAATGAAGCTATATGTGATATATAAGTAGTGATTCTTATACCATACAATAATGGGTTCAAAAATTATTTCCTCTATAGAATAATATCATTATATTATTTATATTATAGTACAATCATACAATCTTTTATTATCCTTTAAATGCTCGACTCTCCAAAACATGCATATATATATGTATATATATATATATATAAAAGAGAGCGAAACAAAGTTACAACAAATTAAATAAAATAATTAAAACCAAAACAGAATTCACCATAATATAATTTCAAGAAATTAAGATAGAAACTGTTAAAAAAAAAAAAAAAAAAAAAAAGAAATTAAGATAGAAAGGGCAAAGTTAATTAGAGACCTCTAGCCAGCATCTGCTCATAATTCTCAATAGATTCAAGCCTCTGAATCAGAAGTTGCTGCCTGAACTTCTTGATAAACGCGTCGGCGCTTTCATTGATGTCCATGGATGGCTGTCTCTCTAGCATATTATTAATATTCGATGCCACTTCCGGTGATTTTTTCTCCGTAACTTGAGACCTTGCAGCACTGATATTATCATTCCTCCCTCTAAAGCGCGTATTCTCCAACTTTTCTTCGGAGATTGTGGAGCTGTAGAAGGGAGGAGAGACGACTGAACTCTTCTTCATTATTTGTAAGCTTTTCTCTCTTCTTGTCTGAAAAAAAAAATGTGTATATACTTTTGATTATTAGATGCTGTCCATGCTAACATTAAAGGAGGGGAAATGAGAGAGGAGTTGTGTAATTTAATATTGGGTTTGATTCCTTAAGTCTTTTTTTCTTTTATTTTTGGATAAAAGAGCACTCTTCAATTTGAAGATAAATACTTCCAGCTAGATCAGTTGAAGGGATCTGCTCAAGGTCAAAAGTTCATTTATAGAATGATAATGACCGTTGACATATTCACAATAATAAAATTATTCTTTGGACTAATTATTTGGTAAATCAAAAGTAAGAATATGTGTTTTAAAATATTTTTGTAGAAAGTATGTTGTAATCTATAAATAATATACTCTTAATAATTTTCTTTTATTATTATTTTTTTAACAAATACTATTACTAATAATTTGGGTTTGACCGTTTGAGCAAGGATGGAACTATAAATCTTTATCTTGAGGCCTTGAGGGGCCATTACACTAAAATAAAGAATTTTATGGAAGGTAAAATTGGTAAAAACTAGTGGTAAATTTATAATTTTTCATAATGTTTTCAAAGACATTTTTTAGGGTAGGGTGACATGGCCCACCCCCCTTCTGAATCTAGAATTGAAGAAGGAAGACATCATTTGAAGTCAGAAACATTTTGATTACGATACAAAAGTTTTATTTTTTTAGAAATATTACAATAATTCAACATTTGGATAGAAAAACGTTGACTTGAACACACAATCTCTTGTGGATTACTATACAAAGTTACTATATCTAGTAATAGTATTACTCATTTAGACATCATTTTTAAATTAAAAAAATGTGTAATGGTTTCTTGATTATTAGCAAAAAAGAAGTTAACATTAAAATAAAAGCTAAATATAATAAAAATGATTAAAATCATTTATAATGAAAAAAAAAAAAGTTGGAAACGGATAGGTAATAGGACAGTAAGACCGTTTTTGAAGACTAATTTGAAGCAGGGAAGAGCCACACGCATGTAATTGTGATTAGTTTTAGAGTTTTAGACAAATCAAAAGAAACGTGCGGCTAAAGAGAAGGTACAGACTACCGAAAGGTGCCCACGCAAGTCGCCGTAGTTGCCGAGTCAACCAACCCAATCCACCTCACCAAGTCAGCATGGAATCCATTGATATGCATAATATTATTATTATTTTTTATATATTTTTTATCATTTATAGTCATTAATTTTATTGTTTAGAAACAATCATTTATAGTCATCAATAAATAGAAAGTATGGCATCTCTAGCTACTCTGCCCAACTCTACCTAAATTATGGGGCTACATTGCATCCACATGTGATGTCCCAGAAATGGTATCAACTCTACTCTGCACATGTTCTAATTACAATATATATTCAATTGCCACAAAATTAGTTATGGAACATGTCAGAGAATTATTATATTATCGCACAATACTGGTTTGTAAGTACCTACTAACATGGTTGTAGGGGCAGAGCCAATAGATTTTAGTTCAGGGAACTAATATATTCTAAAATAAAAGGTTTTGTTGATTTTATTATTTATAGAAAGGTTTTAAATTCAAGTATGGTCAAATCTCTGTTGTAAAGGTTTGGTTTACATTTAGAGGGAATAGGAGGAAATAGAACCAAATGGATTTGGTTTTGTGGGAATTTCACCAAGTTATTAACTCTATGTTTTTTAACACCAAAGTATGTGGTGAGACTGAAATACCTTTCGGTTATTCTTTTACTTTTCTTTTTACATTTTAAATTTCTCTCTCTTTCTTCCTCTCTCTTTTTTATTTTTTCAAAGACCTCCATTGATGGATCAATGGATGTCGAACAGACCTCAAATGGAGGTCGACCTCCATTTGAGGTTAAAATGACCTCGACCTCCATTGGTGGTCGATGAAGAAGAAGATAAAAAATCCAAAAAAATCTAGAAATTACTCGGCTAGTTTGGAATAAGTCTCGGCTAATTGATTGAGATTCGAAATTAGACGAAGAATACACAAGTAAACAAAAAAAGAAGAGAAGAAGTAGTGCAAAACTTACACGGCCAGTAGTGCAAAACTTACACGGCCATGCTCTTTCTCTGTCACTCTTATAGAAATTCGCAACTCCAAATTCAAATGGTTTCAAGGAATGAAGAGAAAGAGATGGTTATTGAAATCTAGAATTTTTTGTTAAAAAAAAATCTGGAAATTTCGTGAGGAAGAGATTATTGAAATCTTGAGATTTGTTGGAAGATTGAAATTTGGAGATTTGGTGAGAGAAAGATAGAAAGATTTTTTTTTTTTTTTTGTGTGGATTTTTTAAGCAGAATTTTTAATATTTAAATAATAAAATAAATGGTAATTCTCACTTCTCACCATGTTTCTGTTTTGAGAGAGAGAGAAATCATTTAAAACTATGGGGGCCTAATCCGTAATGGTTTTTGTTTTATCACAATAAAAGAAAATATTTGTTATGTTCCATACTTCCATTACTACTGCATTTTCTGTTTTATCACGTGAGCAAATACATAATTTATTTTCAAAAAACATTTTTCAATATATATTTTATTTCAAATTATTAAAAATGTCTAAGAATAAGTTATTTTATATTAAATATTAGAATCTGTTTTTGTTAAATATAAAATACAACTATATTTTAACTAATAAAATACAAATATTTTTGTCTAAAAAGATAGTTTTGATTCATTTAGCTATAAATAAATAATAACTTTACACCCTCACTTTCTCAACTAAATTCCATTATCCAAAGATTACATATTTTTTAACAGATTTGTATAGATAAATATACAAACAGTGATTATAATTTTTATTCTTCTTCACCAATTTATCGTCTCGACACACACAATCAACTTCAACATCCAATGCATATTCTTCTGTATCATTCTGGCCATAGCCGAATATTGCACTCTACCCATAACCGAAATTCAACATCAAATGATTATCCTTCAGTTTCATTATGGTCATAGCTGAATATTTCACTCTACCCATAGCCGAATTATTTTATTAGTAAACTCCAATATCTCAAGGGTAAAGAGCCTACAAAAATGACGATATCTACCATAATTTTCAATCCAATGATTTAAGTATTTAACTATTGAGGCCATCTATCTCTCATGACTCCATCTTCAACTGTAAAAATTCATCAACTCATGCAAATCAAGACAGTTTATAACACGATGATAATAGCTACATGCAATTCAATCAATATTTTTAAACACACCCGACTTTAGTTTTAAATACACCCGAAGCATATACAATTGAATTTACAGATTGAGTTTAATTGTTAGTCCAAAATCAGGCCCAATTAAACAATGATGGCAATTACGTAATTTACAAAACTCTTAAACCCTACAAAAATAAAAATATCTCACCCGAAGGCCATGGAAACCATCCATCGCTTCTCGCTCCGTCTCCTCCCAATATCTCTTGCTCCCAAACACCTTAAACCCGCCCCGAAATTTTATCCGACCCGGAAAACCCACTCGTCCTCCGCAATTACCAAGGCAGATTGGCTTCTGGATCTGGGAGAAATGAGAATATAAGAAACCAGCCGTGCCCCCGATAGTAAAAGCGAGTGACTGTCAAGGTCATGAGGCTGGCTCCTGGTGTTGGGCTTGCTCCTCAATGACCTCAAATTGGAGTCCCATTAAGTGTAAGTTGCTTTTTCTTTTTCAACTTATATCTTAAATTTAAAAGCTAAATTTTTTGACTTTTCATTTATTAAATAAGTCATATTTAGCACATTAATATGAATTTCCTAAAATAACCTCATATAATTAAATTATTAACAAAAACACCTCATTAGCAAAAACAAATCCTCAATTTCATCAAACTCCAACCCTAACCCTAACTCAAACATTGAATCTCATAGAAGGAGAAGTAAGCGACAGTAGCACCATCTCCATGGATCGAAGGAGGGCTACATTGCATCCACATGTGATGTTCCATAAATGGTATCAATGTGATACATTGCACATGTTCTAATTATATTCAATTGCCACAAAATTAGTTATGGAAAATGTTAGATAATTTTTATATTATTGCACAATACTAGTTTGTAAGTACTTACTAACATGGTTGTATGGACAGAGCCAAGAGATTTTAGTTCGGGGAACTAATATATTTTAAAATAAAAGGTTTTTGTATTATTTATAGAGAGGTTTTAAATTCAAGTATGGTCAAATGACTCAAATCCCTGTGGAAAAGAGTTTGGTTTACATTTATTGTTATAATAAAAATTAAAAACAATTATAAAATATTCGTTTTATTTCATCCGCTTGTAACTATTTAACTCAAAAAGAAGATAGGTAATGACCAAATTATAATATTTAAGATATGATATGGATTGATTGGCCAAATCATTGAATACATTAACACCTGCATGCACAATCATGTATAACGTGGAGATGCCAATAGGGGCATAGCTCAGTTGGTAGATGAACGAGATTGAAGCTTGGGTAAATGATTCCCAGGTCATCGGCTCGAATTCTAACAATAGCGAAAGCTTTTTAAAATTAAAAATACCTGATCCCGAATTAATAGATATTATCAAAAAAAAAAAAAAAAAAAAAGGTACAATGTGGAGATAAATGGCAAACGTCTAATACACATTAGACACTATACTACGTGTAACATGATTCAAACTTGAGATTTTCTGACTCTAATTAAAGGCTCAATTATAATATTTAACTGAGGGTTGAGATTTGATATATTGAAAATACTGTGATTGTTAATTTGCCATTATTGAAATCAAATGTATAATTATTATACATCAATTGTGGCTAACTGCCACTAACATAGAATTAACCTTGTTAACCTCAAGACTTATGCTTTTTTTTTTTTTTGAAACAACAATTTTATTAGAGACAACAAAGGAAACAGGGACAAGCAACGCCCAACACTAGGGCCACCCACACCCCACACACCACCAACAACCAAAAAAACCAAACAACCAAGCAAGAAGCATCGACACAAACACAAACCGCAGAAACAAACCAAGAAAAAGAAAAAACAGACCAGAAAAAACAAAGCCTCAATTAATTGCCCAGAGGAAAACGTCCTCCTCCTCGTTAGAACCCCTTTTGGCCAAATTATCCGCAGCATAGTTTGAAGCTCTCGAACCAAAGCTAACACTCAGTCCACCATGTCTAGAAATTAAATCTCTGATATTATAGACCAAACTGCCAAACGAATTGCTATTAATCCACGAAACCGCCGATTTGGAGTCGCTTACAATTTCAATGTCCATGCCTTTCAGGAGATGATTCGAAACACACAAAGAGCAGGCTTTTTTGATAGCCAAAAGTTCAGCTGTATTAGAACCCTGAATGCCCACAAACGAGGAGAAAGTACACAAAACCTTCCCTCTACTAGCTCTAAGAACACCCCCAATCCCAGCCTTGCCCAGTTGACCTCTTGCAGAACCGTCCACATTGAATTTGAGGGTTTCCATACCAGGCGGAATCCAATGTTAAAACTGCTGCTTCTTTGGTTTTGAAGGATCCTTACAGTGCTCACTCACGTTTTGGAGAAGGGAAGTTAAAGGGTCCGAGGATCCATAGCCATGATGTTTGAACCACCAAGCCACTCAGAATTGAATCGTATCAGCCGTGATAGACAGATTGGAGTCCACATCATTGAACACCTTCCTATTTCTGAATTCCCAAACTGTCCAAACCGTAGCAAAAAACAGAGTAAACCAAGCCCTATTACTTGGTTTCGTAGGACTGAGAGAAGACCAGCCCTTCACCCAATCCTTGATTGTCTCTGTAGAACAACAAGCAACTCCCCACCAACCCATACTAGTCCCCCAAAGATTCCACGTCCACCTGCACTGAAGAAACAGGTGATCAACAGACTCATCTTTATCATTACAAAGAGGGCAGTACATGTTCATATTATTCACCACCCCAAAACGATACAACATCTTCTTCACCATAATTCTATCCTTCGAGAGCAACCAAGTAAATATTTCTACTTTTGGAGGACAAATTCCTTGCCAACAGAATTTGTTCAGCACTGGCTCGTTATGAACTTCATTTTCCAAAGCTTTCCTAAACGATCCAATGGAGAACAATCCATTGGAATTGAAGCTCCAAGCCAAAACGTCATCAATAGAGGGGCATATGGAGATCTCTTGAATGAAGGCACAGAAACAAGACCACTGCTCTTTTTCCCAATCAAAAACCTGTCTATGCAAGGTTACTTTCCACACCCAACTTGAGTCCTCCCACTGACCATAGTCACTAATAAAACCATTTTTCAAAGTGGCCAACGCATAAATTCTCGGAAACGAATCTTTTAACAACACCAAATCAGCACACTTAACCTCCCAAAATTTAATATTCGAGCCTTTACCAATTATCAAATTTAGGCCCTTGTTTAGAACACCAGCTGATCGAGAGCCTTGCCTGAATAAGCTGGCCACTGTTCTAGCAAAAACAGAGGCAGTTGGCAACCTATCCCCTTTCCACAGAAGCTCTCTATCATACAGCCCATACTTTGCTTCTATAACTTTCTTCCAAAGGGACGTATCTTCATTGCCATATCTCCAAACCCACTTGGCCAAGAGAGCTAAGTTTTTATCCATAACTCTACCAATTCCCAAACCACCATTTTCCTTCCTTTAACACACCGGCCACCTCCCAGCTCACAGCATGCATCTTTCTCTTGTCAACACCATCCCCCCACAGAAAACTTCTTTATAGTCTTTCAATGCTATGAGCCACGTGTTAGGATTATGCTCAATAGCAAGAGTGTAATAATGTAATTAACAATTTTTTTTCATATTAATAAAGTGATTTCTGTTTTAAACAAATCTTATAGCATTTATAGTTTAATAATTGTCAAAGTAAATAATCATAAGGTCTAAAGACTATGAGAAAAGAAGAATTGTTCATACATCTAGATATGTATGTGGTAGACACAATTCTTTAGTTAGTCTTGAATATCGTTCACAACTTAAGTTAAAGGTTGGACACCTTTATCTTGTTAAAGTTGTAGAATTCTTTTGCTAGCATTTGAGTAGGATCAAATGAGATATGATGAGTCTAAAATCATCGGAGTGTCTTCGAGCAAAAAAATCTAGTGCACTGGGTGCATTGAACAGGATCACAATAAAATACTTTATCTATAACCGTCAGTAGATAAAAGTAATTTCATTATCAGGACAATCAGAGAGTCTATCTTAATCCTGAGATAAATGATGGACTTATGGTTGCAGGTGATATCATTTGAGCTAACAATGAGTACGATTATATCGCATAGTCTATCCTCGATAGTTTGGTGATATTCATTTGTTAATCGATAGAGGACTTCATTTATAGATATGGACATCGTGGCTCCATTTATTAAATGAGAGTATAATATCATCATATGGATGTTTTGAGGTAATTGGATATTAAATCTCAACGTTGAGTTTTCAATAGTGTCTATTGAAAACATGGCTTCTAGACAAGTCAAAATATCCAAGTTCAAAACGTGGTCATATGAGTAAATATGGTAACTTGGAGAGTTATAGGCGGTCTATGAACTCTTGGCGATTACTGATATTAATCACGAGGATACACTATCTCCAATATGATTGTCTAGGGTATGAATGAGGAAACATCTTCCTTTTCTGTCTTTATTTAAGAGTTCAATTTTAGCTCTTTAGTGGAATGAGTTAAAATTAATGGATCGGACCTAAGTGAATCATTTGTTGATTGTGATTAGGTTATGTCTATTGTAGCTTAAATTTAGATAGCCCGCCAAGATCCCCAATCCACACTGACTTGCATGGATCACTTGATATATTCTACCGGACCAATTTAGGGTCCATCTAGAATTGCATTTAATATATTAAGAATATAATTTGCACATTATTTATGTAATGGGCTGCTAAATTATATTTATATATTAATGGATGACATGTGGGCTTGTTTCTTTTAGTAAGAATGGGTCTAGTTCACATGTGGGCTTTTTATTTAAAGTCCTATGGATTAAATGAAATAAGAAAAATAATATTTTGCCCAATATATTATATGGGGCGGCAAGGTGCTATAATAGCCTTAAATATTGTTTTGTTTTCATTGTTTAATTAAATAAGAATTAATTAATTTATTAATTAATTGTTTAATTAATAAACAAATCTTTTCTGATTAGGAAATATGATTCCTATTGGTATACTATTGGTAGTAGTGTACTTAAATTAAAAGACTTGTTTGACAAGGAAATAAATAATTAATTTTATTTATTTAATCAAATAAGAAGTTTTTTTTATTTTAGTCAAATAAGGAATAAAAGATTTATGAGTTGGATTAGGGTTTGAACTCTTAGAAAGTGAATTAGGGTGCAACTAAAACTCCTATCTTTTTGGAGTAAAAATTGCGGCAACCCTAGTCCTTTTTGGAGAAAGAATTCGGCCACCCTTAAAAGAAAAAGAAGAGAATTTCGGCCATAAGGGTTTTTTGGTGCATAAATTTTATTTTTTCTTCTTCTTCTCAACTCATAGATAGAGAGCTTTTATTCTACTAAAAACAAAAAGGAACATAGATTATTCTTTGATGGTATATTGTTTGCTTATTCATCAATAAGCTTGTATATACTACATCGATCAAGGTTCACGCGAGTTTCGATCATAAGATTGAGAACTCAAAAGTGACCGGAATAATCTTAGGTTTCTTTAGATTGTTTTTGGGACTAACGAATCAAGAAAAGTTTGTTATATCCGCTCTCAGGTTTGCAATTCAAAGAAAGGGAGACCACGCTCCTAGGTGATCCACGTTCGTGCTAGGATTGAAGATCTTGCGGATTACCATCGACGTAAGTCAATCGGATCACGCGACAAGAGGTATTAATATTTTGTTATTTATTATATATCTTTAATTAATCAAAAGGGTTTAAGGTTCATAAAAATGAAAAAATTTTAAAAGCTACTCAAACTATTTTTTTAGTCTCGCTTCCCCTGCGGGTATATTTTTTCCCAACACCACGCACACCGGAATCTTGAAAATAGTCATATAATAAGTCGGAATGCTCGCCAACACAGCCTTAATAAGAACCACCCTACCACACTTAGATACAAACTTTCGTTTCCAAGGAGTTAATCTAGACTAAATCTTATCAATAATAGGTCTCCAGAAAGCTTTGGAATTCAGACGAGATCCGAGAGGAAGTCCTAGATAATTAATAGGAAACGTAGCGGATTTACACTTCAAAATTTCTGCCCAATCACACTCTTGTCCCACTTTTTTCCCCACCCGAACCACGCAAGATTTCCAAAAATTAATCTTCAAGCCCAAAATTAACTCGAAACAACGGAGAATACGTTTGACATTGTATATAGCTTCCACTGAAGGTTTAACAAAGATAATGGTGTCGTCGGCGAACTGTAAGTGAGACACCTGAATTCTATTACCACCAAAATTCTCGCCACAAAACATCCCCATGGCCGTGGCCTTCTTCAGAAGACAACTGAGACCTTCAGCAACGATGTTAAACAAAAATGGTGACAATGGATCGCCTTGTCTTAGGCCCCTCTTGATCCCAAATTGCTCCGTGAGGCTTTCGTTTACCAAAACCGACAAGAGGGGAGAAGACACACACTCTCTAATCCAACCCCGCCACTTCATCCCAAACCCCATACTCTCCATAACCTCATCAAGAAAACTGTGATCCACGCTATCGTAAGCCTTCTCGAAATCCAATTTTATGACAATACCCCCCTCTTTCTCTCCCTTCCATTTATTGATGATTTCTTCGGCAACCACGAAGCTATCCATAATCTATCTCCCTTTAACGAAATCCATCTGAAAATCACCTATAATCGAATTCGTGACACGACTAATCCTATTCGCAAGAACTTTAGCCAAAATTTTATACATGGAACCCAATAAACTTATCGACCTGAAATCGCCAACCATCTTCGGTCTCTTAACTTTCTGGATTAAAGCGATAAAGGTTAAGTTAATATCCTTAACCACCGCCCCATTCTTGTGAAACTGCTTCATAAATTCCATGAAATCCTCCCTAATCCTGTCCCAATGCTTCTTTATAAAATTAAGATTCAGCCCATCCGGACCCGGGGCTTTGTTGCCGTCACAACCATCCTCCGCTTCCCACACTTCTTCATAAGAAAAGTCAGATTCCAGGCCCTCTCTTTCACTGCCAAACAACACTTTAAAATTCATACCTCGAAGCTTCGGTCTACACCATTCCTCCTTCTGAAAATGGTTTCTAAAGAAATTAAACACCCCTTCTTTAATAGTGCTCGGCTTGTGAACCACCTTCCCGTTTAAAACAAGGTCACTAATGAAGTTCCCCTTCCTTCTACCGTTAGCCATCATATGGAAAAATTTCATATTTTTATCTCTTTCTTTGAGCCACTTCACCTTAGATTTTTGCCTCCAAACTTGCTCTTCCCTCCTAATACCCTCCCACACATCACCAAGAACCAACAGCCTTTCACTCCTCAACAAGTCAGTCCATCCGATGCGAACTGCTTCCTCATCAATCCTGTCCAGCCTCTTTTCTTTCTCTGCCACCGAAAACTTCTTGGACCTATTAATAGTGATCCATTTTTTCATTCTTGCTTTGGCTTCCTTCACTTTGATAGAAATAGACATTCCCTTCGAACCTCTGCCTCCCTTAACCTTCCAACCTTCCATCGCATCCCTTATCATAGCCACATCTTCCAACCAAACGTTAACAAAACAAAACGGACGAGGACCCCAATCGTCTTTCACTTCTCCAAGAAGAATGGGGTTATGGTCCGAGATGTTTCTAGGCAATCCTCTATGTCTCAAATTTGGAAAATGAGAAACCGATCAAGCCTAGACCAAGCCGCGTCCTTCCTAGAATTCGTCCAAGTGAAGGCCATCCCTTGCATTGGGATGTCAAGCACACCCGCAGCAGACAAGAAATCTTTGAAATTCCTCATAGCCGCCTGGTTAATGCATACACCTTTTTTTCCGATGCTTCGAGCACCACGTTAAAGTCACCCCCCACAACCAAAGGAATCGGAAAAGACATCATCGTATTTACAATTTCATTCCACAAACATTTCCTCTCAGAATCAACACAAGGGGTATAAACATTACAAAAGCCAATAATCATTTTCTGCTCCACCAACTCCCCAATCGTAAAAATACAGCGATTTCTAGGGATACAATTAGACAACACAAATTGCTCATCATTCCATAAGGACAGTAACCCTCCAGCCAAACCAATAGCATCCACGGCTATTCCTCTGTTCAGCCACTGACCACCTAAAGAACTAAGAATCCTACTGTCAAAATGTTTTAATTTCATCTCTTGCAGAAACAAAACCGTTGGCTTGTGTAAAGATACCAAGCCTTTAACAACCCTTCTTTTTTCCAACCTACCAATGCCTCTTATATTCCAAGACAACACTATCATTGATAAAAAACAGCCCACCCAAACCACACCGAATTGATTCGCTTCTGACAATTTCCGATAGTCTCTCTTCATCCTCGGTTTCTCTTCTCCTCAATTCTTCCCTTATAGACTCCTCTTTGCCTCCAAAATCAATTCCAAGCGTTGCACCTGTCTCAATGACCTTAGAAATTTCTGCCTCCACATTTCATTCCACCATATTCCTGTCCTCATCTATCACAAACTCCTCCTCTTGACTCAAATGTTCACCCCTTGGATTCGTAACATGCTTCTGTAAATTGAAGTTTAAAGCCACTCCAATCTTTAAGACTCTTGTAAATTCCGCATCCAAATCCCAAACAACTTGGTTGCCGTTCACATCACTCACTATAGTATCCACTTGAATCTGATTCCTGTCTTCAGACTAACCCATATCATTATTGACGTTCCCCTGAACAAGAATTAAGCCCCCCTCGAAGGTGGATTTTGAAGAAAGGATATCCATCCTTTCACCAGTTTGAGCTGCATTCCCTTTTTTGCATTTCTTTAAGCCTCTTCGATGCTGAGCTCCCAACCAATTTCGGACCAGACTTGTCTTCAGAAGACCCTTTTTCATCATAAGTTGAATTTTCTTAGTCTCTCTGTTCTGAGCTTTTCCTTTCCCTCCCATCTTTCTTCCATTACCAGAATTCCCTCTTAGAGGACTAAGCCTATCCAACATAATTCCGTTGGATTCAGGCCCACCATTAAGCTCAATGTGGAACTCTTCCCCATCCAGAGTAGCTTCCATAATTTCAGAGAAATTAATCCAAAGCCCTTCTTTTCTTAATCCCCTCTCTTGGGCTAGCTCCATGTTCACCCGGCCCAACCCAAAGTCTTTGTCCATCAAAGTGCAGTCTAAAGAGACCTTATCTACTGCAACAGAGAAATTGCCAGGGCCCCAAACTCTTTGTTATGTTTGGAGCACTCTCCTCTAGCCGGGATGGAATTGACAAAAGTACCTTCTTCACTTTCTTCACTTTTGGAATCTAATGAGCTTGGTTGCTTTTCTGACTCACTGACACCTTTTTTCTTTCCCAAGATTAACTTGGCATTTGAATTTGAAAAGGAACCAAAAGGGGGTTTGAGTTTCAGGACCTTCACCCTCACCATTTTACCTTTTTGCTTGGCAGAAATGTGAGGATTAGACTCCCTACTATTGTTGACCTTATAGCTCCCAAACTTCTTTCGAGTTGCCTCTGAATTCCTACTCTGACTCTCCCAGCTACTCTCTTGATCCAAGTTCACCTTTTCACCGACCCAATCCTCCCTAATGCTTCCAGAATCCCTATAGGTCTACTTACCTAACCCCTGGAATTCAACTAGCTGTCCTACCTCCCTATCGCACTGTTGTCCATCACCCTCCATCAACTCCAGGAAGTTCTCGATCCACTGAACCGGCACCGGCATACCACCTTTCTCCACCGTTAACATGAACGACCTATTTGCTTCTCTAACTCTAATACGTTGTGGACAGGAAGAACCATGTTTGATCAGAACCATCATTCTTCCCTCCTGTAGATTTTTCTTAAGCAAAGTATCATCATCCAAGATTAATGGTTCCCCAATTTTACTTCCTAACTAGAAAAAGAACTCAGAATTCCAATGGCTCATTGGAACTCCTAGCAAACTGATCCACATTGGCCTAGCTTTCACCATCACCTTGGACGACCATTCTTCCATGACTGAAAAATTGTCTTCCCATAAGGACCTGTTATTAATAAATGATACACAAGCTTGTTCCGAATCGAACCTCCACAAAACATATTTATCCCCCAAATATAAAGATTTGAATACGAATCCCCTGTTAAGCAATCTCTGGTTAGTTCTCGAGATTTTGTCAAACCTCCTTAATATCCCTACTGCACATTTTGACAACCAAGAGGTATTGTTTTTGGTACCATCCTAGAGAATTTCTAAAACCTCACCAATATTCTCCATTCTTTCTTGCTTCTCACCTCTAGCTACCACATCAGCGAAACACCTATTCTTTCCTCTATCAACCTCTGAATCATAAAACCAGCTTCCATCCTTATGACCTGTTGGTATATTCCCTTTGGTCCTCCAGATTGGCTCCCATTTTCCCCATTCTGTTCATTTCTTCTGCTGCCTTCACTCATATTCTCGCGTTTCCTAGCTTCCCAGCCATGGGTTGCCAATTTAGAGACAATTGGCCAGCCATACACATGCATCCCATTGGTAAGGCTAACTACCCTTTCCACTTCCTCCATGATTGCGAATCTTATAAAAGCATAGTTACTTCTTCTATCCTTGTTCCCTGAAGAGAGATAGACATCCCTAACTCTACCGAAAGGTTTGAAGATGTCCCATAGGCACCTCTGATCCACCGAAGTATTGAGATTATCCACAAACACAGAAAACAAACATTCTCTATAATCTTTGTTATCTTCTTTTGACATGAACCTAGACCTTCTCTCTCATGTTATCTTATATATATATCTCAAGACTTATGCTTCATTTTAATGATAACAGGTATCAATGAAGTGGTGAGGGGTTCAAATCCCACCATGCGTATTTTACAAGTATGTGTGGAGAGTTTTCTTCCCGGGTTGTGGAAGTAGATATTTGAACCACACATGTATTGTTTGATCTCAGCAGATCCGACAGTCCTATTATAATAGCTCTTGTAAAACTTAAAAAAAAAAAAAAAAAAAAAAAACATCAATGTAGTTATAACATTGTTTCAATCAAATTGGAGATGAGCAAAGCATCATGTAAGACTTTAACTCGTTGGAGAAATCCATTGAAGTGCATGAAGGGTTAAAGAAGCAAGGATCATCTAGTTGCAAAATACAAACAGAAAAGCTTCTTAAATTAAGATTTCATTTTATATTTAATTGATGTTTGATATTTTCTAAGACTTGCTCAAGAGTTTGATACTCTTAGCTGAGCAAAACCATCATAAACTTAACCTTTCAAGCCATTTAAATACCTTAGATTGGTAATAGGTTAGGAAAGAATCATTTTCCCCCCATAGTTTGCCATATTAGATAGATTGCCCCCTTTAGTTTCATTAATAGTTAGTTTACCCCCTGGAATGTAAAATATTAGACAATTTCCCCATTACCGTCATGTTTTCCGTTAAAAAACACTTTGACCTTTAAAAAAACTAATCCTAACATTAAAAAGACATATTTACCCTTAAATAATAAAGGCTAATGAAAAAAACAATAGATGAATCTTAATTGTGAATAAATGGATCTTAATTGAAAAGAAAATTTTAATAATTTTTTTTAATTTAAATGGATCTCCACCGTCCATCTCAAAGATGGATGGTGGAGATTAAAATATAATTTACATATCAAAAAATAAAAAAATAAAAATAAAAACAAAAAACAAAAAGGAAAATATATATATGTGTGTTGGAGATCTGAACCAAACCCGGAACACCACCGTTATCATCAACCCCAAACCAATATCATCCACCCTCATCACCATAACCTAGAAACATCATCATCACAAACACCAACCCAGATCCGACTACCACCTTTAAATCCAAAATCAAACTATCATCACGGCTGGGTTCGTCTTAAAATCGACCACCAAACCCAAACGAAACCCAAAATCGACCTCCAAAATCATGGCTAGGTTTGAATCAGAACTGGGTTCGACCTAAAATCAAAAACCCCAAAAATCAAAATCCTCAAATCGGCACCACCAAATCAAACTCAAGGCTCAGATATAGAGAGGGATTCACGAGAGAGAGAAAGAGATTCAAGAGAGTGTTTTGCCTCTTCCTTCTTTGTCTAAGATTATTAGTGTTGAAAATAGTTTGCATTGTTTTTGGTTCTTCTTTTTTGTCGTTTTCTGTGGGTGAAACTTTTGAATTTCACTGTTTTGTTTCTCTTTCCTTTGAGCTGTTTATGATTTGGATCCAACAAGAGTTTTCAATTCAGGTGGGCATTGTGTGTATGTTACGAAAGGTTTGTTTTATGACAACATTAGTTTTTTGAATGTTGTCATATATATAAGCTTCAGCAACATACCCTGCATGTAGATAAAAAATGTGTGGTGTTAAAACCACATACGCACAACAGTTGCACATTATCGTAGTTATATCATTAGACTATGCATATTTTGTGCACGTTACTATAAACATGTTTTTAACAACATGCGATTGTGCATGTTTTTTAAAAACTAATATTTAGCAACACACATCATGGATGTTGTAAATAAAATTGTTTTGGGGCAGCATTTTTAAAAGATGCAGAGTGATATAGAGGGTCTATTTCGAGTAACTTGTCTCCGGTGGAAGTTTCAAGGCAGCTAAGGTGCTTACTTTAAATACCTTAATATTCTTTGATTAATTGTTCTACATTTAATTTCTGTACCTTTTATTTTCATGGGTTGTTTTTAATTTTATTTGTCTTAATTTTTGTATGAATTGTTCCTACAATAGAATTCTGACAAATGTTTTTCAACACTATTCAAATTATCATACAATAGACTTGTACTCTTAGAGATAGGGATGAGCATTTGTAGTTAATTATATGATAGTTCAATTGGATCCTCAAACCCACAACCTCATGATGTAGGTGTGATGGAAAACCACTAAGCCAACCTCATATTGGAATTGGATTTCTCATATGTGTGTAAGTGTGTTGTAGAATATTAGTCCAATGAGATTCAATTTTTTTTTTATAGTTTTTTTTTCTTAACCTAAGGCAACGTATAATACTTGTTGCGAAAATTGTCTAAGGCAATATATAATGCAAGTTGCTAAAACTGTCTAAGGCAGCGCACAATAAAATTGTCTAAGACAACGTATGGTAAGGCAATATACATCAACCGTTCGTTGCGTTAAATGTCAGTGACAACACGTATAGTACGCTATTATTATTCTACGACTACATACATTGCCCTTTGCCAAAAGCTTTGTAACTTTTGGCAACAAGCATATCAACAACATATACCCGAACGTTGCGAAAGGCCAAATTTCTTGTAATATCATATTTACTTGGAGAAGGGTTATGGACTACAGCCCAATACTTTACAATATCATTTCTAACATTTTATTTGTTTTCCATAAATAAAATGTTATATTTTGTAAGAAAATTAAATATAATAAAATTGATTAAAATCATTTATAATGAAAAAATGGTTGGAAACGAATAAGTAATGGGACAGTGAGACCGTTTTCAAAGTTGACCTCCAATGGAAGTCGAAGTCTTTTGACCATCGTTGGAGGTCTGTTCGACCCCTATGGAGAACCAAAAAAAATTGAAAATTTTCATTTTTGTTCAATAAGTCTCGCGCATTTGTGTTTCTGAGATTTATTTTGGTATTTTCGAGACTTTTCATGTAATTTCTGAGACTTTTCACTTTTCAGGTGTCTCTCATAGTTTTTAGGTAGTTTTCAAGACTTTTTGGTAATTTCCGAGACTTTTACATAGTTTTCGAGACTTTTCCAAGACTTTTTATGTACTTTTCGAGACTTTTTATAATTTCTGAGACTTTCTAGTTAAAAATAAAATTTTCTAAGACTTTTTTTGTAGTTTCTGAGATTTTTTGTAATTTTCGTGACTCTTTAGGTAAAAATAAAATTTTTCGAGGCTTTTTTGTAGTTTTTGATACTTTTCCGAGAATTTTTGTAATTTCTGAGACTTTATGAGAAAAAAATAAATTTTTCTAAGACCTGTTTTCTAGTTTCGAGACTTTTCCGAGATTTTTTTTCAATTTCCGGGACTTTCTAGGCAAAAATAAAATTTTCCATTTTTTTTTCGTCTTCTTCCTTAAAACCTCCAATAGAGGTCAAACAAAGTTCAACCTCCATTGAAGGTTTCAACCTCCAATGGAGGTTGAACTGACCTCCAATGAAGGTCTTTCACCTCTATTGATAGAGGTCCTCCATTGATGGAGGATTTTGAAAAGGAAAAATAAAAATCAATAGAGTGAAGAATTGGTTACTGTGGGGGCATTTTTGGATGGAACCCATTTTAAGTACCATTTAAACTTAAGTTCTTATAACAGTGATAGTCTTAAAATGCTACCTCAAAAAGATGCTATATAATTTTCGAACCCTTTTTTTAGCCACATGATTCCATTGGAGAAATATATTTTAACACATTGTCTATTTATCTTATTTGACATGTAATTTTTTCACGGTCCATCTCGACATTGGAGATGCTTTTAGTATCTAGTTTTGTCTATGCCTAACTATCCCTGTCACAGATAATTTTTTTACTTCTTTAGCTTCTAATCAGATCTTCAAACACCTCCGATGAGTGGGTAACTTGCCTGTCTTCTTTAATCTCCAGTCCAAGGCACAATAACATGAACTCCGGATGGAGATCTGCTGCAAAATATGTGCGCTAGAAACGACTTTTTCTTGTATTGAGAACTGAGTATAGTCGAGTCCAAGACAAGGATTTACCTGAAAGGAACAATTTTATTAATATTAATAATCAAAGATAACAATACAACAATACGTTTTCGGCTTTTCAAAAAAAAAAAAAACAATACGTTTTCGGATTCATGTTTAAGTAGAAAAATATAAAACTGACTCCAACTAGATCTAGGACTCTTAAATTGATTGAAGCAAGGAGAAATCTCAAAATTTACCAAAAACAAAAACACCAAAACAAACAAATTAACCATACTGAATTAATTTGGGAAAACTATATTAATGCATCACAAAGCTTCATTTTTGTAAGGTTGAAATGTGTACTTTTCCAATCAAGGTAAATACACAGAATTTTAGGATAGTATTTCAGACTTGAAATACATTAAGAAGAAACAGAGGAGAAATAGAGGAGATAACATTAAGAAGAAACAGAGGAGAAATAGAGGAGATACAAGGGAGACAATTTACCTTAATAATTCGGTTGCCTTTCATTGAATTCGAATGAGCCATTTATAGGCTTACAAACAATAAGTGGTCAGCCACAATGCCTTTCATTTGAAGCAAGAACAACTACCCATTAACAAAATAATGTCAAAACAAAAGGAACCCACTAACAACTAATAAACTAATGCTATGAATTCAAAACAACTAACTTATTGACCCACGATCTCCATCTTCCTGCATGTCCCACGTGTGAACTGCACACATCAGGTTGGTGGAGGCGATCTCTTTATTGGCAAAGTCAAAGGTGTTCATGCAATTTGATTGAAGGAAGCATAAGCAATAACTTGGGAATCTTGTTCAAATTTTAGCATTTCCTCTTTGGACATTGCCACCCATGCTTCTACTCCTTTACCATCGCAGGTGTCTATGAGGTTGACGAAGATATTATCTCCAGCATTATTCGCCTGCAGAAATGTTACCCAATTCGGCTTTCCCCACCCGAAATCAGCTTCATAAAATGGAAGTCCACAGCAACCACTAATATGAAAAATCCTCCTTCTACTGCTCTTTGTATCATCCCTTCCAACATCATTTTTCATGCGACGAAGCATCCAGCCATTTGGAAAAGCCTTTTTTACGTAGTCATCGTTCAATAAACTTATTAATTCTCTAAGCTTTTCGACAAAATCTTTATAGTTAATTGTCTCCTCCAATGGCCAGTTTGCCAATAGTGCCGCGAAAACGTTCCCCATACATTGATCTGATATGGGCGGATTCATTTTCCTTCGGAGATTGATTGGAATTGATGCTACAAATTCATCACCTTCGGTTTTTGCAGACGTAACAGCCTTCCACATAAGAGCAAACACGGCCTCAAAACGTGTCGGTCTGTTGCCAATGATTTCTCGCAAAGCAGCCATCTTTGATCCGTCAAAAACAAACCTTTTTACGACAGTGTCTCTTGAAGAAGATTTGATTAGTTCCTGAGAGTTAATGCTTGTTGATAAACCAGACCAATCTTGCGGAGGGAAGATAGAGCTGAAATCGAAAACCACATCTTTTTCTATTGCATCAATATTATTGTCACCACAAGAAGCAACTGCACTCCAGCTTTTGATGAAGTTTGCTGCTGTGGCTGCGTCGGCAATACAATGCCTAAAGCAGACACAGATTGCTACTCCGCCGCAACCAAAATAACTGACTTGCACTGCCAGATTGAATTGGGTATTTGTGATCAGTTCACGTGGCTTGTAAGGCATCAACTGCTCCAATAATATTGGGTGTGGGTTTTGAAGGGCCTCAGAGATATTGGTTGCTATGTGTGCTTCAATGAAACTCACACCATAGTCATCACATTCAACAGAAAAGTGATCTTTGACTCGCCCTGCAAAAGGATAGTAATGAATCAATATTTTAGATAGGGATTGTTTGAGGTGATGAGAAGAAGAATTTTTATGTGCTCCTGAGTTGTAAACGAAAATGATAGGGTAGGCAATGTCCAAGTTTTTTTGATCTACACAAGAGAACTTGTGGATTCTTAGATGGTTTGGAGTTGGAGAAGATGGCTTGACGATTTCTCTAGAAATTATACTGATTGGGACCTCCATGTTTGATAGATAACCTCAAAAATGTTATCTGGCTGCAAGAAATTAAGATGGCTTACACAATTTATATAGAATGAATGTATCCTAATTAAGGAGTTCATAAATATATTATTAAATTGATTTATTGGGGCTTAAAAGGGCCAAGCCGAGCTTTCACATTATTTATATTATAAACCCCGTTACAGCAACTTAAAAGACCGTGAGAGATCTCGTTGATCGTTGACCTTGAGAGATCACGTTGATCACGAGAGTTTTAAAAATGGAGTAATTGCACAAACCTCCCCTGAGTTTATGCCTAATTACATGTATATGGACCTTTTATCAAATATTACATAAACATCCCCTACCGTCAGTTGACTTCCATCCAAACTAATTGTTGACCAGATTTTTAGTATTAAAAGTCTAAAATACCCTTAGTTACTTATTTATACTTTATTTTGTTCCCCTTAAAATAAAATAAAATAAATTATATAAAAATGCAAATAATTGTTTTTTAATTATATAATTTTCAAACAAATTTTAAAAGACAAAAATATTTAAAACAAAAAATTTAGACTTAAAAAAAATAGAAAAATGAATAAAGGAAAATTTTTAAGAAAAGAAATGGACAACATATCTCAAATACGTCATTGTTGGGATTTGGATCCACAATCATATAAAACAAAACTAGATTTTAAGTTTTTGACATTAAAATACAATTATTATTGATGATTAAAAATTGAATATAATTGTGAAATCCCATTTATTACTAAAAATCTTTTGGCTTGAATGGAATCCTATTGATGATTGAAAGTTGAATATAATTGTGGTTTGTTGGTTTATGAACCATCAATAATGATTGTAGTATAATGTTAAACTTAAAATCTAGTTTTGTTTTGCATGATTGTGGATCCAAGTCCCAATAATAGTGTATTTGAGATCTGTTCTCCATTTCTTTTCTTAATTTTTTTTTTTTTTTTACCTACATATGGACTTTTTGTTTTAATATAAAATTTATTTGCATTTTTATATAATTTATTTTATTTTAAGGGGAACAAAATAAAGTATAAATAAGTAACTAAGGGTATTTTGGACTTAGAATGGGGTGGGTCTGGTCTACAACAAGAAAGATTAGAATGGGGTCTTTGATGTTTCATTTCGGTTTTCTGATACTCTAATTTTTGTTATCTGATGGTTGAGGTTTGGGGCGTAGCTGGGGTTTCTGGTTTGCTCACAGGTTTGGTGTTGTTTGTAGTTGTTTTGAGGTTTTGTTCACTCCCCTGCTTTTCTCTCTTTTTAGCTTTGTTCTCGTGTTGTCTCTTTTTTAGTTTGTAAAGTGTGGCTGTTTGGTATCCTGATTAATATCAATAATAATTTAGTTGTTTCAAAAAAAAAAGGGTATTTTGGACTTTTAATATTAAAAATATGGACAACAGTTAATTTGGATGAAAATCAACTGACTGTAAGGGATGTTTGTGTAATATTTGGTAAAAAATCAATATGCATGTAAGAGTATCTTCAAAAGACTCTTCTATTTTCACTCTTCAAATGTTTATTTGCTTACCTATGTGGCAATTTGAAGAGTGGAAAAAGAGAAGCCTCTCCAAAAGATTATTCAATTAGAAATAGGTTTATATTATTTTAATGAAAGCACTCAAATTCCTCCCCCAACAAATCTAATTACCCTTCATTTTTTTTCAAGGCAGATATAATAATATGTTATTATTAAATATTAAATATTAGTCTCATTTTAAAGATCAAAATGAGATCTTTATAATGGTATAATTTTTATGATGATAAAATTTATAAATTAAAACTTATTATATATTAATTGAATTTAATTAAAAAGATAAAAATATATAGATGTCAAATATTAATGATGATATGATATAAAAAATAATATAATAATAATTGAAGAGGGAGAAGTTGCTCTTCAATATTGAAGGGAGAGAAACAAAATCTCATTTGAAGAGTCTGTTGGAGCAAAATATGCTGATGTGGCTTTTTTGACTTTAACAAATATCTTATTTGAAGAGCCTTTTGGAGATGCTCTAATTAGGCCTAAACTCAAGGGACGTTTGTGCAATTACTCCTATTAAAAATGCTTATTTTATGTTTTGCCAAAAAAAAAAAAAAAAAAAAAAAAGGTTAATTGCACTAACTTGCCCTTAGTTTATTAAATCTAGCAAGATTTTAAAAAGATGTCATAAATTAACACAAAAACACATTAGCATCAAGTCAATCCGTTAACTTTAACGGTTAACTAACATTAACCCTTAGAAATCCAAATATACCGTTATCACATCATCCTAAATATAAAATATTTTTTAATTTAAAATTTAAAATTGAAATTTTAAAAAAATAATAATAATCTAACGGCGATAGATCTCCACCGCCGAAGGAAACAAGAGATCTTTGACGATCTCCTCCTATTGAAAGAGATTATCGCCAATCTTTTCCAATTGAAGGAGATCGGCCTTCTGCAGTTATCAGATGAGACTCCTCCGCGAACTAAGGATGTTTCCGCAAACTAATTATCTTGTTTTTTATTTTAATTTGATTTTTCACTTTTTAATTAAAAAATATTTTATGTTTGGAATGATGTATCAGGAGTATATTTGGTTTTCCATGGGTTAATGTTAGTCAACCGATAAAGTTAACGGATTGATCACTTGATGGCAAAAAGTGTTTGTGTTAATTTATTTTTTGTTTTTTAAAAATGATTTCGAATTTGCTTTCCTTAACCGTTTTTCATTTTATTTTCAAAAAACAAAAATAAAATGAAAAATAAAACCAATGTTAAAAGTGAAAATTTTGAAAAATACATTATACATGTTTTCTTTGTTTTTTATTTTATTTTTCAAAAAAAAAAAAAATCCTTTTTTCTCTTGAACATGAAGTTCTTCTTCTTCATCAGTCTCTCTTCGTCTCCTTCTTTCTTCATCTTCATCTTCTTCTTTCTTCTTCTCCTCTTCCTTCTCCTTCTTCTTCTTCCTATTTTCCATGAAAGCAAGACCAGATCTGCTCCTCAAAGGCCAGAGGAGGTGGGATCCTTCTCCGGCCTTCGAGCCGCCGATCTGCTCTTCCAAGACGGAATTGTTGAGTATGTTTTCTAGAATGCTCTCCATTTGTAAATTATTGGGAGTGGGTATTAAGGACTACGTCCATCATGCTTCAGAGCAAACTAGGAAAATTTCTCTCTTCATATTTGAGGCTGGTTGTCGAGGACCATTCCTTTTACACCGGAGTAGAGGGTCATATGGTGCTTTTCGTTGACAAAATGGAGAAGAGGTCCAATGTGGTTACCTAAAAAGAGCTTCTATTCTATTTTTTTTAACATTATTTTGCCATAATATGTGTTGTGACTACATATTTGTTTGAAATATGAAGTTGAATTTGCTTGAGATATTACAGATTCAAAGTGATTTAACACACTGTTGAAGTTTGGTTTGCTATTATTTGAGCAATCAATTTATTGTTTATATTGATCCATAAATCACGTAAGTCTTTTTCACCATTGAAATTGTTTTATGCAAATTTGGATCTACTTCTTTTCTATTTGAGTGATTTTATTTGCTAACTAAGCAACTGAATCGTGTAATTAAGCTTTGAGTTAATAGATCCAATTCTGAGCAGCGGTTCTTTTAAGGACAATAATCTCCCGAAGAAACATATCTCCAAGAGGAAAGCTCCTCACAAAACCATCGTGAAGGATAAAAGCTAACGGATGAACTACTATTCTATCACTTGATATTATTTGGAGGAAATAATGAAAAAACGGAAAATAAATAAAGCTATATGTGATATATAAGTAGTGATTCTTATATCATTGTATTATTTATATTATAGTACAATCAAACAATCTTTTATTATCCTTTAAATGCTCGACTCTCCAAAACATGCATACATACATACATACATATATATATGTATATTTATATATTCATAAAAGAGAGCGAAACAAAGTTACAACAAATTAAATAAAATAATTAAAACCAAAACAGAAGTCACTATAATATAATTTCAAGAAATTAAGCTAGAAAGGCAACGTTAATTAGAGACCTCTAGCCAGCATCTGCTCATAATTCCCAATAGATTCAAGCCTCTGAATCAGAAGTTGCTGCCTGAACTTCTTGATAAATGCGTCAGCGCTTTCGTTGATGTCCATGGATGGCTGGCTCTCTAGCTTATTATTAATATTCGATGCCACTTCCTCTGGTGATTTTTTCTCCGTACCCTTGAGACCTCACGGCTCTGATATTATCATTTCTTCCTCTGAAGCGCGTATTCTCCGCCTTTTCTTCGGAGATTGTGGAGCTGTAGAAGGGAGGAGGGACTGAACTCTTTTTCATTATTTGTAAGCTTTTCTCTCTTCTTGTCTGAAAAAAAATGTGTATATACTTTTGATTATTAGATGCTATATATCCATGCTAACATGTCTCCATATATTTATATATAGAGGAGGGGAAATGAGAGAGGAGTTGTGTAATTTAATATTGGGTTTGATTCCTTAAGTCTTTTTTTCTTTGTTTTTTGTATAAAAGAGCACTCTTCAATTTGAAGATAAATACTTCCAGCTAGATCAGTTGAAGGGATCTGCTCAAGGTCAAAAGTTCATTTATAGAATGATAATGACCGTTGACATATTCACAATAATAAAATTATTCTTTGAACTAATTATTTGGTAAAACAAAAGTATGAATATGTGTTTTAAAATATTTTTGTAGAAAAAAACAAAAGAATATAGCAGCTTTTGATCTTGAATCAACTGAGATATCGGCGGGTTGGGAGGAGTCCCCGGCTTGCCGGACTCAATGAAAACATTATTCTGGAATGCTCGGGGTTTAGGAGGCGACCGAGCATTCCGTGTCTTGCATTCGGTGATGCAGGACAACAAGCCTGATTTTGTCTTCTTAATGGAGACGGTGTGTGATCATACGGCTATGGAGGTGATTTGAATCAAGTTGGGTTTTGATGCAAAATTAGTGGTGGATCGGGTTGGGAAGAGTGGGGGTTTATGTTTATTCTGGAAGTCGGATTATGATGTTTCTCTCTTATCATACTCTTGTTTTCATATTGACACAGTGGTTACATCTCGGAATTCTAAGAAATGGAGACTTACGGGATTTTATGGCCATCCGTCTGCGTCTCAGAGGATTCATGGTTGGAATCTATTGAGGAGACTTGGGAGTATGTTTTCTCTTCCGTGGTTGGTTGGGGGTGATTTTAATGAAATAGTTGGTTTGTCGGAAAAATTAGGTGGCCAACCCCGACAGGAAATGTTGATGGAAAATTTTCGGTTGGCATTGGAGGATTATGGGTTGAAAGATTTGGGTTTTTTGGGACCCCATTTTACGTGGACAAATCAACGGAGGGATGAGCAATTTGTCCAAGAAAGATTGGATAGGTGTGTGGGTAATGTGGAGTGGTGTAATCTTTTTCCTTGTTATTCGGTTAGGCACTTAGGTTTCTGGAAATCTGACCAGACCTATTTTGCTTGAGACAATGGACAGGGATTTTTCTTTGGGTGGCCGTCGCAGATTTTTGTATGAAAGATGCTGGGCCGAGAAGGTGGGTTTTAGTGACTTGGTGAGGGATTCGTGGAGGGTGGTGGATGGTGATTCTAGTTTAAATAGGGTGGCAAGAGGTTTGGCGGCATGTGCCTCTAATCTGCAAAGGTGGAACTCCTATAATAAAGAGTTGTTGCAGCGGGATGTTAGGCGGAAAAAGGAAGAGCTGGGTGTCCTATATGACTGTCAAGGTTCGGTTGACTGGGAGAGGTGTAGACAGGTGGAAGGGGAACTGGATGAATTGTTGAATGTGCAGGAGGTCTTTTGGAAACAACGATCGAAAGTGGCTTGGTTAAAGGAGGGCGATCGTAATTCAAAAATTTTTCATGCTAAGGCTTCAACTAGACAGAAGCGTAATTTTATTGCTTGGTTGAAAGATGATAATGGGGTGTTTAAGAGTAGTGAGAGGGATCTGGAATCAATTATTTCTAAGTATTTTAATACTCTTTTCACCAGCTCTTGTCCGTCTAAAACACATATGGATTTGGTGATGGATTCGGTTGTGACTTCTCTTCCTTTGGCTATGCGTGAGGGTTTGGACAGGCCTTTCACAGCTGAAGATGTTAAAATGGCCCTTTTTCAGATGCATCCGGATAAGTCTTCGGGTATAGATGGTTTCCCAGCTGAGTTTTTTCAACGGTTTTGGGAGGTGGTGGGAGCCGATGTTACAAGATTATGTTTGGATTGTCTCAATAAGGGACGATCAGTGAAAGATATTAATCATTCTCTGATTTGTTTGATTCCGAAAGTGAAGTCTGTTAAGAATATGGTCGATATTAGACCAATTAGCCTTTGTAATGTGGTGTATAAATGTATCTCCAAGTCTCTTGCGAATCGTTTTCGCTCGGTGCTTGGGTATGTGATAGATGATACGTAGAGTGCTTTCATTCCTGGTAGGCTCATCACGGATAACGCAATGGTTGGGTTTGAGTGTTTGTATGCTCTTAGGCGGAAGGTGAATGGGAAAAAAAAGGGTTTTGTGTCTTTGAAGTTAGATATGTCGAAAGCCTACGACAGGGTTGAATGGGGTTTCTTAGAAGGGATGATGAGGAGATTGGGTTTCTCTGAGAAATGGATTCTGAAGATTATGGATTGTGTTTCTACGGTGACGTATTCTTTTATCTTAAATGGGAAAGTTATAGGTTTTATTAAGCCTTCTCGTGGGTTAAGACAGGGGGATCCACTTTCTCCTTACCTTTTCCTGCTTTGTGCTCAAGGGCTTTCTAGTTTGATTACTATGGCGGAAAAACGTGGGGATTTTGCGAGGTTTAGATGTAGTAGGGGAGGTCCGAAAATTACGCACCTATTTTTTGCGAATGATAGTTTGCTTTTCTCTCGGGCGACTTTGAGCGAGTGTGTTTATATTAACTCCTTGTTGGGTTGGTACTCAGAGGCTTCTGGTCAAAGGGTTAATTTTGATAAGTCGGCTGTTTGTTTTAGCAAACAAATTTCTCCTGAGGATAGGAAAGTGTTGGCTGAGGCTTTGGATATGATTATTGTGGGGCAACATGACAAATATTTGGGTCTTCCTTGTGTTGTTGGTAGAAGTAAAAGGGTTGTTTTCAACGGGATTAAAGAGAGGGTGTGGAAGAAGCTTCAGAGTTGGAGTAATCGGTTTTTTTTCGAGTGGTGGGCGTGAGGTCCTTATTAAAGCCGTTATCCAATCTATACCGGTGTATTCGATGAATCTTTTTCGTCTTCCTAAGGCTCTTATTTCTAAGCTTCACAGTATGAGTGCTAGGTTCTGGTGGGGTGGTGGTTATTTGAAACGAAAATTACATTGGTGTACCTGGGAGACTCTTTGTAAGTCGAGATGGGAGGGGGGCTTGGATTCCGTGATCTGGGGGCTTTCAATCAGGCGATGCTTGCTAAACAAGGTTGGCGAATCCTGAATAATCCAAATTCTTTGATTTCTCAGGTACTTAAGGGATGTTATTTTTCGGATTCGTCCTTCCTTGATGCTAAGGAAAACAAGGCTGGGTCTTTTCTCTGGAAGAGTTTAGTTTGGGGTAGAGAGTTAATTGTTCTTGGCTCGAGATGGAGGATTGGTAATGGGCGATCAACTAAGGTTTATGGGGATCGGTGGATACCCCGGATTTCTACTTTTAAAATCTATTCTCCTCCGAAATTAAATGGTAATCCGTGTGTGGACTCTTTGAAGCTGGCGGATGGTTCATGGAATGTGGGTTTGATCAAACAGTCGTTTTCGGATGAGAAGGTTGATGCCATTTTGGAGATTCCGACTAGTGGTAGTGGTTTGGATGACTGTCTCCTTTGGCATTATGATAAATCGGGGAGCTACTCGGTTCGAAGTGGATATTGGGTGGCCAAAGGTGCGATTTCGAGGCCTAGTGGGTCTGGTTTGTGTTCCTCTATTTCCTGGTGGAAATTTCTGTGGAGGCTTCGTATTTCGCCGAAGGTCAAAATTTTCATGTGGAAAGCTGTGAATAATTGGATTCCGACCGCGGTCAATTTGGTTTCTCATGGCCTGGTGATAAATCCGGTGTGCAGTATTTGTTTGAAGAAATCGGAATCCTCTATACACGCTTTGTGGTGTTGTTCGAAGCTGAGAGACGTGAGGAATGGCTGCTCTTTTTTAGGGAATGAAACGGATTTGGCCTCCTTGTCCTTTTTTGATTTTGCGTGTTTATGTAGGTCTAAAGTTGAGGTTGAGTATTTTGAATTTCTTTGTATTGTTTGGTGGCAGGCTTGGTATAGGAGTAACCAGCTGGTGCATGGCAAGCATGGGATTTTTGAGGATAATATTCTGGTCTAGGCTGCTTCATTTCTGCAGGATTTTCGGAGTGCCTTGGAGTCAGGGAATGGAAGTAAGGAGGCTGTGCAGGTGGTCCAGAAATGGGTGGCGCCTCCTTTGGGCAGCTTCAAGATTAATACGGATGCAGCTATCAACAGTCGCGACAAAATTACGAGCATAGGCGTTATCATTAGAGATGGTGCTGGTCATGTTATGGCTTCTCTTTGTAAGTCTTTTAGGGGTGTTCTTCAACCTCAAATCACGGAGGCTGTTGCTATCTTACGGGGTCTCCGGTTGGCTGTGGAAACTGGGCTATGTCCGTCTTCTTTGGAATCGGATGCTCTTTCGGTGGTGAACTTGATTAACTCGAATGTGTTGCCTGGTGCTGATATTGGTGTGGTTTTGCATGATATTTTTCTAGTGCTTAAAAACTCTTTCTTTAGTTTGATTTCTTTTGTTCCTAGATTAGCTAATAGTGTGGCTCATAATCTTGCTAAGATTGCTCTTGATTATGAGGGTGAATTTGTTTGGCTGGAAGACTGTCCCATTGCGGTGGAGAGTCTTGTGTTGGGCGATTGCCCTCTTTCTGTGTAATGTTTTTGTCCTTTTATAAATTTCATTTCAAAAATATATATATATATTTTTGTAGAAAGTATGTTGTAAGCTATAAATAATATACTCTTAACAATTTTCTTTTATTATTTTTTTTAAACAAATACTATTACTAATAATTTGGGTTTGAGCAAGGATGGAACTATAAATCTTTATCTTGAGGGGCCATTACACTAAAATAAAGAAATTTATGGAAGGTAAAATTGGTAAAAACTAGTGACAAATTTATTTTTCATAAGGTTTTCAAAGACATTTTTTAGGGTAGGGTGACACGGCCCCTATGGGCCCCCCTCCTTCTGAATCTGGAGTTTAAGAAAGAAAACATCATTTGAAGTCAAAAACATTTTGATTACGATACAAAAGTTATTTTTTTTTTAGAAATATTACAATAATTTAATATTTGGATAGAAAAATGTTGACTTGAACACACAATCTCTTGTGGATTACTATACAAAGTTACTATATCTAGTAATAGTATTACTCATTTAAATAGCATTAATCATTTTTAAATTAAAAAATGTGTAATGGTTTCTTGATTATTAGCAAAAAAGAAGTTAACATTAAAATAAAAGTAAAATATAATGAAAATGATTAAAATCATTTATAATGAAAAAAAAAAGGTTGGAAACGGATAGATAATGGGACAGTGAGACCGTTTTCGAAGACTAATTTGAAGGAGGGAAGAGCCACACGCATGTAAATGGTGAATTGTGATTAGTTTTAGAGTTTAGACAAATCAAAAGAAACGTTCGGCTAAAGAGATGGTACCGACTACCGAAAGTTACCCACGCAAGTCGCCGTAGTTGCCGAGTCAACCAACCCAATCCACCTCACCAAGCCAGCATGGAATCCGTTGATATACGTAATATTATTATTATTTTTAGGGAAATTATTATTCTTCCTCTGTAGTTTGCTGTATTCTCCAATCTATCCCCTCTAGTTTTAAAATTCTATAATTTCCCTCCTCTCATGCACAAATACAATCAATCTCACCATATAAAAATAGGCATGGGAGGGGGGAAATTAGAGAATTTGGAAACTAGATGAGGAAGACTGGAGAATACGGCAAACTACAAGGGAGAGAATAATAATTTCCCTTATTTTTATATATTTTATCATTTATAGTCATTAATTTTATTTTTTTGAAACAATAATTTATAGTCATCAATAAATAAAAAGTATGGCATCTCTAGCTACTCTGCCCAACTCTACCTAAATTATGGGGCTACATTGCATCCGCATGTGATGTCCCAGAAATGGTATCAAATCTACTCTGCACATGTTCTAATTACAATATATATCCAATTGCCACAAAATTAGTTATGGAACATGTCAGAGAATTATTATATTATCGCACAATACTGGTTTGTAAGTACCTACGTACTAACATGGTTGTAGGGGCAGAGCCAATAGATTTTAGTTTGGAGAACTAATATATTCTAAAATAAAAGGTTTTTGTGATTTTATTATTTATAGAAAGGTTTTAAATTCAAGTATGGTCAAATCTCTGTGGAAAAGGTTTGGTTTACATTTAGAGGAAATAGGAGGAAGTAGAACCAAATGGATTTGGTTTTGTGGGAATATCACCAAGTTATTAACTCTCTGTTTTTTAGCACCAAAGTATGTGGTAAGACTGAAATAACTTTCACTTATTCTTTTACTTTTCTTTTTACTTTTTAAATTTCTCTCTCTTTCTTCCTCTCTCCTTTTTTTTCAAAGACCTCCATTGATCCATCAATGGATGTTGAACATACCTCAAATGGAGGTCGACCACCATTAGAGGTTGAAATGACCTCAACCTCCATTGGTGGTCGATGAAGAAGAAGATAAAAAAATCTAAAAAAATCTAGAAATTACTCGACTAGTTTGGAATAAGTCTCGGCTAATTGATTGAGATTCAAAATTAGACGATGAATACACAAGTAAACAAAAAAAAGAAGAGAAGAAGTAGTGCAAAACTTACACGGCCATGCTCTTTCTCTGTCACTCTTATAGAAATTCATAGCTCCAAATTCAAATGGTTTTAGCGAATGAAGAGAAAGATATGGTTATTGAAATCTGGAACTTTTTGTTATAAAAAATCTAGAAATTTCGTGAGGAAGAGATTATTGAAATCTTGAGATTTTTTGGAAGATTGAAATCTAGAGATTTGGTGAGAGAACGATAGAATTTTTTTTTTTTTTTTTTTTTTGCGGATTTTTTAAGCAAATATGTAAATATTTAAATAATAAAATAAATGGTAGCTAGTTCTCACTTCTCACCATGTTTCTGTTTTGAGAGAGAGAGAAGTCATTTAAAACTATGGGGGCCTAATCTGTAATGGTTTTTGTTTTATCACAATAAAAGAAAATATTTTTTATGTTCCATTGCTACTGCATTTTCTGTTTTATTGATGAAGATGCAGAAGATTATTGATGATATGGTCAAGCGAGTGACCCGGTTTTGCATGAACCCGCCCGAGAAGTTGACCCGAAAAAGAAATCGGGTCGATGAAGATGCAGAAGATTATTGATGATATGGTCAAGGTTATTAGGCTGGCTCCTGATGTTGGGCTTGATGCTCCTCAAGGACCTCAAATTGGAGTCCCATTAAGTGTAAGGTGCTTTTTCTTTTTCAACTTAGGGGTCGTTTGTTTTTTTGTCTGAAGACTGAATAGTCCTGAATTTTACTGAAGACTGAATAGTGACTGAAATCTGAATCTGAATGACATGTTTGTTTTTTTTTTCCTCACATCTGAATGTACTGTCAACATGTTTGTTTTTTACAAATAAAATTGTCTGAAAAGAAGTAATTTTACATCTATACCCATGTTAAACAATTATACATATAATATAGAATAAAAACAATCCAAAAATAATAATTATGTATGAACACATATGATTATGATCTTCTTCTTCGATTATAAACAAACTTTATTTTTACTAAGAAAAGAAAAGTTTTTTTAAAAAAAAATAAAAAAATAAAATAAAATAAAAGGTGAGCAAGAAAACTCACACAAAACACTCTAAAAAAATAATAATATATAAATACATCACCATAATATCATAATAAAGTATTGATATTAAATGCTAATATTAGAAGTGATTAGGGTTCTTTTTTTATTTTTAAAGCTATTTAAAATAAGCAATATATTAAAATAAAGATTTCTGTACAATATATAATTATGATGAAATTGGAAATATGTTATATATGGAGGATAGTATCGGAAGAAAATATTTTAGATTGCATTTAATGCAATTCAGTGATTTACAATTAAGTGAAAAGTCAGGATTTTTTACTTTTTATTTTAAGTTGTTTTTTGGTATTTTTAAGTTGTTTGACCACTTAAAAAAACAAACAAAACAACTTAATAATTATGATTCAGACCCATTAAGTCTTAAGTGGAAAAAACAAACGACCCCTTATATCGTAAATTTAAAAGCTAAATTTTTTTTACCTTCCACTTAGAACTTCTTTTGACAATCCAATTTTTTCTTTTTACACTTCTTTTCTAAAAGCACTCCATTCTCAAAATTTAAATTTTAAAAAATTATAAAGACACTTCATTTTATTACAAAATTATCTTTTTTATTTTTTTTGAATTAAATTATTAAAAAAAGAAATTATCTCTCCTAAATTATTAGATTAATTATTACATATTAAATACCCTCTCTTAAATATTTAATTACCATATTAAACTCTCTCTCCTCTAATAAATATCTCTAATTTTCTATCTCCATTCTTTCTTAATCAAGACTAACAGTTAAGGGGAAAAAAAAAAAAAACTTACAAATAAGCTTGATTTTTAGGAACCATATGTATGTAAAAAAAAAATAAAAAAAAATTATTGTTTTTTTTTTATTTGTAAAAAAAAAAAATTGAAATATGAAAAAAAAATTTTAAAAAAAATTGTTACTCTTGTAGGTATGTGATTGCCTGGAGAACTTTAATTCTTTCATTAGTATTAGAAATTCTGAGTTTAATCGAATCTAGTTAAAACAATTCAAGCTTTCATATATCTTTTTTTTTTTTAATGACTTTTTAATATATATATATATATTACTGTTAGTAAAAAACTAAAATATTCATAAGTTTTTTTTTCTTTACCTATTAATTAGAGATTGATAGAGAAAGTATGAAAATATAATATATATATATAATTAAAAAATGGAGAGAGATTAATTAGGATAGAGTATTTAATATGGAAATTACAAATTTAAGGAAGAGAATTTAATACGTAATATTTAATCTAATGATTTAGGAGAGAGATTTTTTCTTTTTTAACAAATTAATTAGTTTGGAGTGTCTTTAAAATTTTTTTGTCTTATTTAGTAATTTTAGTTTAGATTAGAATTGTCATTAATAAAAAAAAAAAAAATCAATTTAGAGTGTGAATAGATAATTTGTGGATTGTAAGGAGAATCTATCTATTTAATTAGTCATATTTAGCACATTAATATGAATTTCCTAAAATAACCTCATATAAATTATTAACAAAAACACCTCATTAGTAAAAACAAATCCTCAATTTCATCAAACTTCAACCCTAACTCTAACTCAAACATTGAATCTCATAGAAGGAGGAGGAAGCGATGGTAGAACCACCTCCATGAATCGTGAACAAAGGAGGCCAGTTGGCTACATTGCACATTGTCCAACTCTATCGAAATTATGGTCAGCTGCTAACCTGTGAGTCATTTACTCAAGCTTCAAATTCGTCCATCTACCAGCTGAGTTACACCCATATTGGCTATTAATTTTATTTTTTTGAAACAATAATTATAGTCATCAATAAATAAAAGTATGGCATCTCTACCTAAATTATGGCTACATTGCATCCACATGTGATGTTCCAGAAATGGTATCAATGTGATACATTGCACATGTTCTAATTATATTCAATTGCCGCAAAATTAGTTATGGAAAATGTTAGATAATTATTATATTATTGCACAATACTAGTTTGTAAGTACCTACTAACATGGTTGTAGGGACAGAGCCAAGAGATTTTAGTTCGGGGAATTAAATATATTATAAAATAAAAGGTTTTTGTATTATTTATACAGAGGTTTTAAATTCAAGTATGGTCAAATCCCTGGGGAAAAGAGTTTGGTTTACATTTATTGTTATAATAAAAATTAAAAACAATTATAAAATATTCGTTTTATTTCATCCGCTTGTAACTATTTAACTCAAAAAGAAGATAGGTAATAACCAAATTATAATATTTAAGATATGATATGGTTTGATTGGCAAAGTCATTGAATACATTAACACCTGCACAATCAAGTACAATGCGGAGATGCCAACATGGGCATAGCTCAGCTGGTAGATGAACAAACTTGGGATTTTGATAATTGACTTCTAGGTCAACGGCTCAAATCCTATCAACGGCAAAAGCTTTCAAAAATAATACCTAATCTCGAATTAATAGATATTATAAATAAATAAAAAAAAAAAAAAGTACAATGTGGAGATAAATGGCAAACGTCTAATACACAATAAACACTATCTACGTGTAACATGATTCAAACTTGAGATTTTCAGACTCATTATAATATTTAACTGAGGGTTGAGATTTGATACATCGAAAATACTGTGATTGTTAATTTGCCATTATTGAAATCAAATGTATCATTATTAGACATCAATTGTGGCTAACTGCCACTAACATAGTATTAACCTTGTTAACCTCAAGACTTATGCTTCATTTTAATGATAAAAGTGGTGAGGGGTTCAAATCCCACTATTTTACAAGTATGTGTGAAGAGTTTTCTTCCCAGGTTGTGGAAGTAGATATCTGAACCGCACATGTATTGTTTGATCTCGACAGATCCTGACAATCCTATTGTAATAACTCTTGTAATACTTTAAAAAAAAAATTAAGAAAAAAAAGGCATCAACGAAGTTATAACATTGTTTCAATCAAATTGGAGATGAGCAAAGCATCATGTAAGACTTTAAAACGTCTATTGGTAAAAGATCTACTTATAATAGATCTATTAAAAATAGAGTTTTAAAAAGAAAAAATATAATTGTTTGGTTGATAGACTTTTAAAAAAAAAAATGTCTATTTGGAGAAGCATCTCTCCATGAGCTTTTGCCTAGAAGAGGTGTAAGCTCTACTGGCTTCTACTCAATTTAAAATAGATAATCTCAAAAGCCCAACCAAACAACCCTAAAAAACTCAAATAAATGTTAGTAGACCTTTTGATGCAGTAGAAAACAAGGCCGGCCTTGGGCCTGGATTTTAGGTAGGCCCAAGGCCGAGTTTTACATGAAATTAGTTATTAGTTAAGTATATTTGGGCCCAATAAATATTTTGTTGACAATTAAAAAGGTCCAGCTTGATGTTGTTTTAATACCAAGTCCAACAACACCTTAAAAAAATGACCCAGCTTGATGAATACTAAGTCCAACAGCACTTTTAAATGAGGGCGCAATGTCAATAATTCCAATTTCATCGAATTTCCTTCAGTAGCTTTTTTTTAGGGTAATCAATCCAATGTCAATAATTCCAATTTCATTAAATTTCCTTCGGTAGCTTTTATTTTTTTAGGGTAATCAATCCTTTTTTTTTTTTTGGGTAATCAATTATCATCCAGCATTCAGTTCTTATTCCTCCACCAAACACGCAGCCGCTCATCTCTCTCTCTCTCTCTCTCTCTCTCTCTCTCTGAACTCTCTGAACTCTCTGATCTCTCTAAAGTTTAAAATCTGACACTCTCACTAAAATCTTCTCTCTCACTATCACTGTGTTCTGACTTCTGATCTGAGTTGTGAGTTGTGAGTTGTGAGTAGTGAGTAGTGAGTTGTGTCTATGCACATTGCTCAGAAAATATTCAAATAAGGTAATTTTGTTTTTTTGTTTTTTTTTACAAATCGTAAATTAGTCTATGCTACTATTGCTCTGTTGCTTGTTTTGTACTTTTGTTTGCCTGGGTTTTTCATTTATGCTTTTCCCTGTGGAGCGGACGGTAAACCTATTGTCTTTAAATCTTTAATCTTTGTTTGTCACCTTGTTGAATGTTGACCTTGTGAGTTCAGTGAGTTGTGTCATTATTTTGCTTTTGTGGGCTCTTTATTCTTTATTCTTTAATAGTAAATGTTTGTTTATATAATAAATGTTTTTATCATATGATTTTATTTTATCTTTAATTAAATTATCATTTTCAGACTAAATATATAAAAACATATTATTTATATATATTGAAAAAACTACAAAAATGAATAAAGGGTCCATTTTAGAGATTTGCCCTGGGCCTTCAAAAAGTTAGGGCCGACTCAGGTAGAAAACTCAATCAAACAAGCACTAACTCTTTGGAGAAATCCATTGAAGTGCAAGAAGGGCTAAAGAAGCAAGGATCATCTAGTTGCAAAATACAAACAGAAAAGCTTCTTAAATTAAGATTTCATTTTATATATAATTGATGTGTAATATTTTCTAAGACTTGCTCAAGAGTTTGATACTCTTAGCTGAGCAAAATCATCATAAGCTTAAACCTTTCGAGCCATTTAAATACCTTAGATTGGTAATAGGTTAATAAGAATCCAGAGGTTAGCTAAAATTGCAAAAATACACATAAATTACGAAGTGCAGTAATACGGCGGCTCAATCGTCTAGCGTACTCTAGAATTCATTATGGCAATTGGAAACAAGGTGGAAACAGTCCTCGACTGCTCTTTCTCACCTATATTGTATACTATATTGTATATAGCATGAGTTGATGGGGATTCCTTAGGAAATTTAATTAAAATATTTAAAGTATATTGAAATAAAATATTAAAATATTTTAAAGATAGAACAAGTTAATTATAATTTATAACAAGGAATAAAAATAAAATAAATCTAAAAATTTAATTAAATTTGGTGAAAAAAAATATTTAAACTATTTTTAAAAAATAAATAAAATTAATTTGAAATAAAATAACATTTATATTTTAATTGATATTTAAAAAAAAAATTAAATGTTAAAATAAAAATATATTAATATTTAAAAGAATAAATATATTAAATTAATTTTTAATATTTTATATAACAAATTTATTTTAAAAAAAAAAAAAAAAAACAGTTATAGTCCCACCGCATTGGGATAATTGGTCTAATCCCGTGTAGACAACAAACATGGGATTGGACTATGATTAATCTAATCCCATGTAACAAACACACCCTAAAACTTGTACTTTTTTTTTTTACAAGTGATGGTTTAAAATAATTTCTATGTACCACTTCCACTGTATTTTCTATTTTATCACGTGAGCAAATACATAATTTATTTTTAAAATATTTAATTTCAAAATAATAAAAGTGTCTAAGAATAAGTTATTTTATACGATTTAATATTAGAATTTGATTCTGTTAAATATAAAATATAACTATTTTTAACTAACTAATAAAATACAACTATTTTTGCTAAAGAAAATGGGAATTCATTGAGTTCTAAATTATCCATTTTCTTTAATACGGTATTACTCAGATGAATTAAATAATCTTACATTCAAAAAGAAATAAAAATAAATATTTAAAAATAAATAATAGCAAGAAAAACAAAATAAATAATGAAAAAAAATAAAAGAATAAATTACCACCTAATTTTATAATAAGAAATTTTGGTTTGCATTTATAATGAATTCAATTTAAATTTATACAAAAATAATATATTAATAAATATTACTAGACATGTTTTTAAATTTTTTATTCTTCAAATTGTTGATAAATTATTGATTTATTGATTATAAATAAATTAAAACTATAAAATAAAGAAAAATACTAAGGATAAGATAAAATGAATTATAGTAATAGATTGACTATTTTAATCCAATAAAGTAAAATATGAGATATTAGGGTTTATTGATTGGACGTGTTAGGTATATCAAATTAAAAATATTAAAAATAATAAAAATCCAAAATAATAATATATAATTTAATATAAATTAAGTAAATACAAATTAATGGTAGTTACAAAATTGACAACGACAAAATAGAGAAAATAAATCGGAAATGATGGTAAAATAAATAAGACATAAAAAATTAGAAGATAGAATTGAATTAAAGAAGTATCTATTTACTTGAGATGGGATTTGAACTGAGCACCATAGTGTAAAAAACAAGACCAACTACCAGCTATACTGATAGCAATATGGGGTTAACAAATCTTAATATATATGTATATATATAATATACACAAAATCAGTTTTTTTTTTTTTAAAAAAAAATTGAGGTAGGGCACGGGCCCTACCTGGTCTCTATGTGGGTCCACCCATAAAAAAAAAATTGAGGTAGGGCACGGGCCCTACCTGGTCTCTATGTGGGTCCACCCCTGCATACATCTCTCATGACTCCTTCAACCGTCAAAATTTATCAACTCATGCAAAATGTAAATCAAGAGAGAGTTTTTTAAAAATTGCCAATATGGGCATATCTCAGCTGGTAGATGGACGAACTTGGGGTTTGGGGAAATGACTCTCAGTTCAGCGGCTCAAATTCTACCAATGAATATCTGGTCATGAATTAATAGATATTGTAAAAAAAGAAAAGAGAGAGTTTTAAAAAGGGGTATTATCACTAAAGTCTCTACATTTTCATTAATTGTCACATTTTTAAACGTCTTTGCTATATTAGTCATTTTAGTCCCTTTTTTTTTTCAAAATACATCACTTTAGTCAATTTGACCAAAAAACTAATGGTCAACTATAACATAATGTATTAAAAAAAAATACAATTTTACACTATATTGTTATTTTTTAATTTTTCGTTTAGTCCTTTTAGTTTCAATAATAGCTGGTTAACCCCTGGAAAGAAAAAAAAAAAAAAAAAAAAAAGTGCCTCCAACAGAAATCGAACCTTTAACCTTAAGGTTAAAAGCCACAAGCTTTCACCAACTGAGCTACTCTAGCTCATTATTGAAGGTTTATTGATTTAAATGTATAGATAGTTATATATTATAAAATACGAGTTTATTTTAAATTATATAAATATGAGTTTATATATATATATATATATATATATTTTTCCCTTTTCAATTTATGGGATTTGATTTTTTTAGGGTTTTTTTTTTTTTTTTATCAAATTGAAATAATATATTTTTTGAAAATGAAAAAATCAAAAAAAAAAAAAAAAAAAAAAAAGAAAGAAAAAAATTTACGGGCTTTTATTTTTTGGATTTTCTAGGTTTCATTTTGTTTTTTTATTTTCTTTTTTCATTTTCATAAATATGTTTTTATATATTTTAATTAAATATGAGTTTATTTTAAATTATATAAATAGGTTTAAATTAGTTTAAACAAATTATATAACTATATATACATTTAAATTAACAAACCTTCAATAATGAGTTAGAGTAGCTTAACTGGTTAAATTTTATGGCTTTTAACTTTATGGTTGAAGGTTCGATTCCTATTGGAGGGGTTTTAGTTTTTTTCAAGGTTTAACCGGCTATTATTGAAACTAGAAGGACTAAAAGAAAAAATAAAAAAATAACAATAAAGGGTAAAATTATATTTTTACACATTCTGTTATAGTTTACCGTTAATTTTTTGGTCAAATGGACTAAAATGATGTATTTTGAAAAAATAAGGGACTGAAGTGACTAATATGGCAAAGACGTTTAAAAATGTGACAATTCATGAAAAAGTAAGGACTTTAGTGATAATACTCCATTAAAAATATATGATTCAATCAACATTTTTTTAATGCACCCGACTTTCGTTCTAAATACACCCACAACCAAATTCGATTGAATTTACAGATCCTCTTTGTTAGGCTGAAATCAGGCCCAATAGAACGGTGATGGCAATTAACCCTACAAAAGCAGCAACAAAAATAAAACAAATTGAAATACAAAGAGAAAACAAAAACATCAATCAATGGCCATGGAAACTATCCATCGCTTCTCGCTACGTCTCCTCCCGATATCTCTCGCTCCAAAACACCTCAAACCCGCCCCGATGTTTTATCCGACCCGAATACCTACCACAAGACCCGAATATCCTACCCCGCTCTCATTCTCCTCGACCCGGAAAACCCACTCGTCCTCCGCAATTACCAAGGCAGGTTGGCTTCTGGGTCTGGGAGAAAAGAAGAAACCAGACGTGCCCACGACAGTAAAAGCGGGTGACCCAGTTTTGCATGAACCAGCCCGAGAAGTTGACCCGAAAGAAATCGGGTCGGAGAAGATACAGAAGATTATTGATGATATATGGTCAAGGTCATGAGGTTGGCTCCTGGTGTTGGGCTTGCTGCTCCTCAGATTGGAGTCCCATTAAAAGTAAGTTTCATTTTTAATTCATTTTATTTATTTAATGAGTTGTACTAAAATGTTTAAACTTGTTGTGAAGTGCACAATTTAATTGTTTATGGAGGTGTTTGTTTAGATTTCTTGTGCTATTGTGTGATTGAAAGTTGTTGAATGTGAATACTAAAATAATTACTTGCAACTTGTTGTGTATGTAATTTGTCTTCAAATGTTTTCTTCTGTATGTTGTTGGTGAAATGATGAATTTCATGAAATTTTGAGCAATGCAATAATTTTATTGTGGCTAATGTTAATCTTATTTGAACCATTAAACTATCATTTGCAAATAGAATCGAAATTGCAAAACTTGAAAGAATTCTATCATATGAGCTGCATTCTCAAATTTTGTTTGGTTCAAAGGAAAGATTATATGTTTAATTTGTTTTATACACTATGACACCTTTTGTTACTTCGTATCAGAGGACTTATTTTGTTTATGAATTACCCTTTTTTGATTTTGTGTTATTTTCATTTCTGCAGATCATAGTTTTGGAAGATACGAAAGAATATATCAGTTATCAAACCAAGGAAGAAGTTAAAGCACAAGATAGACACTCTTTTGATCTTCTGGTATGTTAATTTATCCGTTGATATCTATGTCCTTGTCATCCAATAATTTGCACTTCACAGTTACACTCTACTAGTTCTTCTGAGGCGGCTGATTCTGAACCCGAAGCTTAAAAAGAAGAGTAATAGGACTGCACTATTTTTTGAAGGGTGTTTGAGGTAAAATGAGAACAATTAATTTCTACTATAAAATTGTTTCATCTCTAGCACAATTTTTTTTTTTTTTTTTAAAAAACCGTTGTTGCTATTTCTTGTCCATGCTTAATGAATGCCAGTTGAGATGAAGTGAAGATAATAACTAGTTCCATTAAGCAGTTCATGGTCTAAAACTTCTAAATTCTCAAATCTCGAGTTTCCTTTTAATTTCGTGCAGCAGTAGAAATGTATTAGTATTGAAATTATATCGTTAGCAGCAATTAGAGTTAGGATGGTCTTTAGTGACTTGATGGATGTACTGTTTTCCAAAATATGAAACTTCAATTCTATTGTCTCAAATGAAGTCCATAAAGTAAAGGAGTATCATTTGTGAGGCTTCATTTTTATCATAGCATGATGTATTTTACATTTTCATGCTTTAGAAGTTATGAGCTTTTTCAAGTTTGCTTATGAATGAATTCTTATTCTGCTTAGTTTCTACGAGAAAATGCTTAAAATGAAACTGAAATTGGGTCAACGAAGAATGGAAGATCGATTTTTTTTTTCAGTTTAGGTTGGACATGATTTGGATAAGGTAGGTATAGTTTGCAATGTGACTATGTGAGTTAGTGAGTGAGATGGATATCACCCTTCAAAACTGGTGTAACTCCTCCGATTATAGTTGAAAGAAATGAACAGTAGTATTAGGAAGAGACTCTGAGAAAAGATATGAGAAATTATGCTTCTTCCTGGTTTATCTCGTAAGTTTCTTCCTCCTACTTTCCATTTCTTTATTACTTTTTCCGATTTAACCATCGAAGGATTCAGCCAGTGCTGCTACTGGCAATCTCTGATTTTTTGTCACTTTATGCAAGTTGATATCCATTTCATTAATTCACAAACCTGATACGGCTACAGGCTATCTTGGTCCAAATCACATCCATCCTAAATAAAGATCCGATCTTCGGTGTAACTTGAATGGATAAATGTAATGTTTCTTATTCTTTGATGATATAGTCGATGGAATTCTGTGGATAAATTGTCGCAGAATTCACTCATATCCTAAAATGAGCAAATATCAGTGTCAACAGTATTGTGTCATACATTTACATTTACTAGTTACATTTATATTTCATCCTAAAATGAATGGGAGAGAAGCTGAGACCTGCTTCCCAGGACTACTAAACTATATATATATATAATAAATAAAGAAAAGAGAGATGAGAAAGATTAGAGAGAATATTTACTATGTAGATTTATATTGATTTCAAGACTAACCAACAATTACAATAGAAATGATATATTTATAGACAAGTAAACATAGGGGTCCTTATTGTAATTTCCCTATGTATGCATTGCTGTCTCAAGCTCTCCCACATAACATTGCTGCCTCAATTAGATATTCTCTCTAATCTTTCTCATCTCTCTTTTCTTTATTTATTATTTCATTTATTTACAACATATTTATATATATATATAAAGAGAGAGAATAGCTTTCAAATATGGGATCTTGGATTTATTGAAATTTTTGGGATCCCATTTTGGTTGTTGGGTATTTGGGTTGGATCCAACGGCCAAAAAGAAACGTTAAAATAGAGAGAAAAAGCAAGAGAGGGGTTAATGTGAGGTGATGAGACAACATGAGAGAGAAAGAGAGAGAGATGAGAGCAAACAAAGGAGAGAACAAGAGAGAAGACAAGATGTTGACTGTGAGCACGATGATACATGCAAGGATAGAGAAAGAGAGTGGGGAGTGTAATTGATTGGTGTGCCCCATTTTATTTTATTTTTTTATAAAATAAATAAATAAATAAATAAATAAATAATAAAAAATTTACCATTCATTTGGGTCGTTGGATTGATCCAATCCAACAGCCAAAATGTGATCCAAAAATTTACAAATTTGGGATCCTGTATTGGAAAGCTACCCTACACGACCCAAATGAATGGAAAATTAAAATAAAAAAAAATAAAAAATAAAAAAAGGGGTCCCACCAATCAACTACAATCACTCCCCCTCTCCTGTTCTCTCTCCTTGTCTATCTCAATAGGGCTCACCGGTCAACATCACGCCCTCTCTCTCGTTTTCTCCCCTTTGTTTGCTCCCCTCTCTCATTTTTTTATCTCTTGCTGTCTCATCACATCACATCAACCTCTTTTTCGCTTTTTCCCAGTGTCAACGTTTATTTTTAGTCATTGGATTCAATCCAATAGCCAAAATGGAATCCCAGAAATTTCAACAATCTGAGATCCCGTATTTGAAAGCTACTATATATATATATAGTCAGAATCGGCAGCTCCTAAAAATTACACAATTTGTTGACCCTTGGATTATGATGTGTCGGATGGCTGAGATGCACTCATACATTTAGTTACAATTACATTTATACACTTCAAATAAATATACTCTCTCTTCTCTATTCTTTAATGCATTTTCTTTCCTCTCTCATTAATCATTATTAATAAAAAACTTATTAATTAATATTTCTCTCTCTCTTCTGTCCTAATATTGCCATTTCTCTCTCATACATTTCTTGCCACATGCATCTCTCTCATATTTATAAATTCACTTTTCTCACTCCAAAATCCTAGTTTAATGTTTACTACCATAACACTTTTTTTACACTCATAAATGAATTAAGAAGTTCATTATTTATTTTACACCCATGAATGAATTAAGAAGTTCATTATTTATGTTACACTCATGAATGAATAAAGTAAGTTAAAAATAATTAAACAAATAAGAATTTTAAAATGAATAATAAGTATTGAAAATTTACCGGATTGGTTAATAAGTCCTCCAAAGGCTGTGACATTTTGTATTTTGTTAAAGTGGGATTTATGATGATGTGTTTGATAATGGGAAAGCTATGTTTTTAGATTAAAATGGTGTTTATTGAATTTTGGTGATTTTACTTTGTTTTTAGTTCATGTATTAAGATGTTGCCTAGGTTTTAGATTTTTCACCATTTTCAAAATTATCATTTTAGCTTTCGGTATCAAATTATTTTTGTCCCCATCAGAATATCGTAATTTTAGGATTATATTTTAAATGATCATGTTGGTTAAAGGGACTTCAAATTAACAAACAATTAGAAGTTGCTAGACATGAAAAAGGGGATTTTGAAACTTTTTGCATTTCTGTCATAATCTTTACTTTTATTTTCTCTAAGTTGGTAATTTTTTCTTCCTTGGCAGTGTTGATGGATACAGAGCAATGGTGGAGAGATATCTAGATGTTGAGGTAACAGGTTTCGATCGTAATGGCCGGCCCATCAAAGTAGATGCTAAAGGTTGGCAAGCGCGGATTTTACAGCATGAATGTGATCATTTGGAAGGAACTCTCTATGTTGATAAGATGGTACAAAAAACCTTCCGAATATCTGAAAATTTGGACTTACCCCTTGCCGAAGGATGCCCCAAGCTTGGGGTCTGCTAGGTCATGCCTGTATACAGCTCGACCTGTCAGCCTTTAGAGAACAAAGGTTAAGGTCTAAATTTGAGTTTGAGGCTTACGTAATCTTTTCAGTAATAGCAATGCACAACTTTTAATTTGGTCTAGGAAATGCAGGGAATTTTTTTTTCTCCGATTCACTGTATTTCATACTGCGAATTACATTTAAGCATTTATTGAATTATTGTAGAATGATTTGAAGTTATTGTAAGTGTTAGTATTGTGTTTATTGAATTTGGCATTTGACATCATTTCCAATGTAGATGATATTTTCCTAATAAGATGTGGTACTGTTCAGTCTCGAGCGAGTGTTTGAAGTTTGAACCTAGAAATGTTCATTTCAGATATTATCATTTGAGAGAAGGCCTCACTATCTTTTGTGCTGTAGCCTGTACAATAATACTAGTGTTATATTGATTACAGCAAATACCTTCCCAGATGAAGGAAAGCCGATGCAGTTTTTGCTAGTTTTATCCGTTGACAGGCAGCGACAATACATCTTGCCAATATCTATGATCATAACAGGCTGACACATACATTCTGAATGTACTAAGAACTCTGAGAAAAAGTTTTCCTATAAAGAATGTGAAATCTATGAAATGAATAACGTTACGAGCTAAACCGGTATCATCCGGACCAGACAAAAATAATAAGCAAGGCATCGTAAAATTGCAATTCCAAACAGATAGTTCAAATGACATTTCGTAGCAAACATCAGTCTGTTTTAATGATACAAAACAATGGCATTAAAATCCATTTAACACTCGGGCAGACTATAAGAGTAAAACACTAGACAAAATATGTACAAAGATCGAAAACTATATACAACTACAACGTACTCAAAATGTCCACCTTCATTGGAGCAAATTTTTTATGAGCCTTGCACAAATGAATTTAGCTGCCATAGAAACTTATACTATATTTGCCAGAAAAAATGATTCCGAAAAAGCCCTGCCCGATTAATGCACTAGAAATGAGCTCCTGGCTAGGCCTTACATATACTCAGAAAAGACTGACCTTCTCTTTAGAAAGAATGAATAGCGAAGTCCAACGGGACCTTCTGCTGAATAAAGCCTTCGGTGCAAGCAAAGCAAGAAGGGGGATCTACTATACCAAGACTTGACCCGTAAGCTTCCCAACAGAATGATGTTGTGGTCTCCCCAGTAGGTGAAACAAGTTGAACATCTTCCAAATACAAGCCTTGACATGGTAAGTCATCACTGCATGCAAATCTTATCGATTCCTCTGTAGCCGAAGTTCCTTTAATGTTCTTAAACGATATGTTCTTCACTCTAACAGCTAAAGTCTGCAGTCAATCAAATATAAGGTGCGACAATTTTCATTAGAATGTATATATAATCAATCAGTTCTTTTCTAAACATAAGATCATTAGAAAGAAACAGTTGTCTAAATTAGGAATTGTTTTCGACGAAGTTCTAAAATTGGTTGTACAAAATAAAATCACACAACTTTTTGTTTAGCCATTCTATTGCAAGAATTAGATTTAGGAAGAATATCATACCTGGTTTTCACAAGGCACCAGTGAATCACAATAATATTGGTCTATTATAATTGGATTCGATACATTATCCATCAAAATATTCTGGAACATAATATCCGTGGCAAAACCACTACCTCCCTGATAGAAATATCAAACAAGCTTGATTTAGAATAGGATCGATTTTCAGATTGCACGTGAACACACAGGAGAGAGAGGCAGAAAGATCCTGGGAAGAGTACTACCTGCCATGTTTTAATCCGCACCCCGTTCTCAGTGTTGGAAATAAATGCTCCATCAACAATTATATCATGAACCTGTGCCCACGACTCCACAAGTCGAATTTTCCCAAGCTTCCAATGCTAAAAGAAACAGATTATAATTAGTCAAGGTTTTCATGCCACACGCAGTCCTGATTTGTGTGAAAGTAGTACTTAGTTCTTACTATGGTCGGCAAAATATGGATCCAGATCCAACCCAGATCCAGATCCACAAAATGCCCATTAAACTGAAAGGGTCTATACCCGACCCAGATCCATTAAATAATCACCTGGTTCGGTTCTATATCCGACCCATTACTATTACGGGTTTTACCCGACCTGTCCATGACCCAATATATGCTTGTTTTGACCCGGATTTTTTAACCAGATTTTGACCCGGATTTTTTGACCCGGTTTTTTTGGGCCACAATTTTTACAATCTAAATTTTTTGGCCCATAAGATTTTTGGGCCTGAATTTTTTTTACCAAAATCAATTGAACATAAATATTTGATTCAATTAAAAAGTTGAAAGTTTTACAAGCCCATTAAAATTCTAATTTCTTAATATATCCATAACACATCCATAACAGTCTCCAAATATTAATTTTTTACAACCCATCCAATTAAAAAATAAAATAAAAATCATACGGATGCTAATGGCTCTTCCTTATCTATTGTAGCATATATCTTTTCCTCCGGAATGCCACCTAAAAAAAAATCAAGTAAAAAAATAATAATTAGTAGCAACCAATATTATATAAGTATTAAGTATAACTAAATTAGAAACTAATTCGATACCTCGAATAGGAGCCCACATCCAATTTTGTGTACACATCAAGGCCTCGAGCGTGTCTGGATGCAATCTTTTACGATATGGACTCAAAAATCTATCTCCAGCACTAAAAGCGAACTTTGAAGCCACTGTAGACACAGGAATGGCCAAAATGTCCCTTGAGTAGCATTTAACAACTTCCCACAAAAATCACATTTTGCCATCCTAATACCATTAACATCAACCCTAGTCATGTAATTACAAACAAATGATGTTCCTTTCTTCTGTTTAGAGCCACCTGAAGCATTACTTGGCTCAATATCTTCATTATTACCACTACTCATAGAAACATTTACTTGAGATTCTTCAATACTAGTCATGTTTAGCTACCTAACAACACATCATTTAACACATTCAAAACTAGTAAACCATATTGTATTAACCATCAAAAACAGTAACTAAGAATATAAAAGTAGAATATATCAATTCCTTGAACCTCAGCAGCAACAATCCTCAATTCAACATAAGAATATAACAACTACTGGCTTTACAGTATCAAAACAGACACAGATCCAATTTTTGTATTGTTGGGCATGTTTATAACCACCGATACTTTGGACTCCGATATTCAATACACATCCGATTATAACACGGAGTTCATAGCCACTGCAGCGTATATCATCCGAATATTCACCCACCGTTTGCACATGAATACCGACTACATTTCGGAGGTCATAAGTGTCAGACCTGACCTTTACTGAGCACATTTTGGCAGCTGTCGGCATCAGCAAATGCGGTTTCGACGCGTGTCCCGAGCTGTCAGACTTGAGGCTATAAAATGCCTCATTTTTACCTTGCAGGGGACTTTTGAAATTTTTCTTACCTTTAACTCTGAATAATTACTGTACACTACCAGTAAATCATTGCTGTAAATTCATTCTCATATATATATATCTCTCCGTCTTGGAGGGCACCATTCCGGAGGCTCATTTTTGCCCTCAACATTTGGCGCTAGAAGGAGGGGGTGAAGATCAACGCCTTCGCGGAAACAATGAATCCACAACCTGACGACGCTTATCGGAATATAAACCTCGAACTGAGACCCCCTGGGACGAGCGATCATCCACAGATCCCGCAACAACAACAGCAGCCCCTTTATCCAGCACCGGCCAACCTGGGAGCCACGGGGGGACCACAACCATTACCCGCAAACTATGGATATTACCCCTATCCAGGCCAGTTTCCGATTCAGAACCAAATGTTCGGTTATCAGGGACTTCCGCAGCAGTATCCCCAGATGCCGATAAACCCATTTTATCCTTCAATTCCGCAACATGCCTACTACCCGCAAGGGTACCCGCCAATGTATGCTCCACAGCAGGCACCTCCGCAAGTGAACGATCCAGTAATCCAAGGGATCACCAGCAGACTCGAGACATTGGCCCAGAATGTGACAAGGGTGATTAATGTTGTGGATGGAGGTGGGCATCAGGGGGACTCGGACGAAGTAAATTCGCGTGCGGAGGGAGGTCTCCCCGAAGCACCGCCTACGGAGAGAAGAAGAAGACGTCACCATACCGCACAGTTCGTGGAACCGAACCAGGGGGAACATATGAATCAACAAGCACCGCAAAGAATTGTAGGGACAACACGCAGCCGAGAAGAGCGAGACGGTGTTATCCAGGAAGAAGTACCGAGGAGAACGAGACACCGGCAAAGCCTTCCCGGCGGATCTCGTAATCAAGAAAGAGATACCGAGAGAAATACTTTCGCTGATCCCGAGGCCTTTCGGGACCTACAAGATCAGCTTGCAGACATTCAGGACCAAATCCATTTCGGCCACAGGCGCTCATCAAGCCATAGAGAGAGCCCCTTCACCGAAGAAATTACAACAGTGCAGATTCCGAACAATTTTAGGATGCCCCGTAAAGACATGTGTGGTTTCGGAGGAACAGGAGACCCCGATGATCACCTTGATTCATATCTCGATTGGATGAATATGCAGGGAGCGTCTGATGCCATTAAATGTAGGGTCTTTCCCTTGACCCTCTCGGGGGATGCACGAACATGGTACGGGGGCCTGAAGAGGCAGAGCATATCCTCGTTCAATGAATTGTCAAAGGAATTCCGAAGTGGGTTCGTGGCGAGTCGAAGAAGAAGGAGACATATGGTCCATTTGACATCCATCAAGCAGAAGGATTCCGAAACCATCAGAGAGTACATGAAGAGGTTCACGGAGGCAGCGAGGCAAGTCCAAGACTTCAGTGAAGTGGGGGCCGTGATGGCTTTCACTCAAGGACTTCAACAGGGCCGCTTAAGTTGGTCGCTATCAAAGAGAGGCCCAACCACTTACCGAGAGTTAATGGAGAGAGCAGAGAAGTATGCCACCGCAGAAGATGTCAGTGATAGTAAAAGTCACGCAACCTCCGCAGAACCTAGTGAGCCCCCGAGGAGATGGGGAAAGCAAGCCAAAGACAAAGGAAAGGAACCTCAGATATCCAGGCAGGTTAATACCGGGAGTTACGCCCGGAACACAAGGATGCCACCGAGAGATAAGTTTGATCAATACACTCCCCTGAAATTCCCACTCGACAGAATGCTTGAGATAGCCGAAAAAGAAAAGCTGCTGCGGCAGCCAGGTCCGCTACATACACCACCAGAGAGGAGAGATCGGAGGATATACTACAAATTCCATAATGACCACGGTCATGAAACAAGGAAATGCCAAGATCTCAGAGACCAGATTGAAGAAATAGTACGGGATGGAAAACTCCGGGAGTATGTTAAAGCGCAAGAAACGGGTGAGAAGACACCAAAGGTTATACAATCAAGCCACCGATCTGGCGCAGTCACGCAAGACTCTGACGATGAAGAACCCATCAATTACATTGATTCAATACCCGCAGTGGGGGATTTCGGATCAACGTCTTCAGGTAAGGCACCAGCTTCGGTATGCCTAGCAACAACTCGAGAAGAAGCTCCTCAAGATTGGGGACCGATCGCATTTTCTACCGCCGACACGGTCGGGGTTAGATACCCTCATTGCGATGCTTTGGTCATCTCGGTCAAGGTCGGAAACCGTACGGTGAAGAGAACCCTCATCGATCATGGGAGTTCTCTAGATATCATTCATTGGGACCCATTGCAGAAGCTGGGGTACACTCTTCAACAATTACAGGCTTCACGATACTGCATCAGAGGTATTGGAGGTCATCGTACAAGACTAGTGGGCCAGATAGAATTGCCAGTGAGATTCGGAACAAGACCTCAGATACGTACAGTTTGGGTCTGCTTCCAAGTGGTGGACATCCCTTTTCCCTTTAATATCCTGATCGGAAGACCAACTTTGTATGCCCTCCGGGCGGTTACTAGCATTTATTCCTTGAAGATGAAATTTCCAACCGAAGCTGGTACGGGGGAAGTAAGTGCCGATCAAGAAGAGTATAAGAGATGTATCCAGATCGGGTCGAATCTGGTGCTCACCATTGGCAATTACAATACAGTGCCTCGCCCGATGGCAAGCATGACAAAGATCAGAAAACCAAAGAAGAAACCGATCGGAGAGATAGCCGAGGCTGAGGCATCCGATCCAACCCCACTTGATGAGATTCTTGTTACAAGTCTTGATCCTCGAGAGGTAGGCTCGCAACCGGTCGGCGAACCCACCGAGAAGTTACTGAGTATTACCCTCCGCGATAGCGAACCGAAGAAAACAGTTCTTATCGGGGCCAGTTTGGACCCGATGGTCAAGAAGGAAGTGATAGAACTCCTAAGGGAATTTTCGGACATATTCGCATGGAGCCACACAGACATGCCCGGAATAGATCCTTCCGTAATTTCGCATTCCCTAAATGTGGATCCGATGTCAAGACCAGTATCCCAGAGAAGAAGATCTTTCAACAGCGAGCGGTATGAGGCGATAGCTACCGAAATAGACAAACTTCTGAAAGCAGGATTTATCCGGAACCTAGACTACAATGAATGGTTGTCAAATGTAGTCTTGGTGAAAAAGAAAGACGGAAGGTGGAGAATGTGCGTTGACTTCACTGACTTAAATAAAGCATGTCCGAAAGATAGCTTCCCTCTACCGAGAATAGACCAGTTGGTAGACGCCACAGCAGGCCACAAATTGCTCAGTTTCATGGACGCCTACTCCGGATACAATCAAATTCGGATGGATGAGATAGACGAGGCTAAGACAGCTTTTATCACCGATCGGGGAGTATATTGCTATAAGGTGATGCCCTTCGGCCTCAGGAATGCCGGAGCTACCTATCAGAGACTCGTTAATCATATATTTCATCAAGAGATCGGGAGAACCATGGAAGTTTATGTAGACGACATGTTAACCAAGTCAGTTACAGCTCAAGAGCATGCCTCAAACCTTCGAAGGACCTTCCAACTTTTGAGACAGTATCAGATGCGACTGAATCCCACAAAATGTGCATTCGGGGTTTCCTCAGGAAAATTCCTTGGATTCATGGTTCATCAAAGAGGGATCGAAGCCAACCCCGACAGAATCAGAGCCGTAAGAGGACTCCTTCCGCCGAGAAAGGCAAAAGATATACAGAGGCTGAATGGCATGATTGTGGCCCTATCCAGGTTCATTTCAAGACTGACCGATAGATGCCTCCCGTTCTTCAAGGCTTTAAAGCATAAAGGGGACTTCTGTTGGACATCCGAATGTCATACCGCATTTGAAGACCTCAAAGCCTACCTTCAGAAGCCCCCGATGTTAGCAAAACCTTCGATAGGAGACACGTTATTCCTTTATCTAGCGGTATCGGAGGTATCTGTTAGCTCAGTATTGATCAAAGAAGAAGGATCCACTCAGAGAGCGGTATATTACGTAAGTAAGAGCATGAAAGAACCCGAAACACGGTACCCAGCAATTGAGAAGATGGCCCTCGCCCTTATAGTGACATCAAGGAAACTCCGACCCTACTTCCAGTCTCACCCGATCATAGTGTTGACAAATCAACCACTCCGACAAGTCCTTCAGAAACCGGAATTGTCCGGAAGACTTACCAAATGGGCAATGGAACTCAGCGAGTTTGATATTCAATTTAAACCAAGAACAGCCATAAAAGGGCAAGCGGTGGCAGATTTCATCGCTGAATATTCAAACCCCGATATCCTGAGTCTATCCGCGGAAGTAGTACCGCGATGGGAAATGTATGTAGATGGATCCACTAACCGACATGGCAGTGGGGCCGGAATAATCATCAAGACTCCCGATGGCAGCATAACTCAGACAGCCCTCCGGTTTGATTTCAGAGCTACGAACAATGTCGCCGAATATGAGGCATTGGCTACCGGTCTGAAGATAGCATTGAACATGGGGGCAGAATTTATCACCGTCTACAGCGACTCCCAATTGATCGTCAATCAGGTTAATGAAAACTACCAAGCCCGAGATCCCGAGATGAAATCATACCTCAAAAGAGTGAAGGAACTAATAGGGAGATTCACCCAATGCATGATCATCCGAATCTCGAGAGATCACAACTCCCAAGCCGATGCTTTAGCAAAGCTTGCTTCAACCACCGAAATGAAACTCCCGAGAACAGTTACAGTATTCCGTCTCCCGGAATCCAGTATACATGAAGACCAGGAAACCGCGGTGCTGATCCCTGACACACACACCGACACATGGATGACCCCCATAACGGACTATCTCCGTGAAGGAACCTTACCGCCTGAAAGAAATCTCGCTCAAAAAATAAGAAGGCAAGCATCCCGTTACCTGATCATTAATGGATCCCTCTACCGGCGAGGCTTCTCTCTACCCTACCTCCGATGTGTCGGTCCTCCACAATCCAATCAGATACTTCAGGAAGTCCACAGCGGCACCTGCGGTAGCCATTCAGGCGGAAGAAACCTTGGCCACCGAATAGTCCGACAGGGATACTTCTGGCCTACATTGTTCAGAGAAGCAAAAGAACATGCGGAGTCATGTGATCGGTGTCAGAGAACCGGTCCTGTACCACGTCTACCAGCCGAAGCATTAACCCCCATGTCCGCACCATGGCCATTTGCAAGATTCGGAGTGGATATCATCGGACCCCTTCCTAGAGGAACATCCGACAAGAAATTCGCCGTCGTGGCAATTGATTATTTCACCAAGTGGGTTGAGGCGGAGGCTTTGAAACACAGCACCGAGGCAAACACAACGAATTTCATCAAGCATTCCATAATTTACAGATTCGGAGTTCCTGACACTTTAATTGCCGATCACGGGACCCAATTTGACAACAATAAATTACGGAAGGTATGTTCGGATTTCCACATAAATCTGAAATTTTCCTCTCCTGCCCATCCTCAAAGCAATGGTCAGGTCGAAGCTGTCAACAAGACAATCAAAACCCTCCTCAAACGAAAATTGCGGTCTCGGAAGGGAGGATGGGTCGAGAAACTTCCGGAGGTTTTATGGGCTATTCGGACCACGCCACATTAGGCTACAGGCGAAACACCATACTCCTTGGCCTTCGGAACAGAGGCAGTTATACCGACCGAAACTTCTATTCCCACAAGAAGGGTAACCTCATACAATCCGGGGGACAATGATGAGGAACTCCGAGCTTGCCTCGAGGAACTGGAAGAAAAGAGAGATATGGCAAGAATAAGAACATCTCATCACCAACTGAAAATCACCAAGTACCACGATAGTAAAGCCCGAGTTCGAAGATTTAACCCGGGCGACCTTGTCCTGAAGAAAATCCTACCTTCTTCCGGCAATCTGAGGGACAGATGGGAAGGACCTTATATCGTAGATTCTGTGTCAATGAAGGGAGCCTACAAGTTGAAAACCGAAGATGGTACACCGTTGAAGAACCCATGGAATGCAGACCACCTGAAGAAGTACTACCAATGAACTCCGGAAATTGTAAGGAAAAGACAATTCAGTATGTAAACTTTTGGGTATGTTAATTATATAAATTCAGTTGTGTTTGATTATCTTACACTGTCACTTTTATTAATTTTCGGAGCACAATTATCTCCAGAGGGTATTAACCCCGAGAAAAGCACCTTGAGTGCCAAAGACTCTCTAAGGGGAGCATAAAAGTCTCCAATCTCGGAGCACAATTATCTCCAGAGGGTATTAACCCCGAGAAAAGCACCTTGAGTGCCAAAGACTCTCTAAGGGGAGCATAAAAGTCTCCAATCTCGGAGCACAATTATCTCCAGAGGGTATTAACCCCGAGAAAAGCACCTTGAGTGCCAAAGACTCTAAGGTGAGCATGAAAGTCTCCAATCTCGGAGTACAATTAGCTCCGGGGAATGTTAACCCCGATAAAAACACCTTGAATACAAAATACCGAGTGCTATTGACTCAGAATTATTAAAATGTTATCATGCAGAATTACAATATTATTTTTACGAAATTCCGAAATTATCATACACCGAGTTAATAACTACTATAAGTAAGCAAAGATAAAAATCAAGAGAGAAGAGTCAAAATCTGATATCATTTCAATACCGACATTGAAGTACGGAATGTATATCATTAGTTCATTCACATATAAAAAAATAATAAAAATTCGGTTTAACATTAACCTCCGAAAAAAAAAAATAATACAGAATCAAAATCAAAATTAAAAATCAAAAACAAAAGAAAGCAGGACTGTCAGGCTCCGATAATCATTCTTCGTCGGCAGCTTTATCGGCGGGGCGGTCAGAAGCGAACCTCTCATCATCATCGGAGACTGCTTCAAGCTCATTCTCCGAGAGGGGCTCCTCTTGAAAATTTTCAGATTGATCAGCCACCGAAATGACTTCAGCCCTTTTGCGGTTCTCGGTAGCCTTCTTCACGTCCACCTCAAATGCCGAGAAGTCGAAGTCAGGGTATGAGCGAAGCAGGAGCTTCCGCACATCATCCACCGCCTTGTCAAAGATGCCCTCCTGCATCTCAGCAAACTCATCTGATGCGAGGAACATCTCGACACCGTTCTCACCCAGCTCACCCTTCATCCTCCGAATTGATTCGTTTGCCTTCTTCAGGCGCCCCCGATAATCACAGAGCTTCGTCTGCTTTGCCCTGCAGAGGTCTTTGGCCTTCCAGTAGGACTCAGACATCCCGCTTATTATGGACCTCTGATGCCCCACCAGCTCCTCAGACTCTTGGAGCTTGACGTCTGCGTCCCCTTTCTCTTTGCGGAGTCTATCGAATCTCCGCTTCGCATCTGCATACTTATCTTCCATATGCAGAAGACTGGCGAAGGCCTGACATCCGAAAAACAGCCAAAGGAAACATTAAAGTCAGTATTACCATCCGAAAGGAATAAGTTGTAAACAATTTATCATCAAAAGAACTAAGCATTACCTGGAGAAAATGGGCTTGCCCGTGTCGGATTCTGTCGACATTCGACATCTTTCCATACCCGGAGATCTCCCCACTCCGGAGAAGATCCTGCCCATGCCGGCACAGGTACTCCACACCTGTTTCGGGATTGATGGGCTTAGTCCCGGAGCTGGACCCCAATATTGGGGGAGTTCTGAAATAGTTAGGCGAAACGCCCGTGTCCCTCAGAGCCACGCCGCGGTGAGTAGACTCCGGGGCGTTATTGTCGGAGTCTATAATCTCCACATCCTCTTGCTCATTCCCGGGAACGGGAAGAGTTCCCGGCATGGAAGGAATCGCTTCGGGAACCTCGGAAGAGCCCCCGATTATAGCAATTGATACGGAGGGCGCCTCACCCCTTGTTCTTTTCAGAGGCGGAACTTCTTCAAGGTGTTCCTCCTCATCCACAAGGCTCGGAGGAGGCCTAATCACCCTCCGTTTCTTCTTGTCTCCGCCCCTTGCCCTGTCAGCCATCCTCCCCTTGGCAGTTTCAGTGATTTTTTCTGACGAAGAAAAAGACAAATACTAAGGCATAAATTCAGAAAATACAAATACCGAAATAATGATCATTATCAGAAGCTTACTTTTCTTCGATAAAGTTTTCTCCACTTTACGTCTTCTGGCCTCCGTAAGATCCACGATGAAGCCTAATTCGTGCAACCTTCGGTCGTCCAGAAGAAAGTCGACGTGTCTCCTATCGGGGGAAACTAGCCAAGCGTCTGAAATGCGCTTCCGCTCCTCCCTGGTAAGATCCTCCGATGGTACACGCTCCCACGCAGCTGCCGAAAAAACACACTTAGCAGATAAACGAAGTAAAAATTAAGCAACAAACAAAACAAAACACCGATAAATTACGGGGGGTTCCAAACACCTGGGATGTTGAACACTGAACGAACTCTCTGAGCTTTGCCACCGAGCCGCAAGTCTTTGCCCCAGTCGCCACCCGCGACAAACCAGGTCTTCTTCCACTCTTTATTCGAAGACGGCAGCCCGGTGATCAGAGGTTCGCCGTCTTGCTTATCCCGAGAAGCAAGAGCCCACCAGCCATCACCCCCCGATTTATGGGAGTAGAGGCTGTAGCAGTGTCCAATCTCCGCAAATGTTGGAGGCGAATACTTCATCCCCCGCCACAATGAATACATTCCGATTATCACTCTCCAAGCATTCGGATTTAATTGGGCCGGGGCTACCCCTATTTCCCTCAATACCCTCCTAAGATACGGTTGTAACGGTAGTCTAGCCCCAATCTCCAGGAACGCAGGATGGAAAGCTACCGATGATCCTTCTGGATTGCTAGCTCTCTCTCCCTCCCTCGGGATCCTCAGACCCACCGTTCTCGGGATTGAGAACTCTGTGGCAAGTTTATGTAACTTCGCCACATCTATCCTATTCTCTTCTATATGGTTGATAGCAAACCTCGTGTGATCTATCTGATCTCTGACATCCTCCTCAGAGTTATACCCCGCGATACACCTAACAGGACCGGCACCCGAAGTACCGGCCTGAACATTTTGAGGCAGCTGCTGAACCTCCGGACTACCAACATCCGACTCATTTCTATCCCCGAAGACACTCCTAGTACTACTACCCGCGGACTCTCTCCCCGACGTAGACTCCGAAGAGTCAGATCCTGAACTAGACACGTCCCTACGATTCGGAACTCCAACCTTCCTCACCATCAGGACACTTTGACTACTGCTGAAAGGTAAAGATTGAATATTGCGTTTCGGAGTCTAACCTGTTCTTTTCTACTTTTTGTCCTCTTCGCTGAAAATACCGAAGACGCTCTGATCAATTGCAAAGACACAAGTGAGGAGTTTCAATCTCTACACCACTATATATAGGGGACAAAATGTGCGGGAATACGCAACGCCAGAATCGAGGCCACCGCGAAACGACACCTGTCTGTCGCCATCCATGGGTTGCCACGTGCCATTCGCCGATTGCACACCGCGCCGACCAGACGATCATTGAGATCCCGCACACTAACACCGAGTCCATTCTTGAAGGCCGATCGATCAACTCCCGCAGTCGATCAAGTCCCGAGAGTTTCCGACTGAGGGACTTGAGGGGGAAATGTTGGGCATGTTTATAACCACCGATACTTTGGACTCCGATATTCAATACACATCCGATTATAACACGGAGTTCATAGCCACTGCAGCGTATATCATCCGAATATTCACCCACCGTTTGCACATGAATACCGACTACATTTCGGAGGTCATAAGTGTCAGACCTGACCTTTACTGAGCACATTTTGGTAGCTGTCGGCATCAGCAAATGCGGTTTCCTGGTCTTCATGTATACTGGATTCCGGGAGACGGAATACTGTAACTGTTCTCGGGAGTTTCATTTCGGTGGTTGAAGCAAGCTTTGCTAAAGCATCGGCTTAGGAGTTGTGATCTCTCGAGATTCGGATGATCATGCATTGGGTGAATCTCCCTATTAGTTCCTTCACTCTTTTGAGGTATGATTTCATCTCGGGATCTCGGGCTTGGTAGTTTTCATTAACCTGATTGACGATCAATTGGGAGTCGCTGTAGACGGTGATAAATTCTGCCCCCATGTTCAATGCTATCTTCAGACCGGTAGCCAATGCCTCATATTCGGCGACATTGTTCGTAGCTCTGAAATCAAACCGGAGGGCTGTCTGAGTTATGCTGCCATCGGGAGTCTTGATGATTATTCCGGCCCCACTGCCATGCCGGTTAGTGGATCCATCTACATACATTTCCCATCGCGGTACTACTTCCGCGGATAGACTCAGGATATCGGGGTTTGAATATTCAGCGATGAAATCTGCCACCGCTTGCCCTTTTATGGCTGTTCTTGGTTTAAATTGAATATCAAACTCGCTGAGTTCCATTGCCCATTTGGTAAGTCTTCCGGACAATTCCGGTTTCTGAAGGACTTGTCAGAGTGGTTGATTTGTCAACACTATGATCGGGTGAGACTGGAAGTAGGGTCGGAGTTTCCTTGATGTCACTATAAGGGCGAGGGCCATCTTCTCAATTGCTGGGTACCGTGTTTCGGGTTCTTTCATGCTCTTACTTACGTAATATACCGCTCTCTGAGTGGATCCTTCTTCTTTGATCAATACTGAGCTAACAGATACCTCCGATACCGCTAGATAAAGGAATAACGTGTCTCCTATCGAAGGTTTTGCTAACATCGGGGGCTTCTGAAGGTAGGCTTTGAGGTCTTCAAATGCGGTATGACATTCGGATGTCCAACAGAAGTCCCCTTTATGCTTTAAAGCCTTGAAGAACGGGAGGCATCTATCGGTCAGTCTTGAAATGAACCTGGATAGGGCCACAATCATGCCATTCAGCCTCTGTATATCTTTTGCCTTTCTCGGCGGAAGGAGTCCTCTTACGGCTCTGATTCTGTCGGGGTTGGCTTCGATCCCTCTTTGATGAACCATGAATCCAAGGAATTTTCCTGAGGAAACCCCGAATGCACATTTTGTGGGATTCAGTCGCATCTGATACTGTCTCAAAAGTTGGAAGGTCCTTCGAAGGTTTGGGGCATGCTCTTGAGCTGTAACTGACTTGGTTAACATGTCGTCTACATAAACTTCCATGGTTCTCCCGATCTCTTGATGAAATATATGATTAACGAGTCTCTGATAGGTAGCTCCGGCATTCTTGAGGCCGAAGGGCATCACCTTATAGCAATATACTCCCCGATCGGACTTTTGAAATTTTTCTTACCTTTAACTCTGAATAATTACTGTACACTACCAGTAAATCATTGCTGTAAATTCATTCTCATATATATATATATCTCTCCGTCTTGGAGGGCACCATTCCGGAGGCTCATTTTTGCCCTCAACATGTATAAAGCACTACAAGTTATTTATTTATGAAAGAAGCAGCATGTTATTTATTTTTGAAAGTATAAAGCAACTTCTTACCTTAAACCATGGCCAGGCCCACAGGCAATATTTCTGATTTTGATCCGCGAAGAATTGTTGACTATAGAGACGCAGTCGTCTCCTGGATACAGAATTTTAAGAATACAATCAACTAAAAAAACAATAAATTTAGCAGATTATGTCAACATCAAAATATAGCTTCCTATTATGATTTATGATAAATGGCACAAAACCATTAAACTATCCACTCACATACATATCTTAGCAAGCTGGAGCCACAAAATAACATGAAATACCATAATTCACAATACTTTTGTTTGATTGCATAATTTCTACGAAAAAGGATTAATGCTTGCACACCTATGAACTTCATAGAGTAATAAGAGAAAAAAATTCCGGTGATCAATAAAATTGTACAACTAATAGACTGCAGCGGTTTCTGAAGATAACCAACCTGTTTCTACTAAGCTATCCTTGACTTCAACACCACGAGATGCACTTATGTGAATTCCATCCGTATTAGGGCTTACGGCAGGTGCAATCACTTTGAGGTGGGATACAACAACCCGAAGACATTGAGTGAATGAAATGAGCATTTGTTGACTGTTAACCAACCTAAGGTTCTTGACTTTCAAATTCTTGCACTTATGAAATGTTAGAGCCTGCAAGTGTGATTGATTCAACATATCAAGCCTACAAAATCATATAGGTAGGGCAGTAACTCGAAGTGCCAAAGGGGCAAAAGAATTGAAGAGGCAGTGAACAAATGCATTACTCCAACTGCAAGAATAAAAGCATCACTTACCGTTGGAGCATGTCGACATGGCTGCAAAAAAATTGAATGTAAGTCAGCTTTAGAAAAAATACAGGTACATGTATCTGTAAATGAAAATATAGATATATCTATACATTAGTTATATTGATCTTGCAGGATCGAGCCCACCATTCTTGTCCCATGCCATTTATCGTCCCTCCTCCTTCTACACTAAGGTGATTCACCCCATGAAAATAGAGCCATTTACGACGATTTAAACCATTCCAGACATCAGGATATTTGGGAGCAACAATAGTACCAGTTATCTGTTAAAAGAAACAACTTCAATGTACAGTATATAATAAAAGGAAATCGTATATTCTAACATAAGGGAAAGATGCATTATATAGGAACAACAATTATGTGTTATGAGTAATTTAACTTTCTGCTCTTACCACCAAAGTGACTTTAGATTTACAAGGCCCGCCAAAATCAATAGGACGCGTCAACAATGTATATCCAGCTGGAATTACAATTCTAGCTCGTTTGGGAAAAGAACAAGCCTATATGTTACACCACAATAAGAAAAATAGCTTTTAGCAACGTTACAAAGACAACGCGCATAGACTATATGTTGTGAAAAGTGATCTACCGCAACGCGTATCAAATGTATGTTGTGGAATCGACCTACGACAACGCACAACTGAATGTTGCAAATAATTAAGCACATATGACTAAACATTTCAATGTGTATGTTGCTATAGAACACTTGTTACAATATACACAAGATGTTATTAAAAATATATGGTTTATAACAATACAGAAAGAATGCATGTTGTTATTATTATTTAAATAAACAACGTAAATTTCGTGTACATTGCTATAGATAGATTTTTAGCAACGTAAAAATATATATGTTGCGAAAAATATAATATTTACAACATACCTCTTTTGCATATTGTTGTAAGCTTCTATTTGGCAATATGCATATCAATTGTTGTTAAAAATATGAATATTTGCAACTTACATCTTCTACACGTTGTAAGTTTATCTTCCATAACATACATTGCGAATGTTGTTGTAAAAGTTTATTATGTGTATGTTGCGAAAAAAAATATAATATTTGACAACATACATCTCTTGTACATTGTCGTAATGACTATTTGACAACACACACATGATTTGCATGTAGTCATAAGTTTATATTTCTCAACATACATTGTGAACGTTATTGTATGAGCTTATTAGCAACGTGCATTGTGTGTATGTTGTCAAAGGTTTGTTTTATGACAACATTAGTTTTTTTGCACGTTGTCATATATATAAGCTTTAGCAACATACCCCGCATATAGTTAAAAAATGTGTGTTGTAGAAACCACATAGGCACAACAGTTGCACGTTGTCGTAGTTATATCATTAGATTATGCACATTTTGTGCACGTTGCTATAAACATACTTTTAACAACATACAATTGTGCACGCTTTTTAAAAGCTAATATTTAGCGACACACATCATAGATGTTGTAAATAAAATTGTTTTAGAGCAGTGTTTTTAAAAGATGCGGAGTGAAATGGAGGATTTATTTCGAGTAACTTGTTTCCGGTGGAAGCTTCAAGGCAGCTAAGGTGATTACTTCAAATACCTTACTATTCTTTGATTAATTGCTCTATATTCAATTTATGTACCTTTTATTTTCATGGGTTGTTTTTAATTTTATTTGTCTTAATTTTTTGTATGAATTGTTTCTACAATAGAATTATGACTAATATTTTTCAACACTATTCAAATTATCCTACAATAGACTTGTACTCTTAGAGATAGGGATGAGCATTTATAGTTAATAGTATGATAGTTCAATTGGAGCCTCAAACCCACAACCTCATGATATAGGTGTGATGGAAAACCACTAGGTCAACCTCATATTGTCATTGGATTTCTCCAATGATATGTGTGTAAGTGTGTTGTAGAATATTAGTCCAACGAGATTCAATTTTTTTTTAGTTTTTTTTTTCTTAACCTAAGGCAACGTACAATACATGTTGCGAAAATTGTATAAGGCAACTTATATTACAAGTTGCTAAAACTGTCTATGGCAACGCATGATAAAATTGTCTAAGATAACGCATGGTAAGGCAATATACATTAACCGTTTGTTGCGTTAAATGACAATGACAACATGCATAGTACGTTGTTATTATTCTATGACTACACACATTGCCCTTTGCCAAAAGCTTTGGGACTTTTGGCAACAAGCGTATCAACAACATACACTCGCACGTTGTGAAAGGCCAAATTTCTTGTAATATCATACTTACTTGGAGAAGGGTTATAGGCCGCAGCCCAATACTTTATAATGTCATTTCTAACATTTTACTTTTTTCTATAAATAAAATGTTATATTTTGTAAAAAAATTAAATATAATAAAATTGATTAAAATCATTTATAATGAAAAAATTGTTGGAAACGAATAAATAATGGGACAGTGAGACCGTTTTCGAAATTGACCTCCAATGGAGGTTGAAGTCATTCGACCACTGTTGGAGGTCTGTTCGACCTCCATGGAGATCGAAAATTTTTTTGAAAATTTCTTTTTGTTCAATAAGTCTCATGCATTTTTGTGTTTCCAAAACTTATTTTGGTATTTCCGAGACTTTTCACTTTTTAGGTATTTCTTAGACATTTTGGTAGTTTCCGAGACTTTTTATATACTTTTCGAGACTTTTTGTAATTTTCAAGACTTTCTAGTCAAAAATGAATTCTTTTGAGACTTTTTTTATAGTTTCCGAGACTTTTTGTAATTTCCGTGACTTTTTAGGTAAAAATGAAATTTTTTCGAGACTTTTTTTACAGTTTTTGATACTTTTCCGAGAATTTTTGTAATTTCTGAGACTTTCTGGGAAAAAAAATTATTTTTCCAAGACCTATTTTGTAGTTTCGAGACTTTTCCGAGGTTTTTTTCAATTTCCGAGACTTTATAGGCGAAAATGAAATTTTCCATTTTTTTTTTTCATCTTCTTTCTTAAAACCTCCAATGGAGGTCAAACAAAGTTCAACCTCCATTGGAGGTTTCGACCTTCATTGGAGGCCAATTTGGACTTCCATTGGAGGCCGATTTCGACCTCCAATGGAGATTGAACTGACCTCCAATGAAGGTCTTTCACCTCTATTGATAGAGGTCCTCCATTGATGGAGGATTTTGAAAAGGAAAAATAAAAATCAATAGAGTGAAGAATTGGTTACTGTTGGGGCATTTTTGGATGGAACCCATTTTAGGTACCATTTAAACTTAAGTTATTAAGGTGATAGTCTTAAAATGCTACCTCAAAAAGGTGCTATATAATTTTTGAACCCTTTTTTTAGCCATATGATTCCATTTAGGGGTGGGCAAAAAACCGGCCAACCAAACCGAACCAGTGGTTCGAATCGGTTGGACCGGTTTTTTTCTGATTTTTGTTGAGTGGTCGGTTCACTTCAGTTGGGTTTTCTAAAAAACTGGCTAGACCGGTTTTTTTCTGGTTTGGTGCCTAAAACCGGAGAACCGAACCGGTATACATACTATTAAAAAAATAATAAATAAATAAATAAATACCTAATTCTTCTCTTCAGTTTCAGCAGACAGCAGCCACACCTATTCTCACCCACACACAGCCACACGCCCACACCCATTCTTTTCTCTTCAGTTTCAGTTTCGCCTGCCGCTGGTCGCCGATCAGCCATCTTCCACCAGTCGTCGTCGATCAACCATCTTCCGCTGGTCGCCTGGTCGTCTTCTACTTGTTCTTCTACTCGTTCATCTTTCAGAGTCTCAAGTACAAATCCATCTGATCTCTTCTTCTTCTTCTTCTTCTTCTTCTTCTTTTTTCTAGGGCCTCAATATTATATATGTAGATCAGTAGATGCACCAATGGGTAGCTATATTGGTTTTAATTGGATTTGGTACAAATCCATCTGATCTCTTCTTCTTCTTTTTTAAATCGGTAGCTATGTTGTTTGCCTGGAGGTAATTGGATCATCGAATAGCTTATTTGTTTGCTTAATTGCTTTGTTCAATTTATTTAATTTGCTTATTTGTTTTTACTTTTTAGTTGCTTTTTGGACTTGTAATTTGCATGGGAACATACTAAGGTTAAAGCATAACTTCAGTAATCCAACATAAACTGTATCAAATATGTTAAAAAAGCTCATCAACCTCTAAATCAGTAAATCGGGAGATTTGCAAATTACAAACTAACCTCTAGATGTTTCAGGTAATAGTTTCCAACTACAAAATGCAGATAGGACATGTGGAAACCATACAACTTTGTTAGTCTAGAGAAACAAATTGATATTATACAAACCATACAACTTTGTTCAATTTATTTAATAGCTTATTTGTTTTTAGTTGCTTTCACAGATTAGGCCATTAGGGTGTGTTGGAAATTTTATGTTTTAATCTCCTTACATTTTTATTTATTAATTTCTGTCTTTTTAAAAAATTAAAATTTCCTTTTTAATTTTTTTTTTTTTTTTGTTGAAATGGATACCAGATCTCATCTATAATAGTTTTTTCATTTTAAAAAATGTGAAAAATCGTGAAACAAATGAGACTTTTTCTAAATCCTATGAGCTATATGATGGTAGCTGCAGTGTGCATTTTTGGTTAATTAGTAATTGGGATGCTTTTATTAATCCATTTATGTTTGATTCCATAGGTGTATACAAAAAATTGCTTTTGCCTTTGCTTTCTTTGACTATTTTGATGTTGTTCTGCTGTTCATATGGCTGAAAATTGTTAAATTGTTTAATTATCATGGCTGAAGCGAGACTAAAAAGAAGTTTAGTATATTTTAAAATTTTCCCATATTGAACCGTAACCCTTTAATTAATTAAGCAATATATACCAAAAGATATCGTACATTTGTCGTGTGATCCGATTGACTATGCGTCAATGGTAATCCGCAAGATCTTCCAATCCGATCACGAACGTGAATCACCTAGAAGCGTGGTCTCCCTTCTCTTTGAATTGTATACCTAAGAATGGACAACGAAACTTTTCTGGTTTCTGTTAGTCACAAAAATTCCAATAGGTTGCTAAGAACGTTCCGGTCACTTTTGAATTCACAATCGTAAGATTGAAATTCGCGTGAACCTAATTCGAAAGTGTGTACAAGATCTCTTGATGTTAAGATCACTAGTACACTATCGAAACAAGAACAATTCTTCTCTCACAAACCTCTAGGCCGAATAACTCACTAGTCTTAGAGTTGGATCTTATTTTTCTCTAGCAAAAGAAAAAGCTCCCAATTACAAAAAACTAGGGTTTCTGAAAATATATTAAGAATATATATATATATCTATTTTTCCGCAAAATATTTATGCCCAAATATATAGCACTGCTATATACTGCATGCATGCCTATGTAAAACACCTAATATAAAATTTATGTAGTGCAATAACTGCACACCATATCTGTATCTCACATTTACCCCAATTACTGCACGCCTCTTGTCTTTGTCTTTGTTTAAAAAACTGCATGTGCATTATATGAATTTGTTTTTGTTTAAAACACTACATGCAATATGTGTATATATATATATTATTGTAAAAAATCATATATATCTATATATATATAAATCTCGGTCAAATAAATATTATATATATCTATAGAGCACAAATCCATCTTGCATTAGAACTCTATAGTACAAACCCTAATCCAACTCTTTAGTGTATTTGTGACTATATAAAAGACTTCCTAATTTGACTAAACAAATAAAGTCTTTTATATTTAGTATAATACTAATAGTAGTATACTACTAGGAAACATATTTCCTAATCAGAAAAAGATTTGATTTTTAATTAAATAATTAATTAACATATTAATTAATTTCCATTTAATTAAATAATAAAATAAAACAATATTATGGGCTAAAAATTAGCCATTGCTGCCCATGACTAGAACTCGGGCCTACATATTGTTTTCTTATTTTATTTAATCCATTTGGACTTTAATAAAAAGCCCACATGTGAACTAGACCCATTCTTACTAAAAGAAACAAGCCCACATGCCTTTCATTAATATATTAATATAATTAAACAGCCCATTAAATAAATAATGTGCAAATTATATTCTTAATATATTAAATACAATTCTAAATGGACCCACAAATAGTCCGGTAGAATATATCAAGTGATTCATGCAAGTCCGTGCGGATTGGGGATCTTGGCGGGTCTATTTAAATTTAAGCTCCAATAGACATAATCTAATCACAATCAACAAATAATTCACTTAGGTTCAATCTATTAATTTTAGTTCATTCCACTAAAGAACTAAAATTGCACTCTTAAATAAAGATGGAATAAGTTAACGATACTCATTCATACCCTAGACAATCATATAGGAGATAGTGAATCCTCGTGAAGAATATCAGTAATCGCCAAGAGTTCATAGACAGCCTATAGCTCTCCAAGTTACCATATTTACTCATATGACCACACTTTGAACTTGGATATTTATTATGACTTGTCCAGAAGTCATCTTTCAATAGACACTATTGAAAACTCAACGTTAAGATTTAATATCCAAAACCACAAAGCATCCATATGATGATATTCTACTCACATTTAATAAATGGAGCCACGATGTCCATATCTATAAATGAAGTCCTCTATCGATTAACAAATGAATACCACCAAACTATCGAGGATAGACTATGCTATATAATCGTACTCATTGATAGCTCAAATGATAACACTTGCAACCATAAGTCCATCATTTATCTCAAGATTAAGATAGACTCTCCGATTGTCCTGATAATGAAAAGACTTTTATCTATTGACGGTTCTAGAAAAAGTATTTCATTATGATCCGGTTCAATGCACCCAGTGCACTAGATTCTTTTACTCGAAGACCCTTCGATGATTTTAGACTCATCACAACACATTCGATCCCACTCAAATGCTAGTAAAAGAATTCTACAACTTTAACAAGATAAATGTGCCCAACCTTTAACTTAAGTTGTGAACGTTATTCAAGAATAACTAAAGAATTGTGTCTACCTCATACATATCCAGATGTACGAACAATTCTTCTTTTCTTATAGCTTTTTGACCTTATGATTATTTACTTTGACAATTATAATAATAAATGCTATATAAGATTTTGTTAATAAAACAGAAATCACTTTATTAATATGAAAAGATTGTCAAGTACAACATTACACTCTTACTATTGAGCATAACCCTAACATATTTAATAAGGATGATACTAGGAAAGCATTAGCAGAGATGATGATTGTTGACGAGTTACCATTTAGATTTGTAGAGAAATGGGGTTTTCGCAAATTCTGTCGTGTGGGTATGCCTAGGTTTGATGTCCCATCTAGAAGAACAATAGTTTGAGATATTTTGCAAATATATGTCAATATGAAGACTTCTTTGATAAAGCAATCTAGAGAGAGTAAGGTGAGGGTTTGTCTTACCACTGATACTTGGACATCAATCCAAAATATCATTTATATGGTTGTGACCGCCCATTTCATTGATGAACAATGGCATTTGCAAAAAAGGATTTTGAGTTTTAGTCAAATTTCCGATCATATGGGGGAAACCATTGGGAAGTGTATTGAGCAAGTGTTGCTTGATTAGGGTATTGATAGGATTTTTACCATCACCGTGGATAATGCATCTGCCAACAAGAAGGCTATTAATTATGTCCAAAGAAAGTTGAAAAGTTGGAATGTAGATGGTTTGATTTTGAATGGGAAGTATTTGCATTTACGGTGTTGTGCACACATTGTGAATTTAATACTAAACGATGAGCTAAAGGAGATGCATGATTTGGTGGTTGTCATACGCAATGCCGTGAAATTTGTAAAAGCATCTCCTAGTAGATTTGAGAACTTCAAAAAATATGTTGAGCATGAAAAAATTCAAAATAAGAGGCTTGTAGTGTTAGATGTGCCTACTAGGTGGAATTCCACTTACCTAATGTTGGCAAGTTCACTCAAATTTGTCAAAGCATTTGATTGGATGGATGATGAAGATGGACAATACCAAAACCACTTCAAGGAGGTTGAAAATGAGCCAAAGAAGATTGGGCCACCTAATTTTGAGCATTGGGAGAATGCTAAGATATTTGTACAATTCTTGAAAACCTTTTATGATGTTACTTTGGCATTTAGTGCTACATTAAGTGTCACTTCAAACTTATATTTTCATAAATGGGGCACAATTAACAACCAATTGACATCAATGAGTGGTGATGGGAATCAACTTGTGTGTCAAATGGCTTCTGCAATGAATTTTAAGTTTGAAAAATATTGGGGGAGTTTGGAAATCACGAACAAGTTGTTGATAATTGCAGTGGTGTTGGATCCTATGTACAAATTGCAATATGTGTCTTATTGTTTTGCGGTTTTATATGGTGCTGGAAGTCGTGAATCAATGACCGCAAACATCAAAGATGCATTGGTTGAGTTATATGAGAGTTATAATGCATTATACGGTGGCAGTGGTGGTAGTACTAGTGGTGGTGATAGTGTTGATGAAATCCCTTTATTTTGTGGTGGAGAAATTGATGATAGTAATATACTTGACCTTTTGGTCGCTTTTTCTCAGATGGTTGAGAAGCAAGATAATACTAGGGGTACAAATGAGGTGGAGAGGTATTTGTTGAAGCCGGTTGAACGTAAGCGTCCTAATTTTGATGTCTTGACTTGGTGGAAAGTTAATAGTGAACACTATCCCATTTTGGCATTGATTGCAAAAGATGTGTTTGCAATGCCGATTTCCATTGTAGTGTCTGAGTCTGCATTTAGTGGTGGAGGACGAGTTCTAAATTCATTCCGAAGTTCATTGAATCCTAAAATGATGGAGTGTTTGATTTGTACACAAAATTGGTTGCAAGCCACGCATCGTACAAATCAACTTGAAGAAGCAATAATGAATGCTCAAAATGATGATGCATCATTAGAAAACTTGCAATTCAATGAAGATACCGAAGCCGGTAAGTAGTTATTAATTAATTTAATACTTACCTATCTTATTTAATTTTCATGTTTTATTTTAACAAATTCTAACATACTTTATTTTGATCTTTAAATAGAGCGTGCGAAGTTGACTAACTAATTGATGAGAATGACAACATTTGATATGGGAGAGTAGTGAACCCTTTATGGTAACTAGTAAGAATAATTTAATATTATGATACTTTTTAATTGTAACTTATTGTTTGATGAATAATGAAGTTAATTTAATGACATTAACAATGTTGCAGGTGGAGAATTGGTTCATCACAGGCTGCTACTCATCATGATGTGCCTAATGATCAAGTCATCACCATGAAGCTGTGGAAATGTGGAGTGTGGAGTGTTGTTTTTACTGTTTTAAAACTTGTAATGTTGTTTTTACTGTTTTTAAACTTGTAATGAATATCATCAATTAGCTGTTTATTATGTTGTGGACTGTGAAGTGTAGATTGTGCATGCTATGGACAGTATACAGTGTTGTTTTTATTTAAATTGACAATATGTTGTAGGTGGACAGTGTAATGCTTTGTGCATGCTGTGGACGTGTAATGCTTTGTGCCTTTTTGTGCATGCTGTGGACGTGTAATGCTTTGTGCCTTTGTTTATTATGTTATGGATTGTGCATACTGCAACATTTGCATCAATTTTTTATTTATATAATTTGGCAGGTGGACAGTGTAATGCTTTGTGCATGCTGTGGACGTGTAATGCTTTGTGTCTTTGTTTATTATGTTGTGGATTGTGCATACTGCAACATCTGCATCAATTTTTTTTATATATAATTTGGTAGGTGGATAGTGTAATGCTTTGGGCCTTTGTTTATTATGTTGTGGATTGTGCATACTGCAACATTTGCATCAATTGTTTTTTATATAATTTGACCCCATATTTAGTATTTATTTGTTATTTTAGTCAAATTCGGTCCAATAGGTCCAATATATGGAAAAAACTATGTAATTGAACAAGTCTATAAATTTGGCCAATTAGGCCCAAAACCAAAAAAACCGAACCGAACCGGTCCAATTCGATCGGTTTTTGATTGGTTGGCAAATGTCAATTTGATTGGATCGGTTCGCTTTTTCAAAAACCGGACTTTATCGGTTTTTTATCGGTTCTACGGAAAAACGAACCGAACCAATCAACGCCCACCCCTAATTCCATTGGAGAACTATATGACATGTAATTTTTTCACAGTCCATCCCAACATTGGAGATGCTTTTAGTATTTAGTTTTGTCTATGCCTAACTATCCTTGTCACGAATAATTTTTTTCCTCTTTAGCTTCTTATCAAATCTTCAAACACCTCCGATGAGTGGGTAGCTTGCCTGTCTTCTTTAATCTCCAGTCCAAGGCACAATAACATGAACTTTAATCTCCGATGAGTGGATGCTGGTAACAAACTTTTTCTTCAAACACCTCCGATGAGTGGATATCTGCTGCAAAATATGTGCGCTAGAAACAACTTTTTCTTGTAGTGAGAACTGAGGATAGTCGAGTCCAAAACAAGGATTTACCTCAAAGGAACAATTTTATTAATAATAATAATCAAAGATAACAATACAACAATACGTTTTCGGCTTTTCATAAAAAATAACAATACATTTTCGGATTCATGTTTAAATCGAAAAATATAAAATTGACTCCAACTAGATCTAGGACTCTTAAATTGATTGAAGCAAGGAGAAATCTCAAAATTTACCAAAAACAAAAACACAAAAAACAATCAAACCATACTGAATTAATTTGGGAAAACTATATTAATGCATCACAAAGCTTCATTTTTGTAAGGTTGTAACGTGTACTTTTCCAGTTAAGGTAAATACACATAATTTATTATAGTATTTAAGACTTGAAATACATAAGAAACAGAGGAGAAATAGAAGAGATACAAGGGAACAATTTGCCATAATAATTCGATTGCCTTTCATTGAATTTAAATGAGCCATTTATAGGTTTACAAACAACAAGTGGTCAGCCGCAATGCCTTTCATTTGAAGCAGGAACAACAACCCACTAACAAAATAATGTCAAGACAAAAGGAACCCACTACTAACAACTAATAAACTAAAGCTATGAATTCAAAACAACTAACTTATTGACCTGACCCACGATCTCCATCTTCCTGCATGTCCCACGTGTGAACTGCACACATCAGGTTGGTGGAGGCGATCTCTTTATTGGCAAAGCCAAAGGTGTTCATGCAATTTGATTGAAGGAAGCATACGCAATAACTTGGGAATCTTGTTCAAATTTTAGCATTTCCTCTTTGGACATTGCCACCCATGCTTCTACTCCTTTACCATCGCAGGTGTCTAAGAGGCTGACGAAGATATTGTCTCCAGCATTATTCGCCTGCGGTAATGTTACCCAATTCGGCTTTCCCCACCCGAAATCAGCTTCATAAAATGGAAGTCCACAGCAACCACTAATATTAAAAATCCTCCTTCTACTGCTCTTTGTATCATCCCTTCCAACATCATTTTTCATGCGACGAAGTGTCCAGCCATTTGGAAAAGCCTTTTTTACGTAGTCATCGTTCAATAAACTTATTAATTCTCTAAGCTTTTCGACAAAATCTTTATAGTTAATTGTCTCCTCCAATGGCCAGTTTGCCATTAGTGCCGCGAAAACGTTCCCCATACATTGATCTGATATGGGTGGATTCATTTTCCTTCGGAGATTGATTGGAATTGATACTACAAATTCATCACCTTCGGTTTTTGCAGACGTAACAGCCTTCCACATAAGAGCAAACACGGCCTCAAAACGTGTCGGTCTGTTGCCAATGATTTCTCGCAAAGCAGCCATCTTTGATCCGTCAAAAACAAACCTTTTTACGACAGTGTCTCTTGAAGAAGTTTTGATTAGTTCCTGAGAGTTAATGCTTGTTGATAAACCAGACCAATCTTCTGGAGGGAAGATAGAGCTGAAATCGAAAACCACATCTTTTTCTATTGCATCGATATTATTGTCACCACAAGAAGCAACTGCACTCCAGCTTTTGATGAAGTTTGCTGCTGTGGCTGCGTCGGCAATACAATGCCTAAAGCAGACACAGATTGCTACTCCGCCGCAACCAAAATAACTGACTTGCACTGCCAGATTGAATTGGGTAGTTGTGATCAATTCACGTGGCTTGTAAGGCATCAACTGCTCCAATAATAATGGGTGTGGGTTTTGAAGGGCCTCAGAGATATTGGTTGCTATGTGTGCTTCAATGAAACTCACACCATAGTCATCACATTCAACAGAAAAGTGATCTTTGACTCGCCCTGCAAAGGGATAGTAATGAGTCAATATTTTAGATAGGGATTGTTTGAGGTGATGAGAAGAAGAATTTTTATGTGCTCCTGAGTTGTAAACGAAAATGATAGGGTAGGCAACGTCCAAGTTTATTTGATCTATACGAGAGAACTTGTGGATTCTTAGATGGTTTGGAGTTGGAGAAGATGGCTTGACGATTTCTCTAGAAATTATACTGATTGGGACCTCCATATTTGATAGATAAGCTCAAAAATGTTATCTGCCTGCAAGAAATTAAGATGGCTTACACAATTTATATAGAATGCATGTATCCTAATTAAGGCCGAGATTTTACATTGTTTATATTATAAACCCCGTTACAGCAATTTTAAATGACCGTGAGAGATCACGTTGATCGTTGACCTTGAGAGATCACGTAGATCACGAGGGTTTTAAAAATGGAGTAATTGCACAAACATCCCCCGAGTTTATGCCTAATTACACACATATAAACTATTTACCAAATATTACATAAACATCCTCTACTATCAGTTGACTTCCATCTAAACTAACTGTTAACCAGATTTTTAGTATTAAAAGTCTAAAATACCTTTAGTTACTTATCTATATAATATAATAAAATGGAACCTCACATTGACACGTGTCGCCGTTAGGGAGCCTTGGATTTAAATGCATTAATCTATATAATTTTCTATATTAGTAATTTTGATTTTTTTTAAAAAAAAAATTTGAAAAATTATAATAAAGAAGTAATAAATAATAATAATTGTTTTGAGTATCATCAATTGAAGGGGTAACTTTTGGCTTTTCAATACTAACTTTTGGGTGTTCAATACTAATAAGTTGATATTATTTTTGGATTTAAATACATTAATCTATATAATTTTCTATATTAGTAATATTTATTGTTTTTTTAATAAATTGAAAAATTCTATTAAAGAAGTAATAAATGATAATAATAATTGTTTTAAGTATCATCAATTGAAAGCTTAACTTTTGGGTTTTCAATTCTAACTTTTGGGTGTCCAATACCAATAAACTGATATAACTTTTGATCTTACCCAAACAATTTCTATATATAAAGACAAGCATGATGGCTGTGTAGAGAAACAAAAAGCTACCCAATTATTATAGGTAGGTTTAGACACCAAGGAGCAAGGTTCAGGTTATGCAACTCTCAATTGCTACATAGATTACAGAGCACGACCATCATTGAGGTTTGCAAAAAATTTCATATCTATTTGACAGAATCACTATGTATATTGTTAATGTTCAAATCGTTGTCTGTTGTTGTTGTTGTTTTTTTTTTTTTTATAAAAAAATTATATATAGAAGTTGTTAGGTGAATCGACAACCAGCCACCACCCCAATGGTCAGAGACGGACACACTAGAGGGCTGCCCCGGGCTGTAGCCCGGGCAGCCCAAAAAAATTCAATACATAAATGATTAATTACACATATATCCCCTACAGCCCGGGCAGCCCAAAAAAATTCAATACATAAATGATTAATTACACATATATCCCCTAAAGTTTAAAAATATTACAAGAATATGATATTTTCTCTAAATTTAGTGGAATATAAATATTTTGTTATTCAAAGTAAGTTATAAAAATATACATAATATCATGGCTTCTAACATTATAGAATTAAATCATCCAAAAGTTTAAATAATTTTGTTAACTACGAGTTTAAATAATTATTTATGCATAAATTTTACAATGTATTTCATATGCTTAAGTAGTCCATTATCAAATTGGTGTCATCTTATTATTCAAAAAAATAAACAAATATTCATCGAGAATTATATATAAAAAAATTATTTTTAATCCACGGCTCGCATGTCTCGCACCAACTTTGTTATATATGTGTGCATTGAGGAAGGAAATCACAAAAGTTTTCTCCACAATACACACCGAATTTAAAAATGTAGTGTGAGAATTTGTAAGTCATTAATTAAGCATATAATATTTTGACTAAAAAAAAGTAAATAGATCAAACTATTGACTTTGTAATGTTAGTGTGTAATGGTATATATAAATGAGCCCGGGCAGCTAATTTTTCCTGGGTTCGCCCCTTCCAATGGTTACCTTATTTAGTTGTGAACCAATTCACATCGTCGACCACTGCCACTAGGCCCACCACCATGAAAAAACGAATAGAGATTATACGGAGAAAGAGAGAAGATATATGGGAAGAAGAGGCTTGAGAAAGAGAAAGAGAGATGGAGGTTTTGAGAGAGAAACAAATTAAAATTAATGAGAAAAGAATCTATAAATTAATGAGGAATGAAGAGATGTGGGCACAAGATTGAGAAGATGATGAGAGAGTGAGATAAACGTGGTAATTAAAACACCACATAATTCTTTTTTGTTAATTTAATTTAATTGTTTTTAAGAAATTTATTCAAATTTAATATAGTATTAAATAGATTTAAAATGTTAGAGTTGGAAATTACTCAATATGTGTCTATATTTCAATTGATAAGTGCACCCGTTATTGAGATTAAAAATTGATAATTTGACTTTTAATTAAACCATTAAATTTAATTTATAAACCCAAAAGTCTCTTCTCATGCATATTCCATTTTAAAATGAATTTACATATATATTTTTTACATTTTTTTTTTCTTTTCTATTTTTAACCTTTTTGTTTCCTTTTCATTTTGGTTTTTTAATATGTATTAAATACCCATTAAATACACAATGATTATATTCAAAAATAAATGTTTTTTTAATTTTAATTATTCTTATAAATGGTAATAAATATATATTTTTTAAAACAAATTAAATTATCAATTGTAATACCAAATTAATGGTACTCAGTTTTTTTTTATTTTTTATTTTTTATTTTTTATTTTATGGAATTAATGGCAAAAAAATTTTAAAAATATCGATGTAATACCAAAAAATTAAAATAATAATATTTCATCAAATATTAATGGTAACACATTAAAGACATTAATTCAATGGATTCTTTTTCTAAATATATGAAATTCACTAATAATATTTTTTATAAATGGTAATAAATAAATATTTTTGTAAGCAAATAAAAAATAAATCCACTAATTTTTGCATCTTCATAAAAATTTTTGACTTTTTATTTTTTTTTATTGAATCTATGAGAACATCGCATGAAAAAAAAAAAAAAAGGTTCTAGAAATATGAGTATATTAAAGAAGATGGAATGTTTTAGAAAATCAGTGTGGAAAAATAAATTATTTTATGACAATAACCTCCATGGAGTTTTTTTTTTTTTTTTTTTTTTAATGGAATACCTCTACAAATATTTTTATAATAAACCTTTTTCTAATTTTTTTTTTTTTTTATAAAAATGGTATTTCGGAGTAAATTGGGGTGTATTTAGAGGTTTTAAAAACAAATTATTATTTTTTACGGTTTTTTATTCTTTCTATTTTAACCTTCCTGTTATCTTTTCTATTAAATATGCATTAAATACACTATGATATTTTTTAGAATAAATGTTTTTGAATTTAATTATTCTTATAAATGATAATAAATAAATATCTTTCAAAACAAATTAAAATATAAGTTGTAATATCAAAATAATCGTAATTAGTTTTGTATGGAATTAATGGTAAATTTTAAAAACACACCAATGGTTAATAGTAATATATTAATGATAATATAACAAAAAATTAAAATTATAAGTTTTAATCAAATATTAATGGTAACACTTTAAAAACATTAATTATTACAAACCATTCTTTACCATTCTTCCAAAAAATTTACACAAAAAAAATAAAATATATCTCAAATCTCTACTAAGATGTCAACACTAGATGTAAAATATTTGTGAATCATTTGTCATCAATATTTTTCTTCAATCTCATTTTCACCATGTGATACAAAAAGTAGGGGAGTTAAAAATGATTGGGGTAATATCACGTCTTTCTATAAATAAATAAAAAAATGATAATTATCTTACCATATATATATATATGTATATCCTTTATAATATTATAGATAATTATTTATCTTTTAGTAGTCTTTTTATTAAACTAATTTAATATTTGACTAAATACATTCTTATTAATAAGAAAGCTTTATTATCAAAATATACTTTCAAGGTTGTTTTATTTGTAACAATCAATTGTTTGCATTTTCCATTAATTTTGTAATTTTAATAACGTATTCCAAGAGCTTTTGGTATTATCGGAAGTATTGGAAGTAAGTGTTATATATATATATATATATAATTAAAAACATTTTATTTTGCAAATGTATTCTCTATTTTACACAGTTCAACATGTAATTAACTCAATAAACTATCTATCTATCTATCCAAATGGATACAAGAGCAAGAATACGAAAGATCAAATCTCCATTTACTTGGCTTTTGTGGAGATCAATTCTCTTTACGCTGAATGGGAAGTGAACATGATTGTCAATTTTTCATATACAATTATCTTCGAGACCAATATGTTATGTGTTTTATGTGCTTACATCCTAAAGATAAATTTATTGACATGATTATAAATTTATTATTTTTTAAAGTATTAAACTTCAATTTTTTTTTTCTTATATGGGTGATGCAAATGGGCAAGTAAGACAATACCATGCATCGAAGACCAAATTGGGTATCACCAAATTAATTGATCTAAAAACATTTTATTATCCTTGGAATGAGTATCTTATAGATGACACGTGTGTATTTTGTGGAGGTTTTCATTATCAAAAGTAATTTTACGGTGCAAAAATTTAAAAATGATGAATCAGCCTGCTACTTATTATTATTCTTGCAATAAATTTTCAATTAAACTTAATGAATTTCACAAGTCCAAATCATTTGAAAGCTATAAGTTGTAAATACATTTTTTTTTCAATCTAAATATAGTATATAATAACGAAACTCTAACTTGCTATGTAAATCCGATGAAAACGTATTTTAATTTACAATACCCGCACATCGTGCGAGCTGTCAACTAATTTGATCATAAGATTATAGGTTCGAGTCAGTCTCCTATCTTAAAATCTCAAATTATTGTAATATTAGAAAGAAAAAATAACAATATCAAACACGTGTATAACTGATGGCTATAAATGCCGAGCAATAGTGTGCAACTCGTGATTGCAAGATTTGCGCACTAGTGCTTGGCACTTATAGCCATCATTTAGTGTGTTGCATTGATTGTAGAGCTCACACATGGGCCATTGTTTGAATTGTCACTTTCTCAGTTTCTCAAGAAAAGTTTAGAAGGAAACAAGTTAACAGAAAAACCGGCGGAACCAAAAAAGTTTATTAAAATTGATTAATCATGACTTGATAATCACACAGCTCATGATTGTCTTATTTACTGGAATTTATTTACAAGCTGGTATAATAAAAATAATTGCTCCGCTGACTGTGTTTTAGTCACATGTAAAATATGACTTGGTCTTCTGTTATTGGTATAGGTGGATTGCTTGAGATGACTATGAATTTGGCTGTCGAAAGAAAAGCTAAGAATTAGATCAGTTTGTCAACAACAATTCATGACATCTCAACAAGCTAAGCAGCTGGATATTTAAAAGCACGTTTGAAAGGGATGATATGGTACTTTCATTAAAAATAGGCATGCTTGCTCGACTATTGATTACTTAATTTATACGATTTTTTTTATAAAAAAAAAAACCTAGAAGAAATTAATTCCTTTTTGTAACTACTCTTTCCAATCAAGAAAATTAAAGTGATATATAAAACGTTATTTTCTCATTCTATCAAGTGTGCATACATACACACGGCATCCTGGAACTTAGTACTAAAATTCACTGTAAAGTATATTTATATACACTACTTGCAGTGACGGTTTCTGGAACTTAAGAGATTATCAGACTAAATGAACATTCTTAACCCAAACATTGGGGCAGGTTACAAAAGTCTTGTACTTAAAACTGAACATACTTTGCATTTATTTTATAATAAGAAAAGAAAATGGAATAGAAAATACAACAAGCATTGTTATTTTGCTAATAGATAGCTAGCTTGGGCAATATGTGAAAATGGTACTCATGAAGATGGTGATGATTGTAGGGTTGGATTAAAAGAAGCATAAGCAAGAATGGCAGGATCTTGTTTATACTTTATTTTGTTCCCCTTTAAATAAAATAAATTATATAAAAATGCAAATAAAAAACTTTTAATTTTTTCAAACAAATTTTAAAAGACAAAAATATATAAAACCAAAAATTTATAATTTAAAAAAATTAGAAAAAAGAATAAAAGAAATTTTTTAGGAAAAGAAATGGAGAACATATTGATCTCAAGTATGCCATTACAATCATGAAAAACAAAACTAGATTTTAAGTTTAACGTTAAAATACAATAATTATTAATGATTCATAAACCAACAAACCAAAATTATATTTGATTTCAATCATCATTAGGATTCCATTCAAACCACAAGATTTTTTGCAATAAATGGGATTCCACAATAATATTCAATTTTCAATCATCAATAATGATTGTATTTTAATATCAAAAAACTTAAAATCTAGTTTTGTTTTACATGATTGTAGATCCAAGTCTCAACAATGGTGTATTTAAGATCCGTTCTCCATTTCTTTTCTTTAAAATTTTCCTATATTCCTTTTTCTAATTTTTTTTAAAGTCTAAATTTTTTGTTTTATATATTTTTGTCTTTTAAAATTTGTTTGAAAAAATATAATTAAAAGTTTTTTATTTGCATTTTTATATAATATATTTTATTTTAAGGGAAACAAAATAAAGTATAAATAAGTAACTAAGGGTATTTTAGACTTTTAATATTAAAAATATGGCTAACAGTTAGTTTGGATAGAAGCTAACTGATGGTAAGGGATGTTTGTGTAATATTTGGTAAAAAGTCCATATGCGTGTAATTAGGCCTAAACTCAGGTAACGTTTGTGTAATTACTCCTATTTAAAAAGTTTTTTTTTTTTAGTTTTGCCAAAAAAGAATATAAAAATAAATAAATAAATTGCACTAACTTGCCCTTAGGTTTATTAAATCTAGCAAGATTTTTAAAAAGATGCCATAAATTAACACGAAAACCCATTGGCATCAAGTCAATCAATTAACTTTAACGGTTGACTAACCTTGACCCTTAGAAATCCAAATATACCCTTATCACATCATCTTAAATATAAAATATTTTTTAATTACAAATTTAAAAATCAAGTTTAAAAAATTAATAATAATCTAACGACGATAGATCTCCACCGCCGAAGAAAACATGAGATCTTTGACGATCTCTTCCTATTGAAAGAAATCATCACCGATCTTTTCCAACTAGAGGAGATCGGCCTTATGAAATTATTAGATGAGGCTCCTCCACGAACTAAGGATGTTTTCATCACAAACTAATTATCTTATTTTTTTTTTTTTAATTTGATTTTTCACTTTTTAATTAAAAATTATTTTATGTTTGGAATGATGTGTCAGGAGTATATTTGGTTTTCCAAGGGTCAATGTTAGTCGACCGATAAGGTTAATGGATTAACTTGATGGCAAATAGTGTTTGTATTAATTTATGGAATCTTTTTGAAATCTTGCTAGATTCAATAAGGGGTACGTTAATACAATTAACTTAAAATATAATAATAATAATAAAAAAGCTTTAAGCATTAAAAAATACGTTTGACTAGTTGAAAATTCATACCAAATACCAAACACTCTCAATGAGTCATGAGCTACTAATAAATTCAATGGTATTTCCTCAACTAATTATTTAATTAATACAAAATGATGGAACACGAGCTATTAATTAATACAAGATGACGAGAACAAGCTATTAATCAATTCATGGGGATTTTTTTTTTCCTTTTTTTTTATAGCTTCATCGATTTAGATTTTTATGATTCTTTGACCATTTAGTTTAGAGTGTCATACCCTGATCAGGTTTAAGGACTGAAGTTAAGGGTCTTTCCTGTAGTTGTTTTTCAACCCATTTTCGTTTTTATTTTTTAAAAATGATTTCGAATTCACTTTCGTTAACTGTTTTTCATTTTATTTTCAAAAAACAAAAATAAAACGAAAGTTAAAAGTGAAAATTTTGAAAAATACATTTGTTGTATGTACAAATTCAGTCAAAGGACACGTCAGAAAAACGCACAAGGAAGACGGGACAAATAAATAACCACGTCACTCACGGACCAGTCAACGGAAGGAAATCAGTCAACAAATATGCTAGCTGGCATATTTGATGGTTCAAATCAGAAAGACGCTCGCCACAAGCTGGCCGACCAACAATAAGGCAAATTGTGTTCGCCGACCCAAAGCGTTCGCCAAGAATTGTATAGTCCGGAAAGTAACCCCATTCCAGTGCACCTTCCATAGCAGGGGTTCAACCAAATATAGGACACAAGAGTCAAGTCCTATTCCGGATAGGATTTAAAACCGTTCCAACAAAGAAGAGTCCAAATAGGAAGCAAACCCTAAAATTACTTACAAACTCTAGACTCCTTGTACAATCAAAAGTAGGAACTCCCCTATCAAAACGGCATAAAAACGGGAAACCCTAAGAGGACTAGTATAAATAGAACCGTAAATCCCATGAAAGGGGGTTCGAGATAATAGAGAGAAAAATCAGGCAATTGTATGAGAGATCTGAGTGTCTAAACCATAAGCAATTCATAGTGATTTCTCTTGCCCTCAAGGGGCACCATGGTTTTTTCTCATTCAAGGGTTTTCCATGTAAAATCCATCTTGCATGCGTTGATTTACTTTCTTTATTTATTCATTTTGATTAATATATCATTGTTGACCGAGTCAATCCAAAAATCACCGTCAACAATTGGCGCTAGAAGGAGGGGGAGATTTCAGAACAAAAACTTCTAGGAATCCTTACCAATAGGTATAACATGAGCAACAGTAGCGATAGAGATGGAATCCCCAGCAACGATCGGCTTCTGGAGGAGGCTGTAGTACCTGGAGAGGAAACATTGGCAATAGGAGAACAATCAGCAGCTACTCCGGGGACTAGAGTAACCAATGAGACTTTACAATATTTTCATACAGCGCTGGTAAACTTGGTCAATGAGGCCAATAAAATTGGTCTCACGCTCCCTATAGGGCTAGGAGCCTCGTCTCCTTATGAGCTGACAATCAGCACACCTGAGAATCATCCTCTAGGAAGGATGCGATCAAAAATTCATATTGCAACTCCCAGCATTCAAGTAGAACCAACTATGGAGGAAGCACCCCAAGACCCACAAGAAGTCTTGGAAGAAAGGAGGCACAAGAGGGGAGAGGGGAGAGGGGAGAGGGGAAAGGGGTTGCTGGACGAAGATTTCCCAGAAAAGCGAGGTCGCGGGCGAGCACATGGGGAAGTCGTTGACAATGGATCTAACAAGAACCGTAGGAGACGACGATCAATCTCATCAGAAGACAAAAACCCCTAACCGAGAAGGGGATTGCGATCAAAAAGAGCGCGGCAGTAGAGATCCAAAAGTACAGATGATCTAGAAGCTAGCAGAAGTGTTGATAACAGGGAAGGTGATTATCGAAAGATGACAATTAAAAGTAGAATCAACCAAGAAAGGGAACCGACTGGTCACCGAAGTGTTACCCTCCAACAGCTCTCAAAAAAGGTCTCAGCAATGGCTAAGCGGTATGGACACAACATTTTTTCAGATGATGAGTCAGACAATCCGTTCGTTGACCATATCGCCCACACCAGGTTCCCGAAAAGATTCAGAATGCCAACCATCGAACAGTACAAATAAAGCAGGGATCCGAAAGAGCACGTTCGCAGATTCCGTAATGTCATGGCCTAGTATGCATCAGATGACGACCTCTTGTGCCTAACATTCCCTCAAACCTTCGGCAACCTCGTTTCTAGATGGTTTGGATGCCTACCAGCCAGGAGTATTAACAACTTTTCCAGTTTCAACAAGGCGTTCATAAGGCAGTTCATAGGAAGAGTACAGAGGAGAAAATCGTTAGCTCATCTATCGAACTTAAAACAAGAAAGCAACGAGTCACTTAAGAAATACTTAGCCAAGTTTGGGAAGTAAGTTGCCCAAATCGAAGATGCAAGCGACGTAGCTATCATAGCAGCCTTCACCAATGGACTGCAAAGCGGTCACCAGTCTTTCGACTTACGAAGGGACCGGCCAAGGACGTATGAAGAGATGATGGATATAGCCAAAGACTATGCATTGGTAGAAGAAGAAGAAGTAGTATAAGGGGGTAGTTACGTCCATGGTCACAAACCAGATATAAAACCCGAATCCAAGGATAACAGGACAAAGGGCCAGTCGCGTGATCGCCAAAGAGAAGACAAGAGCCGAAAGAGTCAGCCCAAAGAGAGTCGGGGTAGCAACAGAACCAGTAGGTTCCGAGGCAGGTATAGTAACTACACTCCTCTAAATGGCTAACAGGAAGACATACTGTCTGTAGTAGAGGACAAAAGACTCGCTAAATACCCCCGGCAATAGTCGGCAAATGCCCGGAGGGATACAATAAAATACTGCCGATTCCACAAAGATCACAGGCATGATACTTCTAAATGCTTCCAGCTGAGGGATCATATTGAAAGTCTGATCAGAGAAGGGCACCTTAAGGATTTCACCTTAAAGGGAGATCAAAACATTGGTCGCCATGATAGCCACCGAGGAGGAGGACAAGAAAGAAGGAGCCCAAGAAAAGGTAGCCCTAACGCGGTGATAAATACTATCTTTGGTGGACCTCACACTGGCAGAAGCAATAGAGAAAGGACATCAGAAGTCAAGGAAGTAATGTACGAAAACAGAGACCTAGAAATGAATTCCGTGCAGAAAAACCACAAAAGACCAAAAGAAGGACATGACCTAATAATTTCACAGCCGAAGATTCAGAAGGAATTGATGCCAAGCCCAACGACGCAATAGTTGTGGGAGTACAAATAGCACACAAGGATGTCCTCCGAGTAATGATAGACAACGGAAGCTCCGTTGACATTTTGAGCGCCAGGGTGTACGACGAACTTCGGCTAGACAAAAAAGATTTGGAACCATTCCATGTGCCCCTAAAAGGATTCGGAGGTGCAGCAGTAAGATCCTTGGGAACGGTGAAATTACCTGTAAGGTTTGGAACAGCGCCTTGTTGAAGGACTATCCTATTGGATTTCGTGGTTGTCGACATCTACAACTGGCCATACAATGCTTTACTCGGCCGACCATTCTTGAACAAAGCACGGGCAGTCACGTCCACCCATGCACTAAAGGTTAAATTCCCGACGGAGTTCGGAATTGGGGAGCTTAAGGGGTCGCAGGAAATGGCTCGTTGAGCCAACCTGTCAATCTTCAAGGACAAGACTGGAGCAGAAACCCTGGGAGTATTTTAACTCGACCAAGAGGCACGAGAAGAAAACCCCAAAACATTTGAGCTAGACCCGAGGGATAAAACCAACAGAGAAAAAGAGGAACCAACCGAAACCGTCATTCTGAACGAAAAGGAACCCAATAAAACCGTAAAGGTTGGAGCAAGTCTGACGAAGCAAGTTAAAAAAGGGGTGGTGAATCTGCTGAGGGAATACAAGGAGATTTTTACCTGGAGCCATGAAGATATGCCAGGAATCAATGCAAACGTAACCACACACCACCTAGCGGTAAGCGAAGAATGCAAACCGGTGATACAGAAAAGAAGAAGTTTCAACCCTGAAAGGAGTGCGGCAATAAGGGAAGAAATATCCAAGCTGCTCGCAGCAGGATCGATCAGGGAAGTCAAATATCCTGAATGGGTGGCAAACGTGGTGCTCCTAAAAAAGAAGAACAATCAGGGGAGGATGTGCGTAGATTCCACTGACTTGAACAAAGCTTGCCCCAAAGACAGCTTCTCATTGCCAAGAATCGACCAGTTGGTCGACGCAACAGCCGGACACGAGCTGCTAAGCTTCATGGATGCAGACTCAGGCTACAATCAAATCAAGATGCACAAACCAGATGAGGACAAAACAGCGTTCACCACGGACCAAGGGTTGTACTGTTATACCGTAATGCCATTCGGCCTGAAGAATGCTAGGGCAACATATCAGCGGCTAGTTAACAGGATGTTCGCCAGCCAGATAGGTAGGGATATGGAAGTATACGACGATGACATGCTGACCAAGAGTATCACGGCTGACAGACATGTAGATGATCTGCGGGAAACCTTCGACGTGTTAATCAAATTCGGAATGAAGCTAAACCCTTCAAAGTGTGTTTTCGGTGTGCCATCCGGCAAATTTCTCAGATACCAAGTGCATCAAAGAGGGATAGAAGTGAACCCTGACAAGATCAAAGCACTAACTAACATGGTCTCTCCAAAAAACCTGAAAGACGTCCAAAAACTCACAGGATGCTTGGCATCGCTGAACAGGTTTATAGCAAAATCAACAGATCGATACTTGCCATTTTTCAAAGCACTTAAGAAAGGAAAACGAATCCAGTGGAATAAAGATTGTGAACAAGCTTTTCTTGCTCTCAAAAAATACCTAGGCCAAGCACCGCTGCTTTCAAAACCAATCACAGGAGAAGTGCTATACTTGTATCTATCCATCACAGACGCGGCCACTAGTTCCGTACTGATCAGACAGGAAGATGGAATACAGAAACCAGTGTACTACACCAGCAAAGCACTGCTACCAGCCGAGACAAGATACTCACCAGCTAAAAAAATGGCGCTCGCCCTGATAACAGTAGCAAAGAAATTAAGGCCATACTCTCAAGCGCACAAAGTAGGAGTGTACACCAACTGCCCATTAAGAATGATTCTACAAAAACCAAAAGTATCAGGCAGGCTTGCAAAATGGGCCATTGAGCTGAGCGAATTTGAGATAGAATTCATTCCAAGAACAGCAATCAAGGGCCAAGCAGTAGCAGACTTTGTGGCAGAGTTCACCGAACCAGACATCGAAGTAGCAAAGATGATGATAGATCAAGCAAAGAAAGACTTTCGCTGGAAACTTTGTGTCGACAGTTCATCAAACACGCATGGCAGCGGGGCAGGGATAGTGGTCACAACCCTAGAAGGAGATTCGGTAGAATGTGCCTTGCGGTTTGATTTTAAAGCCACCAACAATCAAGCCGAATATGAGGCGCTGATAGCAGGATTAAAGGTATGTACAGCCTTAGAGGATGATGAGATTGAAGTTTTTAGCGATTCCCAAGTCATCGTCAACCAAATACTTGACGAATACCAAGCAAGAGACAAAAACATGATCGCTTATCTGAAACTAGCAAAGAAGTTATTGGGGCGATTCAAAGAATACAAGATCGTTCAAATCCAAAGAGAAAAGAACGAACATACAGATGTTTTGGCCAAGTTTGCATCAGCCACGATCAACATCTGGCCCCGAACAATCCCATGGCACACTTACTCCGACCAAGCATAGCAGAACAGACTGAAGTAGGGGTAATCATGAACGAATCAATCAACTTGATGATCCCAATAAAAGAATACCTAATCAATGAAATCCTCCCAAATGCCTTGCTAGAAGCCAAGCGGTTGAGATACAGAGCAACAAGATATTCAGTCCTCAACAGTGAACTATACAGAAGAGGGCTCTCAAGAGTACTACAAAGATGTGATGGACCCGAAGAGGCAGAAGGAATCTTGAAAGGAATACACAACGGGAGCTGTGGGAATCATGCTGGGAGCGTTAGTCTAGCCCACAAAGCACTAAGGCAAGGGTTCTATTGGCTAACCATGTTCGCTGATGCAAAAAAAGTAGCGACCAGATGTGAAGCATGCCAAAAGATTGCAAATAACATTCGCCAGCCGCCCGAACGTTTACAAAGTATCACCTCCCCATGGCCGTTCGCCATGTGGGGAATTGATTTGATCGGCCCAATGCCTACAGCACCAGGAGGAGCAAAGCACGCCATTGTAGCGGTGGATTATTTCACAAAGTGGGTAGAAGCCGAGTCACTGGTGCACATAACAGAAGCAAACACAACCAGCTTTGTGAAGAAGAACATTCTATACAGGTTCGGAATACCAAACACCATCATCATTGATAATGGGACACAGTTTGATAACAAAAAATTCAAAGATTTATGCAAGAAGTATGGGATCAACAACTACTATGCCTCTCCAGCTCACCCGCAGACAAACGGGCAAACTGAGGCGATAAATAAAATCATCAAGCATAACTTGAAAGCCAAACTAGCTGTCAAAAAAGGGAGTTGGGCAGAAAAACTACCACAAGTGCTTTGGGCATACCGAATGACAAAAAGAAACTCTACTGTAGAGACACCCTACTCCATGGCATTCGAAACTGAGGCAGTCATCCCGATCGAAACAGCGTTTTCTTCACCGAGAACACAACTCTTCCAACCGGAACTTAATGTTGACATGTTGAAATACAGCCTAGATGAGCTAGAAGAGAGAAGGAAGCATGCCTAGATAAGGAACGCTGCCTACCAATAGAGAACGGCGAGATACTACAACTCACATGTGAAAGTCAGAAGGTTTGCACTCGGGGACTTAGTGCTAAAAAGGGTAACACCAGGAACAAAAGATAAAACTGCAGTATCGCTCGCAGACAAATGGGAGGGTCCATATCGCATCACAGGTATAGCAGGCCATGGTGCATATCACATTGCCAGAAGAGGAGTCGGCGAGCTGCCCCGACCACGCAATGCTCAATATCTAAAAATCTACTACCCTTGATACATCAATCCAAGAAGACCCTTTGCTATTTCTCCTTTTTTCCATTTTATCTTTTTTAAAGTTTTTTTATTGTTAATATCAAAAGTTGCAGGAAATAATCAATAAAGAATAATTTATTACTGAAATTTCTATCATCGCTGAGACCATGGGTCGGCCATAATGGGTGGTTCGCCAGACACAGATAGAGCGAATTACCTAATCCTAGCGAGCACCCAAAATAAAAGACGGAGATATACCACACATTATAGCTAGTTGAAGGCCAAAATGCTACAAAGGCGGCCTGAGCTAGAAAAAACAAAATGCCGCAGAGGAGGCAATTGCCCTCAGTAATAAAGGCATAAAACCCCAAGAATGTAAGAGGCGTTCAACCAACAACATTTAGGGTAAACACCCTAAAATTAAAAACTCCGGGGGTAAAACAAACTAGCAGTAAAAACAGTGAACAAAAGCGTGGGACATCCCAACAGTATGCTCACGCAAAGCTTGGTGTATGGTCGGATATGTCCTGACAAACACTGGGTAAAATAAAAACTAGCAATTATAAGCTAAGTGATAAAAGGCTTCAAGCTTGTGCCAAAAACTCAGCAATGGCAGCTGAACAAAAACATATAGAATTTATACGGCGAACAAAGAAAAGAATACAACACGAGGAAAAGAATTGATGTTTTATTTACTTGTCAAAAATGTTTACAACGTTTAAAAAGAGAAATAAAATATACAAAGGAATCAAACACTCGCCGGCAGAATGCCCCCATCATCTTCTTCTTCCTCGCTCACCTCGTCCTCCGACGGCCAAACGATCTCTTCATCCCCTTCGAGCATGAAAGACATATAGTCCCGACCAGAGACGGGACACAGGTCAGGCTCAGCGCCAGACCCAGTAAAACTCCCCTTCTGGCCAGAATAATAAGTATTAAAAGCACGTTTGGTAGGAATCTCAAGGTGCATAAGAAGAGGCTCTGTCCGAGTATAACGGCAATGGGCCTTCCACAGCTTCAGCTGGTTTTTAACCGAGCGTACCGCTCCATCCATGTGTCGCTGAAGGTTTCTGTCATAACGCCTCAGGGCTTTCTCATTAGAATGGTCCTTCAGGGCAAAGAACTTCTTGGCTTGCCGCATACCCCATTCAAACTCACGGAGGAAGAGCGCGTCATAGGCGGGAGACCTCTTAAAGCGGTCAACAGCCTCAACTTCCAAAACTGCCTTCATGTCATTCAGAATGACATCTTGAGAAGCCTGTTGATGCCGCAAGTCTTCAGATTCACGCTCGGCCCTCTCTTTAGCCTCCATCGCCAACCTCTCCCCCTCCATGTGAGCAGCCAAGGCGTCTTGACTCCCAGAGAGTTACTCCTTCAGCAACTTGACCTCTTCTTTAACGGCGAGTAACTTCTCTTCAGCAGCGAGCTGGGCAGCTAAAAACCCATTGGCAGACTCCCGCAGCTAAGCAATTTGTTATGCATGAGATGCTTCAGCTGAAAGTCTTTCGGCCGCCGGGCGGGATACTTGGTCTTACAAACGTCTATTGTCCCTCGACGCTGCATTCATTCGCCGATAGCTACTCGCCATCTCCAAAATCATCTACGAGAGAAACGGAGTTAAAAAGTAATGATGATATGAAGAAAAAAGGGGAAAGAATAAGAAAATGAGGTTAAAGAAATTACCAAAGAATGACAGTTGAAAAAGAACTCCATCTTCCTATTACATGATTTCTCCTTCACATGCTCCCAACCCTCACCAAAATAAATGTCGTTGCTTATAAAGTGGTTCAGGAGTTCAGCAGGAGAAAAATCAAACAGGGAAACAACCTTTGACCCTTCACCTCGATCAGCTGGGGGTACAGACGGTCATTCACGAGAACCCTCTAAATTCACAGCAAGGGTGGATGATGGACCAGGGGTGTCAGCCAGAGCAGCAACGTCCTTACCCCCCGTAGTGGGGGGGATGAAGGCCTCACCGGGGGCGCAGAGAACCCAAACTTATCCGAGATAGGGCCTTGAGCAGCCGGAGAGGGTGCAGTCCTTCGCCACCACTTTCCTCTGGTCGTATGGTCGGATCCATAACCTGAGGAACTTCAGAGTCAGCTTCGCCAACAGGAGGAACCTCAGAGCGAATATGTTCGCCATTTCCCTCTTCATCCGATGAGACTACGTATTGAACCACCCTCGACGCCCGTTTTAAAGGACGAGTGGCACATTCAGGAGTAGTCTCTGTAGGCCGCTTCCCCCGACCATTCCTTGGGTAAAGATCGCTGGATGGGTCCTCGGGGGGCTCCGAGACGCTCGCATCAAAAATCGAAACTTCTGTACTCACTATAGGGGCCCCAACTTTTTCTTTGCCCTTGCGGCTAGTGATAGGGGGCTGAGCGTCCACTCCACCTCCGTGAGGCTGGGTAACCACTTCAGCAACAACAGGAACGCCACCCGCCCCTCCATCATCTTGAGAATTGTCACCCTCGGGTGGCGCAACTCCCTCTTTTGACAAGCCCGCAGCATGTCTTTGACTAGCAGCTTCAAAATTCTTCACTGCTTGGGCTTGCTCGTCACAGACGATATCAAACTCGCTCACTGAAAAGCAAAGAACAGCATTATTCAAAGCAAAATCGACAAAACAGGTTTTAAGGTTCAAAGAAACTTACAGTGGCGTCGCCTAGCAGATAGACGTGGGAAAACACCGCAAGTGACCATCTTGGCCTCGTCAAGAAGAAACTCTTGACCTCTTTTGGCCAAACCAAGCACCGTAGCCTCCGCCACATTTTTTACTTCTTGCGGAGTCAAGGCAAGGAAAGCCTTCGACTAGGCCTCAAGAGATGTAAAATGTCTTGGGACTTTACTCGCTTGAAGGTTTCGGCGAGGGTCAGCAGGGTTATTCCTTCCCCATTCACCACCAACAAAAAACCAACTGTTCTTCCACCTCTTGTTTGAGGTGGGGAAACCCCAGATAAAGCCCTTTTTCTTCTCGTCACTGGAGATCTCCACTTGTCCCGGATTGGATACACCCTCGGGAATCCAATTTTCCACAGGAGTCGATTGAAGATAATAAGTACCTCCATGACTGGACTGCCGCAAAACGTAGAAATGACGGATTTCACGAGGCGTTGGTGACCGTCAACCCATCGACTTCCACATTACACACAAGCCCATCAAAATCCTATAGCTGTTTGGTGAAAGCTGAGTAAGAGCGAGCTTGGCGTCAGCCAGAAATCTGGCTATAAATGGTTGAAGGGGGAAAGTCACCCCACAGCCCAGCATTGACCCGTAGATGGCGACGGCGCCGTTGGCATTGCTCGGTGGATTCCTTACAGCCCACTCGCCAGAGGGTATAAGGAGAACCGTATCCGGAATATCGTATCTCCTCTTATATTTACCAATTTCCTGCTCGTCGACCACATTCACTTTAATGTTAAAAGAACTTGGGCGATCAGCAGCAAAGCATAAAGTGTCTCGTCGATGATCCTCGACGTCTGAATCAATCACTGTTTGAGCACCTAGAAGAGATTCCCTAGGGGTTCTAGACCCTTGTCGCCCACTACCACCGGCTCTGGGAGTCTTTGCCATATCTGAAAAATCACTGTTAACAGTTGAAGGAAATGTGAAATCAGAAGTATTGGTTTCAGAGTCAGAAGGGATGTAAAGAGAGATTGGTACAGGAGAAGTTGGGTCAAAATTACGCAGATATGACTCAATCTTGTCTGCAACTTCTTTGTTGCCAAGCTCAAGAGCTTGCATCATTTGATTAAAAAAGAAAGCACGATGAGAAGGATCCATGAAAACTCACCAGAAATGTTCCCAAATAAAAGAAAGGAAAAGGGATGAGCTGCAGAAACACGCTTCAAACGAACCAGGAGGTAGAAACAGAAGAGGGGAATCACCAAAACCCTAGCGCTTCGAGTTGAAAGTATGAAGAAATTTTTCAGAGAGTATTTCTGCAAAAAAGAAAGAGAAAACGAAAGAGAAGAAGTGAGAGAAACGTAACAGTCCCACCCTTAAAAAGAGGGAAATTCGAAATTCAAGGAAAGGATTAATCAAAAGCGGCGGTGATAAAATGCAGCCGCCTGTGAGTAAAGGCTGTGACGGGAAGTGTCCATCAAACGAAGAACACGTGGCATCGCGGGGTTCTCAACAGGCGTGAAATAATTGCAGGCGTGACATCATTTACAACGCGTCACATCAGAACCCAACGTTTGAAATTCTGTGGTTGAGAATGAAAGCTTACTGAGGAAGACTTAATAACAAAAGTAACACGTGGCTAAAATAAAAAGAGAGGGAAAACATCTGTAAAAATTCAGAAAACAACGAAAATCAGAAAAACATAAGTAAAACATATAAACACTGCTCGCAGAACCAAAGAGGCCAAGAAGCTAACCTATATTGGATCAGCTCAAAGTATTTATAGGGGTATTGTTGTATGTACAAATTCAGTCAAAGGACACGTCAGAAAAACGCACAAGGAAGACGGGACAAATAAATAACCCCGTCACTCACGGACCAGTCAACGGAAGGAAATCAGTCAACAAATATGCTAGCTGGCATATTTGATGGTTCAAATCAGAAAGACGCTCGCCACAAGCTGGCCGACCAACAAGAAGGCAAATTGTGTTCGCCGACCCAAAGCGTTCGCCAGGAATTGTACAGTCCGGAAAGTAACCCCATTCCAATGCACCTTCCACAGCAGGAGTTCAACCAAATATAGGACACAAGAGTCAAGTCCTGTTCCGGATAGGATTTAAAACCGTTCCAACAAAGAAGAGTCCAAATAGAAAGCAAACCCTAAAATTACTTACAAACTCTAGACTCCTTGTACAATCAAAAGTAGGAACTCCCCTATCAATACGGCATAAAAACGGGAAACCCTAAGAGGACTAGTATAAATAGAACCGTAAATCCCATGAAAGGGGGTTCGAGATAATAGAGAGAAAAATCAGGCAATTGTATGAGAGATCTGAGTGTGTAAACTATAAGCAATTCATAGTGATTTCTCTTGCCCTCAAGGGGCACCGTGGTTTTTTCCCATTCAAGGGTTTTCCACGTGAAATCTGTCTTGCATGCATTGATTTACTTTCTTTATTTATTCGTTTTGATTAAAATATCATTGTTGACCGAGTCAATCCAAAAATCACCGTCAACAACATTATACATGTTTTCTTTGTTTTTGTTTTTATTTTTAAAAAAATTAATTTTTTTTCCTTTTTTCTCTTTAACGTGAAGTTCTTCTTCATCATCAGTCTCTCTTCGTCTCCTTTCTTCATCTTCATCTTCTTCTTTCTTCTTCTCCTCTTCCTCCTCCTTCTTCTTCCTATTTTCCATGAGCAAGGCCAGATCTGCTCCTCGAAGGTCGGAGGAAGTGAGATCCTCCTCCGGCCTTCAAGCCGCTGATCTGCTCTTCCAAGACGGAATTGTTGAGTATGTTTTCTAGAATGCTCTCCATTTGTAAATTATTGGGAGTGGGTATTAAGGACTACGTCCATCATACTTCAGAGCAAACTAGGAAATTTTCTCTCGTTGACAAAAAGGAGAAGAGTTCCAATGTACGTGGTTACCAAAAAAGAGCTTATACTCTATTTATTTTTTAACATTATTTTGCCATAATATGTGTTGTGACTAAAAATTTGTTTGAAATATGAAGTTGAATTTGCTTGAGATATTTCAGATTCAAAGTGATTTAATACTGCTGAAGTTTGGTTTGCTATTATTTGAGCAATCAATTTATTGTTTATATTGATCCATAAATCACGCAAGTCTTTTTCGCCATTGAAATTGTTTTATGCAAATTTGGATCTCCTTGTTTGCTATTTGAGTGATTTTATTTGCTAACTAAGCTACTGAACCGTGTGCTTAAGCTTTGAGTTAATAGATCCAGTTCTGAGCAGCGATTCTCTTAAGGACGATAATCTCCCAAAGAAAACATATCTCCCTCCTCACAAAACCGTCGTGAAGGATAAAAGCTAATGGATGAACTACTATTCTATCACTTGATATTATTTGGAAGAAATAATGAAAAAACAGAAAATAAATAAAGCTATAAGTGATATATAATTAGTGATTCTTATACCATACATTAATATCATTATATTATTTATATATAACATTAATATCATTATAATTAGTGAATCAAACAATCTTTTATTATCCTTTAAATGCTCGACTCTCCAAAACATGCATATATATATATATATATTCATAAAAGAGAGCGAAACAAAGTTACAACAAATTAAATAAAATAATTAAAACCAAAACAGAATTCACCATAATATAATTTCAAGAAATTAAGCTAGAAAGGCAACGTTAATTAGAGACCTCTTGCCAGCATCTGCTCATAATTCTCAATAGATTCAAGCCTCTGAATCAGAAGTTGCTGCCTGAACTTCTTGATAAATGCGTCGGCGCTTTCGTTGATGTCCATGGATGGCTGGCTCTCTAGCTTATTATTATTATTCGATGCCAATTCCTCTGGTGATTTTTTCTCCGTAACTTGAGACCTCAAGGCTCTGATATTATCATTTCTTCCTCTGAAGCGTGTATTCTCCGCCTTTTCTTCGGAGATTGTGGAGCTGTAGAAGGGAGGAGGGACTGAACTCTTCTCCATTATTTGTAAGCTTTTCTCTCTTCTTGTCTGAAAAAAAAAAATGTGTATACACTTTTGATTATTAGATGCTATATATCCATGCTAACATGTCTCCATATATTTATATATAGAGGAGGGGAAATGAGAGAGGAGTTGTGTAATTTAATATTGGGTTTGATTCCTTAAGTCTTTTTTTCTTTGTTTTTTTGTATAAAAGAGCACTTTTCAATTTGAAGATAAATACTTCCAGCTAGATCAGTTGAAGGGATCTGCTCAAGGTCAAAAGTTCATTTATAGAATGATAATGACCGTTGACATATTCACAATAATAAAATTATTCTTTGAACTAATTATTTGGTAAAACAAAAGTATGAATATGTGTTTAAAAATATTTTTGTAGAAAGTAATCTATAAATATTTTTGTAGAAAGTAAAATTTTTGTAGAAAGTATGAATATATTTTTGTAATCTATAAATAATATACTCTTAACAATTTTCTTTTATTATTTTTTTTAAACAAATACTATTACTAATAATTTGGGTTTGAGCAAGGACGGAACTATAAATTTTTATCTTGAGGGGCCATTACACTAAAATAAAGAAATTTATGGAAGGTAAAATTGGTAAAAACTAGTGGCAAATTTATAAATTTTCATAAGGTTTTCAAAGACATTTTTTAGGGTAGGGTGACACGGCCCATGTGGGCCCCCCCTCCTTCTGAATCTGGAGTTGAAGAAAGAAGACATAGTTTGAAGTTAGAAACATTTTGATTACGATACAAAAGTTTTTTTTTTTTTTTTTTTTAGAAATATTACAAAAATTTAATATTTTGATAGAAAAACGTTGACTCGAACACGCAATCTCTTGTGGATTACTATACAAAGTTACTATATTTAGTTATAGTATTACTCATTTAAATAGCATTAATCATTTTTAAATTAAAAAATGTGTAATGGTTTCTTGATTATTAGCAAAAAAGAAGTTAACATTAAAATAAAAGCTAAATATAATAAAAATGATTAAAATCATTTATAATGAAAAAAAAAAAGTTGTAAACGGATAGGTAATATGGGACAGTGAGACCGTTTTTGAAGACTAATTTGAAGGGGGGAAGAGCCACACGCATGTAAATGGTGAATTGTGATTAGTTTTAGAGTTTTAGACAAATCAAAAGAAACGTGCGGCTAAAGAGAAGGTACCGACTACCGAAAGTTGCCCACGCAAGTCGCCGTAGTTGCCGAGTCAACCAACCCAATCCATTATCCACCTCACCAAGTCAGCATGGAATCCATTGATATACATAATATTATTATTATTATATCTAGCTACTCTGCCCAACTCTACCTAAATTATGGGGCTACATTGCATCCACATGTGATGTTCCGGAAATGGTATCAACTCTACTCTGCACATGTTCTAATTACAATATATATTCATTTGCCACAAAATTAGTTATGGAACATGTAAGTACCTACTAACATGGTTGTAGGGGAAGAGCAATAGATTTTAGTTCGGGGAAAAGGTGTTTGTGATTTTATTATTTATAGAAAGGTTTTAAATTCAAGTATGGTCAAATCTCTGTGGAAAAGGTTTGGTTTACATTTAGAGGGAATAGGGGGAAATAGAACCAAATGGCTTTGGTTTTATGGGAATATCACCAAGTTATTAACGTACTCTATGCTTTTTAACACCAAAGTATGTGGTGAGACTGAAATACCTTTCACTTATTCTTTTACTTTTCTTTTTACTTTTTAAATTTCTCTCTCTTTCTTTCTCTCTCCTCTTTTTTTTTTTCAAAGACCTCCATTGATCTATCAATGAATGTCGAACAGACCTCAAATGGAGGTCGACCACCATTAGAGATTGAAATGACCTCAACCTCCATTGGTGGTCGATGAAGAAGAAGATAAAAAATCCAAAAAAATATAGAAATTACTCAACTAGTTTGGAACAAATCTCGGCTAATTGATTGAGATTCAAAATTAGATGAAGAATACACAAGTAAACAAAAAAAGAAGAGAAGAAGTAGTGCAAATTTTACACGGCCATGCTGTTTCTCTGTCACTCTTATAGAAATTCACATCTCCAAATTCAAATGGTTTCAGCGAATGAAGAGAAAGAGATGGTTATTGAAATCTGAAATTGGAAATTTCGTGAGGAAGAGATTATTGAAATCTTGAGATTTTTTGGAAGATTGAAATCTGGAGATTTGGTGAGAGAAAGATAGAAAGAATTTTTTTTTTTTTTTTGCGGATTTTTTAAGCAAAATTTTTAATATTTAAATAATAAAATAAATGGTAGTTCTCACTTCTCACCACATTTCTGTTTTGAGAGAGAGAGAGAAGTCATTTAAAACTATGGGGGCCTAATCCGTAATGGTATTTGTTTTGTTAGTTTATCACAATAAAAGAAAATATTTTTTATGTTCCATTATTACTGTATTTTCTGTTTTATCATGTGATCAAATACATAATTTATTTTCAAAAAACATTTTTCAATATATATTTTATTTCAAAATATTAAAAATGTCTAAGAATAAGTTATTTTATATTAAATATTAGAATTTGTTTTTGTTAAATATAAAATACAACTATTTTTTAACTAATAAAATACAAATATTTTTGTCTAAAAAGATAGTTTTGATTCATTTATCTATAAATAAATGATAACTTTACACCCTCACTTTCTCAACTAAATTCCATTATCCAAAGATTACATATTTTTTAACAGATTTGTATAGATAAATATACAAACAGTGATTATAATTTTTATTCTTCTTCACCAATTTATCGTCTCGACACACACAATCAACTTCAACATCCAATGCATATTCTTCTGTATCATTCTGGCCATAGCCGAATATTGCACTCTACCCATAACCGAAATTCAACATCAAATGATTATCCTTCAGTTTCATTATGGTCATAGCTGAATATTTCACTCTACCCATAGCCGAATTATTTTATTAGTAAACTCCAATATCTCAAGGGTAAAGAGCCTACAAAAATGACGATATCTACCATAATTTTCAATCCAATGATTTAAGTATTTAACTATTGAGGCCATCTATCTCTCATGACTCCATCTTCAACTGTAAAAATTCATCAACTCATGCAAATCAAGACAGTTTATAACACGATGATAATAGCTACATGCAATTCAATCAATATTTTTAAACACACCCGACTTTAGTTTTAAATACACCCGAAGCATATACAATTGAATTTACAGATTGAGTTTAATTGTTAGTCCAAAATCAGGCCCAATTAAACATTGATGGCAATTACGTAATTTACAAAACTCTTATACCCTACAAAAATAAAAATAAAAATATCTCATTGGAAACCATCCATCGCTTCTCGCTCCGTCTCCTCCCAATATCTCTTGCTCCCAAACACCTTAAACCCGCCCCGAAATTTTATCCGACCCGAATATCCTACACAGCTCCTATTCTTTCCGACCCGGAAAACCCACTCGTCCTCCACAATTACCAAGGCAGATTGGCTTCTGGGTCTGGGAGAAATGAGAATATAAGAAACCAGCCGTGCCCCCGATAGTCAAAGCAAGTGACCCGGTTTTTCATGAATCCGCCCAAGAAGTTGACCCGAAAAGAAATCGGGTCGGTGAAGATGCAGAAGATTATTGATGATATGGTCAAGGTCGTGAGGCTGGCTCCTGGTGTTGGGCTTGCTCCTCCTCATGGACCTCAAATTGGAGTCCCATTATGTATAAGGTGCTTTTTCTTTTTCAACTTATATCTTAAATTTAAAAGCTAAATTTTTTGACTTTTCATTTATTAAATAAGCCATATTTAGCACATTAATATGAATTTCCTAAAACAACCTCATATAATTAAATTATTAACAAAAACACCTCATTGAAGGAGGAGGAAGCGACGATAGCACCACCTCCATGAATCGTGAACAAAGGAGGCCAGTTGGCTACATTGCACATTGCCCAACTCTACCTAAATTATGGCTACATTGCATCCACATGTGATGTTCCAGAAATGGTATCAAGTGATACATTGCACATGTTCTAATTATATTCAATTGCCACAAAATTAGTTATGGAAAATGTTAGATAATTATTATATTATTGCACAATACTAGTTTGTAAGTATCTACTAACATGGTTGTAGGGACAGAGCCAAGAGATTTTAGTTCGGGGAACTAATATTATATTCTAAAATAAAAGGTTTTTGTGATTTTATTATTTATAGAGAGGTTTTAAATTCAAGTATGATCAAATCTCTGTGGAAAAGGTTTGGTTTACATTTATTGTTATAATAAAAATTAAAAATAATTATAAAATATTCGTTTTATTTCATCCGCTTGTAACTATTTAACTCAAAAAGAGGATAGGTAATTACCAAATTATAATATTTATGATATGATATGGATTGATTGGCCAAATCATTGAATACATTAACACCTGCACAATCATGTACAATGTGGAGATGCTAACAGGAGCGTAAATCAGTTGGTAGATGGACGAGCTTGGAGCTTAGGTAAATGACTTCCAGATCAGTGGCTCAAATCCTACCAATGTCAAAAGCTTTCAAAAAAGTACAATGTAGAGATAAATGGCAAACGTATGATACACATCAGACACTATCTACATGTAACATGATTCAAAGTTGAGATTTTCTGACTATAATTAAAGGCTCAATTATAATATTTAATTGAGGGTTAAGATTTGATACATTGAAAATACTGTGATTGTTAATTTGCCATTATTGAAATCAAATGTATAATTATTAAACATCAATTGTGGCTAACTGCCACTAACATAGTATTAACCTTGTTAACCTCATGACTTATGCATCATTTTAATGATAACGGGCATTGATGAAGTGGTGAGGGGCTTAAATCCCACCATGCACATTTTACAAGTATATGTGGAGAGTTTTCTTCCCGGGTTGTGGAAGTAGATATCCGGACCACACATGTATTGTTTGATCTCGGTAAGTCTCGGCAGTCCTATTGTAATAGTTCTTGTAATACTAAAAAATAAATAAATAAATAAAATAGCATCAATGAAGTTCTAACATTGTTTCAATCAAATGGGAGATGAGCAAAGCATCATGTAAGACTTTAACTCTTTGGAGAAATCCATTGAAGTGCATGAAGGGCTAAAGAAACAAGGATCATCTAGTTGCAAAATACAAATAGAAAAGCTTCTTAAATTAAGATTTCATTTTATATATAATTGATGTTTAATATTTTCTGAGACTTGCTCAAGAGTTTGATACTCTTAGCTGAGCAAAACCATCATAAACTTAAACCTTTCAAGCCATTTAAATACCTTAGATTGGTAATAGCTAGGTTCTAGATCTTAAGAATCCAGTGGTTTGCTAAAATTGCCAAAATACACATAAATTAGGAAGTGCAGTAATACGGCGGCTTAATCGTCTAGCGTACTCTAGAATTCATTATGGCAATTGGAAACAGTCCTCGACTGCTCTTTCTCACCTATACTGTATATAGCATGAGTTGATGGGGAATCCTTAGGAAATTTAATTAAAATATTTAAAGTATATTGAAATAAAATATTAAAATATTTTAAAGATAGAACAAGTAAATTATAATTTATAGCAAGGAATAAAAATAAAATAAATCTAAAAATTTACATTTTAAGAAGTTAGAAATACTAAAGTTATTGGAGTCCATAACCAAGCAAATACATTTAAAACTATGGGGGCCTAATCCGTAATGGTTTTTGTTTTGTGACTTTATCACAATAAAATAAAATATGTTATGTTCCATTACTACTGTATTTTCTGTTTTATCACGTGAGAAAATACATAATTTATTTTCAAATAACATTTTTCAAGATATATTTTATTTCAAAATATTAAAAATGTCTAAGAATAAGTTATTTTGTATTAAATATTAGAATTTGTTTCTGTTAAATATAAAATACAACAATTTTTTTTTCCTAAAAAGATAGGTTTGATTCATTTAGCTATAAATAACTACTAACTTTACACCCTTACTTTCTCAACTAAATTCCATTATCCGAATATTGGAATTTAAATTTATAATATTTTAAATAATAAATTTTAAATTTATAATATTTTAAATAATAAATTTTAAATAATAAAATATTATATAATTTTTATTGTTCGCGGGTACGCGGGTTCGGATATGGATTTTTTTTCAAATCCATACCCAAACCCGAACCTGAACCTGTGATGGGTATAATTTTCAAACCCAAACCCGTCCACGGGTAAAGTTATCCCAACCCAAACCCTCTTTAAGCGGGTTGGATTTGGACGGGTCCCACGGATTCGGGTTTAATTGTCATCCCTAGTAAAGAGCCTACAAAAATGACGATATCTACCATAATTTTTAATCCAATGATTTAAGTATTTAACTATTGAGGCCATCTATCTCTCATGACTCCATCTTCAACCGTCAAAATTCATCAACTCATACAAATCAAGAGAGTTTATGACACGATGATAATAGCTACAATTCAATCAATATTTTTAAACACACCCGAAGCATATATAATTGAATTTACAGGTTGAGTTTATTTGTTAGTCCAAAATCAGGCCCAATTAAACAATAATGGCAATTACGTAATTTACAAAACTCTTAAACCTAAAAAATAAAAAGGACTAATTGCACAAACGTCCCCTATGTTTAGGCGTAATTGCATGCATATGGAACTTTTACATATAATTACACAAACATCCCCTATCGTTAGTTGACTTCCCTTAACTCTAACCGTTGACCACAATTTTAACCCACAATGACTAAATTGCCCCTAGTTGACTATTTTATTATTTAAATTAATAATAATAAAAACTCAAATCCATACATTCCACAATTAGTTAACCATATCTATTTTTTTTTAAAAAAAAAATTAAAAAAAAATTAGAACTTCAACGGTGGATTTTTAACTTTCTAGGTTGAAGTTCTAATTTTTATTTTTTTTTTAAAAGATGTGGTTAACTGATTGTGATATTGATGGATTTAGATTTTTATTTATAGATTTGATTTTTGGTTGTTGTTGAGGATTTGAGTTTTGGTTTTGATTTGTGAGATTGAGTTTTGGTTTTTGTTTGTTAAGTTTATTTTTGAATTGTGTTTGGGGGTTGAGAAAATGAAAGAGAAAAAAAAAATGATTGATTTTGTTTTTTTTTTTTTTTTTTCTTTGTCTTTTCTGTTTCGTTTTTTAATTATTAATTTTTTTTTTGAACAACAACTTTATTGAAGCCAAAGGCAAGAAAGAGCACAACCAAACAACAGGGCAGCAACCCAACACCCAAGCCGCAGACCCAAAGGAACACAAACAAAGACAGCAAACAGCCCACAAAAAACAAAGCAAAAAAACGAGCAGACAAACAGAGAAAAACAAACAGCGACAGAAAAAAGGAAAAGCAGAGCAATTACACCTCCCACAAAATGAAATCCCCATCCGAATTCGACCCTTTCCTAGCCAAGGAATCCACAAAACAATTTGTGGATCTAGGATTGTAAGCGACCTCCGTTCTGCAATTATTAATTTAAATAATAAAATAGGTAACTAGGGGCACTTTAGTCATTGTGGGTTAAAATTGTGGTCAACGGTTAAAGTTAACGGAAGTTAACTAACAACAAGGGATATTTGTACAATTATGGGTAAAAGTTCCATATGCATGCAATTATGCCTAAAAGTAAGGGACATTTGTGCAAGTAGTCCAAATAAAAATATCTCACCAGAAAACAAAAACATCGACGGCCATGGAAACCATCCATCGCTTCTCGCTCCGTCTCCCCCCAATATCTGTTGCTCCAAAACACCTTAAACCCGCCCCGAAATTTTATCCGACCCGAATATCTTACACTGCTCCTATTCTTCCCGACCCAGAAAACCCACTCGTCCTCCGCAATTACCAAGGCAGATTGGCTTCTGGGTCTGGGAGAAATGAGAATAGAAGAAACCAGTCGTGCCCCCAATAGTAAAAGCGAGTGACTCGGTTTTTCATGAACCCGCCCCAGAAGTTGACCCGAAAAGAAATCAGGTCAGTGAAGATGCTGAAGATTATTGATGATATGGTCAAGGTCATGAGGTTGGCTCCTGGTGGTGGGCTTGCTACTCCTCAAGGACCTCAAATTGGAGTCCCATTAAGTGCTTGTTTGGTTGGGCTTTCTAGTGGCTCAAAAGATCTACGAACCTCTACTTGAGTTTTTTAGAGTTGTTTGGTTAGACTTTTGAAATTGTCTATTTTAAATTCAGTAGAGGCTAGTAGAGTTTAAACCTCTACTAGGCAAAAGCTCCTCCTTATGAGCTTTTCAAAATAGACCTTTTAAAAAAAGAAGTATTTGACCTATATATCCCTAAATGTTTATTATTGACATGGAATACCCTTATTAAAATAAAACCCTGTAACCTATTTATATTTTTTATTCTTTGCTCTCTAGTTTCTACCGATAGTCTATAATTTTGCTCTACACATACAAAAGAACGGTTTTTTGCTCTACAAAAAAAAAAAAAAAGGGTATGTATAATTTTTGTTCATTAATATTTTCTTTTTTTGTTTATTTATTTATTTTTATGTTTGTGTTGTTCTTTTTTGCGTCTGTGTTTTCTTGGGCCTGGTGCGTTGCCTTGTTTTTTTTATTATTTTTGGCTCTCCCAAGAGTGTGCTTTGTTCATCTTTTATTCCCTGTTTTTTTTTCCTTCTTTTTTTTTTGCCTTGTACGGTTGTACCTGTGCATTGCCTTGTACCAACAATAAAAAAAATTTTAAAAAAAAATCCAACAATAGTTGCCTTGTTTCTTTCTGTTTGTGAAAGTATTGCGACTCTTCTGATGCTTCGATGATAACTCATTTAAATTTTTTTTTTCATTTAACTTTTTACCTTTGTATGAGATATTAATCATTTTCCTTTTGTTTAATCTTTGACAATGCTTCAACTTTGTTGAAAATTTAATATTTTCTGGTTATTTTTTTAATCTTTTAAGTTTATATGGTGAAAGTTTGAATTATATTATTATTGTGCAGTAGAAAATGTAGTTAACATGTAGAAAATATTTTAAGTTCAATTTGTTTTAGAGTGAATAAATAATATGTCCTTTTTAGTAATTTAATATCTCAGTAGACTTTTTGAGAGTTTACAATCAAACGGTCTACTGCTATAAAAGTGCGTTTGTAATTACCAACCAAACAACTATATTTTTTTTTTCAAAAGCTCTATTTCAATTAGATCTACTACAAGTAGACCTTTTACAAGTAGAGGATTTTCAAAAGCCCAACCAAACATACCCTAAGTGTACGGCGCTTTTTCTTTTTCAACCTCATATCTTAAATTTAAAAGCTAAATTTTTTGAATTTTCACTTATTAAATAAGTCATATTTAGCACATTAATATGAAATTTCTAAAATAACCTCATATAATTAAATTATTAATAAAAACACCTCATTAGCAAAAACAAATCCTCAATTTCATCAAACTCAAACTCTAACCCTAATCCTAACTCAAACATTGAATCTCATAGAAGGAGGAGGAAGTGACGGTAGCACCACCTCCATGAATCGTGAACAAAGGAGGCCAGTTGACTACATTGCACATTGCCCAACTATACTTAAATTATGGCTACATTGCATCCACATGTGATGTTCCAAAAATGGTATCAATGCGATACATTGCACATGTTCTAATTATATTCGGTTGCCACAAAATTAGTTATGGAACATGTTAGATAATTATTATATTATTGCACAATACTAGTTTGTAAGTACCTACTAACATGGTTGTAGGGACAAAACCAAGAGATTTTAGTTTGGGGAACTAATATATTCTAAAATAAAGCCAATTTTTTTAGTTTTTTTCTATAAGATATATATATATATATAGAGTCTTTCTATTGTCAGTTCGTCCTAACAATAAATATATCAGGACGAAGAATGTGGACCATAGATTATGGAAAAGTTTTGACAAGTGCATACACTTTGAGTCAAGGTATGTAAATCTAGTGGTCCACATTTTTCGTCCTAATATATTTATTGTTATGACAAACTGATAATAGAAAAAATATATATATATCTTAAAATAAGATATAAATAAACAAAACTAATTAAGGTAACAAGACTTATCTTTAGGAGAGAGAGGAAAAAAAAAAACCCTAAGGCTATTTTAGACTTCTTAACATAATAGGTTAGTCAACTAATGATCGGGGATATTTGTGTAATTATCAACAAAAGTTTCCTATACATGAAATTAAACCTAAATGTGGTGATGTATGTAACATTTACCCATATTTTAATTTTTCTTTGAGAGAATTGTAAATAACTCCCTGCTTTTGATTAAATACCAAATCAAACCCTCTAATTTAAACAATCAGCATAAAACCCCTTACCATCAGTTAACAGTTAGTTGACCGTTAGTTGACTTTAATTAAATCTAATGAAATATAATTATTTAAATGGTTGTTTTCTATAATTGAACTAAAAAAATAATGAAAAATATAATAAAACTATGTTAGAAAATAAAAAATAAAAATATATATTTTAATGAGAATTAAATAAATAAAAATATATTCTAAAAATGCAATAAAATCATTACAAAATTTAAACAAAAAATTATTTTAAAATATAAAAATATTATTTTTGTATGAAATTAATTTTTTTATTATTATTAGTCTATATTTCCATTATGTTTTCCTTTTTTTATTCTGTTTATAATAAAGGATTTAAATTGTAATATTTGATATATATAAGTCAACCGATGGTCAACTAACTGTTAACTAACAGTAGGGTGTTTTTTGTTGAATGTTCAAATTAGAGGGTTTGATTTGGTATTTAACCAAACATCAGGGTGCTATTTACAATTCTCCCTTTTCTTTTTGTGGAAGCGCTCCATTGCCGAAGTTGGAGCCGTGGAGGATTAGTTAGGCATGTGCAAAGTTTTCAAAAGGTAGCGCCTTCCAGCCAAGCACCTTGTCATGTTGTCCCACAAAGAAAACTTGCAATTCTTTTAAGGGAAATTATTATTCTCCCCCTGTAGCTTACCACATTCTTTATTTTCCCCCCTCTAATTTTAAAATTCTCTAAATTCCCCCCTTCCATATACAAATACAACAAATTTCATCTTATAAAAATAGGCATGGAAGGGGGGAAATTGGAGAATTTTGAAACTAGAGGGGGAAAATGGAGAATACGGTAAACTATAGGGGGAGAATGATAATTACCCTTCTATTAAAGGAAAAATGTCACAGAAATCATATCCTTTTCTCTCCTCTCTTCAGTGTGTATCAAGGAATTCAAACTCGTTTTTAAGGATTAGTGCAAACTACTGCAAAGTGCAAAGTTTTCAAAAAGCAGTGCCTTGACTGCCTTCCAGCCGAGCACCTTAATTATAGCAGCACCTTTTCATGTTGTCCCACAAAGAAAACTTGCAATTCTTTTAGAGGAAAAATGTCACAGAAATCATATCCTTTGCTTGCTTTAAGATAATTTCAATATTCCACTGTTTGGTTTTCTCTCTTCTCTCTTCAGTGTGTATCAAGGAATTCAAACTCGTTTTTAAGGATCAAATATCCAAGTAAGTTGTTATTTTCTTAATTGTTTGATCTGAGAAACTGTTTGCTAATATTCTTTTTTATTATTTTAAATATTGATGTCTATAGAGTTCTTTCTCTGTTCTTTATTTAGTTTGCATCAAGTAATTGAAGCTTGATTGAGGATCAAATATCATAGTAAGTTATAATTTGAGTTATTTAATTATGTTCAACCAAGAAACTCTTTGCTATTCGTCTTTTATTTTCGAATATCACTTGTGTTAACTCTGTTAGCGCTCAATTTTAACTATAATTGTTCATCCTGTTGATGTTCTTATACTTTTGATAATCTTGTTTTGAATTCCAAAACACCAAAAGAGGAAATGGCCGATGCTGTTATTTCTGTTGCTACTGAAGAAGCTGTTCGACCTTTGCTTGATTCCATAGCAACACAACTCGGTTACATATGCAACTACAAGGCCAACTTCGATCATCTCAAGAAACAAGTTCAGAAGCTCCAGGACAGAAGAGTCGCGCTGGAGCATTCTATTAATGAAGCTAGAAGACAAGGGGAAGAGATTGAACAGCATGTTGTGAATTGGCTGGATAGCGTGAACATGATGATTGATGAGGCGACGAAGATTATTGAAGATGATAACAAAACAGACAACAAGTGTTTCAAGAGTCTGTGTCCTGATTTGAAGAAGCGCTACCAGCATAGCAAGAAAGCAGCGGTCAAGGCCAAGGATGTCTCTGAACTCCACAATGAAGGGAAATTTGATAGAATTTCCTACCGTAACCTTCAAAGCAAGCCTTTTGAAGACTTTGAATCACGAACGTCCACCTTGACATATGTAATAAATGCATTGAGTAATCCCGATGTCCACATGGTTGGTGTCCATGGCATGGGTGGCATTGGGAAGACTACACTAGCAAGGGAGGTTGGGAGAAAAACAGAGGAAAGCAAGATATTTGATGTTGTAGTTTTTGTAGAAGTATCAGACTCACCAAATATAAGTACCATTCAAGGAGTGATTGCAGATAAGTTGGGTTTGGAATTCCGTGAGAAGACTGAACCTGGAAGAGCTAATACTTTACGTGGACGGTTGAAGAAGGAAACGAAGATCCTTTTAATTTTAGATAACATTTGGGAGAGTCTTGACTTGGAGAAGGTAGGAATTCCTTTCAACCATGAGCATAGAGGATGCAAGTTATTGTTGACGGCAAGAAAAGCGAACATATTGTCAGATGAAATGGGTTGTGATTATGAAAATAATTTCCCTATCGGTATTTTAAATGAAAAAGAAGCTTGGGGCTTGTTTAAGAAAATAGTAGGTTCTTGTGTTGAGGGTCCTAATTTGCAATCTTTAGCCTTCGCTGTGGCTAAGGCATGTGGAGGTTTGCCTATTGCCATTGTTACAGTGGCAAAGGCATTAAAAAACAAACACGAATGTGAATGGAAAAATGCACTGCAAGAACTACAACATCCTTTGGAAAGCTTGGAGGGGTCTGTGGTCACAAAGGCATTTTCATGTATACAGTTGAGCTACAATCACTTGGACACTGAGGAACTCAAGTCAGCATTTTTGCTTTGTTGTACAATGGAGTGTACCTATAAAGCTTCTATTGAAGAGTTGTTAAGATATGGAGTGGGTTTAAATTTATTCAAAACAATCAAAACAATGGAAGAAGCTCGATATAGAGTAAATACACTGGTTCGAAAGCTCAAGAGGTCTTCTTTGTTGCTTGACACTCCTGATATTGAATGGTTCTCTATACATGATGTTGTTCGAGATGTTGGTAGAGCCATTGCTTTCAAAGATCACAATAAATTTATTGTGATAGATGATGTCATTCCTCGAGAATGGAAAGATCAAAATACAATGAAAAATTGCACGTCAATATCCTTACATGCTATTACTGAGCTTCCTAATAAAGAATTGGATTGTCCACTGCTTAAATTTTTGTATATGAAAGGCAAGAATAAGAATTCAAAAATCCCTGATAATTTTTGCATAGGGATGCCGAACCTTAGAGTTTTGCATTTGATCAAAATGGAACTATCTCCATATCCTCTGTCACTTCGTTGCTTGGTAAATCTTCAAACATTATGTCTGGATCGCTCTTGGTTAAGAGACATAGGTTTTATTTCAAATATTAAGGATCTTGAAATTCTTGTCCTTTCATGTACTATTGAGCAGTTGCCTACAGAAATTGGTCATTTGACTCAGCTTAGGGTGTTAGATATGAGCAATTGTTACAAGTTAGAAATTGTTCCACCAAGTATCATATCAAAGCTAACTCAATTGGAAGAACTATACCTGGATTATAGGTTTGATAATTGGCATGTTGAAGGACTCGACGATGAAAGTGGTAACGCTAGCCTTGATGAGTTGAAGCATTTGTCTCAACTGACCACATTGCAGATAAGCATTCTAGATCATAAAATGGTACCAAAAGGCTTGTTCTCCCAAAAGCTCCAAAGGTACAATATATGCATAGGATGGAGCTGCAGAAGTAAATATGGGACTTCAAAAAGATTGAAACTCGAATCCGATGCTGACATTGTTCTAGAAGATGGAATTATTACACAACTGAAGGGAATTGAAGAGTTGTGTTTAGTTGGAAGGCAGAGTGTCAAGAATGCCCTTTATGAACTAGACAGTGATGGTTTTCCACAGTTGAAGCATTTTGATATCAGCAACAATCCCTACCTTGTGTATATTGTTGACTCGTCAAAAGAATGGGAACTACCTTGTGATGCTTTTCCCCTCCTAGAGACATTGTCTCTTACAAATTTGATTGGCTTGGAGAAGATATGTCACGGTCAACTCACGCCCAACTCATTTTGTCAACTTAGAACCGTAAATGTAGATAGATGTGATAATTTGAAGAACGTGTTTTCTCTCTCCATTGCCAAACACCTCTCACAACTTCAAGATATTAGTGTGAGTAATTGCAAGAATATGGAAGACATTTTCACCATTGGCAGAAGAAATGATATCAACAGCAATGAAGAGAATGATAGAGTCGTTTTGGATCAATTACACTCGTTGTCTCTAAGCACATTACCAAAGTTGAGAAGTTTTTGCTCTGAAGCGGAAGTTCTTGCTTCCACATCCAACGAAATCATTTTGGAGGACACTCCCATGCCACTTTTTGACGGGAAGGTATTTAAGACAATTGTATACTTATTTCCATTATTTCATTTTATATTTATCTCAACATGTATCATTTTTAAATAACAGGTTTTTTTGGTGCAACGGATCTCTCTTCTTCATTCACATGTTATTTTTAGGCTTGTAGCCTCTGTATTTCGTTTCATTTTCATTGCATTTCACACTTAACTGGTATAACAACTCATTCTCCTCCTTTTCCAGCTAGAAACAATTGGAATACTTAAAAAAAAACATGTCTTACAACTCAATTTTGAAAGCTACTTCAATTTCGGTTTTGACTTCAAAACAACTTTGAATTTCTTGAATCATAGAATGACTTGATGTGGCTTAGGAATATAAAAATTACATAAATATAACATTAATTTTATCTGCTGGTATAAAAGCTGTTTTGCGTGCCTGATTATTTAGTTTTCAAATTAGGAAGAAATAGTTTCTAGGCTGAACTTTGTACACGTACAAGTTAAATGAATGCTTTAATAGTTTCTAACATGAACTTTGTACATGTTATTACTTAATTGATATATGCAACATCTTTGTTTGCAGGTTCAACTCCCCAACTTGAAGACCTTGAATCTGCATGAGGTCAATTTTGAGAAGATATGGCACCACCGGCTACCAATAATGTCTCCTTGCTTTCAAAATTTAACACACTTGAGCGTTTCGTCTTGTCATAATTTGAAATATCTATTTTCATCTTCTACTCTTGGAAGCTTTGTGCAGCTTCAAGACCTATACATAAAAGATTGCAAGGTATTGGAAGCAATTATAAGAACTGATGAATTGGGAAATAATGTTGAACATCCATCCTTGAAAAAGCTAAAGATAGAGAAATGCCCTCAAGTGAAGGCATTCATCTTCAATGATAAGGTAGGAAGATTATTTTAATCTTCTCTTTGTTTATACTTTTCTTCGTTTCCGATTTTAACAGCTTTGACAACTTTTATGATTCAATTTATGGTCTAGCTTCCAACTATACGCCTTATTTCTAATCAGCTTCTTTTACTTTCCGTTTTGTATTGGCATTTTATAGTTTATTATTTTCAAATAGAATTGAAAAAAAAAAAAAAAAAAAAAAATTTATGTAACTTATTGACAAATATACTACAGGTTTCATTCCCTAACTTAGAGGAAATCCTAATTTTCTACCTGAACAACTTGGAGATGATATGGCACAACAACCTCACTAAGGATTCGATGAAGAATGCTCAACACTGTCAAAAGTTACGCAAAGTGGGCATCAATCGTTGTAAAAGTCTGAAAACGCTATTTCCATTCTCCACTGCAAGGAATCTTTTTCGGCTTAAAGCTCTTAATGTGACGAGATGTGATGGAATAGAGGAGATTGTTGCAAAGGAAGGAGCAGAAGATGCAGCTGCTAGGACTTTTGTCTTTCCACATCTAACCTATTTGACACTGGAGGACCTACAAGAGCTTAAACGTTTCTATCCCGGTACACATACTATCGAATGGCCGGTGTTAAAAGAATTGAAAATTATTGGCTGTGAGAAAATAGATGAGTTATTTTCTTTGGAGTTATTTACCTTCCAAAAAAATATTTTGGAGGGTCAGCTTGATATACCGAAACAACCTCTTTCCGTGGTCAAAAAGGTAAGACACACATCACATTTCTTCTTTTTAAATTGTGAATGCACGCATATGAATTGAATCAACTAATTTATATTTTCGTTGTCAAACTTAAAAACATTATCTAAAGTTGTGGTCAATTATGAACATACTTTGTTAAGCAAAAATATAAAGTATTTTTGGAACTAAAATGTCTTACTTCAAAATTATAAGAATGTCTATATCAACGGCCAACAAATCTTATTTCTACTAACAATTTATAAGTTAACCCACTTATAATTTAAAACTACAACATTTTTTTTTATAAATACTAGCCAAATGCTAAATTTTTAATAGATCATACTATATCAATTTAAAATTTTCAATTAAATTATATGACTTCAATTTACCTGGATTTAATCTAAGCGTTGTTATTTATTCTTATTCTCTAGTATTGGATTAATAGTAAATTGATTGATGAATATATATATATATATATTAAATATTGAAATTACTAATATAAGTCAAAGTTTTAAGTCATATAACTCGACCATTTTTAATTGTGACAGTGTGTTGCTATTATAAATCTTACAGGATACTTTTTATGTATCAAGTCTTGTCCAAATTATTAATGTTATATATTCTTATTTGACATGATAAAATTAACCAAAAATAATGATTTAACAAAATGTAAATCAAAATTGTCTAAATATTGATGATTCTTAAATTAAAACTTTTTATTGATAATAATGAGTAAAATATTATTTTATTTTATAATATTTTAGAAAAATATTAACTACTAGAAAAAAAAATTCAAAATTAACATTTGATCATATTTACCTAAATATTTACACACAAAAAAAAATACACATTTTGATAAAAGTAATAACAAATTAATACTAAAATAATTTGATTAAAGTAAATTAATTTTAACAAAGGAAAAATGAAATAATTGTATAAAATACTTTGAGTGAAACTACAAATGTTATAACATGAAAAAATTAATTCGTTTCAATTATTATTATTTGTACTTTATCAAGTTATGATTTTGTAAGTTTTAAGAGCGGGTGTGATATGATCAATTTGATGCATAAATAAATTTTATGACAGAAAATCGGACCCAAATTATAAAAGTTAATTATAATGGAATCTCATAATTTTTATTTTAAAAAATAAGATCTAACTGATATGTAAATAATGTATAATTGTTTTGCCACAGAAGCTGGTTGTTCCTAACTCCAATTCTATTTTGATTGATCAACAGGTCTTCTCCAACTTAGAGAAACTGAGTTTAGATGGAAATAGTAGTAGAATGATTTTCCAGAGTCATTTTCCAGAAATCCTCTTTCCCAAACTTAAAGTTCTTGATATCCATAACCAGAATGGTCAACCAGCAGATTTGTCTCTTGGGATCTGTCAGAGATCTCGCAATCTAGAAAGTCTATCACTTGAAGGTGGTTCCAACAAAGAGATATTTTGTTTTGAAATGGTCGGGAAACATACACAAACAAAAAAAATTATCAATTTCTAGTTTTGAGAATCTAGAGCAAATATGGAAACAAGATTCAAAAGTGGACGTAATTCTTCAAAATCTTGAAGAATTAAGTGTATTTTTCTGTGGCAATTTGGTTTCTTTAATACCGCCTTCTGCATGTTTCCAAAATCTAACAATTTTATCAGTAGAAGGATGCAGAGAATTATTACAATTACTATCATCCTCAACAGCCAACAGTTTGGTGGGCCTCAAAGAAATGAGAATAGCATATTGCAATATGACAAAAGTAGTAGCAGATGATGAGGGAGCTATAACAGAAAATGAGATCATTAATTTCAACAAATTGGAGAGTTTACAACTCATTGAATTATCAAGACTCACAAGCTTTTGCTCTTGGAATTATAGCTTCAATTTCCCATTGTTAGCAAGATTATCTGTGCGAGAATGTCCCAAGATGAAGATTTTCGCTTTGGGAGTCGTGCTCACACCGATGTTACAAGAAATAGAGTTAGACTTCCGAGACTATTATTGCGAGAGTGATATTAACACAACCATGCAGCAAATACATGAAAATTTGGTATGTAATGATTACCCAAGTTTACTTCTTCTCTTTCTTACATATTTTGTTGATATTCTTTATTCCCTTTAATTCATGCTTCTCTGATACACTTTAGATTGGGAATCATGCATGGTCTGAGAGTATTTTAAGTCTTAGTAAAAAAATATAAAATTGTCCTTTTAATTACATTTAAGATGAAAATAATTTGTTCTTGCACTTTAAGATGTAAAAGTATTGATTAAATTATAATTTTTCCAGTCAGTGTATATATATTGAAAACTATATATTATTTTTTATGACTTTAAAAAACATAATGACATTGTTGATTTAGGTAGTGTATACCTAACATAGAATAGAATAGTGTATACCTAACATTGTTAAAAAATAAATAAATAAATAAATAAAATAAAATGAAAAGTTAAATTTAACTTTAAAGTTTTGGGGAATTTTGTTTTAGGAGAGCTATTAAGTTAGTAAGATTATTATATTAATTAAATTGAATTAACAAAATAATTTTTACATGCATGAAAGTCTTATTGTATGAGATAAAGAGTACTATGATGCCGGGGTGGAGCAGGAAATTTCTTTTTAGGTTCAAAGTGAAATTTTATAAAATTTAATATTAAATATATAATTCTTTTGAAAAAAATAATATATATTTTTTTTGTTTTGGTGGGCCATCATTGTACTCTTATCTCATATAATAAGACTACCTATATATATATAAAATAAAAATAAAAATAAAAATAAAAATAAAAACATTAATTAGTTTTATTTAATTGTTTGTTTTTATTTGATTGATTCGCAGGTCTTCTCTGGTGAGAGATTGAGTTTAACCCCAAGAGACATCAAAATGATTTTGCAGAAGTTTCCAGAACATCAGTTTTCCAAGCTTCAAAGTCTTGTAGTCTTCGATGATGAATCAACTGTTTTCCCATTTTGAATGATTCAGCGGTTTCACAATCTAGAGGAGCTTAGATTAATAGATAGTTCATACAAAGAGATATTTTTATATGAAGAGGTTGAGAAACAAGCGGAGATACTTGCACAATTAAAAAGTTTAGAACTCGAAACACTTGACCATCTTGAGCAAATGTGGAAACAAGACTCCAAACTGGACCTAATTCTTCATTTTCTTGAAACTCTAGAAGTAGTTGACTGCAATAGCTTGATTAGTCTAATGCTAGCTTCAGCATCTCTCCAAAATCTAAAAAGTCTAGATGTATGGATGTGCAATGGATTAATAAGTTTAGTATCATCCTCAACTGCCAAAAGTCTGGTGCGACTTGAAGAAATGAGTATAAGTTGTTGTGATATGGTGACAAAAATTGTAGCTACTGAAGATGTAGAAGAAGACAAGATCATCACTTTCAGCAAACTCCAGAGTTTGAGACTGGATGATTTATCAAGTCTCGCAAGCTTCTGCTCTGGGAATCATACTCTCAATTTCCCATCTTTAGAAAGGTTATATGTGTCACAATGCCCCAAGATGAAATTCTTCTTTTCAGGAGTCTCGAGTACACCACTGTTAGAAGGAATAATAGAGTGTGACTTAGACGAGTCTATTTGGGATGGAGACCTTAATACCACCATACAACGGATACATGAAGCATTGGTATGTATTGGTTGATATTTTCTATAACTGAAAAAGCTTCTAGACATATTTTTTTCATAATTGTTCACGTAGAATAGAATCAATTAAAACGTGTTGATACCAATTTGAAAACGAAAAGAAAAATAGCGTCTAATATTAAAAGACTGCTCCAATAATTGAAATCCAAGATTAAAAATGGTATATTAGCACAATTAAAATAAATGGAATTCATGAGAGGTATTACAAATTTCTAGCACACAAAAATTGTAGTATTACAAATTAACATTCCTATTCAATTTCTGCTTTCACATACAATTTATTGTGCTCTATTACTGAAAATTGTAGTAATACAAATTAACATTTTTATACAATTTCGGCTTTCACATGCAATATATTGTGCTTTTTTACAGAATCCCGAGAGTTCTACAGAAGGTTGTGTCGGTTCCCCTAAGCAACACATGGAGTAAAGATTTTTCAGCATATATTGTTTGTGAGACATTGCACATGAGGTATTTACTTTCTTTCTTTTTTTTAATTTTTCTTTGTTCTTGGTGATGAATGTTTGTAAATTGTGTTCAATTAATGCCTTTCTCTTAATTGCAGATTGGAAATAAGTATGGAGATGTTGGTTCCTTCTCAAAATGCAATTCTACTGGTTATTGATTATTATACAAACATCTAGTACAATAGGTATTTCTTTTTTTGTTTGATGGGTAATTATGAAATCCCTCATATTTTGTTTTTTCTTTGGGGTCTCTGATTCTTTCTGCCTTTGAGTGATTGCTATAGTTTAGGGATTTGATTTTTTGATGAGAAAATGTGGATAATTCTGATTGTTGTATTAAGAGGCTAAATTTGTTGCAATAGATATGTTGGCTATGGCTACATTCAGTTTTGTCCTATAAACTTCATTCTCATGTTTTTTTTTTTTTTGAGAAAAATCAATTCATTAAACCTAGAAAACAGTTATAAACTTCATTCTCATGTTGAAAGTTGAAACCTTTGAGTAATTTTGGGGTTTATATACTTCAGTCTCGTGAAGTTTGGGTTATTATTATGTTGACTGGGATAAGGGTACAGTAGTTTTGTAGTTAAAAAAGGCTTAGTGAATTTATCTCGGGAGACGGGTGTTTCATATGTGGCCCGGCTTATTCTTTTTAAATTGGTAGAAATCAATGTAACTTGTAATATCTCAAGGCCAATGAATTTGTTGGTTTGCCGTATATATTATCAGATACTTTTCTAATATGTTAGATTGATTGAAGATATAAAAAGTAACTAGAAAATGTCACCTATGATCTTGGTAGTTATGCTGTTCTACGTTTTGATATTTTACAAATTGTGAAACATTGTTAGCTTTTTTCATTGGTTTCTCGTTTAATGTTTTTATTATTCTCAATAGGTCATGAAGACTACATTGAAGTGCTTGGTTTTTTGATACATCATCTTTGTCTCGGTCGATCTATCCTACAATGAGTTTATTTTATTATTTTCTTTAGGTAGTGTTGTGGTAGCCAAAAATGGTTCATAGGCCCAAATATGGCTCATAGGCCCAAAAGTGCAAAACCCAAGCTTATTTTGCTTTGGCCCAAGTTTGAGGAGCCCAACTAGTGATAACAGAATAACTTGGTCGTCTGAAGACCAAGTCAGCCAGGTATTTCAAAAAACGCGAGATTCTGGAGAGAATCTCTCCGAGAATCTCGCCCACGATCAACCTATGATCCTACCTATCTACTTCAAACGGTAATCTAAAGTCTCCTATAAATAGCAAAACATTTTTTTCAGAAAGGATATAGAAAAACTCAAGCTTACAAAAGCGTATTAAAACTCTGCTTGCAAGAATCACGGTGACCGGAATCCAACATTCGTGATCACCACAACCGTTGCTTAGCCCAAGCATATCTAAGGCTAACAATCTAAATCAATCTCTTTGCTGTTTTTTATTGTTCATCTATTTTTCTGTTATTTTTCGTTTCTTGCAGGTTACTTGTCGATCGACCAAAGTTCATTTGCAGTCGACCAAGTTCATTTACAGGCAAATCAACTTATCGACCACATCGCTCAAACGGAATTATCCAAGTTGCTTTGGGCCTAATTCAACATCGACCCGATCCAAATCGATTGTAGGACGACCCCCTACAAGTGTCAATGGAGTATAAAAATTCATCGTGTATATATATATATATATATTAGTTTTTGCTTCAATTTTTCGAACTTTGATTTGTATGGACCCTTGTATTTAAATTCAATGACTAATTTTCACCCCAATACCTATACATATCTTGAAGCATTGTCAAAAAAAAAAAAAAAAAATGATGATATCTACTGTAATTTTCAACCCAATGATTTAACTATAGAGGTCATCTATCTCTCATGACTCCATCTTCAACTGTCAAAATTCATCAACTCATGCAAGTCGAGGGAGACCTTTTTTTTTCTTTTTTCTTTTTTTTTTTTTTTTTTTTTTTGACGATATATATTAATTCAAAACCATATATTTTTTGAAAACCTTCGCCATTGATAGGATTTGAATCGTTGACCTGAGAATCATTTACCCAAACCCAAAGTTCATCTATTTACCAACAAAGCTATGTCTTAGAGAGTTAAAAACATAATAATAATAATAATAGATATAATTCAATCATTATTTTTTAATGCACCCGACTTTTGTTTTAACTACACCCACAACCAAATTCGATTGAATGTACAGATCCTCTTTGTTAGTCCAAAATCAGGCCCAATCGAACGGTGATGGCAATTACGTAATTTAAAAATCTCTTAAACCCTGCAAAATCAGCAACCAAAAAAAAAAAAACAAATCTCTCAACAGAAAACAAAAACATCGATGGCCATGGAAACTATCCATCGCTTCTCGCTCCGTCTCCTCCCGATATCTCTCGCTCCAAAACACCTTAAACCCGTTCCAATGTTTTATCCGACCCGAATACCTACCACAAGACCCGAATCTCCTACACCGCTCTCATTCTTCCCGCCCCGGAAAACCCACTCGTCCTCTGCAATTACCAAGGCAGGTTGGCTTATGGGTCTGGGAGAAAAGAAGAAACCAGACGTGCCCCCGATAGTAAAAGCGGGTGACCCGGTTTTGCATGAACCAGCCCGAGAAGTTGACCCGAAAGAAATCGGGTCGGAGAAGATACAGAAGATTATTGATGATATGGTCAAGGTCATGAGGTTGGCTCCTGGTGTTGGGCTTGCTGCTCCTCAGATTGGAGTCCCATTAAAAGTAAGTTTTTTTTTTTTTTTTTTTTTAATTCATTTTATTTATTTAATGAGTTGTATTAAAATGTTTAAACTTGTTGTGAAGTGCACAATTTATTTGTTTATGGAGGTGTTTGTTTAGTTTTCTTGTGCTATTGTGTGATGGAAAGTTGTTGAATGTGAATACTAAAATAATTACTTGCAACTTGTTGTGTATGTAATTTGCCCTCAAATGTTTTTCTTCTGAATGTTGTTGGTGAAATGATGAATTTCATGAAATTTTGAGCAATGCAATAATTTTATTGAGGCTAATTTTGTCCAAAGAATCTTATTTGAACCATTAAACTATTACTTATATTTTTTTTATGAGTGATGATTTAAAATTATCATTTGTAAACAGAATCGAAATTGTAAAACTTGAAAGAATTCTATCATTTGAGCTGCATTCTCAAATTTTGTTTGGTTCAAAGGAAAGATTATATGTTTAATTTGTTTTATACACTATGACACCTTTTGTTACTTCGTACCAGAGGACTTATTTTGTTTATGAAATTACCCTTTTTTGATTTTGTGTTATTTTCATTTCTGCAGATCATAGTTTTGGAAGATACGAAAGAATATATCAGTTATCAAACCAAGGAAGAAGTTAAAGCACAAGATAGACACTCTTTTGATCTTCTGGTATGTTAATTTATCCGTTGATATCTATGTCCTTGTCATCCAATAATTTGCACTTCACAGTTACACTCTACTAGTTCTTCTGAGGCAGGTGATTCTGAACCCGAAGCTTATAAAGAAGAGTAATAGGACTGCACTATTTTTTGAAGGGTGTTTGAGGTAAAATGAGAACAATTAATTTCTACTATAAAATTGTTTTATCTCTAGCACAAACTTTTTTTTTTTTTTTTTAAAACCGTTGTTGCTATTTCTTGTCCATTCTTAATGAATGCCAATTGAGATGAAGTGAAGATAATAACTAGTTCCATTAAGCAGTTCATGGTCTAAAACTTCTAAATTCTCGAATCTCGAGTTTCCTTTTAATTTCGTGCAGCAGTAGAAATGTATTAATTATATCGTTAGCAGCAATTAGAGTTAGGATGGTCTTTAGTGACTTGATGGATGTACTGTTTTCCAAAATATGAAACTTCAATTCCATTGTCTAGAATGAAGTCCATAAAGTAAAGGAGTATCAGAAAACTAATAGCTGTTGCATTTCTTGATAGCATCATTTGGGGCCAAGGCTTCATTTTTATCAAAGCATGATGTATTTTACATTTTCATGCTTTAGAAGTTATGAGCTTTTTCAAGTTTGCTTATGAATGAATTCTTATTCTGCTTAGTTTCTACGAGAAAATGCTTAAAATGAAACTGAAATTGGGTCAACGAAGGATGGAAGATCAATTTTTTTTTCTTTTTAGGTTGGACATGATTTGGATAAGGTAGGTATAGTTTGCATTGTGACTATGTGAGTTAGTGAGTGAGATGGATATCACCCTTCAAAACTGGTGTAACTCCTCCAATTAAAGTTGAAAGAAATGAACAGTAGTATTAGGAAGAGACTCTGAGAAAAGATATGAGAAATTATGCTTCTTCCTGGTTTTCTCATAAGTTTCTTCCCGCTACTTTCTATTTCTTTATTACTTTTGCCAATTTAACCATCGAAGGATTCAGCCAGTGCTGCTACTGGTAATCTCTGATTGTTTGTTACTTTATGCAAGTTGATATCCATCTCATTAATTCACAAACCTGATACGGCTACAGGCTATCTTGGTCCAAATCACATCCATCCTAAATAAAGATCCGATCTTCGGTATAACTTGAATGGATAAATGTAATGTTTCTTATTCTTTGATGATATAGTTGATGCAATTCTGTGGATAAATTGTCGCAGAATTCACTCACATCCTAAAATGAGCAAATATCAGTGTCAACAGTATTGTGTCATACATTTACATTTACTAGTTACATTTATATTTCATCCTAAAATGAATGGGAGAGAAGCTGAAGCCTGCTTCCCAGGACTACTAAACTATATATATATATATAATAAATAAAGAAAAGAGAGATGAGAAAGATTAGAGAGAATATTTACTATGTAGATTTATATTGATTTCAAGACTAACCAACAATTACAATAGAAATGACATATTTATAGACAAGTAAACATAGGGGTCCTTATTGTAATTTCCCTATGTATGCATTGCTGTGTCAAGCTCTCCCACATAACATTGCTGCCTCACTTAGATATTCTCTCTAATCTTTCTCATCTCTCTTTTCTTTATTTATTATTTCATTTATTTACAACATATATATATATATAAAGAGAGAGAATAGCTTTCAAATATGGGATCTTGGATTTATTGAAATTTTTGGGATCCCATTTTGGTTGTTTGGTATTTGGGTTGGATCCAACGGCCAAAAAGAAACGTTGAAATAGAGAGAAAAAAGAGAGGGGTTAATGTGAGGTGATGACTGATGAGACAACATGAGAGAGAAAGAGAGAGAGAGAGAGGGGAGCAAACAAAGGAGAGAAAAAGAGAGAGAAGACGAGATGTTGACTGTGAGCCCCATGATACATGCAAGGATAGAGAAAGAGAGCGGGGAGTGTAATTGACTGATGTGCCCCATATTTAAAAAAAATATATATATATATATTTACCATTCATTTGGGTTGTTGGATTGATCCAACCCAACAGCCAAAATGTGATCCAAAAATTTACAAATTTGGGATCCCGTATTGGAAAGCTACCCTACACGGCCCAAATGAATGGAAAATTAAAATATTAAAAAAAAAAGGGTCCCACCAGTCAACTACAATCACTCCCCCTCTCCTGTTCTCTCTCCTTGTCTATCTCATAGGGCTCACCAGTCAACATCACGCCCTCTCCCTCGTTTTCTCCCCTTTGTTTGCACCCCTCTCTCTTTTTTTTTTTATCTCTTGCTGTCTCATCACATCACAGCAACCTCTTTTTCGCTTTTTCTCAGTGTCAACGTTTATTTTTGGTCATTGGATTGATTAGCCAAAATGGGATTCCGGAAATTTCAACAAATCTGAGATCCCGTATTTGAAAGCTACTATATATATATATAGGATCAGAATCGGCAACTCCTAAAAATTACACAATTTGTTGACCCTATGATGTGTCGGATGGCTGAGATGCACTCATACATTTAGTTACAATTACATTTATACACTTCAAATAAATGTACTCTCTCTTCTCTGTTCTTTAATGCATTTTCTTTCCTCTCTCATTAATCATTATTAATAAAAAACTTATTAATTAATATTTCTCTCTTCTTTCCTAATATTGCCATTTCTCTCTCATACATTTCTTGCCACATGCATCTCTCTCATATTTATAAATTCACTTTTCTCACTCCAAAATCCTAGTTTAATGTTTACTACCATAACACTTTTTTTTACACTCGTAAATGAATTAAGAAGTTCATTATTTATTTTACACCCATGAATGAATTAAGAAGTTCATTATTTATGTTACACTCATGAATGAATAAAGTAAGTTAAAAATAATTAAACAAATAAGAATTTTAAAATGAATAATAAGTATTGAAAATTTACCGGATTGGTTAATAAGTCCTCCAAAGGCTGTGACATTTTGTATTTTGTTAAAGTGGGATTATGATGATGTGTTTGATAATGGGAAAGCTATGTTTTTAGATTAAAATGGTGTTTTTTGAATTTTGGTGGTTTTACTTTGTTTTTAGTTCATGTATTAAGATGTTGCCTAGGTTTTAGATTTTTCACCATTTTCAAAATTATCATTTTAGTTTTCGGTATCAAATTATTTTTGTCCCCATCAGAATATCGTAATTTTAGGATTATATTTTAAATGATCATGTTGGTTAAAGGGACTTCAAATTAACAAACAATTAGAAGGTGCTAGACATGAAAAAGGGAATTTTGAAACTTTTTGCATTTCTGTCAGAATCTTGACTTTTATTTTCTCTAAGTTGGTAATTTTTTTTTTTCCTTGGCAGTGTTGATGGATACAGAGCAATGGTGGAGAGATATCTAGATGTTGAGGTAACAGGTTTCGATCGTAATGGTCAGCCCATCAAAGTAGATGCTAAAGGTTGGCAAGCGCGGATTTTACAGCATGAATGTGATCATTTGGAAGGAACTCTCTATGTTGATAAGATGGTACGAAAAACCTTCCGAATCACTGAAAATTTGGACTTACCCCTTGCCGAAGGATGCCCCAAGCTTGGGGTCTGCTAGGTCATGCTTGTGTACAGCTTGACCGTCAGCCTATAGAGAACAAAGGTTAAGTTCTAAATTTGAGTTTTGAGGCTCACGTAATCTTTTCAGTAATACGAATGGTATTACTTTTAATTTGGTTTAGGAAATGCAGAGAAATTTTTTTTCTCCAATTCACTGTATTTCGAACTGCGAATTACATTATGTATTTATTGTAGAATGATTTGAAGTTATTGTAACTGTTAGTATTGTGTTTATTGAATTTGGCATTTGACATCATTTCCAATGTAGATGATATTTTCCTAATAAGATGTGGTACCGTTTGGTCTCGAGCGAGTGTTTGAAGTTTGAACCTAGAAATGTTCATTTCAGATATTATCATTTGAGAGAAGGCCTCACTATCTTTTGTGCTGTAGCTTGTACAATAATACTAGTGTTATATTGATTACAGCAAATACTTTCCCGGATGAAGGAAAGCCGATGCAGTTTTTGCTAGTTTTATCCGTTGACAGGCAGCTACAATGCATCTTGCCAATATCTATGATCATAACAGGCTGACACATACATTCTGAATGTACTAAGAACTCTGAGAAAAAGTTTTCCTATACAGAATGTGAAATCTATGAAATGAATAACGTTACAAGCTAAACCGGTATCATCCGGACCAGACAAAAATAATAGGCAAGGCATCGTAAAATTGCTATTCCATACACAGATAGTTCAAATGACATCAGTCTGTTTTAATGATATGAGTAAAACACTCAGGCAGACGATAAGAGTAAAACACTAGACAATATATGTACAACGATCGAAAACTATATACAACTACAACGTACTCAAAATGTCCACCTTCATTGGAGCAAATTTTTTATGAGCCTTGTACAAATGAATTGAGCTGCCATAGAAACTTATACTATATTTGCCAGAAAAAATGATTCCGAAAAAGCCCTGCCCGATTAATGCACTAGAAATGAGCTCCTGGCTAGGCCTTACATATACTGAGAAAAGACTGACCACCTCTTTAGAAAGAATGAATAGCGAAGTCCAACGGGACCTTCTGCTGAATAAAGCCTTCGGTGCAAGCAAGGCAAGAAGGGGGATCTACTATACCAAGACTTGACCCATAAGCTTCCCAACAGAATGATGTTGTGATTTCCCCGGTGGGTGAAACAAGTTGAACATCTTCCAAATACAAGCCTTGACATGGTAAGTCATCACTGCATGCAAATCTTATCGATTCCTCTGTAGCCGAAGTTCCTTTAATGTTCTTAAACGATATGTTCTCCACTTTAACAGCTAAAGTCTGCAGTTGATCAAGATATCAGGTGAGACAAATTTCATTAGAGAATGTATATAATCAATCAGTTCTTTTCACAAACTCATGTTTCTAAATATAAGATCATTAGCAAGAAACAGTTCTCTAAATTAGGAATTGCTTTCGAATAAGTTCTAAAATCGGTTGTACAAATAAAATCCCACAGCTTTTTGTTTGGCCATTCTCTTGCAAGAATTAGATTTGGGAAGAATATCATACCTGGTTTTCACAAGGCACCAGTGAATCACAATAATATTGGTCTATTATAATTGGATTCGATACGTTATCCATCAAAATATTCTGGAACATAATATCTGTGGCAAAACCACTACCTCCCTGATAGAAATATTAAACAAGCTCGATTTAGAATAGGTTCAATTTTCAGATTGCACGTGAACACACAGGAGAGAGAGGCAGAAAGATCCTGGGAAGAATACTACCTGCCATGTTTTAATCCGCACCCCGTTCTCAGTATTGGAAATAAATGCTCCATCAACAATTACATCATGAACCTGTGCCCACGAGTCAAATTTTCCCAAGCTTCCAATGCTAAAAGAAACAGATTATAATTAGTCAAGGTTTTCATGCCACACGCAGTCCTGATTTGTGTGAAAGTAGTTCTTAGTTCTTACCTTATACCATGGCCAGGCCCACAGGCAATATTTCTGATTTTGATCCGTGAAGAATTGTTGACTATAGAGACGCAGTCGTCTCCTGGATACAGAATTTTAAGAATACAATCAACCAAAAAAACAATAAATTTAGCAGATTATGTCGACATCAATATGTAGCTTCCTCTTATGATAAAGGGCACAAAACCATTAAACTATCCACTCGCATACATATCTTAGCAAGCTGGAGCCACAAAATAACATGAATTACCATAATTCACAATACTTTTGTTTTGCAATCATGCATAATTTCTACGAAAAAGGATTAAAGCTTGCACACCTATGAACTTCAGAGAGTAATAAGAGAAAAAGTTTTCCAGTGATCAATAAAATTGTACAACTAATAGACTGCAGCAGTTTTGAAGATAACCAACCTGTTTCGACTAAGCTATCCTTGACTTCAACACCACGAGATGCACTTATGTGAATTCCATCCGTATTAGGGCTTACGGCTGGTGCAATCACTTTGAGATGGGATACCACAACCCGACGACATTGAGTGAATGAAATGTGCATTTGTTGACTGTTAACCAACATAAGGTTCTTGACTTTCAAATTCTTGCACTTATGAAATGTAAGAGCCTGCAAGTGTGATTGATTCAACATATCAAGCCTACAAAATCATAGAGGTAGGGCTGTAACTAGAAGTGCCAAAGGGGGCAAAAGAATTGAAGAGGCACTGAAGAAATGCATTACTCCAACTCCAAGAATAAAAACATCACTTACCGTTGGAGCATGTCGACATGGCTGCAAAAAAATTGAATGTAAGTCAGCTTTAGAAAAAATACAGGTACATGTATCTGTAAATGAAAATATAGGTCTAACACTGCAATATATATATATCTATACATTTGTTATATTGATCTTGCAGGATCGAGCCCACCATTCTTGTCCCATGCCATTTATCGTCCCTCCTCCTTCTACACTAAGGTGATTCACCCCATGAAAATAGAGCCATTTACGAGGATTTAAACCATTCCAGACATCAGGATCTTTGGGAGCAACAATAGTACCAGATATCTGTTAAAACAAACAACTTCAATGTACAGTATATAATAAAAGGAAATTGTATATTCTAACATAAGGGAAAGATGCATTATATAGGAACAACAATTATGTGTTATGAGTAATTTAACTTTCTGCTCTTACCACCAAAGTGACTTTAGATTTGCAAGGCCCGCCAAAATCAATAGGACGCGTCAACAATGTATATCCAGCTGGAATTACAATTCTAGTTCGTCTGGGAAAAGAACAAGCCCTCTCCCATACATCATTGAGAACCTGAAAATATGCAATGTACTATTAACAGAGAAAATGTGTTTTCTTTCTAATTAGTTGCGCATGCAAAAGATCGTACAATGAATGCAAATAGCTTTCTTCTTGTTAATAAATTTCAAGTAAATGAATTCCCATTTCAAATGTTATTTCATTTTTCCCCATTTTCTAAGCAACCAAATGCAGGTTGTAGCTAGGGAAAATAATTAGACTAATGGGATGATTTTGATTAAAGTCATGTCGCACCATGAGTCCATGACTCTCCACATGTTATTTAGATTCCAATGGATTTGCATTCCCACAATTGAACATCTTAATCTACCATCCCACAGTCAATTACAAGTTCATTTCCCAAACATGATCATAAAATTCCAAAACTTGTCAATTCTGCAAATAAGTTGACAGTACAATAATGAAATTTCTCCAACGAATTAAAGTTTCCTACAACTGGGTTTCTTTTCACTCACTAAAATACCTTACAATTCATATGCATTACAAAAATACTCTAAAGTTGACCACAGCATATGTTACAAGTTGTATAAGAGTTACCTGAGTATCATCATCAACACCATTTCCTTTGGCACCAAAATGACCAACAAAAAAGACCCTATTGGATCTGGGTCGGGTCCTGTTAGACCCAAAACGTGGAAGCTCTAACAGAGAATCAAAACCTTCTGCACATATACATAGAAATACATGAATGAGAAGTATAATAATACATGTTGAAAAAGGACAGAACCTCAAATGCTTCATGATCTTGTAAAAGAACAGCACATGGAAATCAGTTCAAAAGACTCCGGAGAGAGTTTAGGGGCATGTTTGTTATGAATAATGAATGAATGACATGACTGAATGAGAGAGTTTGTTGAGAAGCTCATAAATAATAATGTCACAATCAAACAGGTTAAAAAGGAAAGAAAACTCTGGAATTTTATATTAAACAAAATAAAAAAGAAATAATAAAAAAATTGTTGAATTTGGCAAACCACGACATGTGTGCAAAACAAAATGGTGTCGGTTTGAGTACTTTGTAGTCTGTACTGCTAACAATTTTATTTTTATTTTTATTTTTTCCGCGAAATAAGAGTTGGGACTTGGAAGGGAAGGGAACGCGATACACGAGTGTCAAATGGGAATTTTATTTGGGGGATCCAATTGGGTCCATCGGGCCTCAGACGTCCAATCTTTAATTTCTTTTGTTTAATTAAACCCTGCCCGATCTCCAAAAACGCTTTTAATTTTGCCACCTGACATGTTAGGGATAACACGTACGGTTGGCAAAAAGGGACAGTTCCAATGGAACCGGCCCATATCCGCATGATATGGTTTCCATATCTTCAAAATGTCCAAATGGTTCTAAATTGATCAAACTCGCATTAATAGTGGTTCAGTTATAGATCCAAACTAGTTTACACTCAGATCCGTAAAAGAACCGTATTTAAAATAAAATAAAAATAAATTATATGACGCCTTCTCTTCTTTGATCTCTCACTCTCACGCCTCTCATCTCTTCTCTCACCGACTCGAGAATCCACCATCTCACCATCGTCGACAAATCACGCCTTCTGTCATCAACGTCAGCTCTACTCGCCTCTCACCGTTTCCACGCTATCGCCGTCGTCTACAACTTTCATGTCTCTTCTCATGTAAATTTCGTTTGTTTTTGTGGATTTTGGTTTGTACTTGGTTTTTTCTCAATCTTCTGATTTATTCATGGCTTGTAAATTTAGTTATACTTATTACTTATATATAATATTGGTTTCTACTAATGTTTTTTTTTTTACTTGATTTTTTTTTTAAGTGGAATTCTGGAGAAAAATATATATGCTACAATAGATGAGGAAGAGCCATTAGCATCCATATGATTTTATTTTTATTTTAACTGGACATGGGTTGTAAAAAATTAATATTGGGAGATGTGTTATCTATATTGAAGTAATATTTGAGTTTATTGTTTTAATTGGATATGGATGATAAAAAATTAGAATTTTAATGTGCTTGTAAAATTTATCATACTTTTTAAATAATTTGGATATTTATGTTTAATTGAGAAAAATCCAGGCCCAAAAAATTATGGCCCAAACAATTTGGGTCAAAAATCCGGGTCAAAAAAATCTATTTTAAAATTCAAATCAAAATAAACATAAATCAGGTCATGGGCGGTCGGGTAAAATCGGAACATAGGTGGGTCAGGTCTAGACCCGAGCCAACTGTTTATTTGGTGGTTTCAGGTCGGTTATGAACCATTTCATTTTTTGTGGGTATTTTATAGATCTAGATCTGGATCCAGATCCATATTTTGCCATCCCTAATAAGTAATAACACAAAGACTATGCCAACACATCTACTACACTGCTACAACTCAGGTCCTCTTGGATCTCACGTATATTCATGTACTTTAACGACAAACAATATTGTATTGTATTATGAGTATAAAATGTATTAGAATTATACAATACAATGTTTGGGTTGTTTTAGACTATGCATTACAATGTATTGGTTAATATATTTTAATTGCTCTAATACAATGGATATGGATGTTGTATTAACTAATACATTGTATTAGACTATTAGCTAATACAAAAGGAGAGAAATAATAATAATAATAATATTTAATAATAATGATAATAATTTTAAATATAATACAAAAAAATATAATATAATCTATTTTAATACATTAATTTAAAACTAAACTAAATATTATATAAATTAAATTAAATTAAATTAAATTAAATTCTAATAGTATAAATGTTAAAGTATTTATATGAATAATAACTTATGTAATAAATATATTAATTATATGTTTATTAATATTTTTAAAAATATAATACAACAAATATATATTTTGTAGTATATTTTTATATTCTAAAAATATTTCAATTGATTAGTTAACAAAATATTTAGAAAAAAAAAAAATCGCATCCTAACATTGTATAGCTTAATACAGTCAAATACAGAATATCACCAAACACAAGATTGAATATCAACAAACATAAAATTGTATAAAAATAATACAGTCTAATCCAATACAATCTAATTCTTTCTAATAAAATACAGTACAGTAAAAAATAAATAAATAAATAAACATCAATTGTGCTCATGCAGTATTTTGTATTTTTGTTACTTAAAAAAAAATTATAAATAGTTTTAAATATATTTGTCTTCCACCTCTTATCGACAAACTAAAAGAAGAAAAAGAATAAGATAAAATAAAATAAAATAAAAGGTTCAACCCAGTACCCATATCCCCTGCCACTTCCTACCCTCAACCCACCCATGGGCCATGAGGCCCATGACCCACCACTGCTTCAATCAGACCCGAAAGTTGCAGTGTTGCTGGGCACTATACTCTTGCTACATCTTGCTAAACTACTCGATTACTTATTTTTGTTTTTTGAAACATCAATTACTTATTATTCTGAATGAGAAAATGTTAAAGAAACGTCGTCTATTAGTTATATAATTCTCCTTACCGTAAACAAATATCTTTAAAGTGATTTCACTGGTTTGCCTATTTTTTCCAAAGGAAAGGTATCCTTTCTAATACTAAATATCATTTTTCGTTCATACATATTATAAAATTCATAAGTTGATTGCTCGGATTCAAACTATATAACATATCTCGGTTACCAATCCAATTCATTCAAACACTCAAACTCAAAATCAATCGTAGCCACATATAAAAGGCCAAGCAAAATATATATCCTCAAAGACTACAACCAAAGCATACATAGAAGTAAAATGTGAAAATTGCACAAACTTTCTCAGGGTATAGTCAATATTGCACGCAGAAGTAAGTTCAGCAAAAATTGCACAAACTTTTCTTGTATTCCTGACCGCCGTCTTTATTGACGGTAAAGCTAGATGTTTATGGTGGTTTTTGAATTAATACTATCAAAGTGGGGCATTATCATGTTTATGACACCACTGAGAAAATTAACAAGATGAGGTTAGTTTAATAGTAAAGCCACTTACGTCCACACCGCGAGATTATGAGTTCGAGTCTCGCTTTTTCTCCTATAAAACCCCGAATTATTAATTTTTTTTAAAATAAAATAAAAAAATAAGACACCACTAAAAAATTTTATAGTGTGTGTTTAGACCTTACTAGTTTACTCAAAATCATAGTTCCGACTTCCTTTAAATTATTACATTCAAATAACCCAAATTATTTATCTTATTAAAAGCTGTAACAGTTTATAAGTAGCTTGTTTTAGCTCTATGACAAATAACCCAAACCATTAATTTCTCTTTAACAAATAATTTAAACAGTCTAACATTATTCTAAGATAAATATTTCATATAAAGAGCAAGAGATCCATAATGTCATGAGTCATAACCTACATGATTGGTTCACATGCTTTTTTACCAATTAAATTTCTTTATTGAAATCTAATACTGAACGAGTCAAGGGTTTTTCGGGACCTACTAAGATCAAGCACTACATATACGATCTGAATATCTACTCACATAATATTAGGGAAAAAACTCATCACACATACTCATAAAATATATATGATCAAACTCGAACCCTTTATAACAAATGTGAAATGAAAAATAGGCACACCAATTAAACTAAAAGGGAATGTGTGAAGGTAAAATTATTTCTTATAATTATCTTCAATTTGTTAATTTTAGGTATCATAAATACTCATTTATTCTTTCAATTTTAAATATATATATATATATATATATGCGTGACATTGGAGGGTAGAATAACATCAAAGTTGAAGTCCACCTTATGGTTGGAGTGTAAAAGCGTAATATATCGGTTTCGAGTTGGATTGAAGTCCGATTTAGATGCTATGTCGGTTACATGATTATGTTTTCTAGACGACTTGGAATTTTTGACTTTTCTTTCACTTTGTATATTTTTCACGTTTTCAACAATTCACAATAAAATATTTTCAATTATTGATTTCCACATTGTATTGTATTGTATTGTATTTGATGGTACATTGTATTGCATTTGATGGTATTAAATTAAATTTTATTGGATTTAATCGTATTATTCTTATACAATCCAGTGTTTAGATATTTTGTATTAGACTGTATTAACTAATACAACATTTTTACACTGTATTAGTTAATACGAAATCCATCGTTTTAAACCAATTAAAATGTATTGGTTAATATAATACAATACAATGAATAATGTAAAACAAACCAAACATTTTATTATGCAGTATTATTTTAATACATAAACTCGTAATACAATACAGTTCGACACACCAAATGAAACCTTAAACGGTAGGTATCACGCATTTATATTCATAGATATGGAGGAAAATGAACACAATCATGAACTGAATGACACGACCCTACCATTTAAAGGGAAAGAAAAAAAAATGATACGACTCTATCGAAAGATGTAGTATAGATTAAAAGTCAGTAGCAGATACATCTCACTTTAATGATTAATCGATCATGGTGATCATGATGATAACTGAGTGGACCAAATCTTTAAGTGAACCTCAACCGTTGATCATTTGATACGTGTTCAATTTATAAAAACTATATTTAATTGGATGTTGATGAGGGGATAAATAGAGGATAGGGTTTAAAGATTGAAAGCTGAAAGGTCCCCCCCTTAAATTTGTATTAAATACTTAATGTGAGGATGTTTCTATGGTTTTAAGTTAAAGGTTGATGAGGATTGTTACTTGATGGAAGATATTCCTCCTTGTGTCAGGAGAGCTGTGCAATTGCATTGTCCAATTGTTCGTTCTACCTGATTTGGATGTGGCAATGAGATATACTCATGATATTTGTGTATAATAATTTAGTGCTGTGGTCCTTCCATTTTTTTTTTTTTTTTTTATTTAATGGGTATTTGAGTCTCAAACTCTTCCGTATAAAAAATTAAATAAATAATTTAGAGACTTCCTTCTTCTAAGAGTAGCTATCGATTCACGTTAATAATGTTTGATATCGACAAATCGTGATAGACTCTTTAAGTAGTTTACGTGTTAATAGTTAGTTTGTAAAATTATTCAATTAAATTTAATATAATATTATAAAAAGATCACGATATTTATAATAATATAAAATGATTTATATTGCAACATCATGCTTAGAGAAATTAGGAAATGTAGCAAAAGTTAGAAACTAAAAATAAAAAAATCACATTGGGTGAGTGGTGTGCAACTTCACTTCCACTTTGTGATGATAAATTTAATTCTCGTATTTGGAATTTACTAGTAAGTGGAGGGAGACACATCTCCCATGTGTTTTGAGAATAGATATGACCAATAATTTGTAGTTGTTGAGTTTATTATAAGTGTGTAGATAATTCTAATATATGAATATAATAAAATTCAACAAAGCTATTGGATTGAATTACTAAAAGGGTTTTGCTACCTTTCATTGATCCGTTCAATAGATTTAACATTAAACTATACAAAATTAACGTTCAACTTTATATAATATACTTCAATAGCCAATACATATATATTGACGATTAACTCTATAATTTTACGTTCAAACTCGTAAAATCGGACATTCCGACCGTTCATATTGTACTGTAGCACAACCCATAATTAAATTAAAGTAATGGGCTCCCATCAGCATTCACCAGGGATTGGTGGGGTACAAGCAATTTTCCATGCCTATGCCTCATGCCTCATGCCTCATGACTAATGCATGTGGTAGTGGCTTTGTACAATATCAATTTCCATGGCTTTGTACAATATCAATTTCCATGTGAGGACCACATTCAAATTACATCACATAGAGCAATACTAGCGTCACAGCCTTCCTTTTTCGTATTTAATATGGTCCAATTGGTATTTTCCGTGACAGATTGTGAATTTGTGATGCACTATGGGACAATCGCCGACCTAAGTTTTTTTTTTTCCTTCTTTTTTCGGACTGACACTCTGACTGTGAGTTAATGTTTTTTTAAAAAGAAATATTACAATTATTAGGGGTTTTGTATACAGTTACTTCCATAATAAATTAAAGATAATAAGATGAGGTTGGCAGTTGGCCCAGTGGTATGCCACTCATACTTAAAACTCTTAAGGTTGTGAGTTCGAATCCTCCTCCACCCCAAAACCCAAAATTAATTGTTTATAAATAATAATAATAATAAATTCAAGATCTCTGTTTTTTTATTTTATAAATTTGATAGAATTCATCGAGATGAAAATGAGGTGAGGTAAAAAAAAATAAAAAATAAAAAATAAAATAAAAAAATTCGAAAAAATTGAGTTGAAGTATACAATCAATTATGGGTCATATATTGTATATTTGTAGTTTAATTTATAGAGTCTCTCGTAAGGGTTCCATTATTTTAATTTCGGTAAGGACCGCCATGAAATTACATCGATTTAAAAGAATTTTGATCTGATTTTTTGTGTGAAGATGAAAAGTTCATCGAAATATACATATGAACAAAATTTGAGAATGTTTCAAGTACTAAAACTATTTTTCTTGAATTTTTTGTGTTTCGCTCATTTTTCTGATGCCTTCATATTTAAAACAATCAGGATAAATATATGTGATTTTAATGAACTTATCATCCATACAAAAAAAAATTCAGATCAAAATTCATTCAAATCGATGTGATTTCATGGTGGTCCTTACCGTAATTAAAATAAATGATACATATAACTCACTCTTAATTTATATATATATATATTTATATATCTATATATCTATAGATTGTCCCTATATATGGGTTAGGCTATAGAACACCGGTGTTTCCAAGAACCGTGTGGGAAATATTGTGATCATAATTTGAAAATAGTGTGATTCAAACTTCAATCGCAAAATAGTGTGATTCAAACTTCAATCGCAATAATTTTTACACGGTATACGGATACACCGGTATTCTATATATATGTATATATATATATATATTGAAATGTAAAATATCAGCTACATAACTAATGAATAGTTGAATACGGACTAGTTTTTTTGAATATTCGGAAAGACCCCACTGAAAATAAATGCAATAACTGATTTTATCAGTTTTATTATTTTATTTTTTGTACGAGAGATCTCATTCAGACTCGTTGACTTTAAAAGACAAGGAAGAGATCATAAGATAACTATGACATTAAAAATTGTGTTATTTAAGAATTGTTTTATAAAACAAATATATATATATATATTTCATTTTCCTAGCTTCTTAAGTTAAGTTATTAAAAAAAAAAAATGTTACAAATTAGAAATACAAATTAAATTATGTCAAAAAAAAAAAAAGAAAAAAAAAAAGAAATACAAATTAAACTATAATCAATTTATCCTTATAAATCAAATCAGAATTATTATTAAGTATAATTCGATCCACCATAATGTTCCCCATCAAACCAACCTTTCAAGTTTCGTGACATTATATTTTAATAGCCTAGGTGTAACTGCACTCGATGTGTGAATCTCAAGGCATGTGACACGTTTGGACAAAGGATAACCAACACATATAGTTATATTTTTTTATAAATAATTAAATAATTAAATAATTATATGAAAAAATGAAAATCACTTGTAGTCTTGTATTGTATATAGCAATTTTTTTTTTATTTTTTTATTTTTTTGGATAACCTATTGTAAATAGCAATTTGCACACGTAGATATTATCAAAAATAATATATCTCATGAGAGAGTTTTCCACACTTTACGTAAATAAGGTAAAAATGAGACTATAATCACGGTCTAAAGTGGTTGAACTTCATTTTAAAGTCTACAACAACTAACTCACTAGGGCAAGGGACCTTAGAGTACGTTTAAGAGAGCTTCTTAAATAGATCTTTTTGCAGTAGATCTTTTAGATGTAAAACTTTTAAATAAAAGTCGTTAGTCATTTGATTGTCAATTAAAAAAGAGTCAGAATTACCAAAATACTCTAACAAATATTAAATTATACGGTTATATTATATATTTTAGTGTTATTAAAAAAACTCCAAAAGATCTACTTGGAAAAACTTTAAATTTAGACTTCTCAAAATAGACGTAAAACAACTTTTTTAATCATCTAAAAGCTCTACTGAATGACAATCAAACGATATAAAAAAAATTGAAAAGAGTTTTTTTAATTAAAAAAACTCTTTTAGCTAGTAGACAAGCTCTCCCAAACGGATACTTAGTGTACCTACAATTGACGATACTAATATAAAAACGCTCAGTTGTAAATTTCATTAGTGCAATGAAACTTGGTATACTATAATTGTAAATTCCTTTAAAACTATAGACTTGTGTTTTCTAACATTAAACAAATCTTAAAAATTCTTAAATAGTTATATATATATATAAGTAATTTGAAAAACTAAGGTAAAAGATGTCCACTACCACTAGCCACCAAAGAAGAAGATTTGCGATCCCAATTTGGTCCCATGAATGAAAAAGAAAAGAATGCAGACAGGTGGTAAGTTGAACCTACTAACCTATCCCAGTAGGGCACAGTAGCCCTTTTCTTAATCCAACCAAACATCCATTTGTTGACCATCTCCACTTTTAGGTCTCCCTCTCTTCCCTCATCCCAAGGAAAACTAACCACAGGTCCACAACTACTCTCACATTATCTTTCAACTTTTTTTTTTCTTTTTTTTTGGTCTTCTAAAGAATCTAAACCAAATCATCCCAATTCACAAAAAATTAATTTATAATTCACAATTACAAAAATATTAATAAATCCAACAAATTTCCATCCATAATTTATATAGAAAGGAAGTCGATATTGACACCCATAAATATGATAAGCACACCTATATTTTAATAAAAAAATTAATTACAAAATACCCCAATAGGAATTTACCGATAAGGACAAATTAGTTTAATTAAAAATAAACAAAATACTATTTCCACCCATTAATTACACACATATTTTCTAACATTGATGATCACTTATTGTCTTATTGTGATCAAATTAGCTGCAGAGTTGGTCAATACTCAATAAAATGAAACGTTACTGGTACTACAAATCTACGATGTCCAATATTGAATGAACATTACAGGTACTAAACTGGATTAATTATATAGTTGGTCAATAATCAAAGTTGCAGTAAGGAGTTTATCAATGAGTGCTGGTACTTCTAAATCGTAAATACCTTTCGTATTCTTTTGCTGCTAACTGCTGGCTCCTGGCTTCGGAAATATATTATACTACGAATATGTGAAGTTGCATGTTAATTATGTCAACTGGGTGATTGAAAAGCAATACGCACAATGTAAAAGAAAATGCATTGGTACATAGTAAAATCCTTGTATGCTTCTCCATATTTACTCACTTGGCCGAAACTCCAACTTGTATGCTTGCATTTCCATGGGAGAGATAATTATGTGTCCCTCTTGGGCAACAACTCCATAACAAGAAATTGGCCTGAAGTAGAGATTCTTGAAATTTAAGAATTTAAGAATTCTCGAGACTGTGTTTTCGAATTAGGAGAACTTAAAAATTTATTATTTGTAAAATTGGATGTGCTAATAAGACCATCTCCAATGCACATGTCAATGTTAATGCCAAATTTAGCACAAAAAAGAGTAAAATGCTATATTTGACACATCAATTTACTATTGTGCTTCAATGCACAATCCTATATAAAATGCTATTTTTATTATTTTATTAATTAAACTTATAAAAGTAAACATCTATCATTAATGCATTCATTATTTTTTTTTTTATTCTCCAATGGAAAGTTCAATTAATGCATTTATTCTTTCATTTAAAAAATATATATAATGGTATTTTTGTAATTAAAAAAAGAGCATTTATTGCTGTGCCAAATTTGACACATCATTTGGCACTGTATTGGAGAACGATTTTTACACCCTATGCTAAATTTTAGCATTGGCACTGCATTGGAGATGCTCTAACTTATAAGGGTTTATAAATAAATTATATTGAAATGAAAATATTCATTTAAATAAGGGTACTATTAGCATTAAAACGGGTGTTTATAGTAATGTTTTAATTTTAAATTTTAGATATGGGTGCACTTATTATATTTATAGGGTCAATATCCGTACCCATATAGAAAATTATGAGTTATGAATTATGAAAACCCTAATTTATTGAATTTTGAATTCAAAACTGTTACTTTCCATTTCCAATTAAAGTAACTCAAAAGTTGTAAAAGAGGGTTTTAATGAAGACTAGGAAAATGATGAATTTTATGCTTAAATTGAATTGCAAGAAAAGAGGACAAATACATGTGGCTTGATAATAGAAGAGAATGAAATCCAAATCAAGATTTGCTTTGTACAAAATCAAATTTTCTCGAGAACCAAACAGTGTATACACATAATTACATCCACCCAAACCACCACAGAACTACTTCTACCTTCTAAACGAACCAAAAACAAAAAACATAAATAAAAAGGAAACCTAAAAACAGCAAGAAAAAGAAAACACTTTAATCCATCAACTTGTTTTTTTTTTTTTTTTTTGCTTTTGCTTAATTTCAAAACTCCTACACGTCTCACGTTTAAGTTTTAATTTATTGATGAGATGATTATAATGTAATCGCAACTTTGCAAGGACAACCAAGTATATAAATAATCTCACCCCCAACCTCACCGGAAAACTCCATCTCCGGTCACCCAAACAAAAACACGATTCATTAATTATTCAAGCTATCGCGATCTACGCTTACCGGATTTTTTCGTCAGAGTCTTGGAAGGTTTAGCGAAGGCGCTGCAAAACCCACAAGCCGATAACCGAGGAGACGGCGGCTCTATCGCCGGAGACACCCTGCCGGTACGGAACCCCCGTCCGCCGCCGTTGGATCGGCTTCTTTCAATTGTAGTGGCGGTGGTGGTTGTTGTAGTGTTTATCGAAATTGAAGGCTTCACTTCTTTGATGTTGTTGTCGGCCTCGGCCTCGGCCTTGGCCTTTTCGTGTCCCGGCGGCTGTGAATCTTCTTGTTGATGTTGTTGTTCTGGTTGTAATTGATCTTGTTCTTCTTTTTGCTTGGTAGCTTGATTGAGCTCTGCTAAGAATTTGTCGTCCCAGATCAGACCTGAAGATCCTTGTCTTCGAAACGAAACTGCAGATCTCTGTAAACCCTCCATAGCTGCTTCTCTCTCTCTCTCTCTCTCTCTCTCTGCTTCTCTAGATCTCTCTTTCTCTGCTCAGCTAAATCAATATTGTTTTCTTATATATATATATATACACACACACAGAGACTTTAACTTTGAAGAAGACTACTCAGTCAAAATTTTCAAAATTTTTGTTTTCGGTTAATTTGTGATTATAATATGGAGCAGAGTTTCAGTGCGCTCGGACTTATATGTCATCTGGGCGGATTGGGTGTAATCCGAGACATTATCAGGCTGAATAAATACTCTTTTCCCCAAGCCTCATTGGACGGTAGCTGGATCGAGTGTAATCTGGAACATTGTCAATGAACCTCTTTTCACCAAAACACATTAGACGGTGGATGGATAGAGTGTATTCTGAAATATTATCGGACTAAATGAACTCTCTTTCGATCGAGCCACAGTCGGTTGCATTGAATCACATCTTAATAATTTAGAAGGGGAAATTTTTGTTTGATTTGTATTAAAATGTGTGATTTTTTTATCTTATTCTAAAGATTTGTTATAAAGTTTTGAACATACAGATTTATTTAATTATTTAATAAACTGTTCCTTTTGACAGTGTCCTAATAAGGTTTACTATAATTAGTGTTTAAACATGAATGATTAAGCACTTTTATTCCACCATAATTGACCTGGCTTTACTGACAATGTCTCAAATGAAACCGCCACGTTCCACTTTATATTTTATAAGTTGTATTCGGATCAAGAAAATATACATATAAAAATTTAATTGGATAGTGAATTTGAGAGTTTTTATTTTATTTTTTAAGATGATTAAGTCGTATGATATGGATTAGTGATATCTTTTGAAGAAAATAGAGAGATTTGAGAGAGTAGTTAAATTTAAAAGATATTGTGTTCTTTTAATTGGCTCAAGAAGATTACCAAAAGATTAGTTTTAGATTCAGATAATTAAAAAGACCAGGATACATAATTTTTTTTGTTAATAGAATAAATTATTTGCTTTTTATTCAATAAATAGATATTTTATAACAATTTTTCTCCAACCCGAAATCTCTGTTCAGTGAAGATTATGATTTATTTATTTATGAGTTTTGATTTTTGGATGATAAAAACAATAAAATAGAAAATAATTCTTCTGCTCAAATTTTTTTCCTGTTTTTTTCTTGGATTATATATATATATAAAGAGAGAGAGAGAGAGAGCTTCTCACCTGTTTATTAGCTTTTAGGTGTTATGTAAGTGGTGGGTTAGGAGAGAGAATACACAACATGGATCTTGATCCAAAGGATAATACAAAATGTATGCAGTTGTCAAAATTCTCTATAATCTATGGTCCACATTTTTTGTCCTGATATATTTATTATCAGAATGAATTAACAATAGGAAGACTGTTATATATATATAGTGGTTATGAAGTGAGATATACCTTATTTTAATTTCAATAAAGACCTTGATGAAATCACATATATTTTTATGAATTTTGATCTGAATTTTTGTGTGGATAATAAGTTCAGTAAAATCTATCTATGAATAAAATTTGAAATTTTTTCAAATACTATAACTGTTTTTTTGAATTTTCCTATATTTATCTCATTTTTTCAATGCCTTTATATTTTAAAAAAATCAAGATAAATAGTTCAGGTGATTGAAAAATTCTCAAATTTTGTTCATATGTAGATTTCATTAAACTCATCGTCCACAAAGAATCCAGATCAAAATCCATAAAAATATATGTGATTTCATCAAGATCCTTACCGAAATTAAAATAAACTATACCTCATTTAATAACTCCTATATATATATATATATGTTTTGGAATATTCAATTTGTTGTTATTACCTTGAAACATCTCTTATATGGTGCTTTTGTGTCTTATGTCTTATGCGATTATCGTTTAATATGGTTTGATGGCGAATTGCACTCTTTCAACCTTTCGATATTCTAGTTCGAGTAGTCAGTAGCCGACAATTTTTTACAACATCCCTTTTCCAATATCCTAATTCAAGTGGCCGCGGACATACAATCTTTTGCAACATCTCTCTTAATAATAGTTTGCTAAATATGTAAATGTTATAATATTTTTTTTATTGTCATGAAATTGTGTTAAGTATGTAATCGTATTTTTCTCAATCTTGTCTTAAATTATCTTTTTTTTTTCTACTAAGAAATGTAGGGATTCAACCGAAGTCCAAGCAGTCACTAGTCATTACTAGTGAGTTAGTTATAGGGGACTAGATGACCAAATCGTATATATGATAGAGAGATGTCAAAGTGAAACCATGAGCACCGAAATTCCGAAAATGGACTCTTTTAAAGAGGTCCACGACTTCCCACCTTAGGTGTGTACTTTTTTGTATGGTCTTATCATATCATTAAATTATAAAAGCAAAAGCAAAAGCACCCTAACTATTGACTATTTAAATTACTTCTCTAAAAATTCATATTTTTATTTTTTATTTATTTTTGATGGAAAGAGCACCTGAAAATCTGGAAAACCAGATTCAGGGCAAGGTTACAACCATACTGGGACTCCACAAATAAAACTAATTGAGCACAAGCCCATAACAGAGTCCCACAACGGGAGAAAAACGTCCACACAAGAGTGGGATTACAACCAAAATATAAAACTAAATACAAATAAACACACAAGCTGAAACTGATCCGGAGGAAAGACCCAGGCCGCCGGATAAGACCCACCAATGACGTCGCCGTCGAAGATGCCGATCAAAACCCCCAAACCACCATGCCAATCAAACCTCCATCAGTAACAAAGCCCGACTCCGCAAAGCAAAAACCGACCAAGCCAAAACCAAAATCAGTGAAAGGAAGACATCGAAGCTGCCGGCGGTGCCCCGGCGGAGAGGATGGGGTGGACGAACTCCACAACCACCGATCAAGACAACTCACGCCGAATCACACCAGATCTGGCCGGATCCAAGAGGATCGGCCGATCTAACGACTGCCGTCGTCGCTTGGACAAAACATCCCTCCCTGTGACGCAAGAGAGATTTCCAGGCGACGGACAGGGCCGTCATAGCAGCACCGGTGACCCCCATCTGACCGGGAAGGCCAAGCAAAAGAAAGAGGAAGAACCATCGCCGCCGGCTCCCGCTGCCACAGCGAGAAACCGGCGACGGCTCCCACTGCCACAGCGAGAAACCGGCGACGGGAGGACCAAGGTTGCGAAGCCTACGCTGGAGAAGAGGAGAAGAGGATAAGAAGAGCAGAACCAGAGAGGCGGACATCAACGCTGGAAATTTGGAGAAGAAGAGCTGGAAATTTGGAGAAGAAGAACAGTACCAAGGAGAGAGAGAAAAAATCTCACCGACTCACACTTTTAAGAGATCTAAAAATTCATATTTAGGTGCCTTTAATATTGTTCTGAGATTGGGATTGTCATTTTGGACATTCATAACCTGTTGATGCAGGAGCATTGTATTTCAATTAATTTCGTTCCTATAAAAACTAATAAAGTAACCCATGTATTAGCTAAAAACGGTCTCTCTTATGTTGAGGACATGTTTTGACTGAAGGAATTCCCTCCCTGTGTTTATGCTTTAATTTTGGCCGAGTGCCGTTCAGGTCTGTAATATCAGTTTCCTTCAAATATATATATATATATATTGTTGTAGATTCTAAATTAATTATTTTATAGTAATCTTGTTTCTTTTAAAAAGTGCTTGATAAATATTGTGAAAAATGGTTATTACATAATTTAATCTATTTTTTAAACTTTATTGTGGATTAAATTTTCGAATAAATGCTTTTAAAATTATCTATCTTTTTTTTTTTTGAATAATACTTTTAAAATTATCTATCAAATATTGTTTTAGTACTTACAAAATAATTAGTTGGTGTAATTTATTATACATACAATATGCTTGGAATCAAATATCACACGTTATATAGTTCCGAAGGGTCTAGTTTTAATTTGAGGTGTATTGTCATATAATTAAGAACAAAAATACACGTGCCATTTATGAAATTTATTATTCTCCAATTAAAGTTAGATAATATTTTTTTTTACAAATATTAGAAAAAAAGAGAGAATAAAATGACTTGTAAGTTGTAAGTGATTATATATATCTATAGACTATAAGGTTTATTTTTTATTTATTTTTTTAAATGACATAGAAAAGTTATTATTAACAAAAATGTAAGTATGTAAAAAAAAGTCATTTACACAAGTAGTCAGTAATGAAATTTCCATAAACTCTTTGATTGTTAATATTTATTATTATTATTATTATATTAACAACTAATAAGAAGTTTACTTTTTTTTTTTTTTTTTTTTTTTTTTTTTTTTTTTCCTAGAATAGCAAATCAGGTGGCTCATAAATTAGCTAAATACAGCCTCTCATGTGATGAGGATTTGTTTTGGCGGGAAGAGTTTCCAACCTGTATTGATTCCATTATTACGGCTGAGAGTCGTTGTTGTTTGTAAGTTTATTTCCATCAAAAAAAAAAAAAAAAAAAAAAAAAAAAAAAAAAAAAAAAAAAAGTTTACTTTTTTTCAAACATGGCAACTCTTGTTCACAAATGATAGTTAAAACTTAAAAGAAGATGGTCATTGGTCAAGGACTTGAAAATTATGAGATTTGAAAAAATATTTGGTCATTGGAATTGAAATAGTTTCATGATTGGGGGTTTTGAAATTTGGTAAAAAAAAAATACAATGATCAAAACAAAGAAAATTGGTCTGTTATTAAGTGATTGCAAGTCTAAAAACACAATCAAGGCAAATTTTATACTTTGTCCTTAAAATCATGATAACATCATCAACATTATTATAGATAAAATCCAATAGCATCAGTCCTTCCATGATTGAAGAAATATTCAAAAAAAAATAATATATATATATGACTTTTTGGCCGGGCATTAATGATAATGACAACTAATCAAACTTGACCTTCATGTTGCACCTACTTGACATAATTATGATATCACCAATTTAATTGAGTAATCAATTGAAAACTTTGCTAATTATATTATATTATAATATATAATATATATATACACGGCCCTGTTCATATCAGTGCACACTGATGTAACTACATCAGTATCAATGTATGTGGAATATTGATTATAGAGAAGCTTTGATAAGTGCATATATCTTGAGTTAAAATATGTAAATCCAATAGTCTACATCCAATGCAATGATAAAGTTATATCAGTACTTACTGATTTGAACATTTATGTGTGTGTATATATATATATATCAAGGTAAATCAACCTAAATAAGTTAAATCTGTGATTTAAAAACTATTCCTACGCTTGATCTAGCGGTTGAAATTTGATTGCATTTATAATGCTTGAATTAATAGCACATTAATGATTAAGATGTTAAAGTCGGAATTTAAAATTGATTAAACCTAATCATATATATATATAACTATCCACAACCCTCTCTCTTGCTATGCATCTCAGTATCTCATCTTCTCATGGTACATACGGTTATGTACTTCAATTATGTTATGAGGGTTCGAGTCCCACTTTTATTTATAAAAACACAACATGGAAGTTATTTTCTGATAGGGATAGAGGCTGATTTAGATAGATTCTAACGTACCTTTGATCCAGCCGATGCCCAACTTTATATAAAGAAAAAATGTCTCCTATAGTTTTTTTTTTTTTTTTTTTTGAGATAAATGTCTCCTATAGTTGCTTATTAGTAAATTTGTGTCTTTTTGAAGAAAATCATCAATGCGGTGTGTAGGAAAATGAATTATATATGTTTTAAACTTATAATATGATTTGTTGTACACACATGATGTGATAGTAATGAAGTTTATTATTTTCTTAATAAATATATAATCCACCAATATAATTATTGATCCATACATAAGTAAATTAAATATGAAGGGTTTTTATTTATTTTTATTTTTTTTGAATATACAACAATTGCCGGGACCTGGCGAGATTGGACTCTACTAGCTCAACCCGGATTACAGCTCCCACAAACGAGAAGAGAACACCCACAATTGGTGGGACACCTAACCATTATTTTATATAACTATTATACCTTACAGGCTTACACTCTATAAAAAGTATTTAATAGACACAAAATGCTTTGCTACTAGAGTAGAATATATTAATCATGGAATAGTTACCTCGTCTTCAACATATTTAAGAATTTGGAATCAAATTTATAAAAGTAGAATTTTCTAAGATTGTTATTTATGTATACGGTTCTTAAGAAATTTGATATGATTTCAAATTACGTATTCAAATTCTTCCGGTCTTCCCCCATAAAAAAAATCTCGAATTTATATAATACTAGAAAAAAAAAAAAAGTGATAATAACAATTAACAAATATCATATCTCATTTATAACTTTTTATTTATTTATTTATTTATTTATTTTTAAGTATAACTTCTATACTTATTAATTTGAAACCTCCACATGCTGGGTTTTAACTTTCAGTAATGCTACATATCGCACCTACAATCTCATCATTTTCATCCCAACACACGTGGCAGCTGATGTGTCACTTGGTAAGTGGACCAACATTAATTGGTGAGTGAATACATGGGTAAGAGAGATAAGTATCAATCAATGTGTATCCACTCACCAAGTGACACCTCAATTGCCACGTGTGTTGGGATGGAAATAGTGGGATTATAGGTGGAATGTTTAGTATTCTTCTTTAACTTTTAATGAAGTCTTTTCTTTTTTAAAATGAGAATAATAATAAAAAGTTACCAATAAATAGGATTCCCATTTCCCATAACAGCCAAATTTGACCTTAAAACGCAGCGTTTCATTATTGGTGTATGTAGTTCAAATCAGCAATCTTGACCCAAACATTTGGGCGCCAAATTAAAAAACCCTCGAAAAACTTACCCGCCAAAACCGAGAGATTATTCACATCCACATCACATAACAGTGCATTCTTCCACTTGCACTTCACTTTCTCACAATTTCTCTCCATCCAAGCAATCCTATCAGGTGATTCTCTAAATCTATTAGTTTTTCACGTTTGAATTTGTGCGTGTTTGTATGCAAAGATTTGATTGGTGGATGAAATGTTTGAATGAGCGCAGGATTTTGTTTTTCGAAAGAGAATATGCACGGGAGACGCGCATGTCGTCTCGTCAAAGAGTTCAACTCCGGTGAAAAAGGCCAGCTCAATCATTTCAATGTAAGTCATTTAATAGCATTGTTTTGTAATCGATTTCTGGGTTTTATTATTATTATTATTATTATTTTGTCTGTGTCTATAGCCAATCAATCATTTTATACTACAAAATTTGGCCAGTTTTAAGTTTTAAGTTCCGGGTAGCATTCAACGTTGACAGACTTAATATAATGTATCTGTTATGAACCTGAGAAAGTGAACGTTTTAGGCAGGGGCGAATCCAGGACTTAATCTCAGGGTGGGCTAAATTAAATATAATTTTTTTAACGCAATACTTTACGGTATAATTAAATTTTATTAATTGAAAATTATACATTTGATATGGAAAACATAACAAGTTTAATCCAAAAAAGATTTAAAATAAAGAACATTGTAATAGTTTTTTAATTGTTTTTACAAAATAAATTTTTAATTGTTAATAAATTTTTTTTTGGAAAAAATGCAGCCTGGGCTGAAGCCTAGGCCAAATAACATGTAGCTTCGCCCCTGGTTTTAGGTGACATTAGTTGGAGGGTTTTGCATTTAACATTTTCTTGTACATTTATCTTGTTTTCCTTATGATTGAGTTTGTGTACATATGGATCAACATATAATAGCAGCATCTCTATCCTTTTGTTTTTTATTCTTCAGGTCCTCCAGCTTTTCTTATACTCTGCTATTTAAATTTATTCAGTTCCATTTACTCATGGGTGTTTAGTGTCTAATCCGTCTTTAATATTGTTAACTTGACCTTTGTTGTGTGATCGTTCAGGAAGAGCTGTTAAATGAGGTAGCTAAAGAATGTAGTGAAAATTTCCTTGTGCTTCAGTCCTTGATAAGGTTATTCTCGTTTTTTTTTTTTTTCCTTTTATTACTCTACAATGAAAATATATCATTTTTGTCTTATCTGATTCATGGTGATTTTACTATAGGAAAATGCAGGAAGAAGGGTTGGATTTCCAAACAACAAGAAATGCAGACCACTATGGAGCACTCATCAACCACCTTTCTTTAATTCGCAACAAACGCTGCCTAATGGCTTATGTGTAAGTATATATGATATGCAGTGTTGCTATTCTTGAGCAAGCTTATGCTTACCTATTTCATATGTTTGATGTGAGGTTTATTGTTATGACCAGCAACTTTATGACTATGCAGGTATAACCGAGCAGAAATGATACAGAATTTGGCATGGACAGTGGGGCTTAGGCTCTTTGAACTTCCAGAAGAGATTCAAGAAAAGCTCAGTCACCCTGAGAAAGAGTACTTTAAGAAACATTCTTCGGCTCTGGAATCATACATGTCAAAAGTAGATCTCGATCTCAATGTGGTAAGTCTCTCTCTCTCTCTCTCTCTAGTATGGATCAAATTTTCTGATAATTAACAGGTGGATCTTGATTATTATGGTCTTGTTCTGAAAACCTGAGTTGTTATTAATGACCCACAAGAAAAAGAATGTTACACATTTTTTGTGAAATAAAGAAATTGGTTTCTTATTCAATTGTTATTGTTTGCTGCACAGATCTTGCTACTGTTATTGTTTTCATATCAATTGTACCTGGTTCTTTATTTTTTGTGAAGGTTATTAAAACCTCTGTCCGTACCCTTTTTTTTGTTATAGCAAAAAATTTATGTCTTTAGTACAAATCCATAAATGTTAGCATAACTGGCTGAAAATTGGATTGGAACATATCAGCTAACATTTGAGAGTCTATTATTAGCCTTATATGACTGATATTGGTTACCCGACTGAAGATTTCACATCAGATATAAAAGATTCATAGTGTATTAATTAAAATAAAAATTATACATCTTGTAGTCGTTTAACTGGCCTTTGATAGGTATCCCCAATCACCAGAATCCAAAAGACAGGAGCAGATGCCATTTAATAATTTGATCAAGATACATTTTAAGTTCATCTTGAACGGGGTGAGCATGTATTTTTTTTTTCTCTTTTTTCTTTGTCTCAGCTTTTGTAGTTTTTTCTTTGTCTCAAATAAAATTAGCAAGCAACTTTTGTACTTTTGAGGACAGTAGCAATGCATAGAACAAGTCTATAAATTCTTGTAGTTTATGAAAAGCAAGTCATCACAAGTCTATAAAAGCAACTTCTGTAGTTTTGTAGTATGGCAGATGCTATGCAAGCAAGAGTAGCTATTTATACGTTCTGATGTGATAATCGATATACTACAGTCCAACTAATTACATACTATCCTCTAGACATTATAGTCATTGCCTTTTTTTTTTTGTTCCTCAATCCTCTGTTTGAAACTGCTTTAACTGACTTTTTACTTCCTCCACACCTCACAAATCACTTCCCAATACAATTATATCGTCAACATACACAACAAGAATAACAACACCTGAGGAAGCATAAAAACCGTAGAAGTTAAAGAGATGAGAAGGGGAAATTTGTGTTATATTTTATTCAATCAATAGTACAAGTATATACAGTACTAGACCTAGAGTAGAGAAAGGAAATAGAATCAATCTGCAGATAATTGAATCAATCTTTTAGCTAATTGACATCTAATTTCAACAATAGTCATTGCCTTTTTTTTTTTTTTTTCCCTTCTCAATCTTTGGAGCTTCACTCATTATAGATTTGGAAACCATTGGCTTTTTCTTGAAAAGCCAACATCCAGACCGAAGAACTAATATGAAGATAGATAAGAACCACTTAGACCTGGCTGTTTCACACATTGCAAGATGGAGTCATTTTCCTTGGCATTCAATGATGTATCTTTGTACTCAATTTACTGAAGGAGTTGTTTACTCATCATAATCCAACGACTTCTTTTTTTGCATCTTTTGTTTCTCATTCTGGTCTTTAATGTTTGATTTACAAGTGGTGGCTTCTTGAATGACTTTGTTGCTTGAGATTCACCTGATAAAACAGATAAATATATTGGAAAAGGTTTTGAAGCAAAATTCACATAAAGTGAAAAGAAAAACATATATGGCCTTTTAAGGAGCATTAGTGTATTCGATTCTTGAACTCGTTACCTATATTTTCATACCGATAGTTACTGTTTTTGGCAGGATATGGTGCCACCAAAAGACCCCTACATCAAGGTGAGAGTACTTGATGATGTTGGTGAAGGAATAGTAGTAAGTGACAAGGCAGCCAATTTTGCTCGCCACTCGATGCATTTTCTCAAACGAACCGATGCAGAGCTGTACATCTCGCGGGTTGGTTGCCCTTTGATTTTGTTTGATTGTCTTGTAAATTGAGACTTCCGAAACTTATTGTATTTACCTTAACTAACCATCTATTTCGTTGACCAACAGGGCTTGATGGAGGAGCTTACAGGATGATCTATTTGACAGTAAAATTGTACTTTCATTCTGGTTAACAACAGTTACAGTCCAGTCAAGAACGAAGTTGAACCGGTTACTCTTATTGAATAGAAAAAAGAATAGAAAATTTTAATGAAGGTGTGAATTCTTATCATAATTTTATAGATTTAAATTGATACTCATAATTTAACTTGTTCTGTTATCAATATAATAAATATAATGCTCTATTTCAGAAATTAACATGCAAATTTATAAGTCCCATTGAACTTGAGTGGAAATTACTCAGAATGACCATAAATATTAGAGGAAATTCTTTTTTAACCACAAATAAAATTTTAATTGTTTATAACCACTTTTTTTGAGAAATTACTGAAAAATCCTCATATAAAAACATCCCTAAAACTCTCTCTCCTTTTCTCTCTTTCTCCTTATCTCTCCTCTGCTCTCTCTCCCTCTGTTCTTTCTCTGCTTTGCTCTCTCTCCCTCTACTCTCTCTCGGGGACGATGCTTGGACCAGCGGAGCCGTCGGACGGTCACGAACCAGCGGCGCACGAAGGCACCGCCTGGTCGTCGCACGAACCAATGCCGTTAGTTCGTGCGACGACCAGGCGGTGCCTTCGTGCACCGCTGGTTCGTCACCGTCCAGCGGCTCCGCTGGTCCAGGCGACGGCCGGTGGCTCCTTAAAGCAATCTCGGTCTGCAATTAAAAAAAGAAATCATAAAAACCTAAACCTAATTTGAGGAATAAGAAAAGGAAGAAGAAGAAGAAAAGTGGGGAAAAAAAACCTAAGTCTAATTTCAATTTAGTCTATATTTCAAGTTTCAATATTTTCAATTTAGGCATGATTTCAAGTTTGGACATTTCAATTTAGTCATGATTTCAAGTTTGGACATTTCAATTTAGTCTTGATTTCAAGTTTGGACATTTTCAATTTAGCCATGATTTCAAGTTTCAAGGTTTTTAAAAAAAGAAAACTAATTTCAGGGGTAATCTTGTAATTTATGGATATACATTGAAATTTTTTTAAAAAAGTGGTTATTAACAATTATAATTTCAAATGTGGTTATTAAAAAAAGTTTGATGTTTTGAGTGGTTATTTCTGGTTCTGTCTCTTGAAATTGATGGTCAAAATTTTGCTTGTGTAGGTAATTGCTATTGTTATAGATTGTAGAACTAATTTATTATTATGTTAGGGATTTATATTGATATATCATATATAAATTTCAGATTAGAGGAAATTTATACTTTATATACCATTTTAGAAATTTATTTGTGAAATTTTGGAACTTTGACTGAAGTAGAATAAATAATAACTCTGCTCATCCTTACCAAACAAAAAAATAACGTACTCTGCTCATGAATAGAAGATTCTAACACCCAGGGGCGAAGCCAGGATTTCGACTTTGGGGGGGCCAAGACAAAAAAAATATATATTCAAACTAACTCTAGACAATATGATAAACAAATGTAATAGCGTCTAGTCTCATATGTAATACTTAATTTTATAAACAACATAGACACCAATTTTATAAATCAAAATGGAACCCGTCGCTATTTTAAATATCTAAAATCATCTATAATCGAATTTATACTAAGTTTCTTTGTGGTTCCCCTTTCAATATACATAATCAAAGAATTTGTAAGAAATTCATCTTCCATCTTATTACGAAGCCTAATCTTGACAATACGCATAGCTGAAAACGACCTCTCAGTAGTTACAGTTGACACTGGAAGCAGAAGTTGGAATATTGATATTAAATGTTAACGAAAATGAACAAGCTTCTGAGGTTTTAATTCTTTTGAAAAAATCCATCAATTGTTGATGGCTTACTCATCTGAAGATCAAATAAAAAAAAAATTGAATAAATTTAAATAAATAAATGTTTAAATAAAAAACTAGTATAATAAATGTAGCAAAATCATACATATATATAAAGGATTCATTAAAGAAATTATATTAATAACCTAATAAAGTAACTGTTAAAAAAAAAAAACCTAAAATATTTATTAATTTGTAATCTCGTATCATAAATTATTCTAATAGATGAACCGAAGAATACAAAGAATTTAATTTCAGCAGTAGGAATGAAATTGCTTAAGTAAAAAACTAGGAAAAAAAAAATACAAGTATATATATATAGGTTAGACTAGTTTAAGATGTATTGGAAACCAAATCCTAAAAGGTTTATATTTTCTTTCCTTAATATATTATAATTTAATTTAAAACTAACCTGTTTAAACTTTAAATAAGCAAAACAAGATTGATTCAATCACGTTTTTCAAAAATAAGATTCAAAGAGAATTTTTTTAAAAAAATTGACAGCCAATAGGGGGGCTCATTACCCTTTGAATATATATTATATTGTATAAAATCTTAGGGAAGTTTAAAGTTCTGGAAAAAAATTTCTTCTTTAATTGGGGGGCCATGGCCCCTATGGGCACCCCCCTAATTTCGCCCCTGCTAACACCTATCATCTACCAAGATAGAAGAGTTGCCGGAGGAGTTAAAAGGCATCGATGTTTAAACTTGGATTCTATGGATTATCCCTATAAACTAACCATTTATCTTTAACGCAAAATTGTTATTGAGGTAGATACACACTTGTTGGAAGAGCTGGAAAGGGAGGATCCACCTACTTAATATTTGTTACTTTTCTTTGTCAAACCTTTGATTGGAATTTATGGATTCTGAACATGGATTTTGAAGTGTTGTCACCCTCTTAATTAGTTTCAAAATGTTTTTTTTTTCTTCTTCTGTTTCTGTGTTTGTAATTTGATATGAAAATCCTTTTTATTTTCTGGTGTAATTTGTTTGTTCCTTTGTTATTTTTTTTTTCTTCTGTTTTGTAATTTGGAATGGAAACCTTGTTTATTTCCCAATTGATTAGTTTTAATGTTAGAATTTTCATGTGTTGGAATTATAAAAATAGAAAAGCTCTGATCACATGTGAAAAACACCATGAAACAACAATTCAAGAGATTTATAAAAAGGAATTGATAGACAATTGGTTGGTGAGGGATTTTTGAATGACCAAGGTAGGGATTGCAACGGGTCGGGTTCGGGTGGGTTTTGCAAAATCCAAACCTGCAACTGCGAAATTTTTCTTCACCCACACCCGCTAGTGAACCCATGAAAATAAATAGGTTCGGGTTTAGGTTTCACCCACGGATTTTATACGAGTTCGTGGATTCACGGTTCACACCCACCAACCCACAAGATATATTAATTTATAAATATTTAATATTTAATTATATTTATTTATACGATACAAAACTCCTCTTTATTTATAATATATTATGGAAAATTACAAATACAAGTGTGTTGCTTAGTTGAGACAAGAGGCAAAACACATTATATATATAATAGTAGAACCTTGCACTCTAGTTTTTTCAAGTCCCACATTGAAAAAACAAAAGTGCAAGGTTTTATCATTAGCTAAATATAAATGAGAGTTAAGAATTGTAATTATTAAACTTAGAATGAGTGAAATTTTTATATTTTATTCACTTTATGATTAAGAAGTTTCCATTGGGGTTTAAATTTATAATATTTTAAATAATAAATATTATATAATTTTTATTTATGTGGGTTGGAGGGTTCACCGAGGGTTTGTTTTCTCAACCTGCACCCGCACCCAAACCCGTTGGGTTTTTCTTTATATTCACCACCCAAACCCGACTCTACAAGGTCGGGTTCGGGCAGGTGCGGGTCAAATTGTCATACCAGGACCAAGGAGGTATTATCTATGATCTTTTATTATTATTATTATTATTATTTTTTACGGTAGTATTATCATGATATGGTTCGTGCTTATCTATTGAGACACAACATGACACGTGTCTATATGTGAGTAGGTTTGTCAAGCGCCTTTTTCGAATTGCGTGATTTGACCTAATTCTCACGTTAGTACTAACGCTTCTTCATTTTCCCGTTTCTATGCTTCATAACGTGGTATCATTGTAATCTATTTATTTAAATCATGTAAATCTAATATAATTTAAATGAATGGATTATAATGATGCCATATTATTTGAGTACTAAATTTGGATAAAATAGCATTATTGATTGCATAAACGACCATATAATTAAAGTAGTTTCTAAATTTGTTATTTCCAATAGTTTGACTGTTTTTATCAAGTTATGTTTGTTCACGATCCACAAAATATATTTTTACACTCTATTTTAATTTTTTTTATTAATGACAATTTTAATGTAAATTAAAATTATTAAACAAGACAAAAAAGATGTTATAAAGACACTCAAAACCTTTTTTTTTTTATTATTATCATAGAAAACAACGTTTTCTTTTCCATCATTATTGTTTTTTTTTTTCCTTTTTTTTTGTGTGTTTCTTTTTAAACCCTAAACTATTTTCTTCCTCTTCTTTTTTTCCCAATATTTTAAAGTTTCTTTGATTGGGAAGTAGTGGAGTATGATATGCGCCTGGAAGAAAATCTTCAAACAAATTGTGATACATTAAATGCGTTGATGAAGATTTACGTTGACCTGTTCATTTAACAAGTTTAACGTTGAAAAGAACGTTAAAGTTGTTCATGCAATTTTATGTGAACTTGTTCATGGAACATATAACGTTGAGAGGAACATTAAACTCATTCAACCTACATTGAACTTATTCATGAAGGGGCGTCAACTTGTTCACTAAACAAATTTAAGGTTGAGAGGAACGTTAAACTCGTTCAACTTACTTTAAACTTATTCATGAAGGTATATGTATACTTGTTCACTGGACGAGTTTAACGTTTAGACTTTAGAGGAACGTTAAAATTGTTTAACCTATGTTGAACTTGTGCATAAAATTTTACATTAACTTGTTCATTGAACAAATTTGACGTTTAAATGAACGTTAAACTCATTCATGAAGGTTTACATTGACTTGTTCACTGAACGAGTTAAACATTTAAAGGAACGTTAAACTCGTTCAACCTATATTAAACTTGTTCATACATGTTTACATTGACTTGTTCAATAAACAAGTTTAATGTTTAAATGAATGTTAAACTTGTTCAACCTACGTTGAACTCGTTCATAAAATCTTATGTTGACTTGTTCATTTAAATATAAATGTTACACTCGTTCAACTTCTGTTGAACTTGTTTATTAAGATTTTGCTAACTTGTTCATTGAACGAGTTTAACATTGAATGGAACGTTAAATTCGTTTAACCTACATTGAACTTATTCATAATATAATATAATATAATATTAATAAAAAATTAATTTTCATATACTTTAATGAATTTATCATTATTTTTTTAAAATAATTTTTTATTAGTTAAAATTAATATAATATAGTTATAATATTAAAAAAAATATATAATATAATAAATATATATAAATAAATAAATAAAATCAAAGATATTGACCAACTTTGACAGTTAGCTGGCTGCCCAAGTTGGTTTGTATGATATAAACCACACAAGTGATCTGAACCAATAGTTTCAAAGAAAAAGACAAAATGAAAAAGATGAGATCAATAATTTCAAAGGAAATGCAAAAGCAAAAGAAAAAGAAAAAGTGATCAATAATTTCAAAGGAAAAGCAAAAGCAGAAGAAAAACAAAACAAAAAGGAAAAAGGAAAAGAAAAGGAGGGTAAAGCCAAAATTGAAGGATCAAAAGAGAGAAGAAGCAGTTAGTATGGCTTTGATTATTTGATTATTTGAGTTTCCCAAACATCACAGAAGCCAAACCTGACAAATTCACAGCTACAATATTCCTTATTAGCCAAGTTGGCCAACTCCTATAATTCATCACACTCTTTTTTCCCCTATGCACTACACTCATCTAGTCATCTCCATCCCCCGATCAAAATCTTAGACAAGAGAATGGGTAACTTCTGCTCAGTCTCAATCTCATGTGATGCAATTTTCTCTCGTTGCGTCCAATGCTTTATAACAAAAGCATCATATATAAGCCGACTAGAGGATAATCTTGTTCGCTTGCAATCTGAATTACAAAAATTAATCCATACGAGGAACGATGTGATGAGGAGGGTTATCATCGACGAACGATCACTGCAAATGAAACGGACGGATCAAGTTGAAGGCTGGCTTTTAAGGGTGCAGGCAGCAGAGAACCAAGTTGCTGAATTGCAAAAGCTCAAAGATGAAGAAACTCAGAAATTATGTCTTGGAGGCTACTGTTCCAACAACTGCAAATCAAGCTATAACTTCGGGAAAAGAGTTCATAAGATGCTGCAAGAGTTGACCACTTTAAAGACTGAAGGAGACTTCAAAAACGTGGCTGAGAAGATACCGGAAGCTCCAGTTGATGAAATCCCTATTGATCCCACAATAATCGGCCTGCAATCAACATTTGACAAAGTTTGGACTTGTCTTGGAGACCAACAAGCAGGAATTATTGGTCTATATGGAATGGGAGGAGTAGGAAAAACTACCTTATTAACTCAAATCAACAACAAGTTTCTCGATACTCCAAATGACTTTGATGTTGTGATTTGGGTAGTGGTGTCCAAGGACCAGAAGCTTGAGATGATTCAAGAAACTATCAGCAAAAGGATAGGTTTGTGGGACGATTCCTGGAAGACTAAAAGACTTGAAGAAAAAGCTTTGGATATCTTCAAGGTCTTGAGCCAAAAAAGATTTGTACTACTGCTGGATGATATATGGGAGAGAGTTGACTTGATCGAAGTGGGTGTTCCACTTCCAAGCACCAAAATTTCATCCAAGATAGTGTTTACAACTCGTTTTAATGAGGTCTGCGGTCACATGGAAGCTCACAAACAATTTAAGGTGGAGTGTCTAGCACATGAAGAAGCTTGGAAATTATTTCGAATGAAGGTCGGAAGAGAAACTCTCGACAATGATCCTGATATTCTTGAAGTAGCCCAACTTGTAGCCAAAGAATGTGGTGGCTTACCACTTGCGCTCATTACAATTGGCAGAGCCATGGCTTGTAAGAAGACTGTTGAAGAGTGGAACCACGCCATTCAAATCTTAAAGAAATCCGCCGTTGAATTTTCAGGTATGGAAGCGGTTTATTCCCGTTTAAAATTCAGCTACGATAGTTTGGCTAGTGATACACTTAGATCTTGTCTCTTGTACTGTAGTTTATTTCCAGAAGACTATAAAATTAAAAAAAGAAACTTGATAGATTTTTGGATTGGTGAAGGGTTTTTTGATGAATATGAAACTGGATACTCCATAATTGGTGATCTTCTTCGTGCATGTTTGTTGGAAGAGGAAGATTATGATTTTCTAAAAATGCATGATGTGATTCGAGACATGGCTTTATGGATAGCATGTGAAATTGAAAAGGAGAAAGGAAAGTTTTTGGTTCAAACAAGTGTCGGATTAATTGAAGCACCAGAGACTGAAAAATGGGAGGGGCTGAAGAGGATGTCATTGATGAAAAATCAAATTGAGAATTTATCTGAGATCCCTTCATGCCCTCATCTTTCAACTTTGTTTCTTAACAACAATAGTTTACGGATGATCAATAATGACTTTTTTCGGTTTATGCCTTCTCTCAAGGTGTTAAACCTTTCATTTACTGGTTTGATTGAATTTCCATTGGGAATTTCAAGATTGGTTTCCCTACAACATCTTGACCTATCATGGACCAAGATAAAAGAGTTACCGGAGGAGTTAAAGGCATTGGCAAATCTTAGATGTTTGAACTTGGAAAATATGTATTGTCTCCATAGGGTTCCAAGGAGATTGATATCGAGTTTTGCAAAGTTACTTATAGTTAGATTGTCGATTAGCATTTTGGAGTCAAGATCAGGGGGAGATAATGTTTTGTCTGGTGGTGGTGAATATTTGGTAGAGGAATTACTTTGTTTGAAATATTTAAAGGCATTGAGCATCCATTTAAAAGGTTCTTGTGCTGTCGGAAAGTTTTTGAAATCCCAAAAGTTAAATAGCTGTACTCAATTTCTACATCTTGAGGGATTGGAGGAATCGTTGGCTGTTTTATCTTTAACAGGTATGAAACATGTGAATGAGCTAACCATTCATCGTTATGGGTTGGAAGAGTTGAAGATTGATTATTGTCCAGGAGAAATACAACAAATACGAGAATCTCATTGTTTCCACAACCTTGGCTATGTGAGAATACTTGATTGCGTAAAATTGAGGGATGCAACATGGCTTGTGTTTGCTCCAAACCTCAAGGATATTGTCATAGGTAATTGTGGTGATATGGAAGAAGTAATCAGTGTTGAAAAATGTGGTCAAGTTAAGGAGGAGATAGAGAGCCTGAATCCATTTGCTAAACTCGAACGTTTGATATTATTCAATCTAAGTCGTTTGAAGAGCATCTACTGGAAACCATTGCCATTTCCCCATCTGAAGCAAATTACAGCCTTGGACTGCCCAAGTTTTGAGAAGCTTCCACTTGATTTCAACAATGTGAAGGAACGCAAAATTGTTTTTGTGGTAGATCCACACTTGTCGGAAGAGCTCAAAAGGGAGGATCCAATTCCAACCACTTAATATTTGTTACTTTTCTGTGTCAAAGCTTTTATAAGGAGGTTGGTTCCACAAATAAATAAAATAACTTTTTTTATAGCTTTTTTTGTCACATTGTTTATAGCGTTTTTTTTTTCCTTGGTTTATTATTATTATTATTTTGGGAAAAAAATACAAAATCCTCAACTCATCTTTCTTTATAACTTTGGACCAAAGGTGTGTTATATAAAAAAATTCATCAATTTCTTTCCATCAAAAACAGAACGTTATTGAACATATTGGAAATAATATAGATCAAAACAGAATAATCTTACAACAAGTGACCTTAGGCATTCAATAGATAACAACAAGAAGAACAATTCTTTCTTCTTCTTTTTTTACAAAATCTTGTTTACTTGATCTTTCTGTATTTACCACTACCAGAACTACTGGAACTTTTCAATCCATCTGATAAACAAGAATCTAATGCAGCTAAAATCTTTGTTTCAAACTTATGGCCTTTCAATGCAGCTCTTACCTTTCGAACCACTTGTTGCTTCATCAACTTACGCTCTGCGATAGAAAGATGCTTGCATTTATCCATCCCCTTGACAAATTCTGTCAGCGTTTCACCGGAACCCCCGCTTGTTTTTTCTAATTTCACAAGCTTCTCCACCGCCTGCAATGATAACATCCGCTCTAAGCAGGCTTTGTTTCCCAATTCAACAATGTCCACAACACAGTGCATGTTCACTTCCCTTGTCTTCTTTGTTTTGCTTTCAAGTGATTGAACCATCCTTTCTATTAGACCCATCTGAAAGATCTTATTCAAAACAAGCGAACCACCGTTGCTGAAAAGCATCTGGTGTAATGCTGTGTAGGCTGAATCCTGCAGCTCTGCAACACCGCATTGCATCATCTTAACAAGCAAAGGAATGATATCGTATTCTAGATATTTCTTTATGCAAGGTTCTCCGCCTGCACAAGCTAGCTTTGTAAGTAAAAACGAAGATCCGGATCTCAACGAATTTTGTTCCGGGTGCACATGTTGTAGAAGTTCTGATAATCTTTCAATAAGAGGGCCTTTTAAGATCATTTCTCTGATTCTTGGATCATCTGCTTTCTCAAGGAATGGTATGAGATCCTGCATTGCCTCCAATACTTGCTTGTTACCACCGTCTAGTACCCTGTGAATGACATCTTCAAAGGTTTGTGGCTTCGGTGAAAGGGGAACACTTCGGTCTGACAATACAAACGTTTCCAATCGAAGCCTTACTTGCCACGGCAAGAGTCTTAGATTAGCAGGTCTAAGAGAACTGTTTGCAGGAGGAGGGCCTGCCATCTCATAAAATGCCTTCAACGTGACAATTGCATGGTGTTGCACTACTTCAGATCCATTCTCTAGAAGTTTGATAAGGTTCTTCTCAATCTCGAAAGCAAACAATCTCTCAACAGCTTTTGATTTTCCAGCTTTGATCAGTGACATGAATATTGCAAACATGCACTCATGCCATTCCTGAGCATTGTGAGAGAGCAATTCAGCAAGCTGATCAAAGCGAATGCTCTGAAGCACCTTGTCAACTGTCTCCGGACTCCCGAATTCTGCAAGCTTTGAAAGGACCGTAAAAATGTTTATTTGGATGATTGGATCATCACAGTTTTGTAATAAACCTGCTAGCTTATCAACTGCTCCAGTAGTTTCAAGGGAGGGAAAATATCTACAATAATCACCCTTACTGAATATATTTGTGATAGCTTCTGCTGACATTGCAGTTAGACTCTGTGAATCCGTTGAGATAAGATCCGCAATTCTAGGACCCAATATGCTACTAAAGCTAGCTCTGCTAGTTTCAATTTCAGAAATGGACTTGCTAGCCATTAGAGCCTCAAGAATAGCTTCTAAAGAGATAATCACTTGCTTTTCGCCTAAAACACTAAAGGAAAGCTCTATCTTTCGCTTGGCCACTTCTTTTATTTTCTCTTTCCCAAAAATAAGAAGCCAAGGGCATATGGATGCTGTTTCTTCAGCTTTTGACTGGTTCAATAGTATCTCAGCTGAATCATTTATCTTGCTATCAAGGTACAGAGAAACCATGTCATGTACTTCATATAAGGGATCGGTATCAGCTTTCATAAGCAATGAGCCTTCAACAAGCTTGCACACTATGAGAGGGAAGAGGCTCTTCTGCCCAAAAACTGACCACGTGGCCTCTACACAAGCTTCTGGTACAGGTTCTGCCCATGAAAGAGCAGCAAGAGCTATGAAAAGCTGTCTGGAGTCTTCAGGCATTGCTTCAAGACTGAACTCAAATGACCCAAAAATTGTCAGCGTGTTCTCGGCTTCTTTCTCATTTACATATGAGCTAGGACCCTCTGCACATGTAGCATAGGTGGATAGATTTGTCATAGCTTTTTCCCATTTTTCAGCTCTTAATTCTTTTCTGAGCGCCTTTCCCATAACAGCTACTGTTAGAGGATGGTGGCCACAACGTTCAAGCAAGCAATCAGCAAAATCCTATAAAGATATCAACATATCAGAAGTAATTAGTGAAAGAAACAGCAAATAGTAATAGAAAGGCACAAAATCAAAGCAGATAGTTGAAGCTGAATATGATATGATATGATAGATCGGTTTTGACTTTTGAGTACTGATTTAGGGGTGTTACAACTTCAAATGTTAAACTAATTTCAAACCTTAATCACCACAAAAATGAAGTTCAACAAGATACAAGATTCACCCAAGTAACTTCAACTGTCATGTGTATGTCTTAGCCTCCCCCTCAGAGGATGAGTCAAGTTTGAAAATAAAATATTTAAGCCTTCATAAATTTTTAGAGTTGATTTACATAATCTTAGTAGAAGCATATATAAACCGATAACATTCTCGGGTCATATGATGATTACAGAGGTATCATCATAATCACACAAGTGAAACATATCTACTTTGCCAATATAGCTCACATCAGGGATTGATCCTTCTGCCACCAGATTCTGTGAGCCAAACTAGCCCCACTGGTTAACATAAAAATGCCATTTTCTAACATGCCCAAATTCAATGTGTATGGGCCATTTCAGGTCTGTTGAAAAACAATGCCCAGCAACACAAATAAAGAGCTTGACTAAGAGTAATCTATAAGTTTTCAACATCTACAAAATAGCTAGGTTCTAATAGACACGTTTTGAGTGCATAATCATAAGATATGTAATATTCTAATGTTCATAACATTTTTGCGACACATCACAGATGTAACTGCTAAATTTTGGATCCTATTCTATTACTCGCAAATCATACGCAATGTATTGACTCTCTATTCCTAGAGTAGCTATAGCACCTCTTTTGAACTTCGGCTTAGTCATACATACATATAAATCAATAGATTCAACTAGTGCCCATTGAACGTAATAGAGAGGTAGATTCACCTCCTCATAATTAACTTCTAGATTGACCTTTTATTGATTGGTGATGTCTCTTAACATTAAACTTGAAGGAAAACGTTATAATTTAGGCTTAGTTTTTAGTATAGGTATAGGAGTATAGTCAACGGTCTTAAGAGTAATTGTTTTTTGCCAAAGCAAACAAACTTATCTTTTACAGAACATAACCTTTTAAATAACTAAGTAATTACTGAAAATACATGACCAACTATGCACTTTGGAAGTGTTACTGTGCTTAAACACTATTGTTGGGTCCTTTCCTATCAGCTTAAGCCTTTGGTTCCGTTGGTTACTAATAGGAAGGAAACAAGCCCTTTAACTCATAGCAATAATCAAAGACAGGGGACTTGATGATACGCTTTGCTATTAGATATCAACTAGATCTAAGAGGATATCATCATAATGAAAACTTGATAAAAAATCTTAAATGATAAGACTTAATGGGGGAAACTGAGAAATTTTTTTGGCGTGCTGAGAACTCTCCTGTTCTAGTAAATTCCTCACAAACAAACATTTACTTGAAATCGGGTAGCCTTATTCACTTTTTACTTTCAACCGGGTTGGGATTTCTTGTGCAGTAATTTGTATGACTCTCTCAACATTTTGGGTTAATATTTGTGATTCAAGCCACCAATTCAAGTCATCCTTGATTGAGTGTACTAGTTTCCCAAGTGGGTCTCCGGTCATAGAAGTCCATACCACTTGAGCCAAGTTCTTGATTTTACTCCTTGACATAATCCTTCTAGCCTTCCCGATCTTGGGATGCAGCCTTTCTATCAAGGTATTCAAACTCTGAAGTTGGTGATCCAGTTGGGAGTTATGAAGCTTGTAGACATGTTTTTGCTTAACACGGCGTGCAAATTCTCAAGATCACACACAAAATCCTCTAGGCTTCGGATTCTCTTTGGAGCTTCATCAAGATTCCTATAGGCTAATTCTAATGCACCAACAGCCCCTATCATACTTGAAATTATTTGTGTCGCCGAAGAAACAACTTGCAGAGCATCCATTACTTCTTGAAATGGAAAGCCATTCGTATTTCAAAATTTTGACCAGTGAAACAATTGTGCTAAAAAACAATTGAGAATGGGAAAATTGTGTTATATACAGTAATAGACCTAGAGTAGAGAAAGGAAATATAATCAATCTGCAGATAATTGAATCAATCTATTAGCTAATTGACAGCTAATTTCAACAGTAGTCAATGTCTTTTTTTTTCCTCAATCCTTGGAGCTTCACTCATTATAGATTCGGAAACCATTGGCTTTTGTCTTGAAAAGCCAACATCCAGACCGAAGAACTAATATGAAGATAGATAAGAACCGGCCACTTAGAACCTAGCTGTTTCACACATTGCAAGATGGAGTCAGTTTCCTTGGCATTCAATGATGTATCTTTTTACTCAATTTACTGAAGGAATTGTTTACTCATCATACCCCAACGACTTCTTTTTTTGCATCTTTTCTTTCTCATTCTGGTCTTTAATGTTTGATTTACAGGTGGTTGCTTGAGATTCACTTGATAAAACAGATAAATATATTGGAAAAGGTTTTGAAGCATATATGTTTACTCATCAAAATTCACGAAAAGTGAAAAAGATAAATATATGGCCTTTTAACCGATAGTTTATTCTATTCTTGAACTCGTTACCTAGATTTTCATACCGATAGTTATTGTTTTTGGCAGGATGTTGGTGAAGAAATAGTAGTAACTAGTAAGTGACAAGGCAACCAATTTTGCTCGCCACCCGATGCATTTTCTCAAACGAACTGTTGAAAAATTAAAAAAATTATTTTTGTAAACATAAAATAGAGAGACATGATCATAAATTAAAAGAGAAGAACTATAAGGGAAACATAATTTTGAGAACATTTATATTGATATCACAAGCCATTTTTGGTGATGGCTAAACACACACACTTCTTCAATCCCCAAAAGGGGTATATATAGACACAATTGACATCTCTAGAAGACTAGAGATATCAATCTCTACATATTTACATCATCCATTACATCATAAATTACATCATTCATAACTTCATAACTAAACCATATATAAACCATAATTAATAACATAACCATAATTACAAAATGGACCATAATTAATCATTGGGCCATCCATACATTAATCCATGAGCCATCAATTTGATCCATAAACATTGTCTTTAAGAACAAATTTTATATTTCCAACACGAACTGATGCAGAGCTGTACATCTCGCGGGTTGGTTGCCCTTTGATTTTGTTTGATTGTCTTGTAAATTGAGACTTTTGAAACTTTTGTATTCACCGTAACTAACCATCTCTTTCGTATCTAACCATCTCTTTCGTTGACCAACATGTATGGCTTGATGGAGGAGCTTACATGATGATCTAATTGACAATAAAATTGTACTTTCATTTCTATGTAAATGTTTAGTTCTGGTTAATTACAAGTTACAGTCAAGTCAATAATGAAGTTGAACTGGTTACTCTTATTGAATCGAAAAAAGAACAGAAAATTTTAATGAAGGTGCAAGTTCTTATCATAATTTTATAGATTTAAATTGATATATACTCATAATTTAGCTTGTCCTGTTAGCATTAATATAATAAATATAATGTTCAATTTCGGAAATTAACATGCAAATTTTCAAGCCCCATTGAAATCTTGGAGTTCTTACAATCAATATAACAAGTTTAGCATTTATTTACAGATAAATTGATGGTCGAAATTTTGCTTGTGTAGGTAATTGCTATTGTTCTAGATTTTAGAATTTATTTATTTATTATATTAGGGATTTATATTGATATATCTTATATAAATTTCAGATTAGAGGATGTTTATACTTTATATAAAATTTTAGAAATTTATTTGTGAAATTTTGGAACTTTGACTGAAGTAGAATATATAATAACTCTGCTCATGAATAGAAGATTCTAACACCTATCATCCACCAAGATAGAAGAGTTGCCGGAGGAGTTAAATGGCATTGGCAAATCTTAGATGTTTAAACTTGGATTCTATGGATTATCTCCATATAATTCCACGGAAATTGATATCTAGTTTTTTAAAGTTACATGTATTTAGAATGTCGTGTTTTGTGGACCAACGCAAGATAATGTTCTATTTGGTGGTGGTGAATATTTTGTAGATGAGTTACTTTGTTTGAAATTAGAGATGGCAATATTCCCCGTGGGGCCGGGGCCCCGCGGGTGGAGGACAATATTCGGGGATGGGGGCGGGGATGGGGACAAAGTCTTATCCCCGAAGTTGAAGCGGGGCGGGGACGGAGGAAGCACTCCCCGTCCCATCCCCGCCCCGATATATATTATATATACATATATATATATTTATAATATAATATATAATATTCAGATTTTTTTAATTATTTCTATATATTGACACCACGTTTGGTTAGGTTATGATTTCTTAGAATATATAACTGAATATATATATTATATATATTTATAACTGAATTTATATATATATATTATATATATATAGATATATATTGACACCACGATTGTCAATATATAACTGAATATTTTGACACCATGTTTGTCAATATATATTATATATATTTATAATATATAATTGAATTCATACTTTTTTTTAAAAAAAATTGTAATTTTTAAATATATAATTATATTAAACGGGGAATGGGGTGGGTATGGGGAAGGCCTCTCCAACGGGGAATCCCCGGCCCCGGCCCCGCTTCTCTTAATGCGGGGATGGGGATGGGGACGGGGATGGGGATGGTTTTGGGAGGCGGGGATGGGGATGGTAAAGCATTCCTCGACCCCGACCCGCCCCGTTGCCATCCCTATTTGAAATATTTAAAGGCATTGGGCAACCAATTAAATGGTTCTTATGCTCTAGGAAAGTTTTTGAAATCCCAAAAGTTACATAGTTGTACTCAATTTCTACACCTTGAGGGGTTGGAGGCCGGGACGGAGCTAGGAATTTCATTTAGGGGGCATCATTAAATAATAATAAAAATGGTAATTTTTTGACGGTATCTATCTATCCACCTATCTGAACCATATATATTTTTTTGAAGTTTTTTACTATTGATATGATTCGAGCCGCTGACTTAGGAGTTATTTGCCATGGCCAAGTCTAAAACTCATTCATCTATCAGCTGAGTTAAACTTATATTTTATTCAATTACACAATAGAAAATAAAAAAGAAATAAATAATGAAAAAAAAAAAAAGAATTAGGATCAGAAGATTACCATTTACAAATTTATTTGTCAAGATTCAAGAGAATATATATATATATATATATAGCTTCTCCTTACAATCCATAAATTATCTATTCACACTCCAATTTAATTTTTTTTATTAATGACAATTTTAAACTAAATTAAAATTAATAAATAAGACAAAAAAAAAAAAAAAAAATTGAAAGACATTCCAAACTAACTAAATTATTAAATAAAAAATTCTCTCTCATAAATCATTAGACTAAATATCATGTATTAAATTCTCCCTCCTAAATCTGTTATTACCATTTTAAACACTCTCTCCTAATTAATCTCTCTCAATTTTTCAAAAATAAAAATAAAAATTATATTTCCATACTTTCTCGATCAATCTCTGATTAATAGTTAAAGAAAAAAAAACTCATGAATATTTTGGTTTTTAACTAACAGTAATTTATATATATATATATTAAAAAGTCAATTTTCAAAAAAAATATATATATATATATATGAAAGCTTGAATTGTTACAACTATATTCGATTAAACTTAAAATTTCAAGACTAATGAAAGAATTAAAGTTCTCTAGGCAATCACATACCTACAAGAGTAACAAAAAACATTTTCATATTTCGATTTAAATTAAGAAGAAAAAAAAAAAAAAAACAAGGTACTTATTTTTTGAGTTTTTTTTTTTTTTAATTTTTTTTTTAATTTTTTTTATATATATATATATAAATATATACATACATAAGGTTCCTGAAAATCAAGCTTATTAGTAAGTTTTTTTTTTTTTTTCAAAAATTAGAGATATATATTAGAGGAGAGAGAGTTTAATATGATAATTAAAAATTTAGGAGAGAGTATTTAATATGTATTAATTAATTTAATGATTTAGGAGAGATAATTTCTTTTTTTAATAATTTAATTCAAAAATAAAATAAAAGGATAATCTTGTAACAAAGCCGTCGCCAAACGAAATTGTCTTGGTGGTCAAATCGTCGTTTGAAGAGCTAAACTCGAATCTTTACCGAACCTTCACAGTCAGTCCTGCGTCGATCCATCGCGAATCTGACAAAACCGATCTTACTAGCGAACTCATCGTCGTTCGATCTTTGGGATCCTATTATCGCCAGAGTCAACAGGCGCTGTAAAAGGAGTGCTGGTGACCAATCTTGACTAAGAGGTGAAAAAGTGGGAGAAAGAAAGTCAGATTCTAGTGAGTCTGATTTAGGAAATGAAAGAGAAAATTTTAAGTGACACGTGTCATTCAGTGTGTGGATCTGATGCACCACCATTAGATTCCAATGTGGTGCATCAGATGCACCCAAGTTTTTCTAACTACTAAGATGTCACCCATGAGGCCATGAGTTGACTAAGATTTGTAGTACAAATGACATTTTCAAACTTGAAAGTGGTTGGAATCTGACATTTTCCAAGTTCCTTCAATATAATTCATCACACTCCTATCCGTTAGAGTTTTTCGTTTCTTTTTTCCCATAATACATTACACTCATCTAATCAAATTGTCGGGTCACGCTACCATGCAACCTATAAAGTTGGTTTGTATGATACAAACCTTTAAATTAGTTAATTACAACCATTGGATGAGAATCCAACGGTTGAAAAAAAAAAAAAAAAATGGTTAAAAACATATGAAACATGTAACCTTTCAAGCGTTTAACTTGTTCATGGAACAAGTTTGACGTTGAGACGAACGTTAAACTTGTTCAACTTAAGTTGAACTTGTTCATGAAGATTTACATTGACTCGTTTACTGAACAAGTTTAATATTGAGAGGAACGTTAAACTTGTTTAATCTACGTTGAACTTATTCATGTAAATTGACTGACACTGCAACGACGTGATCTCTAATCTCTCTCGAGTCTTAGAAATCCCATCCACACATATGTATGGATTTATTAAGTACTGTGAGACACATACGAGCCATGTATGCCGGCCTAGTGATCTCTCAACTTTCCGGTCAAATACATTGGTTATTTCGTTGGGCATGTAATGCGCAACCGCGTGGGCCATACTACAGCCAATAATTCATCCACAGGGCTAACCAAATACGGGATGACAACCAAGTGAAAGCATTAAGAATACGAGATACCCATATAACACGAATGTTATATGCTTGTGTCCCTTTAATTAATCTCTACCCTCTCTCGAGCGACATAGAGATTACATCCATCCATAAATGCTTGGATTCATTAAGGACTATGTGACATACACACGAGCTCTACATGTCAGCCTAGTGATCTCTTATCTTTCTGGTCAAATGCAGAGGATATCACGCTGAGCATGTCAATGCGACACCACGCGATATTTAACACACGGCCTAAATATCATTAACAAGGTGGCTAACCGAGTGAAAGCATTAAGCAATGAAATACCCCTATAACTACACAAGCACAAGAGGAATTCAGTTGGTCTTTACTCTAGATACGGATTCGGTTTTATCAATCTCCCTAGGATGGCTAAAAATGGGAAACAAGTCCACCCAACACTAATGTGCATCAATACAAATTGTGAAACATTAAGAACATTCAAATGAATTAAGGGTTCTCCTCTTGACTTGGGAATTTTCCCTAAATCAATTCATCACCCATTCCGGCCAAAGATGGGCAAATGTGTCTTTAAAAGACCCATTAAGCACAAAGATGTGAACCAAAGCCAATTTAGCAACTAAATGCATAAACTAGCTTTTTCTACTCTTTGGGGATAAAATCCCTAACACTCAAATTACTCTAAACATGGTATTTTGGTCACCCACTAACATACAAACAATCATGGGAAGTTAAATTACACTATTCCTAATTTAATTTACTCTACTCCTAATCCCATTCAAGCATACATGTCAATTTGGACCTCCACACACATGAATATTGCAATTAAAGCTTAATTCATGAAATTAACAAAGAGTAAAACAAAACCCATATAAATTTATGAACAAAATACATATATATAGCACATGTGAAGGTTTACAATATTCCCCAAATTGGGGTTACACATCAAAGAAACGAAAATTACAAAGAAAAGAGTAAATAAAAGCAAACCCTTGAAGACAAGCCTCCAAAGATGCTCCATATCTTTCCTAGCTCGAAATTGCTCCTAATTCCTTGAAATTTCGGTTCTTAAATGGATGGAGGAAGTGAGAAAGGGGGTTGTGGAGGTGTATGGTGGACTCCCATGGAGGAAGAACCTCCATGGGAGCATGGGTCTCTCAACTTATTGGGTGAAGAAGATGGAAGAAAATGGAGTTGGGCATGAGAGAGGAGAAGAGAGTTATGGGATGTTAGGGATTCTCCTTGGGATTGAGAGAAATGGGGATATTTATAGTGGGGAGAGTTAGGGTATAAAAATAGGGGTGAAAATACATGAATATCCCTCAAGAAAAGCCCTAAAAACGAAATCTGGACACACTGCCGAAACTCGTGGTACGCATTTTTGCCTAACGTGGTACGCTTTAATGTCCAATAGCGAAAGTTGGCAGTGTATGTGATTTTCTTCCAGAACGTGATACAACGTGATACGCTTTAACGTCCAACCACGAAAGTTGGCAGTGCATCAGGTCTTCAAAAACGTGATACAACGTGATATGCCAATTTGCCTGACGTGATACACTTCGACGAAATCTGGAAATTTTCAATGAAAACTCTTTCGTTCTTTCACGTTGCGTTTTGGCCCAAAAACACCCCATTTCCACAAAATGACTTCCTAAAACAAAATGAACCTACACAAGGCTCACAAAACATATTATATTCACAAAAACGCTTAAAAACGAAAGCAAACGATAGGAAATGGGGACCTCAAAAGGTGTAAAAATCGTTCCAATCATAAATTTACTTGAACTTGTTCAATGAACAAGTTTAACGTTGAGAGAAACATTAAACTCGTTCATGAAGATTTACGTTGACTCGTTCATTGAACAAGTTTAACATTGAGAGGGACATTAAACTCGTTAATGAAGATTTACGTTGACTCGTTCAACTTACGTTGAACTTGTTCATGCAATTTTATATGAACTTATTCATGGAACAGATTTAACGTTGAGAGGAACGTTAAACTCATTCAATCTACGTTAAACTTGTTCATAAAGGGTTATACGTTGACTCGTTTACAGAACAAGTTTGACGTTGAGAGGAACGTTAAACTCGTTAAACTTACTTTAAACTTGTTCATGAACGTATACATATACTTGTTCACTGGATGAGTTTAACGTTTAGAGGAGCGTTAAAATTGTTCATCCTACGTTGAACTTCTTCATAAAAGTTTACATTGACTTGTTTATTAAACGCTTGTTCATGAAGGTTTACATTGACTTGTTCACTGAACGGGTAAAACGTTTAGATGAACGTTAAGCTTGTTCAACCTACATTAAACTTGTTCATACATGTTTACATTGACTTGTTCAATGAACAAGTTGAACGTTTAAATGAGCATTAAACTCGTTCAACCTACGTTGAACTCGTTCATGAAATCTTACGTTGACTTGTATATTGAACGAGTTTAATGTTTAAATATAAAAGTTAAACTCGTTCAACTTCTGCTGAACTTGTTCATGAAGATTTTGCTAACTTGTTCATTAAACAACTTTAACGTTGAGTGGAACATTAAACTCGTTTAACTTACATTGAACTTGTTCATAATATAATATAATAATAATAATAATAATTTTAATTTTCATATACTTTAACTCTTTAAGTGAATTTATTATTATTATTATTTTGAAAAAGTAACTTTTTATTAGTTAAAATTAATATAATATAATAAATATACCAAAAAAAAATCAAAGATATTGACTAACTTTAGCAGCCAGCTGGCTGGCCAATTTGGTTTGTATGATATTAACCACACAAGTGATCTGAACCAAAAGATAAGATCAATAATTTCAAAAGATAAGCAAAGGAAAAAGACAAAATGAAAAATATGAGATCAATAATTTCAAGGAGTAATTGCAAAAAGGCCCTTGAATTTAGGTCTAATTACACGTATATAGATTTTTTACCAAATATTATATAAACATCCACTACCGTCAGTTGACTTTCATCCAAACTAACTGTTGATAAGATTTTTAGTATTAAAAGTCCAAAATACCCTTATTTATTTATTTATACATTACTTTGTTCCCTTTAAAATAAAATAAATTATAGAAAAATGCAAATAAACTTAAAATCCCTATTTGTTTTTCATGATTGTGGATCCAACTCCCAACAATGACGTATTTGAGATTTATTCTCCATTTATTTTCTTAAAAAATTTCTTTTCTAATTTTTTTAAAAGTCTAAATTTTTTGTTTTATATATTTTTATCTTTTAAAATTTGTTTGAAAAAAATATAATTAAATTTATTTTATTTTAAGGGGAACAATATAAAGTATAAATAATTAATTAAGGGTATTTTGGATATTTAGTACTAAAATTTTGGTCAACAGTTAGTTTAGATGGAAGTCAACCAACAGTAGAAGATGTTTGTGTAATATTTGGTAAAAAGTCCATATGTATGTAATTATGCCTAAACTCGGAGGATGTTTTTGCAACTACTCCTAAATTCAAAGGAAATGCAAAAGCAGAAGAAAAAGAAAAAGAGGGTAGCCAGAAGGATCAAAAGAAAGAAGAAGCAATTAGTATGGCTTTGATTATTTGATTATTTGAGTCTCCCAAACATCACAGAAGCCAAACCTGACAAATACACAGCTCCAATTACCTACAATATTCCTTATTAGCCAAGTTGGCCAACTCCTATAATTCATCACACTCTTTTTTCCCCTATACACTACACTTATCTAGTCATCTCCATCCCCCGATCAAAACCTTAGACAAGAGAATGGGTAACTTCTGCTCAGTCTCAATCTCATGTGATGCAATTTTCTCTCGCTGCGTCCAATGCTTTATAACAAAAGCATCATATATCAGCCAACTAGAGGATAATCTTGTCCGCTTGCAATCGGAATTACAAAAATTAATCCATACAAGGAACGATGTGATGAGTAGGGTTATCATCCACGAACGACCACTGAAAATGAAACGAACGGAGCAAGTTCAAGACTGGCTTTCAAGGGTGCAGGCTGCCGAGGATGAAGTTGCGGAATTGCAGAAGCTTAAAGATGAAGAAACTCAGAAATTATGTCTTGGAGGCTACTGTTCCAACAACTGCAAATCAAGCTATAACTTCGGGAAAAGAATTCATAAGATGCTGCAAGTTGTGACCACTTTAAAGAGTGAAGCGGACTTCAAAAATGTGGTCGAGAAGATGCCGGAAGATCCAGTTGATGAAATGCCTATTGATCCCACAATAATCGGCCTGCGATCAACATTTGACAAAGTTTGGACTTGTCTTGGAGACCAACAAGCGGGAATTATAGGTCTATATGGAATGGGGGGAGTCGGAAAAACTACCTTATTAACTCAAATCAACAACAAGTTTCTCGATACTCCGAATGACTTTGATGTTGTGATTTGGGTAGTGGTGTCCAAGGACCAGAAGCTTGAGATGATTCAAGAAACTATCGGCAAAAGGATAGGTTTGTGGGACGATTCCTGGAAGAATAAAAGACTTGAAGAAAAAGCTTTGGATATCTTCAAGGTCTTGAGCCAAAAAAGATTTGTATTACTGCTGGATGATATATGGAAGAGAGTTGACTTGATCAAAGTGGGTGTTCCACTTCCAAGCACCAAAATTTCATCCAAGATAGTGTTTACAACTCGTTTTAATGAGGTCTGCGGTCACATGGAAGCTCACAAACAATTTAAGGTGGAGTGTCTAGCACCTGAAGAAGCTTGGGAATTATTTCAAATGAAGGTCGGAAGAGAAACTCTCGACAATGATCCTGATATTCTTCAAGTAGCCAAACTGTAGCCAAAGAATGCGATGGCTTACCACTTGCGCTCATTACAATTGGCAGAGCCATGGCTTGTAAGAAGACCTTTGAAGAGTGGAACCACGCCATTCAAGTCTTAAAGGAATCGGCCTTCAAATTTTCAGGTATGGACGAAGAGGTTTATTCCCTTTTAAAATTCAGCTACGATAGTTTGGCTAGTGATACACTTAGATCTTGTCTCTTGTACTGTAGTTTATTTCCAGAAGACTATAAAATTAAAAAAAGAGACTTGATAGATTTTTGGATTGGTGAAGGGTTTTTTGATGAATATGAAACTGGATACTCCATAATTGGTGATCTTCTTCGTGCATGTTTGTTGGAAGAGGAAGATTATGATCATTTAAAAATGCATGATGTGATTCGAGACATGGCTTTATGGATAGCATGTGAAATTGAAAAGGAGAAAGGAAAGTTTTTGGTTCAAACAAGTGTCGGATTAATTGAAGCACCAGAGACTGAAAAATGGGAGGGGCTGAAGAGGATGTCATTGATGGAAAATCAAATTGAGAATTTATCTGAGATCCCTTCATGCCCTCATCTTTCAACTTTGTTTCTTAACAACAATAGTTTACGGATGATCAATAATGACTTTTTTCGGTTTATGCCTTCTCTCAAGGTGTTAAACCTTTCATGTAGTGGTTTGATTGAATTTCCATTGGGGATTTCAAGATTGGTTTCCCTACAACATCTTGACCTATCATGGACCTGGATAAAAGAGTTACCGGAGGAGTTAAAGGCATTGGCAAATCTTAGATGTTTGAACTTGGAAAATATGGATCATCTCTATAGGGTTCCAAGGGGATTGATATCGAGTTTTGCAAAGTTACTTATAGTTAGATTGCCGATTAACATTTTGGAGTCAAGATCAGGGGGAGATAATGTTTTGTCTGGTGGTGGTGAATATTTGGTAGAGGAATTACTCTGTTTGAAATATTTAAAGGCATTGAGCATCCAATTAGAAGGTTCTTGTGCTGTCGGAAAGTTTTTGAAATCCCAAAAGTTACAGAGTTGTACTCAATTTCTACGTCTTGGGGGGTTGGAAGAATCGTTGGCTGTTTTATCTTTAACAGGTATGAAACATGTGAATCGACTAACCATTGATCGTTTTGGGTTGGAAGAGTTGAAGATTGATTATTGTCCAGGAGAAATACAACAAATACGAGAATCTCATTGTTTCCACAACCTTGGCTATGTGAGAATACTTGATTGCGTAAAATTGAGGGATGCAACATGGCTTGTGTTTGCTCCAAACCTCAAGATTATTGCCATAGTGTCTTGTGGTGATATGGAAGAAGTAATCAGTGTTGAAAAATGTGGTCAAGTTAAGGAGGAGATAGAGAGCCTGAATCCATTTGCTAAACTCGAACGTTTGATATTAATCGATCTAAGACGTTTGAAGAGCATCTACTGGAAACCATTGCCATTTCCCCATCTAAAGCAAATTACAGCCTCGAACTGCCGAAGTCTTGAGAAGCTTCCACTTGATTTCAACATAGTGAAGGAACGCAAAATTTTTATTGAGTTAGTAGCAGGTACACACTCGCTGGAAGAGCTGGTAAGGGAGGATCCACCCACTTAATATTTGTTACTTTTCTTTGTCAAACCTTTGATTTGAATTTTATGGATTCTGAATATGGGTTTCAAAATGTTATTTTATATTTTTTATATTTTTTATATTTTTTTTATTTGGTATGGAAACCTTTTTAAGGAGGTTCGTTCCTTTCTCTATTTTGTAATTTGGTATGGAAACCTTTTATAAGGAGGTTGGTTCCACAAATAAATAAAATAACTTTTTTTATAGGTTTTTTTTTTTTTTTTTGTCACATTGTTTATAGCTTTTTTTTTTCTTGGTTTATTATTATTATTTTGGGAAAAAAAAATACAAAATCCTCAACTCATCTTTCTTTATAACTTTGGACCTTAACATTTGTTAAAAGGTGTGCTTTATAAAAAAATTCATCAATTTAGCAAATCATTCCATCAAAAACAGGATCAAAACAGAATAATCTTACAACAAGTGACCTCAGGCATTCAATAGATAACAAGAAGAAGAACAATTCTTTCTTCTTCTTTAATACAAAATCTTGTTTACTTGATCTTTCTGTATTTACCACTACCAGAACTACTGGAACTTTTCAATCCATCTGATAAACAAGAATCTAATGCAGCTAAAATCTTTGTTTCAAACTTATGGCCTTTCAGTGCAGCTCTTACCTTTCGAACCACTTGTTGCTTCATCAACTTACGCTCTGCGATAGAAAGATTCTTGCATTTATCCATCCCCTTGAGAAATTCTGTCAGCGTTTCACCGGAACCCCCGCTTGTTTTTTCTAATTTCACAAGCTTCTCCACCGCCTGTAATGATAACATCCGCTCTAAGCAGGCTTTGTTTCCCAATTCAACAATGTCCACAACACAGTGCATGTTCACTTCCCTTGTCTTCTTTGTTTTGCTTTCAAGTGATTGAACTATCCTTTCTATGAGACCCATCTGAAAGATCTTATTCAAAACAAGCGAACCACTGTTGCTGAAAAGCATCTGATGTAATGCTGTGTAGGCTGAATCCTGCAGCTCTGCAACTCCGCATTGCATCATCTTAACGAGCAAAGGAATGATATCATATTCTAGATATTTCTTTATGCAAGGTTCTCCGCCTGCACAAGCTAGCTTTGTAAGTAAAAACGAAGATCCGGATCTCAACAAATTTTGTTCCGGGTGCACATGTTGTAGAAGTTCTGATAATCTTTCAATAAGAGGGCATTTTAAGATCATTTCTCTGATTCTTGGATCATCTGCTTTCTCAAGGAATGGTATGAGATCCTGCATTGCCTCCAATACTTGCTTGTTACCACCGTCTAGTACCCTGTGAATGACTTCTTCAAAGGTTTGTGGCTTCGGTGAAAGGGGAACACTTCGGTCTGACAATACAAACGTTTCCAATCGAAGCCTTACTTGCCACGGCAAGAGTCTTAGATTAGCAGGTCTAAGAGAACTGTTTGCAGGAGGAGGGCCTGCCATCTCATAAAATGCCTTCAACGTGACAATTGCATGGTGTTGCACTACTTCAGATCCATTCTCGAGAAGTTTGATAAGGTTCTTCTCAATCTCAAAAGCAAACATTCTCTCAACAGCTTTTGATTTTCCAGCTTTGATCAATGACATCAATATTGCAAACATGCACTCATGCCATTCCTGAGCGTTGTGAGAGAGCAACTCAGCAAGCTGATCAAAGCAAATGCTCTGAAGCACCTTGTCAACTGTCTCCGGACTCCCGAATTCTGCAAGCTTTGAAAGGACCGTAAAAATGTTAATTTGGATGATTGGATCATCACAGTTTTGTAATAAACCTGCTAGCTTATCAACTGCTCCAGTAGTTTCAAGGGAGGGAAAATATCTACAATAATCACCCTTACTGAATATATTTGTGATAGCTTCTGCTGACATTGCAGTTAGACTCTGTGAATCCGTTGAGATAAGATCCGCAATTCTAGGACCCAATATGCTACTAAAGCTAGCTCTGCTAGTTTCAAGTTCAGAAATGGACTTGCTAGCCATTAGAGCCTCAAGAATAGCTTCTAAAGAGATAATCACTTGCTTTTCGTCTAAAACACTATAGGAAAGCTCTATCTTTCGCTTAGCGACTTCTTTTATTTTCTCTTTCCCAAAAATAAGAAGCCAAGGGCATACGGATGCTGTTTCTTCAGCTTTTGACTCATTCAATACTATCTCAGCTGAATCATTTATCTTGCTATCAAGGTACAGAGAAACCATGTCATGTACTTCATATAAGGGATCGGTATCAGCTTTCATAAGCAATGAGCCTTCAACAAGCTTGCACACTATGAGAGGGAAGAGGCTCTTCTGCCCAAGAACTGACCACGTGGCCTCTACACAAGCTTCTGGTACAGGTTCTGCCCATGAAAGAGCAGCAAGAGCTATGAAAAGCTGTCTGGAGTCTTCAGGCATTGCTTCAAGACTGAACTCAAATGACCCAAAAATTGTCAGAGTGTTCTCTGTTTCTTTCTCATTTACATATGAGCTAGGACCCTCTGCACATGTAGCATAGGTGGATAGATTTGTCATAGCTTTTTCCCATTTTTCAGCTCTTAATTCTTTTCTGAGTGCCTTACCCATAACAGCTACTGTTAGAGGATGGTGGCCACAACGTTCAAGCAAGCAATCAGCAACATCCTATAAATTTATCAACATATCAGAATAATTAGTGAAAGAAACAGCAAATAGTAATAGAAAGGCACAAAATCAAAGCAGATAGTTGAAGCTGAATATGATATGATATGATAAATCGGTTTTGACTTTTGAGTACTGTTACAACTTCAAATGTTAAACTAATTTCAAACCTTAATCACCACAAAAATGAAGTTCAACAAGATACAAGATTCACCCAAGTAACTTCAACTGTCATGTATATGTCTTAGCCTCCTCCTCAGAGGATGAGTCAAGTTTGAAAATAAAATATTTAAGACTTCATAAATTTTTAGAGTTGATTTACATAATCTTAGTAGAAGCATATATAAACCGATAACATTCTCGGGTCATATGATGATTACAGAGGTATCATCATAGTCACACAAGTGAAACACATCTACTTTGCCAATATAGCTCATCAGGGATTGATCCTTCTGCCACCAGATTCTGTGAGCCAAACTAGCACCACTGGTTAACATAAAAATGACATTTTCTAACATGCCCAAATTCAATGTGTATGGGCTGTTTCAGGTCTGTTTAAAAACAATGCCCCAGTAACACAAATAGAGAGCTTGACTAAGAGTAATCTATAAGTTTTCAACATCTACCAAATAGCTATGTTCTAATGGACTTGTTGTGAGTGTATAATCATAAGATATGTAATATTTTAGTGTTCATAACATTTTTGTGACACATCGCAGATGTAACTGCTAAATTTTGGATCCTATTCTATTACCTGCAAATCATATGCAATGTATTGACTCTCTGTTCCTAGAGTAGCTATAGCACCTCTTTTGAACTTCGGCTTAGTCATACATACATATAAATCAATTGATTCAACTAGTGCCCGTTGAATGTAATAGAGAGGTAGATTCACCTCCTCTGAATTAACTTCTAGATTGACCTTTTATTGATTTGGCGGTGTCTCTTAACATTAAACTTGAGTGAAACATGATATTTAGGCTTAGTTTTTAGTATAGGTATAGACGTATAGTCAATGGTCCTAAGAGTAATTTTTTTGCAAAAGCAAACAAACTTATCTTTTACAGAACATAAGCTTTTAAATAACTAAGTAATTACTGAAAATAAATGACCAACTGTGCACTTTGGAAGTGTTAGAGTGTTAAATACTATTGTTGGGTCCTTTCCTATCGGCTTAAGCCTTTGGGTCCGTTGGTTACTAATAGGTAGGAAACAAGCCCTTTAACTCATAGCAATAATCACAGACAGGGGACTTGATGATGCACTTTGCTATTAGAGATCATCTAGATCTAAGAGGATATCATCATAATGAAATCTTGATAAAAAATTTAAATGTTTTCTCATCTCTGTGGTAATCAGTGATACCACTGGTGAGGAATGCTATGATACAATCATTAAAAAAAATTCTGACCCAAGCATGATGAGTCAATACTATTAGCGCAAAAATCATTCTACTTGATGGCTAAGTCCGTTATCACTGGCACTTGTTGAATAGTTGATATGAAATTTAATAATGCAAAGCTCAAAGATATATACCATCCAGCTGCAAAGAGAAAAGCGAATTATTATAGTTTCTAATGAGTAATGACTCCACTATGGATGATGGATTCTATCTTCAGAAGCAAAGGATGATATAATGAGCCATTCGATATTTATGGGATGTCCAGACACAACTCAAGTAAGACTTAATGGGGAAAACTGAGAAAAAATTCCGCGATAAAGGTGATTGCGCATTGCAAAATGCCGTAAACTGAAAGCGAAAAAGAAATGCTATGTACTCATAATTATGCTGAGACTGATTAATAATGAATATCAGATTGGTTAGTTCATACCGGTATCTCTTCGCCACTGAGGCGGCAATGGTAAAGAAGAATTGCTTTGCTTATCTCCTTTATTTCATCTTTGCTCAACTCTACTTTCTCTGCTTCTGTTATTTCATAGACAGATTCATTTCTTGTTGTTACTAAGTACTTGCAATCATTATCGTACAGCTTTGCAAACCGCTCAACTATGTCCTGCTCCCACACATCATCGAGAAGGATTAAGGTGCTCTTTCCATACAAGGCCTCTTGAAGCATGCAACAAAGATACTCAAGATCTCCACTGTTGTCATTATTAATCTTTTTCCAAAATCCTATCTGAACCAAGAATTTACTAATTTTTCTAGCTAAGCGCTTCTCGTACTCAACCTTACTCCCGCTGCATGCAGCTCTACTGCACCATTGCCCAAACCTGAGTTCAACTGCTCCACCTACAAATCTTGCTGGAGGATCAGAAGCTACTTGGCGAGCCAAACATGACTTTCCAATCCCAGACAACCCAACAATTAGAATGACGTGCTGAGAACTCTCCTGTTCTAGTAAATTCCTCACAAACAAACATTTACTTGAAATCGGGTAGCCTTGTTCACTTTTTACTTTCAACCGGGTTGGGATTTCTTGTGCAGTAATTTCTATGACTCTCTCAACATTTTGGGTTAATATTTGCGATTCAAGCCACCAATTCAAGTCATCCTTGATTGAGTGTACTAGTTTCCCAAGTGGGTCTCCGGTCATAGAAGTCCATACCACTTGAGCCAAGTTCTTGATTTTACTCCTTGACATAATCCTTCTAGCCTTCCCGATCTTGGGATGCAGCCGTTCTGTCAAGGTATTCAAACTCTGAAGTTGGTGATCCAGTTGGGAGTTATGAAGCTTGTAGACATGTTTTTGCTTAACAAGGCGTGTCAAATTCTCAAGATCACACACAAAATCCTCTAGGCTTCGGATTCTCTTTGGAGCTTCATCAAGATTCCTATAGGCTAATTCTAATGCACCAACAGCCCCTATCATACTTGAAATTATTTGTGTTGCCGAAGAAACAACTTGCAGAGCATCCATTACTTCTTGAAATGGAAAGCTATTCGTATTTCAAAATTTTGACCAGTGAAACAATTGTGCTCAAAACCAATAACGGAAGAGACCCGTAGATTTATAAGCAAAATTCCAACTGATTTACCACAAAATGTATATAATGGAGATTTCTTTAACATAATTTCAGATGGTGAGAACCATCCACTCTCTATTTCAACATTAGAGGAACCCCATATACTTAACTGCAACTTAGAGTAGAACCAAAAACACTAATAACCAGATTTCACCAAATTAGAACTTGTGTGTAGAAATGCAGCTTGAAGAAATTCTTGACAGTAATGCAAATTCCATTTTTAGGAAAATCTAATAACTCCATAGTTATCTCTCCAGGAATCTTAAGAGGAATCAATCCTATAATACATGATAAAAAAAAATCAATTAGCACACTTGTGGGACAATATCATATACTTTCAAAACCCCACCAAGACATGATGTTGAAGAAAACTAAATTCATATTGTCAAATTGGCCAAGAAAAAAAAAATGCTTCTGTATCCCTCTCAACCAGAAATTAGAATCTCATCAACAATTACATTACTTCAAAATCTCCATTTCACTAAATTTAAAGGCCAACAAAAATCGACATCATAATCCACAAAAATCACAAACCCAAATCAACAAAATCCCTGAAAAGATATCAATTAATCTCCAGAAAACCCTTCAATGATAATAAAAAACACAGTTCAAAAAAAGTTTGTAGACTATTAACATTCTAACTTAGTAGTAAGTACAATCCAATTCAAGTTTCCATAAGAATTTTGGAGGAAACAGAAACTACTCTTTTCAAAACCATCCACAACAATCAAAACTCAGTTAACTCTACACCCAGTTTATGTAACAAGACAACTAAGATCAAACATGTTAATAAAGTAAAAAACTTGATAGCAGTAATGGTATTTAGGAACAAAAAGTTGGTCATACCTCGATGGCTTGAAGAGTTTTTTTGTTGAAAACTGACCAACCTGGGTGGCTTGAAGAGAGTTTTTTGTTTGTTGAAAACTAGTGAAAACTTGATTCAACAGCTTCTACTTTTATTTTTGTTAGTCTTTTTTGTTTTTTTTTTTTAGAAAAAGGAAACAAATATATTACATTTACATAAACAAAGATTAAAAAAAAATGGTGCTGGTTCACAAGTCAACAGCATGCAACGTTGACAAAATGGGTATAATTCTCAGTGACAGACCAATGATATTGCGTCTTGGCACGTGTAAGGGTAATGGCATTCCACAAGGCTTGTACTGGATAATAATTTTAGGATTGGCAATGGATAGGCCGATAGGGTATCGACGGGTATGCAGTGCTATGTCCGTATCGGTATTCGTGTCCCAATTTGATTAGGATGAATTGATGATCAATAATAAATTTATGAGAAAAAACCATAAATAGCCATTTGATTTATTAAACTTTTGTTACTAACCACTTTTGAAATTTTAATTGTTAATAACCACTTTTTAAAAATAATTTCAGTGTATGTCCATAAATTACCAGAGTACCCCTGAAAATAGTTTTCTTTTAAATCTTGAAGCAAACTTGAAATCATGGGTAAATTGAAATGTCAAAACTTGAAATCAGACCTAAATTGAAATGTCAAAACTTGAAATCAGGCCTAAGTTAAAATGTCAAAACTTGAAATTTGGACTAAATTGTAATTTTGCCTCTCTTCTTCTTCATCTTCTTCTTCCTTAGACATTAGGTTTTTTTTTTTTTTTTTTTTTTTTTTTTCAGATCACCCACCGGCGAAGGGGGTTCGATTTCTTCACCGGCGAAGCAGCAGCGGACGGTCGCCCACGCCTGGTCGTCGTCGTCGCCTGGTCTCCCGTCGTCCGTGGCCAAGCTTGGTCGTCGAACCAGCAACGATCCACGCACCAAGCGAGCGAGAGACAGCGGGGAGACAGCAGGGAGAGAGGATCACTGCCGCAGAGCCCAGGAGGTCGCCGGAGCTCGGCGACACCTTCGCCGGCTCTCGGCGACCCCCAAAGCCTGCCGGTGAGTGAGATCGGGGAGAGAGAGAGACATCAGGGAGAGGGAGAGACCAGAAGAGAGAGAAAGAAAAAAGAGAAAAGGGAGAGAGAGAGAGTTTGAGACCCTTTTTATATGAGGGTTTTCCAGTAATTTTACAAAAAAGTGGTTATTAATAAATAAAAATTCGTTTGTGGTTAAAAACAAAAATTCCCTAATATATGTGGTCACTCTAGGTAATTTCCACTAAATTTATTTTATTTTTTTATATACTATCGGATATATTTGATCCGATGAATTATTTTTAATTTTTTTTATAAATTTTAGAGTCAGAATAGGGGTATTTTGAAGTCCTTCTTTTTTGAAGGTAAGTCATAAGCTATTTTGAAGTCCTTTTTTTTTTTTTTTCTTTTTTCTTCTTCTTCTTCTTCTTCTTCTTCTTCTTCTTCTTCTTCTTCTTCTTCTTCTTCTTAGTCATAAGCTATTTTGAAGTCCTTTTTTTTTCTTCTTCTTTCTTCTTCTTCTTCTTCCTTTCTTCTTTCCAACTATTAGATTAAAATAGTGGCCTCTTGCCTTGGTGGTTGGAGTCTTCAAGTGGAAGTTCCACCGCCAAGGTTCAAGTATTGGTAGTTGTAAATATTTATCCCACCTTTGGCCATAAAATCTCAAAGTGTGAGGAGCCTTTTTTTTCGGATATGAGAGTTGTAGTCCATATATAACCTCTTCCCGATAATAGGAATAATAATAATTGTGACGAGATGAGGTTGTTTTAGTATGCTTATCGTACTTACATCATTATGCCTTATTTGGCACACCAGATTGGACAATTTTAGTCCTTATCCGGTGTTTGGTGTTGTTTTGAAACATGAGATTAATAATTCCAAAAGCAAAATAGTCCTTATCCGGTGTTTGGTGTTGTTTTTGAACATGAGATTAATAATCCCAAAAGCAAAATAGTCTCGTGTTGATGGAATATAAAAGCATCTTCAATGCAATTATCTAACTTTAATACGGATGTAATGTGGCAAAAAAAAAAAAAGTTTGAGAATACAGAATTAAGTTTTTAATTCTAGAAACTCTTCTAGAAATGCTGACTATGATTTCTAACTTCTTCCCACTAATAAGATTATGCCTCATTTAATTGCAAAATAAAATAGGAGAGAAAATGAGATAAAATGATTGGTCAAAAATGGATCTATATTTGATTTAAAATAAAAGAGCAGAGAGAGTGAAATAAATTTTTTAAAATGATTGGTCAAAAATGGATACATATTTGATTTTAAATCATTGTATTGAAAACGAGAATATGCATTTCTTAAAAAAAAATTGACAAAGTGGATTCATATTCAATATATATACTGATACGTCATTAGTTAGTCAAAGTAATTGAATCTAATGGTTCACATACAAGACACTGAAATATATTTATCAGTGCGCATTGAGGAGAAAAGTTTTACCAATTAAAAAGCCAAAATTAAATATTTATATTGGAAATGCTCTAGTAAACCCATCTCTCCCCATATCTTTATTAGTCTAGGACTATTTACACATGGACTTACCATATTTAATTTATCTGTCTTTTACAGTTTTACATCATCAATCCCACTAACCCAACTTTTCATTCTCTTTCAACATATTTCAAAATATCTCAACGTAGGACTATTTTTATTTTTATTTTTTAAAAAAAAGATCTCTAGTTTTTTTAAATGATTTAATAATAAATTAATTATAAAACAAAAATTTATTTAAAATTTATTTTAAATATTATTAATTCAATAATATATAAATTAAAATATTTATTTCATCGAAACAATTATTTCAATATTTTGTTATTCAATTTTCATTTGATTATTAGGGAGTGGGATTATTTCAATCATAATTCCTCTCAATGGGATTGAAGAGCCTAAATTTGTTGGGCCCATCGTAATCCCACATATATATATATATATTTTGAAAAAAATATTTTATTAAATAAACAAATTATAAAATGTAAAAAAATTAAATTAAATTTATTGAAAAAGAATATAAATCTATATTTAAAAAAATATTTTTGGATATATTTACTTTGATAATATATAAATTAAAACATTCATTTTCTTTAAATGCATATTTCAATATTTTATTATTCAATATTAAAATATTATCAAATTAAAAGTATTATTATATTTAGTCCAACCCTATATTTCACCAAATAAAACATAGTGTTAATTTAGTCTAGTCTCATGTTTCTCTAAACACAGTATATTATTAATTTAGTCCAATCCAATCCAATCCAATCCAATCTCATCTCAATTCAATCTAATCCCGTGTACCAAACGGGACCTTAAGGTTGTGAAATTGAGACATATCATTCTCCCCAAACCCTGAGTGATTTGCAATTGAAAATAATAATAATAATAATAATAATAATGGTGAATATACTCTCAAGTGTGAACTATGAGAATATAGGATTTAATTTGTAATATAAAAAACTAGGAGTATCTTTATGGTGCCATGGAATTGGGAATATATTATTATAGTTTGACTAAAGTTGGATCTAAAGAGTCAAAGAAAAGAATGGATCGTCATGTTCTTACAACAATGTAAAAACTTTAAATTATCCTCAGTAAACTCACTCATCCCAACCGTTCAAAAATGAAAAATCAAACCATCCTCCACTTTAGACGATTATATTTCATACGAAATCTTTTTAATATGTATATTTCTAAAATATAATAATTAATCCGTAAAGATAATGACTTAAACCCATAAATTCATTAATAGTAAAGATATTTATTTTTTATTTTTTTTATTTTTTATGCTGATGAATATGATGAGTTAATATATATTTTTATCAGGAAATATGTATTTATCTTCTTCTTTTTTTCTTTTCTTTTTTTCTTTTCTTTTTTGAAAGGATGTATTTATCTTTATTTTAGAGGCACATTTGCATGCTATGATATATATGGTTAGAAAAGAGCTTCAATGAATATGCCCTTACAATAACAACATTAGGCAATGTTTTTATTTAAATATGAAAAAAAAAAAAAAAAAAAAACTAGGGAAGGTTACTTTAATAAATATATGATGACTAAGTAAATAATAAAATATTAACCTATTTTATTTGTCAAAATCATTGCATATCTCTCTTCCTTAATCAACAACATTAATTTAATGTTAAAATTGAGATTAATTGACCCATTAATTAATAAGCATTATATTGGGATGAATAAATTATTGATTTTCAATACATTATGTACCACCTGCGTATACGAGATGATGTTGGTCAAGTGATTAAACTTTCACACTCACACTACGAGGTTGTGAGTTCGAGTCTCCCCCCACCCCAAAAACCTAAATTATTGTAATATATATATATATATATACCACCTATGTGTATGACCAATTTTCCTCTCATAGGCACACATTATAAGCATATATATATAGAATACTAATACGTATTACCACACTTTTATCATGTGTATTATTATGATTAAAGTTATGTTGCTTACTTAGCAAAATAGTGGTTATGTATATTAATTACTATGCTATAGATACGCCTATAATGTGTATTCATCAAAGAAAAATTGTGTATGACAACTCAAATTTGTGATATTGTCAAACTGAACGAACGCTCTTTACCATCAAATTATATTGGACGGTGGTTTAATACAAGATGTCAGGGATCTATTTATTATAACAAAATCATAAAAACATGATAAATTAAGCTATACGCCAATTAAATGGTCAGCTGGAAGGCCTTGATGACTTCTATTTTACGTTCGTGTGATTAATTAGTTGAAATCATCATCGGTCATTCATGGAAATAGTATGGAAAAAATAAAAAATAAAAAATTATAAATATATATATATATTTGAATCAAAAATCTTTCGTCAATAAGCTGGAGTAGCTCAGTTGGTTAGAGCGTGTGGCTGTTAACCACAAGGTCGGAGGTTCAACCCCTTCCTCTAGCGTTTTTATTTATTCAATTATTATTTTTTAATTAAAAAATAAATTATTTCTAACAGTTAAATATCATTGTCAGTGGGGCCCAAAGGATCGATGACTACAGTATTGACAGGCGACCTGTTTTGAATTTTTATTTTTTATTTTTGGACCTGTTTTGATTTATATTGACGTGGACACATACAACTAAATTAGGTTTGGTTGATTTGTAATAATATCTTATAATATTTAATAGGGGTAATTACATAAACTTACCTTGTGTTTTCCATTTATGGCAAAATATACAACTAATATCATTAATTACACACGGATCCCATAGCGTTTGTTAACCACCGTTTGTAACCATTGACCAAATTAATGGAGGGTAAAACAGTCTTTACGGAGTTACGGGTTTGAAACTAAACAAAATAATGAGTGGCTTCCTAGATACATCACTTACCTAGTCCAATCTATATCAATCACTTCCATGTTCATCTAATAACCATTTTGGATTTTTGGGGGCATATGACAATTTCTTATTTATTTATTTATTTATTTTTAATTTTTCTGTGTTTTTTTTTTTGTTCTATATCAGCTCTGAAATATTGGCTTTTGTTCCATAAAATATTGTTGTTTGTATTTTTAGGATCGTTATTTTTTATTTTTTATTTATTTATTTTTATTTTTTTTTGCAATTTCCCACCACAGTAGAAATACAATTTAGAATGAACAATTTTAATTTGGAAATCCCCAATGCTACTCTTCTATAGCATTTGCATCTTTTTTTTTCTTCTTGAATTTAATTAATTCTCCATTCACTTCATTGATATGTGCTACCTGTATGTGAAGCCTTCATACACAATTCTTGTAAATGTCTTTTCTTTTTTTTTTTTTTGTTAAAGATAAATATTTTTAATTAAACAATGAAATTGATATATGTTTTGAACTTTGTATTTGAAACAGCATGAGAACAATGCCTTTATCTTTCAATAAAATAAAAAATAGGCCATGGTTTATACTTTTTAACCGTATGGAACCAATGATTCAATTTAAAAGGATGGTTGTCTTTTATAACTAATTGAAGGGATAAAAATGTCATTACATATTATTATTATTACTAAACAAATCTGTCACATATGTCATGTACTCTGTACTCACGTCACGCCAACAATAGTTAAATTCAGGGGGATTTTAGAATTTAGACCTTTCATATATTTAACTTGGTCAAGGGTTAAAAATAACTGCGGTTGACTAATGCCAGGGGATCTATATGTAATTAATAGCATTTGTTGAATATTTTACGATGAATGAATAATACGAGGTATGTTTATGCAATTAACCCTATTTAATACCTATTTGTGTAGCATTGAGTTGTTGCACATTGAAGAGCCCGAAAATCTCCAGTTGAATTTTTCGTAAATCGGTGGGCATTGACAATGGTAGAACGAAAAATAGTAGGTTGTGTGCTACGAGATCCGTAAGTAAAGTTGGTCGCGTCCTGAGTGGTATCGTTCAGAGAGCCTTATGTTCGCTTGGGCTGAGCGTTTTAGCAAATTAAATTGCTAGGAGGAGACAAGGCGAGACCGTTGTCGAATGAGTTTTATATGATGTAGAAAATATGGATGTTAGTCGAATGGTCTTCAAGAACTGAGTGGTTTGTTGAAATATTGGAGGTGATGCCAAGTTGAATGGACTTGTAGAATGGGTGATGGCCGAGTAGGCCTTGTAGAGTGATATAATATAATTGTATGACTTCATATATCCCTTGTTTTCTCCCTCATCTGTCTTATTTATAGGTGAAAGAGTGAGCCAATGGTGTGAGTTGGTACGAGATCTTAGGGAGATCATGCCCGAGATGTATGGGCCAAGAATATTTGAATTTCAAAATATCTTGTTCATTTGGTTAACTACACTGGCTCAGTCAAAGTTTGGCCAAGTCATGCTGACGTCAATCATTGTTCTTGCATGAACTTTTCGATGTGGGCCGTGTTGGGCCGAACTGCATTCCAGGTCCACTGTTTATTTAAATTGGGCATATGCTTGGGCCTAACATAAAACTGGACTAGTTGAACAGTCCAAGCTCATTAAATAACTGATTTCCAAACTTGGGCCTTTAATGTGCTATTTTTGACTAAAACACATCAAAGTTCAATAACATAAATAAGAACAACCGATAATTGAAGCTAAATAGTGATGCTGGACAAACTTTATCAACTTGCATTATTGCATACATGGATTTCTCTTTCTTATGCAAGTGTAAAAACCCATTTATTTGGATTTTTTTTTTCTCTTTCTCCATGTTTAGATGAAGGTTTTTTTTTAATATATAAATATGATTAGATGAAGTGCAGATTTGTGAGCCAAAGGAAATAAAACAAATAATTTGAAAGTAGAAGAATTTAGACATAAATTTAAGAAGAAACGAATATATGGAGCAAAAAAAAAAAAAAAACTACGGAAGAGGTGGCTGTGTGGTGTGAGTAGGGATGGTAATGGGTCGGGTTTGGGAGGATTCTGACAAATCTTCACCCGAACTTGCCAGAAATATTGATACCCACGCCTGCCCGCGAATGCGTGAAAGGTGGCGGGTTCGAGTTCGGGTGCAAACCCATGGGTTATAGCGCAATGGTCTCTGTTTTCACAAGCAACCAGTTACCAGTCTCCTGCATTATATATTATTCAATATAGGTAATGTGATATAAGAATAAATGATAAAAAAAAATATATGTAATTATGTATATTACACATGTTCTGGAATCTGGGCTTATTGTTTTGTTGTTAAAATTTATCACTTACAAAGAATCATGATAACAATTAACAAGTTAAAAAACGAATGTGAGTCGAAATAAAGAAAATAAACAAATGCATTACCAGAGATTACGATGAGAGTTGCTGCTGATGAGTGACAGAAGATCGACTGACGGCGATGGGTGAAGACGGACGGCGATGAGTGATACTGATGAAAGTTGAAATCGGGGAGGAACTGAGGAAGAGAATGGGAAAACTGATAAGGGATGGCTGTAGGTTAGGGTTTTATCAAAACTACGTCGTTTTGATATCTCGTTTTTAAAAACAAACGGATTCACGGGTTCGGGTGCAGGTTCGTTTTCCAAACCCGCATCTACACCCGAGCCTGTTACGGGTTCAACTTCGACACCCAAATCAGACCGTGGGTTGTACAATCACAACCCAAACCTGGTATTCGTGAGTGGGATTCGGACGGGTGCCCACAGGTGCAAGTCGTATTACCATCCTTAGTCTTGAGGAAGAGAAAAGAATTATAGATTCATGATTTGAATTCAAAGTTTTGACATGTGTCATAATATATTTGGAAACTAATTTATGAACTAAACTGATTCAGCTTTATGCCACGTGGCATTATTTTATTGGTTCGTCTCACCGTCATCATAGGAATGGCAATAGGGGGGTAAAATCTAAACCTAAACCCGTAAAATTTTATGTCTACCAAACCCGTCCGTGAACTCGTAAAAATAAACAGGTTCGGGTTCAGGTTTTACCCACGGGTTTGGGGGACACCTAAACCCACCCACGAACCCGTGAAATAAGCGGGTCCACGGGTAAAACCCATGAACCTGCGTAAAAAGTTTTTATTGGAGTTTAAATTTATAATACTTTAAATAATAAAAAAATTATATAACTTTTATTATTCACGGGTACACGGGTTCGGGTATGGATTTTTTTTCAAATCCATACCTGAACCCGAACCTGTGTCGGGTACAATTTTCAAACTCAAACCTATCCACGGGTACACTTATCCCAACACAAACCCTTTTTAACTGGGTTGGATTCGGATGGGTCCCACGGATTTGGGTTTAATTGTCATCCCTACACCATTAGCTATGAGATAGACCCATAAAGATTTTCTCTGTACAAAGCTATCAAGTATCGGTACTTAAAAATTAAAATCATTAATTACTAGACACAAAAATATATAATAAATAAATAAATAAATAATCCATCAAAAGAAATCGAAATCTCTTGAAAGGGAAAAAAGCTGAAGAAAAAGTGGGCACTGGGACAAAATCAAATGACTGACATGCACATCACACAAGTTGTACAGTATAATCTTAATATCAACAGGAATATCCGAGGAATAAACCGATTGATTTCTTTTGCAATAAAAAAAAGGTTAATTGCACTAAAGCACCTTATATTTATCTCTTAAGGCAAAATATCTTTAAGTTGGAGAAGCTCAACACAAACATACCCTACCGTTAAATTAGACCCGTTTGTTCTTAACAGCAGAAGGGAATTTTGATAATTTTATTTATCTATTTAAAATTAATTATTTATATTACAAATAATTTTAAAAAAGTATGAAGGAGATCTCCTCCATTATTTAATAATAATAATAATAATAACATATGGATTTGGAGATTTGTTGATCTCCAGATCGATCAAGAAAGCCATTATGGAGATGGAATCGTGATTCATGAGATCCATCTCCAGATGAATCGCCATTCGCGAGATCCATCTCCAAATGGATAATGAGGTCCATCTGATAGAGATGGAGATGGAGCTCAAGCTGTCACATCCCATATCGTTAGCAAGTGAGATCCATGACTTTTATATAATCCTTGGTCTCTCCTGACTAAGTCCATCTGTAACAACACCCTAGGCCCATCAAGTAGATATTGTCCTCTTTAGGCTTCACGCACGGGTCATTCACCCTCACAAACGCGTTTTGGGCCATGGGTGAAGGATGCTTACATGAAGCCCATGATCCAAAGCAAATTCGTGAGGGTGAAGGAAGCGTGCGTGAAGCCCAAAGCGGACAATATCTACTTGGTGGGCCTAGACTATTGCACAAACTCTCTCTGTCTTTAGATGGATCGCGAACTCCATCTGATGGAGATGGAATTCTCTCTCCTTCATTGGCAGTTTCTTTTGTTTTAAAAAAAAAAAGTTTCTTTAGAGGATAGAGAATATTCTCTCTCTTCAACCATCATTTCTCTCTCCTCCATTTTGGAGGAGAGATCAGATGACCTCTATTTTGGAGGAGATCAATTTCCTCCTAAAAGGAGACTTCGGATTTTAATTAATGGTATTTTTTTTTTTTTCCAATTTTGGTTGTGTTTTTTTTTTTTTTTTTTAATGAACAAGTTGGTTTGTGTTTTATGTTTCTAGAATTCATTGAATTTGGTGATGAGTTTTGTGTTTTGATTGAACAAAAAACTCTTGGATTTTTAATGTTTTGAAATATCTTGGATTTTTAATGTTTTGAAATATCTTGGATTTTTTTATAATTAAATCTAGAAATTTTTGTGTTCCAGATATATGTATAAAATATATATTGTTAACGACATAAAGTAATCCATAGTCCCAAGTAGGCTCTCTACCAAAACACCTCCAGGAGACATGTGAACCAGAAGAGCTAGGTTCGAAACAAAACCACCACCAGGAAGCCTTCGTCAGCCAATGACCAAAGAAAATGTGAGAAAAGACAAAAAAAAAAAAAAAAAATCTAGAAATAAGGGAGCCACATAGGGATGGCAATTAGACCTAGACCCGACCCGCATGGGTCGGGTCTGGGTTCAAAATATGCGGGTCGGGTCTGGGTTCAAAATATTAGACCCGATTTGGGTTCGGGTTAGGTCAGGTCAGGTCAGGGTCCATAGACCCGGACCCGGACCCATATGCCCGAATAGTGAGTGAGTTAAAAAAAAAATTTGAAGAATTTGAAACTGAAATTGAATGTAAATAATAATATTTCCCTTTTATGTCCTCTAATTATTAATTTTTTTATTTAGTTATTTATATATTTAAGTATATATATATTTTAGTATTTTATTGTTTTTTTTATCGTGGGTCCACGAGTCCGCAAGTCCAAACCCAGACCAGTGAATTTTCATGAGTCCTCAGTCGGGTCTGGGTCTGGGTCCAGATCTGGGTCTAATTTTTTTTGTTGGGTCTGGGTCTGGTCTGGGTCCAGTAGGACCTGACCCGAACCTGACCTATTGCCATCCTTAGAGCCACGTCAGCAGAGGAGTCTGATAACAAAAAAATTGGCTTCTTAAAGGATAAGAAACCCCGCCACACCAAATGATGTGAGCAACAAACCCAAATCACCTATAATGATGTGATTTAAAAGTCTTCTAACATCTTACCAGTTTAATGCTAAAACACTGGTGGACTTGTTAATGACAGAAATATTTTATGAGTCCAAACAAGCTCTCCACCAGGACAACACCAAGAGGCACGATTACGAGGAGTGTTAGATTTCAACAAAAGGAAAACCGCCAAAAAATGGAGACACTTTCTCCAAATCAACAATAAAAGGAAAGGTGGAAGAATCTAAAAAATAGGGCAGCGTTAGCATGATGATGGAATAAGGACAAAAATGGTTTTCTTATGTTTTTAAGATAAGATCCCCATCCCTCAACAAAAATGGCGTGAGCCAAAAGTTTGAACCAAATGAGGTGGAGCCACTCCAGATTTTTTCCAACAAACAAAATGAGAGAACCTTCTAGACGATAGGTCAGCAATGGTCACATGGGCCAACACCCAAAACCTAAACCTCATCGCCCACATTAGCATCAAACAAAGAAGCATTGCCACATCACCTAGAGCTAAAAAGTGGCATCAGAAACAAAATGTTCTCTCCCCCCAGACAAAGTGATTTTTGAATATTCTAAAACCTAAAATAATATCATCCTATGGGAAAGGGACACTTGTTCGCTCACTTGGTCTGAATTGTAGTATAAATAGATCTCGAATCTTAATAAAATGGCCCAAGCTTTCTCTTATATTTTTCAGAGCATTTATAATATTGTTTGGCTAATATTTTTCTGAGTTTTCGTTTTCAATCTTCGAAAGCGATCGCTGGCCTATCGTCTGCATCGTTTCCGACCCTCTTTTTACCAGCCCAAGCTTTCTCTTATATTTTTTAGAGCATTTATAATATTGTTTGGCTACTATTTTTCTAAGTTTCCGTTTTCAATCGTCGAAAGCTATCGTCAACATCATTTCCGACCCTCTTTTTACCTCTGAAACTTTGTTCAATCTTTGAAAGCTCACCATCACCTTCGTTTTCTCTCCTGGTGAAACGCAACATTTGCTAAAAATTAACCTAGAAATCTCATCTCAAGAACTCTTCCCGAGAGATTCTTCAAACTTGGATGACACAAAATTTAGGGTGTTAACATATATACATACATATATAATTTTTTTATTTTTAAATTTGACAAGGTTTTGTGTTCTAGATCTGCTTTAGATTTTTTTTTTTTTTTTTTTTTTTTTTGTTTTTTTTTTTTTTTGTTTGTTTGTTTTGGAAATATCTTAGTTGATTTGTATTTTGTTTTTGGTAATGTGATGCTGTTGAAGATGGGTATGAAAGTAAAGGTGAACGTGATGATGTTGGACTGTTGGTGTTGGAGATGGGAGGTGGGAGGTAGGGATGAAGGTGATGATGTTGGTGTACGTTGGAGATGGGGATGGCTTTTTTTTTTTTTCTTAGAAAAAAAAATAAATTTAATTATTTTAATAAATAAACTTTGGATGATGTGGTAGGGGTAAATTTATCTTTTTAAATATTTTGTTGGTCAACCGTTAAAGTTAACGGTTTGACTTTAATAGCAAGGTATGTTTGTGTTGATTTTCTCAAACTTAAGGAAAATTTGCCTAAATAGATAAATATAGGGTACTTTAGTGCAATTAACCCTAAAATAATAATAATTTATTATTTATAAGAATTCACCAATATGCCAAACATTGGAATTTTTTTTTTTTTTTTTTTTAATTGAGCATGGGTGAGAGAGCAAGGCTTGGATGAAGAAGCACTCCTTTAATGGGTACATTTTGCGCTTGTTTGTCTCCGTCTACCCAAATCCACTCCCATTTTGATTTACTCTTAATAATTAAATCATCATCGCCATTTTCAACTTCAACTTGTCTCCTCCACACTATCATTCCTGACCCAATCTCTCTATACAAGCATATTGCTTCATCACTCCCTACACATTTTGTACTTTCCCATTTTGCCCTTCCCCCTAAAAGTCTCAATCCCAATTCAATTGGTACCTTCTCTATCAACCACCAATCCTCCTCCTCCTCATTAAGCTCCCACACACATGTACCCTCCACACACATGCCACCACCAACAAGTGCCAACTTCCCATTTCTCCGTGTTAGTGCTGCAAATTCCAGTCGGTCAGCCATCGGCACGCTCAATTCCCGCCATGTGTTCGACTCGATGTCCAAGCCCATTAAACTATAGGCCCGGGCTGAGGTCATCCAATATAGCACCCCATTGGTGTATACACTCTCGTTCGGGGTCCACACCGTTAGCCTTACCGCAAATTCAACCGGCATGGGGCCCACTATCTGCCATGTGTCATGTCTCGAGTCGTACATTTCCAGTGTGGGTTCATATGTGGCACCGCCACATGGAACCTCTGACATCCCACCAGCCACGTAGACTTTAAAATCAGAAATCAAGCCGTATTGGGTTGGGCCGACCACAAGGCCCACCGCCGGGTTCGTCCGAGCGATATTCAACATGGGTAGGTACTTGAATTGCCGGGTAAACGGGTTACACAAACCCAACCGGAGAAGTGTACAATTAGTGGGCCGCAAAAGGAGAAGACTACCAATGGAGGTAACGGGTCGGGCTGGGTCGGGTAGGAAGTCGAGAGAGACAACCTGCCAGTTTTCAGTCACCGGATTCTGAACATAACAACACAGGCTACGGTTACGTGTGGGGAAAGCAAGAAACCATGGAAGGTGGTGGTGGTGGGAGGTTGAATATGGGAGGCTGTGGAGGTGGACACACGTGTGCCAGTGGTGGCAAACAGAGCTGGCACGTGCAAGGGAGTCTGGAGAGAGGAAGGAGAAGATGTTTGATAGGACATCAAAGGAGAGGTTGATCCACATTTTTGAGTTTTATTTACAGAGAAGAAATGAAGAAGATGAAGAAGAAGAAGGAGATGGAAGATCAGGGTGTGAAGGAATATTTATGGAGACAAGTGCAATTATTGGTGTGTATTGGGATGTGTGAACCGCATGTGAGTCTTCTTGTTTGTACTTTTGTTTTTGTATATGATGGATGGTATTTAGAAGAGCCCAAGGGGCATGAAATTCACCAATTAAAATGAAAAAAAAAAAAAAATAGACGTGTATATAAAAAATTGATAAAAATACTTTATGCTCTTTTGATTTTTTTTCATAAAAGTATTTTCTTATTAGTATTTGATTCTGGTGACGACTTTTGAGTTTCTAATCATATGATGCTTGCTCATGATGGTTTGTTAACAGATTGTAATAAAATATTTAAATGTTAAATTACGGCAAACCTTTTTGTTACTTTTCAAATATTATATATACCGTTTTTTTTTTTTTTTTTTTTTTTTTGTTCAAATATAACACATCTCCGTAAATCTTTTTATTTTTTATTTTTTATTTTTATTTATTTATTTATTTATTTATTTTTTTTAGGAGGGAGGACCTGAACCCGCAATATTGCGTGCAGATGTTAAAGATTTTATCACCAGACTAACCTTATCTCATCAATATGTATACTTAATTAAGTTTTGATTCTATAGATGATAAGATGAATACATATAATATTAAGGTAATAACTAATAACTAAAAGGATGTGCAAGATGCATATCATTTCTTAACAGAGATAGTAGTGTACCCTCCTTTCACACCTAGCAGTTAGGGGTTCAAGTTTCACCGTACACATTTTATAAACATGTGTGAGAAGTTTTCTCCCGATTAGTGAGAGTAGTTATCCGAGTTACATATGTAATATATATGATCTTGGTAAGTCCCGACAGCCATATTATTATTATTATTACACTATTGAATATTACATAAAATTCGGGGTTTTTTTGGGGGAATGAGTGGGGGAGCGGGGAAGATTCGAACCCGTAACCTCGTGGTGTATTGTGAGACCAACTTCATCTCGTCCCCTATTATAATAGTTGTAAATGTAATACTCCAAAAAAAAATGTGTGCAAGATCCAATATAATAGAAATCTGATCCAATCCATTGAATCAACCAAAATATAAGACTTAATTTATATTGGACCAATTTATTTTGTGTTATACAAATGAAAATTGAACAAATTTTGAGTTTTGCTGTAGTTTATTATGATAAATGGTTATGTATTTATTTCAAACTTTTGGATGATTTTATTTGTGTTTGTTTTCAAACTTATGTTTTAAAGTGTACACTTATGTATTGTTTTCATGTTAATTTTATGAGGGAATAGGGGGAAATAGCACCGAATGGGTTTCGTTTTGTGGGAATATCACCAAGTTATTAATTCAACATTTTTTTGCACCAAAGTATGTGATGAGACTAAAATACCCTCACTTATTCTTTTACTCTTCTTTTTACTTTTTAAATCTCTCTCTCTCTCTCTCTCTCTCCTCTATTTTTTTTTTGAAGACCTCCATTGATCCATCAATGAAGGTCAGACAGACCTCAAATGGAGGTCGAAATGACCTCAACCTCCATTGGTGATCGATAAAGAAGAAGATAAAAAAACAAAAACAAAAAATCTGGAAATAAGTCTCGGCAACAAGTATCAGGTAGGTCACCCAAGACTTATTGCCAGCTACCCGAGACTTATTTCCAAAAAAAATAATAATAAAAATTAACGGAGGTCGTATTGACGACCTCTAATGGAGTTGACCATTTCAACGACCTCGATCAATAGAGGTCTTTGAAAAAAAAAAAACAGAGTAGAGAGAGAGAGAGAGAGAGAGAGAGAGAGAGAGAGAGAGAGAGAGAGAGAGATTAAAACTTAAAAAAAAAAAATTAAAAAAAAGCAAAAGAATTGGTGCTATTAGGGGCAATTTTTGCAGATTCCATTAATTGGTGTTATTTCTATATAACTTATTAACTAGGTGACTTTCTCCTAATGGCATTGGAAAGAGTGTCATAAGAAATTATTTGAAGTACAATATGAATTAATTAATTAATAATTGCTTTATATGAATTATATCCATCAGATTGGATTAGATCAGATTTAAGTATTTTATAATTGGATCAGATCACATTCTGCTTTAAGATTGGATTGGATCAGATCATATTGTAATTTCTTCAATCTAATCTGATTGAATTGGATATTGAATAATGGATCATGGTTCATGATGCATGACAAATCCAATTGATTCGATCGCCGCACCCCCCTAAACTAACTTAACCACATTGTCATGCTGAATGGACTTCCTTTATCAATGAGTCATATTGTGTTGTGGTTGAAATTAATTATTTGAAAATCTTATATATATATATATATATATGTGTGTGTGTGTATCATAATTGGTTAGATTTAACGAAAGAAAATGAAGGATGTCATGGAGGAGACGGAATTTAGAATTTGGTAATTAGAAGTTTAGAACTTATGAGGAAGGATGAGAGTAGCACGCTATAAAGACATGTTGGGATGATTGGGATTGACTAACAAGCTTGAATTAAATTATGATGTTGATTGCATCCTTATCATTAAAATTTCATACAGCACTCATACTTGACTATTGTTAATCTTAAAAGGTAAAATGGACACCACCAAAATTTTATTAAGAAAAAAATTAATTACTTTGTGCTCTCACTTTTCAAGAAAACTTTGGAAAAAAACAAAAACTTGCTTACTAATATATATTTTATCAGAAGTCCTTGAAGGTTTTTGAAAAATATTAAAGACGGGTAATTAAAGAATTTTATTAGAGATTGTTAACAATTTTAAGGAGGCTTATAATAATTCAAAAATATATATTCTAAGGTTTTTTATAGTTCCTTCTTTACCTATTAAATCGTAAATTGTGGGTGTAACTTCTCCCCAATTGTGGGAGTTGCGTTCTACCGGTTGATCTACCCAAGTTCCGAGACCCTAACTTAATTGATGTTTGATTTCAAGATATATTGAATAAATTTTAAGACAATCATGTGTATTTTAAACTTTATATTATATGGTTACTTTTTACCATTTATGAAGATGTGAAATTTAATCATTTTTGTTGCATTTTTTTACCGATTATAATATGAGATAATCCGTGGATCCGTACCCAAAAAAAAAAAAAGAAGAGATCGGTTCTCACCAGAGAAATAGAGGAATAAACATGTGTGTGTCACATGCTTAGGATTCCCATTTCTTTTGATTTTATAAAACAAGAGAGATTGAGGGAGAAAACCGACAAGGATGGCTTCACAATTTCACATTCATTAATTAAAATCTGCGTATTTGTTTTCATCCTCAGCAAAATTTGGAACTTTGGTTCCAGACAAAAATCACAAAAAGATTGCAAAAGTAGGTGTCAAAAGAACTGGGCCAGCTCATACCCGTCGTAGGCTTTATCTGTTTCCGTACAAACCCGTTTGTCCTGATATATTGAGAGTGTAATATGTTTGGATATATATTTTTAGCAGTAATATATACTAGACATCACAACTTTTCATTATAACCTATGTGATGGATGAGATGTCAATTTATGGGTAGATAAATAGATATACATTAATAATGATTTATCATGTATTTATTCACCAAATTCAAACATCAGCTACCACATAAGTTGTGATAATTGTTGTAAATGTCTAACATTATTCATATTTTATGCACATTGACCCTAAGGGTGAGGCATGATGGTCGGGTTGGACTTATTGTTTGAAGCCCGTTAGGCCCGTTGAACAATTAAGTGAATAAATTATAAAGTAACAGTATTTACACCGTTCAAAACCGTATACACTCTAAATTAGTTTTTTTTTTTTCCCTCAAAATTGCAATAATACCCCTAAATAAAACTATCAAAAAGACTATAAAATCTTTATATTGTACCGTACAATAAACAGATTTTTCTTTGGCCAGGTAAAATAAAATAGAATACAGGCAGTTTCTATGAGTTACTTTTAGAATTTCTAAGTAAAATAAAACACACCTCGCCTGCTTTTGCTCTATAAAAATCCACCTCATTAGGATTTTTGGATTATTGTGTTTATATTACAGAATTGTGTTGGTTATTAGGATATCAAATATATATATATATTTTTTTTTGTTATAAAAAAAAAAGGATAATTACCCCGGTGGCCATCGAATTGATGACACACTATCAAAATCGCCACTGGATTGGAAAGTTGTTCCAAAATGACCATTTTTGACGAACTTTGTGACACTAATGACCATTCCATCCAATGAGTGACATTTTGGTAAATAAGGGTATGCCATTAATTTATTTTAGATTTTTTTTGGAAATCAATTTTTTCTTTTGTTTTTGAAACGAATAATTATATTTAGTGTATATATGTATAGCATATCTCATATATATATATATACATGTTTTAATAAGTTCAAATGTTATATATATATATATATTTCTTTTTAAAGAAGATTAAGGCTAAAAAATCAAAAAAAACAAAGAAGAGACATGTGTAATGATCTAAACCATTTCTTTTGTTTTTGTTTTTTTGTTTTTTTTTTTTGTTTTTTTAAAGAATAATTATATTTAGTGTATGTAAATATATATATATATATATTTACGTACACTAAATATAATTATTCTTTTCAAAAAAAGAAAAAATTGATTTCTAAAAAAAATCTAAAATAAATTAATGTCATCCCCTTATTTACCAAACTGCCACTCATTGGATGAAATTTGATGGAAGTAGATGTAATTGGATGGAATGGCCATTAGTGTCACAAAGTTTGCCAAAAATGGCTATTTTGGAACAACTTTCCAATCCATTGGCCATTTTGATAGTGTGTCATCAATTCGATGGCCACTGAGGTAATTATCCAAAAAAAGAATTCAGATAACGGGTCGGGTTATAGTTATCCGATTTTCTTCAACTTCCTATAGTCATAACCCCGACAAGGCGGGTTGTTAAGGTATAATAATGCCCATCCCTATTAAGACTTTGTTAGCAATAATACCAACCGCTACGCTACGCGAAAGCGTTGTCGGATAGATCACAATCAAACACAATAATATCAACGAAAGAAAAAAGATGAGATGAAAGAAATAAACAAATCCAATCACACACACAACACAAGGATTTTTACGTGGAAACCCAAGAACAAGGAAAAAATCACGGCCATCGGGACGACAAAAGAAAGTTCTACTATGTAATAAATTTTTACAACCATACACTCAAGATTTTCTCTCTAAAACCCCAAACCCAATTACAACCCAATGCCTACTCACTGAGATCTCTTAGGTGTTTGCACCACTGAACACATATAAGAACTTCATGTTTCACGCAAAGCTCTACTCTTTTATGCATAAGAACTTCATATTCCATGCAAAGTCTATTTTCCTTTATACACAAGAACTTCCCAGAAGAAAACCTTTCCTTTTTTGCGCAACATTCCCAATCTGAGCAAAAAATACGCCGTCACCGCGGTTTGGGCTGCGGTTTGTAACCTGCGCCCGTACTGCGGAATAAATTTGGAAACGACCTCTCAAAATACTGCAGTTTGCGTTTCTTGCCTTTGTCGCAGTCAAACCGCATTGATCTCACTCAAATTGACCGTGGTCCGTACCGCGGTTGGTGAGCTGTGGTCGATGCCGTGGTTCCTTCTAGAATTTGATTCTTCAGTTCTTCTTCGGTCTTCAAGCCCCCCTTAAACACGGTCTCCAACTTCCAAACGTTTCCCACGTCTCCAGGAAGTTTTTCTATTGGTTGAATCTCGTTTGATAACATGGGAATACAAGCCATATCCAACAGACTTAAGGGCTCGTTTGACGATTCTATATTGGACTGTATTATCATTAATACAAACATGTGTTTAGTGATGCACTGTATTATATCGCATTAAGTTATTCCTATATGACTATATTGTATTTTATTATATTATAAAAATATAATATTTAAAAAAAAAACAGTTAATAATTAATTAATACTTACTTAGACAAGGGTTATGAGCCATGACCCAATGCTCTACAATGTCCTTTCTTACATTTTTTTTAATGTTATTTTTTTGTAATGCAAAAAATAAAGTTAATAATTAATTTTAAATATCCTTACCATTAATAAATCATTAAATATTTATACATAAAAAATCAATAAATATTTATTTTAATTGAAATAAAAATTTTAAATAAATAATATTTTTATAAATAAAATAAATATTTCCTATATAATTTTATAATTACAAAAAAATATTAACAACATAACACATATTTCATCAATATTCTGTATTTGTTGAAAAAAAAAAGAGAAAAGATAAGTGTTTTTTCTAATACAATACAACTAATACCATCAAATATAATATATAAGCTAATACAATGTTTGTTGTATTAGAAAATTAAAATATACTAAAATAATATAATACAGTGTTTGCACCAAACAAACACTGTATTATATTATTTTTGTACATTTTAATTCAATACATGGTAACAAATAACAAATATGGCCCAAGAGTTAGGACGGGTGTAACCAAACGACATTGTTTGGCAATTAATTGCTTCAAGAGTGACGATATTCGCACCCTATAAAAAATGTATGTGCACCCTTTTTTTTATGTACACCCCAATAATTTTTTTAATATATATTGTAAGTACACTACAAACATTACCAAATATGTCCTTTCTTTTATATTTGAAAAAAATATTATAGATAAATAAATTATTAAATAATTAAAATGATAAATGACTGAGGCAGTAATTAGCCTCCATCCTTGAATTTCTAGGAATCAAACTTTCTAAATCCAAGGATGGAGCCACCTCCTCCCAGATTTGGGAGTTTCTGAATTATGATTACTTTCTGCCTCCATCCTATTCATCCACATGAATGAGGTAGTAATCTCCTCTATTTTTTCAAGTTTGCTCACTTTTGGATCTGGGTTTTTATTTTTCTCTATTTATTATATTAATTTTTAATGTAGTTTTGTTAATAAGAAATTTGAAAAATAAAATATTTTTTAAAAATAATATCTTTTAATTAAGATATTAATAATTTAGTTTAAGGGTAAAATTTTAAAATATATAAATTTGAGGGTGAACAAGTAGTTTTTGAGGGGTGCAAATATTGATACTCTTGCTTAAATCTTCATGAACCAAAAAAACTTGCAACAGCCCAAAAATAAAATGCTACTCGGAAATCGGCTGTTCACTCTCTTTCAGGGGTGGCCTTGGGGTGGGTCAAGGGGGGGCGCTGATCGGTCATTTATTGTATATGTTTTTGATCCTCATTCCTCCAATCAATTGCTTGCTTCTTGAGTCTTTTAGTGCTTTAATGGGTGTGTTTGAGTGTTTTCAGGTTATTGGACCAGATTGATATATTTGAAGAAATTCAGATAAAAAATGATATTTTGAAGTAGTCAAGGGTCTTTTCTGCAAATTGAGCAAAACCGCTTTCACACCGCTGCTATTTTCAGAGAGAGGCGTCGTAGCGATTAAATGGGCAGAGGAGTCCCCTGTGCAAAACGCTGCCCAACCGCTGCCAAAGTGGTAGCGTTCCCAATTGTGTGCAAACCGCTGCCACACTGCTGCCAAAGTGGCAGCGGTCTGGCTTAATTCCGCGATTAAATAGATTTTCTCCACTGAAGCCCGTGATGATATAAATAGAGGAGTATTTTATTCAAGCCGGAGGTTGTCTCTCACAATTAGACAGCCATCCTTCATAACCTAAAATACTCAACAAACTCTCATCCACCTGGCAGATAGAAGATTTGAAGACGAAGGAGAAGATTTCAGCATCAGAGATTGGAAGAGTGTTTACTATTTCCATGGGTTCTATCAACTACTTCTCTCTTCTTTTTATTTCATCTATGTGTAACTAAATCCATACTAGGGATTCAATGTGAACCTCTATGAATACTCTTTGTTAGAATTGACTATATTTTCTTAATTCAAGTTTCGATTCATTCAATTTGTGATTTTTTCTTGTCTATGCATGGTTAGTGCTAGTCTTGAATCTAGGGTTTAATATGTTAAAGGTTGAGATGCACGTGGGTTTCACCATTCTCAACCAATATGCAATTGAATGAATGGAATTTATCGTAGCAAGATATCGCACGTTATTTTCGGTTCTCTTGTTCTTGTGCTTAATGGATTCTCAATTATAGTTTACACGCAGGTTTTGTTTTAGACTGTGATTGAGAATACTTGATTTTGTGCTTTGTGGGTTTTAGGTTATAGTTTACACGCAGGTTTTGTTCTAGACTTAACTGAGAACGCTTGGTGTATGGTTGATGTATTTTCTACTATAGTTTACACGCAGGTTTTGTTCTAGACTGCAGTAGAGAATACTTGATTTATTCCAGGACCACATAGCATTAATTATACATAATTAAAAGAATGAACCCTTAACTTGAGTAACATTCTTTGTAAAAGTCAATTCAAAGCATTGAGTAAACGTAGTTGGGGAGCATTGATGACCTAGTCCTCTCACCTCTTGATCAGATTCACCTGTTCTTGTTAACTGCTTTCTTAGTTTAATATAGTTTTAATCTTAAATCAATCAAATCAATCTCAAATATCTTGGTTACTGTTAATTGCTTAGCTTTGATTAGAATTAGTTTTAGTTGATAAATCACTTTTCCTCTTGGGAACGATCCCTACTTGTTGCTGTACTTATCTCACGATTCCTGCACTTGCGAGTTAGGTTTTTATAACATGATTTTACACATCAAGTTTTTGGCGCCGCTGTCGATTACTAGTTGAATTTATTGGTTATTTCTAGTTTTAGTTTTAGTTAATAGATTTATTAGTTCAGGTAGTCGAGTCATTAATTTTTAGCTTTTTAGATTATTATTTTTTTATTCATTCAGAGTTTACTAGTGATTTGTTTGTCTCATTGCAGGTATTGACAACAGATGCAAGGTAGAAGATCTCAATAGGGAGAATTATTACCTTTGAACGATAATATAGATCGTGTCAGAAATCTAGCAATGGAGGACGAGCAAAATCAAGATTAGAATCAAGAAAGGACGCACCAGGGTCCTAACCTTGTTCCTAATCCAGTATTTGAGCCAGAACCCATCAGAACTATGAAGGATTACAGTAGGCCAGTTGTGAGCAATCATCCTTTGTGCATTGTGCTAGAACCTGCAGCAAGGAACTATGAGCTGAAGAGTAGCCATTACAGTCAGCTGCCTAATTTCCATGGTTTACCAGATGAAGATATACTTTTGTTCTTCAGAGAATTTTATGGAGCAATACAGTCCTTATCTAACTACAGGATTACTGAAGATCAGCTGCGTATGAGATGCATTCCGCATGTATTGAAAGGAGAGGCGAAAGCTTGGCTGTTAACATTGTCTCCTGCATCTTTGAGGACATGGGATGAAGTGCGAGAAAAGCTTACTGATTAGTATTATGCACCTCAGAAAACCAGTGAAATCCGAGCCAAAATTTCGAGTTTCTTTCAACAAGACAATGAGACCTTTTATGAGGCATGGGAGCGTTTCAAGAAATATACCAGGGACTGTCCTCAGCATGGGTTTTTGACTAATCAGTTATGTCAATGGTTTTATGATGGTTTAATTGAAGTATCAAGACTCCTAGTGAACAATGCCTGTGGTGGATCTATGTATGACAAGCGGCCTGATGAGGTGTACGCTATCTTTGAGAAGTTGGCTCAAAATTCTCGTCATAAGAATTCCACAAGGAAGAAGGGAATCTATACCGTGGATGCTAGCACAGAGAGTTCCATTCAGATGACACAGATGATGAAGAAGATAGATTCTTTTGCTACTGAAATTGGTCAATTAAAACAAAAGGTGTTTATGGGAGAGCACCGGGTAACAGGTCCTGGACCGGAAGAAGAAGAAGAAGTTAATGCCATGAACAACTTCAACCTCAGGCCTAGGAATGACCCATATTCCAATACCTACAATCCAGGGTGGAGGAATCATCCTAATTTTTCATGGTCAAACAATCAGAACACTGGTAACCAATGGGGAAACCATAACAGCAATTAGAGACAGATTAACACCGGTGCTCAACAAAACTTTGAATCTCAACCCAAGAAACCTTCAATGGAAGAATTACTACAGCAAATGCAGCAGCAATCACAGCAATCGCAGCAAATGCAGCAATAAATGCAGCAGCAATTCCAGTAACTAGAGCAGCGTATAACGCAAACTGACCAAAGGAATGAGGTACAATTTCAGAATATTCATGCTTCAATGAAGAAGACAGAGATTCAAGTTGGGCAACTAGCCGAGGCTCACCAAAGAATGGAATAAGGAAAATTTCCAAGTTACACTAAGCAAGCTAAAGCTATGACAATTCTCCGGAATGGTAAGGTGCTAACTGATAATACACCTGCTGAACTTTCTGATAAACCTACACAAATAAGCAAATCCATATGTGCCACCCATTCCATTCCTAGGGAGACTGCAAAAGAGCAAGTTGGAGAAGTCATACAAGGACATCTATGACATCTTTTCAAAGGTCAATGTCAACTTGCCCCTGTTGGAGATGATTCAGAAGATGCCGGCATATGCTAAGTTTTTCAAGAGCCTTCACACATACAAAACAAGATTTGTGGAGAATCATCAAGAATTTATGACCGGAAGTGCTAATGCAGTCCTTCAAAAATCATTACCACCAAAACTTCAAGATCCAGGTAGTTTCTGCATTAACATTACTATTGGTGGAACAACTCTGGAGAGGGCCATGCTAGATTTAGGAGCCAGCATCAATTTAATGCCGTCAACTATCTATGAGCAATTGGGATTGAATGATCTGAAAAAGACAACCATGTCGCTTCTGTTGGCCGATGGCTCTGTCAGGTACCCTAGGGGTTATGTGGAACACGTGCTAGTACAGGTAGAGAATCTTATTATTCCTACTGATTTTGTGGTGTTAGATATGGATGAAGGTGCCAAAGCTAAGAACTGCAAGCCTATTCTTTTAGGGAGACCCTTTATGGCAACTGCAAAGACTTTTATAGATGTCTAGAATGGGAAGCTAACGATGACTGTGTTAGATGAGACAGTAGAGTTTAAAGTTTTTGAGTCCCTGAAGTTCCCTGAAGTAGCCGACGACTGTTACTCTGTTGAATGTAGTACAATTGAAGTGGTGAAGTCAGCAGTACAAGATGAGTTGTTAGAAGATATATCTGAAGAATTATTAGATTGGGTTTGTGATGTATTTGAAGATGATGAAGAACTTCAACAGTTAGGAGTTACAAAAGAGGATTCTGATATTGAGGAAGTTTGTACTGAAGTGGAAGATGAGATCAACAAGTCGTTAATCCCATCTATTAGTTCTCCCCCTGCATTGGAGCTGAAACAACTTCCTTTTAACCTCAAATATACCTTTTTAGGGGAGAATGAGACTCTTCTAGTGATTATAGCTTCAGACTTAGAGTCAAAAAAAAAAAGGAGAGACTTTTGGCGGTGCTTCAAGAGCACAAAGCCGCCATTGGATGGATTATAGCAGATATCAAGGGAATAAGCCTTGCCATTTGCATGCATCATATTCTTTTAGAGGAAGGTATGAAGCCATCTAGAGAAGCTCAGTGAAGACTTAACCCGAACTTGAAAGAGGTGGTCAAGGAAGAGGTCCTAAAGCTACTCAAAGCGGGTATCATATACCCTATATCTGACAGCAAGTGGGTAAGTCCTGTTCATGTTGTACCAAAGAAATCTGGAATCACAGTGGTGGTAAATGAAAACAATGAACTGATCCCTACAAGGAAGACCACATGATGGAGGGTGTGCATAGATTACCGCAAGCTCAACACAGCAACAAAAAAAGATCACTTTCCTTTACCATTCATTGATCAGATGCTTGAGCGGTTGGCGGGACATGCTTATTACTGTTTCCTGGATGGTTTTTCAAGATATAATCAGATTGCCATTGCCCCAGAAGATCAAGAGAAGACAACATTCACTTGTCCTTTCTATACTTTTGCTTACAGAAGAATGCCATTTGGGCTGTGCAATGCCCCTGCCACTTTCCAAAGATGCATGATGTCGATCTTTTCCGACATGCTAGAGAAGTATATCGAGGTATTTATGGATGATTTTTCTGTTTTTGGTAACTCTTTTGACCACTGCCTTGATAATTTAACTAGTGTTTTGAAAAGATGCACTGAGACTAATTTAACTCTTAGTTGGGAGAAAAGTCACTTTATGGTGAAATCTGGAATAGTGCTAGGACATGTGATATCTGATAAAGGCATAGAAGTAGATAGAGCTAAAATTGGAGTAATTGCTAAACTTCCCCCTCCTACTTCGGTAAAGGGTGTGAGGAGTTTTCTTGGTCATGCAGGTTTTTACAGGTGTTTTATAAAAGATTTTTAAAAAATTATTCGACCCCTGTGTAATCTGTTGACCAAGGAATCTACATTTGATTTCAATGATGAATGTATACTAGCTTTTACAACTTTGAAAGATAAACTGACATCTACTCCTATTATCATGCCTCCTGATTGGTCTCTTCCATTTGAATTGATGTGTGATGCATCAGACTATGCTGTAGGTGCTGTTTTAGGACAGCGAGTAGATAAATTGCCACATGTTATTTACTACACTAGTCGCAGTTTGAATGATGTATAATTGAATTACTCCACTACAGAAAAAGAATTACTTGTTGTTGTTAGTGCCCTGGAAAAATTTCGTCAATATTTGATTGGGTCTAAAGTAATTGTTTATTCTGATCATGTTGCTTTGAAATATTTACTAACAAAAAAGGAAGCGAAACCGAGATTGCTCCGGTGGATCCTTTTGCTGCAAGAATTTGATTTGGAAATCAGGGATAAGAAGGGTAGTGAGAATGTGGTAGCTGACCACCTTTCTCGATTTGTGGAAGAGGAAACTGGAGAAGGAAGTACCAAGCTCGTACCAATAAATGAGAACTTTCTAGATGAACAGCTAATGAATGTGGGAGCCAATGATCCATGGTACGCGAATATAGTGAATTATATTGCAAATGGTATCGTACCAGCTGACCTGAACTCGCAAGCGAAAAGAAGATTCATCTCCCTCACCAGGCAATACTTTTGGGATGAGCCATACCTGTTCAAATATGGCGCTGATCAGATCATTCGGCGATGTGTCCCTGAAGAGGAGCAGCAAGATGTGCTGAAATTCTGCCACGACCTTAGTTGTGGAGGGCACTTTAGTGCCAAGAAGACTGCTCTGAAAGTTCTCCAATCAGGTTTCTTTTGGACCTCTTTATTTAAAGATGCTTATACTTTTTGTATTTCTTGTGACAGGTGCCAGAGAACGGGGAACATTGGTAAAAGAGATGAGATGCCCCTTTCAAATCAGTTGGTGGTAGAAATATTTGACGTGTGGGGAATTGACCTTATGGGTCCCTTCCCATCCTCACACGGGTTCACTTTCATCTTGGTAGCTGTGGACTATGTTTCGAAGTGGATTGAAGCACTTGCAACCAAGACAAATGATAGCAAAGTGGTGGTAAAATTCGTGAAAGAGCACATATTTACCAGATTCGGAACACCTCGTGCAATCATAAGTGATGGTGGGAGCCATTTTTGTAACAAGGTTTTTGCCTCTTTAATGAAGAAATATGGTGTCAAACACAAAGTGGCAACCCCATATCACCCTCAAACTTCAGGACAAGTGGAGGTGAGCAACAGGCAGATTAAGCAGATATTAGAAAAGACAGTGCAACCAAATCGGAAGGATTGGTCAACTAAGCTTAATGATGCATTATGGGCATACATAACTGCATTCAAAACCCCAATTGGTATGAGCCCCTATAGGATAGTATATGGAAAAGCATGTCATCTGCCTGTGGAGTTGGAACACAATGCCTATTGGGCACTGAAGAAGCTGAATTTCAACTTAGATAAGGCAGGAGAGGAAAGAAAATTGTAGATGAGTGAGCTTGAGGAGCTTCGGGACAATGCTTATGAGAATGCCAGGATATACAAAGAAAGGACAAAGAAATTGCATGACAGCAGAATCATTCGGAAGGAATTCCAATCGGGGATGCTTGTCCTTTTGTATCAGTCAAGGTTAAGGTTGTTTCCAGGAAGCTGAAATCACGATGGACGGGTCAGTTTAGAGTTACTCAAGTTTTCCCTCATGGAGCTGTGGAAATTAAAGTTCTTGAAGGTCAGAAGAGAATTAAGGTTAATGGACATCGACTCAAGCCATACCTGTGTGCATCTGAGCTCAAGAATGCTAAGTTTTCCCGCCTCAATGAGCTGTAAGGCTCTTGTGCGTCTTGCCCAAACGTTAAATAAAGTGCTCAGTGGGAGGCAACCCACCCAGGTATTTTGTTTTTGAAAAAAAAAAAAAAAAACTTCTATGTTTTGCACCTGATGCCACTGCTGCTGATGTCAAAACGGTGTGGCAGCGTTTTGGGAAGCGGTCCCCTCTGTCCCAAAAACGCTGCACAACCGCTGCTATTTTTTTAAATTGGAAGTCAAAGCGGTGTGGCAGCGGTCACACCTGACGTGAACCGCTGCCCGACCGATGTGTCTATAGCAGCGGTCCTAAGTGAAACGGGGCGTTTTAGGCCATCGTTGCCCGAGCCAATTAGTGATAACCGTTGCCCGACCGCTGGCTAATTGGCAGCGGTTTTGCACAAATATAAAAGGTCGCTTCGTGCGACAGACGGGCAGTTTTCTCACTTTGTTTTCTCTCATTTTCTTCTTCTTCTTCCTTTCTTTCTTGCCTCCATCCACGCCCCAGGCCAAGGTATGCTCCCTAACTCTACTCTATTAGTTTAAATTTTACTTCGTCCTGTGCTGTCATATATGAGTCTCTGTTAGTTCCTTTAAACTGATGAATTTTGGTTCCTAGGAATTAGAAGATGAAATTTGATATGTCTAGTGTTTTTATCTGATGCATGTGCCTAATTGTTGGCTATTTATGAGTCATGAACCAATTGGAACGAATTTAGGCTACTACTAGACATCAACACGGCAAATTTAACAATTGATTGGGATTTTTGTATACTTCAATGTAAACTTTGTTAAATTATACTGTTTGTTGAAGAATGTACAGGCTCTTTTGGGAAGTTATGGTATACTAATTCCTTGTCGGATTGCTGCTGAAATTTTGCTTTAATGTTTGCCCCATTCTGGAAACTAATTTGCTTTGTGTGCTTCATTTTATCCAGGTATGGTGAGGACTGCCATCAGGAGAGGCCATGCTCCTTCAGACCCCAGTAGCAGGAGAGACAAATGGCCAGTTGAACCGTCATATGTCGGCAATCCTGATTTCAGGGACAAATTGAAGAATGAGAGGAAATTCATTCTTGAGAGGGGGATAGCGCTGGAGGAGTTGGGAGATACTCTTATCCCTGCCACCGTAGAGGCCAGAGAATGGACAGGATATGTTTGGCGACCTTGTAATGCCAACATCACCCTAGCCCGTGAGTTCTATGCAAACATGGTGGACGCTAAGTTCTCCACACACGGGGTGGTGATTGTTCGGAGGGTGCCAGTGGTGATCACAACAGAGTTGATCAGTGAGTATTACAACTTGCCTCCTATAGAGATTGCTGATGCCGCGTGGCCGAACAAGTACGATATTGGGTGTGAGCTATGCAGAGAGGGAGCAGCTGGGTGGAATGGGCAGAGGTTGCTGAGAGGTGACTTGCATTTGGAGAGCGCTTTTTGGAACCTCTTCATTTCGGCTTCTTTAAAGCCGTCGAGCCACACAGGGGAGGTCTTCAAGGAGGTCTCTCAGATTCTATATGCCATCAAGAAAGGGAGATACATTGATGTCGTCGGTTTCATTAAGAAGGAGATTCATGGTTGTGGGCGACAGGTGAGCACTAGTATTATTTTCCCGTGTCTGATCACTGCCATGTGTGCAGCAGCTGGTCTAGTAGTTGATGACGACTCTCGAGATGACACATCAGAGCCCGACACTTCACTTTGCCTGCTGACATGGAACACTCAGGCGAGTGTACGCGGCCTTCCCATGATCGGAGAGTTCACTGTGCGGAAGAGGCGTCGGGGGGATGACATTGTGGAGGAGCAGGATCAGCAGGTTGAGGACCAGCAGGGTCCACACCCAGCTTAGTAGGCATATGGAGATTCTATGCCGGGTTATCAGACGGATGCAGGGGCTGGGTCGTCACAGCAGCAGAGGCCTGAGTGGGTCGAGTACATGCTCACCACGATGAAGGGCTATGTCCATTCAGAGATCGACAGCTTGAGGACCGACATGTATGCACGCTTTAGCGACATGCAGCTCTCGATAGACGAGATCCATCGAGCCACAGTTCGGCCCGCCCAGCCTTCTGACCCATCTCACTCCCATGTTTCAGGTGCTGATGCTGCATTTCCAGAGACCGTGGCCCAGTATGGAGATTTTTTCACTGCACCCCCTGGAGGTGATTTTTTCGGGCCTGGCTCGAGCCAGCAGCGTGAGGATGATTGCTAGAGGCACTGTAGAAGAACCTGAGTCTACAGACTGATATGTTTCTTTTCACTTTTTCTTTTTCTTTTCTTTTCTTTTTCTCTTTCATCTAAACTTTCAAATATTGTGTTATTCAGTTTTTACTTTGTGGATTATGTCTACTATGATTGACTTTGTTTTTTTTTTTTTTTTTTTTTTTTTTTTTGTTGTGTTCAATTCGCGCTGCCTTGTCTTTGTCCATGTTGTCATGTGTTCTCATTTTCATACATTGAGGACAATGTTGGATCTAGGTTTGGGGGTGTGACTTATTTTGTTTTGTTTTGTTTTAGAGTCTGTCGTTCCAGTGTCTTTCAAGACAAGATACTTTGAAGTGTGCCTTAGAGATAATATGCTTTTCTCAATGAGTTTACACTAACATCTGGCCATTTAGAGTACTATATTGTAATTTTCAAAACTTATGACATGCTCTGATATGATAGTGGATAGGATGTTGAATTGAATTGCCATGATTAATAGTGGAGACTACCCTTGTGAGTTCACTAAACCAAAAAGCGTACATATATGACATACTATGAGGGTCCTGTTGTTTCTACTCTTTAAATACTTTTTAGGTTCTTAGCATTAGATTCGATCTCTATAGTAGTACATTAAGCATAATAGAACAATCATCATAAAAGATTTCACATGTTATATTTTGATCTTGAGTAAGACGAACCAGTGGAAGTGATGATAGACTATGTGTGCTTTAGCTACTTAAAAGGCCTGAAATATTCCCTACCTTATGTGTGTGCTCCATAGCCCTGTTTGAAGCCAAACACTATAGCCTTGTTTTTGTTTCTTCACCACATTAACCGTAACCCAATGAGCCAATATCTTAAGCCTGATCTTATAGCTTGGGATCATATTTTGAGATAGTGAAGAAAAGGTGCTATTTCTGCACGTAACTGTGTGTAGATTTCAATGCTAAGACCGAGGAGAAGAAGAGCTGCATTCAATCCAAAAAAGTTCGAAGCCAAAGCCAATTTATCATTCAAGTTCCGATTCATTCAAAAAAAAAAAAGTCAAAAAGATTGCAAGCTTGCATTAAAAAAAAAAATAAAAAAATAAAATAAAATAATATATATATATATATATATTTATAGAGTAGATGGTGTTATGTAAGTGGTGTCACTCCACTTGTAAAGGAGACCAAGATATTTGTGCGAAGCCGAAAAGGTAATAGAAGACTCTCATGATATGATCCTAGGTTGTTGAATTCCAATTTTCCGTTCTTTCTTGAACCCTCACCCAATGGCCCCATTACAACCTAAATGAAAGTCTTTTTGATCTGCTGGTTATCCTTATTATGAAAGTAGAGATAGAGCATGTGATTATCTTGTTCATAATGTTTGATTCTTTTCATGAGATCTTTTGCATACAAATCAAGCGTTCTTTCAATGATATTTTCATATGCGATAATTCTTGATATTTCTTGTGCATAATTCCATTCGCATATGCTTGATGAATGATTGTGCCTAGGATCTGTGTGAATTATGAGCGATATCTTGTGAGAGTTAGAGCCGAGGCGAATTATATCTATGGCCTTTGATGATGTGTCCTCGAAGCTAGAATGTTTGAGTTTGGGCTTTTCTATTTAAATTATGCAATGTTTTCAGATTTATGGCTAGGTAATTAGTCTTTACTTATTGGTTTTTGCATGTTGTCTCAACTTGGGTGCATTTTGTGGTATTTTGGATGATAGGATGTCGCTGGATATGTTTGTGGGTGTCATAGCTGTAAACCCTCAGGAGACAAAACTCCTCCTACTAGGGACACCTAGAGGTTTAAAGGCTTGTAGCATACGCTCAATGCTATCGTGTTCCCTACGAAAGTGGCTTAGTTAGGATTTATTTTTCTAAGGTTTAGTTCTTAGTTTTTGTTTTCTGTTTTGCTTGAGGGCTAGCAAAAGATAGGTTTGGGGGTATTTGATAGGTCATTTATTGTATATGTTTTTTATCCCCATTCCTCCAATCAATTGCTTGCTTCTTGAGTTAGTGCTTTAATAGGTGTGTTTGAGTGTTTTCAGGTTATTGGACCAGATTGACATATATGAAGAAATTCAGATAAAAAGTGCTATTTTGAAGTAGTCAAGGGTCTTTTCTGCAAATTGAGCAAAACCGCTTTCACACCGTTGCTATTTTCAGAGAGAGGCGTCGCAGCGATTAAATGGGCAGAGGAGTCCGTTGTGCAAAACGCTGTCCAACCGCTGCCAAAGTGGCAGCGTTCCCAATTGTGTGCAAACCGTTGCGTGGCAGCGGTCTGGCTTAATTCCGCGATTAAATAGATTTTCTCCACTGAAGCCCGTGAGGATATAAATAGAGGAGTATTTTATTCAAGCCGGAGGTCGTCTCTCACAATTAGACAACCATCCTTCATAACCTAAAATACTCAACAAACTCTCATCCACTTGGCAGATAGAAGATTTGAAGACGAAGGAGAAGATTTCATCATTAGAGATTGGAAGAGTGTTTACTATTTCCATGGGTTCTATCAACTACTTCTCTCTTCTTTTTATTTCATCTATGTGTAACTAAATCCATACTAGGGATTCAATGTGAATCTCTATGAATACTCTTTGTTAGAATTGACTATATTTTCTTAATTCAAGTTTCGATTCATTCAATTTGTGATTTCTTCTTGTCTATGCATGGTTAGTGCTAGTCTTGAATTTAAGGTTTAATATGTTAAAGGTTGAGATGCGCGTGGGTTTCACCATTCTCAACCAATATGCAATTGAATGAATGGAATTTATCATAGCAGGATATCGCACGTTATTTTCGGTTCTCTTGTTCTTGTGCTTAATGGATTCTCAATTATAGTTTACATGCAGGTTTTGTTCTAGACTGTGATTGAGAATACTTGATTTTGTGCTTTGTGGGTTTTAGGTTATAGTTTATGTTAGGATTATGCTCAATAGCAAGAGTGTAATATTGTAATTAACAATCTTTTTCATATTAATAAAGTGATTTCTGGTTTAAACAAATCTTATAGCATTTATAATTTAATAATTGTCAAAGTAAATAATCATAAGGTCTAAAGACTATGAGAAAAGAAGAATTGTTCGTACATCTGGATATGTATGTGATAGACACAATTCTTTAGTTAGTCTTGAATATTGTTCACAACTTAAGTTAAAGGTTGGGCACCTTTATCTTGTTAAAGTTGTAGAATTCTTTTGCTAGCATTTGAGTGGGATCAAATGAGATATGATGAGTCTAAAATCATCGGAGTGTCTTCGAGCAAAAGAATCTAGTGCACTGGGTGCATTGAACTGGATCACAATGAAATATTTTATCTATAACCGTCAGTAGATAAAAGTAATTTCATTATCAGGACAATCAGAGAGTCTATCTTAATCCTGAGATAAATGATGGACTTATGGTTGCAAGTGATATCATTTGAGTTATCAATGAGTACGATTATATCACATAGTCTATCCTCGATAATTTGGTGATATTCATTTGTTAATCGATAGAGGACTTCATTTATAGACATGGACATCGTGGCTCCATTTATCAAATGAGAGTATAATATCATCATATAGATGTTTTGAGGTAATTGGATATTAAATCTCAACGTTGAGTTTTCGATAGTGTCTATTGAAAACATGGCTTCTGGACAAGTCAAAATATCCAAGTTCAAAACGTGGTCATATGAGTAAATATGGTAACTTGGAGAGTTATAGGCGGTCTATGAACTCTTGGCAATTACTGATATTAATCACGAGGATACACTATCTCCAACATGATTGTTTAGGGTATGAATGAGGAAACATCTTCCTTTTCTGTCTTTATTTAAGAGTTCAATTTTAGCTCTTTAGTGGAATGAGTTAAAATTAATGGATCGGACCTAAGTGAATCATTTGTTGATTGTGATTAGGTTATGTCTATTGAAGCTTAAATTTAGATAGCCCGCCAAGATCCCCAATCCACACGGATTTGCATGGATCACTTGATATATTCTACCGGATCAATTTAGGGTCCATCTAGAATTGCATTTAATATATTAAGAATATAATTTGCACATTATTTATGTAATGGGCTGCTCAATTATATTTATATATTAATGGATGACATGTGGGCTTGTTTCTTTTAGTAAGAATGGGTCTAGTTCACATGTGGGCTTTTTTATTTAAAGTCCTATGGATTAAATGAAATAAGAAAATAATATTTTGCCCAATATTTTTATATGGGGAAGCAAGGTGATTAATTAACCTTAAATATTATTTTGTTTTCATTGTTTAATTAAATAAGAATTAATTAATTTATTAATTAATTGTTTAATTAAGAAACAAATCTTTTCTGATTAGGAAATATGATTCCTAAAGGTATACTATTGGTAGTAGTATACTTAAATTAAAAGACTTGTTTGACAAGGAAATAAATAATTAATTTTATTTATTTAATCAAATAAGAAGTCTTTTTAATTTAGTCATATAAGAGAATAAAAATATCTATGAGTTGGATTAGGGTTTGAACTCTTAAAACTAGAAGGGAATTAGGGTGCAACTAAATCTCCTATATTTTTGGAGTGAAAATTGCGGCAACCCTAATACTTTTGGGAGAGAGAATTCGGTCGGCCACCCTAAATAGAAAGAGGAGAGATTTCGGCCACTAGGGATTTTGTGTGCAGAATTTTATTTTCTTCTTCTTCTCAACTCATAGAAAGAGAGTTTTTTTATTCTACTAAAACAAAAAAGAGACATAGATTATTCTTTGATGGTATACTATTTGCTTATTCATCAATAGGCTTGTGTATACTACATCGATCAAGGTTCACGCGAGTTTCGATCATAAGATTGAGAACTCAAAAGTGACCGGAATAATCTTAGGTTTTTTTTGATTGTTTTTGTGACTAACGAATAAGAGAAAAGTTTGTTTTATCCAATCACAGGCTTGCAATTCAAAGAAAAGGGAGACCACACTCCTAGGTGATCCACGTACGTGCTAGAATTGAAGATCTTGCGGATTACCATCGACGTAAGTCAATCGGATCACGCGACAAAAGGTATTCTTCTTTTGTTATATATTATATCTTTAATTGATTAAAAGGGTTTAAGGTTCATAAAAGGAAAAAATTTTAAAAGCTACTAAATCTAAAACTCTTTTTTAGTCTCGCTTCTGCTGCGTGTACTACGTTATTTTTCCCTACAGTTTACACGCAGGTTTTGTTCTAGACTTAACTGAGAACGCTTGGTGTATGGTTGATGTATTTTCTGCTATAGTTTACACGCAGGTTTTGTTCTAGACTGCAGTAGAGAATACTTGATTTATTCCAGGATCACATAGCATTAATTATACATAATTAAAAGAACGAACTCTTAACTTGAGTAACATTCTTTGTAAAAGTCAATTCGAAGCACTGAGTAAACGTAGTTGAGGAGCATTGATGACCTAGTCCTCTCACCTCTTGATCACATTCACCTGTTCTTGTTAGCTGCTTTCTTAGTTTAATATAGTTTTAATCTTAAATCAATCAAATCAATCTCAAATCTCTTAGTTACTGTTAATTGCTTAGCTTTAATTAGAATTAGTTTTAGTCGATAAATCACTTTTCCTCGTGGGAATGATCCCTACTTGTCGCTGTACTTATCTCACGGTTTCTGCACTTACGAGTTAGGTTTTTATAACACGATTTTACACATCAGGCGCCCACCCGCCCAAGGCCCGTCATGCCTAGGGGCCATAAATATATTATGTGAGTTTTTGTTATGGGTTAAATTGTTAAAAATAAAAAAATAAAAAAAAATAGAACCTTGCCCAATTCGTTTTATTCTAATACAAAACCCATTTTTTTTAAAGTTACATACTTTTCTATCATCAATTACCTATATATTCTTCATTTCTTTTCCACCCACCAAAGATAAAATTAAGAAAATAATTAATATTAATATTAATAATAGCAACAGGAGACATAAAAATCATGGATTTTTTAATTTTTATTTTTGTTTTAGGATGCATTGGGGATGATTTTGTTGGTATGGGCCCATTTTGTAGATTTTGCTCAGGGGCCTCGGAATAGTTAGGATCGGCACTGCTCTCTTATCACCTCTGTCACCATCTTCAAAGCCATGCTTGTTGCCTCTCTCCTTCAAAATCAACCCAAAGACCCATGTGGGCTCTGCCTGAGCCGACCCTGGGCCCGGGTTCTCATGGCGCCCGCCTAGGGCCCATTATTTCCAAGGGCCTCCAAATACCTGTGATGAGTTAATATATATGGGCTGAATTCTGGAATTTAAAAAAAAAATGGTCCAATAGAAATATTTTGTTTAAGAAAAAAGGGCCCTAGTTTTTAAAAAGGCCCAAACATTACAAAACAAAAAAGTGTGGCGATAATGACACTCTTTAACAATTGTATATACACCCCTTTCATAATTACACCTATTAATTTTTTTAAAAAAATTAATAATTTGTAAATAAACCCCACTTAATATCAAAAATATCCTTTTTAAAATTACATTGTATTAAATTTTTACAAGTATGCACCACTTACACCTATTATTATGTTACTTAATAACTTTAAAATTTAAAATTATTACTATTTAAATTTTATTATTGTCTTTAATCATATCAATGTTCTTTCCCTTTCCTCACTTTTTCTCTTATATGTTTTCATTCCACAAAATCAAGACTCTATTTTTTTTCTCTCTCTCTCGTCATATCAAGCAACTCTCTTCATTTTTTATTAATTGTTTTCTATCCACAAAATCACTATGATTTGAGGTTTTCCGATTGGAGATCCATTTTTTGTTTGTGAAAGTGGTAGGGATCAAGATTTTTATCATGTCCCAATTGATTTGGAAGTAGAAAAGTTTTTGATGAAATTGACGAACAACTAATATTGATAACAAAAAAATAAATATAAAGAGATTTTGATTTTGAAACTTATAATAATTAATTTAAAACTTTTACAACCAATTTTGGATGACTTTTATTCATGGATTCAAATCACCTGTAAAAAAAAATGGTGTCCTAATTTATGTCTAACCAACCAAATTGGGTCATGTGTACACAATCATTTACATTTAAATTTTTTTTTAAAAAAATGTGTACACATGGCCCAATTTGGTTGGTTAGACACAAATTGGGAAACCATTTTTTTGACAGATGATTTAAACCTTTTATTCATTCTCTATACTTACCAATCCATTTGTATTTCCTTAAAGGAAATTGAAAATATATTTAAAATTAGTATTTAAAAGAGAATCTAGGGTGTAAGAAAATGGAAAGGGTTTTTAATGATATATGTTAATATCTAATCATTAATAGGAAACGGTTTTTTTTTTTTTTTTTTTTTCTTCCATAAAAGATTAAAATAGGAAACTGTTGTGGGTAAAATTCGCCACAGATGACACGTCAGTAGACAGCGTAGATAAGAGCAACCCGCGAGCGAGAAGACTGATTGGGAAAGATGGGATTACCTCAGGCTAAGTCAGGAGATATAGCCAGAAATGGTGAAATGATGCCGAGTACCCCGAGTACAGAAAGTGCCTGACTACATGTGTTCGGCACAGAGGAAGGGATTGCCTAGTGAAATCCATTCGCCACCTATACATCAGTATAATTGATGTATATCGTTTATAAGTCTGCGAATCTATTACTGAGAAGTAGAGTCCCATAAGGAAACAAAAAGATTTCCTTGACAGCTCTCTAGAGTCTAAAACGGATCCAAAATCCATGACGAAAAAGGAAAGATCAGCGTAGAATCAGGAAAGAATCACAAAGTAAACTCAACACTCCTCAACTTATGTATCACGGTACTAAACCCTAGCAGGACCCAAAAAACCCTAGGGGAGTCATGTATAAATACCCCTGCAAAGCATAAACAGAGGGGACGACGTAAAATAGAGAGAAAGGAGAGCAGAGTGTGTAATTGCAAAGATCATTATAGTGAAATTGGCTAGGTTGCTTAGGCAATCACCCGTGGATGTTCCTCCGATCACCGGAGTTTTACCACGTAATATTCTTTTGTTTTATGTCTCTTGCACTTTATCATACGTCAGAATTATATTTGCAAACCAGAAATCGTTGACCGGTCAATTGACAAAATCCACCGTCAACAGAAACTAATTAATATTTATTAGTGGGTGTATTTACAAACTATTTAGTTTTCTTGGTAATTTTACTCAAGCTATTATTGGATTTTCAAAATCATACTAATTTGGAGTGTATATACAGTTTTCGAGGGATGCAAATATTGCTCAGAGAAAAAATTACAAAGGCCCCATTTTAAAATAATGCCCAATTCGTTTAAGTGTTTCTTTTTTTTTTTTTTTGGTACATATCATTTTATTTAAATTGTTTTCAAATAATGCCCAATTCTTTTACACTATGTTTGGTTTGAAGGAATTGGAGAGAAAGGAAAGGAAAAGATTTGGGGAGATTTCTAATTTCTTGTTTGGATGGTTAAATGAGAGGGAAATGAAAGGAAATTGAGGGAAATGAGTGGAATAATTTCTTTCTATTCTAAACACTTTGGTTTCCATCCAAATTTGCGAGGAAAGGGAGGGGAAGGAAAGAAAAGGAATCCACCATTAATAATTTCTTCAAAATCCCAAAAATATCCCTATATATTGTTTATATTCATATTGTTAAAAGAATGGTTTTTTCGTGAATAAAATAAAACCACTATAATTTCCTTTCCACCCATAACCATCTAAACAATAATCATTACAACCACTATCCTCTCCTTTCCTATCCTTTCCTATCCTTTCCTTTCCTTTCCTTTCCTTTCCTCACTATCATTTCATTTCCTTTCCATCAAACCAAACATAGTAGGGTTTCAATATTTCATCACTTCTTGTTCTTCTCGACCCACCACTAACACAAGAGACAAAAAAACGACTAATCTCTTATCTTTTCAATATTTCATTACTTATCTTCTTCTCTTTCACTCTCAAATCTCATACAATCAGACTCTTAGCTTAATCTCTCTCTCTCTTTATCTATCTCTCAAGTCTCTGGTCTCAGCCCTCTCAAGTCTCAAGTCCATTATTTTTCTCATTTTTTACATAACTACATTCTCTCAATCTCTCATTTCAGACTCTCTGGTCTCACACTCCCAGTCTTAGTCTCTCACTGCACCAGGTAATTTCTAATTTTGTTTTTGTTTATAATTTTTATTTAATGTTCTATTGTTCTATTTAATGTTCAAAAAACATCTATGTTTATTAAATTTTTGTTCGTTGCATATTCAGTTTGTTGGACATACTTGTGTTTGAGTTAGTTGAGATATTATGGAACTTCAGTTTCTAGTTTAATTTAAAGATATGGTATTTCTAAATATTTTAATTTGTACTTTGTTATTTTAGCTTTTATAATGTGGAGAATTAAAATCTAATAACTTGTGTAAGTGCCTCACTTTTTGATTGGCTTATTTCGGTGACAAAATCATAATGGGGTTCAAATATGTAAAAGCAACTTAGGATTGAAGAAATTCTTTTTAAATGCTAATGGACCCCATTGTGAACTTCGAGTGCTTCAAGGAAGGTAGATTACTTGTCTTGACTCTTAATTAAAGAGAATAGTTGCACACACACACACACTTACATGCATTTCCATTACCCTTGCATTTGTGTTTCCATGATCATGCATTGCATTTCATCATGTGATATCTTGTTGTGTGCATGTTGTTTTATATGTGTTAGATTTCATTTGGTTATTTGGAGTAATGTGTCTTAATTTTCTATGATTTAAATGCTTTTCAAAACTGACTTTTATATGGTCTTGTGACCATAATTTTTTATTTAAAATTTCAAAATGAGTTTTGAAAGTTTCTAAACAAACTAGACACCCATACCTTTCCAACAGTATATTATTCGTACTATTTCATGACCATTTGGATTGATTTTGATATCTCCAAAGTGACCACTAAAACAGGGCATCTCTACTGTTTTCCAAATCTGACATTTGGTCACTCTATTGACCATACCTCTTTTTACAGACATTGAAATGACATTCCATAAAATGGAGTAGAAAGTAGATTTTCATACCTTTCCAACGGTATATTATTTGAAAGGTTTTAATGTCGTTTGGTCATGTTTTGAGTCGCTTGAAAATTCAAGTCACCGATCAAAATTCATGGCGACCTTTGTGGTGACCAAATCCTCTTGCCTCACTAGTCGCCACAACTTCTTTTGTGTGACCAGAAATCATGGCGACCAAATTCAGTCACCTTGATTAGTCGCCTTGAATGCCCGAAATTTTTTTTAAACCCTCCCAAAACGTCGTCACTTCATCTAGGGCTACTATATATATATATCTTATTCTTCCTAGCTCATTTTACACATCAAAAAATGAGATTGAAGTGAGAGAAAGTCATCCTCCAAAGTGACTTGCAAGAAAAGTAAGCAAGATTTGATTTTTATCTTCCAAAACACAAACACTCATCATCCTTTCATGATTCATACATCATCTAACATGTTCTAGGTATAATTTCTCATAGGTTTTCATTATTGCTCACATTACTTGTAGTTAGAACATCATATACATCTTTTCACATGTTCTTACTTTTCAAGATAGCATATTTATGATTTGACTAGTTTCAAGATAGCTTTTTTTTTATTTTTTTTATTTATTGTGTTTTGTGAGTTGGTTGTGATAGCTATTGCATATAGGATTTGATTTGCTCATATAGCTAAGTTGTATACATGTCATATAGCTACATGATATCTAGGAATGTCTTTGACATGTTCATCTATGCCTAAATAAGCTTAAATGTTTAACCTTGCATTTATGCACTTTGAATATTGCTCATATGCACTTTAGGTTGTTTATCTCTTCCCTATGAGAGTTAAGTCTTGTGACTACCGGTTTATAGTACTCAAGCACTTTAGGTCTAGAATCACTACTAGAGGCCCGTTGGGTAGTAGTGGTGGGTTAGTGACCGTATAGGGTTTGACGGTGGTCAACCTAGGTTGTAAACATCATTATAAGTAGTGGATTTGAGGACCGTGTGTAGCGCACATATCAGCCCGTGGTTTTTCCTTGTTGAAGGTTTCCACGTAAAAATCAAGTGTCATTTAATTTCCACATTTTACGCTTGATTGTAGTTTTTGACTAGACATGGGTTTTTGTTGAATATTGACTAATCAAGAAAAATCGGTAATTAACTTGATTAAAATCTATAACCCCACCCCCCACACCCCAAGAGATAATTAGACACGTTTTATATATATTTTCAACTTGTAAGCTTAAGAATTTTAATTACCGTTTGCCCAAAACAGAAACCATTTTATATTCATTTGTCCTTTATGTCTTTTATTTTTAGTCATTACATCTAATGTCAGCAACCGAACCCATTGCAAGAAGCCAAGTACGCATGATTTTATATTCTCTTTTGAAAATTTTGGTTGGTTGTACACTTGTACCACTAAATCTTGTTTTATATTTCAGCCCAAAGAAGTAAATGTCATTTACAGACCTCTATTTTGTTTTGTTTATATGCTTTTTGGCCTATTGTTCTATTTAGTTGTTTGTTAACTTTTATAGTTTTCCAGCAAAAAAAAAAAAAAAAAAAAAAAATCAATCTTGCGGCATAAGCATAGAGAGACTGGTGCGACTTTTCTGAATGCAATTACTTGAATGCTTGACAGGTTTTATTGTTTCGTTTCAATATTTCACTTTGATTGTTAGTTTATTTGTTATTTTAGTTATTAGTGTTTTATTTTTATTTTAGTTATTAATAACATGTTTCCTAAAAAACAACCATCTGAATTTGAAAAAAGAAAAAAAAGACAAAGATTGGAACAATTGACTCAGTCTTATAAGAGAGCTTTAGAAAAATTCCTTGCTAAAAATGTAGAGTCAGGTTGTTCACTTGAATCACAACACCCTACTCCTTATTTGACATGTCAACTCAATGATCATGATGCGAATGATATTAATGATAATGAAAATTTGGGTAATGAAATTGAAAATGATGAAAATCAACTCAATGATCATGATGCAATTGATATTAATGATAATGAGAATTTGGGCAATGAAATAGAACAATAAACTCCTCATTTGGATATTTATGATCCTAGAATTTGGGCAAACCTTGATAATAAAACAATTGATATATTAGTGGAAAAATGTCCTATTAGAGAACCCAATCTCATCTTTCCTTCGGATGGTAAAGCTGGACATTTTTCATATTCATATTATACTAAAAAATACTGAATTGAGACACTTAAGATAGGAAATGGTTAGTGTACTTAAAACATGTAGACAAAGTATATTGTTTTTTGTTGTAAGTTGTTTAAGTCAACGTATATGAAGAGTCTTTTAGCACATAAAGGACTTAATGATTGGAAGCATCTTAGTGAGAGGCTTAGAGAACATGAGAATAGTATTGAGTATATCACTAATATGAGCACTTGGATTGATTTACAAATCAGATTAAAAAAGAATGAAACAATTGATAAAAATGTACAAGAGAAAATTACAAAAGAGAAAAATGGTTGGAAAGAAGTTCTTATAAGATTCATTGATGTTGTGAAATATCTTGCTAAGCATAATTTGGCTTTTAGTGGAACCAATGAGAAAATTTACAAAGATAATAATGGTAACTTTTGGGTTTAATTGAAATGTTAGCAGAGTTTGATCCAATAATGTAAGAGCATATTTGTCGCATTAATCGTAATGAGATTCATTATCACTATTTTGGTCATAGAATTCAAAATGAGTTGATTTCTAGATTAACATCTAATATCAAAAGCGCAATCATCAAGAAAATCAAAGTGGTAAAATATCTTGCAGTGATACTTAATTGTACTTCCGATATAAGTCACCAAGAACAAATAACTTTGATAATACGATGTGTAGATATGTCAATTAGTACCATAAAAGTACGAGAGTATTTTCTACAGTTTTTAATAGTGGATGATACATCTGGAATGGGGCCTTTTAATGAATTACAAGTTGTATTATTAAACTTTTTTGGTCTTGATATTATTGATGTGAGGGGACAAGGTTATGATAATGGATCTAATATGAAAGGGAAACACCAAGGTGTGCAAAAAAAATTACTTGAAATAAATCTTAGAGCGTTGTACATGCCATGTGCTTCTCATAGTCTTAGTCTTAATCTAACCGTGTATGATATAGCTAACTCTTATGTTAAAGCGGTAATTTTTTTTGGAGTTGTTCAACGAATATATTCATTGTTTTTTAGTTCTACAAAAAGATGGAATTTTTTTCAAAATTATGTTGATGGCATAACTCTCGAAACATTGTCCACAACATGTTGAGAAAGTCGTATTAATAGTGTTAAAGTCATAAGATATCAAATTCCCAAAATAAAAGAAGCTTTGTTATTAAACAAATAGTGAAGTTGAAAGTTTAGCAAATGAACTTGAAAATTTTGAGTTTTTATTAGGCATGACTATTTGGCATGATATACTGTTTAATATAAATGTGGTTAGCAAAATTTTGTAATCTAAAGATATGTGTATTGATGTTATTATAGAACATTTGAAAGGGGTCATTTCTTTTTTTGAAAATTATAGAGAAAATGAGTTTACATTTGCCGTGATTTCCGCTAAAAGTATTGCATCTTATATGGAAATTGAACCAATTTTTGTTAAAAAAAAACGTCAAATTCATAGAAAGAAACAATTTGATGAGAATGTAAATGAGGATATAACGCAATAGGCTGAAGAATCTTTTAGAGTAAATTATTTTATTGTTGTAGTTGATATTGTTATTGCTTCTTTTAAGAGTAGATTAGAACAATTGCAAATATTTGAAGGTATTTTTTGGTTCTTATATGACTCGAAGAAGTTACTTTCATTAGATGATAATAAATTAAAATAATGTTGTGTAAATCTTAAATGTGCTCTAAAACATGATATATTTTTAGATGTTAATTCAAATGATTTATTTTCTGAATTGAGAGTATTACAAGTTGTTTTACCGAGAGAAAAAAAGACTCCCATTGAAATACTAGAGTTTGTAAAAGCTTCAGATTGTTATCCAAACATCAATTGCTTAAAGAATATTGTTGACTATACCTGTAAGGCTGTAATTGTGGCATCCGCAGAAAGAAGTTTTTTTAAATTAAAAATGTTGAAATCTTATTTGTGGTCAATTATATCACAAGAAATGGTAAATAAGTTGGCAATCTTGTGCATTGAAAATGAAATGTTGGAAAAGATTGAATTTAAAAATATTACTAATGAATTTGCTTCTCAAAATGTTAGAAGAATACATTTCCAATGATGGTTTGATACTCTTTACCTTGTTGTGATTTTATTTTATCTTTAACGAATTAATCACTTTCGGGTTAAATATATGAAAACAGGTTTTATATAGTATATATATTGAAAAAATTATGAATATGCACGAGGGGTCCATTTTTTAGATTTTAGCCCTAGGCCTCTAAAAAGTCAGGACTGGTTCTGTGACTGCCTCCAAAACCACCAGACACTCTCAACCCTTATCTGTCCAATGTTGGCAAGTCTTAGCTGATTAATGCTCTGGTTCGCAAAAAGGAAGTTGCACTCACATCAAAGAAGCCATGTTGATGATATTCATTTTGTTGTTCTTGTTTCGGTTTGTTTAATTGAAGTTGCTTTTTCATCTGTGATTAAATTCAACTATGGTTTTTGCAGGGAAGACTCAATAAATCATTTCTTGGTAAACAAAAGTTGGTACATTGAGAATTTGCCTGGTTATGGGTAAGCTCTGTTCTCTTCTTGTATTTTCTTTTCCATGTGTACATCACTATGGTAGTTTAGTAACTAAATGATAAAATTCTGCTTTTTATTCACTGCTCTCATGCTTTTTAGTAACTAAATGATAAAATCTTGGTAGTTTAGTCACTGCTCTCATGGTTTTTGGGTTTGTCTACTGTGTTCAGATACCGATGAATTTTGTTTTCACAGAGTGCAACAAGATGAAGGTGAGCAAAGGAAGAAGGCCTGACGGAACATTCGAAGTTTCCAGGGGCTGATTAGAGAAAACTATGATAAACATCCCCCATGGATCATGACTAGTAGTGTCACTGGTTTGGGCAGAGATGAGCTTCTTTTGCATGTCACAGCTAAGGAACTACTGATTCTAATTTTTCGGCTACACTTTCCGGGTTTTGCCACACTACCATGTCAAAATACTTGTAGAAACCATAATGATTGCTCCAGTTTAACCATCCTCCTACATTAAATTTGCAGCCGAAGAAAAAGAAGTAAAAGTGGGCTAGAAAATACATCAAAATAGAGAGAAAGGAAACAACATATATGAATGATGAGGAAAAGCTTAAGAAGTGTGCTCGGCTCTACACTGGAAAGAGTTCCGGGACTCGAAAGAATTTGACATCATTGACCAATCCGACATGATCATCTTCTGGGGTTTTGTATCTGGCGTACAACATCAACTCCTTGTACAAAGCAGAGAATGGTGTTGTTGCTGCTGCCTTTTATGACCAGAATATGGCTGGTCTGCCTCCTGAAATCAAAAGACGAGGACGAGGACCCCCACAGAGAGACCAACCAAAAACACAAACAGGAACACAGCAATTCTACAAACAACACAAGGAAGCAGTTGGGGCAACATTTAAACAAAACAAATGCAGCCAGTTTGATTCGAGCAGTCAGAGACCAGAAGAATGATCACATCCAGATATAAAGAGACTTCATCTAAAGTCTAGATGATAACAAAGTGTGAGCCTGAGGTCAAGCAAGCACTTCACATTTCACAACATCAAGAATCATACAGCAAGCTGTTTTGAAGAGAACCACATGAAATTAAGATGAGATCAATCCAAAATTGGCTATTGCTAACATTTCAATTCTCCAAATAAACCTTTCACAAAAGTGAAAGAATATCTCTAACAATTGTTGCTCACTTTTCATGTATCTTCTAAAGATAATAATTCAAACTTGCCAAACACATTGAAAGAATTAGCATCCATTAGCTAGTTTAGAACATGTGTTATATGATTGATATAAGAAAATATTCAAAGACTTACAAAAATTCCACAAAAGGTTGAACAAAGCCGATCCAAGATTATTCTACTGTCTCTTTTCCTGCAAATCCAAGTCTACCAAGAAGCCTTCTTGATGCCCATCAACATACCTTGAGAAGCTAAAGAGCGAAAAACGATACGAGACATACGAAACTTCTCATAAACAGCACGAGGGCGGCCAGTGAAAATACAACGGTTTCTCACTCGAGTAAAAGAACTGTTCCTTGGCAACTGGGCCAACTTACAGAGAAATTTCTCTCGCAACTCATTAGGAAGATCTACATCTCTGTGGAGAGCTTTGTAGAGCTTTCGCTTCACCTCGTACTTGGCAGCCAACAATCTGCGCTTGTGATCTTCTATATTACGCTTATCCGCCACCGTACTCATTTGCCTCCTACTGCATTTATAACAAAATTAAAAATCACCATAAAAAAATCTAATTGAAACAATTGCAGAAAAAAAGAAGAAAATAAATTACCAGAAATTCACGCACTGAGACGCCAAGCTAGATAACTTCTGCTGGCAGAGAGCCATGGAGCCTGAGATTTATCAGCTGGTTAGAGAGAGGAAAAGGGTTTTAGGGATTTCTGAAAAATTAACCTAAACTAGTCAATTATAATTTAGAAACATGTTGCTGGGTATTTTGAAAAGACAGTAAAATCAATTCATGTTATCTTCAAAACCCGTCAAGGAATCAACACGAAAGTCACAAACAAAAATGAAACCAAAACAACCCACGGAGAGAGAGAGAGAGAGAGAGAGAGTGGGAGTAGTACCTGTTGGAGACGCAAAGAGATTCGAGACGACTAACCGAAGATGTGTCTATGGAGGCAATCGGCAGCGACTGGCGAAGGAAGGCGTGAACTATCAACGACGGCGAGAAGGTGGAGACGGTGAAAGAAGGGATCAGAGATTCAGAGAGCAAAGCTAAGAAAAAGGTCTGCAAACAAAACCCAAAACCAAATGATGCGGGTCTGAGTATTTGGGGCGCGGGTATGAACCCGCACCGCATGCGGGAAGATAAGGGTAGGGTCCAGTGGACCCGGCCCATTTTACCAACACTAAAAATAGTTTTGTGATTGATGTTTATTTACAAAAAGTAACGATATTTACACCTTTCAAAAACTGTATATACTACCCAATTTAGTATATTTTTTAAAATTACTTAAAGGACTAAATAGTTTGTAAGTACATACAAATAATTATTAATTGGTTTTATATCAATCCTTTGTAAAAAAGAAAAAAGAAGTTTCATATTAATTTTTTGATTTGATAATAAAAATCTTTCTATTTTATCAAACCTTAACTTCTATTTTAAATATTAATTTCAATTTCTTTTAAGGAATACAAATTATTTGAGTTGACAAACAATTTACTGCTATAATTGAGTGAAACAAATATCAATACCAACAATAAACTTTCTTATGAATAATTGTTATTTAAAAATATATATATATATATATTAGGAACAAAAGAATTGAGATACACTGTTGTGTTGAGAGCCTCTTTTTATATAAAGAATTTTAAAAAAAAAAGTTTTAATGAAATGAAAAGAAATTTTTTTCATACAATTTTTTAGTAACATCAAATGTTTTTGCAAGATTTAGAAATTATTTTTTTTAAAAGAGAAATTATTTATTTAAATAAAAAATATATAAAATAATAGAATTTTAAATAAATCTAATTAGATAACAAAATAGTAGGGTATGCTAACAAAAATATGATACAATAAAATTAAAGAAATTGTATTTTTAACATTAAGTGAGGTTTATTTACGAACTGGAAATTTTTAAAATATTTTAGAGGTGTATTAACGAAAGGGATGTACACACAGTTTTTAAAGGGTATCAATATTGCCACTCTTTACAAAAGTATATATAATATTAAGTGGGTTGTAACGAATATATATATATATATATTTTTTTAAAAAAATTAGGGTGTAACTATAAATTAATTTTTAATTTTTTTACATATATACAAATTAAAACATTTTGAAAAAGGAAAAAAAAAAAAAAGGGATGCACTTGTGCACATACAATTTTGAGAAAATGTTAAAATCATCCTTGTTAGTTATAAAATTATCAATTTAATCTAAAAGGATACAAAATTAGGCAAAATAGAATATTCTAGATTTTAATGCTTCATTTACTATCAAAATAATCCTTCTTATTTTAATTTGTATCAAACTAGTCTCACAAAACCATTACCATTTACCCATTTTGTTAAATTTCTTTGAAAAAAAATCATTATACTATTGCGTATGCCTATGATACTTGAAAACTTAACTGCCCATGAATTTTTTTTTTTTAATATTATAAAAATACTTAAAAAAAAATTTACAAAAACTTATAAAAACATTCCTATACAATTACTAAACCAAACAAAAAGGTCCAAAGGGACTATCTTGATAAAACTTGAAATAATAAGGACTCGGAATTTTTTTGATGTAGATTGTAGATAAAAATAACAAGGACTGAATTGATAATTCTTTTAATATTAAGGATGATAATGAAATTATACCTACAATAATTTTTGAGGGGAGTGAATATTGATACTTATTTTATTTCCAAATATGTATCCCTTTTTTATATATACTAGGTTTTGGAGCACATGTTTGCATGTGCTTAAATCAGTATTTGAGTTTCATATTTACAAATATAGATATTCTTGAAAAATAAGAAATGTTAATATAACACATACAATTTTAGTTCATGTAAATGTTATTACATTAATATAACACCTTGAGGAAGTTTTAAACTCATGTGGATGATTTAATGATTTTTCTATTTGACCAGAAACCACCGCTTGGATTTTTAAATTTTTTTTTTTTTTTTTTTTACTGCATTTTACTTTATACACATCTATTGTATAATCCACATGCAAGTCATAAAGTTTCACACAAATTACATTTTCACCCCTGTATAATTCTCTTTTCTTTTTCAACACATTAAATACATAAAAAATTATATTTTCATTCCCAGTCCATTTTACAATTTAAAATAATAAAAAATCCTTACTATATAGTCCATGTTGTGTTACTATTATTAAGATCTGTCTATTAAGTAATTATACAAACTTGAAGGATTGTATTTGTCAATCAACGTTCAATGCAAATCTAAGGGATGCTATAATTGAAATCTTGCTAAACTCTATCTAGTAAGTAATTTTGTAAACTTTAAGGGTTGTAATTGTAATTTTACATTTAAAGAAATTAAAAGAAAAAGAAAGGGATGCTATAATTACAGCTGGCTCTTCACTCTTTTATATATAGTATAGATATACAAAATATGTACATATCAGATTGATGATACCATATACAGTATTTTTTTTAATTTTTTTTTTGACTGCCTACCATATACAGTATTTTAATATCTAATAAATTTTTCAAAATCTAACTAAATTTGAAGACAAAAGAGTAAAAAAAAAAAAAAAAAAAAATTTAAAAAAAACCTAAATTTGAAGAAATCCAATATATGTTGAGATAAAAACTGAGATGAAGCGTTTTGTTTTGGTGTAGGGCGCTTCAGATTTCAGAACTTGAATTCAATTCATGGCTTCTTCTTCAAGGAAATTGGCTGCCATTGTATCTTCCATTGCTTCTTTTATATATTTCTTTCTCATTATCTTCCAAATCCCTCTTTTCAGGTACTGTTTTTTTTTTTTTTTCTTCATATAATCTCTCTTAATAAAAGGAAAAAAAAAAAAAAAAAAAACACAGATGCACCACACATCTCTAGGTTTTCTTTCTTTCTGTCCTTTAATTTTTTTTATTTTATTTTATAGAATTGATTAGTTCATTAATACAATTGATTATTAACTTTCATGTAAGTTATCAATATATATATATATGGGATTCTGTTTTCATGATTTAATTATGAGGGATCATATAGTATCTTGCTATTGAGCATCACTGTCATGATGAACTGTATTCACCTTAATGATTACTATTTCTTGAAAAATTTATCAACTATATTTAAATCCTTCAATTTCAATTCTAAAATAAGATTTACATAGCTTTAATAAATCTGTAGAGTGGCATTAATATCTAAATTTTGCAGGTATGGAGCAGAACATCATTCACTCATTAGGTTTTTGAAAGTGCATTAATTTGCTGATATTGTTTATAGAATTTTCAAACATATATTACTCCTCATTTAATAGCGTTTTTAGTATGGTTTGATATACTTTTAATTAGAGTAGCGTTAGATATCTCATATTTTACATCTCGCTTGCATTCCAATCAATGATTGATGTAACATTTAAGAGTACTTTATAGAATTAATAAATTACTTTTTTTTAAAAGTAATTTTGTAGAGAATCCACTTGATCTAAATATATTTTTGTTTTTGAGATTTCAATAATTGAAATAGTATGTTTTGTTTGTCTTGGTTGACAGAGTACCATGTAGAATAGGAATATGCAAAACACCTATAGAGATGGCCTGTTCTCAGATGATTGCAAGTGAAATCTTCCCTGTATTTGTAGTGAAGGCTCTTCTTTATCCAGGGGCCTTTGCAAAATCTGTAATGCAGAGCACACCCTTGCCAGGCTACACCAAATTGTTGAAGTTTTACAATTTCACCAATGTCAAAAAGTCGCCAGCATATGATCTCCACAGGCTTGAGGTTTTTGTATCTGTCTATGTTTACTTCATCTTCTTCACAACAATGTTTGATAACATGTATAAGATACTGAATGTGTTTTTTATTTTATTTTATATATTTGTAGAACAGATGATAACTTGTAAAACAAGTTATTGTATTGGTAAAATATTTGCTATTAAATGCTCACTTAACATGGAATGTTAATGGGAAAAGCAACTAAAAAGTGTCCAAACTATATCAACTCAAGAAGCTTTAAGTTATAAGCAGAACGAATGATTAATGATTCTAAAGTACAGGATCCTGGATTTTCACACCTTTGTTGCTCGAATCCCATTTTGTGAATTATTAATGAAACAATATATATTAAGCCAGAGTCAAATCTCATTTCATTTTTGTTTGTGTTTTGACACCAGATTCTTGCAGGAAGCTACTTGTCTGTGGCAGGAGCAGTTGTAGGTCTGATAAGAGCAGGAAGAATGAGCCTGTTTGGGACACTTCTAATTGTCTGGGGCTTTGTAAAAGAAGTCGTTTTCAGAAAACATGGTTATTTAACCTCCAAAAAAACAACTTATATGTACCCAGCCATGTCACTGGCTGTGCTTTGTGCATTCTTGTCTATAAGAAGAGATGTCAGGAAGATCATTCGTTGCTTCAAATCTAGCCGTTCTGTCACAAAATCCCTACGATCGAAAGCAAAACATGCATGAGTTCAGGCTGCTAGAAAAAAAAAAACTGAGAATTACTGAAACCTTACTAACAATTGGAATACATAATCTTTAAATGTATGCTAAGAGTCTTCTCTACCGTGGATATATTCTATGCTAATTTTTATCATTTAGTGAATTCTTTGTACGTAGAATTGATTTCTCTGTATATCATGTTGGTTACCGACCTGAAGCTTAGATTTTAGAGTGGTTTCAAAAGTAGTGGGAGCTAGTTGGCTTATTTTCTCTACAAATTAAGGGGTTTGGCAAGCAAAATAATTACCAAGCATGTGAGCACTTGCCCATATTGTCTCTTCTTCCAATTCAAAGGTTGGATTGTGTTACCATATCTGTCCCTAGATTTCATTGAAAAGTTGGAAATCAATGGGTTCTTGATATTATTGTTATATAAAGTGGAAATGCTACTCATATTGGATGAAGAAAATGTGAATCACGAGGTATTGATTCCTCTATGAAATTGTGGTTTATAATGGATAGTAGGCAAGACAATATATATAATGTGCAGATTGCATTCACATGAAGATTTGATTGGGACAAGCTGACAAAGCATTCACCATCAAATTGACACTAAAAAATGACCTCATGTCTATTGCATCATGTATATTCAAGATATAGAATGTTCACTACCACTCATGATTATAAACTTCTAGAAACTTTTAGATCATTAGCATCTTTACAATTTAACTTCCTAATACAGTATTTTCATTAAATCAAAGCCTTTCACAAGAATCAAAAAATCAAAATCAAATTTCAACAATGTCAAACAAAAATACAAGACTTTTAATTTTATTATGCAAAATAAATTGATTTAGATGTTCTATCCATCAAATTCAAACACATGTCAAAGAACAATACCCAGTGTGGTTTGATGGCAGATGTTGTCCATTCAATATGGTGGATGTCTCATTTTCTTGTTCTAGTTGTCAAACATAATATATATATATATATATAGATTTTCTATTGCCTGTTCGTCCTGACAATAAATATATCAAGACGAAGAATGTGAACCATTAGATTTACATACTTTGACTCAAAGTGTATGTACTTGTCAAAATTTTTCCATAATCCATGGTTCATATTTTTCATCATGATATATTTATTGTCAGGACAAACTAATAATATAAAGACTATACATATATATATATATATATTAAAGTAGGTAAATAATATATGACTATTTGACTATTTGACGAGACGAGGTTTTCCATTAAAGTCATGGGTTCAAGTAGAGGGGACCCTAGTTAGATTCGGTTCTGATTCTCAGTTATAAACCATCGGTTTTGGTTCCGGGGGAACCATAACCGGAATCAGAACCTCCTAGAGGAAGGTTTCCGAGAGGAAGGTTTCGGTTCCGGTTCTTACATTTTCGGTTCCGGTTCGGTTCCATGTGGTCATGTCTAGGATCAAGTTGTGTTTCCGAATTATTAGTTTAATTGTTAAAAAATAAAAAATAAAATAAAGGACTATACTTGCAAACTCATATAAGTCATAACCCCGTTCATAAACAAAGATTTTACTTTGATGAAAAGTGAAGAGTAATTTTAGCACAAGACTGAAGGCATGTGCTTGCCCATGATGAGGCCCCTCAAAACCCGACTTGAAAATTCCACAAAAGGTAAGAGAAAGAGACAAAAATATGTGTTCTTCATTGATTTCATTGTTCATAACTTGAACATGAAATTACAAAGTGAGATGTGAAGTTGTGAACACAAAGCATAAAGATTCTTCTCCACTTGCTGCTCTAATTGCTGGTCCATTAGAGAATGATTGGTCATAAAAAAAATCCAGAAACTTGGAGGTTTTGTTTCTTCACTCCCTTTCTAAACCCCACTTGCTATTAGTGATTTCATATTCATGTTGGATTCTATTTGATTTTTGATTGCGTTATAGAAAAATAGAAGATAGAGACAGATATCTGGGTTTTAGAGTTGGGTTTTGCTTTTGTTTCTCAAACATGGAGGGGGATTTTTGTTTTTAATTTATTTTAATTTCTAGGGCTGGTTGTCTCTTTTGGGAGAGAATTTTGACAACCCAGAATAGATTTTGCAATTTTTTGAGTTAGGTTTTTGTTTGTAGGGTTTTGGATTTTGAAACCCAGATCAAATTTGGGCTTTTGAGGTCTGAAAAGTGTCTATCTTCAAATAGCTGCTAGTGTTTTGGAGGTGGGTTTTAGTATTTAGAGGTTTTGTTGTTTGAGCTATCAGTTTGCAATGGGAAATTATTCTTTGTTATAGGTGGGTTTTGCAGAAAGAGGCTGATATGTGATTTGGTAGAGTCTGGTTGGTTGGCTTAAATTGGTTAGATTGGAATACAAGATGTTTGATAGAAGCTTGGCAGTTTCTGTTCACTCATTGGATTACCCATCTCATATATTGGGTTTTGTAAGTAGACATAGAACTTTCTATAAAACAAGGCTGCAACCGGTTCTAGCTACACGCCCGTCATCAGTTCTCTTACACACAGATGACAGTGGAAAGTTTCTAGAATCTAAGAATAAGTCTGATTCGGATACAGCTTCATTAGGCAGTGATACTTTACTTAAGCAAGCAAATACAATTGGTATAATCGGAGGTTTATCAGTTGATTCTACTTTGAATTTTTCGAGGAAACTTGTTCAACAGAGTGATGGAGAAAATTGTCCACCCTTCGTGCTTTGCTCTGATCCTGTCTTAAGTAAGGAGTTATTGTTGCATGAGAGGAATTCTTTTCCTTCTATCAGTGGTAAGAATGAGCATGCACAATTGAATCCCACCTTAATCGTGGAGAATCTGCGGAGTAAAAGAGCTTTTCTTGAGAAATCAGGAGCTCAATGCATAGTAATGCCTTGTCATATCTCTCATACTTGGTATGATGAGGTTTCTAAGGGATGTTCTGTTCCTTTCTTGCACGTGGGTGAGTGTGTTGCCAAGGAGCTCAAGGAAGCAAAGCTGAAGCCCCTTGAAGCTGGGAGTCCTTTGCGGATTGGGGTTCTTGCCACGAATGCAACTTTAACTGCAGGGTTTTACCAGGAGAAATTGCAGCGTGAGGTAATTTCATTCTGCGATTCATAAGTGTTTGTTTCAGATTGTCTTGCCACAAAAAATTCTGGTTATGGTGTGATCTAGAATATGTTGACTGATAATTCTGTTTCATGCTAAGAGATTGTATATGACTTGAAAACAAAAATTACATAAAAGAAGCATTTCATTCAACTAGAACCAAGAAAGGAAAAAAGAATTTGGCTATAGACAACATGGTGCCATGTCTTATTGGTATTCTTTGAATAGAACTTTGAGTTAGCATTAATTATCATCTTTTTATAAAAATTTGTAGAGCATAAAAGAGAGGAAGATATTCAAGTGTATAGGACCATGAGACCATCTAAGCTCAGCTGGCATTTGCCTTAAATACTCTCATCAGATGGCATTTTGAAAGAATGCATTGGAATGAAATAGGGATCGAAAAAATTGAGTTGGCAAAGACCAAAATAAATGACAAATAAAGAATTAAAGATAGTAAAGAAAATGAAGGAAAAACTTGAAGTTTCTAAAGGTTCGCACCTCATAAGTTTTTCAGTTTTTTTCGTTGTTCTCACTAGAGTTTTAAAAGATTTATACCTTCCAAAAGAAGGCTTATACCCTTGTATGCTTTGGCCTATTAGGCATTCGAGTAATGCAGATTGTAGACTAATATAACCTTCTTTCTGCCTTATATGAATTTAGTTTAAATTTTCTAGCAATGATAGATAGCCTGACTGTGCAGTCATTTCTTTCTCTTTTATATTTATATTTTGTATAGAATTGTAATTATTCTCTCATATAACATAGAAGTAAAAAATCAGAAGGCTTACACGTCATGCCTTTGATGCTTAGGTTGATCTTGCTAGGTGGTAGAAACACCTCATCCCTTGTTACATTCCATTATTCCAAGCTCTTTTCTTCCTATTTTTGTTAGTGGTTTGTTTGATTACCGTGTATAAATAAAAACCCATGCATATTTTTTGAATCGTTTAGAAGGTTGGGTGTAAAAATCAACTGTTACAATTTACTTCACAGTCTTATAAGCTCATTATATTATATAATTCCCTAAACATAGTTACGATAGCAAATCAGCAAATGAGTACTTTGATAGGAAGCAAATCAGTAGGAGTTCATTTGCACTTTATTGAATTTTTTATGCAGTTAATAACTTGTTTGGTCTAATGCGGTCGACAATTCCAAATTCAATATTGAACTGGTGATTTAAGTTGGAGGCTTTTGGATGAAAATAACTAAGACATAATTTTTATAAGATCACTTGTAAAAATTATGTCTTTAGTTTCAAAATATATAAAAACTCACACAACTAGGCTGTAGAGAGAACCTTGTAAATTTCCTATACACCTAGAGCAGTATTCATACTTTCCTAACTGTTGTCATGCATTCTGGTGTTGGATGCAGCTTGTACTTGTTATATTCTGATAAAAAATTATTAAGATATCAATTAAATGAAGTTCTAATTGCTGGGTTTGAAGTATATATTAACATGATTATTTACGGCCCTGTCTTGTTGTTTTACAAGCACTGCTTGCACATTCTTTAGCAAACGTTATGAGCATATGAAGTCTACAGCTCCAAAGTTGATTCTTTTAAATTGACTTCTTCATTTCTTTTATCCAGTTTTAATCATTTTCTTATTTGGCTTTCTGCAATATTGTTTAAGAAACTTATTCCTTATAACAATTTGTGTCATCACCTTTTTTGTTCAGGGTTTTGAGGTTGTGCTACCAGATAAAGCAACCATGGAGCATACGGTGATCCCTGCAATAGATGCTTTAAGCAGAAAAGACATGGAAGGTGCACAAAATTTGTTGAGAATAGCACTTCAGGTACTATTGGTAAGGGCTGTGAACACTGTCATCCTGGCCTCTGATGATATGCGGGATCTTTTTCCTCGGGATGATCCTCTTCTTAGGAAATGCATTGATCCAATGGATTTATTGGCCAGGTCAACTATCAAGTGGGCACTATCTGCTGATAAAGGTACATAGAATGCTGTCATTCATCTATATAAGTTTTGTAAAATTTTATTGTTAATGTAAATGTGTTAATACAAATATTATGTGAGGGGGTTTTCAGTGGTTAAAAGGTAACCCCTATATTGATATGTATTCCTTAAAGATTAAATGGTGTAAAAGTCTTCATTACTTTGGATTATATTAGAACGTCTTTATTTCTGTCATTATATTTTCTTTATGCTGCAAATGTTACAAGTTCAAAACTAATCGTGTTAACCTCAAGGGGTTGGCCTAGCGGTAAGGGCGAGTATGTGATGTGTGGTTAGGCGCAGGGTCATAGGTTCGATTCCCCCTAGTGTCAAATTCTTAAGGCTAGGAAGTAAAGGAGGTAATTCCTTTGTGAGTTCATTAGGCCCAGTGTGGAAGCCGCCCTAGACTAGCGTAAGGGATTAGTCGAGGTGTACGAAAGTTGGCCCAGATACCCGTGTAAAACAAAAACAAATAACTAATCGTGTTTTAAGTTGAGATTTTTCAATGATGATCTTGAAGCGTATAATAATACTCTTTGAAGCCAATCTTGTACTTGGTCTGATTACTTCATTTGTGTTGCATCTTTATCATTTCTGTTTGTCTTCTCAGCATCTTCAGTTTTTGCCATAGAATTCTTAGAATCATACATATTTTTCTTCTAGATTATGTGCCTATATTTTGCTGTCCTAGCTACTCTGTCCCAGCAGCCAGAAATCTTTGGATCGAGAGAGTTTTTTCTATTTGCAATAATCTCTATAAAATTAATAATGTTGGGACTATATAAAATCTATTAATTAATCGATAACATCACTGAGAATCTTTCGATACAAACAACTTCAAACAACTTTGTAGCAATACGAGAATTTAACATTTTAAGTGCATTACGAAAAATCGGAGACTAGACTTGAGTACAAATTACACCAAAAAAAAAAAAAAAAGATTTTCATATCAGATTACAAAACAGAAACAGAAACAGAAAAGGAAAAAAAAAAAATTGAAACTAATTAAGAGGGTGACAGTACAATGAGGTGGAAAGAAGACATTCTAATCAAAGCTTTGACACGGAAAAGTTACAATGAGGTTGGAATTGGATCCCTTTTGAGCTCTTCCGACAAGTGTGGATCTACCCCAAAAACAATTATGCGTTCCATCACATTGTTGAAATCAAGGGGAAGCTTCTCAAGGCTTGGGCACCTAAGTACCATCATTTCCTTCAGATGGGGAAATGGCAATGGTTTCCAATAGATGCTCTTCAAACGTCTTAGATTGTGTAATATCAAACATTCGAGTTTAGCAAATGGATTCAGGCTCTCTATCTCCTCCTTAACTTGACCACATTTTTCAACACTGATTACTTCTCCCATATCACCACAATTCATTATGCTAATATTCTTAAGGTTTGGAGCAAACACAAGCCATGTTGCATCCCTCAATTTATTGCATTCATATAATATCACTTTGCCAAGGCTGTGGAAACAATGAGATTCTCGTATTTTTTGTATTTCTACTAGACAATAATCAATCTTCAACTCTTCCAACCCTGAACTATTAGTTCATCGACATGTTTCATACCTGTTAAAGATGAAACAGCCAATGATTCCTCCAACCCCTCAAGTTGTAGAAATTGAGTACAACTATGTAACTTTTGGGATTTCAAAAACTTTCCGAGAGCGCAAGAACCTTTTAAATGGATGCTCAATGCCTTTAAATATTTCAAACAAAGTAATTCCTCTACCAAATATTCACCACCACCGAATAGAACACTATCTTCCGATGAAAACTGAACGAAATTCAACAATCTAAATACATGTAACTTTGCAAAACTCGATATCAATCTCTGTGGAACACAATGGAGAGAAAACATATTTTCCAAGTTCAAACATCTAAGATTTGCCATTGCCTTTAACTCCTCCGGTAACTCTTTTATCTTGGTACCTGATAGATCAAGAGATTGTAGAGAAACCAATCTTGAAATTCCCAATGGAAATTCAATCAAACCATTAGATGACAAGTTTAACACCTTGAGAGAAGGCATAAACCGAAAGAAGACATTATTGATCATCTGTAAACTATTTTCGTTAAGAAACAAAGTTGAAAGATGAGGGCATGAAGGGATCTTAGATAAATTCTCAATTCGATTTCCCATCAATGACATCCTCTTCACCCCTTCACATTTTTCAGTCTCTGGTGCTTCAGTTAATCCAACACTTGTTTGAACCAAAAACTTTCCTTTCTCCTTTTCAATTTCACATGCTATCCATAAAGCCATATCTCAAATCACATCATACATTTTTAAACGATCATCATCTTTCTCTTCCAACAAACATGCACGAAGAAGATCACCAATAATGGAGTAGCCAGCTTCATATTCATCAAAAAACCCCTCACCAATCCAACAATCTATCAAGTCTCTTATTTTAATTTTATAGTCTTCTGGAAACAAACTACAATATAAGAGACATGATCTAAGTGTGTCACTAGCTAAACTATCGTAACTGAATTTTAAAAGTGAATAAACCTCTTTGTCCATACCTGAAAATTTGAAGGCTGATTTCTTTAAGACTTGAATGGCGTGGTTCCACTCTTTAACTGTCTTCTTACAATCCATGGCTCGACCAATTGTAATGAGCGCAAGTGATAAGCCACTGCATTCTTTGGCTACAAGTTGGGCTACTTGAAGAATATCAGGATCATTGTCGAGAGTTTCTCTTCCGACCTTCATTCGAAATAATTTCCAAGCTTCTTCGTGTGCTAGACACTCCACTTTAAATTGCTTGTGAGCTTCCATGTGACCGCAGACCTCATTAAAACGAGTTGTAAACACTATCTTAGATGAAATTTTGGGGCTTGGCAGTGGAACACCCACTTTGATTAAGTCAACTCTCTCCCATATATCATCCAGCAGTAATACAGATCTTTTTTGGCTCAAGACCTTGAAGATATCCAAAGCTTTTTCTTCGAGTCTTTTAGTCTTCCACGAATCGTCCCACAAACCTATCTTTTTGCCGATAGTTTCTTGAATCATCTCAAGCTTCTGGTCTTTGGACACCACTACCCAAATCACAACATCAAAACCATTCGTGGTATCAAGAAAATTGTTGTTGATTTGGGTTAATAAGGTAGTTTTTCCGACTCCCCCCATGCCATATAGCCCAATAATTCCCACTTGTTCGTCTCCAAGACAAGTCCAAACTTTGTCAAATGTTGATTGCAGGCCGACTATTGTTGGATGAATAGGCATTTCATCAACTGGATCTTCTGGCATCTTCTCAGCCACTTTTTTGAAGTCTGCTTCACTCTTTAAAGTGGTCACAACTTGCAGCATCTTGTAAACTCTTTTGCCGAACTTAAAGCTTGACTTGCAGTTGTTGGAACAGTAGCCTCCAAGACATAATTTCTGAGTTTGTTCATCTTTGAGCTGCTGCAATTCTTCAACTTGGTTCTCTGCAGCTTGCACCCTTGAAAGCCAGCCTTGAACTTGATCCGTCCGTTTCATTTTGAGTGATTGTTCATCGACGATAACCCTCCTCATCACATCATTCCTTGTATGGATTAATTTTTGTAATTCAGATTGCAAGCGAACAAGATTATCCTCTAGCTTGCTTATATAGGATGCATTACTTATAAAGCATTGGATGCAACTAGAGAAAATAGCATTACATGAGATTGAGACTGACCAGAAGTTACCCATTATCTTGTCTAAGATTTTAATCAGGAGATGAAGAAGAAGGGACAAAGTGTAGCAGATAGGAGAGTGATGAATTATTGAAGGAAATTGGAATGCAAAAGTTGAAAAAGACAGAGGGCCATAGCCGATGGGTACATCAAAGTCAAAGTGAAATTATGTAGAAGAAAGGAATAACTAAAAAGTCAAAGTGAAATTATGTAGTTTCAGACTTTGAGAAGATGGAGAAAATTATGTGGCAATTTGTTGCCCACGTAGCAGCAAGCATTTAACTGGGAGTCTCATCTCACCACTTACATGCCAGAAGGAGCATCTCACCCTACAGGGCATCTCACCAATTAAATGCTAGAAGGAAAATTATGTGGCAATTTGTAAACTATTGTGGACTGATTTTATGACAATAGTGAGATGGAGCCTTTGTTTTAGATGGAGAGACCGAGGCTTGAACACATCGGGGTTCCATTGATTGGGGCTTGAACACATCTGGGCTTGAAGAGATTTGGATTCCAGATCTCTTCAAGCTTTTTTTATTTATTTGGTCAGATACAGACAATCTGAAAGACATTTCATCAACTGTGGTTGTGTAGTCAAGCACCATGTGAACCCCTTTCAGGCCTATTCAGTGCGAAGCATACAACCGAATGAGAGTAATCCCACTTCATACACAAAAAACACAAAGAAAATAAAAGACAAGATTCAACAGTACTGCCAGATACTACTTTATGTTAATTAGGCTGATCAAAGACTCAGAACAACTCAAAACCCTGTAATAATTGATCCAGAGACGAAAAGACTGCATTTATGACTCAAAAAAAACACAAAACCATGACAGTTAAAGATTCACTAGAGGTATGCTGATCAATACGAGCCTCGTGTTGACAACTAAGCATTGATTTCAGGAACTGAATAGAGTCTGAGCATAGAGGTTATACGGATTACGAATGAAAAATATTCTGGACCTCTAATTCTCTGAAGACATACATGATTTTGTAATCTTCAGAAACCACACAGCCATTATACATTAAAGCATCTATAAGACTCTTTTCTTGATCAGACAAAAAGAGTTACCTTTATTCAGAGTTCACGGGCTGTGGAACAGCCAACAAAGTTGAGGAAGAATTTCTTGATTAATGGAAGACATCTTGTTGCTCCTGGTCAAGAAAATCATTATTTGCAGTTCCATCTGGATTCAATTGACCTGGTATTGAAATATTGCTGGTTAAATCAAAGAACTTGTATATCCGATTTGCTTTGATTGCTGTGAGAACTTGTCGCCATAGAAGAGAGCTTGTACAGCTAGTTCAAGCTTCAAAGGCTTAAGAATCTTCGATTCATGAGCAGAGTTATTATATATTCTACTTCAGTCAAACTTCCAAAATTTCACAAATAAATTTCCAAAATTGTATATAAAGTATAGATATCCTCTAATCTGAAATTTATATATGATATATCAATATAAATCCCTCATATAATAATAAATAAATTCTAAAATTTAGAACAATAGCAATTACCTCCACAAGCAAAATTTCGACCATCAATTTATCTGTAAAATTAAATGCTAAACCTGTTATATTGATTGTAAGAACTCCAAGATTTCAATGGGACTTATAAAATTGCATGTTAATTTCTGAAATTGAACATTATATTTTTTATATTGATAACAGGAAAGGCTAAATTATGAGTATCAATTTAAATATATAAAATTATGATAAGAACTCACACCTTCATTAAAATTTTCTGATCTTTTTTCTATTCAATAAGAGTAATCGTTTCAACTTCGTTATTGACTCGACCGTAACTGTAATTAACCAAAACTAAACATACATAGAAATGAAAGTACAATTTTATTGTCAATTAGATCATCCTGTAAGCTCCTCCATCAAGCCCTGTTGGTCAACGAAGGATATGGTTAGTTACGGTGAATACAATAAGTTTCAGAAGTCTCAATTTACAAGACAATCAAACAAAATCAAAGGGCAACCAACCCGCGATATGTACAGCTCTGCATCAGTTCGTTTGAGAAAATGCATTGAGTGACGTGCAAAATTGGCTGCCTTGTCACTTACTACTATTCCTTCACCAACATCATCAAGTACTCTCACCTTGATGTAGGGGTCTTTTGGTGGCACCATATCCTGCCAAAAACAATAATTATCGGTATGAAAATCTAGGTAATGAGTTCAAGAATCGAATAAACTAATGCTCCTTAAAAGGCCATATATGTTTTACTTTTCACTTTACGTGAATTTTGCTTCAAAACCTTTTCAAATATATTTATATGTTTGATCAAGTGAATCTCAAGCAACAAAGTCATTCAAGAAGCCACCACTTGTGAATCAAACATTAAAGACCGGAATGAGAAACAAAAGATGCAAAAAAAGAAGTCGTTGGAGTATGATGAGTAAACAATTCCTTCAGTAAATTGAGTACAAAGATACATCATTGAATGCCAAGGAAACTGACTCCATCTTGCTATGTGTGAAACGGACAGGTTATAAGTGGTTCTTATCTATCTTTATATTAGTTCTTTGTTCTGGATGTTGGCTTTTCAAGAAAAAAGCCAATGGTTTCCGAATCTATAATGAGTGAAGCTCCAAGGATTGAGAAAAAAAAAAGAGGCAATGACTATTGGTGAAATTAGCTGTCAATTAGCTAATAGATTGATTCTATTTCCTTTCTCTACTCTAGGTCTGTATTGTATATACTTGTACTATTGATTGAATAAAATATAACACAATTTTCCCCTTCTCATCTCTTTATCTTCTATGGTTTTTATGCTTCCTCGGGTGTTGTTAATCTTGTTGTGTATGTTGATGATATAATTGTATTGGGAAGTGATTTGTGAGGTGTGGAGAAGTAAAGAGTCAGTCAAACAGAGGATTGAGAAAAGAAAAAAAAAAAAGGCAATGACTATAATGTTTCGAGGATAGTATGTAATTAGTTGGACTGTAGTAAATTGATTATCACATCAAAATGTATAAATAGCTACTCTTGCTTGCATAGCATCTGCCATACTTGTTTCATGCATTGCTACTGTCATCATAACTACAAAAATTGCTTGCTTGTGGTAAATGAGAAAAAAAAGAGAGAAAAAAAGACATGCTCACTCTGTTCAAGATGAACTTAAAATGTATCTTGATCAAATTATTAAATGGCATCTGTTCCTGTCTTTTGGATTCTAGTGATTTGGGATACCTATCAGAGGCCTGTTAAACGACTACTAGATGTAGAATTTTTATTTTAATAAATAAACTATGAATCTTTTATATCTGATGTGAAATCTTCAGTTAGACAACCAATATCAGTCATATAAGGCTAATAGATAAGTGTTAGCTGATATGTTCCAATCCAATTTTCAGCCAGTTATGCTAAAATTTATGGATTTGTACTAAAGACATAAAATTTTTGCTATAACAAAAAAAAAAGGGTATGGACAGAGGTTTTAATAAGCTTCACAAAAAATAAAGAACCAGGTACAGTTTATATGAAAACAATAACAGAAGCAAGATCTGTGCAGCAAACTAAATGGGGAAACAATCTTCCGTGAATAAGAAACCGCTTTCTTTATTTCACAAAAAATGTGTAACATTCTTTTTCTTGTGGGTCATTAATAACAACTCAGGTTTTCAGAACAAGACCATAATAATCAAGATCCACCTGTTAATTATCAGAAAATTTGATCCATACAAGAGAGAGAGAGAGAGAGAGTGAGAGAGAGACTTACCACATTGAGATCGAGATCTACTTTTGACATGTATGATTCCAAAGCCGAAGAATGTTTCTTAAAGTACTCTTTCTCAGGGTGACTGAGCTTTTCTTGAATCTCTTCTGGAAGTTCAAAGAGCCTAAGCCCCACTGTCCATGCCAAATTCTGTATCATTTCTGCTCGGTTATACCTGCATAGTCATAAAGTTGCTGGTCATAACAATAAACCGCACATCAAACATATGAAATAGGTAAGCATAAGCTTGCTCAAGAATAGCAACACTGCATTTCTTGTATACTTACACATAAGCCATTAGGCAGCGTTTGTTGCGAATTAAAGAAAGGTGGTTGATTAGTGCTCCATAGTGGTCTGCATTTCTTGTTGTTTGGAAATCCAACCCTTCTTCCTGCATTTTCCTATAGTAAAATCACGATGAATCAAATAAGACAAAAGTGACATATTTCATTGTTGAGTAAAACAAGAAAAAAAAAAAAAAGGAGAATAACCTTATCAAGGATTGAAGCACAAGGAAATTTTCACTACATTCTTTAGCTACCTCATTTAACAGCTCTTCCTGTACGACCACACAACAAACGTCAAGTTAACAATATTAAAGATGGATTAGACACTAAACACCCATGAGAAAATGGAAATGAATAAATTTATAAGAGCAGAGTATAAGACAAGCTGGAGGGCCTGAAGAATAAAAAACAAAAGGATAGAGATGCTAAATGTACAAGAAAATGTTAAATGCAAAACCCTCCAAATAATGTCACCTAAAACGTTCACTTTCTCGTAAGTGAACAAGTTCATAACAGATACATTATATTAAGTCTGTCAACGTTGAATGCTACCCGGAACTTAAAACTTAAAACTGGCCAAATTTTGTAGTATAAAATGATTGATTGGCTGTAGACACAGACCATGCCATCAATTCTAATAAGAAAGTTAAAAGGCTTGCTGCCCAAAACAAGCATAATTCATATAATTAACTATAATTCACAGTAGATTGCACTTAAAAGTATCCAGTAATCATTTTGATCACATTATATAAATAAATATTCAACCCCCAGAGTTTGTACATATCCAGTAAAAATTAAATGCTAAAACACGATACATATATAACACTTGACAAAATAACAATAACAGTAATAATAATAATAATAATAATAATAATAATAATAATAAAACCCAGAAATCGATTACAAAACAATGGGATTAAATGACTTACATTGAAATGATTGAGCTGGCCTTTTTCACCGGAGTTGAAATCTTTGACGAGATGACATGCGCGTCTCCCGTGCATATTCTCTTTCAAAAAGCAAAATCCTGCGCTCATTCAAACATTTCATCAAACACGTTATGTCCACCCATCAAATATTTGCCTACAAACACACACACACACAAATTCAAACATGAAAAACTAATAGATTTAGAGAATCACCTGATAGGATTGCTTGGACGGAGAGAAATTGCGAGAAAGTGAAGGAAAAGTGGAAGAATGCCCTGTTATGTGATGTGGATGTGAAATTGTGAATAATCTCTCGGTTTTGGCGGGTAAGGTTTTCAAGGGTTTTTTAATTTGGCGCCCAAATGTTTGGGTCAACGTAGGTGATTTGAACTACATAGACCAATAATGAAACGCTGCGTTTTAAGGTCAAATTTGGCTGTTATGGGAAATGGGAATCCTATTTATTGTTAACTTTTTAATATTATTATCATTTTAAAAAGGGAGAATCGTAGATACCCCCTGACTTTTAATCTAATAGCAAATCAAACCTCTAGTTTGAACAATCAGCAAATAACCCTTTATCATTAAGTGTTTATATATTTTATTTATATATTTTGAGATAAGGGTAACATGGAAAATTACTACAATATGGAAAATAGAAGGGCTCCATTGTCATTTCATCATTTTTGGACATTATTTGTGTAACGGTATTAGTATACATTCAACAGTAGGGGGTTATTTGCTGATTGTTCAAACCAGAGGGTTTGATTTGCCATTAGGTTAAAAGTCGGGGGTATTTGCGATTCTCCCTTTTAAAAAAGGAAAGACTTCATTAAAACCCAGCATGCGGAGGTTTCAAATTAATAAGTATAGAAGTTATAAATGAGTTGATGATATTTGTTACACTTACTATCATTTTTTTTTTAATTATTTTAAGTATTACCTAAATTCGAGATTTTTTTTTAGGAGGAAAGAATTCGAATACATAATTTGGAATCAGATCAACTATCTTGAGGACCGTATACATATATGTAACAATTTTAGAAAATTCTACTTTTATAAATTTGATTCCAAATTCTTAAATATGTTGAAGACGAGGTAACTATTCCATGATTAATATCTTCTACTCTAGTAGCAAAACTTTTTGTATCTATGAATACTTTTTAAGATTGTAAAGAATAGTTGTAAAAAAAAAAAAAAAAAAAAAAAACCCTTCAGATTTAATTTATTTATGTATGAATCAATAATTACATGGGTGCTTGGGTGGATTATATATTTATTAAGAAAACAAAAAACTTCACTACTATCACATCATGTCATGTGTACCACAAATCATATTATAAGTTTAAAACATATATAATTCATTTTCCTACACACCGCATCGATGATTATCTTCAAACAGACGAAAACATTTACTAATAAGAAATTATAGGAGACATTTTTTCTTTATATAAAGTTGGACATCGGCCGGATCAAAGGAACGTTAGAATCCGTCTAAATCAGCCTCGACGGGCACGTATCAAAAAGCGACTTCCACATTGTGTTTTTATAAATAAAAGTGGGACTCAAACCCTCATAACATATATGAAAGTGCATAACCGCATGAGCCATGAGAAGATGAGATATTCAAATGCATAGCAAGAGAGGGTTGTAGACAGTTTTATATATATACTTGTTTTTCAACCCGAGCGTTGCACGGGCTTTGTATTAAAAACTGTTTGCAAAACATTGTCTTGTTTATATCAAATTTTTTGATACAAACATATTTAAACATAATGAACATATAGTTTTACCTTCGGTTATCTAAGTCATGTTAACATTTGAATTTCACTATCTCACGGAACAAAAGAAAAATATTAAATTTAAAATTTAAATTTCATTATCTCACGAAACAAAAGAAAAATATTAAATTAAAAAAGATCACCAAATATTTCTCCATTGTGTTTCAAAACCTATTTTTAATAATTTTTTTCCAGAAAAAAAAAAAAAAAACATGTATCCACCAAAGTTGTAAAGTTGTGGAGAATAAAAGATGGCGTTCGTCATTTCGATGATCCAAGTCTTCAAATTCTCCTCGAAATATATATTTCCCAAACTAAAAAATTACCTGTGAATTAATAAAAATTCAACAATCTGATTTCAAACTTCAAACCTATAAATACATACATTTCTAATCATTCTTTAAAAATAAAAAAAAATAAAAAAAATAAAGATGGTTCAATGGTTTACATAATAAGTTAATAACTTATGAATTAATACATACATACAGATATATGAGCTCAATTATCGATATTTTACCTCGCTCTTGTCACCTACTTCCCTGAAGAAAGTATTAGAAAATACCTGCAAAATAGACATGAGAAAATTCAAAAATTAGATATCAAACTTCAAACCTATAAACATATACATTCTTAATCATTAATACAACAAAAAGGAAAAGAAACAGAGAGGGTTCGATGTATATATAGAATATAGAGACCTTTCATTTTACTTTTATTATTTAGGTGGATCATTAATACTATCATACAATTAAATAAGTGGGTCATTAATTAGAAGGAGTTCAATAGATAAATAAGATAACTTTTCATTTAACTTCAATTAAATATATATTAATACTATTAAAAAATATAATATACATGAATGAAGATATAGAGTTGCAACACTTGATATTATCTAATTAATATTTATCAAATTATTTTTTACTTCTATTATTTAGATGGATCATTAATACTATCATACAATTAAATAAGTGGGTTATTAATTAGAAGGAGTTCAATGGATAAATAAGATAACTTTTCATTTAACTTTGATTAAATATATATTAATACTATTAAAAAATATAATATACATGAATGAAGATATAGAGTTGCAACACTTGATATTATCTAATTAATATTTATCAAATTATTTTTTACTTCTATTATTTAGATGGATCATTAATACTATCATACAATTAAATAAGTGGATTATTAATTAGAAGGAGTTCAATGGATAAATAAGATAACCTTTCATTTAACTTCGATTAAATATATATTAATATTATTAAAAAATATAATATGCATGAATGAAGATATAGAGTTGCAACACTTGATATTATCTAATAATGAACTACTTAGTTCTTTGATCGGCAGCTAAGCAAGACACAACTTTTCGTTTTCAAACATATAATTCTAAAATTGTATAGAAGCAACAACCAAACAATAGTAAGTGAAGTGAAAATCTCATATCAATCATACATCACAAAAACAATTCCGAGATACAAATTTTCAAAACAACAAAAAGCAGAATAAAGCAAATTCTCAGAGCATAATCAATCAATCTATCAATCAGAGTAATTAAAAATTACCACAAAAAAAAAAAAAAACACAAACAAACAAACCCAATTAAAGTCCACAGACACAGATTTATTCAACAAAATCAGTGAATCAGCGACTACGAAAATATTTACCCATAAGAGAAGCTTCGAGCATGTGCTTGGACTTTCTAATCATTATTTAAAAAAAAAAAAAAAAAAAAAACAAAGAGGGTTCAATGATTTACATAATAAGTTAATAACTAATGAATTAATACATACATACAAATATATGAACTTCATTATCGATATTTTACCTCGCTCTTGTCACCCACTTCCTTGAAGAAAGTATTAGAAAATACCTGCAAAATAGACATGAGAAAATTCAAAAATTAGATATCAAACTTCAAACCCATAAACATATACATTCTTAATCATTAATACAACAAAAAGGAAAAGAAACAGAGAGAGTTCAATGTATATATAGAATATAGAGACTTTTCATTTTACTTCTATTATTTAGGTGGATCATTAATACTATCATACAATTAAATAAGTGGGTCATTAATTAGAAGGAGTTCAATGGATAAATAAGATAACCTTTCATTTAACTTCGATTAAATATATATTAATGCTATTAAAAAAATATAATATACATGAATGAAGATATAGAGTTGCAACACTTGATATTATCTAATTAATATTTATCTGTTATGAAAATATAATATAAGTGAATGTCCATACAATTTCATAATGTAACTTGTGATCCTTCACCTTCCCCAATTTATTCTAAAATTTATGGCATCATTTATTCCCAAGTTTATGGCTAGTGTCTTTTCAAGTTTGTAACTACTATATTGTGAGCCTATAAAATGGAGGTCTCACTAAGTTGTAAACACGATTGAGAAGTATTGAGAAATAAAATGATCTCTCCTATCTTGGGCTACTATTTTCTCTCTTTTCTTATTTTATATTTATTCTATTGTGTTCTTGTTTATTTTATTTATTTTATAATACGTTATCAGCACGAGTCTCTAACCATTATATGTTTCAGGTTTCAGATTTGAAAGTTTATTGTTTGAAGACAATATGTCATATGATCCAAATTCGATAAGTGATAAGAGATAACAATTTCTTGATGAGGTCGAGAGTTCTTGATGAGACAAAGAGATCAAAGCAATTGTAAAGTATTTCTTTCTCTAATTTTGGGCTAAAGAAAAAAAAAAGGTTTATATTATTTCTCTTCTTGATTTTGTTCTTAATATTCATTGGGTTGCCAATAAAAGAAAAAAAAAAAGATTAAATGATTGTATTGCAACCAGAAGATTGCAAAAATGAAATTAATTATATTGTAACCCAAAGATTTCAAAATCAAAGAGCCTGAAGCTAAATCTGATTTGATATATATTTGATAATTGTTAAATCAAAAAGCCTGAAGCTTGATCTGATGTCCAAAGATTGTAAGATCAAAAAGCCTAAAGCTCAATTTAGTGTTTGGAGATTGAAAAATAAAAAAGCCTAAAGTTTGACATAGTATTATTGAAAATAATGAATTGCAATACAAATAATAATATAATATTTTGAATTATCGAATAAGAACCCGAAGTTCTGAATTTCGATAGATGTAATTAATTTTGGAGCTCGAAGTTCTCAATTCATGGTTTTCAATTATAAACAAGAAGTTTATATATGAACTTGAAGTTCTGATGAAATTCAACATTTTCATCAAATATGAATTTTGTTTGGAACCTGGAGTTCTAGAATTGCAAATCATAACTATAAAGTTATGATATAATAGAACATTAAGTTTCAAAAAGTGCAAAAGTAATTTGTTTTTTGTTTTCAAACATTTTTGATCTATCTACAAATAATTGGTTGTTTATATTTCACATTATGATATTTTTTTATCTATTATTTTTATTGGTTATTTATATTTCACATTAAGAGACTCAACCACTATGAATGAAATATTCTTTCTTCTTTATTTCTTCCTCCTTATCAATGTATGTAAGGTTTGAAATCTTATATTTTCATATACTAGAAAAATATAAATTTTTATATTTCAAACATCTATTAACCACAAAATGTTTCTATTTATTTCTTCAATGACATTTGAATTATTGAATTTTGTGACATTTAAAATTGTTAGTTTATTTTAAGTTGATTTACATTCATGTGGTTTTTAGTGATTTATATTAGCATTAAACTTATAATTGCAAGTTGCAACAAATCATGAAAACAACTTCATGTCATGCTAGATATTTTTTATTTTTATTTTTAGTCAATTGTATGATTTTTCATGAATTATATTTTATTTTATTTGTTAAAAGTCTAGTTGTTTATTTATAATAGAAATATCTTATGATTAACATATTATTTGTCCTTATATATATTTGCTTAAAAAAGGGCTTTGATCATCAAGTAGATGAAGACATGATCGATGGAACATATTGAGTTTATATTGTTTTAAATATTGTTCCAGAAGTAGCAATATATATTTCAATATTTTATGCTTTAAATTTGCTCCAGAAGTGGCAATATTAATAACGTATATATTTGAGCATACTTTTAGTTTATATCATGTTTTTCATGGTTGAACAAAATAATTAGTTTTCATTATAAAATCATTGACATCACCCAATTTGATCAATATCATTCCTTGAAGTGAATGTTACATATAGTCATGGTGATGATTGTGAGTATTGTTGTAATCAAATAACCATTGATGTCAAAGTGATCACTATAAAGAAATCTAAATTGTTCCACCAGAAGTGGAATAACACCAAAAGAAAGCAAGAAAATTGAAAGGATGTAAAATACTCTTTCTAATAATTATAAAAGTTTGCTTGCTATATGTTGTATATCTAAAATATTTTGTTGATTTTTAGCAAAAACAATGAATGCTCCAGAATAGCTAATATTTGACACAAAGTGAAATCAAATTACTTGAAAATTAACACTTTGTATTTAGTTAGATCTAGAAGATCTACTTTATAAAAAATTGTCCCTAGACAATTAAGAATATTATATCCAAGTAAGTATTTCAATATAATTTACTTATTGTTATTTATTCCACACAACTAATTTTATGAGTATGCTCTGTGGTTGCCACTACGTTGGATCTTCCACATCAAAAAATAAATTTAGTTTTATTATTCCGTGGTTCTTAATGTTATTGGAGTTGATCGATATATATAGAACCAGAAGTTTCAAAATCAAATCCAATTGAGAACCTGCAGTTTTAAATTTAAATACAAATTGTTGAATATGAACTCGAAGTTTTGAAATTTGAACCTGAAGTTTTGAATCAAAAGAGGATCTAAATTTCCTTTGTTAGATAAATATTTGGCTACTCAAATATTTGAAAAGGAAAATACAAATGCTGAAAGCTCTTAATATTAATACAAATCAGAATCTGAAGTTCTGAATATTTATTTTATTAGAATCCGATGTTATCAATTCCAAACTAGTTGGACTTGTAGTTATGTATTTAATTTTGATATCAAATTTAATTAGAACTAGAAGTTCTAAATTTGATCTAATAACGGTTCTTTTCATTTGAAAAATAAAATTGTGATTTTATTTTAAGAACCTGAATCTTTAAACATATGATTTTTCATTTATGAATCAGTAGTTCCTACATGAACAAGAAGTTTCAAAACATATGTGAGTTTTATTTTTTTAGGACTTGACATAAGAACATGAAATTTGAGGAATTGAAGTTCTTATTATATTCTTTTATTTAAGAATATTCTATCTCATTTATTTTGTCTTGTGCCAAAAGAATTTATCATATTTCTTATATTATATAATTATATGTCAGGAAAACCCAGTTGGATAAACCTGAACGAAGGGAAAAATAGTATAGTGCATATATGCCCGTTCTGAACTTTGCTCCCCCTGATTGTCTCGTTAAAAACCTTGTCAGGAAAAACTCAGTGGGACAAAACCTGATCGAAAGGAAAAAGAGTACAGTGCAAATATATCAATAGTTAATGTTTTCTTCAAAACATTTCTCACATTTATACTTGCTAAGAAAAACCCAATGGGATAAAAACCTGAGCAAATATATCCATTGATCTGTCGGATCAAAGCAATATTTATGATGATGTTTTGGATCAAGGTAATATATATACGATAATTTGCAAGATCAAAGTAATATTTACAATGATATTTTTGATCAAGATAACATATATATGATGATATATTGAATCAATGTAATATTTATGATAATTTTGTGGATCAAATGATTTTTGAGTGTGCTTAGAGAATTGTCTCATTAAAAACCTTATCAGGAAAACCCAATGGGACAAAAACCTGATTGAAAAGAAAAAGAGTACAATGCACATATGCCCCAATATAATTAATATATTTCATTTGATATGCTCCCCCCCGATGGGACCACACCCCCCCCAATAAAAGTTCCTTTTAAAATAATCTTCTAGATTGCTAAATTGGGGATACAGATGCTTATTTCATAACATCATAAATGATTGGAGGGAGTACAAGCAAAGACTTACTTTATAGAGTAATATCCATATGGAATCTTTTCGGAATCTTTTCAGAATCTTTTCAACGTATTCTGATTGATGGACAAACATTTCATTTGATCTATACTCGACCTTTAGGTCGAGAGAATATTTCCTTTCCCATGTCTTTTATTTTAAAACTCATTTACCAAAAATTCAAGAGTTTTCAAAAGCTCTTCAGGAGCTCCAATTTAAATTCATATCATCAACATATGTTGTGAATATAGTAAATTCTAATTCTGATTTCTTTACAAAGACACTTGGGTATATAATATAATTATTATACCTTTATTTTATCAGATTCACTGAGACAATTATACTACATCTGTCTAGACTGTTTTAAATCCATATAAGGATTTTTGTATGTTCATCTGTAGGAACCTAGGGTTACAGATTGCGTAGCGGAAGAGTTAAAATTTTTTGTTAATGCAATCATAAACTAACCCATTTGTACAGTAATAATCGAAAACAATAAGAAGGAGAAGAAACTATTTCATACCAACGTAGGAGGCTCCTTCACTTTAATACGATCTACTCCTGATTTGAACCACTTGATTTTCCTCGCTATCTCCCGGAATTAGCAACGGCGTGTGGGCGCGTTACGGTATTCAGGAACCTGTAAGGAGGTAGAAGAGAAGAACACAAAAGCAACACCTTGCTTTGTTGTAGAAGAAGTTTGGCCACCATTTTTTATCAAACAAAAAAAAAACTTTTATTTTTCTTTTTCTTTGTTGGCCACACCTCTTTCTTGTTTTTCTTCTTGTGTGCGTTAGTTTTTGTGTCTGATGAATCAAATGCATCATCACATTTTTATTAAGCCATATATATATATTTAATAAAACTAACTGATGATATCTTTTAATTTTAAAAACAAAATCTTTATTTTATTTTATTAACTAATATCATCTAATTTGAATTTAAACTATTTAAATTCAAAATTAATATTTAATTAATTAAAAAATAAGAATCATATTATCCCATTTTTTAAATGTAAATATCCACTAACACCCTCCATCAATGATTAATTACATAATTAAATAATCTTATTATTTAATTGTTATAATCATTAAATTCATTAATTAAATAATCTCATTATTCAATTAATTCCAAAATAGATATGTGTCACAATCATAACACAATTAATTGGACAATCCAATTAATTAACCGTGACCCTTGTTACCTTAATCAATCGAGCTAGCAAGGGGACCTAATGGACCCACAGTATTTTGAGCTCCAATAATCCTTAGAAATAATTAATTAAACTTTTTAATTAATATTTCATGATTATTAACTTCGATGTTATTCCATTAAAAACCCGAAGTTGCACTCTCTCAACTGTAGACGTTTTTACACAAACCAATAACTCTTAGCGTCCATTGATATAGCTATTACTTATGGTATGATCCTCCACAGGTAGTTCATAACTAGAGTTGGGTCATAATGTCCGTTATACCCCTCTAATTATATCTTTCCATTAAGTACCATTAATTATCTAATGAACAATAAATCCTACATTCCTTACGGATTTAGAAGAGCGCTCATATTGTTCAAGCCCTGAATCAATCCTTAAGGGAACTACTATCTACTTCTCACAAGAAGGATTGGATTCCACTATTGTGTGCAAACCTTCCCAGCCACAAGCCAAACTGCGATTCCAATATATGGAGTTATTGACTGGGAATGCAACTCCGATCTCACCCATGGTATATCAAAAACCACGATCTAACCTGAAGGAGTCGATAAGACACTCAGGATTAAGATCACCCACATATAGCCATCATTAGTTGATATATATGAATCTCATCATGTAACGGATCTTAGTGAGAGATTCATATAGATCATGGCCCAGTCCTATATGATCACATCATATAAGGTGCCTCCATTCTCATATCTCCATATGAATGATCTACGATAAGATCATCGTACATTACGGAATGGACCGCAGCTGTAGATTGACCACAAATAAAGTACCCAGCTTTATTTGCTATCTACGAACTCTTTAGATTGCTCGTTTCAAACTGAATCCATCTATATATGACATTCATATAATCAGTTTGAAAATACATCCAGCAATCTTAGATGTTAAGTACACATCTTATTATAAATGTATGAGATAATTTGAATGAATAAACTACTTCTTTTATTTATATTCAATTCACATTTACAAATTACAAGTTTTAGGGCAAAAACCCCAACATCATCAAATACAGATTACGAGATCTCGATTTACATGCTTCTAGCATTTTAAATCCTTATGGGATTATAAATATCTATTGAGTAAATCATATAGATGAATGATTACTACATTTAGAGGACGTATTTCAAGCTTTGTAAAGGCAGCCAAATTTATCAAAAATTTGAAACGTAATTGTATTCATTACTATTGAATACCAAGTTTCTATGAGAAACCTTGTACTATGAGTCGTGCCTCGTGCCTCATGTCTCATGATCTCATTTTTTTCATTACATTTCCGTATAATGATCTATTAGTATCCAACTAGTTTGACATCTCCAGGTGTCTGGAGTACTATTGGTTTAAATACTTTATGTTTGGCATATGAAGTCAATTCTTCTTGAATTGCTTCTTTTCATTTAGGCCAATCATGCCTTTTGTATACAATCATTGATATTATGAATATCATAATTATCATTTATAATTTTAGTAGCGCTACTGTGTATAAAAATACATCATCAATGATTGTTTCTTTATGATTCCACATTTCTCTTATATGATTTATTGAAATTTTCTCAATTTCAATATACTTGAATCTCTGTTGAGATTTCTTCCATTTCAATGGATTTAATCACTATATGGACTTTATAGAAATTTTCTTAATTTCAATATAGTTGTATCTCTGTTGAGATTTCTTTCCATTTCAATGGATTTAGTCATTTCATAGACTCGTATAGAAATTTTCTCAATTTCAATATACTTATATCTCCATTGAGATTTCTTTCATTACAGTGAATTTAGTCATTTCATAGACTTGTGTCTCATTAGATATATCACTCTTACAGAGTTGATTTAGAGAAAGTGGATTTATTTATACCTCGAGTTTTGCTTACATTAGGATCTTGATAACAATGCCTTTCAAAAAGGTTCATGAGCTTATGAATTATAATATGTATCAGATGATTTATTTGTTGTTTTTTACTCAGATCGTTCTTTAGGAACAATCACTCAGCCGGGGTTTATGAGATGACAACTTATAAAATATTGTTACCTTTAATATATCAAGTCGTATTTGAGTGATACAAAGATTGAAATGAGACACATTTATAAATAGAGAACCGAACTAGTATCTTTATTTTGTATAAGAGTAATTTTTTATTTACTCTTTCTGGAGAAATTTTCCATTTGGAAATTAATCAATATAATAATATATAGATTGTGCGTAAAAATATAAACTCTCAGAAGTTTAAATGATTTAATAGAAGAGTAATCAAAATCAATATTAATCTCATAATGATACATAATTCTTGTCTTAGATCATGCCAGAGATGAAATAAGGAGATATACTCACAATCAAATATCTTAAAACGTAAGCAAGTAGATGAATGTATCAACATGTAATATAGAACTACCATATAGAAATTGGTAACTGAATCGAAATAATAAAATTCTTGTAATTACCTAGAGACGTTTGATAAGTGATTCTGCTGATCCATTCTGATTATAAGTACATATGAAAATTGGATGTTGAACATCAATCTTAACTGGAGATATTTGATAACATACAAACATGTGACCTTCACGTAGATGCATCAATCAATACCATAAAATAATGGAAGGATTCTATTGGTGGATGAATATGTCCACATATATCCTTTTTCTGATCAACAATATAATCTGGATGATAAAGAACACAGATATTCAACATTCTTATTATTCATAGTCTTAATATGACATTAATAAAGTTTTATGTCTTTGATCTAAACAGATTTCTTTATGTTCTGCTTAAATGATATAAAGTATCGTTGATACTCAATTGAATACCATCTGGTAATAAGATTGTGGCTCTTTTAGAGCCTTTAATTAGATCCATCAGATCCGCCAGATTTTATCTGGTATTAACTTTAAATGCCCTTGAATTAAACATATTTTTTTATGTTGTTCTTTGAATAATATCAAGTATCATTCATACATAATTGAGTATTGTTTGATAACAACATCGTGGCTCTTCTAGAGCTTTCTATCAGATCCGTTGGACCTGATACATAATTTAGTATTGTTTGATAACAATATCATAGTTTTTCCAGAGTTTTCTATTAGATCCGTTGGACTTGATACATAATTTAGTATTGTTTGATAACAATATCATGGCTCTTCCAGAGCTTTTTATTAGATCCGTTAGACCTAATACATTAATAACATTTGCTTTCAACAAAGTCGAATACATAAAATATTTTTGATTCCGCAGAATTATGTGAGTCATTGTACTCTCGGCAAGACATATATATATTTTTTATAGAATTTTTATAGACATTATGTGTAAAGCCATTTCATATCGCATATGAAATGATAATAATTCCCCCTCTTTTTTATTTTTATTTTTTAATAATATATATATATATATTTAAAAGAGAAATAACAAAACTGACCCTGATTTTGTAAAATTACATAAAGGCCCCTCAAAATTTTTATTAATTATAAATCAACCCCAAAACTCTTTGATTTACATCCTGGACCAATAAGTTTTGGTTATTATAAATTGATCCAAAATTTTATCAAAATTACAAAATGACCCAAAATAATTGCAAAACAGTCCATGAAGAATATCGAATTCTCCAAAAGTGGCACAAAGTAAAAACGAGCTCTGTGACCAATCTAGACTAGATAGAGCTCGTGGGCCATGACGGCCGATCATTGATCGTCACTGTAAAACGCACTAGGCTGGTGCGAAAAATCGGTGAAGCTCATCGATGAGGTGGCGTTGACCCGAGGGGCGATATGTCTGGGTTGAAACCCACCAACCCAGAAGCAAACCCAGATCGGGGTTTGGTGATACCAAAACAGATGATCTGATGATCCAACACCTATCACATTCACATGTTCATCAAGTTCATCTACTGTCAAGTAGACTACTGAACTCATAATTCCCCCTTTTTTTTTAGCAACTCTACATTTTGCTCTCTAGGAGCATCAAACTTGAATGAAATGGATAAAATATTACATCCAGTTTCATTATACGTTAAGATCTTAAATCCTTTTATGTGATACTCACATCATCCTGTTGGATGTGTATGAAATGGATAAAATATTATTGCCAATTTCATTATATTTTATGATCTTAAATCCCTTTTATGATACTCACAACATCCTGTTGGATGTGTAAATCATTTTTCTCAAACAAATGATATGTAAACATATCACTTTATATATATGAGATAAAATAAAATCATGGATCATAATGATTTTTTGAACTTCTGATTCGACCATGAACTATAAGTTCGTATATAATTATAATCTGAGTGGATTTGAAACCCTAGGTTCCAAATAATGAAGTATGTCATTCATGAATATAACACTGGATCTAGAATTTCGGGTTCTCATCGGTTTTCAATACTGTGCCATATGACATTCATGAATATAACACTGGATCCAGAACTCCAACTTTTCATCGGTTTTCAAAATCATGCCGACTTAAATATCATAATTCCAGAAACTTTAAATTCTGGTTCGTCGGTCTAACCAATCTCATATATTTTGAAAAATGAATAATTTCAGAACGGTATATATGTCCTGTAAATAAACAGTTCCATGATGGTATATATGTCCTGTAAATAAACAATTCCAGGATGGTATATATGTCCTGTAAATAAATAGTTTCAGAATGGTATATATGTTCTGTAAATAAAATTCCAGGAGGCTGAGCTCACCTGCCATGTGCATAAAAAAATAAATCCAGAACTATAATATTGGGATTTAAAGAGAATAAATTCAGGACTATATGTATATTTTCCGTTGACGGCAAAGCCATCTTGTATACGAAGTATTTATAGATCCAGAATATTGAGATGTAATTAAATCACCCATCAGGGATCATTTTTTATTTACATATAATCGTGTTGATAATGTGTTGTAAATCAAAGAATAATAAATAATAAAAGAAATAAAGATGAGAGAGAAACATTAGAGAAGAGATGAGAGAGATAAGATCATAGAAAATATGTGCTTCATTTTATTGATACTTGAAACCCCATCTTCAAGAGAGAGAGAGCACATATTTATAGTGAGCAAAAGCAACACCACCAACTTGCACTCAACATACATCATCGATCACATCTCAAGCAAGTACAGAGAAAGAAAAGATATTATATGAGATATTAAAGGAGATATTTGTGTGTATTACACATGTGGTAAAAGCCATATATATTATAACACCGTTAACAATTTTGAATTTTTTGTTGAACCATTAAAGGTATAATGATAAATGAGCAGTGAGTAAATTTAACAATATTATTAAAAGAAATAAAAATTTATTTAATATAAAAAACATGAGAGCGATTCTCTTTCCTAATATTGGCAACACCGGGAGAAACTTCCATCATGTCAGATATGTCATCTCAAACATCTAAAGCAATTCTCTCTCCTTTTCCGTCACTTTCATGTCCCAATTCTCTCTCTCTCTCTCTCTCTCTCTCATTAGTCACGTCCCAATTATTTCCCTATCTATCTGTCTTCCCAACTAATTAATAATTCTTTTAGTTCTTCGAAATTTGGAATTACAAAATTATATAAAAAACAGTAATACTAAATATCCTATTAAAAAGGGCAAATTGCACTAACATACCTTCAGTTTTTCATATAAGGCATAATATTTAAGTTTTTCCTTTAATTACAAAGACATTCTCTTCAGTTAGTCAACCTCCGTTAGATATAACAATTGACTGCACTATTGGAGGGTACAATCGTCATTTTATCATCAAATTTATTTAAAGCAATAATAAGACAATATTAATTATGAAAAATCAAAGTAAAACAAATGAAAATGGAGGCCACCCAAACCCAATCGAGAAAAACATAGCGAGAAATGTTGTGGATCTCAATACTCACATTTGAAGAACCAAAGAAATCAACACCTATAAACGAATAAGAACAAAAAAACACAGAGTAATCAAACCCATTTGATTAAGAGCATAAAGAAGTTAGAACTAAACCCAGATGAAATTGTCATGGAAAAAGAGTCGCAAGAGAGTAACAGAGAGATCTTGATGCTCGGACAATCTGGTCTATTCTTGATCTGACAAACTTCTCTACATTAGGACATGTTTCTCTGTAATAATAATAGTATTCCAAGAAGATATTGGAATTCAAAGAAATGCATTCTTGAGCCTCAGCTCTTAGAAGAAAAACAGAGTATATCTAATGAGTTCACTTGGTCTTTTGATTTGTCAATCTTCCCCAGAGAGACGAGCTTAGAGATAAGCAAACCCATAACACGCATTTGTTAACGTACTTGAACATTTATTTGTTGATCTCTTTTTCTTCAATGGATTTTTGTTTACCAGAAAAAAAAAATATCATGAGAATGAATAATGAAATGGAGGGTTTTGTGAAAAGAAAGGGAGAGGGGTTTTGCGAAGAGAAACCGAGAAAGAGCGAGAAATCTTAGAATGCCTCCTTCAGATCTGGGAGAGGCCGCGATCCTCCTCCTTTCGGGGCGGCCACAAACCGCCTTCTCCATGCCGGAGGAGGCCATTGCCGAAGGTCTTCATTCCTCTTCCCCTTTTCTTTTTCACTTTTTTTGCTTTTTTTTTTGGTTTGATTAGTGTAAAAATTAAAGTTTGCTTTCACTATTAATTGTTATTATTATAAGATTTTTTTTAAAAAAATAATAATTTTGACTTTTCACGGGCAATTACAATTTTTCTCAATATATTGAAATTGAATGGGCAATTTTGAACTTTCCTTAAGTAACCTAGTCAACTGTTATGTTTAATAGATGTTGACTAACTGGAGGGTATGCTTCTGTAATTAAAGGTAAAACTTGAATATTATGCCTTATGTGAAAAACTGAAGGCATGTTTGTGCAATTTTCCCTATTAAAAATTCAAACTTTTTCATCATAGCTCATGTAGCAGTTGAAGTGTCAAATTATAAATGGTTATACACTATCGATGATTTATCTCATTTACCATATATATTCATTCACTATTTGACACCTCAACTACATGAATTGGGATGAAATTGAGATTTTAAGTAGGATATCTAGCATTATTCATAATAATAATAAAAAATCACTAATGCTAGATAACAAAAAAAAAAAAAAAAAAAAAAAAAGCCCAAAAATCAACTCAAATGATGTGATTAGTGATTTGTGACAAAGGTCAAACTATCAATAAAAAGGGCGCTGACCAGAGATAGGTCACTAGACCCAAACACGTCATCAGTAGAATCCATGTGGAGGTTGCCCGACCAATGAGTCTTAATGAGTGAAGGTTCTGTTCGCCAAAATCTACTCAACCAAAATAGGAAATATGTCCATATCAGGAATGTCTTCCACAAGCTAGACCTGCTCAGCCAAATCAAGCACTTACAAATTGACTTAAACACAAAGACCAGAAAGGAAGTTCACACTCTAACAAGGAAACAATCCGATCCTCTCCAATATGTCAGGAATCCTAATCAAACTTCGAATCAACCACCTTTACTGTACGCCACCAAGAAGAATCCCAACAAGATTCTGCAATCTTCTACTTGAACGCAAAGATTCACAAAACCCCAGAAGATACCATATAAATACAACTGTAAAAGTTATTGTAAAGGACGATCAATTAATTTCAGTGAGAGAGACCAAAGGGTGTAATCAATATTTTTATAGTGAATTTGTTTCTCCGTTGCCTAGCGACGACCCGTGGATGTTTCTCCATTACCAGAGTTTTATCATGTAAAATTGTTTCTTTATTATTTTCTTTGTTCTTATTGTGTTTATTTATAGATAAGACAAATCAAATCATCAATTAGTTTACTTCCTAGAAATCACCGTCAACAATTATTTCCAAAATTTTAAATGTTTTTATAATTGTAATTATTCTTAAAAATGATAATAAATAAATATTTTTCAAACCAAATTAAAATATCAATTGTAATACCAAAATAATGGTAATTTGTTTTTTTTTTTATTATTTTTTTATTATTTATTTTATTTTTTTATGGAATTAATGGTAAAATTTAAAACATATCAATGGAAATATATTAATGATAACATAAAAATGATAATAATAATTTTTATTCAAATATAAATGGTAATACATTAAAACATTAATTATCACATTCAATTCGATAGAGTCTTTTTCTAAATATATGAAATTCACTCAGAATTGTTTATTATATAAATGGTAATAAATAATTCTTTTGTAAGATAAAAAAAATATATATCACCACTACTATTTGCATCTCCATAAAAGTATTCACCTTTAAATATTAGTGTTATTTTCTTTGGTTTTAAGTCTAACATTGTATGTATTGTCTCTTAAAAACATTGTATCCATCTGGGTTTTCGGGTTATACCTGAATTTGTTTTAAAAGGAAATCTACATAGATTTTTTTTTATAGGTTTTAAAAGGAAACGTAGTCTTTGGTTGTTTGATTGAGTTTTCTACTACCTTAAAAGGTCTACTATCGTCTATTTGAGTTTTTTTTGAGTTGTTTGGTTAGACTTTTAAAATTGTCTATTAGAGGCTAGCAGAGTTTACACCTCTATTAGGCAAAAGCATATTGGGAGATGCTTCTCCAAATAGATCTTTTTTTAAAAAAAAAAAATTGGTCTACTAACCAAACATTTATAATTTTTTTTCTTCTCAAAAACTCGATTTCTAATAAATCTACTACTAGTAGATCTTTTACCAATAGAGTTTTTTCAACATCCCAACCAAACAAGCTAAGTCTAACACAGTATGTTTGTATGTCTATATTGCCTCTTAAAAACAATGTATCTGTCACGACCCAAAATCCGGGTGCGTGAATAAAATATTAAAATCAAAATCAAAAGCAAGATTTTTTTTTTCTTTTTAAATCATTTCATTTCCACTCGTAAGTGTTAGCTCAATCTCTACGCAAGACATCGATACATCCCTTTTATGAATCATGAATATAGTACAACGTTTGATTCAAAGTTTCCAATTACAAAACATCTCCCTTGAGTAAGGATGTCAATGGATCGGATTGGGTATGGATACCCCAATATCCATCCCCATATCCGTTTGAAATATATATATCCATCCTCGCATCTATCCCCATTTCTAAGCGGGGTGGATTCGGATAATCCGCTAATTAAGATAGAGATATCCATCCCCGCTCCGTTTATACCCATATCCAATGAAAATACTTTAAATTTTTATACTTTATAAGAGAAAAATGTAACTAACATATATAACGATACATTTTATCCTATTTAAAGAGAAACAAATAAATCCAATAAAGTTCAAATATAAAAATTAATAATATCTTATATAATTAGAATTAATAATTACATAATAAATTTTTATATTTTTAAAATATTAAAATCTTTAATGGATTCGGATGGGGATATCCATAGGCGATATCCATCCCCATCCCCATCCCCGAAAATAAAATAGATATTAGGATGACATCCATCCCCGCTCTGTCCCCAATATAATAGTATCCATCCCCATTTTAAATGGAGCAAATTCTTATGGATATCCGTATCCGTGGATAATTTTGTCATTCCTACCCTTGAGCAAATCCATTAATCCTTTAAGTTCTCAACTTAAAGCCATATAATATCACAACCATTTAGGAATGATAAAATTCTCAAATCTCACATCATGTTTATATATGACTCACAATTTTCTTTAACATTCATTACTGAAATACACAACAGCCGTCAAACATCAAACTTTAAGCTGTATATAAGCATATGCATTGTCTTTCTTTGTTACCAACATCGCCCCAAACAAGGAAACAACATCGCTCATTCTAGTTCACAAACCCAATTCACATTCATTAATTATTTACGACTTTAAACCGCTACAAACCACAATATACCAAACAGTTTTATTTCACTGTTTAGGTATATCAATGCCACATGTATACATAACATGTAGCATACATATTTCACACCTTTCTTTGGGCTTGAGTTTGAGATTTACAACCCAACACTTACGTACTCTATACTCAACAAGGATCAAAGCCCTCGTAGTTCATTATCAATAAACCAATTTGAGAACCGATATCCATGTCACATAATTAAATATGACCATGTTGAATACATTTGTCAAATCCCATTTAATAAATTTATCCTTGCAAATCTATTCTCAAAATAACAATGGCACATCAATAAGATGCCAAACACCATATATTTTCAGGATAACAACCATCAAACATTCAACCTGCATAATGTTTGCGAACCGCCAAACATTTAATTCGCAAATTGCCAGATGTAAATGTTTACGAACAGCCAAACATTTAATCCACAAACCGCAGGATGTAAACTTGAACATTTAAACTTACATAATGCATGTGCAAAGAATATCAAACATAACAATGAATATATGTAATTCATTACCCATTAACAAATTCAAATTACTCATCTACTAGTTCCTTCCCATTTCTTCATCATCACAATGTCTTGGGTTCACGAAAATAATGTACAACCGCCAAACATTAAACCCACATACTGTCGGGTGCAATGTTCGCAAACCGCCAAACATTTATAATCCGCAAACCACCGGATGTAAATGTTCAAGAACCGCCAAACATTTAATAATGTAAATGTTTGCGAAGGCACAAAGCCCACAATACCGCCAAGCACAATGCTCGCGAAACCGTCAAACCCATGACAATTCCATCCATCACCAAACATTTAATCTGGAAACCGCTGGATGCAAATGTTTAAGAAAACCACTAGACGCAACGCTTGCAATACCGCCAAGCAGAAGGCCCGTGAATCCGTCAAACTCATGAAAATTCCAACCATCTCCATACTTTTTCAACTAGTACTCACTTCGACTAAAATCATCGAGTATTGTACAAAACTTCGATTCAAGGGGGACATATTTTAAAAGAAAGATAATTAAGTTCACATGCATGAAAAATACGGGGAATTCGTGAAATACCTCCCCGCCTTTAGGTACCATCACTATTAGCTCCCCGTCCACATAAACTGCGCTAGCCAGCTCGGGTCATCGCCGCCACGCTCCGTTGATCTCTCTCTCCTTGTTGTGACAACTACTGTTGCTGCTGTGTTGTTGCTATTGTGTTTTTGTTTAATTTTGCTTTTAATTTTTAATTTTTTAATTTCGGTGGATTTGGTGGTGGTTTGGGTGTGGCTTTGGTTGTGGCAAGAAGAGAAGAAATTGTTTGTGTTTATGGCATCTGGAATGGTGTGGAGAGATGAACAATGGAAGTTAGGGTTTGGTGTTATTGTCTGCTTGATTTTGCTAGAGGTAGACGAAGATAGGTAGGTGTCATTTAGTATTGGGTTGGGGTTGCTTAGGATAGGTGGGTGCCGTTTAGTATTGGGCTGGGTTGCTTAGACTGATTTTTTTTTTTATTGTTATTTATTTTTATTTTTTTTTCATTCATTTTTTAAAATTTATATTTATTTTAAAATTTATAAAATTGGAGGGCATAAGGGTCTTTTCACAGGTGCCAGCTTTTATCAAGGGCATCAGTCATTTTGCCCTCTGACTTTATCATTTCACAGAAACCGTTATAGAAGAACTAAACTTAGTAATTCCTAAAACTAGTGGACCAAACCCAGATAAATGCAAACTAGAGGGACTAAAATCATAATTTCCCTAGAATCTTTGAAATCAGCTGCTAATTCATACAGGTATTCGAAAACATCAGAGGCTATCATTGATACAAAAGAAATTCTAGCAGGTCTTACCAAACTTCGAAAATTCATTAAAAATAATAGGTAACACCAGTTGAGGTACAACCAAGTGGAAATGAAAGCTTAGTATCTTTAGATTACAATACAAAAGAATCAATTCGAAATTCTCACCCAAACAATACAGTTTTCGAAAATTTCCAAGGTTGTCACTATTACGATAAAATTTTCGGCAACTTTTGTTCAACTTCAAAAATTCGCCAAAAATATAATATATAACCAATTTAGGTGAAATCATGAATGAAACCTTTGTAAGTCTGGAATCTAACACAAAAAGAATCATTTCGAAATTCTCACCCAAACATTACAATTTTGCAAAACAATCCACAATCATCACACTTCCTCTAACATTTTGGCAATATTCATTCTCACTTCACAATCCATCATCAACAACAACAACAACAACAAAAAGGAACACAAAATCACAGCCACGTAGAGGTTTCTAACATGGGAGCAATCCTTACTCATTTAATCCTCAATAAATCTTCAAGACCCACACTTTCCATTTTGCAACAATCATAACAAGAGAGAAAATAGCACAATTAACACAAATATGCAGTATCAACAAGTAATACAAGAGAGAAAATAGCACAACGCACACAAATATGCAATCTCAACACGTAATTCAAGAGATAAAATAGCACCACTAACACAAATATGCAATATCAACAAGTAATACAAGAGAGAGAATAGAACAAACTCAGATCCTCTGTTCGAGGTGTAAATCTCCCTGCACAAAATTCTGATCAACATTCCGACCAGTTAGATTGTAGAACCACAGGAAAAGAGCGTGCTGACCAAATTTCAGCCCAATCGAACCACAGATCAAAGAGATATAACTCTTTGATGAAACCTGCGCAATACTGAAATTTTCTCCCCTGTTTTCTGTCCAGCCGTGTTCGGCACCGCAAAACTGACCCCGTGGAACTGCGATTGACATCTCCACCGTTCAGATTCAAGAACTACAAGAGTAGAACGTGCTGACCAAATTTCAGCCCAAACCGATCTCAGACTAAGGAGATATCAACATTTGATCAAGACTGCACAGAGATGTTCTTCACACCATTTCTGCACACTCACACACCTCACTTTCTTCTTTCTTTTTTTCTCTATTTCTATCACACCGATCCCCCACCTTCTTCAACAAGGGTTTTCAATCTTTTTATACTAGCTATAGAATGACTAAAATGTCCTTAGGTCTTCCACAAATCACTTGTAGGCTTAGACCAACTAATAATTAAATTGGGCTTGTGCCTTAACATTTAAAATAGAAACAAGCCCAGATACAAATTGATTTAGGTCCAATCCAAATCGTTACTTCTCTAGTCCCAATTCTAATCCTCACCAACGTTATCATTTTGGACCTCAAGCCTTTTAGAAACTAAATCGAGTCCAAACTCATAATAATCAAGGCCAACTATTTGGATACGGTTTGACCCATTTTTCAGGATATTACAATATTTACTCGGGTTTTCGGATATCCGATACCCGGATTTGTTTTTAAAGGAAATTTACTCAGGCTTATTTTTTACAAGTTTTTTTCTTACTATTTTTAGCCTTTTTGTTTTCTTTTCTTTTTGGGTTTTTAGAATTTATATTAAATACACCAAAAATAAATGTTTTTTGAATTTTAATTATTCTTATAAATGATAATAAATAAATTTTTTTCAAGACAAATTAAAATTTCAATTGTAATACCAGATTAATGGTAAATTTTAAAATCATATTAGGTCCAAAAATAAATCTCTATAGCAAGCATGGAACTAGCAAGAAGCTCTAGTGTAAGGTTATCAACTGCCATTAGTAGCAACAAGAGAAAAGATGTAATAGAAAGAACTGAAGACTTGATTCAAGATGTCAATAAAGTGCTAGAAGTAAGATTCAAACAAGTGAGATAGAAAAATCTTTATAGCGAAGGATTTTTAGATAGTTTCAAAAGCAGTTTATAACTTTATATGTATACAAAGACGAATTTCAATCGGAGTAGTTAACAAAAGAGAAGAAATTACATTAATAAGCCTCCAAAGTGCTAGAGAAAAAAGAAAAATAAGAAAAAATGGTTACACTGCAATACATCTCGGAGTAGTAATCATAGGAGTACTTAGTCAAACCAGAGCACGTTTAGACACCAAAGCCCACCTTTATCTTTATGATGACAGGTTTGGCAATTATGAACAAGCTTGGTTAGCAACCACATAAGTAAACCTTAGAAATAAAGTAGCAGTAGTAGGATGTCTCCCTGACATAGACATAGATATAAAAGAATTCTGTAGTAAGATAAAATTAAGCATACAAACAAAAGGTTTTGATATGGATGCAGAAGATAAGAATCTTAGATTAAAAATATTTGTTTTAGGAAGATGCTATAATAAATACCATAAGAAGTTTAAATTTATTAACAAAAGCATAGTTGAACACTTTCATAGTGAATATGTACAAATGCAAGTACCTAAGAAGCTTAATAAAAGTGGATTACAAGGATTAGAATGGAAGTTATAAAAAATCAAACAATAGAATTACCAGAAAGTAGCAAAATTTACACCGATAGCAATAATCAAACATTTCAAAGGTTTAGTAATTATAAAAAACAAGGTAATGTTGCTGTAGAATAAGAATATGAAGACGAAGTCAATATGTTAAGAATAGAACAAAGCATAGACAAAGTTAAGACCTTAGATGATAATAGAGAAAAAAATAATAGAATTAATTTTTAATGACCCTTGTAGCTATTTAAAAGATGATATATTTGAAGAACTTTGCAATAACATAGTTAGAAGACAAAGAAATAGACAAGATTATGTTGGAAGAATTAAATTTTGATTCATTAAGGAATAATCTACAAAATATATGCTAAATAGAAGAAGAAATATTTGTAGGAGAAGAAGAAAAACCTAGAACCTTAGAAACAGGTAGTGGAAGCAATATCCTAGATACAGAAGGATTTCCTAAACCTAGGATAGATGAATATCTAGAAAATAGGGGAATAAAGGATACAAAGGAACAATATAAAGACTTTAAGGACATAGAAAGAGTCTATAAAGCTAAGCTAAAACCAAACTAGATAGTTGGAGAAAGGAGCTTGAAGCGAAAGACATTCTCATTTTGAGCCGACAAGGGCATAGACCTAGTGAATGGAAGTGTATATTTAATAAGTGGGAAGGAAACCTGATTAGACATGCTATGAAAGCTCTTAGTAACATAGCAGACTACAAATATAAGTTAGTATATTTAGAAAGCACTTTAGGATACAATGAAAAGCAAGTCTATCTAGGATGGAGGAATATATGAAAAGTGATGATACTAAGAAAATAGAATTAGACGAATTCGAAATAAATATAACAATTTTGAGTTTTATAGATGCTATTAGAAAGTGTATTCTAGGATCCTCTATGCAAGAAGTAGATAATGTCCAAAAACAGGTAAGAGCTATAAGAAGCCTAGAACAGCTAAAAATATGTGATTTACACTATTTAGATCATTATGTAGATCTTTTCTATAAATATTGGAGTTAAATAGGAAGACCTTATGATGAAGATTTACCGATGAAGTTTGTAACAAAGTTACCTGGTCAAATAGGAGAAAAACTCTATAAAGATCTAACTGAATGATTTAAAACTAGAAAAGAAGAAGGATTATTTTGGCAGATTTCTTTAATAACAGAAGTAGAATTTGTTAGACACAGAATCAAAGATTTATGTGATGAAGAAAAGCTTAGGCGACAAGTGCAACAACAGTTTTGGTAGAATGTGCATAGATTTGTATGAAGTAACTACATTAGGTTGTAAAAAAAACTAGAAAATATAAGCATAAATACGACAAAAAGAGAACAAAAAAAAAAAAAATAACAAATACAGGAAAGACAAGTACAAAAAACCCTATAAAAGAAAATTCTATAATTATGCCAATAGCAAGCAAAAAATCTAGGAGGCTTTCAAAAAGGGAAATAGAATTTTTAGAAGAAATAATCATAAAGACTGTAAATGTTTCTTATGCGGAAAAATAGGACATATCATGCCTAATTGCCCTGAAACTAAGAATAATAAAGTAAATATCTTAGAAATAGAAGACTATTTAGAAGATCTAGAAGAAGTTTTTAGTACAGAAGAATTATTAGATGAAGATACTATATTCATATTAGATGGAGATGAATACGACATATTAATGTTAGATGAAGAAGACGAATCTAGTTCAAGATCAGAATCTGAGGAACAAATTGATGATAATACATCAATCAGAAGATAATGTCAATATGATAGAAGAAGTAGTTGACCATTTCCATCTCTATCCCCAAAGGGGTAGTTCCATATAAATCCATGATAATTTTATCATACCTTGTAATTACAAACACATTAGTGAAAATCTTTTTTCTCAAGTTCTTCCACAGAAATTGCATAATCTAGATACCCCTGCCAAATGTCAAACAAAAACAAGGAATGTCACACATGGAAACTATAAGATAAAGCTAGAAATGTTCTCTCAATTTGAAAAAACAAAAGTACTAGAGTAAAAATAAAAATAAAAAATGATTAAAAAAATGTTCTCACTTGGAAATCTCGTAAGAGGTTGAAATTAACGGTCAAAAATCTTAATGGTAAGAAAAGAAAGATAATAACGAATAGAAAGTAGTAATGAGTGGCTAGGATCAAGTATCAATTGCAATAAATGAAATATTGAAAATTTGAACATTACAAAAGTTTCACTTGGCACAATTCAAGTTCCCAACAAATTTGGAAACATCAATTTTTTTACTTTGCTTTGCATTTTTGGTCAAATGAAACCTTAAATTATAAAAAATTGCTCATTGAGGTCTCTTCTACATTTTACACGATTATGATCACAAAATCAGCTAAAGATCTATTTTACCTTTAAAAATTAACAAATTACAAAAAGAAATAAAGATCACGGTGGAGATCTATTAAAAAAAAAACAAATGAAAAACAAAATAAATACTTTTTTTAAGGTGAAGATCTACACCAATCACCTCCCTCTCTAAGTTGGAAAGTGGAGCTCTAATAGTAAAAATCAAAAAATACAAAACAGAGAGAAAAAAAAGAGGTGAAATAGTGGCCACCCATTTCATTAGGCGCTATAAAAATAGCCATTTGATGGAAAACAATTTGTTTCAAAAAATGGTCGTTTTGGGTGAACAGTTTGACAAAAAGTCATTCCGTCACTATGATAATTCTTTTTATTTTTTTTTATTTTTTTTATTTTTATAAATTATCCTAATACATTTGGTCATGCACAATCAAAATGATTATTAAATGAATTACACTTGTGGTCAGTGTCACCTAGGAATTTTAATTATCAAACAAATAAAAAATGTGGGTTTCCAATGTGGCCAAGTGGTAACCAACGGGCACCAGCTAATGGACTAATTGAGAATTTAATTTCTCAATTTTCAAGAGCTAATACTCTAGCATGAAAATTTTTACGGGCACCAGCTAATTACCTAATTGAGAATTTAATTTCTAGATTTTTAAGAGCTAATAAACTAAGCAAGCAATTCAGAGTCTGAGAAGTTGTCTTCCCAACGTAAGAATATTTATTAATTATTATCTTGTTGAAAGCAATTTCAAAAAAAGTTCAAAAAATATATATTCCTATCGGACACGTTTCAGAGCATATTCGAAACGTATCCGATGCGTATCCAAAACGTATCGGAAATACAAAAATTTTAAAAATATCAGAATACATCAAAAAAGTGTATCCAATACGTATCGAACACATATCGGTATCTGATACGCGATTCGTTGGCCCATATTAAGTATTTGTGCTTCATAGGTGGTCACCCATTTGGTCAAGTGCTATCAAAATTGTCATTAGATGAACTACCCCGAGTGGCCACCCATTTGGTCTGGCACTATCGAAATGGCCATAAGTTTAAGGTAAATTTGGTTCAAAACACATATTTTAGGTAAACAATGATATGGATATAGTCATCACACTTTGTTCAATTTTTGCGTTAATGGTTAAGTACATTAGGCAACCAAAAGTGTGTAATGAACATAATGTAATTATTCAAGTTCACGAAATGAAAAGAAGATATGCTTCATTAACCAAATTCATGTGCACGTTTGGTCTCGTTTTTAAATGATGTTTTGGAATCGATTTTTTAAAATGACAATCATGTTTTAAAAACTAAGTTTTTAAAAACGTAATATGTTGATAGTGTGTTAAAAATAGTTTTGAAAAACTGAAAACGATGTAAATATATTTGGTATTGTTTTCTAAAATGAATAATATAGTTATTTGGAAAGTTGTGGCTGGTTTCGAAAACCATGATGGATAATAGTAAATTGTTGTTTTCAAACACCGTTTTCAATTTTGTTTCCAAAACAGGTAAACACTCAACTTTACAATTGTTTTTTGTTTTTGAAACAAAAAACCGTTTTTGAAAACGTAATCAAACACCAAAATGAAGCAATTGCTAATTGATTGTTAATTGAATTCTTAAATATAAATATAGGAAAAAAAAAAAAAAGACTTAATAAACAATAGACTAACAACAATTATGATAGTGCCAAACCATATGGACCAAATGGGGAAAATTGGGGTAGTTTTTCCAACAAAATTAAGATGGGAAAGACCGATATTCTTTTGGTTCCTGACCTAGGATTTCCATTGGCATGGAATATAGATCTCCATCACCACGGATGGTAAAGGTCCTCCATCTCAATTTTTTTTTTTTTTTATTTTTAATTTTTCTTTTCATTTTGATTTTTGATTTAAATAAGATGTGAAAAGCCAATCTTCTTCTACATCCTGACCTAAGATATCCATTGGCATGGGATCTCCATCAGATGAAGATTCCATAACCATAGATGATGAACGTCCTCCACTATCTCCTGTATTTTTTATTTTTATTTTTTCATTTTTCATTTTTCTTTTGTTTTGAATTTTTGGATTTTTTTTTTTTTAAGTATGCTGATTTTTTCTGAATTTTTTTAAAACATCTTCTTCTTTGATTTTTCATTTCATCTTCATTTTATAATTTATATATAATATTTCATAAAATATTAATAAAATAACAAAAATACCCTTATGGCCTTATACTGGTTGACAAACTTTGACTACCGGTGGGAAAGTCATTAACAATTAATGATAACATTGTTTCCACTTGTGAAAAAGCAAAAATCAAGGAGGTTGGGAATAATTTAGTCTATTAAAAAAAAAAAACTTGAAAGAATAAAAAAAAAAAAAAAAAGATAAATGGACCTCTACCAACCATTTATAATGTTTCCAAATTTGTTAGGGATTAAAATGAAGTTTACCCTTTCCTTCAAGATTCAACTTAAACTCAATTATAGGGATGATCACGGGGGCCCAATGGGATAGGGGAGGGTCCCTCCTCTAGGTTAATTGTATTAGCATTAGACACATCTTCGATCAATACTCACGTACTAAGTGATAACTAGTAACTACTAACTCAAGGTTAAAATTATAATATTTTAGGTTTATAATTTTTAATTGCTAAATTTTGATATAAATAAAAATAAAAATTATATATATATCGGGAAAAATGGGGTAATGGGTTTGGAGGGTGGTCCCCGCACCACCTCCCCCATTTATAAAGTTGTGGTTTGCCGGTTTGCCCCAAAACCCCATAGGGCCCCGTAGGGATGGGGCCCATGGGGAAACGCCCATCCTTAAATAACATTTTAATATAAGCGAATGTATAAATTGAACTAGTTAAATTTTGAATTAAAATGGATAAGATTCAACTTAAACTAAAATAACATTTGAATATAAGCAATTGTATTAAAAGAACTAGTCAATTTTTGCATAAAATGGGATAAGAAGACGGTTACCTGAAGCATCCGAGCAGCAACAAACTTCTCAACAATTTGCTCTGACTTGAGAACGGACTCATTCAAATTCTTTATTATAAATTCCACATTATGCTTTACTACGAAATCCATATGCTGCCAGCATAATAAACTATGAGATCCTATGAATTGCATCATTAATGCATACAAGAGACATACCCGATAAAAATGACATCTAATAATGTTTGGAAAATAAAATAATGGGCAAATTGCACAAACATGCCCCGAGGTATGGTATAAAGGCTTAATATTCAACTTTAGGTGTTAATTATAAAAACTTACCCTCATGTTAGTCAACGGTCGTTAGATTTAACGGTTGACTTAGTTTAGCTGGTTAAAGGTCTGTAAAGCCCCAACTCTTTATTAATAAAGTCATACTTACTCCTAAGACTAAATTAATTTTAAAATAATCAATTTAAGAATATTAAATATTAATAAATTTATAATAATTTCGATTTAGGTTTAAAAAGTATATATAAAAATTATAATAAAAGTCAAACTAAAAAAAAGATGAATTTTACCTTACTAAAAAAACTCGAAGAATAATTTTTTTTCTTAAAAAATAAATAGAAGAATTTGTTATTTTGGAAAAACTCATTTCACCATGAAAGCAACAATATACCCAGTATCAGTTTACTCATAAAGCAACAACAAACGCACTATGGTTGGTTTCCATGTCTCATACTCTCAGTGAATTAATATCATAATTTTTATTTCCAATTTTATCACCCCTAAATCTGCCAAAAACATATATTAGAGCACCCATCCAAATTACAATCTCAAACCAAAACCCAATCCAAATCGATAAACAAAAGCACAATCACACCACCCTAATCAATCGACAAAAGCACAATTTTTTTACCCAAATCAATCGATTAAACCAACACCCAAACCAATTAATTAAATCAACACCCAAATCAAACAAACACTACACCATCAGTGTTTTGAGACATCAACACCCAAATCAAACAAACACCACCGCCGTTGGAGTTTTGAGAGCTTGACATCTAGTAGAAATGGATGACAATGTTAGAAAAGGAAAGATAAGAGGATGAGACCTTGAAGATCGGCATGAGCATCCTCCCATGGACTTCCGTTAGCCTTCAACTTAAACTATGGAGACCAAAAATGGCCTCCAAATTTGATATTTTTATGAACTTTTAAATTTTAATAATTAATTATTTATTTTGTTAGCATTATATGTTATAAATTTAATTATTGTAAAGTGATTTAAAACAATTTAATTGACTTACCTAGAAATTTTTATTTTTTGATTGGACAATTTTAACCTCCAAACCTATGGTCAACAGTTAAATGTAATGGTCATTGACTAACATGAGGGTAAGTTTTTGTAAGTAAAGCTAAAAGTTGAATATTAAGCCTTTAACCAATACCTTAGGGTAAGTTTGTGCAATTTACCCTAAAATAATTGGCATCACTTTCAATAAGCAAGGCCATTGACCAATTTTAGCTATACCATTTCATGTGTGCTTCATGTTAAAAGCATTATGTGAAAAATAAAAAATGCGGAGCTTTCAAAATCCTACTTAAATTTAGACACATACCTCTGTTACAATTACTTCATCCCAATATGTGTAGTTTACGCCTTGCAATATTTCATTTTTACACAGTTCGTTAATAAAATCCTTTACTGGTGCACCCTAATGAAATAAAAAGAAAATAATATGATCAGATGACAGGGACAGGAAATAAAGAATAATCTACAAAATTAATAACTTGAAAACTCACATATCCTGTCATAACCACCATTTCTGAAGAACCTTTAACACGAGAACATTTCAAATAAGGAAACCCAACAACGAAACCTGTTGAATTATGTTTAGAGATCTGCACAAAAACGAAAAAGAACGGGACTCAAAGTTTGAAATTGCCTTGAGAGCTTGAATAATAACAAACAAAATATGTTATTAGATATACAAACACCAAAAGCTAAACAACATCGTGTGGAAGCAACACCGCACTTAGCAAACACAATTATGGTATGTGCTTGGTCAACGAACATATATTACTTCACATATTAATTATACTTTCAAAAAAGAAAAGGGTGCGGATATAGCCACCTATAACACTAAGTAGTACACCGATTTTTATAAGTACACCTATGTATAAAATTTAAGAAATATATATTACTAAAAGCACCCATACTTATGCCAATAATACCATTATAAAGATGAATATTTTCATTTGAATACATTTTATTTATAAGCTTTCTTAAATTATTAACACACCCAATTTATTAAAAAAAAATTCATATTATTTTTAGAATCAAATCCTCTTGATGGTCCAATTTAATTTTGGAAATGTCTCGAATATAGGAGCATTATAAAAGGGAAGATGATTTACTGGATTGATTGTATGAGGTAAGGAGATTTTCAATATAGAATTCTCTTATTTACACAACTATCATAAAAAAAAAAAATAAAAAAAAAATTATAAAATAAAAAGTTGTTTATTGAAAGAGTTCATAACCAGATATAATAGAAAGACAAATAAAAAAGTAAAATAATATCTACCTTTGTATGACCAGAGTCCTCAAAATTCTTTTTCCAATACTTTGTTATATGATAATCATGTGAAGATGAGAGAGTTTAATACTTAATTTTTTTTTTTAAAGTATTTAATTAGGGTTTATCATAAAATTATGGTTTATCATAATCTAAGATTTATTATAAAATTAGGGTTTATTGTAAGTTAAGATTTATCAAAAGTTTTTGATTTTTTTTAATAAAAAGATATAGTTAAACATATGAGTGTAATTAATGAGTGTACATATTATTTGATTTATTTTAATTAAAGTAATTTGTCCTTATTGGCAAATTACTATTGGTATATCTTTGTAATTAAATTTTTAATAAAACAGGTATATCCTTATCAGCCCCCTTTATTTTTAAGCCCTTTTAAATTATTAACACCCCTAATTTATTAATAAGAAATCATATTACTTTTGGAAACAAATCTTCTTCTAATTATGGTCCAATTTAATTTTTGAAATGTCCCGAATGTAGGATCGTTATGAAAGGGAAAATGTAAAACTGGATTGTATATAGGGTTAAAAAAAATCAATTTGGAATTTTCTTATAAATACAGCTATCTTAAAAATAAAAATAAAAATAAAAATTTTAAAAAATAAATAAATAAAAAAACTCGTTAATATTTATTGGTATCTTTAAAAAAATTATTTAATTTTATTGATATAGTTCATAACTAGACATAATAGAAAGACAAAAAAAAAAGTAAAATAATGCCTACCAATGTATGATTTCTTTTTCCATTACTTTATTTATGATAATAATGTGATATTGAGAAAGTTTAATACTTGAAATAAAATTAAAATTTAATTAGGATTTATCGAAAGATAGGGTTTATCACAAGTTTTTTTTTAATAGAGATATAGTTGAAGATATGGGTGTGATTAATAAGTATACATATTAATTGATTAATTTTTAATTAAAGTAATTTGTCCTAATTGGTAAATTTTTACTGAAATATTTTTGTAATTAATTTTTTTAATAAAACTTAGGTGTACTTTTATGGGTGGCAATATCAACACCTAAAAGAAAAATAGTTAATATACATAAATAAGAAAAAATAGAAAGTGTACAATAACAAACATACCAAAGTCCGAAATTTATCAGCCATTAAATCCATGTTACATTCCTCCCTATCAATAGCACTGCAATATTGACAAAACTAACATTACAAATGTACAAACATAATAAAATGAAAATCTTAAATAAATAAAAAAAAAAAAATTCAAATCATGTCATTCTAACAAATGAACGGCTTGTTAAAGCTAAAGCTCATGTAAAAGTTCTCATACTCGATGTTTAAAAAGGCGATTTAAGGCGGTGCCTCGAAGCACTCCTCACGGCTGAGGTAGCCTCGGGGCGGCCACCCTGGCTTTCGAATGAGAAAAGACCTTCTCAATCATTTGAGGTGGCCTAAGGCGATCATGAGTCGATGCATGATTTTTTATTTTTTATTTTTAAAATTATCGTAACTTATAACAAAAAAGATTATAAAAAGAAAATATAAAATGCAGAAAGTCAGCACTTTCTGTCCAAAAAGTGTAAAGAGTATCATTATTAGCCTTGATTTTAGGGATGGCTTTGTCCCTCAATCCTAGCCAATCATATCTAATCCCTTATCATAGTCAATCATGTATAATTTCCCATTTATAAGCTAATTACTTAAATTTAGATCATTATGTGTAATCAATCATTCAATTGTTACCACATCTTGACGGGTCACCAACTATATAAAGAAAGAGCTGACTTTCAACCTTTTGTTCTCTAAACCCTAAAATCACATATCTCCTCCATTGAAGAGCATAACTCCTCCATTTGGGATAATTATGTTAATAAGGTTGATTATGGCTCGTTTATTAAATGTTCAGGATAGTTTTCTGTTGTAATATACATAAATATTTTAATTATTTTTTTAATCATTTTTGAGTTGAGGATAACGCCTCTCCTCGTAAGTAGACCTGACGCCAGTTCCGGTTCGGAACCAGCGATTCCAATTCCAGCTTTAGGTAAACCGAAACAGACCATTAAAGGTTCCGGTTCCGGTTCTGGTTTTGGTTTTCTGAAACAGTATTTTTTATTTTTTTTTAAACACAGTCACATAACAGTGAAACACATTTTGGAAGACTAGAACCCAAAATCCAGATCAGTCCAAGACCAAGACCCCCCCAACCCAGATCGAAGAAGAAGAAGTAGAAGTGATGGTTCCAGTCCGGTTCGAACCCAACAGTTCCTCGAAAATTGGAACCGGAACCAAAACCAAAACCGCCCTCATCCGGTTCTGATTCTGGTTCAGTTTCGGTTTGGTTCTCTGGTTCAAACCGAAACGGCATCGGGTCTACTCGTATGGGCATGACCACCCTGCCTTGCCTCGCCTTTTTAGCATTGTTAATCTATCAAGAGAAAGTATCATTTTTACCCGTATATTTTGACTTAATAGTAAATCTCACCCTATATTTTTGTTAATGGTCATTCTACCCCTGAAACCAAACGTATTCGCCATATTCTCCCCCTCTAGTTAACTTTTTTGTTAAAGCCTTTAACTCTGACAATAGTAGCTAACGGAAAGAATCTTTTGCCTGTGAAAGGCAATGGCAGTTGATTGAGTGAAGAAAACATACTTTTTTTCCCCTTAATAAAAAAAATTAATAAATAAAACATATTTTTTTTTTAAATGGATCTACACCATCCATCTTTGAGATGGATGGTGGAGATTATAATATAATTTACAAAGTAAAAAAGAAAAAAAAAATGATGGTGTAGATCCAAACCCACCGTTGAGATGGATGGTGTAGATTATAATATAATTTACAAAGTAAAAAGGAAAAAAGGAAAAAAAGAAAAAAAAAATGGTGGTGTAGATCTAGACCCACTGTCCATCTCTATAGATGTACACCATCTTATCTCCCACATCACATCATCATCATCATCATGAGAGAGATGGAAGGTTTGGGTTTGGTGTTATTGATGAATGAAGACTCTAGAGATTGTTCATTCATAAGCAAAGTTCAAGTAGGTTGACAAAGATTGAAATACCAGTTGGGATGTTTCTAACAAATTTGATTTTTTCATAGTACTAGGGATCTAAGCTGAGTTTAGAGATTGGTGATGGAATTGGGTAAAACACAACAAAACCCGTTTTCTTGTAACTTGTCATTTGTAAATCTGGTAATTATAACTTGGTGCAATTGGTTAAAGAATTAACAAAACTTAGATCACTAGTAACTCCAAGTGGGATTACCAGCAACTCCATGAGAGATTTCTGGGGTTAGGTCGGGATGAGATTTTTTATAATATTGTTGTAGTTTTTTTTTTTATAAAAAAAAATAAAAAATTGTAGTCTTTTATTTTTATTTTTATTTTTATAATTATATTATTTTATTAATTTTGATATTAATGTTTTTTAATTAATTTTTATTAAAATATTTTGTTTATTTATCTTATCTTTATTACAACTTATACGTTTTTGCCCTCTTATTAATTCCCAATATTGTTTATTTGTTAAAGTTACCATGTTACCCTTTCAATCAACCAGAAGATAACAGTCAGGGATTACTTTCACTGTTAAAAGGGTAAATGGCCATTAATGAAAATAGGTCGATTTACTAATGGGCAAAATATAGGAGAAGAAATGATACTTTCCCAACTATCAAAGTATACCATCTGAACCAACGGTGTCTTGGTCTAGTGGTGCCAGGGGCTAGACTTGGAAGGGCGAACCACGGTTCGATCCCCCGCAAGACCGTTGGGAGGAGTTTAAAACCTTCACCCCGGGACCCGCTCCGAAAACCGGATTAGTCGACCCAGTGGGCTCGGAAACCGGTTGGGAAACCAAAAAAAAAGTATACCATCTGAATATCAATTTCTTATAAGGTTCATCTCACTTCACTTTGCTCTCACTAAAATACAACTTATAGGGGAAAAACGCATTTCTCAATAAAGAATGTGCTTCTCCCTATTTAAATTATTGCAGAATAAGAGGTCGTTTGCTTTTCACTTAAAACTTAATGGATCTGAATTGAATTTATTAAGCTGTGTTGTTTTTTTTTAATTGGTTAAATAACTTTAAAATACCGAAAAACAACTTAAAATAAAAAGTAACAAATCTTGACTTTTAATTTAATTCCAAATCACTGGATTGCAATTAACATATTTTCTTCAAAGATTATACTACTAATGATAATATATTTTCAATTTTACAATAATTTTATATTATACAAATTTAATTTTTCTAACATATTATTACTTATGAAAGGATAAAAAAAATATTAATTACTTAGTCACTTTCAGCACCATTGTTGAACCTCCAAATTTTTTTTAAAAAAAATAAAAACCATTTCTAAATCATTATTTATCATATATATATATTTTAAAATAAACAATTACTTATCACATCTTAATCATGAATAATATCATATCATTATCAACGTAATTTAGTTGATATAATCAAATGCTTAAGCGATGACATACCTTAAAGGAACCGCAACTATGTTGTCCGGGTCAGACACAGCCAAGTGCACATGCTTATCGTGAAGACATAAACCTAGAAAATGGCCCTGGTTCCTCCTTAGCAAGTCCTCGTACAATTTCAAGGGCTTCACGAATTTCATCTACCACTCAATTAAAGGAGTCAAAAAATAAACATTCAATTTGAAAAGAGGAAATTAAGTGTAAAATTGAAAAAAATAAAATGTAGATGCAGAGCAAGCATGCATACACAAATACAACAAATAGGTCAAATAGCATAAGAAAACCACTAAAAAAGATAACAACAATTAGGTCAATAACAGAGGGTTCACTCAGATGATACTATTTCGTTGATTTTGGTCAAGAAATAAAGAAAAATAAATAAAATAAAAAAGAAACAGATCTGGGTGGTGTTGATTATTGGAAACTTCAAATTGGTCAATTAGTGGAAATATTCTTGAAAGAGATAATTTTGATCTGTTTGCAGGAAAAAAAGATGGAAATTTTCAAACTTTAATCCTTGTGAAAACAGAAAAGTTAAAATAATTCAAATCTTGAAATAGAAAAATTGAATAGAATTATAAATAAATGAATTTCATATATGCTAAAACACCTTTCTGCTACGTGAGAACTTAGTCGGCGGCTGATGACAGTGAAAGTGAGGAAAGAGAGGAAAAAAAAAATGGCACAAACCCACAATATAAAAATCAAGTGTAATGCTAATACGAGTAACTTAGAGGGGTGAATATGTTATTTATGAATTAATTACTGATTTTTTGATTAGTTAATGTTAATGGCAAACAACAATATAAAAATCAAGTGTAAAATTGTGGAAATTAAAGGACACTTGATTTTTACTTGGGGAAACCTCTAACCGGTAAAAACTCATGGGACTAGCCTCGCTAGCCACTTAAGCCACAGAAAGCTACTATGTGAAATGTAGCTTACACATTCAAGTGATACATAGACTCAACCTTTCCTCAAGGCAAATGATCTAAGTGATGCAAATGATGCAAATCACAATCAACACAACATAGAACATGTGATCAATATATTCTATGGAACAACTAGACCTAAACATGTGAGAACACAAGCATAAAAATCTAGAAGCAAAAACATGAATTAAACTAGAGCATGTGAAAACACCTAAACACAAAAGCTCATAATTTCATTCACACATATAACACTTGAATATATCATAATCATGAAGCACAATTTCAAGATGTTATAAACATACAAATAAATGCTAGAAACATAGAATGTATTCAATGAGTAATCTAGCCAAAGATTTAGAGAAAGGATATATTGATATATCAAGTAAATCCTAGATATCTCTAAAAACACATACAATAGCCTTAATCCTAGATTTCATCAATCAAAGGATCAAAACACATTTCAAGGATTATCAATCATAAAATCATTCAATCAAGTCTCAAATAATCTTAGATGTCAATCTAATCACAATACAACTCTCAAACATGTGAAAATCATATAATCAAAAATTCTAGTTCACAAATGTCTCTAATTAGACTTTTGATTAAGATTGATTATGAAGATATCTTTCTCAATAGCATTCACTAAACATATACATACATATATAAGAAGAAACCCCATGCAAATTGAAGGTTACAAAAGAAGAAATCACAAAGATAAAGTCAATACCTCTAAATCACGAGCTGTCACATTTTTCTGGGTAGAACACCTTGAAAACTCAATCAAATGACTGGAAGATCACTTAGAAAAGGTAGAAGACTCAATTATGAACAATCTCCAATTTGAATCACTCAAATCCGACTTCGTATGAAGAAGTTATGGTGTTTGAAAGGTGAGAAAATCTTGGGAGAAAATTCTGGACTGATTCACTCTTTTTCTTCTTTCTTTTCTTCTTACTTGAAATTAGAGGGAATGGAAATATTTAAAAGGAAGCGAGAGAGAGAGAGAGAGAGAGAGAGAGAGAGAGAGAGAGAGAGAGAGAGAGAGAGAGAGAGAGAGAGAGAGAGAGAGAGAGAGAGAGAGAGAGAGAGAGAGCCACCCAATCAAGAGAAGCCACGTGTCATCCATGTGTGGACCGCTTGTGACACATGTGGACAAAGGGCTGTCCAGCCCGTGTGTCACACGTGGACAACAAGCTTGGCCTTTTGGCCTTACTTGTTCCTCTCGCACTCCGCTCACATTATTCGACCGTATCCGGGCCTCCGAATTCTGATTTCGAATCCGTTTTCGGATTACGAATCGTGACTCCCTCACGCACAACGAAGACTATGAAACTTTGACAAAAGGTTGAGAATTCATCTCGAAAAACGAAGACGAACACACCTCAACGAATGAGAACGAAAAGTAGCATAACTACATCGTTTGGACTCGAAATCAAATGTATGAGTAACCGAAATGACCGAGACTCAATAAGGAATCATAAGAGATTATGTTCAAGTCCAAAAACAATAAACATATAAGCACAGTACCACACATGTATGCCGTTTTCTAGACATAGTTTTAGAGCATGCAATTCTACAATGTATGAGAATTTGATATCAATGCATGAGCATGTAAAAACATGTGAATGTGCTATATAAATGTTGCACAATGATGCAAGGACACATATAAATGATTTGTGTGTGTGTGTCTATTGCCTTGAAGAAGAATGAGGTCTATATTACCTTAATTATGCATTGTAGTTCATTCCCCTTCAAAGGCTCCTTCTTGCTTGATCTTTTGGTCATATCTTTCTTTGAAGCTTCAAATCATCAACCTATGACCATTAATCACATACAAGGAAAATATCGTTTTGATATGGACTATATGCCAACACAAACTAAAATCCTAACAAAACATTTAAAGCCCTTGTTCTTCAAGTATAATTGTTACTCAAAATGAGAGTGACAAAATAGCACAAGAAAATTTAAAAGTTGTAGCCTAGACGCTTGAGTTGAGAATGTTTAAATATCTTAGAGTTTTAGTGTTGTAAAGTTTTATGTACAAACATTTAGCATGATCAATAACTTTTGAATTCACCCCAATTTTTCCATACACCACAATAACACCCATGGCCCCATTACAGTTAAGGGAAAGCCCTAGATGATCCTCTAGAAGTGCAAAACACAAAGTTTTACGTGGAAACCCCTAAAGGGAAAAAACCATGGTTGTCGGAGACGGCAACAACAAGTTTTCACTATGTAAAGATGAATTACACACTCAATCTCTCTTACGCTCTTGCTAATATATGTGTTTGTCATGTCACGTACATAATGGTGTTTAAGGGTCTATTTATACATGCATAGAACCCTAATTCTTAATGTACAAGTAAGGAAAGTTGACGAGATTTAGTAGGACTCTAACTTGTTGGAGTCATCTTTATCTTCTTTCTTGTTTCACATACTCTTGCACATTTAATGAGTTAGATCCCCTGCTGAATCTAGGCCCAAATATCTTTAAGGAAGTTTGTTTTCTTATCGGAGTGTACTTCATGGTTTCTTTTTTAAGATAGATTATTTCTCTTCGTATTTGAATCATGATTACCTTGGAATTAAAGTCTTCCTTACTTCACTGGCCAACTGGTTATCTTACTCGACCAAGTCTCTTAACCCGATCGGTTACTCAACCTAGACCAGTGTATCTTTTATCCGACCCGGTTTCTCTACCCGATCACTTAATTGAAACCGATCAGATTATCTCTACCCGATCAATCTGATGGGCCTAGTCAGGTTATTTCTATCTGATCAATCGGATAAACTTGATAGGACCTCTCTAGAGTCAAAGTTTGAACTTTGGTCATCTTTGATTGGTTCCATTCGGTTAGCTCTAGTGACGTGGCATATTTGATTTATTTCCTCTCTCAATATCAATGTTGATCTATCAATTCGCTAGATTTTACCAATAACAACCCCTTACAACAACTTTCACCCTTAAACAATAGAGTTTCCAAGAAAGACTTTTGGAGATGCTCTTAGATTATGAAAATTTTTCAATGAGCTTTGCCTAGTTGACTCTTTACAAGAACTGATCATTTTTCGAATTACAATGGACACCCACCATTTCAACCCTAGAATATCAATAATAGAAAGTTTGTTTAATTTTGCTCTTTTTTTTATTGGCTAATTAATGGAGGGTTTTGTTATGGGTATGCTAACATTTGACTGTTTATTTTATCTACAAGTTTTGTGAAAGCAACTGATAATGATGTCAAGACCCTTGTTGCTTGCTTGCGCTCACAATCACCTCCTAGTTTGTTGCTCCTCGCACGAGCGATTTGCTCCTTCGATCCTCGGGTGGAGGAGCAATCTGCTCTGTCGATCCTCGAGGAGCGATTTGCTCACCATATCAAAAACATCTCTTCCATACATTTATATTTTTTAAAAATGGGGAGGGATCGGGGGACACAATTTTTGACACAAGATTTGACACGATTTTTCAACCATTAGATTTATGAGATTTGGATGGCTTAGATTTATTACATTGATTTTTATTTTTTATTTCCTTCTCATTTATCTTTTCATTAATTTATTTTCTTTTCTCTCTCCTCCCTCCTCTTTCATAGATTCACTTTCCTAAATAATATCTAATTAATATTTCCTATTCAAATTTATATTTCTTCTTCCAGTCTTGAGTTTTTTTATTTTTACTCTTCAATGTTAATTTCTCTTCTTTCTCAATAAGTCTAACTTGTGTTTTTCCTTGACCATATTACTTTTGTGCAAATACTTGATTTTCATTCCAAGCTGACATTCATATCAAACAAGCTTGTGACAGTGCTTCATTATCATTCTGATAATAAATCACAATTTTACCAAGTCTAACTGGTGTAAAAAATAAAAAATAAAAAAAAAATAAAATAATAAAAAAAAAAACGTCAACCCTGCATCCGTAAACCAGTGAAAGCATTTTTTTTAATTTTTAAACACAAATATTTCAAAATTCCTGATCATGAAGCCTGAACTTATTCATTTGTAAAGATAAAAAGGCAAGTGAACTATAAATTCCACCAATGCTTCCATAAACAATCACAACAAGAGCTTATAGTAGAAACTCAGCTTATGCAGATTCAACCGAGTCTTAACATTAACAATTCATTAAACAAAAACATTAAAAAAAAAAAAAAAAAAAAAAAAGAAAAAAAAAAGGGCAATAAATGCGAATTACAGGAAAATCGAGCGAGAGAATCCCTTTGTTTGGCTTGTTGAAACAGTTCTGAGGAAATATAAATTTGAATAGGAAATATTAATTAGATATTATTTAGGAAAGTGAATCTATGTTGGAGAAGGGAGGAGAGAGGAAAGAAAATAAATTAATGAAAAGATAAATGAGAAGGAAATAAAAAATAAAAATCAATGTAATAAATCTAAGCCATCCAAATCTCATAAATCTAATGGTTGAAAAATCGTGTCAAATTTTGTGTCAAAAATTATATCCCCCGATCCCTCCCCTTTAAAAATAAACATTAGATAAATAAGTAACAATCATTTTGTCTACCAACAATTAATTTCATTGTTAGGGTATGTTTGTACAGTTATCCTAGATTTACTGATTGTTCAAACCGTAGGATTTGATTTGACATATGATCAAAAGTAATGAGGTTATTTTCAATTCTCCCTTACGGCTTTTGAAAATATGAAAATCGATTTCCCAATTTCAAATGAAACTATCTAAAACAAAAACATTTCCGAACAAACCCCAACTCATTAATTAGAGTTAACAATTACACAATAAAACTTGAATTCATTTATATAAAATATTAAAATTAATAACATAGATTGAACGGGGCAAATATCCATTGAACATATCAATCCCCACACCGATGTAATAGTAACCATCTCTATACCATATGAAAATATCAAAAACAAAAAACAAAAAACAAAAACATTACGAACAAGCCCCAACTCATTAATTAGAGTTAACAATTACACAATAAAACTTGAATTCATTTATATAAAATATTAAAATTAATAACAGGTTGAATGGGGCAAATATCCATTGAACATATCAATCCCCACACCGATGTAATAGTAACCATCTCTATACCATATGGAGTAGATCCCTGTATCCATGAATATTTTTTTTTTTTATACCTTAATCGTCTGATCAAGTGATAAGGTGGTGTTCATGCAATCCAGATACCCCTGCCAAATGTCAAAATAACAAGGAAAGTCACCAAAGTTCTAAATGGTATCAACTTGCTCAATTTATAGCTTAAATTGCAAAATCCAAATCTCATGGGTCATTCAATTTCATGGGTCATTCAATTTCCTTCGAGATTCAAATTAAACTCAAATACCATATGAAATTAAGGATACAAGTTATACCATTTGAATACAAACTATTTTATTAAAATGAACTAGTCAAATTTGCACACAAGGGATAAGAAGGCCATTACCTGCAGTAGACGAGCAGCGACAAATTTTCTAGCAACCATGTCCTTAACCATTTGCTTTAACGTTGACTCAAGATTGGGTTTCAAATTCTCTAATATAAAATCCATATGATGCTTTACAACAAAATCCATATGCTGTCAACACAATGAACTATGAGATCCAATGAGTTGTATCACTAATGAATACGAGAGACATGACCGATAAAAATAACGACTAATAATGTTCAGAATATTCATAGGCAAAATAATTGCCATCTATATATTTGATAACCGTATAAAACAGGTGAGAAAAAAACAAATTAAGCATATTCAATCAGACATCTACTTGACATCACTTCCAATTAGGCCTGACGCGGTTCCGGTTTCGGTTCCGAATCGACGGTTCCGTTTCCAGGTTTGGGTGGAACCGAAACCGGAACCGGCATAGGCCGGTTCCGGTTCCGGTGGAACCGCCGGTTTTGAACCGGTTTTTTTTTAATTTTTTTTTATTAACATTACAAAATATTACATTTTATTTATAAAAAAATAAAATGTTAGAAAGGACATTGTAGGCTCATAACCCTTGTCCAAGTAAATATGTTTTACATTCCCTTCTCCTCATTTTTATATAGGTTAAGACATCTCATTCACTTCTCTATTTTTCCAATGTGGGATGTGAGATAAGGGATAAGAAGTCATATTATGCATTTTTAATAAATATTTATCAATTTTTTTCCTTAAAACTTAAAATATTAGGCATTTTTTAACAAATATTTTTAAATTAAAGGAAAAAAAAATTGATAAATATTTGTTAAAAGTGCATAGTATGACTTTTTATCCCTTCTCCCACATCCCACATTGGAAAACCAGATAAGTGAATAAGATGCCTAACCTATATAAAAAGGAGAAGGGAATGGAAAACATAATTACTTGGACAAGGGTTATGGGTCATGGCTCAATACTTTACAATGTCCTTTCTAACATTTTATTTTTTTTTATAAATAAAATGTAATATTTTGTAATGTAAAATAAATAAATTAAAAAAAAAAAAAAAAACCCGAAATCAGTTCCGAAAATATTAGAACCGAAACCGGGTTAGACCGGTTCCGATTTCGATTCTTAAACCGAGAACCGAAATCGGAAAACCGGTTCCAGTTCTGATTTTTCCGGTTCCGATTCTGGCCGGTTCGACCGATTCCTCCAGTTCGAACCGGAACCGAGCCAGGCCTACTTCCAATAAACCAACACCAATCAATTACAGTTATATCCCTTCTTGTGAGCATCATATTTGAAATAGGAATGACAATTTTACCCGAACCCAAACCGCATGGGTGGGGATAGGGTTTCTTTATTCAGGTCACGGGTGAAGTTCAAGTGTAAAATCTAAAAAGAACCCGAACCCACAAACTTGAAGGTTTAAAAAAAATAAAAAAAAATAAATAAATAAATAAAAAAACCTCAATTTCAAAACAAAGTTTTGAACAAATTAGAATTCTAAACCGAAAACGGCATCATCTTGTAAACCGGGTTCGCAAGAAGAAACCTATAATAGCAAAATTATTCCGGTTCAAGTTGAAAAATATTATTCTGGTTTGGGTGTAATGCGCTGCATTGTTTTGTACTAGGAATTTAAAATGTATTAGAATTAAACAAATACAATGTTTGATTTGTTTTGTATTGTTCGTTGCATTTTATAAGCTAATAATACAAACGGGGAGGTTGTATTAGCTGATACAAAGTTGAGAAAAATAATAATAATAATCATAATAATTAATAATTATATTTTTTTATAATAATAATGATAAATTGTTACAAAAATAACAATAATAAATTTTACATCTAATACAGAAAAATAATATAATATTATTTTAACACTAAATTAAAAAAGAAATTAATTTTTTTTAAATTAAAATAACAATAAAATGTTATTCTAATAGTTTAGCTCTAAAAATTAATTCATTTAAACAAAAAAAAGTATATAATCTTCAAACTGGTTACATGAATTATATTTTTTATAATAAATATATTAATAATATATTAATTATTATTTTATAAATATAATACAAAATATATATCTTATAATATCATTTTTATTCGAAAAACATATCTAATTTTTATTTAACAAAATATTCATAAACAAAAATCACATCCAAATAATGTATAATATAATACAATCAAATATCACCAAACAGAGGATTGTATAGGAAGATTCAGGGCCAATCCGGTGTCAAACAAGCACTATGTGAAAAATGTGGAACTTTCCAAATCTTTTCTGTGTAGATACACATACCTTTGTTACAATAGCATCCTCCCAATATGTGTACTTTAAACCTTGCAACTTTCCAATTTTACGCAGGTCATTGATAAATTCCTTTATTTTTGCACCCTAATGAAATAAAGAGTACAGAATATAATCAGATGAGAACAAATAAGGAATGATCTACAAAATTAACAACTTGAAAACTCACTCTACATATGTTATTTCCCATATAAGGATAATCAACAACGAAACCTGTCGAATTATGTTCTGAGATCTGCATACATACAGAAAAAACAACACTCAAAGTTTGAAGTTGCCTTAAAGTTTCGAAACAAATTACGAGGTATACACACTTAGAGTTGAAATACAAAACAGTAACAAAACACAATTGTGGCAGTTGCTTTTGACAAGGAACATATGCTTCACATAAAAATTATACTTTCAAAAAAGAAAAAAAAGTCAAATTCCAAAATTAAAAAGTGTGAAATCGTAAAACGTACCAAAGCCCGAAATTTATCGGCCATTAAATCCATGTTACATTCGTCCCTATTAATAGCACTGCAATATTGACAAAACTAACATTACGAATGTACAAACGTAAACATAATTAAGTGAGAACCAAATCATAAATTTAAAATAAAAAAAAAAAAAAAAATCCAAGTCAAGTCATTCTAACGAATAAGCTGCTTAGTAAACCTAAAGTTCATGTTTACCATAAAATGATTATGATATGTTAAAGGTTCTCATACTAACTATCGAAGTATACCATTTGAAGATCAATTTCTTATAAGGTAGAAAAATTGAAACATAATCCAATGCAATCCTATAAAATCTAGTCCAGCACAGCAGAGTAGAAAGCCAAACATACCCCGAGACTCTCAATACAACCCTGGTATACATCTATCAAACTACACCATTTTAATAGTTGTCTTACAGAAACAACCTTGCCCAGTGCTCTTTAATTGCTGCTGTTTAATTACATTAAATGAGAAAACTTATATTTTGCATTCGATTCACATATAATCAATCATCAACACAATATAGTTGATATAATCAAATGCTTAAGCGATGCCATACCTTAAAGGCACTGCAACTATGTTGTCCGGGTCAGACACAGCCAAGTGCACATGCTTATCGTGAAGACATAAACCTAGAAAACGGTCCTGGTTCCTCCTTAGCAAGTCCTCGTACAATTTCAAGGGCTTCACGAATTTCATCTACCACTCAATTAAAGGAGTCAAAAAATAAACAATCCATTTGAAAAGAGGAAATAAGTGTAAAATTGAAAAAAAAAGATGTAGATGCAGAGCAAGCATGCATACACAAATACAACAAATAAGGTTTTTGTAGAAGATAACAACAAATAGGTCAAATAGCAGAAGAAAAACACTAAAAAAGATAACAACAATTAGGTCAATAACAGAGGGTTTACTCAGATGATACTATTTTGTTGATTTTGGTCAAGAAATAAAAAAATAAAAAAATAATAATAAAATAATAAAATAATAAAAAATAATTATAAAAAAAGGATAAAAAGAAACAGATCTGGGTGTAGTTGATTATTGGAAACTTCAAATTGGTCAATTGGGGGATTTAATATATCCAAAAACACATAATAAATAAATAAATAAATAAATAAAAAGGTAACTGATAGATTATTTTCTTGAAAGAGATAATTTTGACCTGTTTGCAAACAAAAAGATGGAAATTTTCAAACTTTAATCCTTATGAAAACAGAAAAGTTAAAATTATTCAAATCTTGAAATGGAAAAATTGAATAGAATTATAAATAAATGAATTTCATATATGCTCAAATACCTTTCTTCGGCGTGAGAACTTAGTCGGCGGCTGATGACAGTGAGAAGTAAGTCTGAAGATAAACAGAAAGAAAAAGATAAACCTTTATAGTGTGAACTGTGAAGTTAAGGCCCAGTGTGGCATTGCTGTGATGTGGGGGGAAGTGCTTTTGGATCTGCTGTGGGAAAAATCAGCTGAGTGTTTGGTAAACTGATTTTCAAAAGTGCTGTGAGAGCCAAAAGCAATTTCAATATGTTTGGTAAACTGAAGTAAAAAGTGTTGTGAGTGTGTAAAATTACTAAAAGGGCACAGATATTTAAATGGTGCTATACTTTGCATTTTTCTTGTTTATTTGTGTTTAGTGTTAAGTGTTATATAATTATGGTACTTTATTGAATTAATTAGCCCCATTTCTTTATTTCTTTTTTTATTCTACTTTACTTCTTTATTTCTTTTTTATTCTACTTTATTGAATTAATTAGCCCTATTTTTTTTTTTTTTTTTTTTAACGGTTATGGCAACAATTTTTTTGTAGAGTAATGTAAGCCCAAACAATTTTGTATAGTTATGGTATAATTTTGTATGGTATAATTATGGTACAGTTATGGTATAACTTCGTTTATACATTTGCAGTTATGGTATAATTTTGTACAATATACCAAACAAATATCTTTGAAAAATTTATATAAATTATGCAAACCCAAAAAGATATATTATATAAACGAAAACTATCAAACATAACGTTATGAAACATATTACATGAGTTTTTTCATACGAATAATTGCAAATAATAGCTAAGTGTGTGGACTCATTAAACTTTGTGCAATTACATTTCTTAACATTTCCATTTCTCGTCTTCCCGGACCATCTTCTTCATGTGCTATGTGTTGATTTAAACTCCCTTATTGATTGTGTTTTCTCGATAGACTACGATGATAAACTTATAGGATGATGATATGCGAATATGCGGAATAAAATATGAACAATAAAGAAAACATGCCACACACACAACACAAGAATTTACCGAGGTTCGGCTAACTTTGCCTACGTCCTCATGTGATCTCTCTTGAGAAATCACTAGCACTATGAAGAAAAACGCTTGGTTACAAGATACTTATTGAAACCCTTTAGCTAATTCCCCAAAACCTTGCTAGAACCTCTCTATCACTCTTGCTCTCTACCCCTTGTATGCTTGCTGTTTTTCTGTGTTAAAAATAAGCTCCCAACAGCCCTATTTATAGATATAGGACTTGGGTTACATTCCTTGTTAGAATAAGACTCCTAAATCCTCTTAGAATAAGAAAAGCTAACTTATTTCCTAATCCTAGTTGATTTGGGATTCTTGAGAAAATATAATTTCCTAATCCCAATAAGAAATTATGTGCACACTTTATTTTCTCCTAATCCAAATAGGATTTCTCTTTAAGCCTTAACTTTGGGTTTTGATGAGCCAAAAACACAACAATCTCCACCTTGGTGAGTCAAAACCAAGAAATGACTGCTGTATCCCAGAATGTCTTCGAACCTTCTTGAAACAACTCTGGAAAGCTTCAAGAACCTTCACCTTGGCAAACTTCTTCTTGCCTTAATGCACCTCAAGTGAGGAGGTGCTCCACCCAATCCTCAGCATGTAATAAGATTGAGTGAGTTCAAGCAAAACTTGAACTTCTCAGCTGTTACCGGTTTAGTCAAGTAATCTGATGCATTTTTCTCTGTATGAACCTTCTCCAGTTTAACTTCCTTCGATTCTACCCAGTCCCTAATTCGGTGATAACGAGCCTCGATATGCTTCGATCTTCCATGAAACACTTGATTCTTTGCTAAGTAAATAGCACTTTGGCTGTCACATCTAATCACCATGGAACCTTGAGTAATTCTGAACTCTCTTGCTAAACCATTAAGCCAAACTGCTTCCTTTCCAGCTTCCGCAAGCGCAATATACTCAGCTTCAGTAGTGGATAATGCTGTAATTGATTGTAGAGTAGCCCTCCAACTAATCGGCCCACCACCACTAGTGAAAACATAACCTGTAGTAGATCTTCTTTTATCCAAGTCCCCTGCATAGTCAGCATCTACATAACCTAGTACACATGCTTCTTTCCCTTGTTTTTCAAACAAGATTCCTAGACTCTTTGTACCTTTCAAGTAACGCAGAATCCATTTAACTGCAGACCAATGCTCCTTTCCTGGATTCGCCATATACCTCGAAACAACACTTAATGCTTGTGCTAGGTCAGGTCTTGTGCAAACCATCGCGTACATTAGACATCCTACTACGCTTGCATAAGGCACTTTGCTCATCTCTTCCAACTCTTTTTCTGTAGTCGGACATTGCAACGCACTCAACCGATAGTGCGCTGCCAACGGAGTAGTCACGGGCTTTGCTTCAGTCATGTTGAATCGCTTCAAAATATTTTGAATGTATTTTGCTTGAGACAACCAGATTTTTCCCGCTGCTCTGTCCCTTCTAATTTGCATTCCAAGGATCTTTTGTGCAGCCCCTAGATCCTTCATGTCGAATTCCTTATTCAGTTGCATCTTTAATTTCTGAATTCTAGACATATCTTGACATGCAATCAACATGTCGTCTACATAAAGTAGCAATAGTATAATCATACCATTTTCGAACACATGGTAGTAAACACAACAATCCTTTAAGCATCTTCTAAAATTGATTTTCAGCATGTATGAGTCGAAATGCTTGTACCACTGCCTTGGAGATTGCTTTAGCCCATAAAGAGACTTTTTTAACCTACAAACCAAATTTTCTTTCCCTGTTTCAACATATCCTTCAGGTTGAGCCATGTAAATGACTTCTTCTAGATCACCATGGAGAAACGCGGTCTTAACGTCCATCTGTTCTATCTCTATATCCTGCTGAGCTGCTATTGATAATAGCAATCTGATTGAAGTATGCTTAACCACTGGAGAGAATATCTCGTTATAATCAACTCCTTCCTTTTGTGAATACCCTTTTGCCACTAACCGAGCCTTGTATCTCACGGCATCACCTTCATGTGTCCCTTCTTTCTTTCTAAACACCCATTTACAGCCAACTATCTTTCGATCTTTTGGTTTAGAAACTAGCTCCCAAACAGAGTTCTTATCAAGAGATCGCATCTCTTCTGACATAGCAACAATCCAACTTTCCCGATCATCACTTGTTATAGCTTCTTGATATGTGGTTGGATCGCCTTGACTAACATTTAGAGCATAATTAACTTCGTTTTGATCAAACCCATACTTTTCCGGTTTCTTGCGTTCTCGCTTGGGTTTATCTAATGTTATGCTTCTCTGAAACTGTTGCTCAGGTTGTTGAGGAACCAGGGAGTATTGTTCCTGCAACGGTGATAGCTCCACCTGAGCCTGTACTTGTGACTGTTGTTGTTGCTCTACTCTTTCCTCATTGATCCCTTCGTCATGATCCACTTGCTCGTGCTCCACCTGAGCTGGATCTTCTTCCATGACCCATTTGGTTAGAGGAAATTCGGTTGCTTCTTCTACAACATCAGTTTGCTTCTCCTCAGTTGTCTTGATTTTATTTAGGGGCATAGTCTTCTCATCGAACACGACATCTCTACTTAAAACCTTCTTCTTGTTGACAAAATCCCATAACTTGTAGCCCTTCACTCCTTTTTCAAAACCAATGAAAATGCACTCGAGTGACTTTGGCTTGAGTTTGGTTCTTTCATCACTCGGAATATGAGCATATGCACTGCAACCAAAAACTCTTAAATCGGAATAATCAACAAGTTTTCTAGACCATACCTCTTCTGCACACTTATAATCAAGAACCCTTGAGGGTGATCGGTTAACCAAGTAGCAAGCGTGATTAACCGCTTCTGCCCAAAACATGTCGGGTAATCCTGCATGAAACCGCATGCTTCTCTCTCTTTCCATGAGAGTTCTATTCATCCTCTCTACTGCCCCGTTTTGTTGAGAAGTCTTCTTCACTGTAAAATGCCTTGTGATGCCTTCTTCCCTGCAGAACTGTAAGAACTTGTTGTCTCTATATTCACCTCCATTGTCGCTTCTCAGATATCTGATTTTTCTGCCCGTTTGGTTTTCTACTTCAGCTTTCCACTCTTTAAACTTTGTGAAAACTTCGGATTTCTCCCTCATAAAGTAAACCCATACTTTTCTCGAAAAATCATCTAAAAAAGTAACAAAATACCTTGATCCTCCCTTAGACCTAGTTGGTGCAGGACCCCATACGTCTGTATGAATATAGTACAACGGCTCTTTGCTTCTTTTCTCACTATCTGCAATCTTAAATGACGTCTTTGTTTGCTTCCCGAGAGTACAATACTTGCAAAATTTTAGTTTGCAGAAACTAACACCTTTCAGTTGATTTTTCTTGTGTAGTTCTTGCATCCCTCTTTGACTCATGTGCCCTAGCCTACAATGCCAAAGCTCAGTCTCGTCCTTTTCTATAGATACTGCTGCTCCACCTACTATTGTAGTTCCCCGAAGCTTATATAAAGTGTTAGGCTGAATATCACCTCTCATCATGACCAATAACCCTTTGATAACTTTGAGTATCCCTCCTTCAGAACAATACTTGTAACCGGCTTTGTCTAAAGTGCCCAAAGATATCAAATTCTTCTTTAGTTTAGGAACATGTCTGACCTTATCCAGTACCCTAACAATTCCGTCATGCATTCTGATTTTCACTGATCCATTACCTTGGATCTTGCACGGTGAATCATCTCCCATCAAAACTTCTCCACATCTCTTTTCCTCATATGTGTCAAACCATTCTTTGTTAGTACACATATGGAATGAACAACCGGTATCCAAAATCCAATGTTGGAAAGCATTGGAGCTCGATGTTACCGCAAGGAGTTCTCCGTCACTTTCATCCGAAGTAACCACACTGGCTGAACTTGAATTCCTTGCCATCGCCTTCGCTTTCCTTTCTTGCCATATCTTGCAATTCTTTTTCCAGTGGTCAGTAGCACCACATGTAAAGCAACCCTTGTTCTCTTTTTCTTTTCCCTTAGATTTTGATCTACCCCTATTGCCAGATTTATCATGCCTGCTCTGCGACCGACCCCTCTCTTTGCCTTTGGCATACAAACCATGTGCTTGAGAGCCTTTGGTATTTTCATCCATCTTGACATAAGATTGGATAGCTTCCATAACCTCATCCAGCTTTAGACTTTCCTTACCAAACATGATTGTGGTCCTAAAGTGCTTGAACGAAGACGGTAGAGATCTCAATAGTAACAGCGCCTTGTCATCATCATCATACTTCACATCCACCTTTAATAAATTGACAACACAATTCTGAAATCTGCTCAAATGATCTTGCAGATTTCCACCTTCTTCCATACGAAGATTAAGAAGTTCATCTTTCAAGAAAAGTTTGTTGGATAAAGTTTTACCCCTGTAAACTTTCTCGAGCTTATCCCATGTCTCTTTAGCATTCATCTCCTCGTCGACATTAAGCATCACATTGTCGGCAAGATGTAGCTCAATAGAGCTCTTCGCCTTTACGTCCATTCGCTTCCACTGAGCATCAGTAGTTTCTGCCGGCTTCTTCTCCTTTCCAAGAATAGCATCTTGCAGATCTTGCTGAATCAAGACGTTCTTCATCTTCCTCTGCCATAACGTGAAGTTACCCTTCCCATCAAACTTCTCGATTATGATGGGCTTCACGTCATTGATCTTATCACCCGCCATCTCAAAAAACGCTATGACCAAGCTCTGATACCAATTTGTTGATTTAAACTCCCTTATTGATCGTGTTTTCTCGATAGACTACGATGATAAACTTATAGGATGATAATATGCGAATATGCGGAATAAAATATGAACAATAAAGAAAACATGCCACACACACAACACAAGAATTTACCGAGGTTCGGCTAACTTTGCCTACGTCCTCGTGTGATCTCTCTTGAGAAATCACTAGCACTATGAAGAAAAATGCTTGGTTACAAGATACTTATTGAAACCCTTTAGCTAATTCCCCAAAACCTTGCTAGAACCTCTCTATCACTCTTGCTCTCTACCCCTTGTATGCTTGCTGTTTTTCTGTGTTAAAAATAAGCTCCCAACAGCCCTATTTATAGATATAGGACTTGGGTTACATTCCTTGTTAGAATAAGACTCCTAAATCCTCTTAGAATAAGAAAAGCTAACTTATTTCCTAATCCTAGTTGATTTGGGATTCTTGAGAAAATATAATTTTCTAATCCTAATAAGAAATTATGTGCACACTTTGTTTTCTCCTAATCCAAATAGGATTCCTCTTTAAGCCTTAACTTTGGGTTTTGATGAGCCAAAAACACAACACTATGTCCCCATATCATCTCACTCAAATACTATTATATACAGCCTGAAACTTAGAGGTCATACTATCTGCATTCTCACATGCATATATGTTGATTTGAAGCAATCAAGTATTAAATACAAAAGAGGGGAAAAACATACACTTGGTCTAAGTTCATGATTTTTGCGCAGTATGCTTTTAACAAGTCCTCGACTGAAAAAACATGAAGAAACAGGATTAGGAAACCCATGTTAAGGCTCAAAAGTCTATAGAGAAAAATGGAAAGCTATTTCAGAAGGTAGCTTATACAGAAACAGAGCAACTATGGATAATTATTATAAATCTTCTCAGATATGTGAGATTCCACATTACTATGATTTTCTAAAATATTAACAAGATTCCAATCACAATGCAGGATACAAAAAAGTGAAATATTATATAGAACTATGAAGAAGGCGGTAAACTTACAATGCACAAGAGTACACAGTCGGAAGTGGAGCTACTATAGACTTATTTATTTTGTTAACCAGAGCTTGCATATCCTGCTCAGGCAATAAGACAGAAACCGAAAGTAAGTCCAAATCATTTGAGATAAATGAGTATTAAAACTACTTCATATTATGATCAAAAATACCACAAGATGTTAAGAACATGAATAAATTGATGATGACAACAAATGTGGATTACTATGTCATCCATCTATGAGGATGCAGCGTTTCTTGATTCTCAACAGCTAAGGGACACAAAGAAGTTTTAATTTAATCAAATGCTTACAAAATTAGCCTGAATATATATATATTTTTTAATTGAAAGTGTCCAACAATGTTGCATTTAGGTATTCATATTTTAACAGATTAACATGATGCATCCATCATTTCTTCCTTCTAGTTTCCCACTTAACATAATAACAGGAAAGCAATTTCTAGCATTCAAAAACTATGTCACTCCAAGCATGATAAACATGACTTTGCAAAAAGGAAGGAATGTGGATTTCAAAAACAGGATTCTTAATTCTGAGCAACTCATTGTTTGATGTGTAAAATCGTGTTATAAAAACCTAACTCGCAAGTGCACGAATCGTGAGATAAGTACAACGACAAGTAGGGATCGTTCCCACGAGGAAAAGTGATCTATCGACTAAAACCAATTCTAATTAAAGCTAAGCAATTAACAGTAACCAAGAGATTTCAGATTGATTTGATTGATTTGAGATTAAAACTAGATTAAACTAAGAAATCAGTTAACAAGAATATGTGAATGAGATCAAGAGGTGAGAGGACTAGGTCATCAATGCTCCTCAACTACGTTTACTCAGTGCTTCGAATTGACTTTCACAAAGAATGTTAATCAAGTTAAGGGTTCGTTCTTAAATTATATATAATTAGTGCTATGTGGTCCTGGGATAAATTAAGTACTTCTACTACAATCAATAGCAAACCTTGCATACAAACTATAACAGAAAATACATCAACCATACACCAAGCGTTCTTAGTTGAGTCAATAGCAAACCTTGCATATAAACTATAACCTAAAACCCACAAAGCACACAATCAAGTATTCTCAATCACAGTCAATAGCAAACCTTGCATATAAACTATGATTGAGAACCCATTAAGCACAAGAACAAGAGAACCAAAGATAACGTGCAACCTGCAACAATAAATTCATTCATTCAATTGAATATTGGCTAAGAATGGTGAACCTCACACATATCTCAACCTTAACATATAAAACCCTAAATTCAAGACTAGCACTAACCATGCATAGACAAGAAGAAATCACAAATTGAATGAATCGAAACTTGAATTACTAAAACATAGTCAATTCTAACAAAGAGTATTCATAGAGGTTCACATTGAATCCCTAGTATGGATTTAGTTACACATAGATGAAATAAAAAGACAAGAGATAGAAAAGATAAAACCCATTGAGGCCTTCAATGAATTCTTCAAATCTTCAATGATGCGTCTTCTTCGTCTTGCAAACCCCCGATGTGTAAAGATGGATGATGGTGAAGGGGGACGGCCCCTTTGGTGGCCGGGGACCTCCCTTGGCTGCCTCTCGTTGGCTCTCTCTCTTCTCTCTCCTCTCCCTATATTCCTCCCGAAATTAGGGTTCAAAGGGGCTTAAATAGGTGTAGATGCTAAGCCAAGCCCTTAAACAACAAGGAAATCACTTCCCCTTTAGAACTCTACCTTTTTGGGATTCTATTTCTTTCCTAATCCATCCAAATTGATTACTTATTGAAGGAGGATAAGGATTAGATGTCTAATTGCTTTCCAAGACTCCCACACATGTCCAAGAAGGTAATATTTCCCGTTCCGACAACTTGCGAAACAAATCCCGAAAGCATTCGCGGATTTAATAACTGACTGATCTGACCTTCGGACACTAAAACAAGCATAACTTCTTCTAGAAAATTTGTATTGACAAGCTGTAAATTGGGTTGGAAACTAGACTTCCGGGGCTTCAAATCCATAGGTGGTAGGACACACAGTTCAATCGGAGCTGAGAGTTATGGGGCCCGCAATATGGGTCATCTGCACTGACGGGCGCTACCGCTGGGTAAGTAAGTTGCCTACCCCGCGGAAAATACAAAGCGACACCTCTGGAGCTGACCGCTAGGTAGGACAGCAAGGTAGGTAGGTGCCTAGGGGGCGGTAATTGGCAGAAGGCACCTCTGGACTTTGACGCAAGGTGTTCCGCTTGATGTATATTTGCCTGAGCTGCGGTATTTGGCCAAATTGCCCTTTTTTTTCTCTGAAATAATTCAAATACAATACTTGGATTCAACAACCTGAAAATGCTCAAACACACAAATTAAAACTCTAAAAGACTCGAGAAACAAGCAATTGATTGGAGGAATGGGGATAAAAAACATATACAATAAATGACCGATCATTGTTTCAGAAATAGGATTAGCATAAAGCATATTTTGATGAACTCCAACACAATGTGACATTTAATCAGAACAGTTAGTGAAGAACAACAATTAAACCAAAGGTTCAATGTGATCATTCCAACACAATCCTAATCTCAAATAAATTCACTTAGTGCACAGAAATGAAGCAACTTACAAAAGCTTTAAACGCAGGTCTTTGAGCACTCATTTCAAATATACAGCATCCTGAAAAACACAACATGTTAAATACATAATAAAAGACAAAATGGATGAAAAAAATCAAGATTAGATTATTATTTTATCAGAACAGAAAAATATAGGTTACCTAATGACCATATATCAGACTTGGAACCGTAAGGTATATCAGCAAGAAGTTCAGGGCACATATAGCAGGGATTTGATCTAGCTAATCAACTCCGCTTGAACTAATGGCCTAATGCTTTATGTAGCATTTTTTAGCCTTAATCTTGCACCAGCGAGACCAAGATCTTTTATATACCATTGAACAATGATTCACATCTCTACCATGAAAGACCTTAGTGGCGCTACTATAAGTGAATGTACACAATTTTCGTCTCTCATATAAATCTATTACCTTTGCAATCTTCGTAAACATAACAAAATACTAACTTCAGCTATTAATCATGATTATTTCACTACTGCTTCTACATTATTTATATTGCTTGAGCACCAAAACATGATGGACGGTGAAAGAGAACACAAAGAGCATTATCATCTGTTACCATTACAAGTAAATTTTTAGCCCAGTACCCCTGTCAACACAACATTTATGTTTTCTTCAAACAACAGCCCTCCTAATCAGGAAATCAAATGTATGAGCATTGACCATAAAATCATAGCAGCAGCGGTTGGCAAATGAAAACCAACATCCAGTATAAAGCAGGGGGATTCGAAGCCACCCAAATAACCAGAAAATCAAAACCAAAATGAACATACAGCCCAGCAGAACACCTCATCAGACCAAAACAATCATAAAACCATACATAAACATAAAACCCAAAGAAACAGAGGCTGCATATGGAGACAGAACAGAGAAACCACACAAAAAACGCATCAGACTCCCCATAAGCAAAAGAAAAAGAAATATGAACACATTAATGTGCAATAAACGAAATTATAACCCTAAAATTAGATAAAAATCCCCAAAACTCCAATTCAAAATCAAACCGTAAAACATGAACACATTACACATCACCTGCAATAACGAAATTAGAACCTGAAAGCGAGAGAAATTTCAGAAGAGAAATCGCGGCTGCTTCGATTTGCAAGAGAGAGGAAAGAAATCGAAGCTTGAACAATCAGATGAGAATGGAGAATGCCTGAACGAAGGAGAGGCTGCTTTCTGATGAGGCTGCTTTCTGATTTTGGTAAATTTCGTTAAAGGCAAGGACAAAATTGGAAAGTTGATAAAATTTCATTTAATATCACTGTAGCGCATTTTCTAAAGGGAGAATCGCAAATACCCCCCGACTTTTAAGCTAATGGCAAATCAAACGCTCTGGTTTGAACAATCAGCAAATAACCCCCTACAAATTTAAACAATCAGCAAATAACCCCCTACATGCAGCAAATAATGCAAGGGTTACTTAACGGTAGGGGGTTGTTTGCTGATTGTTCAAACCAGAGGGTTTGATTTGCCATTTGGTTAAAAGTCGAGGGGGGGGGGTATTTGCGATTCTCCCATTTTTAAAAGCAGATGCCGAAATCCAAAAGCATGTATTTATAGCCTCTCAAAAACTCAGTTTGGAGAAGCTAAAAGTAACGAAAAGCACTTCCCTACGATTTTACCAAACACACTATCTTTGGTCTGGAATCACTTTTGGCCTCAAAAATAGCTGGAGAAGCAATGCCAAACTGGGCCTAAATCATGTAAGGATTAGGGTTTCTAAGAGGTTAGGTGAAATTATACTTATACCCTCTCACATCTTTGGGCCAATTATGTACTGATGCATTTAATAATTTTAGGCCACATTTAGAGGTGCCAAAAGAACCGGATTTATCCGGCCCAGTCAGAGTCCGGTCCGATCTGGCCCATTCCTATATAAATCCGAAATAGGGTTAGGCTTTGGAAGATTGTTGTGCGGGCCAAGCCCGGTCCGAATCCCAAAAGCCCGAGCCGGCACAGTAACTTTTAATAATTTATTAAAAAATTATCTTTAAAAATAATTTTAATAAAAAACCATTTCTTTAAATAACAAAAAAAGCTAACAGCCCACTTGGGAAATACTTTTATAAATATTTAAAAAGACTTTATAATTTTCATTTGTGGAGATTTGTAAGATTTTTGATATCCTAAGGCCCAAAGGCCAACATATATTAAATTTTTTTTTTTTAAAAGAAGTTAAAGAGTAAATATTAAAATAATAAAAGATAATAAATAATTGAAGATACTTTGAAAACTGAAAAGGGTAGGCTGGTAGAGGGAGACGTTGGCAAGTTTTCATGTAAGGCCATGTTTCAATTATATTATATTTATAGATGAATGTTTATATAAGTATCAACAAATGTTGTTTAGATTGGTGGCAATTGGGAAGTCAACACTTCATTGTGACCATGTTCGACTCCAACTCAGTTCATCATTTTCAAAATAATTTGATTTTACTAAGGGCTCAAATCCGATTGGGCCCAAGTGCAGCCCGGCCTGGCCTGTGTTACTTTGGGTTTAAGGGCTGGGCTTCACTCAATGTTTTGAAATTAAAAACCTGGCCCGGCTCGGCCTGAACAGTAATTGGATTTGAAAATTTCAGGCCGGGCCGACCCTTTTGATACCTCGGCCCACATTTGGCACGCTTTATTATATTGAATTTGAAATGTATTAGGGGCCATAAAGGTAGGCAATTTTTTTTTTTTTGCCTGTTTTCATTTTTGGTTTTCGAATTCACATTCATTAACCGCTTTGTTATATTGAATTTTAAATGTATTATTCTTATACAATCCGATATTTTGTGATATTTCATATTAAACTCTATTAAGTTATATGATATTAAGATGTGATTTTTGTTTCTGAATATTTTGTTAACTAATAATTTGAAATATTTGTAGAATAATAAAGATATTAGATAATATAAATACATGTACCTTTTTAACATGCTCCAAATTTTGTTACGCCGAATATTACAACAAATAAACTCTTTGTTGATGGGTGTTGTTGATGGTGATTTTTCATTGGATGAGTTATTTGCAGTTTGTTAATGGTGAAAAACAAGATAATGAAGTGGAAGATGTGATTTTATGTGGAAAACCCTAATGGTGGCCACGGTTCGGTTTCGGTTCAATTTTGGTTTGGTGGCCACCCAAAATCGAAACCGAAACAAAAACCGGAAATTCGGTTTGGTACACGATTTCAAACCGTCGGTTTTGCGGTTTCGGTTTTGGACGATTTCAGTTTCGGTATTTTTTTTATTTATTTTTTTTTTTTTTTTTGTAAATATAAAATCTTGCCAAATAATAATTCCAATTAAACAAAGTTTAAAAAAAAAAATTACTAACATTTTCATTGAAGTATTTAAGTATTTAATAATGTTTAGAAGAAAAGAAATTGACATTTATTAATAAATACAACTTTACAATTTCACAAAAATAAATAAATTAGAAATTGGTCTTGAAGGCTTGAATTCAAATATACAATATTACAATGTAACAAAGTTAAAATAAATAAAAAATAAAAAAATAAAAAAATAAAAATACCGGCCTTGCACTTAACTTTTTACCACAGTTAAGCTATCTACGTATCCTCCACCAATGTAGAGGAATCAAAGGCCACGTAGTTCTTTTACCTTTAATTAGTTGCTCGGTGTTAGAGATTGGAAGTTGGGACGAAATCTATTTGTTGCCTTTCGTTCCCGTGGTTTGGTCATCTTTGAAGAAGTCGTTCACTATCTTTGGTTGGAGTTCTTGTTGTCTATATTTTGTCTTTGTCCAATCATCAACACACGTCTGCATTTCAAGTGTTTGTGGACACATAACCGACCATCTTGGTTCCAAACCATTGCCACATGCACTAAATTCTTGTTCCACGGCAATGGTAGAAACCAACGTTCCAAGAATTTGTTTGGCAATAATAGCCAAAATTGGATAATTTTGTTGATTACTCTTCCACCAACCCTGGAGACTAAATGTTTCTTCTAAAAATTCATGAGTGTCTTCTAAATATCGGTCAAGCTCAGAGACAAATGAGGATGAAGAAGATGTTCGTAATTTTTTGGCTCTTTGGGAAAACAGTCGATCCCCTAAACCCCTTAATTGAAATTTTATGGAAGAACTAGTACCACCAGATGTGGGTTGAGGTTATGAAACTGGCACATTCAAAGACGGAATATACATTCTAAGATATTCATCGTATAATTCATAAAGCAAAGCCTTAACGGAATTACAATAATTAAGAACATTAACTTCTAATCCTAAACATTTGTAATAATTAGTTAAATATTCCTACAAACATTCTAATTTAAAGCATAATCAAAACATGGCGCAAGCAAGTAAATATTTGGGATCTCCCCGTAATACTATACCCATTTTGTTTTCATGGTAGCAACATATGGACTCAATTGAACATCAAATTCACAGCCACTAAATGCACCAACAATATTAACACTTTGAACGAGAAACAAATGAGTAGTGAGATAGTAAACACCTGATAAAGCATTGGTAGCATCATTAAAAACATGTAACAATTCAATAATTTTTATACATGCATCTCAATGGTTCAATTGAAGAGAAATTGAAGGAACGTTATAAGTAATAAAAGAAACTAATAAATCCTTATATTCAATACTTTCATTAAGCAACTTATAAGTAGAATTCCAACGAGTGGTAATATCTCGAGAAAATTTAATGGAACGTATATTATTCTGAGAGCAATATTTTAACCATTGTTTTTGGGTTTTGTTATGCCTCCAGATATAGTTAATACTATCTCTAATTGGTCTAATAAAAGCATAAAGCTCAACTAATCCAGCTTGAACACACAAATTTAAAACATGGCATGCATATCGTGGATGAAATGATTTACCCCCAAAATAGGGATTGCACGAATCCTGTAACATAGAAATAGATGAAGTATTGTTTGTAACATTATCAAAGCTAATAGCAAAAATTTTGTTTAAGATATTATACTCTTGAAAAATGATTTTAAGGAGTTGAAAAATATTTTTAGCTGAATGTGAGTCATCGAAAACATGAAATGCAAGAATTCTTTTTTTGCATGTCCTAGTCATTGTCCATATAATGACATGTGACACCCAAATATGAATGACTACCAAAATTGTCGGTCCATATGTTGGCACATACAGAAACGCAACCTTAAAATTGATTAAAAAATGTTTTCAATCTGTTTGTTTCTTTTTTGTAAATGGCATTTAGTGTACGTGTGAGAGTGAATCTAGGAACACATTGCATTGCAGGATTTAATGTATTTTGACAATAATTAACAAAACCTACTTTCTCACCAAAACCAAAAGGTAAATGTTCAATTGCAACCATTAATGATAATTGTTCTTGAAAGTACACAGATAATGTACGGTGTGTATACAATATTAATCTAGAGGGGGGGTGAATAGATTTTAACTAATTTTCACTCAATTTTCGTTTAAGGTCAATATTCCGAAAATGCCCCTAATAGTCAATATAAAAACAACAAGTGTAATATGGTGCGGAATTATAAATGACACTTGATGTATACGTGGAAAACCCAACCACTGGGAAAAAACCACGGGCTGTTTAGTGCGCCACACTTGAACCTCGAAATCCACTAATTGAAATGAAGTTTACAACCTATGTAGACCTCGTCTAACACTCTGGTCTGTAACCCCCCACTTCTACCACGCGGGCCTTTAAAAGTGGCTCTAGTCCATCTTGCTTGTGGCCTAAGCAACCTTAGCCAACAAGACTTAAATTCTCAATGAAGAGAATATACAACCTATGTGTGAATATAAAAATACTCAATAAATGCAATGAGAGCTAGGCAACTCTATATGCTTATCTAGGATGAAAATATGTCAATAAAAATGATCCTAGATATCAATAGCTAAATAACATGTCAAATAGCTTAGCTAAACATAGATTATAAAAACCTAGATAGCTATCACAATACAACACTCAATCAAGTCATCACAAACAATCTCTATCTTGTATTTAGCATATTATCTAAAAACATACAAGTAATAAAAGAGATGTCTTAATATGAAAAACACTAAAATTAGATGAGATTAGTGAAAAACATACCAAGGAAGATGTGATGATGCAAAACCATTCAACTAAGCAAACTAACTATGCTAGAAAATGCTTAGATGATCTTTGATGCCCATGTATATAGTTTTGAGTGTATAAAGGTGAGTTCTTTTCAATTTTTCTCTTGAAATGTGTTCTTGAAGAAAAATATGATTTTTGGACTCTTCAAAACGACCTAAGATGAAAGAGGCATATATATAGTATGCCAAAGTTAAGTGGTGCCGTTTTATAAGATTTGCAAAAGACCGCCTTTTCTGCGCCCTTGATTCTGCGGCCTTGACCGCAGAACACAGGGCGCAGAACTGTACTCAACAGTTTTGCGGCTTTATTATGCGGCCAGGGACCGCAGAACTCAAGGGCGCAGAAATGCACCTGATGGTTTTGCGGCCCCTAAACGCAAAACCCAAGGGCGCACAAAAGAGACCAGAGAATGTGAATTCTGGTCTAACTTCTGCGGCCTTGACCGCAGAACAGGGCGCAAATTGCACCTGATGGAGCATCCTAAAATCTAACCATGCTATGCAATACTAAGCAAGATGCACCAAATAAACATGCATGAAGAGAGATTAAATAGGCATTAATGCATACACAAAATAAAGACACAACACATTCAAGAATAAGAATTATGCAAGTGTTGTGAGTGTGTGCATCTACTTCTCTTCATTGCAAGAAACACTAAGAAATATACCTTTGGAGTGCTTCTTCTCTTAAGGTCTTGACAAGGGCCTTAAAGCTTGATCCTTCACCACCTAAGCTACCCTTACAAACAAACCCCAACATGTGGTTTGTCCACGAAATAAGCCAATCAAAAACCGGGAATCCTTACAATCTCCCCCTTTGGCTATTTCGTGACAAAACCACCACTCACATTGATTTCTCACAACAAAATAGAAACTATGGATCTACAAAGATTTTCTACATTACAAAGAGATATAATAACAATAAAATCTTGAAGTCTTCAATCTCTTGTAGAATAATCAATCCCTGAAAACAAGGTTTCTATATTTTCCAATACACATACATGTGAGATTAATCATGTGAGATAAATCAAGCATTTGCATTTAAGTTAAGCACAACATCGTATAATGTATGTGAATGCAATGCTCCCCCTCAATGGGTTACTCCCCCTCAATATGTAATCTCCCCAACATGCACAAATTGCCACAACAATTTAGCATCTCCCCTCACCACATTCTACTCCCCCTTTTTGTCATGATATAGGCAAAGGAGTAGTCCCCAACAAGGTCACTCATTAGCAAAGAGAGATAGTAGCATACAAGATATTTGCATATTCATATAAGTCACTTATGCTACACAATTAATTGGAGAGAACCAAGGAGGGTTATTTTGATAAAATGTGTGAAATAAAAATGCTTTGCATACAAGACATGTTGCATTCAAGTCCAAAATACAATGGTATTTGGCAAAGCAAATGACAAAGGTTTCTAATAAGAATTCAAACCAATTTTACCAATGTCACGAGAGAAGCAAAGATATAGAGAATTCATTGATTTTCAATTTAATTATATCCAACTTTATAAGCGAAACATGGCATGAGCGACTTTGCACCCTATTTGATTTTTCCGGATATGAAACCCGTATGATGGTAGCCATGTTCAACAAATAAAGAAAGAGAGACATTTGGATTTGTAAAATCCTTTGACCGGATACAAGATCCTTTAATCAATTTGAGTCTCATATGCTTTTTCACACAAGTTTTGCATTTAAGAATTATGCAATCATCAATTCATGCTTTTTCATTTGAGCATGTCATTTGAATTTCATGCTTTTCATATGGCATTTAGCATGTCAATTAAAGAATCATCATGTCATGGAAATAACTATAGGTCATTCAAATCATACTTCCTATGAAAATTTCCTAGTCCAAAAATGCATGTTTGAACATAAATATGACATGGATTGAAAACAAAGCAAGGTTCACACTTATTGAATAGAAAACATATATACATATGTGCAACCAAGCTTACTCAAGCAATCAATCAAAGAAGCATAAGATCTTTAAAATATTTTGCATGCATCAAGTATGCAAAAACTCTCTTTGCTTGAGTTCCCCATATGGGGTCAATAACCACCCTTCAACAATGAAGGTCATTAGGTCCTATGGACCTACCAAGTCCATTTGACTCGAATGAACCAATATGAGACTTGCTAGTCTCGTAGCAAGCGGGTTCATTATTTTTTCTTATCCACTTAGGTGATATAGATTTCTTCCTAGTGGATAAAGGTTCTAGAGCTTTAGAAGATAAAGGATCATTCAAATGAGTTTCTTCCTTTATGTTAACATGCATTCTAGCTCTAGCCTTTCTCTTTTCTATCATGCTTTTAACTCTACATATTTGAATGTAATAAAAGCAACTTGGTCTTATGTGACCATCAATACCACAATAATGACAAGTGGGAACAAAATTAGGAATCATACCATTCCCTTGTGCATGTTTTGGTGCATTCCCATGTCGTTGTGGTTGTCATGGTTGTTGGATAGGATCTCTCCTTCTTTGTTGATAACCAAGACAAGGTTGCTCGTTCAATGGAGCTTGCATGATAGGTGTCTTCCCTTTGTGGATCTTAGGTTGATGGAAGTTAGCATGAGGAACTCTTTGAGCTTGAGGTTGTCTCCTTGAAGCTACCTTCACTTGTGCACTATGAGAGCATTGTCCTAGATCAATCTTCTTCCTAGGAGTTTGCACCGGTGAAGTCTCTTTCTTGCCTAAGCTCTTGACAAATATGGTCTTGTTAGGAGTGAAACTCTCCTTGTCTTCTTCAAAGCCAAGACCTCTTTTGTCACTAGGGCCTTTTCCAACACTCAACAAGTGGTTGAGTTTTTCCGTGCTAGAGGTCAACTTAATGATCAAATCTCTAGCATTCTTTAGCTCTCTTTTCAACCCTTCTTCATTCCTCTTAGACAAAGCTAGTTCATCTCTTAGCTTGTCTTCATCCTCCATGGATCTTACCACTTCACTACTCAAGTGGTCAACATGTGTTGAAAGCCTAAGGTTTTCTTCCTTTAAACTTTGAATCTCTTTTTCATTCTCTAACCTAGAGCTTTCAAATCCTTCAACGTTGTCTTTAAGACCCATCATCTCCACTTGCTTACTTAAGTGGTCATTGTGTGATGAAAGTTCTAGATTTTCTTCTTCTAAAATCTTTAGCTTTCTTTTATCCTTCATCATAGAACTTTCACACTTTACTATAAAGTCATGAACATCCATTTTCTCTACACTTCCTTTTGTAGAGATAGGTGACAAATTCTCAACACTTGAGTCATCTTCAATGTTCTCCAACTTACCAATGGAGTTATCTTCTTCATCAAGATCATCAAATTTGTCTCTTGATGAAGTAATGGACATATCCCAATTAGTAGCTACACCAACCACTTATTGAGCTACTTCTTCAACTCTTTCTTCTATGGGATCACTAGTCAAAATATTATTACCACCAACTTCATTTTCTACATATGTGGCTCCAAAAGCCGTATAGTTGATGGTAAGCTCATCATCACTTGATGACTTATCTCCCTCTCCGGAGTCATCACTCCATGTGGCGGCCATAACTTTTCCCGTCTTGTTATTCAAATTTCCACAATCGGGTGAGATGTGTCCTATACCGCCACACTCATAGCATTGGATCCCTTTCCTTTCACTATTCTCTTGCCTAGGCTCAAATCTCTTGAAAGGGGCCTTTTTCTTCAAATCTTGGCCTTTGGATCCATAACCGTTCTTCTCGAACTTGACAAACTTCTTGAATCTTCTAAGCAATAAAGCCGTGTCTTCGTCCGAGTCATCTTTTTCCTCCTTCTCAACCTTGGAAGCTTTCAAAGCAATCCCTTTTTGTTTTTTAGGAGGTGAAGTGCTAGGACCTATCCTAGACTCATAGGCGAGGAGTCTTCCAATAACCTCGCTCGGCTTCATGTCCCTATATTCAGAATTCTCTTCTAAAGCCGTCACTTTTGATTCAAACCTAGCGGGGAGAGACCTCATAATTTTCTGCTTGACTCTCCTATCCGAGTATGGATCACCTAGTTGATAGCTTTGATTGACAATATCCATCAACTTGACTTCAAAGTCATTGAAGCACTCGTCCTCCTCCATCTTGAGCAACTCAAATTGCGTTTGAAGGACTTGTAGCTTGGAATCCTTGACAACATCGGTTCCTTCGTGTGCAACCTCTAAGATATCCCATGCCTCATTGGCTATCCTAGTGTTTTGAATCAGTTTGTACTGATTTTCGTCCACTGCACATAGAAGGGCGTGCCATGCCTTTCTATTCCACTTCGAAATCTCAAACTCTCCATTTGTCCAATCTGCCTTAGGCTTGAGAACTTGATCTCCTCCACCAGTGGGAGTCATCATAAGAGGTGCATACACATCCTCAATTGCCATCCATGCCCTATCATGGATTTGACACAAGTATGCCTCCATCTTGCCTTTCCATGAGGCATAATTCACGCCGGTGAGCAACGGTGGCCTCACACTCGACACTCCCTCTTTGCTCATCCCGATATCACTCATAGTGTTTGGATGAATGCAAATGAGTTGAATGCAAATGAGTTAAATGCAAAATGTATGAATAAATCAAAAAATCACACACAATGCAAAACACACCAAAAGTGAGCAAGGATCACCTAAGTATATCTAGAAACCCGCTCTGATACCAATTGAAAGTACACAGATAATGTACGGTGTGTATACAATATTAATCTAGAGGGGGGGTGAATAGATTTTAACTAATTTTCACCCAATTTTCGTTTAAGGTCAATATTCCGAAAATGCCCCTAATAGTCAATATAAAAACAACAAGTGTAATATGGTGCGGAATTATAAATGACACTTGATGTATACGTGGAAAACCCAACCACTGGGAAAAAACCACGGGCTGTTTAGTGCGCCACACTTGAACCTCGAAATCCACTAATTGAAATGAAGTTTACAACCTATGTAGACCTCGTCTAACACTCCGGTCTGTAACCCCCCACTTCTACCACGCGGGCCTTTAAAAGTGGCTCTAGTCCATCTTGCTTGTGGCCTAAGCAACCTTAGCCAACAAGACTTAAATTCTCAATGAAGAGAATATACAACCTATGTGTGAATATAAAAATACTCAATAAATGCAATGAGAGCTAGGCAACTCTATATGCTTATCTAGGATGAAAATATGTCAATAAAAATGATCCTAGATATCAATAGCTAAATGACATGTCAAATAGCTTAGCTAAACATAGATTATAAAAACCTAGATAGCTATCACAATACAACACTCAATCAAGTCATCACAAACAATCTCGATCTTGTATTTAGCATATTATCTAAAAACATACAAGTAATAAAAGAGATGCCTTAATATGAAAAACACTAAAATTAGATGAGATTAGTGAAAAACATACCAAGGAAGATGTGATGATGCAAAACCATTCAACTAAGCAAACTAACTATGCTAGAAAATGCTTAGATGATCTTTGATGCCCATGTATATAGTTTTGAGTGTATAAAGGTGAGTTCTTTTCAATTTTTCTCTTGAAATGTGTTCTTGAAGAAAAATATGATTTTTGGACTCTTCAAAACGACCTAAGATGAAAGAGGCATATATATAGTATGCCAAAGTTAAGTGGTGCCGTTTTATAAAATTTGCAAAAGACCGCCTTTTCTGCGCCCTTGATTCTGCGGCCTTGACCGCAGAACACAGGGCGCAGAACTGTACTCAACAGTTTTGCAGCTTTATTATGCGGCCAGGGACCGTAGAACTCAAGGGCGTAGAAATGCACCTGATGGTTTTGCGGCCCCTAAACGCAAAACCCAAGGGCGCACAAAAGAGACCAGAGAATGTGAATTCTGGTCTAACTTCTACGGCCTTGACCGCAGAACAGGGCGCAAATTGCACCTGATGGAGCATCCTAAAATCTAACCATGCTATGCAATACTAAGCAAGATGCACCAAATAAACATGCATGAAGAGAGATTAAATAGGCATTAATGCATACACAAAATAAAGACACAACACATTCAAGAATAAGAATTATGCAAGTGTTGTGAGTGTGTGCATCTACTTCTCTTCATTGCAAGAAACACTAAGAAATATACCTTTGGAGTGCTTCTTCTCTTGAGGTCTTGACAAGGGCCTTAAAGCTTGATCCTTCACCACCTAAGCTACCCTTACAAACAAACCCCAACATGTGGTTTGTCCACGAAATAAGCCAATCAAAAACCGGGAATCCTTACAGTTCTCTATTTTTTTCAGACATGAAATGAAATAATTGATTAGAAGGGGTTGCGTACCTGGAGATTTGGGCTTGATTACTTGCCATCGTGTATCCGGACGGGTGATTTTTTCTGATATGGGTCCAGAACGGGCCATATTCGGCCATATCCGAAGGATCTTCCAACCTTGTATGATTTGGGGCAGTAATTGCACTGGATTTGGAAAAATCCACCATCTAACTTAGTTTTCTTAATATGCACTTTGAAGAGTTCGGACTTCATTAGCTTTTCTTCTTCACCTTCACCTGCAAAAAAATCATCTGAAGGGGGTGGGGGGCCAAATAGATTTTCATTAGTATTGGAGGTATTATGATCGGGGTCGAGTCCGTCGAACTCGGGAATTATTAGAGAGGGATTAGGACTAGAATGGTGATCGGATCCAATGTGATCTTGAAGGAACTGGTGAAAAGCCACATCGTCGTAAGTGACATCATCACCAATGTGTTCCAACAAGTTTTGCATTGGACCCTTTCCTCTGTTCAAATTTATTGAACCATCTCCCCCACTTACCATTGAAAAATTAATAATAATAAAATATAGATATATGTAAAGAAAATATTGTTGGAATAATAGAGGTAACAAAGTAAAAAAAAAAAAAAAAATAGATGATTGAAAAAAAAAAATATTGTTGGAATAAGAGTAGTTAGCAAGTAAAAAAAAAATGATTGAAAAAGATATATTGTTGAAATAATAGTGGTGAAAAAAAAATTATGATAGTCAAAAATAGAAGAAATAAATATTATAAATCAAGTTGATGATTGAAAAAATAGATGATAGTAAAAAATAGAAGAAATAATTTATATATGAAATGAGATTATTGTAGAATGTAGAGAGAATTGAGAATTTGAGATTGAGAGAGATTGAGAGAAGTTGAGAGAATGAGAGTGGTGTGAAGAATAGTTGAGAGGTAGAGAGAGGTAGCTTTGCAATTAAAAAAAATTAAGGGGTAAAAATAAAAATAAAAAACCAGTGGCCGTTGGGTAGAAATCAGAACGGTCATCAGACTGTTCTGCCCAATGGCCATTTTTTTTTTTCAAATGTGGTGCCATGTGGCAGCGTCTCATTGGTCACTTTTTTTTTTTTACTCCAGTTTGACCAAAGGGTTGGTTTTTTCAAATTTTTTTGCCTCGTGGCAACGTCTGATTTGTCGAATTATTATTATTATTATTATTATTATTATTATTATTATTTAAAAAAAAAACCGACTATTTAACCGCAAACAAAATCATCGGTTAAACCATCGGTTTTGGTCGGTTTTCAGGAAGACCAAATCGAAATCGAAATTGAAACCGTGTAAACCAGTTCACAACCGGTTTTCAAACCGATGGTTTAGGTTACGGTTTTGGTTCTGGTTTGGGTTGTACGGTTCTAATTAAACCGCAGACAAAACCGACGATTCAGCCAAAACCGTGGCCACCTTTAGAAAACCCTAGAAAAGGTGGAAAAAACCATGGTTGCTGATCGTGCCAAAATTGTGTTATATTTTGGTCCTCATTTCCATGTCCTTTGTCTCATTTTTGTGTATATTTGTGTGTCTAATAGGCTCTTTTCTATTGATTGCAGGCATTCGATTTAATTCAGATATTGGAGATGGAGAGCAGGATTTTTGGGTGCGAAACAAGTCAGAATTCAAGAAAAGCAATCCTTAGTGCATGAGTCCTGCGCGAGTGACCATACCCGTGCACGTCTAAGACATCACTGATCCACACCAGCGCATCAACCGCTTAACCAGGAGTCACCAAATGGCAAAAGTGCCCATATGGCGGGTACTGTGCATGTAATAACCAGCGCACTACCTGTGCACCACCTGCACACCGTGGACTTAGGATTTTAGAAAGTGCCTAGATGGGGGATACTGCGCGGGTCCCAAACCAGCGCACTACCCGCGCATCATGAACAAAGGATTCTAGAAATTGCCTAGTGCACGGGTCCCTACCCCCGCACCTACCAGCGCACTACTCGCGCATTACAGGCCTAGATCTACCTACATTAGCATTTCAGACCTATTTTCGGTGGGTATAAATATGTCCTTTTCTGATTTCACACCGACGGCTTGACAAGCCTAAGCTCTCATATTTTCATATTTTTACATCACTTAGATCTAGCTTTTCTCCCACACATCCAAACATCCATCCTTCACCATTTCTTCACCTATTCTCACACTAAATCCACCATTCTTACTTTCATTCATCACTACTCAAGGAAGACACTAAAGAGATTAGAATTCAAGCTTCAAGAAAAGAGGTCTCTACATAGGTTTTCTATCTCTCTCTCTCTCCTCTTAGACTTAATCTTGTAATTGTCATGAGTAGCTAAATCCCCCACTAAGGGGTTGATGTGATTCATTTGTGAATGTTGGGCATTTGTATATGAACTCTATCTTTTATATAAATCTATCAAGTATGTTTCATTCTTTGGTTTAATTGTTTTCAAAGATTAATTTGTCTTGGATTGAACAACACTCTCTTTGCAAATTGATTTAGAAATTATTTGAGTGGATTAACTAGGTATACACTCTACTTGGTTTTCTAAAAACTCAGTTGAATGGAGGGATTGAGCAAGGGTACAATCCTCAAGCAAAATCCGGACTCTATAGTTTCAATTTTTTTCTAATCTCAAATGAGTTGTCAATTCTATACACTCTAGGTTGATCATTTATGAGAGATTAAGAATCAACACTATATACTCTAGGTTGGTTACATTAAAAAGGGATTAGCCCTTATTTGATAGATGTTCATTCATGGAAAGTCCCCGGTGAGTGGTCAATACTATACACTCTAGGTTGATCACTTATGAGGGATAATCTTAAGTGAGTGGCCAATATTATAAACTCTAGATTAGTCATTTATGAGGGATAAATAATCAACATTGTACACTCTAGGTTGCTTACATAAGCTTAATGTCCATTAATGAGAGTTCTAGATTTGCCCATTATTCACTTGTTGGATCCATCAACTCGTTAGTATTCATTATCATACATTCACACCATTTGCATTTAAACTAACTTAGTACCTTTTTTAGTCAATTAGATTAATTGTAGTTGCATCTTTTGTTTTTAATCTCAAAAGCCAATCATCATCATTTTACTTTTAAGCTTAACTAGTGTAAGTGCCTCATTTTTTATTGGCTTATTTCATGACAAACCACATTGGGATTGGTGTGTAATAGGTAGCTTAGGTTATTGTGATTGGCAAGCTTCCGGACTTCCCAACGTGACTTCAAGAGCAAGAGCGAAAGATAATCACTTGACTTGCGTCTTGAAGAGATCTAGTTGCACACACTCACAACTCATGCATATTTCTAATACTTGTATATTGTGTGTTTTTATATGTGTGCATTCATGTTCTTGAATATCTCTTCATGCATATTTTATTGATTGTATCTTGTTCATTAAAATGCCATGACATGTTAGGCATTAGGATGCATTCCAATATTTCACTTGCATTGTACACAAAGTGGATAACATGGCATTGTCGCCATTTGTGTGGTGTCGCCATGGCAACAGAATGATTTTTTCTTGAAAAATCAATCAGGTGTGAGGTCGCCATGAAAGGTCGCCATAAGACAAATGGCGACAAAGAAGGTTTTTTTTTATATTTTTTTTTATGTTGCATCAGAGGTCGCCATTTGACAAGTGGCGACCGCAAATGGCGACTTAGAAGAAAAAGTGGTGTCACCACAAGGTCGCCATTTGACAAACGGCGACCGCAAACGGCGACCTCTGATATTTTTCCATAAAACGACATCATTTTGATTGCATCTCTATATATATGTTGCCTTATCTTCTAAAACCTTTGTGTGAGAAAAAAATTCATCTTTCAAGAGCCAAATAGTGCTTTCAAACCAAAGCCACCAAGATTTGATTTTTATCACACAAAACACAAAGACCCATCATCCTTTCATGATTCATACATCATCTTGCTTGTTCTAGGTATAATTTCTTATGGGTTTTTATTATTGCTCACATGACTTGTAGTTAGAACATTATTTGCATATCTTCACATGTTCTTGCTTTACAAGATTGCATCTTTATTACTTGACTAGGTTCAAGATTGCATCTTTATTACTTGACTAGTTCCAAGATTGCATCTTTATTACTTGACTAGTTCCAAGATTGCTCTTTTATTGTGTTTTGTGAGTTGTATTGTGATAGCTGGCATTTAGGACCATTTTGCCCTCTAGCTAAGTCTATTTGATTTTCATTTAGACATTGATGTGTAGGACTCATTGATTGCACTTGTTTATTGCATTTAGTGTCCTTGCCATTTTATTTGACAACTTGTGTTGATTGGCCTTTTGATTGACAATTTCTTAATTGCATGTTTTTAGGCCTTGCCATGATTATTGATAACATGTGTTGAATTGGCTTTGTTTGTTGACAATTAGGTTGTAAGAAATCTCTACAACTAATTGACACCTCATGCATGAGCATGTAGGCATTGTTGATAACTAGAGTGTTGATTTGCATTATAATATCTAGTTAAGCATTTAGTGTAGCCTAGAATTATTTGCATTTATGATATCTTTGCATATTCACATAGGTTGTATGATCTCTTCATTGAGAAGTAAGTCTTGTTGTTTTGTGCACAAGCAATAGATTTAGGGTTGCTATTACAGGCCTACGGGTAGTAGTGGTGGGTTACAGACCAAGATTAGGCTGTGAACATCATTACAAGTAGTGACTTCAAGGATCGCCAATTGGACTAGGTTCACTTTTACAGGCCTGCGGGTAGTGGTAGCGGGTTATAGTTCGAGCATGGTTGAGGTCAACCTAGGATGTAAACGTTATCACAATTAGTGGATTCAAGGTTCAAATGTGGCGCACTTACTAGCCCATGGTTTTTCCCTGTTGAGGGTTTCCATGTAAAAATCAAGTGTCGTTTATATTTCCACACCATAGTACACTTGATTATTGTTTTGTGAATTGGGTTTATTTTTTGAATATTGACTAATCCGAAAATTTGGTAACTAATTGGATTAACAACTCATTCACCCACCCTCTAGGTTGTTTAGACACACGCAAGCAATATATTTATATTTTCAACTAGTATTATATTATTATTTTAATCATTGCTATCCTACTATCCCCATGGACGATACCTCACTTGCCATTATACTTGTTCTTTTGAAAGCATTGTGAATACATTTGAGGTCTTTTATAAATTCTTTTGACAAGCTATTTCAACACCTAAACGACACTTGTCAAAATGGTGCTAAAGCCGGGGATCGGTGAGCATAGTAGTGATTAGATTTATTTTAGTATTAGTTTCTTTGTAGTTTTAGTTTCTTTTGTTTCTTTTTATTTCGTTTGATATTTTTGTTTCTTTTTGTTACAGGATTCTATGGATTTTTATTGGCAAAACACGGGGACAAGCTATGAGCCTCACGAGAATATGTACAACAGGGATTGGAGGACTCCCCAAGATTCCTCATAGAGATATAATGAGGGCAATGCCTTTGAGCAGCCTATCTTGTCATGCAATTCAATGACAAAGTCATTTGAAGACGAAATGAGAGACTTCATGAAGGATAGTCTTCGGGAAAATGAGGGAATTAAAGCTTCTCAATGGGAAACCGTGCAAATACTCCAATCCACACAACAAGCATGTAAGCAGAAGATCAACAACTTTATGTAACCTAGCTAGCCTGACCAAGTAATAGAATCCGTTTTTGAAGATAGCTTCAACAACTTCATCAAAGCCACAAATCAAAGCTGTAAAGAAGTCTTATACCAATTGAGGGAAGAAGAGCCCTCTAAACCCCATAACTCGACCAATAAGTATTGCTTCCATCTTGGAATGCCCAAACCAGTGAAATCCTCAAATAGCTCAAAAAATGATATGGCTAAACTCTATAGATATTTTGAAGAAGAAATTGAAAGAGATGGAAAAGTTGGTGAAAGTACCTACAAGGTTATACAAACAACCTAGAGGGGGTTGAATAGGTTGACACGCTCTATTTTTAAAACTCTTTCAATGCTTTTGTCAAAATCTTGGTGAGCATACAAATTAACCTTTAATATGATTGTTATGAGAGAACAATAATCACATGTATGCTTGATTCACCACTCTTAGTCTACACAACATATAACAAGAGACAATGTATCTTATATAAAAGTAAGTTCAATGCAAAGCAAATTCCACAAGTTGTACTTTGAATATTACAATGTAAATTTACTAAGTAGAGCTTTACAACTTGATATAGAATATCACAAGATACAATGTTCAAACACTTAAAAAGATACAAGTTACAAATGTCAATTCAACAAATAATGTGTACATCTCTTTCTCTACAATAATCTTGTTTACAAGGTGAAACAAATATAACAGTGTGTCTAATATTACCTAGAAGGGTGGGGGTGGGGGTGGGGGGGGTGTGGGTGAATAGGTTTTAATCAAGTTAATTACCAAATTTTCTTGATTAGTCAATATTCAATTAAAAGCCCCAATTTAGTCAAACAAAACAATCAAGTGTAAAGTGTGGAATTTAAATGACACTTGATTTTTACATGGAAACCTTCAACAAGGAAAAACCACGGGTTGATATGTGCACCACACGATCCTTGAAATCACTACTAGTAATGATGTTTACAACCTAGGTTGACTACGTCAAACCCTACTCGGTCATTAACCCACCACTACTACCCAATGGGCCTTTAATAGCAACTCCAGATCAAATTGCTTGCACACTAACCTATCTTAACCACATGACTCACTTCTCAATGAAGAGATTAATAACCTAATGTGAATATGCAATGATATCCAATATGCAATTAATGCTAGGTTACACTAAATGCTTATCTAGGATTAAATTATGACAATTAAATCAATACTAGATATCACTTGTTATATGTCATGGTATACAACATAGCTATTAAGATAAATCAATCCTAGGTAATAGATATCACAATACAACACTCAATCAAATAACACAATAATCTCAATATTGTATTTAGAATATGTTCTAAAAGCATACAAGCAATAAAAAGAGATCTCTTGTTAAGTAAATCACTAAGATTAGATAAAATTAGTGAACAACTTACCAAGCTATGTGTGTTGTAGAAAACCCATGCATAGATGCATCCTATTTGATCATAAATGATGCTAGATGAACTTAGATGCACATGGAAATGACTTTGAGTGATTAAAGGTGAGTTCTTTGAAAGATTTTCTCTCTTGAAAATTTTCTAAGTTAAAAATATGATATTGAACTCTTGTAAACTGACTTGGAGACAAAGTGACACTTATATAGAAGGTCTCTTCAAAGCTCTATGACGCGCCTGAACCGGTTCTACTAACACTATTAATACCTACCCTATTCTACCTCGGCTATTCTAAAGGGACACGCGAGTGTTTCACCATTTGCAAGTGCACAAGTCGTTCAACTCGTATAAGGTGCACAATTACAGGTTATCGTTCCCACAAGGATCTAGGACATATAAAAAGTTAAATAACTAGTCAAATGCTTTGGAAAGCAATAAAGTAACATATTAATGCTTAAAAGGCTAATCTAATGCAACGCTTAAATGAGATTAAAGATTAATGAGATAAAGATGCTAGGAGAGGTATGAAATTAACAATGATACACCACCAAGTAACCACTCTTATAAGTTTTAGATCAAAATCACTAAGGCTAGTTCCATTTATATTAAAGGGCACACTCAACAACTCACTCGAGGTATCCTCTAAAGTCTTAGATGGAACATTAGGTGAGTGTTTGGTCATGGAACTGAAATCAAGAGTGTGGATTTACAAATATATTACCATTAATCAACACGCTCTATTTAATGAGTTAATGGATGACAATACACAATTCAAAAGTTATAAAGTAAGTATTTCATCAACTCTTAGTACAATTTACCAATACATGTTCTTCAAAAGTCTATGAGAAACATCTCATGATTTAGTCATTTAAAACATTGATAAGCACAAGGTGATTATTTATAAAGAAGAGTGATAAACAAGGTGGGTCACATCATTACTTTCATAGATCTCCCAACAAAAGTGGGTTAGTTACACATGATATCTAAGAATAGCATAAGTAAGAAGAAAAGGAAGAAATACAACCCGTGAAGTCTTATCAGATTCCAAGGGAGAACAACCTTTCTCCGTAGCAAATATAATCAAGGATTATCACAAGTAGCTCTTAAGAGCTGATCTAACTAATTACTTAACTAAGATAAGTGTCCTGAAGCTTAAGTAATTGAAGATGAGCAAAAGATTTCCTAGAGCTATTCTATGTTAAGAGAGAGTCTAACTATCTTATAATATCTCTCACTTGTGTTTTTTACATCAGAAAAGTGTATATTCATATCTTTAGGTTGAAGTTGGGAAAGGAATTGCCATAATTGTCCTCGACGTGTCTTCCATGACTTCGTTCTGCTAGTTCATTCCCTCGGTTAGTTCCCATAGGGTATTCCTCTAGAGCCTCCGCGGTTTTGGATCCCCTGCTTCGTGGCTTCTTTCTCGCGAACAAGAACCAGCGAGCTTTATCAGAAATCATCGGTGGGCTCACACCTTTTGCTTGGCGGGAAATGTTTTGCGGACGGAACTCGTAGGATAATTCCCACCGAGTTCAAGTCTTTTGACTAGCAGGCTCTTTCTCTCTGACTTCTTCCCACGACTTTGTGCCGCGTGCTCTTTCCCGCAAGGTTCTTCTTTCATTGGCTTTTGCTCCTATTTTGACCTCTTTTCTCCAACTTCATGCAAACACCTTCCTAAATGGGTATATTACTTGTACTTGACTAAAAACACACGTTATATACATAAGAGTGCTTGAAAATAAATACAAAAGGTAGGAAAAGGTAGCGCTAAATGAAAACATTTACCACGCGATCAAACCCCCAAACCTATATTTTGCTCGTCCTCGAGCAAAACAAAGAAAGGAAAAACAAAATTACCAAGCAAACTAAACTAACTAAGCTACTCCACTTTCGTAGGAAACATGATGGCACTTAACACGTGTCACATGCCTTTTAAACCTCTAGGTGCCCCTAATAGGTAGAGTGTAGTCTCTTAAGGGTTTACCAGATACGATACTCACAAATGCAACTCTACAATTCAACAATGAAATGCAACAATATATATACAAACAAAAACTTCATGCAAGCTAAGAATTCTCAATTAAGACTAATAAAATTCCACTTCCATCAAAACAACACGTAATGCCAGTATGCCAATGCTTAGGATGTTTTTGGTCTACGAATCAATAAACTAGTTGCCTAGGGGTGAATTTGCCTTGACTTCTATATCTCAGGGATTCAACTCTTTCTTCTCTTAGAGTCTTAGGCTATCTCTCTTCAACCACATGCGTTTTTGGAAGTTATGTAAATAAAATTCGAATTTCAATGCATGTCAATATTTAAAACAACACACTTTATAGTGAATGATCTCATGAATGAATTGATGAATCATGAACATGGAGAGAACATGTTTTGACTCGTATTCCCAAGCTAGACTTTCTAAAAGATCAACTAGGGCTTTCCTTGTTAGGATTATGCTCAAAAGCAAGAGTATAATATTGTATTTGACAATCTTATCATATTAATAAAGTGATTTCTGTTTTAACAAAATCTTATAGCATTTATAATTATAATTGTCAAAGTAAATAATCATAAGGTCAAAAGACTATGAGAAAAGAAGAATTGTTCGTACATTTGGATATGTATGAGGTAGACACAATTCTTTAGTTAGTCTTAAATACAACTTAAGTTAAAGGTTGGGCACCTTTATCTTGTTAAAGTTGTAGAATTCTTTTGCTAGCATTTGAGTGGGATCAAATGTGTTATGATGAGTCTAAAATCATCGAAGGGTTTTCGAGTAAAAGAATCTAGTGCACTGGGTGCATTGAACTGGATCACAATGAAATACTTTATCTAGAACCTTCAATAGATAAAAGTCTTTTCATTATCAGGACAATCGGAGAGTCTATCTTAATCCTGGGATAAATGAAGGACTTATGGTTACAAGTGTTATCATTTGAGCTATCAATGAGTATGATTATATAGCATAGTTTATCATCGATAGTTTGGTGGTATTCATTTACTAATCGATAGAGGACTTCATTTATAGATATGGACATCATGGCTCCATTTATTAAATGTGAGTAGAATATCATCATATGGATGTTTTGAGGTTTTGGATATTAAATCTTAACGTTGAGTTTTCAATAGTGACTTTTGAAAGATGACTTCTGGACAAGTCATAATATATATCCAAGTTCAAAGTGTAGTCATATGAGTAAATATGGTAACTTGGAGAGCTATAGGCAGTTTATGAGCTCTTGGCGATTATTGATATTCTTCACGAAAATTAAATATCTCCTATAAAATTGTCTAGGGTATGAATGAGAATCATTTACTTATTCCATCTTTATTTAATAGTGCAATTTTAGTTCTTTAGTGGAATGAACTAAAATTAATAGATTGAACCTAAGTGAATCATTTGTTGATTGTGATTGGGTTATGTCTATTGGAGCTTAAATTTAGATAGGCCCGCTAAGATCTCCAATCCACACGGACTTGCATGAATCACTTGATATATTTTACCGGACTAATTATGTGTCCATCTAGAATTGTATTTAATATATTAAGAATATAATTTGGACATTATTTATTTAATGGGCTGTTAAATTATATTAATATATTAATGAAAGGCACGTGGGCTTGTTTCTTTTAGTAAGAATGAGTCTAGTTCACATGTGGGCTTTTAATTAAAGGTCCAGTGGATTTAATAAAATGGAAAAAATAATATATGGACCTATCTTTGTGTATGGGCGGCAAGGCTTAAATAATAGTCTAATATATTATTTTATTTTATTATTTGATTAAATGGAAATTAATTAATTGATTGATTAATTATTTAATTAAGAATCAAAATCTTTTTCTGACTAGGAAATATATTTCATAGTGTTATACTATTGGTAGTAGTATATTAAATATAAAAGACTTTATTTGGTAAGTAGATAAATAAGGGATTTATTTATCTAGTCAAATTAGGAAGTCTTTGATATAGTCACAAATACACTAAAGAATTGGATTAGGGTTTGAATTCTAAAAGATTGATTGAAGTCTTTTGTGGAAACACAAATCCTTTTTTGTAGAGGATTTTGGTCACCACCTTGTTAACACAAGATAGAATTCGGAACTATAGTTTTTTTGGGGAAAAAGGATTTGGAACCATAGTTTTGGGAAAGAATTCGGTACCATAGTTTCTTTGGAAAGAATTTGATACCATAGTTTTTGTAACTTTGGATTCGCCAAACCCTAGGTCTTGGACTTGATAGTTTTTTCTTTTGCTAGAGAAAAATAAAATCCAACTCTTAGATTAGTGTGATTTTCAGCCAAGAGGAATAGAGAGAAAAGTTTGTTCTTATTTCGATAGTGCACTAGTTACTTTTACATCAGAAGGTTTTGTACACAGTTTTGAATAAGGTTCATGCAAGTTTCGATCTAACGATTGTGAATTCAAAAGTGACCGGAACATTCTTTGTTGTCTCTTGGAACTTGTTGTGACTAATGAAAAAGAAAAAGTTTTGTTAATCCATCCTCAGGTACACAATTCAAAGAGAAGGGAGATCACGCTCCTAAGTGATTCACATTCGTGATTGGATTGGAAGATCTTGAGGATTACCATCAACGCAATGTCAATTGGATCACAGGACAATGGTATGATATCTTTAGTATTATATGTTAATTAATTAGAGGGTTAAGGTTCAAAATATGGAAAAAATTTAAACTATACTAAACTCCTTTTCGCTTCCCCCGTGTGTATTTTTCTCTACATTCCTTTGGTTGTAATGAGGCCATGGGTGATTTTTGGGATGAATGGAATGAATTTGATGGAAACCTAAAGATGTTGATCAATTGAACAATACTATTCTACTAGCTCATTACTCATATGTCTACAAGCGTCTAGGCTAAGATTAACATTTTGATGATTGTAATAATTGGTACCCAATTTTGAGTAATTAGATGGCGCTAAGTGTTTTATTTTTAACACTTTTACAATTTAGCCTCTATATAGCACATTTCTCTATCATCGCCTGAGTAAACGCTATTTACAGATTTGAGCTAACTAATTGCATTTATAACTTATGCAAAACCTATGATCAACAACTAGAGATTCCATGTTGAAACAAATTAACGGTGTGTTATAATAATTTAATCTAGAGGGGGGATGAATAGATTTTAACCTTTATTACCAAATTTTCACGTTTAGTCAATGTTACGAAAATAACCCTAATCTAGTCAATATAATAAATCAAGTGTAATAGGTGTGGAATTATAAATGACACTTGATTTTTATGTGGAAACCCTCAACAGGGAAAAACCATGGACTGTTAGGTACGCCACACAAGAACCTCGAATCCACTAATTATGATAACGTTTACAACCTCGGTTGACCTCAATCTCTAATAGTCAATAACCTGCTACCACTACCCGCAGGCCTATAAAAGTGGACCTAGTCCAATTGCTTTATCCTCGCAATCACTACTTGTAATGATGTTTACAACCTAATCTCGGTATGTAACCTGATGAGCCGTCGTTGTGTGCTCAACAAAATAATGTTTTGAATGTGATCGCTTTGAAAACCTTTTTTAACCACTTAAAAATCTGCTTAGATATTAAATTAGTAAAGTGGTAAGCAGGATTCGTTCCACAGGGAATTAGAGTGATTAGTTGAATTAATTAGCTAATCTAAATGTGATAAAATAAATCATAGATAAATGAATGAGTGAATGGGTTGTCAAGCCATCAAACATACATGTAAAATAAACCTAACAAAACTAATAAAATGGAATGCTCAACAAATCTAGATAAGATATATGAAATAAACAATTAATAGGAATTCTAGGGAAATGATAGAGTAGCTAATGGACAATGAGCAATTCATACATGGCTTCTTTAATGAACTATCTACATGATCAAGGACTGATCTCATTCAAAAGTGTTGTTTAGACCATCACTACGAACCCTAAATAACTTCCCACCACAATGCCTAACCGATTAAGGAGAGGGGGTCATGGCGGGATCGGTTAGTGACGATCAAATGGTCTAGGCAATCGAGGTTGATCACCCCTCCAAAAGCCTATCCTATTCACTATGTGCTACAATCAATCAAGTGTTAGGGTTATGCTCAATAGCAAGAGTGTAATGTTGTACTTGACAATCTTTTCATATTAATAAAGTGATTTCTATTAGTTAACAAAATCTTATGTAGCATTTATTATTATAATTGTCAAAGTAAATAATCATAAGGTCAAAAGACTATGAGAAAAGAAGAATTGTTCGTACATCTGGATATGTATGAGATAGACACAATTCTTTAGTTAGTCTTGAATAACATTCACAACTTAAGTTAAAGGTTGGGCACCTTTATCTTGTTAAAGTTGTAGAATTCTTTTACTAGCATTTGAGTGAGATCAAATGTGTTGTGACGAGTCTAAAATCATCGAAGGGTCTTCGAGTAAAAGAATCTAGTGCACTGGGTGCATTGAACCGGATCACAATGAAATACTTTTTCTAGAACCGTCAATAGATAAAAGTCTTTTCATTATCAGGACAATCGGAGAGTCTATCTTGATCCTGAGATAAATGATGGACTTATGGTTGCAAGTGTTATCATTTGAGCTATCAATGAGTACGATTATATAGCATAGTCTGTCCTCGATAGTTTGGTGGTATTCATTTGTTAATCAATAGAGGACTTCATTTATAGATATGGACATCATAGCTCCATTTATTAAATGTGAGTAGAATATCATCATATGGATGCTTTGTGGTTTTGGATATGAAATCTTAACGTTGAGTTTTCAATAGTGTCTATTGAAAGATGACTTCTGGACAAGTCATAATATATATCCAAGTTCAAAGTGTGGTCATATGAGTAAATATGGTAACTTGGAGAGTTATAGGCGGTCTATGAGCTCTTGGCGATTACTGATATTCTTCACGAGGATTCACTATCTCCCATATGATTGTCAAGGGTATGAATGAGCATTGTTAACTTATTCCATCGTTATTTAAGAGTGCAATTTTAGTTCTTTAGTGGAATGAACTAAAATTAATTGATTGAACCTAAGTGAATCATTTGTTGATTGTGATTGGGTTATGTCTATTGGAGCTTAAATTTAGATAGGCCCGCCAAGATCCCCAATCTGCACGGACTTGCATGAATCACTTGATATATTCTACAGGACTATTTTTGGGTCCATTTAGAATTGTATTTAATATATTAAGAATATAATTTGCACATTATTTAATTAATGGGCTGTTTAATTATATTAATATATTAATGAAATGCATATGGGCTTGTTTCTTTTAGTAAGAATGGGTCTAGTTCACATGTGAGCTTTTTATTAAAGTCCAAATGGATTAAATAAAATAAGAAAACAATATGTAGGCCCAAGTCTCTTGTCATGGGCGGCAATGGGTAATAATTAGCCCATTATATTGTTTTATTTTATTATTTAATTAAATGAAAATTAATTAATATGTTAATTAATTATTTAATTAAGAATCAAATCTTTTTCTGATTAGGAAATATGTTTCCTAGTTGTATACTACTATTAGTAGTATATTAAAAGTAAAAGACTTTATTTGTTTAGTCAAATTATGAAGTCTTTTATTTAGTCACAAATACACTAAAGAGTTGGATTAGGGTTTGAATTCTAAAAAAGTCTTTGTATCCTATTTGGAAAAGAACTTTGGTGATCACCTTGAGTGAGAGTACCTACATTTGGTTCAATACTTGCTTTGATAAAAATAGATTTGTTAGATGAAGGAGTCTCCTTCTCATTGATATAACCCAAAACCTCTTTTGTCACTAGGATGCTTACCACTTTTAATGAGGGAATCAACTTGGTTAGAACTGGATGACATCTTGTGAATCATCCTATTAGCCTCATCAAGTTTATCATTAAGCATCGTAATTTTAATGGCATATTTTTCCGCGATGTCATCACTAAATCTAACATCTTCACGTGATATATTAAGCCATTGTTCATACTTTTTCTCTTGAGTTAAGTGCTCACTAAGTTTGGCTCCAAGCAAGTTTTCTAGCCTTCTAGCACTAACAAGAGAATTATCCCTTCGCTCAATTTCTTGCTTCAAGATACCAAGTCTATCATTGCTATCTTTCAAGTTCATTTCAAGACTTAAAATCTTGTCTTTAAGATCGTTAAAATCTTTTGAGCATTTTTCATGATTCTCTAACTTCTTATTGAGAGACATATTCACTTTGGATAAACATTCATTTTCAAAAGTAAGATCATTAATCTTTTTCTCATACAAGTCAATATGTTTAACAAAAGAAGTTACATAGGAACACACTTCTTTAATCATGATTATCACAAATTGTTAACCGCTAAAATCGACGAAGGACCAAAGAAGAATTTTCCACCTCAACACAAGAGGGGTATAGGAGTGCGAACACCATCCGGCTACCTCGACAGGGTAGACCCCGATTGATCCAAATACACACCTCCTTTAGCGGGGTCCACCCCGCTAGCATCTTAGCTCAACAATGTGGCTGAGAGCCAAAGTACTCACTGGCCGCACACCTTTTTCTCTTTTTCTTCTTTTTGTTTGTTTTGTATCAGATACAAAAATTGTCTCTCTCTTTTTCTTCAAAAATCACATATATCATATATATCTAATTTTTAAACTTAAACTAATAAAATCTTTTAAGATATCAAATATCTTTTAAAGATATTAATTAATTTATTTGATTTAATTTGAATTCAAAACTCTTTTAAATTCAAATTTAAATATTTAATTAAATGAAAATAAAATAATCAAATTATCTTTTCTTCATTCAAAATTAAATATCAATCAACACCCTCCATCTAATGATTAATTACTCAATTAAATAATCTAATTATTTAATTAACATAATCATTAATATTCATTAATTGAATAATCACATTATTCAATTAATTCCTGAATAGACACGTGTCACTTTTGTAACACAATTAATTGGACAATTCAATTAATTAACCGTACCCTTGTTACCTAAATCGATCGGGCTAGTAAGGGGACCTAATGGACCCACAGTATTTTGAGCTCCAATAATCCTTAGAAATAAATAATTAAACTCTTTAATTAATATTTCATGATTATTAACTTCGGTGTTATTCCACTAAAAACCCAAAGTTGCACTCTCTCAACTGTAGACGTTTTTACACAAACCAACAATTCTTGGTGTCCATCGATATAGCAATTACATATGGTATAATCCTCTACAGGTAGTTCATAATTAGAGCTGGGTCATAATGTCCGTTATACCCCTCTAATTATATCTTTCCATTAAGTACCATTGATTCTCTAATGAACAATAAATCCTACATTCCTTACGGAATTAGGAGAGCGCTCATATTGTTCAAGCCCCGAATCAACCCTTAAGGGAACTACTATCTACTTCTCACAAGAAGGATTGGATTCCACTATTGTGTGCAGACCTTCCCAGCCATAAGCCAAACCGCGATACCAACATACGGAGCATAGAATGCAACTCCGACCTCACCCATGGTATATCAAAGACCACAATCTAACCTGAAGGAGTCGATAAGACACTCAGGATTAAGATCACCCACATATAGCCATCATTTGTTGATAGATATAAATCTCATCATGTAATGGATATTGGTGAGAGATTCATATAGATCATGGCCCAGTCCTATATGATCGCATCATACAAGGTGCCTCCATTCTCATATCTCCATATGAATGATCTAGGATAAGATCACCGTACATTACGGAATGGACCGCAGCTATAGATTGACCACAAATAAAGTACCCATCTTTATTTGCTATCTACGGACTCTTTAGATTGCTCGTTTCAAACTGAATCCATATGTATATGACATTCATATACTCGGTTTGAAATTACATCCGGCAATCTTGGATGTTAAGTACACATGTTATTATAAATGTATGAGATAATTTTAATGAATAAACTACTTCTTTTATTTATATTCAATTCACATTTACAAATTACAAGCTTTAGGGCAAAAACCCCAACAATCTCCCACTTGCACTAAAGCATGTGAGACATGTCTTATAAACCTAGACTCTCTAGGTGACCCGTAAACACTTTAGCCGGTAAAGTCTTCGTAAGTGGATCAGCAATCCGTACATCATAACAGGATCAAATCCTGTCATGAATACACTTATCATATGGTTTCTCGCTCTCCGAAGATACTTGAGAATAGTCTTGACAGCAACTCAAGGATCCAATCCTAGGTTAGACTGGTATCTGCTGGCTACTCCCACTGCGAAGCAGATGTCTGGTCTCGTGCATAACATAGCATACATGAGACTACCTACTGCTATCGTATAGGGAACACGTTTCAGATCCTCAACTTATTGAGGTGTCTTAGGACACTATTCCTTAGACAAGTGAACTCCATGCTTGGAAGGTAAATTACCTTTCTTAGAGTTCTGCATCGAAAATCGCACAAGTATTTTGTCGATATACGATGCTTGAGACAGTGCTATAAATTTGTTCTTGCGATCCCTTATAAGTTGGATCCTTAGAACATAACTCGCCTCTCCCAAATCTTTCATTTGGAATTGGCTAGCCAGCCAGCCCTTTACATTAGACAATACTCCCACATTATTCCCAATGAGTAGGATGTCATCTACGTATATGACCAAGAAAACTACTTTCTTGTCAATGATGCGCTTGTAGACACAAGGCTTATCAACGTTTTGCTCAAAACCATAGGTTTTGATCACATCATCAAACCTTATGTTCCAAGATCTAGATGCTTGCTTAAGTCCATAAATGGATCTTTACAACTTGCAAACTTTTTGCTCTTGATCTGGAGACACGAATCCCTCTGGTTGCATCATGTAGATGCTCTCATCAAGATTGCCATTCAAGAATGCAGTCTTGACGTCCATTTGCCAAATTTCGTAATCAAAATAGGCAGCAAAGGATAAGAGAATCTGAATAGACTTAAACATAGCTACTGGCGAGAAGGTCTCCTCATAATCGACCCCCTCCTTTTGGGTATAACCCTTGGCCACTAGCCTTGCCTTGAAGGTCTCTACCTTCCCGTCTACTCCACTCTTTCTCTTGTAGATCCACTTACACCCTATGGGTTTCACCCCATCCAGTAAGTCTACAAGTTCCCAGACTCAGTTAGAGTACATGGACTCCATCTCGAGATTCATGGCTTTAAGCCATTCCTATTTATCAGGATCTTCCATTGCATTCTTAAATGTCAATGGATCATCCACACTATCAGCAGAGACAACATCTTGTCCCTCACTTACACCCAAATAGCGTTCAGGCTGTCTCACAACCCTCTCACTACGTCTAAGTGGTAGTATATCCTGACTAGGAATCATCTGACTCTCAGATGTTAATGGATCAACAAATCTTTTTGACTGAGAACTGGTCTCACCAGGCTCCAACTCATTCAATACAATTTTAGAATGAGGCTTATGGTCACTAATATAGTTATCCTCAAGAAATGTTGCATTTGTCGATACAAACACTTTGTTATCTTCAGGACTATAAAAGTATCCACCTCTGGTCTCCTTGGAGTATCCTACAAACAAGCAGACCACAGACTTGGGCTCTAGCTTTCCACTTCTGTTCTTCAGCACGTGTGCTGGACACCCTCATATGCGAAAATGTCGCAAACTAACTTTATGACCATTCCACAACTCTAGAGGAGTCTTAGGAACAGATTTGGATGGCATTACATTCAAAATGTATGCCGCTGTTTGTAATGCATATCCCCAAAAGGAATTTGGTAACGATGAGAAACTAATCATAGATCTCACCATTTCCATTAGGGTTCTATTTCTCCTCTCCGCGACACCATTCTGCTGAGGTGTACCAGAAGCTGTGAGTTGGGACACTATCCCATACTCGACCATGAAGTCTTCAAACTCTTGGTCAAGGTACTTACCTCCACGATCTGATCGTAGAGTCTTGATAGTCTTTCCTAATTGATTTTCAACTTCAGCTCCGAATTCTTTGAACTTTTCAAAAGTTTTCGACTTTCGTTGCATTAGGTAGACATATCCGTATCTTGAGTAGTCATCTATAAAGGTGACATAATACTCATAACCACCCATTGCTTTAACATTCATCGGTCCACAGACGTCTGAATGTATAAGCTCTAGTGGTTCTTTAGCTCTCAGCCCTTTTCCAGTAAAAAGTCTTTTGGTCATTTTACCTTCTAAACAGGATTCGCAGACAGGTAAGGTGCCAACCTTTAACTCACTTAAAGGTCCGCTTTTCACTAGTCTATCTATCCGGTCAAGGTTGATATGGACAAGTCTTAGATGCCATAGATACGTTTCGTTTTCTAGAGAAATCTTTTGTCGTTTAGTTTTTGTTTTTTCAACTTTAAACATTTCGGTGGTGAGCAGTGTTGTATGTATTAACGGTCTTAACACATATAAATTGTTTTCATTAATTCCTGAACAAATATTCAGACCATTCTTTGCAATAATAACTGATTTATTATCAAAAGAAACAGAATATAATTGTTCTAACAATTTAGAAACGGAAATTAAATTTCATGTAAATCCAGGAATGAAAAATACATTGTCCAACAATATGAAATTATTATTACAAAAAACGCAACCTAATTACGCCCACTGCTCGTGCCGACATGACATCCCCTGACCCCACACGCATAGAGAAGGCTCCCTCCTCAAGCTGTGTCCAAGAATTAGTTCACTGCAAAGAAGAACAAAAATGGTTAATGGCCCCTGAATCAACTATCCAAGGTGAAGAATCATCTTCCACTAAACACGACTCAAGAACAAGTAAATCATATTTACCTTTCGTTTTCTTCTTCTTGGCTACCTCCTCCAGATATTGAGGACAGTTCCTCTTCCAATGCTCGACTTTGTCGCAATGGAAACATTTTCCCTTGCTCTTGTCGATGGAGGCGCCTTTCTTTTTGCTCTGGTCTTTCTTGGGTTTGCGCTTACCCTTCGCCTTCCCAGCAGACCTTTTCCTCTTTTTGTTATTGGAGGAAGATGTTTCGGCAACATTTGCCTCACTGGTCCTGCCCTTGCTGTCTTTAGTCAAGGACTCAAAGGTAGTGAGCTCATTGAGCAACAGTGTGAGACCGAACCTAAGCTTGTTCATCCCATAGTTGCTCTTGAACTGATCGAAACTCTTCGGAAGAGTCGTCAGTATGATGCTCACCTGACTGGGTTCATCAATGGCCCCACCATTGATTTCTGCCGTGTTGAAGTAGGACATCATGTTCAGGACATGTTCCCGAACTGATGCACCATCCTTCATACGAGCGAGCATAGCGGAACGAACAGCTTCGTGCCGCTTTTGCTCAGAGGGTTGCCCGAACATAGCCTGTAATGACTCCATTATTTCAAATGCAATACCCATTGCTTCGTGCTTAGTGACAAGCACGTCTGTCATACTTGCTAACAAATATGTTCGGGCTTTCTTATCTGATGAGACCCATTTCTCATATGCCTCACGAACAGTTCGTGCGGCATTGGCAGTAGGCGTTGGAGGACATTCCTCCGTAAGCACAAACTTAAGGTCCTTGGTGACCAAAATTGCATTGATATTGTGTTTCCATTTAGTGTAGTTATCACCAGTTAATTTGTCATTGGCTATAATTTGTAATAGTGCAGTTGACATGGCTGAAAAAACATAAATAAAGAATTCATTCATTCATACATTCAAAACATGTGCTAATGTTCGGCAGAAGATTAAACATGATGCATGAAAATGTTTAATGAACAAGAGCAACCCAAAAAAAAATGTTTCTACGCCACGACAATCCAACATACAACAAGCAAGTGCCGCCTTAGGGTCAGTCAAATTCTTGCATGTTGGATCGAGACATTCTTAATCAAATGTTATACCAAAATAACTCTTATTCCTCTAACATTCAATCATCGTATATTTCAGTCAGGTTTCTAATTAACCAATTTAATTTAAAACCTTGTGAGCGTAACCCATCATTTCAGATCTCATGAGCTTAACTCGAGAATTGCCGCCTTAATAAAGTGATTTCTGTTTTAAACAAATTTTATAGCATTTATAGTTTAATAATTGTTAAAGTAAATAATCATAAGGTCTAAAGACTATGAGAAAAGAAGAATTGTTCATACATCTGGATATGTATGTGGTAGACACAATTTTTTAGTTAGTCTTGAATATCGTTCACAACTTAAGTTAAAGGTTGGGCACCTTTATCTTGTTAAAGTTGTAGAATTCTTTTTCTAGCATTTGAGTGGGATCAAATGAGATATGATGAGTCTAAAATCATCGGAGTGTCTTCGAGCAAAAGAATCTAGTGCACTGGGTGCATTGAACAGGATCACAATGAAATACTTTATCTATAACCGTCAGTAGATAAAAGTAATTTCATTATCAGGACAATCGGAGAGTCTATCTTAATCCTGAGATAAATGATGGACTTATGGTTGCAGGTGATATCATTTGAGCTATCAATGAGTACGATTATATCGCATAGTCTATCCTCGATAGTTTGGTGATATTCATTTGTTAATCGATAGAGGACTTCATTTATAGATATGGACATCGTGGCTCCATTTATTAAATGAGAGTATAATATCATCATATGGATGTTTTGAGGTAATTGGATATTAAATCTCAACGTTGAGTTTTCAATAGTGTCTATTGAAAACATGGCTTCTGGACAAGTCAAAATATCCAAGTTCAAAACGTGGTCATATGAGTAAATATGGTAACTTAGAGAGTTATAGGCGGTCTATGAACTCTTGGCGATTACTGATATTAATCACGAGGATACACTATCTCCAATATGATTGTCTAGGGTATGAATGAGGAAGCATCTTCCTTTTCTGTCTTTATTTAAGAGTTCAATTTTAGCTCTTTAGTGGAATGAGCTAAAATTAATGGATCGGACCTAAGTGAATCATTTGTTGATTGTGATTAGGTTATGTCTATTGGAGCTTAAATTTAGATAGCCCGCCAAGATCCCCAATCCACACGGACTTGCATGGATCACTTGATATATTCTACCGGACCAATTTAAGGTCCATCTAGAATTGCAATTTAATATATTAAGAATATAATTTGCACATTATTTATGTAATGGGCTGCACAATTATATTTATATATTAATGGATGACATGTGGGCTTGTTTCTTTTAGTAAGAATGGGTCTAGTTCACATGTGGGCTTTTTATTTAAAGTCCTATGGATTTAATGAAATAAGAAAAATAATATTTGGCCCAATATATACATGTGGGGCGGCAAGGTGCTAAAATAGCATTTAATATTATTTTGTTTTCATTATTTAATTAAATAAGAATTAATTAATTTATTAATTAATTGTTTAATTAAGTAACAAATCTTTTCTAAATAGGAAATATGATTCCTATTCTTATACTATTGGTAGTAGTATAATTAAATAGAAAGACTTGTTTGACAATGAAATAAATAATTAATTTTATTTATTTAATCAAATAGAAGTTTTTTTATTTTAGTCAAATAAGGAATAAAAGATTATTGAGTTGGATTAGGGTTTGGAAATCTTAAACAAAATAGGAATTAGGGTTCAAAACATACTCTTTTTTTGTAGGAGGATTTGCGGCAACCCTAGTGAATTTTGGGGAAAGATTTCGGTCACCCTAGGGTAAAAAGGAGAAGAAATTCGGCCACCTATATAAGGCCACTTATAGAATTCGGCCACCCCCCTAAGGCTTGTGTGCAGAATTTTCTTCTTCTTCTTCTTCTCAACTCATAGTTAGAAATCTATTATTCTACTAAAAACAAAAGGAACATAGATTATTCTTTGATTGTATTCTAGTTGCTTATTCATCAATAAGCTTGTGAATACTATATCGATCTAGGTTCACGCGAGTTTCGATCATAAGATTGAGAACTCAAAAGTGACCGGAATAATCTTAGGTTTCTTTAGATTGTTTTTGGGACTAACGAATCAAGAAAAGTTTGTTTAATCCAATCACAGGTTTGCAATTCAAAGAAAGGGAGACCACGCTCCTAGGTGATCCACGTTCGTGCTAGGATTGAAGATCTTGCGGATTACCATCGACGCAAGTCAATCGGATCACGCGACAAGAGGTATTAATCTTTTGTTTATTTTTATATATCTTTAATTAATCAAAAGGGTTTAAGGTTCATAAAATTGGAAAAATTTTAAAAGCTACTCAAACTATTTTTTTAGTCTCGCTTCCGCTGCGGGTACAATTTTTCCCTACAATTGGTATCAGAGCCTAGGTTGAACCCTTTTAATTAATTAACGTATATATACGTGGATCGATTTCTTTTTATTGTGATTATGCATGTTTTAGAAAGAGATGGCACTCTAGGTATTCACATATATAATTACATGTGATATATGGATTTATATATGTTTTTATGTGGATTGTTATTGCTCAATTTTGGTCCTAGATTTTCAATGTATTTTTGTTATGGAATTGTAACAAGAAGGGTGGTCTATCATCGCCATAATTCCTTCTTGGTAGTTGCTAGGTTTTATTTTTTTTTTTATATATGTGCAGTATTTTTTTTAATACTACTGCAGTTTTTTTTTTATTTTTTTTTTAAGTGCAGTTTTTTTTTATGTAAAAATACTGCAGTGATTAAAAAAAAAAAAAAAAAGGAATACTGCAGTATTTATTATTTTATATCGCTGTAATATATTTGGGTGTTGAAGATTTGAAGACACGAAGAAAAACGAAGCAACCGGAACCGAGAACGAGCACCGTGCGCACCCTAGGAGTGGATTGGGCTGCGCATGGCAAGCCCAAACCTTGGTGGGCTGCGCATGGCAGCCTTGTGTGGTCTCATTGGCTGCGCAAGGCAGCCCCTTATGTGGGGTTGTGGGCTGTGCAAGTCTAAGGGAGGAGGCCGAAGGATGAGCTTATGGTTGATGAGCCACTCGAAGATCTTGTATTTCTATTTCAATGTAATTTACTTATTTTTCTAGGATGGGCCAAAATTGTTGCTATTTATTTTATGCTTAAATATTACAATATTTGTTATTGTATGATAACATGTCATATAGAATAGGAGTGTCACTCATATATCTCTTTTGGTATGAACATGCATTGAATGATTTAGGTATCTAAATTGGCATCTAGATAACTTGGTAAATCATTCTATGGGATTTAATCACACGCCTTAAATAATTGAGTGGGAGAAGGTGTTTTTGTAACACCTATGGCTTCCAAGATTAGTTGAGCTTAATTATTTTTGGTAATTCCCCAAAGGGGCGTCCATGAATGAAATTAAGCAATATACTTCCTTACAAGGATAGACTAGACAATGGACTCAAACGAGATCAACTCCCAAAGGAGGGATTTTCGTGAGAGAAAATTGAGGGTCGATATCTTGGTAACACACTCAATGTAATTTTATTGATATCCTCCAAAGAGTTCTTGTCAGTAAAATTGCAAGGCTAAAATTGAAAACGCTGGTTGTTATGTTAACAATTAGGTGGGACCTAGTCTAACTAGTAAATGGTGCGAACTCCCAAAGGAGGCGTAACATTTATGGGTGTTAGATCACCGTTGAATTTTTATGATTGAGTTATTCATTTAATTCAAGATAAATATTTAAAAGTGCTTTAAAATGATTATTTACTTATATATGATTTGTTTTCATTCAGAAATCATGACCCCATCACTTATGAACATCCTGAAAGATAACACCTTAACTGGAGATAACTATGTAACATGGAAAAGGAAAATTGGGTTGTTGCTGCAAAGTGAAAAACATAAGTTTGTTCTAACTACTCCTAAACCACTTGCTCCTAATATTGAATCAAGCATAATGCAAAGAGATGAGTATGAGCAGTGGAAGACTTCAGATGATATGGCCAAAAGTTATATCATGGCCACTATCTCCGACGTGTTGCAACAGCAGCATGAAGGAATGGAGTCTGCTGCTGATATAATGATGTCTCTAGAAGTGATGTTTGCTATGAAGTCCAGGACGACTAAGAGAGAGGCAGTGACTGCTTTTATGAATCTTAGAATGAAACCTGGACAGGCTGTGAAGGATCACATGATGAAAGTCATAGCACATCTCAACATTGCTGAACTGCATGGCGCTGAGATAGATGGTGAGACAAAAATTGATATGGTTGTCAATTCATTGTCAGATTCCTTTGATCAGTTCAAATTGGACTACACTTTGAACAAAAAGGAATACACCTTACAGAGCCTGATGCAAGATGTTCAAAGTGCTGAAAAGATCCTTGTGAAAGGCAAAGGCCAAGAGATTCATATGGTTGGTAAAGTTGCTACTGTTAAGGCCCGTCAAAAGGTCAAGAAACAACAGAAGAAAAAGCAACTTGGGCCTACCAAGAAGGAGACCAAGAAAGTAACCAAGATCAAAGGGAAATGCTTCCTTTGTGGTGAAAAGGGAAATTGGAAGAGAAATTGCCCAAAGTCCCAGAACAAGAAGGAAGAAGGTAATTTGAATTATCTTGAAACATGTTTTTTGGCTGATTCTACAGATTCTTGGATCATAGACTCAGGAGCCACTAATCATGTTTGTTATTCCTTGCAGGGGTTCCAAGAAAGGAGAAGGCTGAATAAAGATGAGATCAATTTGCGTTTGGGCAACGGAACGTTAGTGTCTGCAAGTGCAGTGGGAGATATTAGAGTTTATTTAGATTCTAGAAGGCATTTAGATTTAATAGACATTTATTATGTACCTCAATTCAAGAGGAATTTAATTTCAGTTTCTTGTTTGAATAATTTTGGATATTCGGTTACTTTTAATAAAGTTTTTATTATTAGTAAGAATGACAAAGTTATTTGCAAAGGTACATTGGAAAATGGTCTATACTTCTTGCATAGAAATATCTCTCACTCGTTAGACACAGAAATAACGGAACCTAATCATAAAAGAGTAAAATTATCAACAGATGAAACCTACCTTTGGCATTTACGCTTAGGTCATATTAACCTTAATAGGATTAAAAGATTGGTAAGTGACGGACCTTTGAGTGACTTAAAGGTTGATGATCTACCAACTTGTGAATCTTGTTTGGAAGGTAAAATGACCAAAAGGACGTTCTCTGCCAAAGGTGCCAGAGCCATTGAATGTTTAGGATTGATACACACTGATGTATGTGGACCTATGAGCATTCAAGCTAGAGGTGGATATGAGTACTTCATCACTTTCACAGATGATTACTCAAGATTTGGCTATGTGTATCTCATGCAACATAAGTCGGATGCTTTTGACATGTTCAAAGCATTTAAAGCTGAAGTGGAAAATCAGCTTGAGAAACACATAAAAATCTTGAGATCTGATCGTGGTGGAGAATATCTATCTGGTGAGTTTCAGCAATATCTTATTGATAATGGGATAGTTTCTCAGTTTTCTGCACCTGGTATACCTCAACAAAATGGGGTAGCAAAAAGGAGAAATAGAACTCTTTTGGATATGGTTAGGTCTATGTTGAGTTATTCAACACTTCCTATTTCTTTCTAGGGATATGCTTTACAAACTGCAATATACATTCTAAACCATGTACCATCTAAGTCTGTTCCTAAAACACCGCATGAGTTGTGGACTGGGCGCAAGCCTAGTTTACGACACTTAAGGATATTTGGATGTCCTGCGCATGTGTTAAAAGGAAAGACAGAAAAGATGGAGTCACATTCAGAAACATGTATATTTGTAGGGTATCCGAAAGAAACTAAAGGATATTATTTTTATAGTCCTTCAGATCTTAAAGTATTTGTTTCGACAAATGCTAAATTTCTGGAAAAGGACTATATGAATGATTTTGTGCCTAAAAGTAGAATTGCCCTGAATGAGATGTTAGGAGATACAATTCCACGAGAGGTTACACAACCAAACCCAATTGTGAGTTCCGATCCAACACAAGATCAACAACCTACCATTCCTCGTCGTAGTGGGAGGGTTAGAACACAACCCGAAAGATACATCGGTCTGGGAGAATCTCCCGGACGATGATGATCCCTATACGTACAAGGAAGCTATGGAGGATGTTGATAGTCGCCATTGGCAAAAGGCAATGCAATCCGAGATTGAATATATGTTCAATAACAAAGTCTGGTCCCTTGTAGACTTGCCTAAAGGGATAAAACCCATTGGGTGCAAGTGGGTATACAAGAGGAAAAGAGGTATGGATGGAAAGGTGGAAACCTTTAAAGCTAGATTGGTAGCTAAAGGGTATACACAGAAAGAAGGTATCGATTACGAGGAAACCTTCTCTCCTGTGGCCATGCTTAAATCCATTAGGATACTCTTATCCATTGCAGCATCTTTAGATCTAGAGATTTGGCAAATGGACGTCAAGACAGCTTTCCTTAATGGAAGTCTTGACGAGAGCATCTACATGATGCAACCAGAGGGATTCATTGAAAAGGGCCAAATGGAAAAGGTATGCAAGTTGCAGAAATCCATATATGGATTAAAGCAAGCATCCAGATCCTGGAACATAAGGTTCGATCAAGCTATCAAAGGTTTTGGATTTATTCAGAATCTTGACGAACCTTGTGTATACAAAAGGATTAAGGGCGACAAGTTGGTTTTCCTGATTCTTTATGTTGATGATATACTACTCATCGGAAACGATGTAGGTGTATTGACATCAGTAAAAGAATGGTTAGCAAAACAATTTGATATGAAGGACTTAGGAGAAGCAAGTTTTATTCTAGGTTTCCAAGTTATAAGGGATAGAAAGAATAGAACGATTGCATTATCCCAAGCTTCAAACATAGACAAAATCTTGTCTAGGTTTTCCATGCAGGATTCCAAGAAAGGTATGTTACCTTTCAGACATGGAATCAAGCTTTCTAAGGAACAAGTTCCTAAGAATGAGCATGAAGAGCAGTTCATGAGTAGAGTTCCATATGCCTCGGCAGTTGGAAGTCTCATGTATGCAATGTTATGCCCTAGACCAGATATTTGTTTTGCTGTTGGCATAGTTAGCAGGTTTCAATCGAAGCCTGGTCCTGATCACTGGACGGCAGTCAAGCATATTTTCAAGTATCTCAAGAGAACGAGAGATAATATGCTTGTATACTCTGGAGGGGATTTGATTCCAGTTGGGTTTACAGATTCTGATTTTCAATCAGATTCTGACTCCAGAAAATCCACATCAGGGGCTGTGTTTACTATTGGAGGAGGAGCAGTTATATGGAGGAGTATCAAGCAATCTTGTATTGCTGATTCCACCATGGAAGCTGAGTATGTTGCAGCATGCGATGCTGCCAAAGGGGCTGTTTGGCTCCGTCAATTCTTGATTGACTTGTAAGTGGTTCCTAGTGCGAATAAGCAGATCACTATCTACTGTGACAACAGTAGAGCAGTGGCTAATTCGAAAGAACCAAGAAGTCACAAGAGAGGTAAACACATTGAAAGGAAATATCATCTTTTAAGGGAGATTGTTCAAAGAGGTGACGTGACGATTACCAAAATCGCGTCAGCAGAAAATCTAGCAGATCCCTTCACAAAGGCTCTACCTCAGAAGAGTTTCGATGGGCACCTAGAGAACATGGGCTTGAGAGATATGACACATTTGCTATAGCGCAAGTGGGAGATTGTTAGGATTATGCTCAATAGCAAGAGTGTAATAGTGTAATTAACAATCTTTTTCATATTAATAAAGTGATTTCTGTTTTAAACAAATCTTATAGCATTTATAGTTTAATAATTGTTAAAGTAAATAATCATAAGGTCTAAAGACTATGAGAAAAGAAGAATTGTTCATACATCTGGATATGTATGTGGTAGACACAATTCTTTAGTTAGTCTTGAATATCGTTCACAACTTAAGTTAAAGGTTGGGCACCTTTATCTTGTTAAAGTTGTAGAATTCTTTTTCTAGCATTTGAGTGGGATCAAATGAGATATGATGAGTCTAAAATCATCGGAGTGTCTTCGAGCAAAAGAATCTAGTGCACTGGGTGCATTGAACAGGATCACAATGAAATACTTTATCTATAACCGTCAGTAGATAAAAGTAATTTCATTATCAGGACAATCGGAGAGTCTATCTTAATCCTGAGATAAATGATGGACTTATGGTTGCAGGTGATATCATTTGAGCTATCAATGAGTACGATTATATCGCATAGTCTATCCTCGATAGTTTGGTGATATTCATTTGTTAATCGATAGAGGACTTCATTTATAGATATGGACATCGTGGCTCCATTTATTAAATGAGAGTATAATATCATCATATGGATGTTTTGAGGTAATTGGATATTAAATCTCAACGTTGAGTTTTCAATAGTGTCTATTGAAAACATGGCTTCTGGACAAGTCAAAATATCCAAGTTCAAAACGTGGTCATATGAGTAAATATGGTAACTTAGAGAGTTATAGGCGGTCTATGAACTCTTGGCGATTACTGATATTAATCACGAGGATACACTATCTCCAATATGATTGTCTAGGGTATGAATGAGGAAGCATCTTCCTTTTCTGTCTTTATTTAAGAGTTCAATTTTAGCTCTTTAGTGGAATGAGCTAAAATTAATGGATCGGACCTAAGTGAATCATTTGTTGATTGTGATTAGGTTATGTCTATTGGAGCTTAAATTTAGATAGCCCGCCAAGATCCCCAATCCACACGGACTTGCATGGATCACTTGATATATTCTACCGGACCAATTTAAGGTCCATCTAGAATTGCAATTTAATATATTAAGAATATAATTTGCACATTATTTATGTAATGGGCTGCACAATTATATTTATATATTAATGGATGACATGTGGGCTTGTTTCTTTTAGTAAGAATGGGTCTAGTTCACATGTGGGCTTTTTATTTAAAGTCCTATGGATTTAATGAAATAAGAAAAATAATATTTGGCCCAATATATACATGTGGGGCGGCAAGGTGCTAAAATAGCATTTAATATTATTTTGTTTTCATTATTTAATTAAATAAGAATTAATTAATTTATTAATTAATTGTTTAATTAAGTAACAAATCTTTTCTAAATAGGAAATATGATTCCTATTCTTATACTATTGGTAGTAGTATAATTAAATAGAAAGACTTGTTTGACAATGAAATAAATAATTAATTTTATTTATTTAATCAAATAGAAGTTTTTTTATTTTAGTCAAATAAGGAATAAAAGATTATTGAGTTGGATTAGGGTTTGGAAATCTTAAACAAAATAGGAATTAGGGTTCAAAACATACTCTTTTTTTGTAGGAGGATTTGCGGCAACCCTAGTGAATTTTGGGGAAAGATTTCGGTCACCCTAGGGTAAAAAGGAGAAGAAATTCGGCCACCTATATAAGGCCACTTATAGAATTCGGCCACCCCCCTAAGGCTTGTGTGCAGAATTTTCTTCTTCTTCTTCTTCTCAACTCATAGTTAGAAATCTATTATTCTACTAAAAACAAAAGGAACATAGATTATTCTTTGATTGTATTCTAGTTGCTTATTCATCAATAAGCTTGTGAATACTATATCGATCTAGGTTCACGCGAGTTTCGATCATAAGATTGAGAACTCAAAAGTGACCGGAATAATCTTAGGTTTCTTTAGATTGTTTTTGGGACTAACGAATCAAGAAAAGTTTGTTTAATCCAATCACAGGTTTGCAATTCAAAGAAAGGGAGACCACGCTCCTAGGTGATCCACGTTCGTGCTAGGATTGAAGATCTTGCGGATTACCATCGACGCAAGTCAATCGGATCACGCGACAAGAGGTATTAATCTTTTGTTTATTTTTATATATCTTTAATTAATCAAAAGGGTTTAAGGTTCATAAAATTGGAAAAATTTTAAAAGCTACTCAAACTATTTTTTTAGTCTCGCTTCCACTGCGGGTACAATTTTTCCCTACAGAGATAGCATTAAAGAAGGAAAGCAGGTTCAAAGCGGGATACAGGAAGCAGCGGAAAGGAGGAGAGAAGGAGAAAAGGATCTAATGCAGCAGATCCAGGTGATTCACACCATCAGTGGAGGCCCCACCTTGGCTGGAACCTCTAACAATTCAAGGAAGAACCACGCAAGGAAGATCCCCAGGCTTAACGCTGACCATGAGATACTGAAGGTCAATGGCGGACCCCGAGATCTATCCCGCTCAACCAAGATCATCTTTACGGAGGAGGATGTCTACAATACGGTACAGCCACATGATGACCCCATGGTCATAACAGTGCAGATCGCAAACTGCCTAGTACACCGCGTCCTGATCGATATGGGAAGCAGCGTGGATATTTTGTTCAAGGGGGCTCATGAGCAGCTCAACTTGAAAAATTCTTGTTACAACAGTTGTACCTCTCTACTATACAGATTCACAGGGGACTCTGTAATGCCGATGGGAACAAAGATACTACCAGTGATAGTCGGAGAAGCTCCTCTTCAGCAGAATATAATGACGGAGTTCATTGTGGTAGACACCCCGTCTGCATACAATGCAATCTTGGGAAGGCCTTTCTTATCGGGGATTAGAGGAGTACTGTCTATCTACCACAACGTTATGAAGTTTCCAGTAGGATCGGGAGTAGGAGAGGTAAGAGGAGACCAGCAGGCAGCCCGCAACTGCTATACGGTGTCAACCAACCCCGCTGCGTTGGCTAAGCAATGCGCATCGGTGGCCAGCTACTTAGGTCCGAGAACGACAGAGCAGGATGATCATGTCTTAGAAGAATGAGAGGTACCAGACATAATCGTGGAGGAGTCAGAAGAGGAAGAGCGAGGTTGGACCAGTGGAAACCCCGCAGAGCAGCTAGAGGAGGTCCAAATCAAGAGGGGGGACCCGACAAAGACAGTAAAAGTGGGAGAAGGTCTGGACCCGGAGGTGAAGAGTAACTTGATAGAGCTTCTCAGAGAGTACAACGATATCTTTGCTTGGAGTCATGATGAGATGCCTGGCATTCCCCTTGGCCTGGCTACCCATAGGTTGGCAGTGGATGCAACCTTCAAGCCAGTAAAACAGAAAAGAAGACACTTCAATACAGAACGGAATGCCGCAGTCCAAGAAGAGGTTGACAAGCTCCTAAAGGCCGGATTCATTAGGGAATCCCGGTACCCCGAATGGATCGCTAACGTGGTGATGGTTACCAAATCTAACGGAAAGTGGCGAATGTGTGTGGACTACACCGATCTCAATCGGGCTTGTCCCAAAGATAGTTTCCCTCTACCAAAGATAAATCAGCTCATTGACTCCACTGCAGGAAATAAGCTCCTAAGCTTCATGGATGCTTTCTCGGGGTACAATCAAATCATGATGCACCCTTCAGACCAAGACAAGACTAGCTTCATCACTGGACAAGGTCTTTACTGTTACAAGGTAATGCCATTCAGACTCAAAAATGTAGGTGCCACTTACCAGCGCATGGTGAACAAACTATTCAAGGAACAGATAGGGAGGTCCATGGAGGTATACATAGATGACATGATCACTAAATCTCCAGAAGCAGGACGACATACAGGGGACTTACGTAAGACCTTCCAGGTAATAAGGCAGAACCAAATGAGGTTGAACCCCGCCAAATGTGCATTCGGGGTAGCAGCAGGCAAATTCCTGGGATTCATGGTACATGAAAGGGGAATCGAAGCAAATCCTGAGAAGATCAAAGCCATTCTAGAGCTCGAGTCCCCAACAACCCTCAAGCAGGCTCAAGGATTAACCAGGCAAATCGCAGCCTTGAACCGATTTATATCCCGCTCTACAGATAAATGCCTCCCTTTTTTCAAAATCATCAAGCAGGGAAAGAAGATGAAATGGGACGAGCAAAGCGAGCAGGCTTTCCAAGCCTTGAGAGAATACCTGTCAAGTCCGCCACTACTGGTAAAACCGGCCCCGGGTGAAGAGCTCCTACTCTACCTAGCAGTTTCTGAAGCAGCAACTAGTGGAGCCTTGGTGAAAGAATGCAGTGACGAGGTACAAAGGCCGATCTACTACGTGAGTCGGGCTCTTACAAAGTCCGAGAAGAATTATACCTTACTAGAGAAACTCGCCTACGCCTTAGTAACCACATCTAGAAAGCTCCGGCCTTATTTTCAAGCCCACACCATCGCGGTCGTCACAGATCAGCCTTTGAGACAATTCCTCTAGAGACCGGATGTTTCAGGCAGATTGGTTCTGTGGGCCCTAGAGCTCACACAGTTCGACATCAAGTACAAGGCGAGAACCACGATCAAAGCTCAAGCCCTGGCGGACTTCATAGTGGAGTTTGGCCCGATCCTGAACCAAGGCGTGTCGGCAGACCCAGACCCAGATCAAACCCTTCTGGAATGGCCCGTAGACAGCAAGATGTGGATTCTTTACATGGATGGAGTATCGAACCAGTCGGGGTGCGGAGCCGGGATCGTCCTGATCGACCCCGCGGGAATCGAAGTAAGTCATTGTTTCAGGTTTAAATTCAGAGCCACCAACAACGAAGCAGAATATGAGGCTCTGCTAGCAGGAATGAGGGTAGCAGGGGCTCTGGGGGCTGAGTACCTTCAGATTAAAAGTGATTCTCAATTAGTGGTCAATCAGGTGACAGGGTTGTACCAAGCAAAAGGTGATAATATGGTGGCCTATCTAGCTAAAGTGCAGGAGGCTATGAAGAAATTCAAGGGTGTAAGAATAGAGCAAGTGCCTAGGGAGAAAAACCATCGCGCAGATGTTTTAGCCAAGATTGCCACTGGAGAGGGACATGCTTTACCAAAAGGGGTACCCCTCCAACTGGTTCCTTTCTCCAGCATAGCTAAAGAGGCAGAAGTCCTTCCAATAAGCCGCCTCCCATGTTGGATGGATCCGATAGCAGACTATCTCCAAAGCGACATTCTCCCAACAGATCCGGATCACGCCCGCCGGCTCAAGAGGACAGCTACCCGGTACTGTTTGGTAGAAGGATACCTATACCGTAAGGGGAAATCTCTCCCTCTGCTCAGGTGTCTCCATCCCGATGACGCGCGCTGGGCACTCAGCGAGGTGCATTCAGGGGATTGTGGTAACCACGTGTCAGGGGAAACGTTGGCTTACCAGGTAATTAGGATGGGCTACTACTGGCCGACTATACACCAGGATGCAAGGCAGTTCGCGTGATCCTGCGAGGCTTGTCAGAAAATAGCAAACCTCCATCATCTCCCACCAGAGAGGCTCTCCTCAATCAGTACTCCCTACCCCTTTGCCATCTGGGGACTAGACTTGATCGGGCCACTTCCCACTGCACCCGGCCAAGCCAAGCATGCAATGGTGGCAATAGACTACTTTACTCGGTGGGTAGAAGCTAAGGCACTCACCCGAATAACCGAATAAAAGACCACCAACTTTGTCAAGGAACACATAGTCTGCCGATTTGGCACCCCGATGGCCATCATAACTAATTTAGGAAAGCAATTTGACAATGCCAACTTCCGAGAATTCTGTGCAGACCGGAGGATCAATCTCTGTTTTGCTTCGGTGGCCCATCCTCAAACCAACGGGCTGGTCGAAGCAACCAACAAGACCATTAAGAAGCTCCTGAAGAAAAAGCTCCAACAGAAGAAAGGATTATGGGTGGCAGAATTACCCAATGTACTCTGGGCCTACAGAACAACTAGGCGGACAGCAACCGGAGAAACCCCCTACTCTCTGGTGTTTGGGGCAGAAGCAGTCTTGCCCATCGAACATAAGCTCATATCTTTCCGGGTTCAAAATTACGAACCAGAAGATAATGAGGCCAAGTTAAGAGCTAGCTTGGACCTGCTGGAGGAAAAACAAAGCAAGGTCGCAGAAAAGGTGGCCGTATACCAGAGCAAGATAGCCCGATACTTCAACAAGAAAGTGAGGGCCCGAAATTTCAAAGAGGGAGACTTGGTTCTCAGGAAGGTGACCCAGAATACACGTAGGAGGTCTGACGAGGTGCTAGCCCCTAACTGGGAAGGTCCATACTTGGTTAAGGCATCACTTCGGGGTGGTGCTTACAAGCTCGAAGACATGGAAGGGTACCCGGTGGACCATACATGGAATTTCGATCATCTTCGAAAATTATATCCTTAGAAATTATGTTCGTATCTAGCAGGAGACTCACCCTGAGTTCATGTTTGTACCATTTGGGAAATTAAATAAAAGCAATTCTTTCTTCTATATGATTCTCCTGTGTTCCAGTGCTTGATTATCTCCTACTGGATTCTCCGATATCACCTACAGAATCATCATCACGGAATCGCCTAAAGGCCAGGAGAGCTACTTGAAACTCCTGATGCCCTAGACGGGGTCAAACCTTCTAGGAGGATTTTCGCTACTGAGTCAAGACCAGGAGAACTACATAGTACTCCTGATGCCTTGGACGGGGCCAACCCCGCTAAGAGGATCTCCATTGTTAAAGCGCCTCAAGACCAGGAAATATCCTAAGGGCGCTCCTGCTGCCTCGGTCGGGGAATACCCTCCTCCGAGAAGCCTGGTGCTAAAGTGGCCTTAGTTGCCTACCAGGACAGATTACAGTAAGAGTCGGGATGCCTCAGGGTACCTGGTTCCTTACTTCGCCTCGAGACCAGGGGATAGCCTCAGGGCGCTCCTGATGCCTTGAACTGGGTCAAGCCCGCCAAGAGGATCTCCATTGTTAAAGCGCCTCAAGACCAGGAAATAGCCTAAGGGCGCTCCTGCTGCCTCGGTCGGGGAATACCCTCCTCCGAGAAGCCTGGTGCTAAAGTGGCCTTAGTTGCCTACCAGGACAGATTACAGCAAGAGTCGGGATGCCTCAGGGTACCTGGTTCCTTACTTCGCTTCGAGACCAGGGGATATCCTCAGGGCGCTCCTGATGCCTTGGACTAGGTCAAGCCCACCAAGAGGATCTCCATTGTTAAAGCGCCTCAAGACCAGGAAATAGTCGAAGGGCGCTCCTGCTGCCTCGGTCGGGGAATACCCTCCTTCGAGAAGCCTGGTGCTAAAGTGGCCTTAGTTGCCTACCAGGACAACCTTGGTCGGGGAATACCCTTCTCCGAGAAGCCTGGTGCTAAAGTGGCCTTAGTTGCCTACCAGGACAGATTACAGTAAGAGTCGGGATGCCTCAGGGTACCTGGTTCCTTACTTTGCCTCGAGACTAGGGGATAGCCTCATGGCACTCCTGATGCCTTGGACTGGGTCAAGCCCACCAAGAGGATCTCCATTGTTAAAGCGCCTCAAGACCAGGAAATAGCCTAATGGCGCTCCTGCTGCCTCGGTCGAGGAATACCCTCCTCCAAGAAGCCTGGTGCTAAAGTGGCTTTAAGTTTCCCACTAGGACAGCCTTGGTCGGGGAATACCCTCCTCCGAGAAGCCTGGTGCTAAAGCGACTTTAAAAGCCTACCAGGACAGATCTACTGTAACATCGGGATAACTCATCGGGGTGCTACGTCCTTTACTCCCCCACTCACTACCTCGATTATAAGATCCACAGTCAAAGGGGGGGAACTGGGAAGTTTGTCAAAATCCAGTTGTTATAAAACATCTTGTCTTCCCGATGGAGGATCAACAGTCAGAAAGGATTTGGAAGTTCATCCTCAACAAATCAATTGTTTGTGAAAGTCAGGGTTCCTCAACAGATTGCTCTACGCTTAGAACTGTTCACGGGAGCCCGAATTAAGGAAGATATGATCACAGTGTAACCCCGCTGAGTCCTGCGATTACGAGATGTAAGCATCTAATGTTTTATTCTTGTTATCCATCAGGGTCCAGTTACCCATCGGGGTTCAGTTATTCGTTCAGGGTGAACTTGTTCACAAATTTTTTATGTTATGGGAAGTTTCTGTCGTGGAAAGTTTCTAAGCACAAGAGCAAGAAGAACACAAGTATGGAGCAAGTAATGAAAACAGCTACTATATTTATAATCAGGATGCTCAATTCCCACTCAGGCTACAAGTTATATTTATACAACGGGGTGCCCAATTCCCCATTCGGGCTACAAAAATTTTAATAAAAAAGGAGGCCAGGCTATTCTTCTTTTTCCTCCTCTGGATGCTCTCCTTGGCCAGCTGCCCCTTCTCCCAAAGGCTCAGCTGCTGCATCAGTTTGAACCGCCCCTTCCACAGCAGAAGACCCAGACTGAATCCCTTCAACCACAGGGACCTCGGATCTAGCTGGCCCATCATCTTCCTCCACAATGACTACTCCCGTAGCAGACTCGGGGTCCGCCACTTGTTCTTCGATAATAGGGGGATCTAGAGTAGCACCCTCGGTACCATCGAGTTGAACCTCAGCAGCCGCATTAGCTCCTTGACCCGGATGAACTACCTCATGTGGAGGGGCTTCTGTTTCTTGGTCCCCTCCTGCTAGCTGGGCAGCCTTTGTCATAATTTGCTCCCGATCCCAGTTCAGAGCTGCCTCGAGGTCGAAGGGAGGAGGCAAAGCTGTGGCTACCTCGTAGCAGGCTGTAAAGTAGCCATCTTCGAATGAAGGCCCTTGCTAAGCTTCCAAGCCTGCTATGGTCTCCCGCAGGAGTTGATTCTCGCTCTGTAGCAGCGTATTCTCTCGTTTCACGCACTCCCTTTTTTCCCAGCGGCGTAGAGACCGGACTGTCTCAGTGTCCAGGCTGCGTTCCGCACGCCTAAGAGCCACCAAGGCCCCCTGCCTCCCTTCTTCAGCGTTTTTTGCGTCTTGCAGCAGGGGAGCCACGCTCTGCTGGGTCTGGACCAGTTCCTGCTGGGTATCTTCCAGCCTCGCTTGGAGACCGATATAAGCCTCTCTCAATGTCAGCAGCTGCCTCTCCATGGCCATGGCAAACTTGAAGCCCTGCAAGAAGAAAGAAAGTTAATCTTTGGCCAGAAGAAGAAAAGAAATAGCGGGAAGGAAGTAGAAGTTCACCTCGGCCAGAACCGATGCCCCCTTGGTGACCAAGATGTCAGTAGGAAGCTTGGCCATATCCACCAAACTTCCACCAGGACACGAGTCCGCGAATCGGGATACCACCTCGTCAAAGGTAACACCCCTTAACCCCGATCCAGAAGCAACAGCAGCAGCAGGGGCAGGGATGTGGACAGCTGCTTCTTCCACCAGGATGCACGCGGGGTCCTCAGGAAAAGTTGTAGTAGGAGAAGGAGCAGGGGAAGTCTTTGCTGCAGGGGCGGCCTTCTTCTGTGCCGACCTCCCAGAACCTCGGGCCTTAGCCGCCCTAGCCAACATCGCCGAAATCTTTGAACGCGATGGAGGAGTAGAGGGAAGGGGAGTCTTGGTCTTAGACCTCGCTGGAGCAGGAGCAGGAGCAGGAGCAGGCGTTTTTGAGGGAGCAGAAAGGGGGTTGAGGTCAATTCCCACTCGGATGGACCCCGACGCAATCTTGGCAGCAGGGGTAGGAGAAGGAACAGGGAGGGAAGAGCTGGCAGAGTTATCTCCCCTGCCCCAGTAGAAGAAGGAGATCCCGCTAGCACCGGAGCAGCAGACACTGCAAGAAGGAAAGATACTCAGTAAGAAAGAAAACAAAGAAAATATGTAAGTAAAAAAGTAAACGAGTAAGGAACAGTCAACTCACCAGGAAGAGCAAGGGATATCTTCAAGTACCGCTCCACGCGGGCTCCCTCAAAGGGGTCAAGAGTGGGATATTGCATATTAGTATACCCCCTCTTCATGATCCTCGCAAGGATTTCCCGGGATTCAGGAGCGAGCACCCCCTTCGCCCATTTATCCCGCACTGTGAACTGAGTAGGGACAGGGTATTCATATCCCCCAATAAAGGCGGTGCGCCCCCACTCGCCTTTCACCACTATCCATTCTTCCTTCCAGGGTGCGGCATACTTCACGTTTGCCCCTGGGACGATGAACCTCATGTCGTTGTTCGCCCTAAGGTAAAACTGACCCCGGGGCACCATACTGGCGATGTTGAAGAGGTAGCGGAGTTCATCTAATCCCGGCTCTCGCTCGATGCGATCCTTCTCGCACTGCTTCTTCCAGAGCACCAGGAACCCCGTCAGGTGTTTCCAGAACCCCGGTGAAATCTGTAAGGGGGCTAACTCCAGCGCGACAAGAGCCCGGCGTAGCGTGGGGTGTAGGGGCAGTCGAACACCGCATTCGAAGGCCGCCTTGTGGATCAAAAGACGATCTTGAGGCGGGGTATAGACATCAAATCCTCGGTGAGAAAGAGAGAGGATGATGTTATCCGGGATCATATACTCCTCCCTTAGCTTGGACAAAGTATCCTGGGTGCAGACGGAGTCGGGGACTATCCTCCCGTCATGAAAAAGGGCGAAGGAGCCGGCCTGGACCCCGACTAGAGAAACCCTCTCGTCGTTGCCTCTGTCACCATTACTAGACTTAGTGGCGCCCACTTCATCACCGATCAAGACCGGGTCTTCGGGTCGATTGTGGAAACCCGACCCAACTAGCGGGTTTCGAGCGGAGCGACGGCGTTGAGCTGGCGGGGTGTCACTATCCTCCTCTCGACCCCGTTTCTTCCTCTCCGAGGTAGGGGAATCTACCACCGCGTCGGCCACCTCCATACTGAAGAGGGCGTCGATGCTATTGGACTAGGGAGGCGAGGCAAGTTCAGGTCGAATAGGATTCGCCGCTGTAGAAGGGTTTTGTTCGGCAGCGACCTCTTGAGAAGTAGGGATTCGTGAAGGAGAAGCCATTGAAGGAAGGGAGAGTGAAGAAAAGATTTTCGAAAGATTGCAGAGAGAAAGAAAAAAGAAGCAGGATTTTTTCGGTTACAATTTTTTGAAAGTTTGAGAGAAAGTAAGTAATCACCAGTGGAGCCGGTCTATTTATAGAAGAGGGATGTCGGTTACACACTAGGAAACCGGAATCGGTGACCAAAAGAATGGGTTGAAGCATTTTTCGCAATTAATCGCGCCAAAACGGCTCTTTTTGAAAACGAGGAACCTAATCAGCAGTCGACACACAATCAGTTATAACGTAAGAAATAAAGGTTTCCTCCTCCTAAGTGGAAGCCTAGTCAGACAAGGAAGTAAGCGGATAAGGTAGAAAATCCTTCAAGCAAACGAAAAGATCCTGACTCCGACCCCGACCCCGACCCCGACAAAGTGTCAGTGTCCAAGTCATGGGGGACTTCTGTTAACCGCCAAAATTGACGAGGGACCAAAGAAGAATTTTCCACCTCAACACAAGAAGCAGGTGCGAACACAATCCGGATACCTCGACAGAGTGGAGCCCGATTGGCCCAAGTATGAACCTCTTTCAGCGAGATCCACCCCGCCAGCGTCTTAACTCACAACAAGGACCAAGCCCGATTATGACCGGGCACCCTAGGGACCCCGCAACGTCCCATCAACACTACTTCCTATGGACCCCGCTACACCCCGACACAGCTTCCTATGGACCCCGCAGCACCCCGACACGGAGTTCTACTGATCATCTCATTACAAGTCAGCTACATATCCCCCTACTACCATCAGTAGGATGCTTACTAGATGTAGGCAGCACGTTAAAGCAGAAGAGCACCAGGAAGCCGGACCCTAACACCAAGAACTAAAAGCTCCACGAAAGATCCAGTAAAACGTCGCCGTACAAAAGAGGTACACTCCTTCCCGCCATAGAGTCCTAATTTGAGCAGGACAGTACAGTAAGAATCCTACTAGGAAGGTAAGTGATTGACTCCTCCTAGGAAGGAAAGATTGGATTCAGCGCATTAAAGCTCCGAAGTTATTTCCTAAAAAAGGGAGGATCCTGCAAGCTGTCAAACCCTAGTCCGAGATTGTAGGAGTGCATGGCAAGCAAACATGACCTATATATATAACAACTTATTCACCGAAAAAAAAAAAAGGAAAAAGAAAAAAGGGGAAACCCTACACTCTACTTATCGACAGGCACAGATTCATCACCACCAACATCCTGATTATCGACTTTTTTTTTTTTTGTAACGTAATGGTCTAGTAACTTCATAGTCAGTGTATTCATATAATAGGAAAGAGTGATCAATAAAGCGAGTCCCTATTTGATTTCTCGTATTCTTTATCGTGCATGCATTGGCAGGGACCTAGTTGGTATCGAACTACTTGATACCCCTCCGGCCAGGATCAATCTCGATCTTGGTCCTTTTAAAGTAGTTATTTGATTTATCGTCCTCTTAACGATTTTCGGATAACACCTTTTATGCAGCATTTATCTCTAGCTTAGGTTGCTTTGTGGCGTTTTTGCCTTTAACCTGCTATAATACGGGGTATTTCCCGTTTTTTGGTGTTCACCGAATTTAGATAGTTCAATCTGTCTGTCTTGGGCGACCCACTCATTATGGCTGATCCATGATTTCAACGATGGTGGGTATCTCAGTAATAAATTACTTTTTATTGATCATTTCCTGCAAACTCTCAACATCAAGAAATAAAAGACTTCTAGAAAGATAAATTGAAAAAAAGAAAAAAGAAATAATAAAAGGTCAATAACAAAAGGTCTTCTTGAACTGGAGTATCAAGGGTAATAGATCTTCAGGTATTGAGCATTGCATGATCGGGGCAGTTCGCCGACTCCTCTCTTTGCTATGTAATATGCTCCATGGCCTGCTATACCTGTGATGTGATATGGTCATTCCCACTTGTCTGCGAGTGATCTTGCAGTTTTGTCCTTCGTTCCAGGCGTCACTCTTTTTAGAACCAGGTCCCCGAGTGCGAACCTTCTGACTTTCACATATGAGTAGTAGTATCTCGCCGCTCTTTGCTGATAGGCGGCATTCCTTATTTGGGCATGCTCCCTTCTTTCTTCTAGTTCATCTAAGCCACATTTCAGCATGTCAACATTAAGCTCTGGTTGGAAGAATTGTGTTCTTGGCGAAGAGAACGCTGTTTCAACCGGAATGACTGCCTCGGTTCCAAATGCCATGGAGTAGGGTGTCTCCCCAGTGGAGTTTCTTTCCGTTGTTTGGTACGCCCACAGTACCTGTGGTAGTTTTTCCGCCCAATTTCCCTTTTTGACAGCTAGTTTGGCTTTCAAGTTATGCTTGATGATTTTATTTACCCCCTCAGTTTGCCCGTTTGTCTGTGGATGAGCTGAGGAGGCATAGTAGTTGCTGATCCCATACTTCTTGCATAAATCTCTGAATTTCTTGTTATCGAACTGTGTCCCATTGTCAGTGATGATGGTGTTTGGTATCCCGAACCTGTATAGAATATTTTTCTTCACAAAGCTGGTTGTATTTGCTTCTGTTATGTGTACCAGCGATTCGGCCTCTACCAACTTAGTGAAATAATCCACTGCTACAATGGCGTGTTTTGCTCCTCCTGGTGATGTGGGCATCGAACCGATCAAATCAATTCCCCACATGGCGAACGGCCATGGGGAGGTGATGCTTTGTAAGCGCTCAGGGGGCTGGCGAATGTTATTCGCGATCTTTTGACATGCCTCACATCTGGTCACTATTCTTTTTGCATCGGCGAATATGGTCGGCCAATAGAACCCTTGCCTTAGTGCTTTATGGGCTAGACTGATGCTCCTAGCATGATTCCCACAGCTTCCGCTGTGTATACCCTTCAGGATTCCTTCTGCCTCTTCAGGTTCAACACATATTTGCAATGTTCTCGAAAATCCTCTCATATACAGTTCACCGTTGAGGACTGAATATCTTGTTGCCCTGTATTTCAGCCGCTTGGCTTCTAGCAAGTCATTTGGGAGTATGTCATTAATCAGGTACTCTTTGATTGGGGTCATCCAATTGATTGATACGTTCATGATGACCCCCACTTCGGTCTGCTCGGCTGTGCTGGGTCGAAGCAGGTGTGCCATAGGGATTGTTCGGGGCCAGATGTTGACCGTGGCGGATGCCAATTTGGCCAAAACATCTGCCTGTTCATTCTTTTCTCTTGGGATCTGAACAATCTTGTATTCTTTGAATCGCCCCAACAATTCCTTTGCTAGTTTTAGGTAGGCGATCATGTTATTGTCCCTTGCTTGGTATTCATCGAGTACTTGGTTGACGATGACTTGAGAGTCGCTAAACACTTCAATCTCATCAGCTCCTAGGGCTGTACATACTTTTAGTCCTGCTATCAACGCCTCATACTCGGCTTGGTTATTGGTGGCTTTGAAATCAAACCGCAAGGCACATTCTACATAATCTCCTTCTGGGGTTGTGACCACTATCCCTGCCCCGCTGCCATGCGTGTTTAATGAGCTGTCGACACAGAGTTTCCAGCGAAAGTCTTTCCTTGCTTGATCTATCATCATCTTTGCCACTTCAGTATCTAGCTCGGTGAATTCTGCTACAAAGTCTGCTACTGCTTGGCCTTTGATCACCGTTCTTGGGATGAATTCTATGTCAAATTCGCTTAGCTCAATGGCCCATTTTGTAAGTCTACCCGACACTTCTGGCTTTTGTAGTATCATTCTTAGTGGGCAGTTGGTGTATACTCCTACTTTGTGTGCTTGGAAATACGGCCTCAGTTTTCTCGCTGCTGTTACTAGTGCGAGCGCCATTTTTTCAGCTGGCGAATATCTTGTTTCAGTCGGTAGTAACGCTTTACTTGTGTAGTACACTGGCTTCTGTATTCCATTTTCCTGCCTTATTAATACAGAACTAGTGGCTGCTTCTGTGACTGACAAGTACATGTTTATCACTTCCCCTGTGATAGGTTTTGATAGTAACGGTGCTCGGCCTAGGTATTCTTTGAGGGCGAGAAAAGCCTGTTCGTAGTCTTTATTCCATTCAATCCCTTTCCCTTTCTTAAGCGCTTTGAAGAATGGTAAGCATCGGTCTGTTGATTTTGCGATAAACCTGTTCAGGGACGCCAAGCATCCTGTAAGTTTCTGGACATCCTTCAGGTTTTTTGGGGAAACCATGTTGGCTAGCGCTTTGATCTTGTTAGGGTTCACTTCTATCCCTCTTTGATGTACCTGGTACCCGAGAAACTTACCAGATGGCACGCCGAACACACACTTTGAAGGGTTTAGCTTCATCCCGAATTTGGTTAACACATCAAAGGTTTCCCGTAGGTCGTCTACATGTCCGTCGGCTTTGACGCTCTTGGTTAGCATGTCATCGACGTACACTTCCATATTCCTGCCTATTTGGCTGGCGAACATCTTGTTGACTAATCGCTGGTATGTAGCCCCAGCATACTTTAGGCCGAATGGCATGACAGTATAACAGTATAACCCTTGGTCCGTGGTGAATGCTGTCTTATCCTCATCTGGTTTGTGCATCTTGATTTGATTATAGCCTGAGTATGCGTCCATGAAGCTTAATAGCTCGTGTCCGGCTGTTGCATCGACCAGCTAGTCGATTCTTAGCAATGGGAAACTGTCTTTTGGGCAAGCTTTGTTCAGATCAGTGAAGTCCACGCACATCCTCCATTAATTGTTCTTCTTCTTTACGAGCACAACGTTCGCTACCCATTCAGGATATTTGACTTCTCTGATCGATTATGCTGCGAGCAGCTTGGATATTTCTTCCCTTATTGCTGTACTTCTCTCAGGGTTGAAGCTTCTCCTTTTTTGTATTACCGGCTTGCATTATTTGCTTACTGCTAGATGGTGTGTGGTTACACTTGCATTGATTCCCGGCATATCTTCGTGGCTCCAAGCAAAGATCTCCTTGTACTCCCTCAACAGATTCACCACACCTGTTTTAACCTGCTTCGTCAAACTCACTCCAACCTTGACTGTTTTATTAGGCTTTTTTTCATCCAAAATGACAGTTTCGGTTGGTTTTTCTTTTTCTCTCTTGGTCTCATCTCTCGGGTCTAGCTCAAACGTTTCGGGGTTTTCCTCATTTGTCTTTTGGTCCAGTTGAAATATGCTTAAGGTTTCCGCTCCAGTCTTGTCTTTAAAGATTAACAGGTTGGCCCGGCGAGCCATTTCCTACGACCTTTTAAGTTCTCCAATTCCAAATTCTGTCGGGAATTTGACCTTTAGTGCATGGGTGGATGTGACTGCTCGCGCCTTGTTCAAAAACGGTCGGCCGAGCAAAGCATTGTATGGCCAGTTATAAATGTCAACCACCACGAAATCTAGGAGGATAGTTTGTCGACAAGGTGTTGTCCCAAATCTCATAGGCAGTTTCACCGTCCCCAAAAATCTTACTTCTGCGCCTCCGAACCCTTTTAGGGGCACATGGAATGGTTCCAAGTCTTTCCTGTCTAGCAGAAGTTCGTCGTACACTCTGGTGCTCAAAATGTCAGCGGAACTTCCGTTGTCTATCATCACTCGGAGGACATCCCTGTGTGCTATTTGTACTCCCACAACTATTGCATCGCTGGGTTTAACATTAATTCCTTCTGAATCTTTGGCTGTGAAGGTTATCGGATCATGTCCTTCTCTTGGTTTTTTGTGGTTTTTCTGTACGGAATTCACCTCTAGGTCCCTGTTTTCATACATTACTTCCCTGACCTCTGACATCCTTTCCCTATTGCTTCTGCCCGTGTGAGGTCCACCAAAGATAGTATTTATCGCCGCATCAGGGCTACCTTTTCTTGGACTTTTTCTTTCCTGTCCTCCCCCTCGATAGCTATCGTGGCAACCAGTGTTTTGGTCTCCCTTCAAGGTGAAATCTTTAAGGTGCCCTTCTCTAATCAGACTTTCAATATGATCCCGCAGCTGGAAGCATTTTGAGGTATCATGCCCGTGATCTTTGTGGAACCGACAGTATTTTGTTATATCCCTTCTGGCATTCGCTGACTGTTGCCAGGGGTACTTGGCGAGTCCTTTGTCCTCAACTACAGACAGTATGTCTTCCTGTTCGCCATTTAAGGGAGTGTAATTGTTGTACCTGCCTCGGAACCTACTGGTTCTCTTACTACCCCGGCTCTCTCCAGGTTGGCTCCTCCGGTTCTTCTCTTCTTTTTGGCGATCGCGAGGTTGGCCCTTCGTCCTCTCATCCTTGGATTCGGACTTTGTGTCTGGTTTATGACCATGGACGTAACTACCCCCTTGGGCAACTTCTTCTTCCTTTGCCAACACATAATCTCCAGCTATATCCATCATCTCCTCATACGTCTTTGGTCGGTCCCTCCGTAGGTCAAAAGACAGACGTTCGCTTTGCAGCCCATTGGTGAAGGCTGCTATGATAGCTACATCACTTGCATCTTCTATTTGGGCGACCTCCTTCCCAAACTTGGCTAAATATTTTTTGAGTGACTCGTTGCTCTCTTGTTTCAAGTTCGATAGATGAGCCAGTGACTTTCTCCTCTGTACACTTCCCATGAATTGCCTTATGAACGCCTTGCTGAAACTAGACAAGTTGTTAATACTTCTGGCTGGTAGACGTCCAAACCATATGGAAGCAAGGTCGCCGAAGGTTTGTGGGAATGTTAAGCACAAGAGGTCGTCATTGGATGCATACTGAGCCATGACATTGCGAAATCTGCGGACATGCTCCTTTGGATCCCTGTTCTCCTTGTATTGTTCGATAGTTGGCATTCTGAATCTTTCCGGGAACCGGGTGTGAGCGATATGATCGACGAACGGATTGTCTGACTCATCATCTAAAGAAACATTGTGTCTGTACCGCTTAGCCATTGCTGAGACCTTCTTTGAGAGCTGTTGGAGGGTAACGCTTCGATGACCAGTTGGTTCCCCCTCTTGGTTGAGCCTGCTTTTGATTGTCATCCTCCGATAATCATCTTCCCTGCTATTGGTACTTCTGTTACCTCCTAAATCATCTGTACTTTCGGATCTCTACTGCAGCGCCCTTTTTGATCGCAATCCCCTTCTCGGTTGGTGACTCTTGTCTTTCGACGAGATCGACCGTCACCTCCTACGGGCTTTATTAGACCTGTCGTTGGCTGGTTCCCTAAGCGTTCGCCCATGACATCGCTTTTCTGGGAAATCCTCATCCAGCCAACCTTTTCCCTTCTTTTGCCCTCTTTCTTCCAGGGCCTCTGGCGAATCCTGGCGGGGTTCTCCCACAATTGGTTTTGCCTGAGTACTGGGAGTCGCGACATGGACTTCTGACCGCAACCTTCCTGTGGGATGATTTTCTGGCATGTTGGTCGTTAGCTCTTAAGGAGACGAGGCTCCCAACCCTATAGGAAGCGTGAGTCCAATCTTGTTGGCCTCATTGACCAGATTCACCAATGCGGTATGAAAGTGTTGCAGAGTCTCGTTGGCTACTCTAGTCCCTAGAGTCACTGTTGATTGTTCCCCTGTTGCTAATGTTTCCTCTCCTAGTATCACCGCTGCTTCAGAGATCTGATCATTATTGGGAATTTCATCTCTATTGCTACCGTTGCTCATGATGTGCCTGTTTTGTGTTTTGTAAGGATTCCTGGAAGCTTTTAATTCAGTCACCCCCTCTTTCTAGCGCCAATTGTTGACGGCGATTTTTGGATTGACTCGGTCAACAATAATATATTAATCAAAACGAATAAATAAAGAAAATAAATCAATGCATGCAAGACAGATTTTTACGTGGAAAACCCTTGAATGGGAAAAAACCACGGTGCCCCTTGAGGGCGAGAGAAATCACTATGAATCGCTTATGGTTTACACACTCAAATCTCTCGTACAATAGCCTGATTATTCTCTCTCTGATCTCGAACCCCTTTTCATGGGATTTAGGGCTCTATTTATATTAGTTTTTCTAGGGTTTCCCGTGCCTATACCGTGTTGATAGGGGAGTTCCTATTTTGCGTTGCGTAAGGAGTCTAGGGTTTGTAAACAACTTTTAGGGTTTGTTTCCTGTTTGGACTCTTCTTTGTTTGAAGGAGATTGGATCCTATTCGGAATAGGATTTGATCTTTGAGCTTTGTATCCAATCGAATCCTCGCTTGACGTGGAAAATATACTTGGAATTGGATTACTCTTCTAGCTGTATGTTTCTTGGCGAACACCTTGGATCGGCGAGCGCATTTTGCCTTTTTGCTGGTCAACCAGTTGTGGCGAGCACACTTCTTCTTTGTATCGGCGAGCGTGCCAGCTGGTACGTCTTTGACTGATCTCCTTTTATTGTCGGGTCAACGGGTGACATGTTTATTTACTTGTCCCGTCTTTATTGCCTCTTTTGCTGATGTGTCCTATTGCCAAATTTACACATACAACAAATTGAGAAGTCTAATGTGTTTGATTTGTGGTAACATGGTGGACATGAAGTATGAGAGTTGTGTTAACGCGGTCAAAAATAAGTTACAGACCATTAATGGTAGGCAATTTAGGCTATTTTCAACTAGTGAACCACCTTAATTAATTCATACACTGTAATGCATTTTTTCTTTGTTATATATTATAAGATGAATTATGTTCCTTTCATGTGTTTGGAGAAAATAATTTAGGAGTCAAGAATGTTGAGGTGGACTTGAGCAATCAAGTTGTGAGGATTTTAGGTTGTTCACCTATGAAGACCATGACCGAAACTTTAGAGCAAACAGGGAGAAAATCTCGTTTAATTGGCCAGGGGATACCTGACGGTTAGTTCTGAATTTTTTCATGAGTATTTTATATAACTTTGTGCTGCTGTTTTTGGATGTAATTATCCCTTCCCAATTTGATATCGTATTGTGATTGAATTAGCTATTTTTGTATACAGTTGCACATGTTTTAGCTTGATCTTACTTTGTATACCTTCTATGAAGCACTTCTTGTAAATTTAAGAGTATCATTAGATAGGGTTTACTTGTGAGCAAGCAAGTAGTAGAAAATCATAATCCGAGTGTTGTCATTTCTTGTAGATGAGACGCTGTATGATATCATTGTCCAGCTTTTTTGTCAATTCCCAACCTTCTTTAAAACCCATACCAAAATTGTAAAAGGTGGTAACTCACATGACCATAAGCCTTTTCCACCTTAAAATGACAAATAAGCCCAAGATCTTGTTCTTGCTTAAGAGTTTGTGTTTGTATGTAAATTGACAAAAATGTATATTTTTTTTCTGAAGTATTTTATCCTTGCTCATTTCTCCAGAATTTTTAGTGACTGTTGCAGTTGTTGAATTCAAAGGTCCGGATATTTTTGGTGTGGTTCGCTTTGCTCAAGTGAATATGGAATTGGCAAGGATTGAAGCCAACTTTAATGGGTTGTCACCTAGTTTCTTTCAGTCGTATATTACCAAACATTGTATTTAAAGAAGTAGAGGAATGCGCGGACATGAAATTGTATTTATCTTCTCATTTCAATTCTAGCAAAAACCTGTTAAATTGGCATACTTGGTAGAACTCATGCTATGAAGTTTCACATTTGGATGTATAAACATAGTATTATATTTTTTCTTTATTTTTCTCTGATGGTTATGGTAGGTTATTGATTTGTTTGTGACCCTGTTTGTGTAGGGAAAAATACCGTAGTACACGCAGCGGAAGCGAGACTAAAAATAGATTTAGTAGCTTTTAAAAAAATTTCCTTTTATGAACCTTAACCCTTTAATTAATTAAACATATATATATATAATCAACAAAAAGAAGAATACCTTTTGTCGCGTGATCCGATTGACTTACATCGATGGTAATCCGCAAGATCTTCAATCCTAGCACGAACGTGAATCACCTAGGAGCGTGGTCTCCCTTTTTCTTTGAATTGCAAACCTGAGAATGGACAAACAAACTTTTCTTTTCTTTTGTTAGTCACAAAACAAAACAATCAAAAGAAGACTAAGATTATTCCGGTCACTTTTGAGCTCTCAATCTAATGAGCGAAACTCGCGTGAACCGAAATCGATGTTGTACACACAAGCTTATTGATGAACAAGCAATTAGTGTACAATCAAAGAATAATCTATTCACTCTTTTTTTGTTTTTTTTTTTAGTAGAATAAAAATCCTATCTATGAATTGAGAAAAAGAAGAAAGTTGAATCAAGCACCACACCCACTAATTTTCTAAGTGGCCGAATTCTCTTCTCCTTTTCTTTTTAGGGTGGCCGAAATCCTTCTCCCAAAAGTACTAGGGTTGCAGCAAATTACACTCCAAAAAATATAGGAGTTTTAGTTGCACCCTAATTCACTTCTAGTTTTAAGACTTCAAACCCTAATCCAACTCTTAGATATTTTTATTCTTTTATTTGACTAAATAAAAAGACTTCTTATTTGATTAAATAAATATAATTATTTATTTATTTTCTTATCAAACAAGTCTTTTAATTTTAGTATACTACTACCAATAGTATAACTCTAGGAATCATATTTCCTAATCAGAAAAGATTTGTTTCTTAATTAAACAATTAATCAATAAATTAATTAATTCTTATTTAATTAAAACAATGAAACAAAATAATATATTAGGTTAAACAAGACCTTGCCACCCCACTCAAATAAAATGGGCCATATATTATTTTCTTATTTCATTTAATCCATTGGACTTTAAATAAAAGCCCACATGTGAACTAGACCCATTCTTACTAAAAGAAACAAGCCCACATGCCTTTCATTAATATATTAATATAATTGAGCAGCCCATTAAATAAATAATGTGCAAATTATATTCTTAATATATTAAATGCAATTCTAAATGGACCCATAAATTGGTCCGGTAGAATATATCAAGTGATCCATGCAAGTCCGTATGGATTGGGAATCTTGGCGGGCTATCTAAATTTAAGTTTCAATAGACATAACCTAATCACTATCAACAAATGATTCACTTAGGTCCGATCCATTAATTTTAACTCATTCCACTAAAGAGCTAAAATTGAACTCTTAAATAAAGACAGAAAAGGAAGATGCTCCTCATTCATACCCTAGACAATCATGTTGGAGAAAATGTATCCTCGTGATTAATATCAGTAATCGTCAAGAGTTCATATACCGCCTATAACTCTCCAAGTTACCATATTTACTCATATGACCACGTTTTGAACTTGGATATTTTGACTTGTCCATAAGCCATGTTTTCAATAGACACTATCGAACTCTCAACGTTGAGATTTAATATCCAATTACCTCAAAACATCCATATGATGATATTATACTCTCATTTAATAAATGGAGCCACGATGTTATCTATAAATGAAGTCCTCTATCGATTAACAAATGAATATCACCAAACTATCGAGGATAGACTATGCGATATAATCGTACTCATTGATAACTCAGATGATATCACTTGCAACCATAAGTCCATCATTTATCTCAGGATTAAGATAGACTCTCCGATTGTCCTGATAATGAAAAGACTTTTATCTACTGACGGTTATAGATAAAGTATTTCATTGTGATCCAGTTCAATGCACCCAGTGCACTAGATTCTTTTGCTCGAAGACACTCCGATGATTTTAGACTCATCATATCTCATTTGATCCCACTCAAATGCTAGCAAAAGAATTCTACAACTTTAACAAGATAAAGGTGCCCAACCTTTAACTTAAGTTGTGAACAATATTCAAGACTAACTAAAGAATTGTGTCTACCACATACATATCCAGATGTACGAACAATTCTTCTTTTCTCATAGTCTTTAGACCTTATGATTATTTACTTTGACAATTATAATATTAAACTATAAATGCTATAAGATTTGTTTAAACCAGAAATCACTTTATTATTATGAAAAAAATTGTTAATTACAATATTACACTCTTGCTATTGAGCATAATCCTAACAGTTTGTCAGGTCAAACAACACTGGCATGTAACTTAACTTAAGAATAGACTGGCATGTAACTTAAGAATAGACTGACATGTAAATTAAGAATCAACTGGCATGTAAAATTACTAAAATTTGACCTTAAAAATACATTCATTCAATACTATTGCATGTGTCTTCAAACCTTGTGTATGAAATGTTTACATTAAAAATAACAAGTTAAAAGCAAGCAAAACTAAATCCAATACTTCTTCAATGAACAAACACCAGACTTTAAGCTTGCTTTCTTCTTTGAATTTTTCTTCTTTAACTGCCTGAATAAAATCCTTCTCTCACTGGATCTTTGTGTTTTTTTGTCTATGCATAATAGTTCAAGCTCGCTTTAATTTGGAAATCTTCTCTCACTGTAACAGCAAAAAACTTTACAAGTACGTAGTTAGAAATCTTCTCTCTCATGAATGCCCCTCTTCTGCTTATGATCTCTATGCATAAAGTTACATGTCAGTTAATAGTGAAGTTACATGCCAGTTCATTTAATTACTATATTTGGAAGATTGATTTCAAAACAAAATTCCATTAGTTTTACATGCTAGAATTTACATGCCAATTGATAATGAAGTTACATGCTAGTTAATAATGAAGTTACATGCCAGTTCATTTAATTACCATATTTGGTAGGCTAATTTGAAAACAAAATTCTAGTAGTTTTACCTGCTAGAAGTTACATGACAGTTGATAATGAAGTTACATGCCAGTTCATTTAATTACCATATTTGGAAGGCTGATTTCAAAACAAAATTCCAGTAGTTTTACATGCTAGAATTTACATACCAGTTGATAATGAAGTTACTTGCCAGTTAATGATGAAGTTACATGCCAGTTCATTTAATTACCATATTTGGAAGACTGATTTCAAAACAAAATATCACCTGGGAACAAAATATCACAGTAGCTGGGTTTCACTCTAAATTGAAATTGATCTCTTATTCTTCATATCAAACATAATGATCCTTGTAAAAAAACAAGTGGGTGAGGGATACATACCATTGAAGAACGTCGTTTGGCTCCGGATCTACTTCACAAGAGAGAGATCTAATTCATGAGAGAGAGAGAGAGACACACACACACACACAAAATTGTTGATGAGTTTCGAATCTAATTCATGAGAGAGAGAGACACACACACACATACAAAGAATGAAGAAGATATGTTGAATGAGTAGAAATTTGCACTGGTGAGAAGAAATTTAGATGAGCTGAAATGTTGAAATGTTGACGAGCAGAAATTTATTCTTCACAGCAAAAAATTTCAGATGGTGGTTGTCTTCTTCACGGTGGTTTTCTTCATCTTCACAGCAGAAAATTTCAGTAGAAATTTCTTGCTTAGAAATTTCGTGCCACTTCATCTTGTTGCCGTCGTTGCCACTTCATCTTGCCCAGAAACGAACAGACAACACAGAGAGAGAGAGAGAGGGAAAAACAAGAAAGAGAAGAGAGAGAGAGAGAGAGAGAGTGAGAATATCTAAAATGAAAAACAAAATGGAGGGTTTCAGAAATAAGAGGGAAATTTTTGGGGGAAATTTTGGGTGAAGTAAAGACCAAAGGAAGGGTATACTTGCCAGTTCAAGCCTAAAAGTGACAAATATAATCAAAAATAAATTTGTTGCTAAAAACAATAAGTTCATAAATTTTTTGATAATTTCCTGCAATTTCCTCTAAGAATAATACATTTCAAATTCAACATAATAAAGCAGTTAACGAATGTGAATTCGAAAACCAAAAATGAAAACAGACCAAAAATAAAAAATAATAAAATAATAAAAAATTGCCTACCTTTACTGCCCCTAATACATTTCAAATTCAATATAATAAAGCGTGCCAAATGTGGCCTAAAATTATTAAATGCATCAGTACAGAATTGGCCCAAAGATGTGAGAGGGTATAAGTATAATTTCACCTAACCTCTTAGAAACCCTAATCCTTACATGATTTAACTTTACAGTTCACACTATAACGGTTTATCTTTTCCTTTCTGTTTATCTTCAGAGCTTACTTCTCACTGTCATCAGCCGCCGACTAAGTTTTCACGCCGAAGAAAGGTATTTGAGCATATATGAAATTCATTTATTTATAATTCTATTCAATTTTTCCATTTCAAGATTTGAATTATTTTAACTTTTCTGTTTTCATAAGGATTAAAGTTTGAAAATTTCCATCTTTTTGTTTGCAAACAGGTCAAAATTATTTCTTTCAAGAAAATAATCTATCAGTTACCTTTTTAGTTATTTATTTATTATGTGTTTTTGGATATATTAAATCCCCCAATTGACCAATTTGAAGTTTCCAATAATCAACTCCACCCAGATCTGTTTCTTTTTATCTTTTTTTTTTTCTTTATTTCTTGACCAAAATCAACAAAATAGTATCATCTGAGTGAACCCTCTGTTATTGACCTAATTGTTGTTATCTTTTTTAGTGTTTTTCTTTTGCTATCTGACCTGTTTATTGTTATCTTCTACAAAAACCTTATTTGTTGTGTTTGTGTATGCATGCTTGCTCTGCACCTACATTTTTTCTTTCTTTCAGTTTTACACTTACTTCCTCTTTTCAAGTTGAAAGTTTATTTTTTTTGACTTCTTTAATCAAGTGGTAGATGAGGTTCGTGAAGCCCTTGAAATTGTACGAGAACTTGCTACGGAGGAACCAGGGGGACTTGCTAAGGAGGAACCAGGGTCGTTTTCTAGGTTTATGTCTTCACGATAATCATGTGCACTTGGCTGTGTCTGACCCGGACAACATATTTGCAGTGCCTATAAGGTATGGAATCAAATGCAAAATATAAGTTTTCTCATTTAAAGAGCATTAGGCAAGGTGTTTTATGTAAGACAACTATTAAAATGGTGTAGTTTGAGTTATCTTGAGTCTAACCCAGGGCATGTTTGGCATGCTACTCTACTGCACTGGACTAGATTATATAGGATTGAACTAGATTGCATTGTATATTTGTATTATGTTTAAATTTAAAATATATATATATATATATTAGCCATTTTAGTCTTGTTCAATACCAAATGATGTAAAGTACTGAATTTAATCCAATACCGTCAAATGCTATAATCTCATACAATACTGTTGGTTTTATTTTTTTGTAAAAAAACAAAAAAATTTTAAAGAGGGTGTAGAGAATTCGAAAGCATATATAAAACATTTATAGAGACAATAAAAAGAAGAGAAGAAACATGTGAAGGACAATTTTAATAAAACATAAATTTACATCACAAGTCATATTGTATGTCGATGGCTTCTCTTCACTTCATTGCCCAAATGGGCTATATATAAACACAAACACAACAAGAACCTTCCACACCCATACTTGGGCCATATTGGCCATACTTGGGACCATGCTTTTCATGACATTATTCATGACATCAATCTATTGCATCATTATTTATTGAGCCATATCATCAAAAGGAAAAGTTTCATAATTCCAACACTCCTTGAAACTTTTCCTAGAGGCATGGGAAGAGCATATGTGAGACTTGATGCTTCTGCAGCTCCTCCTGTGTTTTCTGGCATGAAGATCTATGATGTTTCCAGCATCCATTTATAACAGTACTTATGTGTAATGTGTACAACATCCATAGCAGTACTTATGGGTAATGTAAACAACATCCATAATAGTACTTCAGAGCATAAAAACATTTCAAAAACATATTTTAGATATTTTGCTAGAGATATCAGACCACATTCTGACCTCTGCTTGTGAATATCAGATTATAAAACATTTATAGTCTGGAAATACAACTCACAGTCCCTTAAGATCATTTAGTGGCTCTGATACCATGTTGGTTATTTTTTTATTTTTTTTTGTAAAAAAACAAAAAATTTATAAAGAGGGTGTAGAGAATTCGAAAGCATATATAAAACATTTATAGAGACATAATAAAAAGAAGAAGAGAAGAAACATGTGAAGAACAATTTTAATAAAACATAAATTTACATCACAAGCCATATTGTATGTCGATGGCTTCTCTTCACTTCATTGCCCAAATGGGCTATATATAAACACAAACTCAACAAGAACCTTCCACACCCATACTTGGGCCATATTGGCCATACTTGGGACCATACTTGGAACCAAGCTTGAGACCATGCTTTTCATGACATCATTCATGACATCAATCTATTGCATCATCATTTATTGAGCCACATCATCAAAAGGAAAAGTTTCATAATTCCAACAAATACAGTACACGGTGTGCCAAACATGCCCTCAATGTATTATATTAATGTTAATATTATATTTGAAATGTTTTTGTAGACCTACTATTTCAAGGAGAACAAGTATAAGTTTTATTGCAGATAGGCTTCAAACTGAGGTAAGTATTACCATTGTTGTTAAAGGCGTGCTTAGGTAATGTAGGGTGCAAAGGTTGTCTTTTGAGATAGGTCGGGTGGGTGGATGGGTTTTTTTATTATTATTGGGTGGCTGAAAAAGATTAGGGTTGGTTATGCTTGTTTGAGATGGTAGCTAGTTTGGGATGATGATGGCTGGTTAGGGTTTTTAAACATTGGATTTTAAAAAAAGGTATGTTTTCTATTTATTTGGGATGGGTGTGTTGTGAATAAAGTTGGCATCAAAGCACTTGATTATTATTATTATTATTATTATAGAGTAAGAAATCATATTTTGCAACTTTATACTCTCATAAGACATACCATTTTAAGAGATAAATGAGAAATTTATAAAATCTATTAGGCTGCGCCTTGTTTCAATCGAGTGCGCTTGCGTCTCAGCCATTAGGTTCCTGGGGACCTTTGCATCTTAAGGCTCCAACGCCTTTGACAACTACGGGTATTATATTTTTGGGAGATTTGTAAAACATCCCTTGAGGCTTTACCTTCTCCACCTATATCCATCCCCATTTCCCCAATGTGCATCCCTAAGAGGTACTCCACATCTTGGCTGTGGAGGAGCCTCCTTCACAAGTATGAAACCGTGGAACAAGTGCCTCCTCCGCAGTTGGATTTGCCTCCTTGAGTTTTTTTTATTTATTTTTAGAAGTTGATGGTTGTGATCGATGATGGTGAAGTGTGGCGGGCCTGGTTTGGGTGGGAAGAAGGCAAAAGTTTGTAATTTGGAAAATTTTGTATTATTTTAGTAATTTTGATTTGTTTTTTGTTTTCCTTGCTTCAATTTAAAGGGTATAATAGGCATTTCATTTGTTTTATGCCACGTCAGTAATATGTGGGACAAAAATTTAATGGTGGTAGGTTTTTTTTTTTTTTTTTTTTTTTTTTTGTAATTGGTGAAACCTCGGGTTTTATAAATCTTCCTATTATTTGTCTTTTTCCATGTCCAAAATGTATAACATAAATTCCATTAAATTTCTGTCCCACAAATTGCTGACGTGGCATAAAACATCGTGGGGATGGGGATGGGGATGGGGGGACCTATATCCATCCCTATTTCCCCAATGTGCATCCCTAAGAGGTACTCCGCATCTTGACTGTGGAGGAGCCTCCTTCACAAGTATGAAACCGTGGAACAGGTGCCTCCTCCGCGGTTGGATTTGCCTCCTCGAGATTTTTTTATTCATTTTTAGAAGTTGATGATGGTTGTGATCGATGATGGTGAAGTGTGGCGGGCCTGGTTTGGGTGGGAAGAAGATGGCAAAAGTTTGTAATTTGGAAAATTTTGTATTATTTTAGTAATTTTGATTTTTTTTTGTTTTCCTTGCTTCAATTTAAAGGGTATAATAGGCATTTCATTTGTTTTATGCCACTTCAGCAATTTGTGGGACAGAAATTTAATGGTAGTAAGTTTTTTTTTTTTTTTTTTTTTTTTTTTTTTTTTTTTTTGTAATTGGTGAAACCTCGGGTTTTATAAATCTCCCTATTATTTGTCTTTTTCCATGTCCAAAATGTATAACATAAATTCACAATTGTGTTTGGTGAAAGTACTTTTTGATGCATCCTATGAAACTAGCCATGATTTTATCATTCAACATATATCATTTTCTTCTGTCTATGCAGATCTCTAATCTTAGTTTGGGGGTCATTGTCGTTGGCTGTTCTGATATTAGAAACATAGCGAAACCAAATGTGAGTTTCATGTCATGAAAATTTTCAAGATCAAATATTTCGCTCTTTAATATGATTATATATTTTAAATTTTATTTGATTAGGTTGAGAAAGAGAAGATTTTAATTGACAAGCTGCGCCAAACAGGGAAATTTGAATGTTTAAAGTATACATATTGGGATATGAAGTTGAAATCAAAGGTATGTGTGTAGTCAATCACCTGAAAATGGTCCAGACACGAAGCATATAAATCTGTGTAACTCATTATTTGTAATAATTTGTTCGGAGGTGTGGCTTTATAATTGGATGTGTTGACAGTTTGCAGAAAGAGTTGCACTTAGCAAGGTTAATGCCTTGGTAAATACTTTTCCTCAAGATATGCCAGAGGCAGAAATTGAGAAAAAGATGCAGAATATGGCTACTTTTGTGTTGCAGGTAAACTCTCTACTCAAGTTCTCATCGTTTTGTGAATGATTTAAATAATTCTTTCTTAGACAATAGTGTTTGCATTTTAATGTTTATGATTTATTTATTTTTTATTTTTTATTTTTTTACATTTGGCAGGCGTTCCTAGATTATGGAAGAGTGTGTAGTGGTAATGCCTATTCGCTGGATGAAGGAAAAATGAAAAATAGCGGCTGTGTTGGGTTTCTGAACCCCTAACATATATTTATTATATACCGATTTAATTTTAGGGAAAATTGCATAAACTTCCCGGTGTTTTAGTTAATATTGCATACAATGCGCTGGGACAGCTTCTCGAACTCGGTTTGATAAATGTTGACAATGGTGGTTTGTTTAAGGCGAGTGAGGGCCTCTAAAGGATCTTCATAGTCTGTCAGTCCGAAACAATGCAGCACAGCTTTGGTGAATTCTGACCGATTGAGATGTCCACCGAATTTACTTAGCTAGCGATGCCATTGGAGGGCATCATCTTCCAAGTGAAAGGAAGCTAGCTGAACTCTTTATTGATGGTGGATATTCTTGAATTCGAAGTACTGCTCGGCTTTATATATCCATCAGTTTGGGTCTACACCATTGAATCTTGGGAATGAAAGTTTGAGTTGTGTGTAGTTTCGATCGGCAATTTGGTTGGAATGGGATATGTCAGGTTGTGATAAATTTTGAATGACAGGTTGGGTGGATGGAAATAGGTCTGGTGGTGTTGAATTTCGGTGGTTTGATGTTTTAGTTTGGGAAAATGAGTTTACGTCTCGTTCAGCGAAATTCTAGATGTTGACAAAACGAAGGGCTTGCAACTCAGCCATAACTATTTGTAGGGTCGCATTCATTTGATCGATGCTGTGGTTGATGTGGGTGATGTTGTTGTTGGCTTGGTCAATTCTAGACTCATGACAAGCCAAGGTCTCGCTCACCTCGCTTCGAAACTCCGTGTTTGTTTTAGCTCGTGTCTCCATGAGCCAAACCAGCCTCTGATACCAAATTGATGTGTATCAATTACACAAAGAGAATTTGTAGAAGAGAAAGGAAGAGATTTAAGAGGAAATGTTTATTTTCATTCATAACATATCCAATCTCAATCGTATACCATCAGTTTTTATAGGCTTTAGGTTCAAGAGAGTTACAAGTAAATAACAAGTGAATAACAACATCCACTACTCAACATAAAAATAGGAATATGCTCCACTATGTGATCATGGAATTGCTCCACTTCACACGTGGTCATGAGCACTCATGAATTCCCAACTTATCAGGAAACAAATTAAAACAACAAAACTAATAACTGTAAATAACCACCACAACCCATTACCAGGTCTGGTTTCCTTTACCCCACGTAGCATGTATGGATTGATTCTAGCCATATCAAAATATTACATATTAAACATTTTCTCCTAAATTTTTAATTACCATATTAAACTCTTTTTCTATCTTCATTTTTTCTCAAACAAGACTAACAGTTAAAATAAATAAATAAATAAATAAATAAAAACTTGCGATTAAGCTTGATTTTTAGGAACCGTATACATTTATATATTTAAAACACACACACACACACACACACACACACACAAACAAGTACCTTGTTTTTAATTTTTTTTATTAGTCTTATAAATTATGAGTTTAATCGAATTTAGTTGTAACAAATCAAGTTTTCATATATCTATTTTTTTAAATTGACTTTTTAATATATATATATATTACTGTCAGTAAAAAACCAAAAATATTCATAATTTTTTTTTCTTTAACTATTAATTGAGAAAGTATGGAGATATGATTTATTTTTCTAAAAAAAAAAATGGATAGAGAGTAATTAGGAGAAAGTGTTTAATATAGTAATAACAAATTTATGAGAGAGAGTTTAATACGTAATATTTAATATAATGATTTACGAGAGGGAATTTCTTTTTTTTAATAATTTAATTAGTTTGGAGTACCTTTATAATCTTTTTGTCTTGATTAGTAATTTTAGTTCAAGTTAAAATTGTCATTAATAAAATAAAAATAAAAATTATACTGTAAATATATAATTTGTATATTGTATGGAGAAGCTCTCATTGAGAGCCGGGAGAGAAATGACTTTATAGACCCAAGTTAAAATCAACCGCCTTTTTCATTTCTTTTACACTTTTCAACCCAAAACTAAATTGAACTAACACTCAACAGCCAAAAGCTTCTTTCTTCTTTTCAAAATAATTAAAAATTATGAATAGAAACTCTTCCAAGTTCTAGCAACTACTAACATTTTTACATGTGTTTAAATTATATAAAGTCCTAAAGAATTCTTAAAAGATGCAATCTATCTCTCTTATTTATTTATTGGAAATTAATGCTCTTATTTATTGGAAATTAATGTTATATATATATATAATAATTTTTCAATGAGGACTTTTACGATACGCACTTTAAGTACTTTTAATGAAATTGCATATAATCAAATGTTTTTCGATGAGATTTTTTGTATGTATTCTAAGAAAATTAAAATATACATTTGGTAAAAAGTTGGAAATTTTTTGGATTTGAGAACTATTTTTTTTCTTATATTTCCTTATTTTAAAATGTTTTATCTACAAAAAAATCGGAAAAAAGTAGTTTTTGCCCCCGATTTTTTTTTTTTCCATAAATGTATTTCAATGTTTTTACCATCAGAAAAAAAAAAAAAAAAAACAAATCAATATTCAATATATTTCATACAATTTCATCAAAAGTGCTTAAAGTGTGCATTGTAAAAAGTTATCATTTGAAAGTTACTATATATTAAGAAATTGATGTTTCAAACTAATTTATGGGTAGCATTAACCTGGCATAGGATAACAACCACTTTATTTTCATAAAAGAAAATAAAAGCATTATATCAAGACAATAAATACACTAATTAACTTGTATTTTTATTTTATTTTTAAAAAAGAAAATAGTTGTTAATTTTAGGACACATATTAACATTATTCATAATTTATTATCAATAAGAAAGCTTTGAAAAGTTGTAATTTTCCTTTTGAAAATTCATATGTATAAAATACGAGCAAATTAATTATGATCAATCACCCTAAAGTGTTTGGAGATCAATCTCCTATAGTGAGAGTACATAATACCAATTATGGGCATAGATAATCTGGTTTTATATATACACTCCTTAATCTCAACTATTTCTCCTAATTATGGGTTTAGATATCTAAATTGCGTATGTATGGTTAATTTCGGTCGGTTCCAACCAAAGGTCCAAACCTTAACCCATTTTGTGTTGGATTTTTTTTTTTTTTTTTTAATTATTTGGTGTCAGATTTTATAAAGCAAAAATAATAAATAAAATAGCCTTCAATCTAATATATGCATACTTCATAAATGTGTACCGATCATCGGAAGTGATAAGTTTATCTAGAATTGTGAATTTAAAAATTGAATGAAGGAAATTAATTGTTAATTTTCAATTGGCATTCTTATATCTTAATTGAAAATGGGTTGTAAATGAATAGTTTGGAGGAAGACGAACACAAATCAAGACATTATTGACAAATACATTGATTCAATAGTTGATCATGATTCTGAGAACAATTTGTAAGGAATTTGATTAACAATTAATCTAACATGTATATGCATATAATTAATCTGAAAGTTTAACCTAAACATGTTTCTATATCATGATATAATCAAACCTTAAATACATGTTACTAACCCATGTTAATTCAAGAGAAAATGGAGATAATAGAAAGCCAAAGCGTACCTGAATCCATAGCCGGAGGATGGTGGACGGGTTGTGACCTTCCAAATTACTGTTGATGGAGATGCAGACAAGTAAAAAGTATCGTGTAATTTGGGGACTATAACCCTAATATATAATAATCAGATTATTATAAAGTTTGCTATTTCTAATTTGACCCCTCGTCAAATTAGATATAGCACTCTGGTATCTATACATTAATTCCATGACAATTACACCCTTAAGCCTTAAAACTTTAAATCTTAATTAGATCACTTTAATTTAGGCTTAACAAAAGATAGCATAACACATTTAATATTTACATGTGTGGCCCCACATGTTGGAATTTTCCAACAATCTCCCACTGGGCCACATATGTAACAATACAAATGTGTATGACTTTATGAGCTCTAAAATTTTGCTATCACAATTTTAGGGTATATCCGAACAATCTCGTCAATTGATTATGCCGTTATAGAATCAAAGCGGTTTTCGTCACATTTAGCATGACTAAACCCATCAATGGTCACATACAACAACATAACCATATAACATAGACCAATCATGGATGTGTAGCATGGAAATTACATGCAATGTGATCTATACATGTCTATTTCCAATTGGTCCTACTTTATTCTTAAGTGAGATCAATATTTAACACAATGCAACAGAGCGAAATAAACTGAATACTTTATTTCTGATCAGAAAAATATCCAAATACATAAATACATAAGTATGTCCAAAACCAAACATAAAACAATAAAATACAAAATAATACAAACTCCCACTATAATGTGATATCCTCACACAAAATAACACACAGATGAGCAGTATGCTCATGAAAGACCTTGGGTGGTAATCCCTTTGTAAGCAGATCTACTATCATGGAGTTTGTCCCAATGTGCCTATGGATATCTGTCTTCGAGTTGGTGCTGAACTGAATATAGCAAGCAAATTTACTGAAAATGCGATATCTGGTCGAGTACATTGAGCCAGATATAATAAAGCACCAATTGCATTAAGATATGGTACTTCAGAACCAAGTATCTTTTCATCATCTTCTAGTGGTTGGAATGGATCTTTTTTAGGATCAAGGGTTCTAACAATCATAGGAGTACTTAATGGGTGAGCATTATCCATATTAAATCTTTTTAGAATTTTTTCAATATACACTGATTGATGGACAAGTATTCCGTCTGATTTATGTTCAATCTCCAGACCGAGACAATATTTTGTCTTTCCTAGGTCTTTCATTTCAAATTCCCTTTTTCAGATATTCAACAGTTTTCAAGAGCTTTTCAGGAGTTCCAATTAAATTCATATCGTTAACATAAACTGTTATAATAGTGAATCCAGATTCAGATTTCTTTATGAAGAACACATGGGTGTATAATATAATTATTATACCCTTATTTTTTCAGATATTTACTGAAACGGTTATACCACATCCGTCCAGATTATTTTAATCCATATAAGGATTTTTGTAAGTTCATCAAATACAGATTACGAGATCTTGATTTACATGCTTCTGACATTTTAAATCCTTCCGAGATTATAAATATCTGCATTGAGTGAATCATATAGATAAATGATTACTAAGTTTAAAAGACGTATTTCAAGCCTGTTAAAGGCAGCCAATTTTATCAAAAATTCGAAACGTAATTGTATTCATCACTATTGAATATCAAGTTTCTGTGAGAAATCTTGTACTACGAGTCGTGCCTCATATCTTATGATCTCGTTTTTCTCATTACGTTTCCGTATAAAGACCTTTTAGTATCCAACTAGTTTGACATCTTCAGGTGTTTGGAGAAATATTAGTCTAAATATTTTTTGTTTGGTTTATGAAGTCAATTCTTCTTGAATTGCTTCTTTTCATTTAGGCCATCATGCATTTATCTACAATCATCAATACTATGAGTTTCATAATCATTATTTCAGTAGGTACTGTATTTGAAAATGTATCACTTATGATTGTTTCTTCACTATTCCACATTTCTCATGTATGATTTATATAAATTTTCTCAATTTCAATATACTTGAATCTCTGTTGAGAATTTTTCCATTTCAATGGATTTAGTCACTTCAGGGACTTTATGTCTCTTTAGGTATATCTAACTCTTATAGAGTTGATTTAGAGAAAGTTGATGTATTCATAACTCGAGTCTTGTTTATATTAGGATCCTGATAATTTATTTTCCTCTTCTAGGAAGAATACATTTCGAAATAAAAGGTTTACAAACTTATGATATGCATCAGATAATTTATTTGTTGCATTTTACTCAGATCGTTCTTCAGGAACAATCACCCGGCCGGGGTTTATGAGATAGCAACTTATAAAATTTTGTTACCTTTATTATATCAAATAACTGATTAATAATTATCTGATGACCAATTATCTTTTAAAAAAATGAGTATGTCTATGACCAATTACATGTTGTAATGGTAAGTAATAATGATAAGCAGTGGGTCAGAGGTGAATAGAATGTCTCCATATAAAAATTGGTAATTGTATCGAAATAATAAAGTTCTTGCAATTACCTGGAGATGCTTGATAAGTGATTCTCTAATCCATTCTGAGAATGAACATGTGGAACTGGATGTTCAACATCAATCCCAACTGATCTACAATATTCATCAAATGTCTTGGGAGTAAATTCACCAGCATTATCAAGGTGTATTGACTTAATCAGATGATCGGGAAAATGTGCCCGAAGCCTGATAATCTGTGCGAGTAATCTCGCAAAAGCAACATTGCTTGTTGATAATAAGCAAACGTGTGACCATCTGCTGGATGCATCAACTAGGACCATAAAATAGCGGAATGGTCCACTTGGTGGATGAATAGGTCCACATATGTCCCATTGAATCCTTTGTAGGAATGATAGGGATTCAAAACCAACTTTAGAATGAGATGGTTTTTATTACCAATTTCCCTTTGTGAACATGCAGTATATAAATTTTCGTGGGATAAAAGAATCTTCTGGTTCTTTAATGGATGCACATGATAATTTTCAATAATTCTACACATAATTATAGATCCCAGGTGACCAAGACGGTTATGCCAAAGCATAAATATTTTTGGGTCTGAAAACTTCTGGTTCATAACTGCATAAATTTCTATACCTCTTATAAGAGTATAATATAATTCAGATGATAAACCACGCAGCTTTTCCATAATGAGCTTCTGACCTGAATTATGAGAATAAATGCACAGATACTCAATATTCTCATCACTTATAGTTTCTATGTGATATCCATTACACCGTATATCTTTGAAACTAAGTAGATTTCTTATGGATCTACTTGAATATAAAGCATCACTGATATATATTTTAGTATCGTTTGGTAACAATATCATGGCTCTACCGGAGCCTTCTATCAGATCTGCTGGACCCGATATTGTATTAACATTTACTTTGAGCAAGGTTAAATTCAGAAAGTATTTCTAATTCTGCAGAATCGTATGTGTCATTGCACTATTGGCTAGATATATATTTCTTGTATCTTGCTTTTTAATATCACCCAATTTACCGTTTAAAGACGTATATATTCACAAAGAAAAATAAAGTGCATATTAGACAAAATGATCTAAAGTATAAACATATAGATATGAAAATATATCACTTCATAAAACAAAATCATGAATCATATTGTTTTTTCGAACTTCCGGTTCGACCATGAACTGCGGTTTCATAAAATTCAGAAAACTTCAGGTTCTAAATAGAGATTACAATTTGACTTCTATATGAAAGAATTGTAACTTGATTCAATTCAGAATTTCTGGTTCTAATAAACTTTGATATAAAAGTTTTAATATCACAATTTAGATTGAATTCAGAGCTTCAAGTCTGATTATAACTTCATGTTCAAAACTTAAGAAATTCAAGTTTAGATTCAATACTTCGTATTCAAAATTAGAACTTCAGGTTCTATATAGAATTCGAAGGAATTTCAGGTCCCAAGTATGACATTCATGTAAATGTTAATGAATTCAGAACTCCATAATGATCTTTTAGTTCTTGACATAGAACTTCTGATTCTGTGACAGTTAGGTAATGAGCTTTTAGATCGTAGTTGTCCCTAGACACTTCTAGTGCAGTAAATTTCAACTTTGCAAGCTTTGACATTATTACAACTTCTGGTTATCCGAAAATCACAATCGAAGTCAGAACTTCTGGTCTGATAAAAATCCGAGAAATTTAAACCTTCAAAAATATAAAGGAATATTTGTAAGTAAATAAATCTAAAAGCTTCAGGTTCCGGTAATGATAAATAATACATAAACTTCAGGTTCTGGATGGATGACCAAATTGTTTAAATAAAAATCACAAAATAAAATGCGTAATAATAAATGCGGAAAAAGTAAATCCATAATTACAGGTTCTAGTAGGTTGGCATAGCCAATCTTATAAAAGCGTATAAATAAATAAATACGAGAAAATAAATCGCTTAAAAGTAAATAAAATGCAGGAAAGTATATTGCGTAAAAGTAAAATGCGAGAAAGTAAATTCAGAACTACAGGTTCTGGTATTAATAAATAAAAATCTGAAAATTTCAGGATCTAATGATAATAAATTCAGAACTTCAGGTTCTAGTAATAAATCTAGGAACTTCAGGTTCCAGTAGTAATAAATTCAGAACTTCAGGTTCTGGAAATAACAGCATCGTGCTGATAACGTGTTGTAATAAAATTTAAAAAATAAAATCAAGACAACCAATTGAATTGATAGAAATATCAATAAAGAAGGAGAAGATATAGAATAGTAGTTGTACTTCACCTGTGCACTTTTGTTGTATCTCAAATATTGTCTCTCAAACATATATTCATTAACCAAACCATTACAAATGATAATGGCGTTTTTTATAGCCAATTTACACCGAATATAATAATATAAACAAATATCAATTAATTCTAATTTCAACACTTGTAAAGTGTGTTGATGATGTGCATCAAAACTCACCACATATTTTCTTGGATACATGAATAATGACACGTGGAAATCCACCACTATACAATACTCCCCCTTGGATTTCCATCATTTGTATCTTAGTTTGCTAGGAAAAACCCAGTGGGACAAAAAACCTTAGCAAAAATATATTCAATGATCTTTTGGATCAAGTGGTGTGGATATGTTCAGAACTGCCTCATTAAAACCTTTCTGGTAAGAGGTGATGTACAATTATGAAATACTTCTTAAATATATACATATATATAACCAATCAATAATAGTGAAGAAGTATTATCATATTAGAGATTATAACAATTTTATTATACAAAAGACCAAGTATGTTCGAGGAGTTTTCTTCTCGTGGATGTGGTTGGAATGTTTAATCTGGACAACTTCTTGTAATATTTGACAATCTGTTGTAATATGGGTGATCGAGCCATTGCAATACTAGATTTTGGCCTCCCATTCTGTTGCTTTTGTTTGTTTCTTGGGTAAAATCGAGTATCTAATGGCTTGAAATTAGTGTTTCGCAGGTTTATGGTTTTTTCCAAGGCAAGTGTGCTAATTTGAGCAAGTTGGGGGAGTCAAGAGCGTATTTTTGGTGGTCTGTGTCCAGGGCAAAAATGGAGAGGAGTGGCTGCAAAGAATTCTTCCAGGTCAGGTCACTACTGCACTAGCCAATATGCTAGCGACCTTTTTCAGCAGCCAAGGACAGTCATGTTCGCTACCTTGCCGGTCGCCACCCCACCAGCGAACATGCTAGCGACTTTTTCAGCAGCCAAGGATAGTGAAGTTCACTACCTTACTGGTCGCTTCTGCACTAGCCAACTTGCCAGCGACCTTTTCAGCAGCAAAGAGGCAGTGAAGTTCGCTACCTTGCTAGTCGCTACTGCACTAGCCAACTTGCCAGCGACCTTTCGTGCCAACTCAGCAAGTGACGGGTTTCAAACCCAAATTTTGGCACCTAGTATAAATATTCCCTTTTCTTTGTGATTTCACACACACTCTTTCATACTTACATCATTTTCTAACCCTATATCCAAGAATCATCTCTCCAAAATCCTTTCACCTTTCATCACCTTCTCTCATCCAAAAATCAACCAAGATTCCACCTTTTTACATTTTTCCACCATTCCCTTCACATATTCCCTTCACATAACCATTTTTCATCCATTTTTGGAGGTTTTGCAAGCAAGAAGAAGAGGAGTCTCAAGAGGGAGCTTTCAAGACACATGGGTTTTCTCTACTCTCTTGTTTTCTTATTTCTTTTTCCTTTGATGACTAACTAATTTCTTAGCTAGGGGATTGATGTAACCACATTGGTCTACTCTATGTAATTAATTAGTCTATTCTCTAATTCAATTCGATTTTAGTATCAATTGTTGAATCAATTGCTCTAATTTCTCTTCTCATGTTTTATTATGACCACAAAGGATATGGGTTCGAGAATTGATTTATTTAAGGTGTTGAGAGTAGATGTGGGTGGCCATCCCATCTAATTCTCTCACAAGCTTAGTAATTGGGAGAGTTAGTTTATGCATGACCATGCTAGACTAACTTGGCCTAGAGTTTTAAGGATAAATAGAGGCATTGACCATTGTCTATTACATGACCATGTGTGGGTAATGGAAAAACCTAGAGCTTAATGGATTTATCTTAAAACCAACCCTAAAATTGGATTGAAGTGCTTAATGAGACTAAGTGAGGACATTGAGTGGTCTAAGAAGGTTGCATTGATTCCCTAGTGCTTTCTCCATATTATTCTCTACTTTTGTGTTCATTGTTGTGTTTAGCTTAGTTTTTAGTTGCAAGATTACATTTTTATTTCTCAAGCTTACATCTTTAGTTTCAAGTTTGCATTTTTATTTTACAAGTTTACATTTTTAAGCATTTTCAAGCAACCAAATCATTTTCCAAACCCCAAAGCATTATGCAATTTAATTTTCATGCACTTAGAGTAGATTTTTCCTATGCTAATTAGTTTTCAACCTATTGAATCACCGATCCCAGTGAACGAACTTTGATTTAAATTGAAAGTAACATCTTTACTACATCAATTTTGGCGCCGCTGCCGGGGATCAGCGTAGATTCATTAGTTGAATCTAGTTGGTTTAGTTTAGATAGTGTGTGTCATTTCACTTTTTATTTTTATTTTAGTTTTTGCATCTCTTTACTTCTTTGGTAGTTTTGTTTCTAGTTTTTCAAGTGCATGCACGGACGCAGTTCACAAGGAGGATTTTTGTTCCCTGCCAACGACGACATCAACCGTGTGGGTCAACTTGCTAGACAGTTTGAAGGGTTAGACCTTGTGGTTGATTTGGGCGATATCCGTACTACAAAAATGAATAGACTAGGTGAATTAGATGGACAAGGTCCTCAAGGGGAACAAGATGCTAGAAATGAGCGAGTTCTACAAGAGAGTCCACCGGGTTCTCCTACACGGGGACTAGACGAAGATATAAGGGCAATGAGGAAGTCCGGTCAACCAATGCTTTTAACCCAACCCTCTCCAATCGTGCTAGATGCGGTGGCAAGGAGCTACGAGTTAAGGAGTATGCACCTGAACATGCTTCCAACCTATAGCGGCATAGATATTGAAGACCCTTTTCAGTTCATGAAGGACTACCAATCCATTGTAGAGAGCTTTCCAATAGGCCGACTCACAGAAGAACAATTGAAGATGAGGTGCTTTCAATATTGTTTGAAAGATGCAGCCAAGACTTGGTTCGGGTCATTGAGAGCCGGAGTTTTCACTACATGGAATGAGGTGTGCTAAGGATTTTTCGGTAGATTCTTCCCTGCCCCTAAGACAAAGGATATCCGAATCCAAATTGCGAGCTTCAATGAGGAAGAAGGTGAGCCCTTTCACCAAGCTTGGAGAAGATGCAAAGAACTCTTGGAGCAATGTCCACCCCACATGATTTCGGAAGAATATAAGGTTCGTACCTTCTATGATGGATTGACACCCTTCACTCAAGCAATGGTTGACAATGCTTATGGAGGTGTTCTTACCAAGAAATCCGCAACAGAGATCACAGAAATTTATGAGACATTGGCTCTCAACTCCTACCATAGAGGCACAACCGCTAAAAAGGGAGGTAGGTATGACATTGACCGGAGTACGGAGGTGGCCATTCAACTCTCTACTATGTCAAAGCAAATGGAAGCTCTAACTAAGAATGTGAGTAAGCTACAAGCCGAAGCGAGCCATGTATGTGATAGTGGTCACCATTGTAGAGATGAGAATCAAGTTGAAGCGGAGGAGGCACATGCCTTGAACTACCAAAGAGGAAGAAACGGTCCGTATTCAAACACCTATAACCAGGGATGGCGGAACCACCACAATTTCTCCTATTCCGACCCAAACACCGCTTTGAATAGTCATCAAGTCACTCAAACGAACACTTAAGGATTCAACCAAAGAGGGTATAACCAAGGCAACTACCAAGGCCAAAGTTCAAACAATACTCCTCAACAATGGAACAACTCCACAAGTCGAGACAACATTTCCTATCAACCAAGAAAGCCATCGTTGGAGGGCATGGTGACATCCCTTGCTCAGAGTTCTCAAGCCACAGATCAAAGCTTAAACAACTTCTTACAAATGTCCGACTGGAAGTTTACCAACTTGGAGGCATCAATGAAGAAGTTGGAAACACAAATGGGACAAATATCTGACACGGTGCACCGAAATGAGCCGGGAAGATTTCCTAGCCAATCCGAGCAAGCCAAGTCGATAACGGTTTTGAGAAGTGGCCGAGTGTTAGATACCGAAGATGTTGGTGAGCCAAAAAGAAAGAAAGTCAAGGAGTCGGAAGTTGTGAGTGGAGAGGATGTTAGGGTGGAGGAAGAAGAAATAGTGGTTAAACCGACACCGAAGAAGACCTCCGTTCTACACAAGTCACCAAACCCCTATATACCACCGGTTCCATATCCGGGGAGAGTAGCAAGGGACAAGCTAACGAAGTCGTTCAAGGACATCTTTGACATTCTCTCGAAGGTAAATGTCAACATACTTTTGCTTGATATGATAGAGAAAATGCCGGCATATGCAAAGTTCTTCAAGAGCCTCCACACTAACCGGCAAAAGTTTGGGCCAAATCACCAAGAGTACTTGGCGGGGAGTGCGAGTGCCTTATTGCAAAAGGAGCTTCCTCCCAAACTCAAAGATCCGGGGAGTTTTTGTATCAATATCACGGTTGGGGGTACCAAGCTTGAAAGGACAATGTTGGATCTAGGGGCTAGCATCAATTTGATGCCTTTCTCCATTTACAAGCATCTAGAGTTGAACGAGCTCAAGCCCACCACAATGTCACTCCTCTTAGCCGATGGTTCTGTGAGGTATCCTCGAGGGATAATGGAGGATGTATTGGTACAAGCGGACAAGCTCATCATTCCGGCAAACTTTGTAGTTCTTGACATGGACGTCGTGAGCGAAGAGACGAATATGAGGCCGATCCTTTTGGGAAGACCATTTATGGCCACCGCAAAGACATTTATTGATGTTCAAAATGGGAAGCTCACAATGACCGTGTTGGATGAAACAATAGAGCTCAAGCTTTTCGAGGCATCATCATACCCGGTATGAGCGGATGATTGTTCTTTCATTGGGATACTAGACCTCGGGATGGATGGTGTTTTTAGAGATGAAGATTTGGAAGAGTTGTCCGAATGGGATTGGGAAGATCAAGACCAAGAGGTAGAAGGAAATTCTGGATCCGATGAAGAACGAGAGAGGAAAGAAGAATTTGAAGACCTAGAAGTCTCAAATGTGAGCCTTACAAAAGATCAACCACCCGAGTTAGAACTTAAAGAGCTTCCAACTACCTTGAAATATGCTTCCTTGGGGGAGAACGAGACTTATCCGTTGATTGTTGCATCGGAATTGAAAAGTGATGAAGAAAAGAAGCTCATTGAGGTGCTTAAAAGACACAAGTCGGCAATAGGATGGTCTATTGAAGATATTAGAGGGATAAGCCCAACAGTTTGCATGCACAAGATCTTTCTTGAAGATGAAGCCAAACCGACAAGAGAAGCTCAAAGGCGGTTGAATCCGATTATGAAGGAAGTGGTCAAGAAAGAGGTTTTGAAGCTTTTGGAAGTAGGGATCATATATCCCATATCAAATCTAAAAAAGGAGATGAAACTTTTACCCTGATCTTGGAGGAGGAAGATGAAACCACAACTAAGACATGCAGGTAACAACGAGAAAATGATTATACATGAACTTTTCTCATCTTCTCCAGCTTGTCAAAGTTTTTGAATCTTGCAAAGTTGCAAAGTAATGAAGCACTGCAACAAGAAATTTAAGTGCCTCTAAATCAAACATATACCCTATAATATTTTATAGTATTATAATGCAAAAATTAAACAAGAATAGTCAAATAAACAGATATGTAATATTTTTTTTTTTTATCTTACCTAGTCTTGAGCCACCTTGGAGCTGCCTGCCAATTAAGTTAAATCTTTCACCTTGCACCTTGACGACACGTCGTTGCGGTGTCGGTCAAAAGATGAACATTTAAGTTCGACCTCGCTAGCGCGCGAGTCACAAGGACTAGCACAGCAGCAAGTGAGGGTATCGTTCCGCAGGGAGGTGGGATTCGCCGACCGTCACCGGTTCTAGCTATTATTACAACACTCCGAGAGAACTCGTGTGTTGCGTTTACGGAAAAGTAAGTAATAATATAAATAAATAAACTAACTACCATAATATATACATGGATAGGATGGAATGGAGAGATGGCATGAAATGTGGTTACACTAAGGAAATGACTCAACCGTGACAATCCTCCTAATTAAGCTCTAGACTCACTTAGTCCCTCAATGTGCAAGTATATCATAGGCTCATATCCCCTTAATTAATCTCTAATCTCTCTCGAGTCTTAGAAATCGCATCCACACAATGCATGGATTCATTAAGTACATTGGGACACCTACACAAGCTCTGTATGCCAGCCTAGTGATCTCTCAACTGTCTGGTCATATACAGTGGTTATTTCGTTGGGCATGTAATGCGCAACCGCGTGGGCCATACTACAGCCAATAATTCATTCACAATGGCTAACCAAATACGGGATGGCAACCAAGTGAAAGCATTAAGAATACGAGATACCCATACAACACGTATGTTATATGCTCGTGTCCCCTTAATTAATCTCTAATCTCTCTCGATGTTTTAGAGATAACATCCATGCATAAATGCTTGGATTCATTAAGGACTGTGGGACACACACACGAGCTCTACACGCCAGCCTAGTGATCTCTCAACTTACTGGTCAAATGTAGAGGATATCACGCTGGACATGTTAATGTGAACCACGCAATATATAACACACAGCCTAAATATCATCCACAAGGTGGCCAACTGAGTGAAAGCATTAAGCAATGAAATACCCCTATAATTACACAAGCACAAGAGGAATTCAATTTGTCTTTGCTCTAGATATGGATTCGGTTTTATCAATCTCCCTAGGATGGCTAAAAATGGAAACAAGCTTACCAAACAACTACCTGCAACAAGTTGATTATTATTCATTAAGACCATTCAATTTAAGCTAGGGGTTCATTCTTTTGATTTGGGAATTATCCCTAAATCAATCCATCACCCAACCCAAACCATGGGTGAGCAATTGTGCCTTTGAAAACAAAGACCCATTAAGTACAAGAATATTGAACCAAAGTCTAATTTAGCAAGTACATGCATCAATCAAACTTCTCCCACTCTTTAGAGCTAATACTCAACACTCAAATCATTCTAAACATGGTATTTTGGATCATCCATCAATCAATCAACAATTATGGGATGCTAAATTACTCTACTCCTAAATTAAATTACACTACTCCTAATCCCATTCATGGACACATTAATTTAGACCCATCACACACATGAATATCACAACAAGAGATTTAATCATGAATAAGCAAAGAGTAGAACAAAACTCAAAGAAAATTAAGAACAATCATACATATATTGCAATAAGTGTAGGTTTACAAAATTCCCAAATTGGTGATTACATCCAAGAAAACAAGAAATACAAAAAGAAATGAGTGTAAAGGAGACAACCCTTGAAGACAACTCCTCCAAGCTCTCCTTGATTTCCTAGCTCGGATTTGGTCCAAAGACCACTCCATTCTTCTTGTAATCTACTCCTAGATGGGTGGATGTAGTGTAAAAAGGGTGGTGGAGGTGTATGGTGAGCTCCCATGGAGGAAAAACCTCCATGGGAACTTGGATCTCTCCTTATTTGGTGGAGAAGATGGAAGAAGATGGAAGAGAGAGAGAGTGGGGCGGAAGAGAGAGAGAGGGGAGGTTGGGTATTCTGGAAAACTGAGAGAAAAGGGGGTATATATAGTGGAGAGGGGGCTTAGGGCATAAATTGGGTGAAAGGACGATAATGCCCTTGCAATAGTGGCTGAAAATTGGGCCTCTCGCGGACGGGTTTCCAGCAGCGCGCACCGTTACGGAAACAGGCATAACTTTCTCCACGAGTATCGGAATAGTGATCTTGAAGAACCGTTGGAAAGAAGACTTCTGGAGCTTTCCAACAATATATAGCACGACATCTAATTCGTTCGGAGGAGAGAGATATGATCCCCGCAAGTTGACCCTTCTGCAGGAAACTTCCGCCAAACCCAACCATGAATTCTGCTCCCTATTATGCGCCCTATTCTGCGGCCAAGGGCGCAGAAATAGGAAAATGTGATCCTCTGCCAAGATTTCTGCGCCCTGTTCTGCGGCCCCTAAACGCAAAACACAAGGGCGCAGAACTACTTTATGAAATTGCACATTTGCCCCAAAATATCTACATTTTTGCAAAAACGCCCCTCACCTGGAAGAAATCCTGAAACACTTATTTAAGCCGTTAAATACCTGGTTTTACCCGGGAAACAAGCATAAAAGATAAAAGTAAGGGGCTACACAACGTGTAAAAATAAGAGTTATCACACCTCTTCCTCACCCTGCTTATTAATGAATTAATAACAGTGATTATGTTAATCAAAAGTAAAATACTGAAAATTCATCCTTGAAATCATGAAGAAGGAAATAATTACCTGTGAATGGGTGGAAGTTTCAGTTGCTTGAGAACTCATCCTTTACATCGTCGTGAATCAGCAAGAGGAGCTCTCCAAACAATCACAAAAACTGGAATACAATGTTATTTTAAAATTAATGTATAACTGAAAAAATAATAAACAAGTAATTACAAATCAACAAAGAAGGATACCTATGAATCGCTAACATCCAATTTCAGTTTGGGTTTTTGATAACTGATTCTCCACTTTGACACGTAAGGAGACAACTGATGGGGAGAATAGCTCTCCAAATCATCAGAAAAACTGGGATTTTCATAATTACCTGTGAATGGGTTGAAGTTTAAATTGTATGAGAACTCAACCTTGACATCCTCATGAATGTCATTTTCAGTTGTTTGAGAACTTATCCTTGACACCTCATGAATCAACAACAAACTGATGAAGAGGGGCTCTCTGAATCATCCCAAAAGCCGGGATTTTGATAAGTTCTGACTCAGGAATGCCAGAGTTTTTGACCCGGTTTTCTGCTGTCTTCACTGAGTAATATCTTTGATTTAGGACAGCCCTCTGATTTCAAATGAACAAAGATATGGCATGATTAAACAAGACTTAGTGAAGAAAAACTAATTATACCTATTCGTTAAACCATCAATATCCAATTATATATACAATTCTTTTCATCTTACATTGAAAATGAAACTAGTAAAATGTGTCGGAAAAGCAAACTAGAAAAGTATATATGATTTGGTGTGAAAAAATAAAATAAAATTCTTGTTTCATTTTAAGTGAAAAATAATAGTAGTCATTATGTTATTCAAAAGTAAAACTGATGAAGAAGGAAGTAATTACCCGTGCATGGGTGGAAGAAGTAAGACTAGTCAGAGAAGTCATTGGCAACAACCGATGAAGGGGAATTCTCCAAATTTTCACGAAAACTGGATTATATTATTTAAAAAAAAAACACACATACAATGTTAATTTAAAATGTATAACTGAAAAACAAGTAATTACAAATTATAAACAAGGATAAATCATATATATACCTATGAGAATCGCTGTCATCATCACGAGACAGCAACCAATGGAGTGAAGCTCCAATTAGGGCAGTTCATAAATTCTGATCTTAGGAAAGCCACAGTCCTTGACCCAGTTCTCTGCTTTCTCCACTCGATAACGTCTTTCTAAATTAGGGCAGCTCATAATATCCAATTCCTCCAAAGTTGTCGATTATAAAAGTAGTCTGGCAATGTCTTTAATTTAGGACAGAATTTAATTTTCAAAGAACGAAGACATGGCATAATTTTGATTTGTTCTTCCCCTCTTCCAGAAGCCCCACAATCCCACTCTTCCCAATCTTCCAAGTTGTAAAATTCAAGAGATTGCAGTTTGGGAAAGGCAATAACTAATGATGATGATGAGAATGGCGAAATATTATCACTTTCCATTCCCACAAATTCATCACCCACACTTTTCACACTCTCCATAAACTGAATCCAAAGTAATTCAAGAAATGGCAGTTTACCCAGAGATGAAAGCTCAAAACCAGACCAACTTATGAGATGTAACTTCCTTAGTTTTGTTAAGGACATCATCCAATTGAGGGATAAATTACTGGCACCACTGTACCCATGTAGAACTAATTTCTCTAAATTTGGAGGAGGTTGAAAGTCTTCAAGAGCTTCTTCATTAGCATTACTAACGTCTTCTGATTTCAATCTTACCCCCAAACTAAGGAGTTTTGTCTTATTCTTAAATTCTACATTATTAATCTCACCCACATCCACCCCTCCACTGCATATCATGTAAAGTTTCCCTCCATGGTGATTCCAGTTTCTTAGACATTCAAACTTACATGCTTTCTTATCTCCACGCACAACTACTCTGCTTAATGTCCTCAAACAAGTTAATCTCTCTATTCCTTTTGACATATACTCAAGATTAAAACACCCAAAGTTTATTATATGTCTCAAGTTGATTAATTTTTCTATCCTGTCCGGTAGCTTTTTGAGATTCCTACATTTATCGATATTTAAAGTTTGTAAATTATATAATTCACAAACCTCTTCCGGTAATTCCATGATATCATCATTTCTAGATTTCTCGAGATATCTTAAATGTATCAATTTATTTACACCAATTAGAACAACTTTAAGGGCTCGTTTGGTGCACCGCACTGTATTGTATTAGGAGTTTAAAATGTATTAGAATAATACAATACAATGTTTGGTTTATTTTACATTGTTTACTGTATTGTATTAGCTAATACATTTTAATTGGTCTAATACGGTGGATATCGTATTATCTAATACAGAATAGAAGGTTGTATTAGTTAATACAGCATAATACAATCTAATACAAAATATCACCAAACACATGATTGTATAAGAATAATACAGTCAAATACAATACAATTCAATTCAATGCAGTCCAATACAATCCAATACAATACAATATAGCGTACCAAACGAGCCCTAATTGAATTGTAACAAAATTGCATGACCTAAGACATGACATATGATCAAATAATTTAGATGTATCAATGTACATATGTTCACTATCCCAACTGTCACAGTCAAATACTAAGCTACGCAATTTATTTTCATTAAAAATAGAGATAGGAAACGAGGCTTCTCTTTTGAACACTATCATTGAATGATGAGCATTTTTATTTCAAGCATTTAATTGGAACCCTTCAGTACTGTCAACCTCAACACTAAAACATTCATTCTTTGTAAGATATCGAGCCAAGTCATGCACCATATCATGCATCTTACATTCTATTATTCTATCATCTTCATCTCTATCAAAATCTTGAAAGAATGACCGCATCGCTAACTTTTCAAAATACTCCTCGCCAATTAGCTCCATATCTTTATTTCCTTTTGCCCTAAGATAACCTTGAGCCATCCATAACTTGATCAATTGATCTTTATCTATCTTATAATCCTTGGGTAAGATGGCACAGTATGAGAAGCATCTCTTTAATTCAGAAGGCAAATCAATATAACTTAATAATAATGGTGCAAAAATCCCCTTTTTTGCCTCATCTAGTTCCCACATCTCACTAACTAAGACACTTCGCCAATCCTCAATATTTTTTTTAGAACGTAAGAGACCTCCTAGAGTCTTGACAGCAAGAGGCAAACCATCACACTTCTCTACAATTCTCCTACCAATTTCTTCAAAATTATGACACTCTTCATCGGTCCTTGCAGAAAAAGCAAACTGCCTAAACAATGACCAACTTACTTGGTCGGACAATTTCTCTAATTGAATTTTGTGGGTGCTATCCAACACCTCAGCAACATTCATGTTACGTGTGGTCACCAAAACTATACTTTCTTTAGAGCCATGCTTAAGAGTGTTTTTCAGTTGTTCCCATTTATTAGGATCTTGTGTCCACACATCATCAAGGACAAGAAGAAACTTCTTGTCCTTAATAGATTCCTGTATATTATTTAACACCTGCTCAAATCCATTTAAATGTGGAGCCTCATTTTTAAGAATTTCAAGGATTTCTTTGCCAATCTTAACCTCATCGAAAGGCTCAGAGACACACACCCATATTTAATTGTCAAAATGGGCAGTCACCTCATCATCTTTAAAAACTATTCTAGCAAGAGTAGTCTTTCCAATTCCTCCCATCCCTATAATGGAAATGATAGTAAGGGATGTCGGTCCATTACTACTCTCACTCAACAACAAGCCTTTTATATCTCCCTTGACATCATCTCTCCCCTGAATCTCTGATTCATCTACAGAAGAGGTAGTTATTGGTCGTTCTACGTCTCCTGTGCCATTGATTGAGCTTAAGTGAAACCTATTTCTTTCCAAAGCAATAACATCTAGTGCTTTATTTAATCCCTTTATCTTCCCAGCAATGTGATGACGCATGAAAACTGGCCTATAAAAAGGATAGCAGGGCACGAGGGAACATACCTTTGTTACAAGTTTGGAAGCATTTTCAGCTTCCATGATTTTTAGTTTCTGAAAGGCAGTGTTCCACTCGTCCAACATGTCCTCTATGTCGTAGGATACGTCTTTGAGCTTGTCTAAACAATCTCTCACGCTTTCATCCTTGAATTGTTTGCACTCTGCATCTCTAAGCAAATATTTAATGGCCCTGAAATTGCTGCCCAGCTTCTCCACTTCCTCATCGACACCGACAACGTCTTACTTCTTCTCCTACACGTTCACGAGCTAGCGAAGCCAATTGCTCCAGGATTATTGAAACAACAGCTTCAGCCATATTCAGACAAGGTCCCAAGGTATTTTGATTGCAGAAAGAAGGATGAGGAACTGAAATATCTGGTGAAGTTATATTGTGATAATGCTAAGTTCTATTCAACTGATATTTATAGTGCATGGAAGGAATCATATATATTATGTGGGTTAAAAAATTCCGTAACAAAAATTATTTTGAATAAATAGAAAAAATATATCTGGTAGACTGGTAGTTATATGTCCACGCTTATCTGGATCTCCAAAATTTATTGGCTGCCTATCAAACTCTTTTGTCTCTTTCGTAGTTAAAAACTTAAAATTACAATAAATATTTATTTATTTATTACAATAAATTTTATTTATTTATTGTATTCTTAATATATATTTAAAACTTTTTTTTATATATAATATATATATATATATATGTTTGGCTAAGTTCTTGTCGAGGAAATATGAGGTTTTGTCACTTTTTTTAGTTGGTGTTTCAAGACTATCACCATTTTAATAACTTATGTTTTAAAAGGCATTAAAGTAAGTGATTTTCAAAAATGCCCTTACGTACACTTTACACATTTTTTTATATTATTTTTTTGATTTTAACTTTTCTCTTTGTCTGAGATCTACTTACTCAAACTCAGAAACAAAACTAACTTCATAACATTATCAATGCATTTTTATTGGAATAGTTTGGTGGCGCTACGCTAACGCACTCGGGGGTCGAGCTAGTAACTTAGTTTCCGAGACTTTCGAATGCTTTACGAGACTTTTGTATGCTTTCCGAGACTTTTCATAAACCTTCCGAAACTTTTGTATGCTTTCCGAAAGTCTCGAAATGCATTACAAAAGTTTCAGACAAAAGTCTCGGAATGCTTATACAAAAGTCTCGGACAAAAGTCTCCGAGACTATTGTGACATTGTCCGAGACTTTTATATAAGCATTCCGAGACTTAATCTAACTCTAGAAACCAGGTCTAAAACTAAAAACCCTAGAAACAAAATCTAACAATTCAAAAATACAAAATGAATGTATAAGCCAACAAAACATAACCAAATTGGTATTCAAAATCAAATCGTTGAAGTTACATATCATGTTTTTGACAGAAATTGAAATCGAAATGGAACTCAGACAAAAATCATCGCTGTCTACTATTGAAATCCTGTTGCTTGGATGCTCTGAACCATCATGTAACTTCTCTCTCTACTCTTTCTATGAAATGAAAAGTAAAAAACTAAAAATGAAACATAAGTTTTCATAGTTGATGTGGAAGTACTTTTGGGGGCATTTTTGTCCGTTCACTATTATAGGTGTCTTTTAAACATAACTTATTAAAATAGGGACAGTGTTGAAAACTCATCTTAAAAAAGTGCCATTTATTTTTTTGAACCCTGTTGTTGTCATTCCTAATGTTACTGGGGTAATAATTATAGACATTAGATTTTATTTTATTCTCCCATACTTCTTTTATTTTATTATAATATAATATAAGAAAACACCTATTTTTAACCTTTTTAAAGGGGTTTTTTGATCAGCAACATCGCAGACAGACCTCCATGCATCTCCTCCCTTGGTAGTCTTAAAAAAAGAAAAAAGTTCTGAGATATTTTTTTGACGTATTAAAATTGTAATCCCACAAAAAAAAAAAAAAAAAAAAAAAAAAAAAAAAGCTATTTATTATTATTATTATTATTATTATTATTATTATTTTAAATAACATGTTTAATCCCAACTAAAAGAAATCAGCATATCATATTTAAAAATAAAACCAATAAAAAATAAAAAAATTCTTATCGTGTTTAATTCAAAAACAAACACAAGCTATACAATAGATTTTTAACAAACCTAAAAAAAATTGGTGTGTTTAATCCAAAATTAAACATGCCAGATTGCCGGTATCTTTTAACATATATTAAAAAAATAAAAATTGAATTAAACACGTTAATTTACTTTTTCTTTTCTTTCCTTCTTCCAATGAAAGTCTTACACTATTAATATCACGTTAATTTTAACAAATGCTTACATTTTTAACAACTTTTCATTACGATATATGTAATTATATTATATATTTATATCATTTCAATAATAATTTCAAATTTTCAAAATTATAAATGTAATTACATTATTTATTATTCTTCTTCTAAAAATATTTACAATTCTCTATATTTTAAATGTAATATTATAATTTTATTATTATTTTTTTGGTACAGGGGGAGGGCATACAGCCTAGAAACAAGGAAAGGAGAAAGAAAACTAAGAAAAGGGGCAGTCTAAACACTGCCTGGCACAAGCGACCCCTCTGAGATCAGCCTCATAGATATCTCTGGCCTCAATCAGAGGCTCAACAAACACGTGAAGACCAAGCTCCAGCGTGTGACCCAAACGAGCTAACCCATCAGCCAACTTATTGCCTTCCCTATAGCAATTGTTCACATTACAATTCCAATCAGTAGAAATGAGGTGTCTACAGCTCTGAATAATGTTGAAAAGCGGATGAAGGGGATCAGGGGTTTTAGCCAGGAGATGGACAATGGAGAGGGAGTCAGTTTCAACATCAATGTTACGGTAACCAGAATTCCAAGCCATAGAAAGGCCCTCATACATGCCCCATAATTCAGCTTTGAGAACACTGCCACTTTCTTTCCAAAGGGAGAATCCCATCAACCATTTACTTTAGTAATTCTGCAGCACACCACCAGCAGTAATCGTATCCATATTACCAACGCGACTCCCATCAATGTTGAGTTTTACCTAGCCATCCTAAGGAGGTAGCCAAGCAATCCTAAGAAAAGAAGCATCTCTACTAGGACCAACGTGATTGGTAGATTGCCACTCCTCAATAAAGTTCTTGATAATCAAACTAGGAGTCTGGGGAAGAAGGAAATTCACCTCTAAAACTCTTTTGCACCTCCATTTCCATAGGAACCACAACACACAAGCAAAGATAAGGTAAGTGGGGTACTTTCCCTCAATCAACTTCCCACAATGGAGGTTATCAAAGAGCCAAGACTCAATATCACTCTTAAACGAAGTAGAGGCAGTACTACCTTTATAGACGCTTTCCTAAACACCAAGAGACTGTCTGCAACCACGAAGGAGATGATCAATGTCCTCGATACCAGCCTCACATCTTGGACAAAAGGCATCCAACGCCATCCCTCGAATAACCCTTTGCTGGTTAGTGAGGATTTTGCCATAGAGGAGGATCCAGATGAAATATTGGACTCTAGGGGGCATCTTGAGTTTCCATAAGAACTTCCACTTCCACTTCCAGCCAGGGGAATCATCATCCTCAAAATGCCCTCTGTAAGCCGACTTAACAGTAAAATTTCCATTGCAGCTCCTCCCTCAAATAGCTCGGTCACCACCACTATGCTGCTTACCAGCATGAATACTAATAATTCTATGAACAATCTCCCACGGAAGCACTGAAGCGAGCTAATTAACCTATCATTCACTATTACTGATGTAAAACCTGGCACCCAACTATCTTCAGAAATTTGGTTAGTGGCATACTCCTGTAGCGTACTAAAACCTAGCACCCAACTATCCAACCAGAACCGAATCCTAGTCCCATAGCTGACCCTCCAAGTTAAGCCCTTAGCGATGAGTTTAGACCCAAACGCAATGCTTTTCCAGATACTAGAATAGATAATACCCTTACAAAGATTAGGATCAGTGAGTCTCTTAGTATTAAGATACCTATTGTTGAGAATTTAACACCAGATGCCTGTATCACCTTGCAAAAGACGCCATCCTGCCTTAGCCATTAAAGCCTGATTCATATGTTTAGTTTTCTTGATACCCAACCCACCATTATATTTGGATAAACAAACAGTATCCCACTTCAAGAGATGAACAGCCTTGCCATTAGAAGAATGGCCCCAAAGAAAGTCCCTATTAATTTTATCCAGCTTGGTACATATCTCACTAGGGAGTTTAACGGACTGCATAACGTAAACTGGCAGAGCTGACGTCACAACTTTTACAAGGGTAGCCCTTCCAGCAAAGGATAGAGAATCTTTTTTCCATGAAGCCAACATGTTTTGAGTCTTTTCAACTAATCCCAAATAAGTTTGATTAGTAATCCTACCATGGATAAGAGGAACTCCTAAGTAATTGCCAAGATTCTTGGTGAGTGGGGATCCACAAAGGGTAGCAATTTCTTTCGCCTCTCTCTCCCTAATATTTCTTGAGCAGTAGACTCTGGATTTGTTGAAATTAATCTGCTGACCAGAGAATAGGCAGAAAGAATCAAGGCAATCCTTCATGATACTAGCTTGAATAACAAAAGCTTGGCCAAAAAGAATTAAATCATCAGCAAAAAAGGGATGAGAGATGCTAGGACCCCCCTAGAAATCTTTACACTTTTCCAACACATTGGCCGAAGTTTGCTCTTAATTAAGTGAGATAGTTTCTCCATACATAGAGCAAAAATATAAGGAGAGAGGGGATCCTCTTCTCTAATGCCATAACCAGGATTGAAAGCCTTCGTCATTTCCCCATTCAACACCACTCTATATTGAACACTAGTAATACACCACATTATTAACTCCACCATGTTACTGCCAATACCAATTTCCACAAGAACATCACGAATGAACTTCCATTAAAGCTTGTCATAAGCTTTAGCCAAATCAATTTTCCAAGCCATATACCCTTTCTTCCCTTTCATAATGTTAAACTTATGAAGCACATCTTGAGCTACTACAATGTTATCTTGAATTTGCCTACCCAAAACAAAAGCAACTTGATTGGGGCTCACCAGATCAGGAAGTAACGGTCTCAGTCTTTGAACAATAATTTTGCTGATAATCTTATAAGAAGTGTTGCAAAGACTGATGGGCCTAAGCTGAGACATGTTCAGAGGGCTAGCCACTTTAGGAATAAGCACAATAAGGGTTTGATTAAGGTCTTCAGGGAAAACCCCTGAATTAAAGTTATTGCTCACAAGGTCAATAATGTCCCTCTTAAACACCTCCCATTGATTTTGATAGAAGCACTAGGGATTTTGATAGAAGCACTGATACTATGGACTAATACCTGGCTCTCCTGCTATCCTTGGGGAACCACTCGCCGTAGTCAGTCGGAAAAGTCATCGTCGAACACGAAAGTGGGACTGGAAACGGCGACAGCCGTAGACTTTATACAAGAACAGAAAGAGTGGGTGAAATGTTGATTATGAATTAAGTAAAGATGGAGAGAGGTGTCAAGAATCTGTCAGGAATAGGAAATCTAGGAATAATTGAAGAAGAAAGGATTTGATTAGGAATTCGAAGGAATTGATTTGGGGTTTTATTGAAGAAGATGAATTAGAGAGTCGATGAAAGAATTAGGGATTTCAGAGATGATTTGGGCATTTAGGGCTTCATTTGGCATAGAGAGGATTTTATATGGTTGGGTGATTAAACGACTTCATTTAATATTGTGTTGTTTCCCTTAAGAGTGACACAGTTTTGGGCGATTCACAAATTGTCTATCTTCCTTGAAACGGCACCGTTTTGTAAGCCGCTGTGAGTCCAGGATAGTTAATGTGTGTCTAATGTAGGGTATCATTGCCATCTGAATAGAGAATCAAAAACAAATCACTGAAAAAGCTGTTTATAGTACTTGTGTGTTATTACAAAAGACAAGGGAAACCAGTAGAGTCTTTTCCCTGTTTTTCTCCCACTGAGTCAAAAGGGTAAAAGTAGGAGTGTCTTTAGGCGTGGGTATCCCCTCCAATAAATTAGTGGATTTTGTCTAGTTTCCTCCGATTGTGATCTGTTAAAGATGAGTGAAGCAGAGATAGCTAAGCTTTATGAGAATCTCTCTCTCACGGACGAAGACGGGGCTATTCATGAGCCGGCTGAGGAAGCCCAGCTCGATGGAGTGGCAGACGTGAATCATTATTTAGTGGGTAAGGTCTTTTCAGGGAAAAGGGTCAATGGGGATGCTTTCAAGACTCTAATTGAACAGCTTTGGAGTCTTTTCGAGGTTGTGGAAACGGAAGTGGTGGGCGACAATATTTTCATGTTCTACTTCAATAATCAGGTGGATAGAGACCGAATCTAGCAAAGGGGCTCGTGGTACTTTGAGAAAAGTCTTATTGCTTTGGAAAATCCAGTGGGGATAGGCAACATCTCTCTTCTGTGATTCAATAAGGTGGAACTCTAGGTTCAGATACACGATGTACCTATCATGTGTATGAACTGCAGAATGGCGAAGTGGATGGCTGAACAAATTAGGGAGGTAATTGACATCCCTTCAGAGTCGAAAGAGTGTTGGGGCAGATTCATGAGAGTCAAGGTGCGAATCGATATACTTAAACCACTGAAGAGATGGTTGCGTCTGAAGTTAGACAAATCGGATAATATAGTGGGAGTGGGTCTGAAATATAAAAGATTACCAGAGTTTTGCTATGCTTGTGGAAAGATCGGTCACGGTATAAAGGAATGCCTAGATATTGAGGCAAGGAATGAGGCTCTAACAGGCAAAACAACAAAATTTGGGTCATGGATGAGGGCGTCAATCCCTGATAGGTTGAAAAATAGAATATAGTCATACACGAATGAAAGCTCTATAGAAAAGGAAAGATCGATGGAGGGATCTCGTGGGGTGGAACTAGAAAACTCTATTAATACGAAGCCTAAATCTCTCACTTCTCATAAGAAGATGATTTCAGTGGCTCCGGCAGCACAGAGGAATATGGTGGAAGAGACAGGTTCCAAAACCCTAGCTATTAGTAGTGGGCCTGAGTCTAAGCCCAAGTTGGTCTCTTGTCTTATAAGGCCATCAGTGGGGATAACTCCCCCCATCAAAGTCTCCAGTGACAACGATGGGCCGGCCCAACGGGAGAAAGAAATGGAGACTAGCATGCAGTGTGAGTACCCGGCCCAAAAAACAAATAGTGATTTAACTGAATCAAGCTTTTCACATCCAGTGGAATCATACATGGTCATCTCTCCAAAGAAGAAACTTAACAGAAAATGGAAAAGGTTAGCAAGAGAAGGAGCTTCTCAATAGCTTACAAGGAATTTTTCTAGCTCGATTAGGCAGACACTAGCTATGGGAAAGATTGGGAAGAAAGGGGCCAGGGGAAGTACTTCCTCATCTCCTGGACCGAACCCCTGGCCCGAAATTGTCAGGGAGAATCAGTAAAGGTAAAAGTCCGGGGAAAAATGAACGTCCTGCAAAGAAATCTCCAAGAGTGGGAGGTTCCATCACTAATTCCCCTAAAGATGAGTTGAAGACAGCATGTAAACGAAAAGTGGTTTTCTAATTTGATGAAGAAAATAAAAGCTCAAAGAAAGGCAGATGTTCCCATCCTTGTCCAGAAGGTATGATATCTGCGGAGCCTGAAATACAGGCCCGCCGAACGCAATGATAGGCCTCAGTTGGAATGTCTGGGGGCTAGGAAATCCTCGGGCATTCGCGGCCTTGTCAAGGCTGCTAAAGCAACATTCCCCTGATATAGTCTTCCTCTCTGAAACTAAGGATTCTGGGTCAAAGGCAACAAGTACAAAAGATCATCTCAGGTTTGGTAATGGTTTCTCGGTTGATTATGTGGGTAGAAGTGGTGGTTTAATGCTGCTCTGGAAGAAGGATTTGTAGATCTCTATTCTTTCCTACTCAATGGGTCATATTGACGCGTGTGTTCAAATGGATAATGTTTTACTTGGCGTTTCTCAAGTTTTTATGGAGATCCCTACCCAAACAGAAGAGTGGCCTCTTGGACTCTTCTCCGGCGTCTCTATGGTGTTAGTGATCTCCCTTGGGTCTGTGGGGGGGATTTTAATGAAATCCTTAGCATGAATGAAAAAGTAGGAGGCTCGGAAAAATCCTTCATGGATATGTTTCGTTTTAGGCAGGTAACAAATGATTGCGACCTTTTTGATTTGGGCTGTTCAGGTCCTTTTCTGACTTGGAATAATAAAATGGATGGCAAGGGAAACGTTCAAGAAAGAATTGATAGGTTCTTGGCAAATACTGGTTGGAGGAACAAGTTTGAGAATGTTAGTGTTGTTAATCTGGGTTTTAACTCCTCAAACCACCGTGCTATTTTGTTAAAGACCAACTGTCAGCCTAGAGCTTTTAACCCAAGAGGCAGAAATTCTTTGTTCCGTTTCGAGCCTTTCTGGATTAAAGAGACAGATATAGGGGAGGTGGTGAAGAATGCTTGGGACTCTAAGGGTCAAACAATTTCAGTGATGGACTTAAATAGTAAACTTAACTGTTGTGCTTCTGCTCTGACGGGTTGGAGTAATGATCGTTTCAAGAATCTCAGTAAGCAGATTGCTGCAAAGAACAAAAAGATTGAATTGTTGTACAAGTCCTGTAGGGTTTCAGGAGTGATGCAAAGTCTTAAAAAGTTAGAAGCTAACGTTGAGGGGCTCCTCGACCGGGAAGAGCTCTATTGGAAGCAGCGATCCTGGGCAAACTGGTTGGAAGCAGGTGACCGTAACTCCAAATATTTCCATGCAAAAGCCAACTCCAGAAGAAAGAAAAATTTTATTGAAAACCTGATTGATGACAGTGGTAAATCTTAAAGTGGGGAGCATAATTTGGCTAGGGTTATTCAGGAGTATTTCTCAACCATTTTCAAGTCCTCGAGTCCATCAGTCCATGATATAAACAAGACTACTGAAAGGTTGAACTCTAGGCTGAGTGAGGAGAATAGAGAGTACCTGGGCGGGGTGTTCACCTACGAGGAGGTGAAGAATGCGGTTTTTGACATGAATCCCACCAAGGCCCCTGGCCCGGACGGGTTCCATGCTGTTTTCTTCCAAAGATTCTGGAGTATTATAGGTGATGATTTCTCTAGAGTCTGCCTTCAGGTTCTTAATGGCACAGCTTCCATCAAGGCGTTTAATGACACCAATGTTGCCCTTATTCCGAAGATAAAAAAGCCTCTGGCTCCTAGAGATTTTCGCCATATCTCCCTTTGCAGTGTTGTTTATAAAACTGTAACAAAAGCCCTGGCTGTTAGGCTTAAGAACCTTCTCCCTGAGCTTATTTCTCCTCACCAATTTGCCTTTGTCCCTAGTAGGCAGATCTTCGATAATGTTTTAGTAGCTTTTGAATCCTTGCATTCAATTGCTCACCGGAAAAAAGGGAAAGCTGGAATGATGGCTCTAAAACTGGATATGAGTAAAGCATATGACAAGGTAGAGTGGGATTTCCTCAAAGTCATTAGCAAAATGAATTTCCCTCAGAATTGGATTGCTTTGGTTATGGATTGTGTCTCTACTGCCAGCCTTTCCTTTCTCCTGAATGGCTCTCCAGTGGGTAAGATATTCCCGGCTAGGGGGTTGAGACAGGGGTGCCCCATTTCCCCCTACCTATTCCTGTTATGTGCGGAAGCTTTCTCCTGGCTCATTTCCAGTTCAGAAAAAAATGATAGAGGCCTGGGTATTAAGTGTTGTAGGGGAGCCCCTCGGGTTAGCCACATGTTTTTCACGAATGACAGTATTCTGTTTTGCAGGGCGTCAATGGACTGTAGCAGGTGTATCAAGAATCTGCTGGGAATTTACGAACGGGGTTCCGGGCAACAGATAAACCTGTAGAAATCGTCTATTACATTCGGTCCTAATGTTCACGAGAGTAACAGGGCCGAGATTCAACATTCGTTAGGTGTTGTGGACAACAATTGCAAGGATGGATATTTGGGGTTGCCAACGATGGTGGGTCGGAATAAGATGAGGCTCTTCAATGATATAAAGGATCGGGTTTGGAAGAAGGTGAAGAACTGGAACGGAAATATTTTCTCCTTTGGGGGAAAAGAAGTGTTGATTAAGCAGTGGCTCAAGCAGTCCCTACTTACACTATGAGCCTCTTTTAGATTCCGATAGGTTTATGCAAGGAGTTAAATTCTATGATCTCTAAATTCTAGTGGGAGTCCAGAGATGGGAAATGGAAAATCAGTTGAGTGAAATGGGAGAAGTTGTGCTGTCCTAAAAGTAATGGAGGGATGGGATTCAAGGATCTCTCTGCTTTCAATCAGGCCTTGTTAGCTAAGCAGGTTGGAGGGTCTTACAAGAACCAAGTACTATAGCTGCACAGATTCTAAAAGCTAAATATTTCAGGAATGGTGATTTCCTCTCTGGTACTATCAAAGCTGGTTGCTCCCATGTTTGGCGCAGTTTAATGTGGGGTCAGTCTCTGCTTGTGAAGGGCCTAAGATGGGTGGTTGGTGATAGGAAATCTATCAGGGTGTTCTCGGATCCGTGGATTCCATGCCCTACCTCCTTCAAACCTATAACCCCTGACCTTGCCTCTGACTTCCTTGTGGAATCTTTGATTGAGGGAAATCGTCAGCAATGGAATGTTGATACTTTGAACAGAACAATGCTCCCGTTAGACAGAGAGAAAATTCTGGCCATCCCTATCAGTTGGAGAGGAGGTAAGGATTTCCTCACTTGGCATTTTGATAGAAAAGGTATGTATTCCGTTCAGAGTGGTTACCACCTTGCCTCTGAGCAATGCCTGAATTCCTCTGTGTCCAACCCCTTTATGCCCAGGAAAAGGTGGAACACCCTTTGGAAGCTTAACTTGCCCCCTAAAATTCATATCTTCATATGGAGGTGCTGTTGGAATGCCTTGCCCACAATGGAGAACCTCTGGAAGAGAAGAGTTGTTGTTGATCCTATCTGCAAGGCGTGTGATTCCCAGACTGAATCTGCCATCCATGCTCTGTTTGGGTGTAAAGTTGCCAAAAATGTTTGGAGATTGTCTCGCTTTGGCTGTCTCTAGTCAGGTAGGAAGAATTCTCCTGTCCTTGAGATCTTTGCTTCACTTATCTCTATTCGCAGCTAGGAGGATCTGGAGCATCTCTGTATTATCTCCTCAGTAGTGTGGGAAAACAGAAATTCGTTCTCCAGCTGTGGTAAGTCTAAATGTCCTAATCTTGTGTTTTCTGGTGCCCTTGCTTTTTTGGCGGAATTCTAGTCTTCCAGAAGTGCTTTCCCTGTTCGTTTTGTTCCCCTTCCCTCTTGGAATTTTTCTGACTGGATTGCTCCTCCGCCTGGACGTCTTAAGCTTAATACGGCAGTAGCTTTCAGGAAGAATGCGAATTCTGTTGGGATAGGTGTTGTAATCCGTGATGACAAAGGGCAAGTTCTTGTGGCTCGTGCTTTCACTCTGAGAGGCAATTACAATAACGATGCTGGTGGTGGTTTGGCTGTCCGTTAAGGTCTCTCACTTGTAAACTTTTATGGGCTCCAGCTTGATTCTGTTGAATCTGCCTACCCTGGTATGGGTTCGATTCTATCTGAGTCGAATTCGTACTTTGGGGACTCAAAACTCATTTTTAGTGATATTAGGGCGCTTATGGTTAGTGTTGGTTGTAGTAAATTTCTTGCGATTCCCAAACCTGGGAATTCCTTGGCATTTGAACTGGCTCTTTCTGCCTTCTCCTCTGCTAAGGAGCTTTTTTGGCTGAATCCCAGCCCTGTTGTTTCCTCTGTGTAATCTTTCTTTTTCTTATCAAAAAAAAAAAAAAGTACTTGTGTGTTGACTGTTCATCATGCTTATGGACATGTTCCTTCTTGACCAATCACATTGCACTAGACCCCACACTAGTCTTTTTGATTGTTTGACCAAGAAGAGAGTTAGCGAGAGAGACAGATCAAGAAAAGAATCGGAGAGTTAATGAGTTTGGGTTGTGTTCAGTTTGTATTTTGGAACAAATCACACACAATTTACAACAATTAGTAAAATTAATTTATTAATTAGAAATATGTCAATAGCCACTCTCTGATTTCTCTTCTTGTGAGTTTTGACTCATGAAAATTTATATGTTGGTCATTGATGATCAATTTCACTTATAATTAACCACCCATCTTTGTACTCTCTGATTCTCTTAACAACCAAGTAAGACGAGTAACCAACCACCTCATCTACCCATTCTGAAATCAATTACAAGCTTTTTTGGACTCATGAGTCGTGAGATTTTTTTAGATTTCTTTTTGTAATTAATATTATTTCGATCTTGTTGACACTTATATATATAATTTATTTATTAATTAATATTAAACTTTTATAATAAATATTGAGAGAATATTCTTTAAAGATATTTTTTAGACGTAAAATTGGTGTAAGAATATTCTCTAATCGGTATAAAGTTTGGTGTTATATATTGGAGTTGGCCTTTAGATTTGCTAAAGCATTATCAAAATATAATTGAAATATGAGTGGTTTACTTAATGGAGAAGTGGAGAACCAATTAACTTGTTAATTTGTTTATTGTCACAGCGTGTTTATTAACTATAATTAATTAGTATTAATGAAAAAAAATCAACTAGAAAGCTTTAAGCTCTGTCGTATATGGATCTTTATTTTATTTTCTTGTCCTTATTAAAAAAAGTTTTTTTTGTTTTCAAAAATCAGGTTTAAAGTAAAATAAATTATTGAAAAAATATAATTTAAATTTTTAATATTTCTCTTCATAAAAATTTAAAAATTTTCTATTTTTCTAATTTAAAATTAAAAAATAATTATTCATACAATATTTATCATTGTATGAAATGAAACCAAACATATAATACTGAAAATCACGTGGTTTCTATCATAATATAAATAGAGCCAATAAATAAGGTTTCCAAAATAAGGAATTTTGTGATTGATAAAAGCATTTCCATGTGGTCCAATCTTTCCAAAATAAGAAATTTGACTTGTATTTTGTCCGATCCAATCTCTCTCTCAACCAGACTAGTCAAAATCAGAGTAACATGCAATGTTTCTCTTAACATCACATGTCACATACAGTGGGATGAAAAATATGGAATTTTAGGTGAGATGTTTAACATTATTGTTATATTTTATTTAATTTTGTTACCCGGGACATATTGCCATATTGATCAGTGGGTAATTAATTGCAACTACCGTATTTAATATTTGTACTTTACTCTATTTAATGGATCTTCAAACTATGTAATTTTATTAACTTTATTTAACTACCATCTTTAATGAAGTTTCCAAAAATAAACCTAAACAAGTGTCTACAAAATTTGTAAATATATATACGTAATATAAATAAAAAATTATAAAATTTATTAATGTCACTCTTCCTATATATATATTGGTTCTCTTATAAGGGATTGTTTATTTTAATTTCGATATGGATGAATTTTGATATGGATTTTTTTATCGATGATGAGTTCAATGAAATCTACAAATCAAACAAATTTAAGAATTTTTCAAGTACTACAACTATTTATCCTGATTTTATTAAATATGAAGACAACAGAAATTGAGCGAAATATAGGAAAATTCAAGAAAAATAGTTGTAGTGCTTGAAAAATTCTCAAATTTTATTCATAAATAGATTTCATTAAACATATCATCAAAAAAAAATCAGATCAAAATTCTTGAAAATAGATGTGATTTCATCAAAATCTTTAACAAAATTAAAATAAGGAATCTCATATGGGAGAATCACAATATATATATATATATATATATATATATGTATATATCCCCACACACATTTCCACTAACCTTGCCTTTTAAGTGCTTAAGAAATTTGAGGATGATTTTTTAAAATTCAAGTGATGATGGATTTGCTGCAGGGATTTAATATCTTATTAACATATATATCTTGAGTTTGCTATGAAAAAAAAAAAAAAAAATGCTTTGCCTTGTTAAAATAACTCTCTTGTTTAATTTTTTTTTTTTTTAAATTCCATTTTAATGGTATTATGTTATGAATCCAATTTACTCTATAACTTTTTCAACAAAATTAGAAGTTGACAAATTTTATAAAATTATATTAATTAATTTTATTCAAATAACACAATTTATGATTATTAATGTATTTGCATAAATTTATTAAAAGATATAAATTTTGTTAAAGCCAAACATTATATATTTATATTTTAACAGCTGGGAATCAATTTAATAAAATTCTAAGAGGAAATCTTTAATAATTTGAAATTTTTTATTTCAAGCATGAGTATGCAACAAATAAGTTTTGACTGAATTTTTTTTACCACCATATAATATATGCACACATGTTTTCTGGAATATATATATATTATATATATTAAAAATCACATGGTTTCAACGGGAAATGCACTACTACTCGATCCTTCTATGTGAATCAAATACTATCAAAGATGTGGAGCAGTGTCATGGGCGCGTGGGGATGAGCAGTTGTACCGTACTAATGCAGTAATGCTCAATATGTACGATTCGATCTGAGATCTCTGTTTAGTTGAGACTGGTATATATGTGAGGTCGGGGACAGGAGTAGGATCAGGATTGAGTTCAACGCTTCTATTTAAATTTTGATATTCTGAGTCAATTTTAATTGGCTATCATTGCAGACAATTGCATTGGTTTTTTGTTGAAATCCTGCAGCTTTGCCAGCAAAGAGTAATGGTTATATCTGCGTGGATTGCTATGTTGGCCTCAATCAGATGAGAAGAGATGTGAGTGCATAATAGGTTCTTTTAGATGCTGTTTTCAGAATCATGTGCTATATTCTTGATTTTAGTTGCTGCTTTGTTAAAAGACGGAACCCTGTTAACTGTATATGCAGTTGTGTGATGGCGTCGGTGTTGCCCGTTTGCTAAATGCAACTCTGGTTCTGCCAAAGTTTGAAGTGGCTGCATATTGGAATGAATCAAGGTAATTTGTGGTTCTATTTAAGTGCCAATGCAGCATTGCTAGAAAGTAGAAACTCCATAAAACCAAATGTTTCAATTTGCATGAGTTAGAAATTGTGCCACCAAGCCGGGATTATAATTGATTACCTTTTTCTTCTCTATTGACAGTGTTACGAAATATTATTAACTTAAGTATTTCTTAGTTCTGAAATTTAATACTATTGGTAAACTGAAAAGATATGGCAACCAGCGGTAATCGTTGATTGAGGAAATTTCTCGTGAAATTTGAAATTTGATCATGAAGCTGTAAATATGCTTTGGTATGAAAGAATGGCATTTCATTCCCATGATGCTAAGATGCTTGCTAGGCATCTAGGTAGTCATCTTTTTGAATGTATCTTGTCATACTCATAATATTTGCTGCCTTTGTCCTTAAGGCACTATCAAGTATTCTTGTCTTAGATGTAAAAGTTGAGTACACTCTGTGATAATAAATGTTCTTTTATACATCGGTCAAATTTCAAAGATCTTATCGTACGGTAACTTGAGAAGGGTAATGTGATGAAAATTCAACAGTGAAGATTAGAACCTTCTAATTAACCTTCACGATTTGATACATGAAAAAAGAGAATTTGTGATGATGTGAAAATACTGTTAGAATTTGTGATAATGTGCATAGCCTATATAACATTATATATGTAGAGGCTAATGGTTGGCCAGTCCATTTAATTTTCATCCTTCGATACAGACTTTATTTCTCAATAACTCTGTAGTTTCTCAGTGGTTTTGCAAATGTATTTGATGTTGACTACTTCATTCAACAAATGACGGGTTTTATTAAAGTTGTCAAAGAATTGCCGCCTGAAATTTCGTCAAAAGAACCTTTTCATGTAGACTGTAGCAAACGAAAGGGCAAATATGATTACGTTGAAAGCGTTCTTCCTGCCCTGTTGGAACATCGTTATATTTCACTCACACCAGCAATGAGCCAGAGGAGGGACAGGTATTTCATTGTCTAACAAGTTGTTGTTTTCTTATCACTATAAAAGTTATTGCCATGTATGAGTATTCTTCTACTTTTCCCTGAATAATCTCTCTCATTTTACATATTATAGATATCCTCAGTATGCAAAAGCTTCCCTCTGTCAAGCGTGCTACAATGCATTACGTCTCACTAGATCCCTGGAGAAGAAATCCTCTGAGCTTCTTGAAGCAATACCCAAACCCTTTCTTTCACTACACCTTCGATTCGAACCGGACATGGTTGCATACAGCCAGTGCGAATACGAAGGTCTTTCTCCTGCCTCCATGCAGGCCATCGAGGCGGCACGAGAAGATCGAAAACCCTGGACTGGAGAGGTTGCCCGCAGTTGGAGAAAACGGGGTAAATGTCCTCTCACACCTAACGAAACAGCCCTCATACTACAGGCACTTTCCATCCCAACAAACACAAATATATATCTGGCTGCTGGGGATTGTTTGATGGAGATCGAAGGTTTAACATCTATTTACACCAACGTAGTTAGCAAGTCCGCTCTTCTTACTGGTGAGGCTTTTGTAAGAAGTTCGATTAACACATAATCAACATGCATAGGCATATAATTAATCCGAATCTCAACCTAAACATGTTTCTAATATCATGATTAATCAAACCCTAAACATATATTATTAACCCATGTCAATTCAAGAGAAATAGAAAGCGGAAGCGTAATTGAATCCATTGCCGGAGGTTGGTGAACGGGTTGTGATCTTCCAAATTATCACGACCTTTTGTAACCTAAATATTTCTCTCTTGTTCTGTGATGGGGATGCAGACAAGTAAAAAAAGAATCGTGTAATTTGGGGACCATAACCCTAATATATAATATAAAGTTTGCTATTTCTAATTTGGCCCCTCATCAAATTAGATATAGCACTCTGGTATCTACACATTAATTCCATGACAATTACACCCTTAAGCCTTAAAACTTTAAATCTTAATTAGATCACTTTAATTTAGGCTTAACCAAAGATAGCACAATACATTTGATATTTACATGTGTGGCCCCACATGTTGGAATTTTCCAACAATCTCCCACTGGGCCACATATGTAACTATACAAATGTGTATGACTTTATGAGCTCCAAAATTTTGCTATCATAATTTTAGGGTATATCATAACAATCTTGTCCATTGATTATGCCGTTATAGGATCAAAGCGGTTTTCGTCACATTTAGCGTGACTAAACCCATCAATGGTCACATACAGCAACATAACCAAATGACATAGACCAATCATGGATGCGTAGCATGGAAATTACATGCAATGTGATCTATACATGTCTATTTCCAACTGGTCCTACTTTATTCTTAAGTGAGATCAATATTTAACACAATGTAACAGAGTGAAATAAACTGAATACTTTATTTCTGATCAGAAAAATATCTAAATACACAAATGCATAAGAATGTCCAAAACCAAACATAAAGCAATAAAATACAAAATAATACAAACTCCCACTATAATATGGTATCCTCAAACAAATAACACCCATATGAGCAGTGTGCTCATGAAAGACCTTGGGTGGTAATCCCTTTGTAAGCGGATCTGCTATCATGGAGTTTGTCCTAATGTGCTATATGGATATTTGTCCATTCTGCACTCTTTCCTTCACAACTAGAAACTTAATGTCAATATACTTTGACCTAGATGATCTCCCGTTGTTGTTGGAGTATAGCACTGCTGACTTATTGTCACAATATAGTTTGAGTGATCTTTCAATACCCTCCAGAATGCGCAGCCCAGTGACAAAATTCTGCAGCCATATCCCATGATTGGATGCCTCATAGCATGCTACAAACTTTGCTGCCATGGCATCCAGCATAATCAGAGTCGGAATACCCTATGATCTCCAACTAATCCGATCTCTTATATATGAGCATGTGATCTTTTGTTCTATACAAATACCTCATAACCCGTTTAGCTGCTTTCCAATGATCCATCCCAGGGTTACTCAAATATCTGCCTAACATACCAACAATGTACGCAATATCCGGACGCGTACACACCTAAGCATACATTAGACTCCCTACAGTTGATGCATAGGGAATCTTCTGCATTTCCTTAACTTCAAGGTTATTTTTAGGGCACTGATTGAGACTGAACTTGTCTCCCTTAGCGATAGGGGTGTCAGCTTGTTTGCTATCCTGCATGCCAAACCTTTTGAGCACTTTATCGATATAGCTTCTTTGTGATAATCCAAGAATACCCCGAGAGCGATCTCGTTGTATCAGGATCCCTAATACAAAGGAGGCATCACTAAGATCTTTCATCTCAAAATTCTTTGATAGAAATCTCTTGGTTTCATGCAACATGCATATATCATTTGTGGCAAGCAATATGTCATCGACATACAAAACCAGGAATATGTGCTTACTCCCACTGAACTTGTGATATACACAATTATCAACAGCGTTTATCTCAAAACCAAACGAGATAATCACTTGATGAAACTTGTGGTACCACTGACGAGAAGCTTGCTTGGGTCCATAGATAGACTTTGTCAATTTACAGACCATATTCTTTGGGTCTCCCGACTCAAAGTTTTCTAGCTGCACCAAATAAATTGTTTCGTCAATGTCACCATTGAGAAACGCCGTCTTGACATCCATCTGATGAAGCTCAAGGTCAAAATGTGCAACAAGTGCCATGATTGTCCTAAAAGAGTCTTTCGTTGAAACCGGAGAGAAAGTCTCTTTAAAGTCAATCCCTTCGCCTTTAGCTACAAGACGAGCCTTATACCTCTCCACATTACCTTTTGAATCCCTTTTGGTTTTAAAAATCCATTTGCAACCAATGGGCTTTGCACCTTCTGGTAATGGGACAAGTTCCCAAACCTTATTGTCTTGCATAAACTTATACTCCTTATTCATGGCATCAATCCACTTTTGAGAGTTGGAACTCTGCATGGCTTGATGGAAGTTGATTGGATCATTTTCCACCATTCCAATGCCTTCCTCATGTTCCTGGAGAAATATGAAAAAAATCGTCCAGAATAGCATTTCTACTTTCTTTAGTGGATCGCCTTAATGACACTGGTTCTTGAGGTTGTTGAGTTTGTTCCTCAGGAACAATTACCTCATCTTGAATAGGGGGTTGATCAACATTGTTTGGTTGAGGATCCAGATTCGTTTCTTGATCAATGACAAGTATAGGAACCTGCACATTGTCAAAAGCGATAGTGGGAATCGAAGCCGATTCCTCCTCAAAGACAATGTCTCTAACCTTATTTCTTGATCAATGACAGGTATAGGAACCTGCACATTGTCAAAAGCGATAGTGGGAATCGAAGCCGATTCCTCCTCAAAGACAATGTCTCTAACCTTATTTCTCCCCCCCCCCCCCCCCCCAAACTCAACATCCTCAAAAAATCCTCAAAAATATTGCAGTGTCCGTCTCAAAAAATTGACCTAAGTGTGGGATCATAAAACTTATAGCCCCTAGATCACTCAGAGTAGCCAATGAAGTAGTTGCTCACAGTTTTGGAGTCCAATTTCTTTTCATGTGACCTGTTAGGCCCTGCCTCAGCTGGACATCCCCAAATGTGAATATGCTTTAGACTAGGCTTTCTACCTATCCAAAGCTCATAAGGTGTTTTTGCAGCTGCTTTAGTTGGCACTCGGTTCAGAATATAAGCTGCTGTTTTCAGCGCCTCATTATTCTTTCTCTTTTTGCCCTTGTCCTTAGAGGTGCAAGCCAAATGAGCACTTTCGATTCTTTCTTACTTCAATCTCTCTTCCTCTTGCACACAATAAGAAATGAGCTCATTAAAAGTCAATTTCTCCTTCTGACAGTTGTAACTGATCTTAAACTGACTGTATTGTGCAGGAAGTGATATTAATACTAAATGCACGAGCAAGTCATCAGACAGCTCGAGCTTCAGTGCCTTAAGGTTAGAAGCAATTGAGATATTTCCATAATGTACTCCCTTATGTTCCCTTTGCCTTTGTACTTCATAGAAATCAAGCTTTGCAAAAGCATTCTTGTTTCTGCCTTATCATTTTTCACAAAACGCTTTTCAATTTGGGTTAGGAACTCTTTGGCATTGGTTATCTTTTCAGATACCGCACCCCTAAATGCCTCCAAAATGCCGCGCTTGGTGATCATAAGACTCATGCAATTTGAGCGATCCCACTTCTCAAAGTTCTTTCTGTCATTAGGAGAACTTGCATCCGTAAGAGAAGTGGGCTGCTCAATCCGAAGTGCAAGGTCTAGATCCATGCAGCCAAGAACAATTTCTATGTTCTCTTTCCAATCCTTAAAGTTGGTCCCATTAAGCATGGGTATAAAGTTGATATTAGCAGATATAGTAGAAAGCCGTAAAGAGAACAAAACAAACAAACAAACATGCTCACATTAATAACCAAATACAATAATCAACAAATTCAAATAATGGTAAGTCCCATCTCAAGATACCTAGCACAACATTAATATCAAGTCTTTGGACAGTAATATTAATTGTAAGTGGTACTCTTGTTGCAGTGATCAAACATTGACAATAATTCATGTCAAATAATAAATCTATCTTTGGATCGATTTATTATTCACATGTAAAACCTTATAATTGTCACATGTTTACCACCACAGGTGTGTGTACAATTCGGCCAAATATTAACCTTCCTTTGGGCCGGCTAATACCCGCATGAATTTACACACACAATATTAAATGTAAGTGGTACTGTTGTTGCAGTGATTAAACATTGACAATAATTCATGTCAAATAATAAATCTATCTTTGGATCGACTTATTATTCACATGTAAAACCTTATAATTGTCACATGTTTATCACCACAGGTGTGTATGCAATTCGGCCAAGCATTAACCTTCCTTTGGGCCGGCTAATACCCGCATGAATTTGCACACACACAAACATCCAACATCTCTCATGGACAATCTACACAAAAGAGGTCACTTTGGCGACATCTTGTTTCAATTAGCCCATTTAGAATGATGAACTACTTTATTTAACCATAAAGATATACCACAAAATATTTGAATTTGAGTTGATTTTTTTTTTTTTTTTTGAAAATTATAAAACAGCCCCTGATTTTGCAAAATTACAGAAAGGTCCCTCAATTTTATAATTACAAATCGGCCCCTGAATCTGTACAATTACAGACAGTCCCCTCAAGTTACAGTAAATAAATCTTGACCCCTATATTTTGTCAAAATCACACAATGGCACAAAATAATTACACAACAGACCCCTCAAGAATTTCAAATTTTCAAGAGAAGGGCCTGAGCAAAATAAAGCTTCTAGAAATCCTAGGACTGTGTTTGCAGCCGCTTAGGCCACCAGAACATCGCCTGAGGGCAACGAATGGCGGCCAAGCATAACCGGTAGCACGCGGATCGAGGAGATGATCGGCGGCTGTCCGATTTGGAGCAGGTCGACCCTCCTCCTCACCGCCAAACGTGCGGGATTCGCACAAAGATCCACCAGAAAAGTGGATTTGGTCTGGCGAAAGATATGGGTTTGCGAGGCACAACCCATCGATCCAAAGAAAATAAAATAAACCCACAATGAATTAAAGCAAATAAACAGATCAGTTGATCTGTATCCCAAGGCGAGAACAAGAAAGCATACAATACAAGCCATATACAAAAGTCAAACAGTGATGAAATTCAATACATTGAATCTCGGTCAAACAAAATACCCAAAGTTCAAACAAGACAAAGTGATATAACATGTGCAATCGGATCCAGAAAAAAAAAATTGAACATAAATAATTTTATTCATCTGAATCCAGATCGAGAAACCCACCAAAAAGAAAACAAATAATATCATATATACAAAAGTCAAATAGTTATGAAAATCAATTCACTGAATCCATATTGTTTTATACACAATTTTATATATGTTCATCAGATACAATTTTACAAACAAGTACCTGATACAAAACAACGACTCAACAAACAACATAACATAAAAAAAAAATCCGTTCACTTGCAGGCCATGAAAGCTCATAAATTCGGTCTGATATGTTATAATATTTTGCCTCAAAAAAAAATCAACCCGAAACATTTTTTTTTTTTTTTAACATATATCAAAACCGTAGTTTAACCACACAACAAGTCTCCAAAATTCCTCAAGAATGATCATGGGTGGCTCTGATACCACTTGTAAGAAGTTCGATTAACACATAATCAACATGCATAGGCATATAATTAATCTGAATCTCAACCTAAACATGTTTCTAATATCATGATTAATCAAACCCTAAACATATATTATTAACCCATGTCAATTCAAGAGAAATAGAAAGCGGAAGCGTACCTGAATCCATTGCCGGAGGTTGGTGAACAGGTTGTGACCTTCCAAATTATCACGACCTTTTGTAACCTAAATATTTCTCTCTTGTTCTGTGATGGGGATGCAGACAAGTAAAAAAAGAATCGTGTAATTTGGGGACCATAACCCTAATATATAATATAAAGTTTGCTATTTCTAATTTGGCCCATCATCAAATTAGATATAGCACTCTGGTATCTACACATTAATTCCATGACAATTACACCCTTAAACCTTAAAACTTTAAATCTTAATTAGATCACTTTAATTTAGGCTTAACCAAAGATAGCACAATACATTTGATATTTACATGTGTGGCCCCACATGTTGGAATTTTCCAACAGATTTCACTAGTATGCATGGGAACACAAAAGCTGCCTTGGATTATTACGTGTCTATTAACAGTGACTCATACATGGCTACATATTTCGGAAACATGGATAAGATGGTAGCAGCAATGCACGCTTATAAAGGGTTATATAAAACTCTCTTCTTAAACAGAAGAGCTTTTGCGGAGTTTACTTATCGTGGACTGAAAGGAGAGAAGTTGATGCAAGCCTTAAGGAAGGGGCACACAGATGATTTTGTCATGGGAAGAGGGTCTGCTTTGCCTGACTGCTTTTGTGAATTTAAGTTGTGATTTCTTGACACTTGATCATGATTCTTTAATTAGCTATAAGTTAATTAGAAAGCTTGTCTGCCAAATACACTTATATGATGTTAATTTTGGATTATGATTTCCCATGATCTAAGCTGTCTTTAAGCAGGTACAGACTTACCATTGGTAATTAAAAAATTAACTGTAAAAGTATCGGAGTGAGTATCAATTACAACTTAGGCTATGTTTTGAGCAAATGGGTGTTTGGTAAACTTCCCAAAAGCAACTTATTTCACAATTTGCTTCTCCAATAATCAGCTTTTAAAAAGCTAGGTGGGGGGTGCTTTTGGAAGCAGAAGCTAGCTTGTTACTTATGCTCCAGAATACCCTCCCTATTTTATTAAAAGACAATATTACCTAGATATTTAATAATAATATAATAACATATTTAAAATTTCTTTTCAAGGAAAAAAAACTAAAATTTTAAAAAACTAAAACTGGGACTAGTGGCCACTGCCGGAAATCGATGCCGGAGGAGGAGGACCGGTTTTCACCGGCGACGAAGTTGCCAGAGGAAACCAACTCCTCCGGCAGCGGAGGAGATGAGAATGGAGGAGGCAACCGCCATAATTGATGGAGGAGGACTTTGACTCGAATCCAATCGCGATTTCGTCGCGATTCCGTCTCGATTCCATCGTGATTCCGTCGAGATTCCGTCGAGATTCCGTCTCAAAGGTTGGTTCTTCTCCGATGACTTCGATGAAATCTTGAAAAGGCCGGAAGCCTCCTTCGTGATGCCACGATCGGTGAAGATCTTGCAATTTCAAATATTTGTTTGTCGCCGGCAGGAGAGAGGATATCGGTGGCACGTGAAGGCGGCTAACGACGATCTCAGTGGAGCTGGAAACCGACGAGGAATTGGAGAGTCGACGAGTTTGCAGAGGTTGGAAACGGAGTTTGCAGAGGTTGACTGTTGAGTGGGTGAAGAAGGAGACTGAGTTGACTTGGATGAGGAAACTGAGTTGACTCGGTCAGTTTTTTGTTGTGTACTTGTGTTTAGGTAAAAACTGAGTTGACTCAATGATAATTTTTTTCTTGAGTTGACTCAATGAGAAATTTGTTTTTTTATTTCTTTTTAAATGCTTCATATTTATAATATTTATTGATGTCTATTTTAGTAATTTTGTTCAATACATTTTCCATTCTTTCAAAAGTTAAGCAATTTTAAAATTTAGTTTACCAAACACTTACCAACTTTTTCTTAAATTGATTATTTCTGAAGTGAAGCTATAAGTAGATTTTTTCTTAAGCAAAGCAATCCCAAACATAGCTTATGTCTATGACAAGATTCAATTCAGTTATAAAAAATAAAAATAAAAATAAATAAAATAAAAAAATGGCTCACGCTTGTGAGCTTTGGTACATTGGTCATGCAATTCTACTATATATGAGAATTTTACAATATATGAGAATTTTAGTTCAATGCATGAGCATATAAAAACATGTGAATGTGTTATATAAATGGTGCACAATGATGCAGGGACACATATGAATGATTTGTGTATGTGTGCCTACATCTTGTAAGAGGGATAAGGTCTATTTTACCTTTATTGTGCAATGTGGCACATTCCTCTTCGAAGACATCTTCTTGCATGATTTTGTGGCCATGTCTTTCTTTGAAATTTTGAATCATCAACTCTAAGATCACTAATCAAATACAAGAAAAATATAGTTTTGATATGGAATAAATGCCAAGACAAACCAAAAACCTAACATGGTTCAATTAGGTTCTCACTCTAGAAATTGTGTTGAGTGTTTATTATTATTATTATTATTTCTTAGAAAAGATCAATTCCGTCATTTCATCAAAGATCAGGGGTGGTTCTCAATTCGCCCTTGCTTATTTCAACTTTTACTTCAAAACTCCTCTTAAAAGTTAAAACCCCAGTTTTTTTTTTTTTTTTTAAACATAAACCCCTGTTTCACTCAAACAACACTAAAATCATTTCGCATAAAATCAACAAATGCTCTCTTCATCAACCTCTCGCTGCCTCAATCCAACTACTCTCTTCTCTCACACTCGGATCCTCTTCTCACACTTCCACTCCCACAACCCAAAACCTCAATCGAATCCGCAAATCTTCGACCAGAACACTATACAAGACACTCTTTCTTGCTACAACAATGAATGGAAGAGCGCGCTCGAGTTCTTCAACTGGGTCGAAATTCAACACCAGGTCCGTCACTCCACTGACACCTACAATCGCATGATTGATATTCTGGTTAAGTTTTTCGAATTCGATTCTTCTTGGGATTTAATTCAACGTATGCGGAAAAACCCTGATTCGAATCCTAACCATGCCACTTTTCGTATTATGTTTAAACTTTACGTATCTGCACATCTTGTAAATGAAGCTATAGACACATTTAATCGATTAGATGAGTTTAATTTGAAAGATGAAACATCGTATTGTAATCTTGTTGATTCGCTGTGTGAGTATAAGCATGCTATAGAGGCGCAAGAATTGTGTTTCGGTGAAAGGAAAATTGTGGGGTTTGATGGGTTGAATGGAAGCAATACAAAGATTTATAATATGATTCTTCGAGGGTGGTTCAAGCTAGGGTGGTGGGGTAAGTGTAGGGAGTTCTGGGAAGAGATGGATAAAAGGGGAGTTGTTAAAGATTTGCATTCGTATTCGATATATATGGATATAATGTGCAGGAGCAAGAAGCCTTGGAAATCAGTGAAATTGTATAAGGAGTTGAAGATGAAAAGGATAAAGATGGATGTGGTGGCGTATAATACAGTTATTTGTGCCGTTGGTATTTCGGAGGGTGTTGATTTCGCAATGAGGGTATCGTGAGATGAGGGAGATGGGTTGTGAACCGAATGTGGTGACTTGTAATATTATTTTAAAGCTTTTATGTGAGAATGGGAGGGTGAAGGAAGCATATGCTGTGCTTGGTCATATGCCTAAGAAGGGTATTGTGCCGGATGTGATGACTTACCACTGCTTTTTTCGGTGTCTTGAGAAGCCAAAAGAGATTCTTAGGTTGTGTGATTGGATGATTGAAATTGGGATTAGGCCGAAAATAGATACATTCTTGATGCTTATAAGGAAGTTTGGGAGATGGGGGTTTCTTCGACCGGTTCTTTTAGTTTGGAAAAAGATGAAAGATCTTGGATTTAGTCCCGATGAGTTTGCTTACAATGCTTTAATTGATGCTCTGATTGAGAAGGGTATGTTAGATATGGCTAGGAAGTATGAAGAAGAGATGATGGAGAAAGGCCTTTCAACTAAGCCGAGGGAAGAATTGGGGACAAAGCTGGCAGAAAGAGAAGTAGATGATGGATAGTTATGTACTGGTATAGCTTTCACCTAGATTCAGTTGTTGGGAAATGAGGATGTTAACATTCTAATGGGATGACACTTAGAGCAGAAGGAAAAAGTATACTGATAATGTCGGTAGCTGCAAGTGTTTTGACTATGCAAGGGTAAGAACTTGGTAGAAGATTGGATTGTCCCCATGAATGTTTGTGATGGCTCATTGTCTACAACCCGGGGATACTACTTATGCTTGAAATGGTTTTTTGAGCTGTGACTTTTACAATCAACATGTTAACATAAGTCATTGAGTGGATGGTGGATGATCCAGTTTTGCATCCAACAATTACATCGTTAGTCCGTTACTGAAATTAGCTGGTGTTTTTACAAGCTACAGCAGTCATCTATGCATCTAAGATTTGACACACATTTCAATATAACACTAAAAGAAAAGGTCAACTTCAGATTTTGGCTGATCAGTTGGTGTTAAGTGTTGGAACCCTTGCTTCTCTTGGAACAATTCTCAAAACACTGGTTGGTTCACAGTGATTGTTTCTTGATAGAGTTCTTAAATTTGAAATGTAAAAATAAGGGGAATTATCATTTTAGTACCTATATTTTTTTGAATTATGACTTTTTTTTTAAACTATCTTTCCCTTTTAGCTCTCGCGGTTGATCCCTATGTTTTAAAAATCCATCAATTTGTTTCCTCAATTAGTCAATTGATAGTCAACTTTAACGATTTCAAGGGTTATTTTGTCTTTAAACCAAGAATATGCCATGTGTCAACACCAAAAATATAGTTTTTTTTTAAAAAAAATATTTATATAATACAAAAAGAAAAAAGTTATAAATCTCCACCATCCAAATCTTAACAAATTTATTTGAAATACTTAAAAAGAGAGAAACTCTGGCATATTGAAAGCTTATTTTCCTGAGAACATGACGAACTCAAATATATGATTAGGACGCCCTGAGGACCGAGAGACAATATTAATTCACTGTCAACGATTGATCCATAAATCTGAAAATATATCATCAGCGGATGAGGTTGCTTCTATTTCATCTCCATTTTTGGTGTTTAAGTACTAAAATAATAGCATTCCAATTAGGCAACCCACCAAAAGCGAACCATATAGGCCTCCCCACCCAAAATCAGCTTCACACATAGGAAACTTGCACAAACTTGAACATGTGAAATGAACCGGCCAGCTCTCCTTCTTTGAATGTATTTTGGTTTCCCAGACTACAGAGGAGTCAAGTTAGCCATCCTGCAATTTTTTTCACAAAATCCTTGTTGATTTTGTTTATTACTCGTCTACTCATTCAATAGGCCATAATTATAACCCTCTAACTCAATATTATCTTCCAAAGAAAATACTTGTTGCGGCTCCTGATTCATTACCAAATGAATCATTAGTGAGCGGTGGACATATCATCTTACACAAATTCATTGGAGAAACCAAGCCGAAAACGACTCCATAAAAAAAATGGTAAGGCCTTGAAACGCGATAGATATGTCCTGCTACTTTCTGTGCTTAATGTTAATATCAATTAAAAAATAGTAAATGTTAATTTATTTCAAATTAATTTTCAATAATTTTTTTTTTAAGAAAATGTATTTTATTCAAAAAATAATTTAAAATAATTTTATTTTTCTTTGAATTAAATTGATTTAAAAATTAATTTAATGTAATTTTCTGTCATGTTTATTGCTTTACTCACACAAATGTACTAGTTTAATACACGTAAACCTAATATTCTTTTACAAATACACTAGTTTCATACATGTGGAACTACTATCATTTAAATATAAGAGTAGGAAACAAAAACAAATGAAGAAGAAAAAAGAATAAATAAATTTAGGAATTAAGGAAATTGAAATTTAAAATAAATAAATAAATTTTTTACAAAATTTAATTTTAATTAATTTTAATTTTCTTTTCTTTGAATTGATTTAAAATGGTTTTATTTATTTAAAAATTAATTTAATATAATTTTATTTTGATCTCTCACAAAAACAATTTCAAATCCGTACTGCACCATATATATCACAGTACTAATTTACTCATGTCCAATCCTATCAAATCCAATCCCACACACCAAACACAGCCTTATAGTTCAATCCTAAGCTTATCTGGTTCAACAAACATGCCATAAGGGTATAATTATAGACATTAAATTTTTTTTTAAAAAGGTAAATTAAGCTGAAGCCCAGTCTAACCCATTTATTAATTCGCCCATTTAGTATTCCAAATCTAGTGGATCTCCACTTTATTTTTATTTATTTTTTTCATTTTTTGTTTTTTTTTTTTTTTCTCATTAATCTTTACATTAACAACTTTTGTGCGAAAAGTTTTAATTATGAATTTAAAAAAGTCTTGAGAGTCAATTTTTTTTTTTTTTTTTTTTAATGGAGCATATATGAAATTTATTATTCTATTTTTTTGAGCAATGCAAAGATAAAACTTAAGTTACAAAAAGATGAACAAAGATTAATTATATGTAATCTTAAAAGGCAAGTGATCCATAAAATTCATATATCAGACATGATATATTGCTCTAAAAATTTGGAATCCAAGCATCATATTACAGACATAATATATTGCTCTAAAAATTTAGAATCCAAGCATTTTCCCTACTTCCAATCTCTGACCTTGGTAATAGGGTATGGGTTATCACCGGGCATGCCTGAATCTTGGGGTTCAGGATCTTTCTTCGGATGCATTATACTATTAATATATTTATATGATTTTCCCATGATTCGCTTCTTTCTGGCATCCCAATCCTTTAATTCATTGTCATCACTCGGAATTGGAATCCCACCACGACCCCTTGGCTCTTCCCCATTTTTAACTTGACTTTCTTGGATTTTATCAAACTCAGGATCTAGTGTGATTGGTTCCCCTAAATAAAAGGCGCCACAATTAAATTAACCATCGTACATTATATCAAAAACGAAATTAAGTGTTGTATTTACCTCCATAACATTGTTTTTCTGTGTCTACGAATGCATCGGGGACAACATCTTTCACTCCATCAACATCTGTAAATACACAACAAATATAATTATGATTTTTTCCACTTGAAACATAAATCACAAAATCAGAAATTTATTATTATATGTATATGCATACTCAAAACCGCGTTCACAACCGATTGATCCAATAAAGCCCCAAATGCAAATCGGGGTCCAAAAAAAGTAGAGTAGATGGAACTTTTTGCATCTTCCTCTCTGACATAACAGAAAATAAATTAAGAAAAATATTAAATTGTGCACAATTACATAGACTAAAAACTATATATGAAATCAAGTTAGAATTCAAGTTTTTCTAATCGATTGCTACAAATAGTAATTAAAAATTCATATGGTGAATGTATTAACAATAGCACAATCTCGTAGTACAATATCAACAATATATAAAGTGTACACCAAAAGATCAATAGAATCAATCAAATGGATTGAACAATACATAATGAAATCTATGACAAGTAGTTGGGCCATAAAACGACATATTTGCTTAGCCAAAAATTAAGTTGACAGTTGAAGAATTTATATACTAAGCTGAAACCTGTTTCACTGTTGTTGAAAAATTGAAATGAAAATAATTTAATCACCTAATGAAAAGTTTGATAAAAGAATAGATTACAAACCTGCCAACACCAAGAGCCCTTGTTAGGGTTTTGACATAAAGATCATATAGCTCCTGCCAGGAAGTGGATTTTTCGGGTAGGTTCATGATAACGAGCCAGTGTTTGCTATCATTCCCATCATATACGGAGGTGTTTGTGTATGCACTCCGAAACTGGTTAGATGTGAGAGTATGGGAGGAGGTGGGCTTGGTGGGGAGACATGCCTGGGAAGCTGAAGAGTGAGAGGTGAGGGATTTGAGAGTCTTATTGAGAGTGGAAATGTGTTTTCCTGCCATTATAGGGTGGAAGAAACTAAAAGATTTGCTTCTTTTTAAGTGAGTGTTTTGTATAGCTTTTGTAAAGACCAAAAGAACTTTTTTAATGCTAGAAGCTCTATACGAAAAACCATATCAAACACACCTAAGTCTTTTATAATTTTATCCCTTTGTACTTGCACACCCTCAATACCTTACAGAAGATATGGTCAAAATTTAATATTCTTTTGGACCGTCCCACCTCTCACACAAGTTTTTCTCCTATTTTAGAGTACAATTTGAATGACAACACAAGATCACTTTATGTTGATCTTCTGTTGAAAAAATCACTAAAAAAAGTTGTTGCATATCTTCATATTTGATCTTCCATATCATCTCCATGTGCATGACTGATCAGTTGATTCATTACCTGCAATTGCACTGCATTCATGAATTCTAGTCAAATCCCTCCTCAGTGAAGTTGATTATTATTTTTTTAGTACGGATATTTTGACACTCATAAAACTTATTAGTACACTCATTTTTATAAGCATATCTATGTCTAAAACTTAAACAATAAATATTACTATAAACACACATTCTAATACCAATAGTACACCCTTATTGAAATAAATATATTCATTTTAATACATATTATTATAAACACTCTTAAATTATTATCACACCCAATTTATTAAGAAAATAATATTATTTTTGGAATTAAATCCTTTTTTAATAATGGTTCAATTTACTTTTGGAAATATCTCGAATGTAGGAGTTTTATAAAAGAGAATATGTGGAATCATACATGAGGTCAAGAGATTTTCAATTTGGAATTCTCTTATTTATACAGCTATCTTAAAATAAAATATAAAATAAATAAATAAATAATAAAAAAACTTGTTGATATCTATAGTTATAGTTAAAAAATAAAAAAATAAAAAAATAAAAAAATAATAAAAAATAAAAAAAAAATTGTTTATTGATAGAGTTCATATCTATACATAAAAGAAAGAAAAAAACAATATAATAATCATGTGATAATGAGAAAGTTTGAAACTTTAAATAAAATTAGATTCTAATTAGAGTTTATCATAAAAATTAGGGTTTATCATAAGTTTTTTTTTTTTTTTAATAAAGAAATATAGTTGAAGATATGGGTGTAATTAATGAGTGTATATAATATTTGGTTTATTTTTAATTAAAGTAATTTATCCTTATTGGTAAATTTATATTGGAACTTTTTTATAATTAAATTTTTTAATAAAATATGGGTTTATTAATAATTTTTATGAGTGTCAATATCGGCACCCTATTTTTTTTATATATAAAAATGTTCATAGAAACTTGGAAATTGGGTCTTTGATTTGAAGACACACAAAATATATATATATATATATTCATTATTATTAATGAGAAGAAAATTAATTGATATTTCCATGTTTTGTTAAACATGAAAAAATTGTTCTCAGAATCATGATCAACCATTGAATCAATGCATTTGTCAATAAATGTCTTGATTTGTGTCCGTCTTCCTCTAAACTATTCATTTACAACCAATTTTCAATTAAGATATAAGATATAAGATATAAGTTTGATTATCACGTTTATAGTTTTATTTTAAAACTAAATACCTTTTTTTTTTTTGGTTTGTTTGTTCACTTTGATGGAAGGAACCTAGTCCACACCTACTTTTTTCTTTTCTTTTTTTGTCTGACTGACATTGCTCCAGTTGATAAGGTTTGTACGAAAAAAATAAAAAACCAGTGGGAGTCAAGAGTCAAGACTATCAAACCCTCTAAATCTCTACAACATATTGCATGATGTCATTGTCAGGCTACCCAGTACAATTATTCCTAAATTTTGTATTAGACACAACGTTAATCTCCTAAATTTGGGCCGATTGAAAATAATGAATTGTTAAAAAAACAAACAAACAAAGCAATTACATGGAAATCGAGAAATCAAACCCAATAAAACCTATAAAAAAAAAAAAAAAAACAAGTTAAGTTATTAAACCAACCTTGTATATTTGGACAGAAAATTTCTGTTTTAGAGGGATTCTAAATCTGTTCATTCTATAATTTTTTTTCAAATTCTAATTTATTTTATTCAAATAAAACAAATTAGAGGTATTAATGTATTTTTATAAATTCATTAAAAGTCAAAATCTTAGTTAAAATCAAATGTTATATTAAGTGAGTGTTTGGTATAGCTTTTGTAAAGACCAAAAGAACTTTTTTAATGCTAGAAGCTCTATACGAAAAACTATATCAAACACACCTAAGTCTTTTATAATTTTATCCCTTTGTACTTGCACACCCTCAGTACCTTATAGAAGATATGGTCAAAATTTAATATTCTTTTGGACCGTCCCACCTCTCACACAAGTTTTTCTCTTATTTTAGAGTACAATTTGAATGACAACACAAGATTACTTTATGTTGATCTTCTGTTGAAAAAATCACTATTCATTAACTGCAATTGCACCGCATTCATGAATTCTAGTCAAATCCCACCTCAGTAAAGTTGATTATTATTTTTTTAGTACGGATATTTTGACACCTATAAAATTTATTAGTACACTCATTTTTATAAGTATATCTATGTCTAAAACTTAAACAATAAATATTACTATAAACACACATTCTAATACCAATAGTACCCTCATTGAAATAAATATATTCATTTTAATACATATTATTATAAACACTCTTAAATTATTATCACACCCAATTTATTAAGAAAATAATATTATTTTTGGAATTAAATCCTTTTTTAATGATGGTTCAATTTACTTTTGGAAATATCTCGAATGTAAGAGTTTTATAAAAGGGAATATGTGGAACCATATATGAGGTCAAGAGATTTTCAATTTGGAATTCTCTTATTTATACAGCTATCTTAAATAAAATATAAAATAAATAAAAAATAAAAAATAAAAAAAACTTGTTGATATCTGTAGTTATAGTTTAAAAAAAAAAAAAAAAAAAATTGTTTATTGATAGAGTTCATATCTATACGTAAAAGAAAGACAAAAACAATATGATAATCATGTGATAATGAGAAAGTTTGAAACTTGAAATAAAATTAGAGTTTATCTTAAAAATTAGGGTTTATCATAAGTTTTTTTTTTAATAAAGAAATATAGTTGAAGATGTGGGTGTAATTAATGAATATATATAATATTTGGTTTATTTTTAATTAAAGTAATTTATCCTTATTAGTAAATTTCTATTGGAACTTTTTTATAATTAAATTTTTTAATAAAATATGGGTGTATTAATAAGTTTTATGGGTGTCAATATCGGCACCCTATTTTTTTTATATATAAAACTGTACATAGAAACTTGGAAATTGGGTCTTTGATTTGAAGACACACACAAAAATATACATATATTCATTATTATTAATGAGAAGAAAATTAATTGATATTTCCATGTTTTTGTCAACATGAAAAAATTGTTCTCAGAATCATGATCAACCATTGAATCAATGCATTTGTCAATAAATGTCTTGATTTGTGTCCGTCTTCCTCTAAACTATTCATTTACAACCAATTTTCAATTAAGATATAAGATATAAGTTTGATTATCACGTTTATAGTTTTATTTTAAAACTTTGTTTGTTCACTTTGATGGAAGGAACCTAGTCCACACCTATTTTTTTTTTTTTTTTTTTTTTTTTTTGTCTGACTCACATTGCTCCGGTTGATAGGGTTTGTACGAAAAAAATCAAAAACCAGTGGGAGTCAAGAGTCAAGAGTCCAGAGCCAAGACTATCAAACCCTCTAAATCTCTACAACATATTGCATGATGTCATTGTCAGGCTATCCAGTAGCCAAGTACAATTATTCCTAAATTTTGTATTAGACACAACGTTAATCTCCTAAATTTTGGCCGATTGAAAATAATGAACTGTTAAAAAAACAAACAAACAAAGCAATTACATGGAAATCGAGAAATCAAACCTAATAAAACCTATAAAAAAAAACAAGTTAAGTTATTAAACCAACCTTGTATATTTGGACAGAAAATTTCTGTTTTAGAGGGATTCTAAATCTGTTCATTCTATAATTCTTTTTCAAATTCTAATTTATTTATTTTTTATATAAAAAAAATCTATTTTAATCGATTTTATTCAAATAAAACAAATTAGAGGTATTAATGTATTTTTATAAATTCATTAAAAGTCAAAATCTTAGTTAAAATCAAATGTTATATTCAAGGAACGTAATATCGGTATCGGCATCAATGTCGGGCTTCTAAATTTACGGATATATCGGGGATATTATCGATATCGGTGGATATTCTGTTAAAAATTAAAAAAACGATGGATATTTACATCTAAAGTTAGTTTTTTTTTGTGAAATTTTAGGACAAGCTTAAACAAGTAATTATACATCAAATGAATCATATTTCAATAATAAATTAGCATAGTTATGAGTTTAATATAAATTATAACATAAATAGAGTCTGTATATAATTTTTAAAATTGAGTATTTAATAGAATAATATTTTGTTTCACTTTTATAATATTATATACAATATAAAGAGATTAAATATTTAATAAACAAAATTATCATTAAAAAATATATATAGTAATAGTTCCACACTTCCAAAATTCTATCATAAATCATAATTCATACATAATAATACATTGCGTGTCTGAAATTTAAAACCAAAATGAATTCCTTGCTGGTTCAAATACATAAGATACATTTCTATCTTGATTCGAACAATAAATTTCCCAAGAAAATGTGCTTGCATAGTTTTCACTGTAGTTATTAATATGCCACACATATACTGCTTGATCTCTTCCAACTGATCCATGAATTGGGTAGTTTGGATTTACCCAACTTGGTGGATATTGTTGATTTGCATACATAGGTATTGCATATGGCATTTGTGGAGAAGGATAATCAAATATATTGCAGCCACCATAACTACCATAATATGGTATATGAGAACCTGACATTGTCTGCAAATCACCCAAAGAACTATGTTATGTGTCTATACTCATTGAGGAGAGAGTCATATTCAAAGAATCTTCATCATTTTGACTTGTTCCTCCATGCTATCTACCATGAGTTTGATCAAAATTACCTGTATGAGCATCCCAACCCACCGCACTAGCATTCCAACCTATTGCACCAACATCCCAACCTCCAGCACCAACATCCCAACTTGTTGCACCAGCATTCCAACCTCCTGCACCAAAATCCTAACCTCTTGCCTCATCCCCACCATCCCCATCATCTCCATCATCTTTCTATTTACATCAGAGGTATGTTGGTCATCGGAAGAGCTGGTAACAATAACTCCACGATCTACAACAACTTCTTCTCTAATCACTTGTTCAACATTTATTCTCATTTCTCGAGCATGCGAAGCAATATGTGAATCAGGATTTCCCTCGTCATGATCCAAGGAGGCAGGTCTAAGCCAGTTAAAAATAGGATTCTCATTATCGTCTCTTGCAGCTACTTGAAGTAGATCCATAAAATCAGTTTCATTTACTTTATCTTTTTTAGCTGCCATATCCCTAAGTTTCAATTTCATATTATAATAACAATAAATAAGTTGTTCAAGCTTAAAATAGGCAAGACGGTTCCTTTGTTTTGTGTGAATTAAAGCAAATGTGGACCAATTTATTTCACATGCAGAAGATGATGATGTTTGTGATAGTATGCAAACTGCTATTGCACTCAATGATGGAGCACAGTTTCCATACATTACCCACTAATCAGCTGTAATAAAAATTATTAAGTATTATAAGTATGAATATTATTTCAATGATATTATTATTTATTATTAATATGTAAATTTTTGTAATAAAAGTTATATACCTGGTTGCATTTTGCTTCTAGCTGCAATGACTGCTCGTTCACCAAAACTTTTCCTTCCATCCTTAAAGTATGTGAGCTACATTCATGAGATCAATATATATATCATATATATTAATATGAGTATATGACACAATACTCACATGCAGAGAATTAATAATACTGAAATTATAAAATTGATTGTAAATTGTAACTTTTTACCTTATTTCCAAAATTAGCAATTCCTACAGCTTCAGTGTCTAATTGCACATAGACATTATGTATAAGAAGATCCGAATTATCCCCAATATACTATTTTTCAAAATTCTATCATTATGATTCTCTACCATACGGGCTATACCAAATAATTATGGTCTTATTTATTTTTTATTTTATTTTTTGATAAAAATATTTGAGTTTCTTTAGATTCTCTACTCAAAACTCAAAAGAAACAATTTGATTATTTTTACACGTTTTACACAAATAATTTTGAGATTTTTTTATTTGGAATGTCGGCACAAAGTTACAAACAAATCAATTCTATATATTTATAAATTGATTGGTACATATTTAATACTATTTGGAATTAGTTTTACACATTTGAGTCACAAACAATTTTTTTTTTTTTTCATATTGCTTTCAAAAAATTTTACATATTTTACATGTCCACTCTTTGGTTCTTTATTCAATTTTACTTCAAGTCCTCAATAATTTTACTATTGACTATTATGTTGAAAATTTTTATAAATTTGTTAATGCTTCTTCTAAAATAATTTTCAAGCTAAATTATTTTAACAATAATTTAATTGTTTAGGATTAAAAAAATTATTTTAATAATATGCAAAATATCCCTGGACTTTCGGGGTAAAATTCATGAAATTTCGGGAATTTCGGGATATTTCGGGAATATCGGGAGATTTTAACGGATATTTCGAAATCGGCCGGATATTCTGCAGGATATTGGATATTTGCCTGTTTCGATGTCGGTCCCTCCAAAATACGGATATATCGGTGGATATTTCGGTATATCTATCGATTTTAAGTACTCTGGTTATATTAAGTGAGTGTTTGGTATAGCTTTTGTAAAGACCAAAAGAACTTTTTTAATGCTAGAAGCTCTATACGAAAAACCATATCAAACACACCTAAGTCTTTTATAATTTTATCCCTTTGTACTTGCACACCCTCAATACCTTACAGAAGATATGGTCAAAATTTAATATTCTTTTGGACCGTCCCACCTCTCACACAAGTTTTTCTCCTATTTTAGAATACAATTTGAATGACAACACAAGATCACTTTATGTTGATCTTCTATTGAAAAAATCACTATTCATTACCTGCAATTGCACCGCATTCATGAATTCTAGTCAAATCCCACCTCAGCAAAGTTGATTATTATTTTTTTAGTACGGATATTTTGACACATATAAAATTTATTAGTACACTCATTTTTATAAGTATATCTATATCTAAAACCTAAACAATAAATATTACTATAAACACACATTCTAATACCAATATTACCCTCATTGAAATAAATATATTCATTTTAATACATATTATTTTTTTTTTTCTTTTTACAAATCAAAAAAACCATATCAAACACACCAAATTGCATGAATGGTTTATTTGATTTAAGTAACCTTAGCTCTCTCTTCTTCTATACTCTTCAATTTTAATTTTGTTTATTTACTTTTAATAAAATTACATATTTCAAAAAGAACACTGTTTGAGTGTTGACCGGTCAGTACCCAGCCATACCGACTAATCCATGGTTGGTTATAACGTAACCCAAATCAAGGAGAAAATGTTAAAAAGTGAGAGAGTTTTAGCCACGTGACAATATCTCACTTGGTGGTCAGTATGGCCGGATGCTAACAAGCTTTTTCCAATCATATATAATCTGATAATTCGTTTCAATATTTATGACAAATTTAATAGGATTATCGGAATAAGTTTCAAATGAAACAATACATAAGCTACGCTCAGCTGGTGAGAGGAGTTAGGTGTCAAATAGAGAAAATAAATGTAGTTTTAGTTGAATTCAATGCATGCCAGTGCTTCAGGAAAAAGTCAAAAACTGACCACTTTCTGATTTTCTCCTGATCTTGTTGAAAAGGCTGTGAAAATATACTGACAATAGCAGGTACATAAATGCATTTTAATGAAAATATCATTCGAATAGAGTGTATTTTTACTCACCCACACTAATTAAGGTGAACCATTACCACCCACTCCAGGTGTTAACACGTGTTCCAAACTTTGAGTTAACTTTGGAGTGGACGGTAATGGTTCACCTTAGTTAGTATGGGTGAGTAAAAATGTACTCATTCGAATATGTTTTTCTCATTAATTAATGCTTACATGTTATTTCCTACATGGAAAAAGTGAAATAAAATAAATGCATAAATATAGTGAGAGCGCCCACAATGGGCAAGACCCAAACACAAGTTTCATTATGTGTCACATCTAGGGTTGCACATTTTCTCTTGGATCCCTATTTCCCCACATCCCAATTCCAAGGAAAAAAAAAAATAGGGGGAGATGAGGAAATGGGTGGTGATGGGATGATTTTCATCCCCAAATAGGAATGGGGATAGGGATGGGGATGGGAAGACCCTCCCCTATCCCTATTTCCTCATTTTCCCCACTAATATATTGAAATGGGAATGGGGATGGGGGGAGATCCCCCAATCCCCATTTCCCCATTTCCCCCAAAACATTATATATATATATATTAATTTTTTTATTATTTGAAAACATAACTATATAAACCTCATTTACACTAATGGATTATTGAAATACTTTTATTTTGTAATGGATTTTCTTTTATATTTATAATGCACTAATGTATTTTATTTTGTATTTGTAATGAATTTAAAAAAAAAAAAAAATTAATTTTTAGTCTAACGGGAAAATGAGGAAACGGGAAAAAATAGGGAACTAAGGTTGGGGATGGAGGTACCTCCCCCAAAAAAATTCTCCATCCCCATTGGGGGGGGGGGAACTTATGTCCATCCCCATTTCCCCAATGTGCTACCACTTACATCATCATTTATGGGTCTTGTTTAAAAAAAAAATGGATCTTCCTATTTGGATTCTCTCTAAATGGGTCTCTTTTCCCACACAATGCAACTAAGGTAAATTGGATCCATTTTTTTTTTTTTTTTTTTTACTTTTTTCCAGACAATCATTACTCTTTTTTAAAATGTTATATATATATATATATACATATATATATTAATAAATAAATTATTTAATATATTTTAAATATCAACACTATAAATAATTATTTAACAAATTAATTAATTTGAAATAAAACAATTTATTAATTTAAAATTATCACAACTGAATTACATCAATAATAAAAATAAATATTTAAAATAAAATATTGTCTACGATCGACTACTACTACAACTACCATATAGGGTTCATGATAACGAGCCAGTGTTTGTTATCATTCCCATCATATACGGAGGTGTTTGTGTATGCACTCCGAAACTAGTTAGATGTAAGAGTATGGGAGGAGGTGGGCTTGGTGGGGAGACATGCCTAGGAAGCTGAGGAGTGAGAGGTGAGGGATTTGAGAGTCTTATTGAGAGTGGAAATATGTTTTCCAGCCATTATAGGGTGGAAGAAACTAAAAGATTTGCTTCTTTTTAAGTGAGTGTTTTGTATAGCTTTTGTAAAGACCAAAAGAACTTTTTTAATGCTAGAAGCTCTATGCGAAAAACCATATCAAACACACCTAAGTCTTTTATAATTTTATCCATTTGTACTTGCACACCCTTAGTACCTTACAGAAGATATGGTCAAAATTTAATATTCTTTTGGACCGTCCCATCTCTCACACAAATTTTTCTCCTATTTTAGAGTACAATTTGAATGACAACACAAGATCACTTTTTGTTGATCTTCTGTTGAAAAAATCACTATTCATTACCTGCAATTGCACCGCATTCATGAATTCTAGTCAAATCCCAACTCAGTAAAGTTGATTATTATTTTTTTTGTACGGATATTTTGACACATATAAAATTTATTAGTACACTCATTTTTATAAGTATATCTATGTCTAAAACCTAAACAATAAATATTACTATAAACACACATTCTAATACCAATAATACCCTCATTGAAATAAATATATTCATTTTAATACATATTATTATAAACACTCTTAAATTATTATCACACCCAATTTATTAAGAAAATAATATTATTTTTGGAATTAAATCCTTTTTTAATAATGGTTCAATTTACTTTTGTAAATATCTCGAATGTAGGAGTTTTATAAAAGAGAATATGTGGAACCATATATGAGGTCAAGAGATTTTCAATTTGGAATTCTCTTATTTATACAGCTATCTTAAAATAAAATATAAAATAAATAAAAAATAAAAAAAATAAAAAAACTTGTTGATATCTATAGTTATAGTTTAAAAAAAAAAAAAAAAAAAAAAAATTATTGATAGAGTTCATATCTATACATAAAAGAAAGACAAAAACAATATGATAATCATGTGATAATAAGAAAGTTTGAAACTTGAAATAAAATTAGAGTATAATTAGAGTTTATCATAAAAATTAGGGTTTATCATAAGTTTTTTTTTTTTTTTTTTTTTTTATAAAGAAATATAGTTGAAGATATGAGTGTAATTAATGAATGTATATAATATTTGGTTTATTTTTAATTAAAGTAATTTATCCTTATTGGTAAATTTCTATTGGAACTTTTTTATAATTAAATTTTTTAATAAAATATGAGTTTATTAATAAGTTTTATGGGTGTCAATATCGGCATCCTATTTTTATATATATATATATATAACTGTGCATAGAAACTTGGAAATTGGGTCTTTGTTTTGATTTGAAGACAAATATATATATATATATATATTCATTATTATTAATGAGAAGAAAATTAATTGATATTTCCATGAAAAAATCATGATCAACCATTGAATCAATGCATTTGTCAATAAATGTCTTGATTTTTGTCCGTCTTCCTCCAAACTATTCATTTACAACCAATTTTCAATTAAGATGTAAGATATAAGATATAAAATATAAAATATAAGTTTGATTATCACGTTTATAGTTTTATTTTAAAACTAAATACCTTTTTTTTTTCTTTTTTTTTTTTGTTCACTTTGATCGAAGGAACCTAGTCCACACCTACTTTTTTTTTTTTTTTTTTTTGTCTGACTGACATTGCTCCAATTGATAGGGTTTGTACGAAAAAAATCAAAAACCAGTGGGAGTCCAGAGTCAAGACTATCAAACCCTCTAAATCTCTTCAATATATCGCATGATATCATTGTCAGGCTACCCAGTAGCCAAGTACAATTATTCCTAAATTTTGTATTAAACATCACCGCTTCTACCTTAAGGGCTCGTTTGGTACACTGTATTGTATTGTATTGGACTGTATTGAATTGGATTGTATTGTATTGGACTGTATTATTCTTATACAATCATGTGTTTGGTGATATTTTGTATTAGATTGTATTATGTTGTATTAACTAATACAATCTTATATTCTGTATTAGATAATACGATATCCACCGTATTAGACCAATTAAAATGTATTAGCTAATACAATACAGTAAACAGTGCAAAATAAACCAAACATTGTATTGTATTATTCTAATACATTTTAAACTCCTAATACAATACAATGCGGCGCACCAAACAAGCCCTAAAAGACTTTTATTAATTAAATATAATATTAATTAAAAATTAAAAATTAAATACACATTGTCATCTTTCTTCACTGTGTTCTTCATTTAATAGTCTAAAGAGCTGTCAATCTTTTCCAAAAGAGTAATGCTAGATATCTCACTTACAATTCCACATTTTTAATACCAACCAAAAAAATATTGGGGTAAAATGTAAACTCGCATATAATTTAGGGGGAAAAGGTGCCAATAACCCAAAAAATAAATTTTTAAAAAGAAAGTTAAGTGTCACTTACAAGGGGCAATTTTGGAAGAAACCAACAATCGATGCTAAAAAAACATAGATTAATAAGGAGGTGCCAATCCACAAAAGACGGTAAAAAGTGCTCACCAAAGACAGGTAAAGAGTGCTAAATTAAAAAAATAATAATAATAATAATAATAATAATTTAAAAACTAATAAAAGAGAAAAAAAAAAAAAAAAAAAAAAAAAAAAAAAAAAAAACTCTCAAAATTAAAAAAATTTAAGGAGGCTGTGGCATGTGGGTTCCTCAACCAGAATAACAATGTAATTACAAGAATATAAAAATGTGCAATCTTACAAAGATTCAAAGAGAAACAAAAAAGGAAAAAATAATATAAAATTTATTAATTGGCCATGTGAGACTTGATTCAACCAGTTTTTCACAATCAATAAGATCAAAGGTATCAAAACTTAAAATAGAACACAAATCAACATCTCTTAACATACCTGCAATTTCCGGTGATCTCATTGTGTAAAATCTCCATTGTGTGATCTCATTTTCCCATGCCACCCATTTCCAAAAATGATTATATATTAATTATGAACTTTGGCAGGTTCCTTCGGTTCTAGCTGCGGATCTGGCCATTTGAATTTAATGGTATGTTGAGAAGAGTTGTCTCATTGCTTTTAGGGAACCCAGTTTTCAAAGAAAATTCTAGAACGAGTGAATACTACGGCTATGTATGTGCAACACGTGTAGTTTCAATACCATATGAGATAATTATATGTCGGTTACCACGGTAAACTCTAGAACGAGTGAATTTTAATATTATGCAAGCGCAACGTGCAAGGATGTAACCAGGATTAAACATTAGGGTGGGCTAGAATAATTTTTTTTTCCTGATCAATAACAATACAAAAAAATTGTATTAATTAAAAATAAATATATACTTAATCAAGAAGATATAACGAAGCTTACCCAGTAAATGTATATTCTAAATTTTAAAAAAATTAATAAAAATTTTAAGTCAAAACAAATTATAAAATAAACATTGAAATGAAAATACAATTCAAAAGATCAAATTTATATAAATACAATGTTAAAAGAAATCTAATTTATTACTTTCTAAAAAATTCTAATTTATTTGATTATTATATTAATTTAGTTATAATAGAGCATATGTGTCACATAGAGAAATAAATATACTTGTATATTACAATTTACTAACAAATCTAAAAACAAAAGAATAATTAAAATAAATAAATAAATAAATAACTTAACAAATATGCATCTAGATTTCAACCAAAGTGGAAAGAAATTCATTAAACAATATTTTTAGTTTGTAAATTTAAAATTCGAATAACTGCTTATTAGATTACTCTTAAAATTTATAAACTAAAAATAATAGTAATCCTAAAATATCAACACAAAACAGAATATGTAAATTCATAATATAATAATGTTACACATCCCACTTAAAATCTCACATTTTTCATCCCAACACATGTGGTACTTGAAATGTCAAATAATTAGTGGATACATGTGGTAGGTGAGATAAAACATCATTAATATGTATCCACTCATAATTTAATATCTCAAATATCACATGTATTTGGATGAAAAATGTGAAATGTTTAGCATTATTCTTCATAATATTCATAATTAATTCATGATACCAAGCTTCCTTTGAACCTTGGTGGTATGACATAATAAAGCCACCATCATACCACCAAGTCCACATGAAAGGAAAACATAGCTATTTGGAAGATCAATTCATGATGTTAGTAATGACAGAAATAAAGACGTTCTAATATAATAATCCAAAGTAATAAAGACTTTTACACCATTTAATCTTTCAGGAATACAGATCAATATAGGGGTTACCTTTTAACCACTGAAAAACCCCTCACATAATATTTGTATTAACACATTTACATTAACAAGAAAATTTTGCAAAATTTATAAAGATGAATTACAGCATTTTATGTACCTTTATCAGCATTCTGTTAAAAGTTAAAACAGACATCCCCCCTCTTAAATGGATGACATGTGTCATAGATGAGTAAATTTTTAGACAATTTTACCCCTCCATAGACACATATCATGTGTATGGGAGGAGGGTAATGCTTACCCCTTTGAAAGGGGGGTGAACAAAAATACACTCTTGAAAAAAAGACTTCAACAGTGTTTTATAAATAACTATGCAATCCACTCAATCCATTCCTACACGTTTTAGAGGCCCGCCGCCTCGACTTCAATAAAATCATCGTGACTAGGCAGCAAACCGCCTAGTTAGAGACTAGTCAGCCACTAGTCGCCCTAGTCAGGCAAAGTCGGTGACTAGTCGCCGTTGACCGACTTGGTTGATTTTTTAAAAATTGGTCGATGAAACAACCTTCAATTTTAAGTTCTCAATAGTCAATATTGAATTTTGTGGAATTTGATTTTCTATCTGAGGTTCAATATATGAATGAGTATGAACATTTACTCATTACAACAACAAAAATATATTAAAAAAATAAAAATAAAAAATAAAAAATAAATAAATAAAAACCTAAAAACTAAAACACAAATTCTGGCCTAACGCAGACCTACTTTCGACCGGGCGCCTAGTCCCTGACTAACGCCTAGCGACTTTTGCAGCACTGATATATACATATAACCACTACCGGGACCGGCGAGAGACAAGCACAGCCCGGAATACTACTCCCACTATCAGGGAGAGGATACAGATGGAATAAAGCTACTCTCACAACTGGAGTGAGGAATGCTCCTAGAACCGAGAAAGGGCTACCCACATTTGGGATTTAAAGGCCAAGGTGGGACAAAGAATATATATATAATATATGCACACACACCATGGCGTTGAACCGTGGTGGTGGAGGCTTCCAAATAGCGTCCAGCCACATTGGCAATAGCCAATAGGCCATGTGTTCAAGTATGAGTTATTGGTTAAAAACCTTTATCTATTATGAGCTATCGGTGAAAAACCACGGTCTATTTCGTTTTTGGCCAAAATACATGTAGTTTCAATTAATACACAAAATGCACCCGGATGTTATTGGTCTGTTAACAATTTTGAATTTTTTGTTGAACCATTAAGGGTATAATGATAAATGCGGTACATTTAACAATATTATTAAATGAAATAAAAATTTATTTAATATAGAAAACTAATATTAAAAAAAAAAAAAATCACTCTCATACCTTCCCCCATCTCATCTGTCTCTCATCTCGTTTCTCCCTTTAATCGTCGTGTAATAGTTATGGAAGAGTGTTTATATTTAAATTTTAGGGTAAAAAGTTATTTAGTTAGAAATGTTAACAAAAGTTAATAGAATGTGAATATTGGAAAATAAATAAATAAATAAAACTAGATAATGGTTTTTAACCGATAAATCAAACTAGAATATGGTTTTTAATAAAGTAATGCTAGCTAAACATCACAAGTCACAACTACTAACACAATTTTTCAATCACAATTCATATGGTAGCTGATGTATCAATTGTTAATGTGTATTCACTCACTAATTGACACATCAACTGCCACATGAGTTGTGACAGTGAGTGTAATGTCTAGCATTACATAATATCCCTAATATTAATGTTCAACTATCATTTTGTATTTGAAGGGTCCTGTTTATCCTCTAAATAAATACTTTTTTTTTTTTTCATTTTTTCTTTTACTTTATGTACTCCTTTTCAATTCCTTCCTTAAATTTTTTGTTTTTCAGTAACAAAACAATTATTTCAAGATATTGTCTAGACTCAATTTATGGTTTAAAGTTTTTTTATTTTTTTATTTTTATTTTTTATTTTTTATTTTATTTTATTTTTTTTATTAAAAAGAAATTTTCTGGTTTAAAGTTAAAACTCAATTTGTGTTTTATCAAGTTTGATTATTACGTTTATTGTTTTATTTTACAACTAAATACCTTTTCTTTTGTTTGCTTGTTAACTTTGATTGAAGGAACCTAGTCCACAGTCCACACTTACTTTTTTTTTTTTTTTTTTTTGTCTGACATTGCTCCAGTTGATAGGGTTTGTACGAAAAAATCAAAGCTCAGTGGGAGTCAAGACTATCAAACCCTCTAGCATCTCTGATTCTCTTCACATATTGCATGATGTCATTGTCAGGGTACCCAGTAGCCCACTACAATTATTCCTAAATTTTTTGGGAAATTATTATCTCCCCCTGTAGTTTGACGTATTCTACAGTCTCCCCCCTCTAGTTTCAAAATTCTCCAGTTTCCCTCCTCCCATGCCTATTTTTATATGATGAGATTGGTTGTATTTAGGGGTGGGCATGGGTTGGTTTGGGTTGGGTTTGACTATACCCAAACCAAACTATTATAAAATTGGTTTAATGTTTTACAACCCAAACCAAACCATTTATAAGATAAAACCAAACCAATCCAAACCAATAAAAATCGGTTTGGTTCGGTTTGGTTTAACGGTTTAAGTAAATAATTACATTATTTTTTATTTGAATAAATTTAATAATATCAAATTATCAATATAAGTAGTTATACCAATTATCAATAAGATAAATAATAATACTAATTTATAATACTAAATTTAACTCAAGTGCAGAACGATAATCGTTTAAAAAAAAAAAAAAAAAAAAACCTCAAGTGTAAAACGCCCAAAACTTATAAAATAAAACTAAATCGTTTAAGCTTATAAATTAATAATATCTATCACCGTCGTTGCAACCACTTTGAAGTTTCGAAGTTTACTTCTTGTTGCACTAGGTTAACTTTAGGGTCTGTCCTGTATCGTTTTACAGGCCCGTTTTCGTTTTTGTTTTCTAAATCCGATTTTGAATACGCGTTCGTTATCGTTTTTCATTTTATTTTTCATTTTATTTTCCAAAACAAAAACAAAAACAACAACAGTGTTAAAAGTGAAAAATTTCCAAAACAACATTTTGATGTTTTCATTTTGTTTTTCATTTTGTTTTTCACTTAAAATAAAAAACTCAATTTTTTTTTTCTTCCTTTCACTGATGTATCAGTTCATCTCCTTCCTCTCCTTCTCTCTTCTTCTTCTTCTTCTTCTTCTTCCTTCTTCTCCTTATTCCTCTTCTTCTTCCTTCTTCTTCTTCCCGTCCGCTGTCAGACCGACGCCGTCCAGATCTTCTTCCAGTCCGTCAGATCTCCTTCTTCTCCTTCTTCTTCTTCCTTCTTCTCCTTCTTCTCCTTCTTCTTCCTTCTTCTTCTTCCCATCCGTCAGTCAGACCGACGCCGTCAGACCGACGCCTTCCAGATCTTCTTCTTCTCCTTCTTCTTCTTCTTCTTCTTCTTCTCCTTCTTCTTCCTTCTTCTCCTTCTTCTCCTTATTGCATGATGTCATTGTCTTAAGTAAGGAGTTATTGTTGCATGAGAGGAATTCCTTTCCTTCTATCAGTGGTAAGAGTGAGCATGCACAATTGAATCCCACCTTAATCGTGGAGAATCTGCGGAGTAAAAGAGCTTTTCTTGAGAAATCAGGAGCTCAATGCATAGTAATGCCTTGTCATATCTCTCATACTTGGTATGATGAGGTTTCTAAGGGATGTTCTGTTCCTTTCTTGCACGTGGGTGAGTATGTTGCCAATGAGCTCAAGGAAGCAAAGCTGAAGCCCCTTGAAGCTGGGAGTCCTTTGCGGATTGGGGTTCTTGCCACGAATGCAACTTTAACCGCAGGGTTTTACCAGGAGAAATTGCAGCATGAGGTAATTTCATTCTGCGATTCATAAGAGTTTGTTTCAGATTGTCTTGCCACAAAAAATTCTGGTTATGGTGTGATCTAGAATATGTTGACTGATAATTCTGTTTCATGCTAAGAGATTGTATATGACTTGAAAACAAATATTACATAGAAGAAGTATTTCATTCAACTAGAACCAAGAAAGGAAAAAAGAATTTGGCTATAGACAACATGATGCCATGTCTTATTGGTATTCTTTGAATAGAACTTTGAGTTAGCATTAATTATCATCTTTTTATAAAAATTTGTAGAGCATAAAAGAGAGGAAGATATTCAAGTGTATAGAACCATGAGACCATCTAAGCTCAGCTGGCATTTTGCCTTAAATACTCTCATCAGATGGCATTTTGAAAGAATGCATTGGAATGAAATAGGGATCGAAAAAATTGAGTTGGCAAAGACCAAAATAAATGACAAGTAAAGAATTAAAGATAGTAAAGAAAATGAAGGAAAAACTTGAAGTCTCTAAAAGTTCACACCTCATAAGTTTTTCAGTTTTTTCGTTATTCTCACTAGAGTTTTAAAAGATTTATACCTTCCAAAACAAGGCTTATACCCTTGTATGCTCTGGCCTATTAGGCATTCGAGTAATGTAGATTGTAGACTAATATAACCTTCTTTCTGCCGTATTTGAATTTAGTTTAAATTTTCTAGCAATGATAGATAGCCTGACTGTGCAGTCATTTCTTTCTCTTTTATATTTATATTTTGTATAGAATTGTAATTATTCTCTCGTATAACACAAGAGTAAAAAATCATAAGGTTTACATGTCATGCCTTTGAGGCTTACGTTGATCTTGCTAGTTGGTAAAAACATCTCATCCCATGTTACAATCCATTATTCCAAGCTCTTTTCATCCTATTTTTGTTATTGGTTTGTTTGATTACCGTGTATAAATAAAAACCCATGCATATTTTTTGAATCATTTAGAAGGTTGGGTGTAAAAATCAACTGTTACAATTTACTTCACAGTCGGATAAGCTCAATATATTATGTAATTCCCTAAAACATAGTTACGATATCAAATCAGCAAATGAGTAGTTTGATAGGAAGCAAATCAGTAGGAGTTCATTTGCACTTTATTGAATTTTTTATGCAGTTGATAACTTGCATGTTTGATCTAATGCGGTAGACAATTCCAAATACAATATTGAACTGGTGATTTAAGTTGGAGGCTTTTGGATGAAAATAACTAAGATATAATTTTTATAAGATCACTTGTAAAAATTATGTCTTTAGTTTCAAAATATATAAAAACTCACAACTAGGCTGAAGAGCGAGCCTTGTGAATTTCCTATACCTAGAGCAGTATTCATACTTTCCTAACTGTTGTCATGCATTCTGGTGTTGGATGCAGCTTGTACTTGCTATATTCTGAGAAAAAATTATTAAGATATCAATTAAATGAAGTTCTAATTGCAGGGATTAAAGTATATATCATCATGATTATTTATGGCCACGTCTTGTTGTTTACTAGCCACTGCTTGCACATTCTTTAGCAAACGTTATGAGCATATGAAGTCTGCAGCTCCAAATTTGATTCTTTTAAATTGACTTCTTCATTTCTTTTATCCAGTTTTAATCATTTTCTTATTCGGCTTTCTGCAATATCTTTTAAAGAAACTTATTCCTTATAACAATTTGTGTCATCACCTTTTTTATCAGGGTTTTGAGGTTGTGCTACCAGATAAAGCAACCATGGAGCATACGCTGATCCCTGCAATGGATGCTTTAAACAGAAAAGACATGGAAGGTGCACAAAATTTGTTGAGAATAGCACTTCAGGTCCTATTGGTAAGGGCTGTGAGCACTGTCATCCTGGCCTCTGATGATATGCGGAATCTTTTTCCTCGGGATGATCCTCTTCTTAGGAAATGCATTGATCCAATGGATTTATTGGCCAGGTCAACTATCAAGTGGGCACTATCTGCTGATAAAGGTACATAGAATGCTGTCATTCATCTTTATAAGTTTTGTAAAATTTTCTTGTTAATGTAAATGTGTTATACAAATATTATGTGAGGGGTTTCTTCAGTGGTTAAAGGGTAAACCCTATATTGATCTGTGTTCCTTAAAGATTAAATGGTGTAAAAGTCTTTATTACTTTGGATTATATTAGAATGTCTTTATTTCTGTCATTATATTTTCTTTATGCTGCAAATGTTACAAGTTCAAAACTAATCAAGTTAACCTCAAGGGGTTGGCCTAGCAGTAAGGGCGAGCATGTGATGTTTGGTTAGGCACACGGTCATAGGTTCGATTCGCCCTAGTGTCAAATTCTTAGGGCCAGGCAGTAAAGGAGGTAATTCTTTTGTAAGTTCGCTAGGCCCGGTGTTGAAGCTGCCCTAGACTGGCCCAATGAGATTAGTCAAGGTACGCGAAAGCTGGCTCAGACACCCTTGTAAAACCAAAAAACTAATCTTGTTTTAAGTTGAGATTTTTCAATGATGATCTTGAAGCGTATAATAATACTCTTTGAAGCCAATTTTGTACTTGGTCTGATTACTTCATTTGTGTTGCATCTTTACCATTTCTATTTGTCTTCTCAGCATCTTCAGTTTTTGCCATAGAATTCTTAGAATCATACATTTTTTTCTTCTAGATTATGTGCCTGTATTTTGCTGTCCTAGCTACTCTGCCCCAGCAGGCAGAAATCTTTAGATCGAGAGTTTTTTCTATTAGCAATAATCTCTATAAAATTAATAATGTTGGGACTATATAAAATCTATTAATTAATCAATAAATTAATATTTATTGAATATGTATATTCACAACATCACCGAAAATCTTTCGATACAAACAACTTTGTAGCAATACGAGAATTTAACATTTTAAGTGCATTACGAAAAATCGGAGAATAGATGCAACTAGACTTGAGTACAAATTACACCAAAAAAAAAAAAAAAAAAAACGAAAAAAAAAAACAGAGGATTTTCTTATCAGATTACAAAACAGAAACAGAAAGGTAAAAAAAAAAAAAAAAACATTTTGAAACTAATTAAGAGGGTGACAATACAATGAGATGGAAAAAAGACATTCTAATCAAAGCTTTGACACAGAAAAGTAACAAATATTAAGTGGTTGGAATTGGATCCCTTTTGAGCTCTTCCGACAAGTGTGGATCTACCCCAAAAACAATTTTGCGTTCCTTCACATTGTTGAAATCAAGGGGAAGCTTCTCAAGGCTTGGGCACCTAAGTACCATCATTTCCTTCAGATGGGGAAATGGCAATGGTTTCCAATAGATGCTCTTCAAACGTCTTAGATTGTGTAATATCAAACATTTGAGTTTAGCAAGTGGATTCAGGCTCTCTATCTCGTCCTTAACTTGACCACATTTTTCAACACTGATTACTTCTCCCATATCACCACAATTCATTATGCAATATTCTTAAGGTTTGGAGCAAACACAAGCCATGTTGCATCCCTCAATCTTATGCATTCATATAATATCACTTTGCCAAGGCTGTGGAAACAATGAGATTCTCGTATTCTTTGCATTTCCCCTGGACAATAATCAATCTTCAACTCTTCCAACCCAGAACTAAGAATGGTTAGTTCATCAACATGTTTCATACCTGTTAAAGATAATACAGCCAACGATTCCTCTAACCCCTCAAGTTGTAGAAATTGAGTACAACTATGTAACTTTTGGGATTTCAAAAACTTTCCGATAGCACAAGAACCTTTTAAATGGATGCTCAATGCCTTTAAATATTTCAAACAAAGTAATTCCTCTACCAAAAATTCACCACCACCGAATAGAACACTGTCTTCCGATGAAAACTGAACGAAATTCAACAATCTAAATACATGTAACTTTGCAAAACTCGATATCAATCTCCGTGGAACCCAATGGAGAGAAAACATATTTTCCAAGTTCAAACATCTAAGATTTGCCAATGCCTTTAACTCCTCCGGTAACTCTTTTATCTTGGTACCTGATAGATCAAGATGTTGTAAAGAAACCAATCTTGAAATTCCCAATGGAAATTCAATCAATCCATTAGATGACAAGTTTAACACCTTGAAAGAAGGCATAAACCGAAAGAAGTCATTATTGATCAACTGTAAACTATTTTTGTTAAGAAACAAAGTTGAAAGATTAGGGCATGAAGGGATCTCAGATAAATTCTCAATTCGATTTCCCATCAATGACATCCTCTTCACCCCCTCCCATTTTTCAGTCTCTGGTGCTTCAGTTAATCCGACACTTGTTTGAACCAAAAACTTTCCTTTCTCCTTTTCAATTTCACATGCTATCCATAAAGCCATGTCTCGAATCACATCATGCATTTTTAAACGATCATCATCTTCCTCTTCCAACGAACATGCACGAAGAAGATCACCAATTATGGAGTATCCAGTTTCATATTCATCAAAAAACCCTTCACCAATCCAATAATCTATCAAGTCTCTTTTTTTAATTTTATAGTCTTCTGGAAATAAACTACAGTACAAGAGACAAGATCTAAGTGTATCACTAGCCAAACTATCGTAGCTGAATTTTAGAAGGGAATAAACCTCTTTGTCCATACCTGAAAATTTGAAGGCGGATTTCTTTAAGATTTGAATGGCATGGTTCCACTCTTCAACAGTCTTCTTACAAGCCATGGCTCTGCCAATTGTAATGAGCGCAAGTGGTAAGCCACTGCATTCTTTGGCTACAAGTTGGGCTACTTCAAGAATATCAGGATCATTGTCGAGAGTTTCTCTTCCGACCTTCATTCGAAATAATTTCCAAGCTTCTTCATGTGCTAGACACTCCACTCTAAACTGTTTGTGAGCTTCCATGTGACCGCAGACTTCATTAAAACGAGTTGTAAACACTATCTTGGATGAAATTTTGGGACTTGGAAGTGGAACACCCACTTTGATTAAGTCAACTCTCTCCCATATATCATCCAGCAGTAATACAAATCTTTTTTGGCTCAAGACCTTGAAGATATCCAAAGCTTTTTCTTCGAGTCTTTTATTCTTCCATGAATCGTCCCACAAACCTATCTTTTTGCCGATAGTTTCTTGAATCATCTCAAGCTTCTTGTCTTTGGACACCACTACCCAAATCACAACATCAAAACCATTCGTAGTATGAAGGAAATTGTTGTTGATTTGGGTTAATAAGGTAGTTTTTCCGACTCCCCCCATGCCATATAGCCCAATAATTCCCACTTGTTCGTCTTCAAGACAAGTCCAAACTTTTTCAAATGTTGATTGCAGGCCGACTATTGTTGGATGAATAGGCATTTCATCTACTGGATCTTCCGGCATCTTCTCAGCCACTTTTTTGAAGTCTGCTTCACTCTTTAAACAGGTCACAACTTGCAGCATCTTATAAACTCTTTTACCAAACTTATAGCTTGACTTGCAGTTGGTGGAACAGTAGCCTCCAAGACATAATTTCTGAGTTTGTTCATCTTTGAGCTGCTGCAATTCAGCAACTTGGTTCTCTGCAGCTTGCACCCTTGAAAGCCAGCCTTGAACTTGATCCGTCCGTTTCATTTTGAGTGGTTGTTCGTCGACGATAACCCTCCTCATCACATCGTTCCTTGTATGGATTAGTTTTTGTAATTCAGATTGCAAGCGAACAAGATTATCCTCTAGCTTGCTTATATAGGATGCATTACTTACAAAGCATTGGATGCAACTAGAGAAAATAGCATTACATGAGATTGAGACTGACCAGAAGTTACCCATTATCTTGTCTAAGATTTTAATCAGGAGATGAAGAAGAAAGGACAAAGTGTAGCAGATAGGAGAGTGATGAATTATTGTAGGAAATTGGAATGCAAAAGTTGAAAAAGACAGAGGGCCATAGCCGATGGGTACATCAAAGTCAAAGTGAAATTATGTAGAAGGAATAACTAAAAAGTCAAAGTGAAATTATGTAGTTTCAGACTTTGAGAAGATGGAGAAAAATATGTGGCAATTTGTTGCCCACGTAGCAGCAAGCATTTAACTGGGAGTAGTCTCACCACTTACATGCCAGAAGGAGCATCTCACCCTACAGGGCATCTCACCAATTAAATGCTAGAAGGAAAATTATGTGGCAATTTGTAAACTATTGTGGACTGATTTTATGACAATAGTGAGATGGAGCCTTTGTTTCAGATGGAGAGACCGAGGCTTGAACACATCGGGGTTCCATTGATTGGGGCTTGAACACATCTGGGCTTGAAGAGATTTGGATTCCAGATCTCTTCAAGATTTTTTTATTTATTTGGTCAGATACAGACAATCTGAAAGACATTTCATCAACTGTGATTGGGTAGTCAAGCACCATGTGAACCCCTTTCAAGCCTATTCAGTGCAAAGCATACAACCGAATGAGAGTAATCCCACTTCATACACAAAAAACACAGAAAAAATAAGACAAGATTCAACAGTACTGCCAGATACTACTTTATGTTAATTAGGCTGATCAAAAGACTCAGAACAACTCAAAACCCTGTAATAATTGATCCAGAGACGAAAAGACTCTGCATTTATGACTCAAAAAAAACACAAAACCATGACAGTTAAAGATTCACTATAGGCATGCTGATCAATACGAGCCTCGTGTTAACAACTAAGCATTGATTTCAGGAACTGAATAGAGTCCGAGCATAGAGGTTATACGGATTACGAATGAAAAATATTCTGGACCTATAATCCTCTGAAGACATACATGATTTTGTAATCTTCAGAAACCACACAGCCACTATACATTAAAGCATCTATAAGACTGTTTTCTTCATCAGACAAGAAGAGTTACCTTTCTTCAGAGTTCACGAGCTGTGGAACAGCCAACTAAATTGAGGAAGAATTTCTTGGCTAATGGAAGACATCTTGTTGCTCCAGGCCGAGAAAATCATTATTTGCAGTTCCATCTGGATTCAATTGACCTGGTATTGAAATATTGCTGATTAAATCAAAGAACTTGTATAGCCGATTTGCTTTGATTGCTGAGAGAACTTGTCGCCATAGAAGAGAGCTTGTACAGCTAGTTCAAGCTTCAAAGGCGTAAGAATCTTTGATTCATGAGCAGAGTTATTATATATTCTACTTCAATCAAAGTTCCAAAATTTCACAAATAAATTTCCCAAATTGTATATAAAGTATAAATATCCTCTAATCTGAAATTTATATATGATATATCAATATAAATCCCTCATATAATGATAAATAAATTCTAAAATTTAGAACAATAGCAATTACCCACACAAGCAAAATTTCGACCATCAATTTATCTATAAAATTAAATGCTAAACTTGTTATATTGATTGTAAGAACTCCAAGATTTCAATGGGACTTATAAAATTGCATGTTAATTTCTGAAATTGAACATTATATTTATTATATTGATAACAGGAAAAGCTAAATTATGAGTATCAATTTAAATCTAAAAAATTATGATAAGAACTCACACCTTCATTAAAATTTTCTGTTCTTTTTTCTATTCAATAAGAGTAATTGGATCAACTTCGTTCTTGACTCGACCATAACTGTAATTAACCAAAACTAAACATACATAGAAATGAAAGTACAATTTTATTGTCAATTAGATCATCCTGTAAGCTCCTCCATCAAGCCCTGTTGGTCAACGAATGAGATGGTTAGTTAAGGTGAATACTATAAGTTTCAGAAGTCTCAATTTACAAGACAATCAAACAAAATCAAAGGGCAACCAACCCGCGAGATGTACAGCTCTGCATCAGTTCGTTTGAGAAAATGCATTGAGTGGCGAGCAAAATTGGCTGCCTTGTCACTTACTACTATTCCTTCACCAACATCATCAAGTACTCTCACCTTGATGTAGGGGTCTTTTGGTGGCACCATATCCTGCCAAAAACAATAACTATCAGTCTGAAAATCTAGGCATCAAGTTCAATAATCGAATAAACTAATGCTCCTTAAAAGGCCATATATGTTTTTCTTCAATTTTCGTGAATTTTTCTTCAAAACCTTTTCCAATATATTTATCTGTTTTATCAGGTGAATCTCAAGAAACAAAGTCATTCAAGAAGCCACCAGTTGTAAATCAAACATTAAAGACCAGAATAAGAAACAAAAGAAGCAAAAAAAGAGGTCGTTGGAGTATGATGAGTAAACAATTCCTCCAGTAAATTGAGTACAAAGATACATCATTGAATGCCAAGGAAACTGACTCCATCTTGCAATGTGTGAAACAGCCAGGTTCTAAGTGGTTCTTATCTATCTTCATATTAGTTCTTCGGTCTGGATGTTGGCTTTTCAAGAAAAAAGCCAATGGTTTCTGAATCTATAATGAGTGAAGCTCCAAGGATTGAGAGAAAAATAAAAAGACTATTGTTGAAATTAGCTGTCAATTAGCTAATAGATTGATTCTATTTCCTTTCTCTACTCTAGGTCTAGTATTGTATATACTTGTACTATTGATTGAATAAAATATAACACAATTTTCCCCTTCTCATCTCTTTATCTTCTATGGTTTTTATGCTTCCTCGGGTGTTGTTATTCTTGTTGTGTATGTTGATGATATAATTGTATTGGGAAGTGATTTGTGAGGTGTGGAGGAAGTAAAGAGTCAGTCAAACAGAGGATTGAGAAAAGAAAAAAAAAAGGCAATGACTATAATGTCTCGAGGATAGTATGTAATTAGTTGGACTGTAGTAAATTGATTATCACATCAGAATGTATAAATAGCTACTCTTGCTAGCATAGCATCTGCCATACTTGTTTCATGCATTGCTACTGTCCTCATAACTACAAAAATTGCTTGCTTGTGGTAAATGAGACAAAAAAAAAAGAAGAGAAAAAAGAAATGCTCACTCTGTTCATGATGAACTTAAAATGTATCTTGATCAAATTATTAAATGGCATCTGTTCCTGTCTTTTGGATTCTAGTGATTTGGGATACCTATCAGAGGCCTGTTAAACAACTACTAGATGTAGAATTTTTATTTTAATAAATACACTATGAATCTTTTATATCTAATGTGAAATCTTCAGTCAGACAACCAAGATCAGTCATATAAGGCTAATAGACTCTCAAGTGTTAGCTGATATGTTCCAATCCAATTTTCAGCCAGTTATGCTAACATTTATGGATTTGTACTAAAGACATAAAAATTTTGCTATAACCAAAAAAAAAGGGTACGGACAGAGGTTTTACTAAGCTTCACAAAAAATAAAGAACCAGGTACAGTTTATATGAAAACAATAACAGTAGCAAGATCTGGGCAGCAAACTAAATGGGGAAACAACCTTCCGTGAATAAGAAACCATTTTCTTTATTTCACAAAAAATGTGTAACATTCTTTTTATTGTGGGTCATTAATAACAACAACTCAGGTTTTCAGAACAAGACCATAATAATCAAGATCCACCTGTTAATTATCAGAAAATTTGATCCATACTAGAGAGAGAGAGAGAGAGAGTGAGAGACTTACCACATTGAGATCGAGATCTACTTTTGACATGTATGATTCCAGAGCCGAAGAATGTTTCTTAAAGTACTCTTTCTCAGGGTGACTGAGCTTTTCTTGAATCTCTTCTGGAAGTTCAAAGAGCCTAAGCCCCACTGTCCATGCCAAATTCTGTATCATTTCTGCTCGGTTATACCTGCATAGTCATAAAGTTGCTGGTCATAACAATAAACCTCACATCAAACATATGAAATAGGTAAGCATAAGCTTGCTCAAGAATAGCAACATTGCATATCATATATACTTACACATAAGCCATTAGGCAGCGTTTGTTGCGAATTAAGGAAAGGTGGTTGATGAGTGCTCCATAGTGGTCTGCATTTCTTGTTGTTTGGAAATCCAACCCTTCTTCCTGCATTTTCCTAAAGTAAAATCACAATGAATCAAATAAGACAAAAGTGACATATTTCATTGTTGAGTAAAAAAAGAAAAAAAAAAACGAGAATAACCTTATCAAGGACTGAAGCACAAGGAAATTTTCACTACATTCTTTAGCTACCTCATTTAGCAGCTCTTCCTGTACGATCACACAACAAATGTCAAGTTAACAATATTAAAGACGGATTAGACACTAAACACCAACGATAAAATGGAACTGAATAAATTTATAAGAGCAGAGTATAAGACAAGCTGGAGGACCTGAAGGATAAAAAACAAAAAGATAGAGATGCTGCTATTATATGTTGATCCATATGTACACAAACTCAATCATAAGGAAAACAAGATAAATGTACAAGAAAATGTTAAATGCCAACCCTCCAACTAATGTCACCTTAAACGTTCACTTTCTCATAAGTGAACAAGTTCATAACAGATACATTATATTAAGTCTGTCAACGTTGAATGCTACCCGGAACTTGAAACTTAAAATTGGCCAAATTTTGTAGTATAAAATGATTGATCGGCTATCAGCACAGACTGTACCATCAATTATAATAAGAAAGTTAAAAAACTTGCTGCCTAAAACAAGCATAATTCATATAATGAACTATAATTCAATGTAGATTGCACTTAAAAGTATCATTTACAAGTCCAGTTTTAATCACATGATATAAATAAATAATCAGCACCAAGAGTTTGTACATATCCAGTAATCCTTCGCCAAGATTAATGTTCCACTTGATAAGAAAAAATTAAATGCTAAAACACGATACATATATAACACTTGACAAAATAATAATTATTATTATTATAAAACTCAGAAATCGATTACAAAACAATGCGATTAAATGACTTACATTGAAATGATTGAGCTGGCCTTTTTCACCGGAGTTGAACTCTTTGATGAGACGACATGCGCGTCTCCCGTGCATATTCTCTTTCGAAAAACAAAATCCTGCGCTCATTCAAACATTTCATCGAACACGTTATATCCACCCATCAAATCTTTGCATACAAACACAAACACACACAAATTCAAACATGAACAACTAATAGATTTAGAGAATCACCTGATAGGATTGCTTGGACGGAGAGAAATTGCGAGAAAGTGAAGGAAAAGTGGAAGAATGCACTGTTATGTGATGTGGATAGAAATTGTGAATAATCTCTCGGTTTTGGCGGGCAAGGTTTTCAAGGGTTTTTTAATTTGGCGCCCAAATGTTTGGGTCAAGATCGGTGGTTTGAACTACATACACCAATCATGAAACGCTGCGTTTTAAGGTCAAATTTGGGAAATGGGAATCCTATTTATTGTTAACTTTTTATTATTATTATCATTTAAAAAAGGAAAGACTTCATTAAAACCCAACATGTGAAGAGCACTCTCTCGATTCTGTGGGCGCAACCTATCTCCAGTTGTAAGAATTGTAGCCTATTTGTATCCTCTCCCTGATAGTGGGAGTAGTATTCCGGGTCGTGCGGAGTCGAATCTTGTCAGGTCCCGTCTACAATTGTAATTATAATTCAAAAAAAAAAAAGTTATCAATGAGGTGATGATATTTGTCACACTTACTATCACGCCTTTTTTTTTTCTTTTTTCTTTTTTTTAAGTATTACATAAATTCGAGTTTTTTCTTATGAGGGAAGAATTCGAATACGTAATTTGGAATCAAATCAAATGTATTGAGGACCGTATACATAAATGTAACAATTTTAGAAAATTCTACTTTTATAAATTTGATTCCAAATTCTTAAATATGTTGAAGACGAGGTAACTATTCCATGATCTTCTACTCTAGTAGCAAAACATTTTGTATATATGATTACTTTTTAAGAATATTTGTAAAGAAAAATCAAAAACCCTTCAGATTTAATTTATTTATGTATGAATCAATAATTATATGGGTGCTTGGGTGGATTATATATTTATTAAGAAAACAATAAACTTCACTACTATCACATCATGTGTGTACAACAAATCATATTATAAGTTTAAAACATATATAATTCATTTTCCTACACACCGCATTGATGATTTTCTTCAAGAAGACGAAAACATTAACTAATAAGAAATTATAGGAGACATTTTTTCTTTATATAAAGTTCGACATCGGCCGGATCAAAGGTACATTAGAATCTGTTTAAATCAGTCTCGACGGGCACGTATCAGAAAGCAACTTCCACATTGTGTTTTTATAAATAAAAGTAGGACTCGAACCCTCATAACATATATGAAAGTGCATAATCGCATGAGCCATGAGAAGATGAGATATTCATACGCATAGCAAGAGAGAGGGTTGTAGTCAATTATATATATATATATATATCAATGTTGCAAAAGTCCCCAACTAAGGATATCTAGGCGCCGCCAAGTCCTTGGTTAGCGGCCCGCTACCCCGACTTAGATGAAATTGTCGTGACTAGGCAGCAAACTGCTTAGTCAGAGACTAGTCGGGCAAAGTCGGTGACTAGTCACCGTTGACCGACTAGGTTGACTTTTAAAAAAAAATGAAAAATAAATAAAATTGGTCGATGAAATAACCTTCAATTTGAAGTTCTCAGTAGTCAGTATTGAATTATTTGGAATTTGATTTTCAATTTGAGGTTCAATATATGAATGAGTATGAACATTTACTCATTACAAGAACAAAATATATTTTTTTTAAAAACTAAAAACTAAAACACAAATTCTGCCCTGCCACCGACCTACCTCTAGCCAGCCGCCGAGTCCCCGACTAGCCGGGCTAGGTGCTAGGCAGGAGGTCATTGTCCGACTAACGCCTAGTGACTTTTGCAGCACTAAGGGTTCAAAAATTAAATAGCACTTTTTGGGGGAGGGCTTGTGCAAATAGCACCACATTAATAAGTCATGTTTTAATAGCACCAAAATAGGTGATGAGACCAAAATACCCCCACTTACTCTTTTCCTTTGCTTTTTTTTTTCTCGAAAATTCGAGACTTATTGTGACATTTTCGAGACTTATTGATGCGTTTCGAGACTTAATCCCAGTTTGTTGCTTTTTTTTTTCTCAAAAATTCGAGACTTATTGTGACATTTTCGAGACTTATTGATACGTTTCGAGACTTAATCCCAGTTTGTTCGAGACTTATTCTGTTCGACCTCCATCAATGGTGACAGTGCCGACGACGACGCCGGTTGACTCCGGAGATAGTCGGATCTGGAAGATTGGACGACGTCAAGTTCATCGGTGCCATCGGTGCCATCGGTTTAGTCAGATTCGCGACGGATCGTCGCAGATCTGACGATGAAGGTTCTAAAACTATTCGGGTTTGGCTTCGTTTCTCTCTCCATACAGCTCAAAATTGAAAATGGATACTTCCGTTACAATCGGTGGCGCACAACGGACATTTTGCCGGTGGTTTTGTCCATCAACTCGCCGGTCGACGGTGACACCTCCATTGAAGCTCCATCAATGGAGGTTTGGGGAAAAAGAAGAAGAAAGAAGATGAAGGACAGAAAAGAGAAAAGAAAAGAAGCTGAAGGGTATTTTTGTCCAAATTCCATTTTTGGTGCTATTAAAACATGAGTTATTAAAGTGGTTGTAGTTACACAAATCCATTTTGAAAAAGTGCTATATACCCCTATTTCCTCCTAATATATATATATATATAGGATTATGTTAAATCAATTTAAAATTTTGACTTTAACATCTTAATCATCAATGTGCTATTAATTTAAGAGTTGTGAATGCAATCAAATTTCAACCATTGAATTAAGAGTATATGAATAGTTGAGATGTTGAAGTCAAAATTTTAAATCACAAATTTAAGTTGATTTAGAGCATCTCCAACAATGCTTTCTAAATTTTAGCTATTTTGGCTAAAAAAAACTAACTTTTCATATGATCACTCCAACCATCCTCTTTATTATAACTAGTCATTAAATTTTTAATAATTTTTGAAATATAAATAAATTTATTTTGTTTCAAAATTGACATCATATTTTCAATAAGAAAATTAGTTTAAAAATAGTGAAATAATAGGGGAGAGAAAATAGCTAGTAAGGAATTTTCCTTACATTTTGAAGAGTGCCTTAGTAGTTCTCTAAAATAGGGAACCATAATAGGGAGTGGTTGGATTGCAAAAGAAAAACATCTCCACTAGCTATTTTAGCTAAGGAGTGGCTTTAGGAACCATAAATTTTGTAAAATTTTCTTGTTAATGTAAATGTGTTATACAAATATTATGTGAGGGGTTTTTCGGTGGTTAAAAGGTAGCCCCTATATTGATTTGTATTCCTTGAAGATTAAATGGTGTAAAAATCTATATTACTTTGGATTATATTAGAATGTGTTTATTCCATTCATTATATTTTCTTTATGCTGCAAATGTTACAAGTTCAAAACTAATTGTCTTAACCTCAAGTGGTTGGCCTAATGGTAAGGGCAAGCATGTGATATGTGGTTAGGTGTACGATTCGATTCCCCCTAGTGTCAAATTCTTGGGACTAGAAAGCAAAGGAGGTAATTTCTATATGAGTTCGCTAGGCCCGGCGTGGAAACCGTCCTCGACTGGCCCAAAGGATTAGTCGAGATGCACGAAAGCTAATCTTGTAGAGATTTTTCAATGATGATCTTGAAGCATATAATAATACTCTTTGAAGCCAATCTTGTACTTGGTCCGATTACTTCATTTGTGTTACATCTTTACCATTTCTATTTGTCTTCTCAGCATCTTCAGTTTTTGCCATAGAATTCTCAGAATCATACATATTTTTCTTCTAGATTATGTGCCTGTATTTTGCTGTCCTAGCTACTCTGTCTCAACAGCCATAAATCTTTGGATCGAGAGAGTTTTTTCTGTTAGCAATAATCTCTATAAGATTTATAATGTCGGGAATATATAAAATCTATTAATTAATCGATAAATTAATATTTATTGAATATGTATATTCACAACATCACCGAGAATCTTTCGATACAAACAACTTATACCAGAAAGGAAGGAAGGAAAAAAAAAAAAAAAAAACAGAGGATTTTCATATCAGATTACAAAACAGAAACAGGAAAAAAAAAAAAACATTTTAAAACTAAGAGGGTGACAATACAATCAACTGGAAAAAGACATTCTAATCAAAGCTTTGACACAGAAAAGTAACAAATATTAAGTGGTTGAAATTGGATCCTCCCTTTTGAGCTCTTCCAACAAGTGTGTATCTAACCGAATAACAATTCTACGTTCCTTCTCATTGTTGAAATCAAGTGGAAGCTTCTCCAGACTTGGGCAGCCGATCGCTGTAAATTTCTTCAGATGGAGAAATGGCAGTGGTTTCCAATAGATGCTCTTCAAACATCTTAGATTCTGCAATCGAAAATACTCGAGTTTAGCAAAGGGATTCAGGCTCTCTATCTCTTCCTTAACTTGACCACATTTTTCAACACTGATTACTTCTTCCATAACAAAGCAATGCGATATGGCAACATTCTTGAGGTTTGGAGCAAACACAAGCCATGTTGCATCCCTCAATTTTATGCATTCCTGTATTATCACCTTCTCAAGGCTGTGGAAACAATGAGATTGGCGTATTTGTTGTATTTCTCTTGGACAATAATCTATCTTCAACTCTTCGAATCTCGAACTAGAAATGACTAGTTCATCGACATGTTTCATACATGTTAAAGATAAGATAGCCAACGATTCCTCCAAGCCCTCAAGGTGTAGAAATTGAGTGCAACTATGTAACTTTTGGGATTCCAAAAACTTCCGGAGGGCACGAGAACCTTTTAGTTGGATGCTCAATGCGTTTAAATATTTCAAACAAAGTAATTCCTCTACTAAAAATTCACCACCACCGAATAGAACACTATCTTCCGGTGGAAACCGACCGAAATCCGACAATCTAAATACAAGTAACTTTGAAAAACTCGATATCAATCTCCGTGGAATTATATGGAGAGAAAACATAAAATCCAATTTTAAACATCTAAGATTTGTCAAAGCCTTTAACTCCTCTGGCAACTCTTTTATCTTGGTAGATGACAGGTCAAGATGTTGTAGAGAAACCAATCTTGAAATTTCCATTGGAAGATCAGCAAGATCATAATTATATGACAAGTTTAACGCCTTGAGAAAAGGCGTAAACTGAAAGAAGTCATTATTGATCATCTTTAAACTATTTTCGTTAAGAAACAAAGTTGAAAGATTAAGGCATGAAGGGATCTCAGATAAATTCTCAATTCGATTTCCCATCAATGACATCCTCTTCACCGCTTCCCATTTTTCAGTCTCTGGTGCTTCGGTTAATCCGACACTTGTTTGAACCAAAAACTTTCCTTTCTCTTTTTCAATTTCACATGCTAACCATAAAGCCATGTCCCGAATCACGTCATGCATTTTTAAACATTCAAAGTCTTCCTCCTCTAATAAACATGCACGAAGAAGATCACCAATAATGGAGTAGCCAGCTTCATATTCATCAAAAAACCCCTCACCAATCCAACAATCTATCAAGTCTCTTTTTTTAATTTTATAGTCTTCTGGAAACAAACTACAATATAAGAGACATGATCTAAGTGTGTCACTAGCTAAACTATCATAACTGAATTTTAAAAGGGAATAAACCTCTTTGTCCATACCTGAAAATTTGAAGGCTGATTTCTTTAAGACTTGAATGGCGTGGTTCCACTCTTTAACTGTCTTCTTACAAGCCATGGCTCGACCAATTGTAATGAGCGCAAGTGGTAAGCCACTGCATTCTTTGGCTACAAGTTGGGCTACTTGAAGAATATCAGGATCATTGTCGAGAGTTTCTCTTCCGACCTTCATTCGAAATAATTTCCAAGCTTCTTCGTGTGCTAGACACTCCACTTTAAATTGCTTGTGAGCTTCCATGTGACCGCAGACCTCATTAAAACGAGTTGTAAACACTATCTTAGATGAAATTTTGGGGCTTGGCAGTGGAACACCCACTTTGATTAAGTCAACTCTCTCCCATATATCATCCAGCAGTAATACAAATCTTTTTTGGCTCAAGACCTTGAAGATATCCAAAGCTTTTTCTTCGAGTCTTTTAGTCTTCCACGAATCGTCCCACAAACCAATCTTTTTGCCGATAGTTTCTTGAATCATCTCGAGCTTCTGGTCTTTGGACACCACTACCCAAATCACAACATCAAAGTCATTGGGAGTATCGAGAAACTTGTTGTTGATTTGAGTTAATAAGGTAGTTTTTCCGACTCCCCCCATACCATATAGGCCAATAATTCCTGCTTGTTCATCTCCAAGACAAGTCCAAACTTTGTCAAATGTTGATTGCAGGCCGACTATTGTTGGATGAATTGGGATTTCATCAACCGGATCTTCCGGCATCTTGTCAGCCACATATTTGAAGTCTCCTTCGATCCTTAAAGTGGTCACAACTTGCAGCATCTTGTAAACTCTTTTTCCGAAGTTATAGGTTGACTTGCAGTTATTGGAACAGTAGCCTCCAAGACATAATTTCTGAGTTTGTTCATCTTTGAGCTGCTGCAATTCTTCAACTTGATTCTCTGCAGCTTGCACCCTTGAAAGCCAGCCTTGAACTTGATCTGTCCGTTTCATTTTGAGTGATTGTTCGTCGACGATAACCTTCCTCATCACATCATTCCTTGTATGGATTAATTTTTGTAAATCGGATTGCAAGCGAATAAAATTAACCTCTAATTGGCTCACATATGCTGCTTTGCTTAGAAAGCATTGGATGCAATGAGAGAAAAAAGCATTGCATGAGATCGAGACTGAGCAGAAGTTACCCATTCTCTTTTTCTAAGATTTTGATCAGGAGAGTGATGAATTATTGAAGGAAGTTGGTATGCAAACGGAGAACAAGACAGAGGGCCATTTGGGAAAGTAAGACAGAGGGTCATGGTGGGCCCATGTAGTTGAAAATGTTGAATAACAAGATTACAAGAAAGTCAAAGTGAAATTAGGTAAAGAAAATTACGTGGCAATTTGTTGTCCATGCCATGTAGCTTTTGTAAAAGGCACATGCCAAGTAGATATTGTCTTTATGCACATGTCCTTCACTCTCACGGATTTGTTTTAAATCATGGACTTATTTACAAGTTATAGATCACACTTAGGGATGGCAATTTTACCCGGACCCGCGAGACCCGAACCGAAACCGAACCGTGTGGGTCGGGTCTGGGTCCTCCATTTTGCTACTCGGGTCGGGTCTGGGTCTAATTTATAGGACCCGAGTCGGGTCCGGGTCGGGTCTGGGTCTGGGCAAAAATTTGGACCCGAACCCGTAGACCCGACTGAAATGATATAATATATAAACCCCCCAAATCCCTAAACCTAATTTCTTTTTTCATTCTTGCTTCTTGCTGCCGACTATTTCTTTTTTCATTCTTGCTTCTTGCTGCCATTCTCAAATCTTAAAGCTCACCGTCTCAAATTCTCAATTTCTCACCAGTTCTCTACCTTTGAAGTTCGACTTTCGACTGACAGCTCCACTCTCTGTCACCTCACAACAGAAATCTGCTTGTTCAAAGCTCGCCACTTCAACAATCTCTTCTCAATCTCATTAACAGAAATCTGCTCATTCCAGGTAATGACTCACACACAGCTAAATCTGCTCGTTCTTTGTCGTTCCTCGGTCAAGTATTATTGTTTGTCTCAATGTCATTGTGGTTATCGACTCAAAAGAAGTTAGTGTGATATGCAAACTAATCTTGTTTGGTGGTAGCAAGTTCATTTTTTACTTTGATTATATTATTCTTTTTAGCTCTGAAAGATCTTAAGGAAATAGCAACGGATTTTTAGAATCCAAAAATCCAAAAATAAAGAGTTATTTTTAGGTTCAAAAATTTCCAAAAATTTTTGGTGGTAGACAATTCATCACAAGTTGAATCCAAAAATTTCCTATCATAACTGGTAATTTAGGTTCAAAATTGAAGCATTAGAAAAACTAGTTGGTTTTAAGATGTTAAATAAAGAGTTATTTAGGGGAGGTTTTCTGTGGTCTTCGGCTCCAGAGATTTCAACTCAGTTGTGGATCAACTGGCAAAAAAGGGCTCCAGGCAGTGTAGGAATTCGTTCTTTTGGAATGTCGCCTGATTTTGTTTTGTTTTTGGCTTTGTGCTCGGTTTTCCTCTTCCCTTTTGCTTGTTGTTTTCTGTTGTGCTGGTCCTCTTGTTGCGTTTTTTCCTGGTTGCCCTGTTGGGTGGTTTTTCTTTGTTGTTGTTCTGGTCTTTGTGCAGCGCTGCTCCTTGCTGTTGTTGTCTTTGCCTTGTTTTGTTCGGCTCTGGTTTGGCTTTGTGCCTTTTAATATATCTTTGCCTTTAAAAATAATAAAAAATAAATGTTAGTCCTGACCAAACATTTAAGACCAGGCTCATAATTTCCTTCTTCACTTAATACTTTTGTGTACATTTATATGCTTTTCCAAATCCTCCTGTAAGCTTTCACACTGTCCGCATATCAAGAAAAAGAAAACAATTTAGATCTTGTAGAGTTGTAGACTCACAACTTCCCTTGTTTGTTGACTATACAAGTCTTCCGCTTCTATAGCTGTAGCATACTAGCATTGCCATTTAAATTATGTAATTGCAGTCTGCAGACTTGCAGTTCTCATTTAAATTATTTTAGTATATAATCAAACCTCATATATATATAAATACATCTATATATGTGTTTGGTATTCTTTATAACATTGATTTGTAATGTGTTTGGTAGTTTAAAATACTAAAGAAAACGATGAATGATACTAAAGAAAACTTTGGAAAGAAAATTTGAAGCTTCTGATTTTGGAGAAGATGACAATGAATGATATTGATGATGATGAGGTAATCATTTTGTTATCATGAATTTATTACTATTTGATAATTGATCTTATTGGAATATATACTAAATTGATTTTAAATTTAATGTTGTAGGAACTTTGGCAATTGGAAGTGTAGAGGAAATAAAAGGATGGAATGGAACTTTGGCAATTGGAAGTGGAGAGGCAATGAAGGATTTATTTGTTGTGTCATTGATTTTAAACTAGTTGTGTTTGTTTTGATGCTATTTGTGTAATGTTTAATGTTGGTTTATGACTTTATGGATGACTTTCAATTTGTGTGGTAATTTCAATTATGAACTCAAGACAATCTTTGTTATTTTGTTATTTTTCAAGTTAATTATTCATGTATTGAACATGTTTTATTTGTTAAAAATTGAATAGGTTAAAAATTGAGCAGGTAAAAATAAAAATAGAAAGGAAAAGCTAAAAAAAAGTGAAATTTTATTATATTAAATCTGTAGCGGGTCCGCGGGTCCACGGGTCCAGACCCGGACCCATGAAATTTCGTGGGTCCTCGGGGCGGGTCTGGGTCTGCTCAAGACCCGCGGGTCCAGACCCGAACCCGGACCCGAAAATTTTCATGGGTCTGGGTCTGGGTCTGGGTCCAATTTTTTTTGGTGGGTCTGGGTCTGGATCTAGGAGGACCCGACCCGAACCCGACCCATTGCCATCCCTAAATTCACACTCACTAACGATGTAGGATGTGACAATCTACCCCTATTCGAACCTCACGTCCTCGTGAGGGTCCAAACACAATCATGAATCCAAATCCACATCCACACCGGGTAGCAAACCAGGCTCTGATACAATTTGTAATAGCTCAGGCCCACTAAGTAAATATTGTCTGTTTTGGGCTTCACGCATGCGTCATTCACCCTCACGGATTTGTTTTGAATCATGGGCTTCACACAAGCATCTTTCACCTATGACCCAAAACGTGTCTACTTAGTTGAGACCAAGATTTATATATAAGTCATGGATCTCACTTGCTAGCAATATAAGATTTGACAATCTAACAAGTCAACAACAAGCATTTGACTGGGAGTCCCTTCTTACCACTTTTACATGCCAGAAGGACCATCTCACCCTATTGGGCAATTATTATTTTATATTTTTGAAATACTGTACTATTGGGAAATTATTATTAGATAGTTCTATGAAAATAACCGTGGGACCCATTTTATGACAATAAATGATTTAGGGATATTATTATTAATGCACTTGTCAAAACTTCTCCATAATTTGTGATCCACATTCTTCGTCATGATATATTTATTGTCAGTTCGAATTGATAATAAAAAATTTGACTCAAGGCCTCAAGTATGAGTTTTTTTTTTTTTTTTTTTTAAGTATAACCACTACCGGGACCGGCGAGAGACAAGCACAGCCCGGAATACTACTCTCACTATCCGGGAGAGGACACAAGTGGAAGACAAGGCCAAGGTGGGACAAAAAATATATATACAATATATGCACACACACCATGGCGTTGAACCGTGGTGGTGGAGGCTCCTAAAGAACATCCAGCCACATTGGCAAGAGGCCATGTGTTCAAGTATGAGTTATTGGTTAAAAACCTTTATCTATTATGAGCTATTTGTCACGGGCTTAGAATTGCGCAGCGGAAATCTCATGCGGCACTTAGGCAACTTTGTGGGCAAAGTTGCTACGTAAGCCTAAAATGCTTGCTTGCCACTCTCTAAGGCAAAAGAGAGACTAGAGAAAGGTGTTGGAAGAGCTTGGTTGGAAATGTAAGGAACTTGTATTGCTAGTAAGAAAGTTTTACAAGGCTTTGATTACAAATTACTTGGCTTGGCTTGGATGCCTTACAAATGAAAGGAGCTACCTATTTATAGTTGTCCACCTCCTTAATGGACGGTTGGGATCAATTTGATCCAATGGTGGAGGTTTTGCCTCCAGAATGTTCTACACCTATCTAGAGTTTTCTACATGTATTTACATGCCTCTAGAATTATGTACAATTATCTACATCATTCTAGATTATTCTACATGCACCTAGAACAACCTAGAATGGTTGTGTTGCAAGAGACTTCCAGAAGCAAACCAATACTAAGCTTTTCCGGAGATCTCTAGAACCTTCCATCAACTAGAGACTTCCATCCATGCTTGAAGTGTGTGGAAATCTCTAGAGTCTTCCAGGAGCTTGGCCTTGTTGTGGACATGTTGGCTTTGTAGTACTCGTAGGCCGGAATTCAAATTTTGGATTTCACGGGCCGTGACATATCGGTGAAAAACCACAATCTTTTTCGTTTTTGGCCAAAATACATGTAGTTTCAATTAATACACAAAATGCACCCGGATGTTATTGGTTTGTTAACAATTTTGAATTTTTTGTTGAACCATTAAGGGTATAATGATAAATGCGGGTACATTTAACAATGTTATTAAATGAAATAAAAATTTATTTAATATAGAAAACTAATATTAAAAAAAAAATCACTCTCATACCGTCCCCCCTCTCATCTGTCTCTCATCTCGTTTCTCCCTTTAATCGTCGTGTAATAGTGTTATGGAAGAGTGTTTATATTTAAATTTTAGAGTAAAAAGTTATTTAGTTAGAAATGTTAACAAAAGTTAATAGAAGGTGAATATTGGAAAATAAATAAATAAATAAAACTAGATAATGGTTTTTAACCGATAAATCAAACTAGAATATGGTTTTTAATAAAGTAATGCTAGCTAGACATCACAAGTCACAACTACTATCACAATTTTTCAATCACAATTCATATGGTATCTGATGTATCAATTGTTAATGTGTATTCACTCACCAATTGACATATTAACTGCCACATGAGTTGTAATAGTGAGTGTAATGTCTAACATTACATAATATCCCTAATATTAATGTTCATCTATCATTTTGTATTTGAAGGGTCCTGTTTATCCCCTAAATAAATACTAATTTTTTTTTTTTCATTTTTTCTTTTACTTTATGTACTCTTTTTCAATTCCTTCCTTAAATTTTTTGTTTTTCAGTAACAAAACAATTATTTCAAGATATTGTCTAGACTCAATTTATGGTTTAAAGTTTTTTTTTATATTTTATTTTTTTTATATTTTTATTTTTTTTAAAGAAATTTTCTGGTTTTAAGTTAAAAGTTTAAAACTCAATTTGTGTTTTATCAAGTTTGACTATTACGTTTATTGTTTTATTTTAAAACTAAATACCTTTTCTTTTGTTTGTTTGTTAACTCTGATTGAAGGAACCTAGTCCACAGTCCACACTTACTTTTTTTTTTTTTTGGTCTGACATTGCTCCAGTTGATAGGGTTTGTACCAAAAAAATCAAAGATCAGTGGGAGTCAAGAGTCAAGACTATCAAACCCTCTAGCATCTCTGATTCTCTTCACATATTGCATGATGTCATTGTCTGGGTACCCAGTAGCCCACTACAATTATTCCTAAATTTTTTGGGAAATTATTATCTTCCCCTGTAGTTTGCCGTATTCTTCAGTCTCCTCCCTATAGTTTCAAAATTCTCCAATTTCCCTCCTCTCATGTCTATTTTTATATGGTGAGATTAGTTGTATTTGTGCATAGGAGGGGGAAAATTGGAGAATTTTAAAACTAGAAGGGGGAGACTAGAGAATACGGCAAACTACAGGGGAGAGAATAATAATTTTCCTAATTTTTTATTAGACACAACGTTAATCTCCTAAATTAACCTCGCTATTATTCAAGGAGTTGAATTACAATTTGTGAATATTTTTTTTATTTAATTGAACCTGGAACATACTGTTTATTGTTAGTAAATGCGTTGATATGTAATCAACTATTCATTGAATATAAAATAATTAAAATGTCTATGTAGATGAGTAAAATTTGTTAAACATAGCAAACGGTCTCTGTTTATGAGATGCTTTTGTTTTGTAATTGTACTCTATAGCTACCCTTTTTTTTTTTTTTTTTTAATTGGGGTACAGAGATTTGAATTCGGGACCTCAACTATGTTGGGAAGTGTAAATACTAACGGGAATATGCGTACGACCACACTCTATTCGCTACTTTCAATTTGTTTATTAGGGAATAGGGATCTTCATATTTCAAGCTTGAAGGTTATAGAGATATTTAACTACCAAGCATCACATTAGGCTTGGTGGTACGGGCCTCTGCTTATTTGTATCAGCAAAATTATCCAAGCGCAGTTGATATCCATTTCTCTCATTCTAATTTTCTTTTGCAACTTTTTTATTTGTAAAAGGGTAAATTACAGTATTATATGTAAAATTACATATAAACAGGTGAAAAAAAAAAATCATAATAGCACTCACAATCCCTTGACCTGTTGACTAATAGTTGACCACAACTAGTCACTAACTGGTTAAGGGCAATTTAATACTTTTCCATTGATTTTAAATAAATGAAAAAAAATAAAATAAGTTATCCAATCAAACCTCGCCATATCGGTCCTAAAATGCTTTTATTAATTAAATATAATTTTAATTAAAAATTTCTTCTCCATACTTTGAGAAATTCTCCTGTTCTCGTTGGTTCTTCTTCATCAAAATCTTCCTATCTCTCAGGGAGAACACAACACTAATAACAATTTTTTTTTTTTTTTTTTAAAATAAACAAAATGTTAAATTTGATCATTAAAAATACACATGTAAGTTGAATCATATACCATCAATAATTTTGTCCGCAGAGACATAAAATTGATATACAAAATACAAAGAATTAGTCTTGTAGAACACTTAAAACATTCGAAGAACAGAATTCTAAACATAGAACTAGTTAGACTCAATAAAAAATTATTATGATTTTTATCAGGTCAAAGGTTCAAGGGTAGTGAATGTTATTATAATTTTTTTTTTTTACCCCTTTTTATATAATTATATATATAATCAGGATAAATTTTATATAATTTATCCTTTATAAAAAAATAAATTACGAAAAAAGGTTAAGTGCCTCTTATAAGGGGCAATTTTGGAAGAAACCAACAATCGATGCTAAAAAAACGTAGATTAATAAGGAGTTGCCAATCCACAAAAGACAGGTAAATGTGTTAAAAAAATAAAAATAAATAAATAAATAAAAACTCTCAAAATTAAAAAAATTTAAGGAGGCTGTGGGTTCCTCAACAAGATTAATAATGTAATTACAAGAATATATATGAAGGGGGAATTACACAAACTAACCTTGGTTATATACATAATAACACAAACCCACATAAAAATCATAATGACACTCACACCTCCTTGACCCTGTTGACTCACAATTAAGCACCTGTTGACCACCGTTTGTCTGTCATAGACAAGGGGTAATGTTGTCTTTTTGTAATATATAAACAATAAAGAAATATAGAATTCGAAAACAAAATAAAAACAATTTTTTAAATGGCTATCCACTTTCCATATCAAAATGGATGGTGGAGATGAACTAAAAATTAAAAGAAAAAATTGATGGAGAATGAAGATCCAATTTAATTCCACAATGCTTTAAAAAAAATTAAATTCCACAAAAAAAAAAAAAAAAAAAAAAAAGTCAATCACAAAAACAAAATCCACAAATCTCATCTAACAATTATATCTTTTTTTCCAATCAATTCCAAGAAAAATAAAAACCAAAATAATCTAGAAAAAAAGAAAAGAAAAATCAAATCCAAACACTTAAACACACATTCATTGATAAAAATCCATCTTCAATTTGTTAAAAATCACATTCAAGCTGTCTGATACTCGAGCTAATAATCTTCGCAGGCGAAATATCCAAAACAAGGTGGAATTACAAACGATGGAGATCAATCATTTTATTTTTTTTAAAAAATGTTTATTTTATTTTATTTGTATTTTGTTTTAATGAATACTGTATCAAAAAGACAATATTACACCTTGTCAATGATAGGTGGTCAACTGTGAGTCAACAGGTCAAGGGGGTGCGAGTGTCATTATGATTTTTCCATGGGTTTCTATATTATTATGCATATAACCAGGGTAAGTTTGTGTAATTCCCCCTTTATTGATTAGTTATTAAACAGCAGACATTGTAAGAAAATAATAATAATAATAAAATAAACAAAATTACATTTGGCACAAAAATATCAGTCCAGAGTCCAGAGTCCAGACCCTCAGTCTTCACTCCTAGGAGCAAAAGTACATGTGAGAGTACTTTTCTGACCAATCGGACCCAAATTTAAGCACCGCTCTCTATCACACTCTTTATCACTCTACCTAGTGGAGATGGCCTAAACGCCTCTGTTTAAACAAAATACCCTTGAGTTCTCAAATACTTAGCTTTTAAGTTTTAACTTCACATATCATCTTCGTCCATGAAAATGTCACCAATCGATTTGTTTGGAAAAGGCACACTCGTTGAAGCGACCACTGATGAAGAGTGGTTCTCTGGTGGATGGTTCGTTGCTAAAATCTTGGATCCACCACCTCCATCACCTACTACTCCTGGAGAAATGAAATTTTTGGTGGAGTATCAGAGCTTTCTTTGTCATGATGGCAGAGAGTTGTTGAGAAAGCATGTTGATGTCAAGCTTGTGAGGCCTCTACGACCTCCACCACCAAATGATGATAAACAACAGAGGTTTGAAGTGAATGATGTGGTTGATGCTTATTACAATGATGGGTGGTGGGTTGGGGTGGTGTCCAAAGTGTGGGGGGAGGAGGAGCAGAGGGTTTATGAGGTCTTGTTGGAGAACCCATCTCGTTTAATGAACTTTGGGTCCTCTGAGTTGAGGTTTCATCTGGATTGGGTTGGTGACAAATGGATTCAACCTCAAAAACAGGTACTACACTTTATAGGACCTTTTTGTTGATTATGGAGTTATAAAGTTGCTTTCTTTTTGTATTATCATGCATAAAGTTCATGTCTTTGATCATATATACCCACTTCACTACCCAAAATGCAACTGGTAGGCTAAAGGTTTCATTTTTATGGCTGTTGTTTGTGGATCTGTTGTAGAAGTTTCGATTTTGAAAATGTATTTGGCACAAATGGGATTTAGAAAGTTGTTTTCTTTTTCTTGTAACATGGAAAAAGTTCATGTCTTGGATTATCTTTTGTTACTTGTTGAGTTTAAAGTTAGTTTTTTTTTGTTTTTTTTTTTCGTTTCAAGCAAGAAGTGCAAACTAGTAGGCTGAAGTTTATGGTTTTATGGCTGGATTTGTTGTAGCTATTGTGGTGTTCACAATCTATTAAGCACAATGTTCATCAGCAATTTAGGATCTTTTTGTTAGTTATGAAGTTGAAAGTTGTTTTCTTTTGAAGTATTTTCTTTTCCCATATCATGCTTAAAGTTCATGCCTTGATAATGATGCAAGCCCAGAGTTTTTGTTTTGCTTGTAATTTCAAGTCACATTAGCTTGTGCTTCAAATTTACCACAAAAAAGAAAAGAAATTTGCTATATCTCTCTGTTATAATCTTGATTGCTATGGTTTAGTCCTGTTATTTATAAGATTTATTTGGCATTAAGATTTAATATGCTCTGATGGCATCTGGTTAAATAGCTTATTCAGATTCAATGTAATACATTTTTGATTCTTCTCTACGTGCTGTGTACTCTGTTTTATCTTAGGGCTTTTAATTATCATCATGTTTATTTTTTGTTAATTGTAGAGTTTAAAGTTGGTTTTTTTAGTTTCAAGCAAGAAGTGCAAACTGGTAGGCTAAAGTTTTTGGTTTTATGGCTTGATTTGTTGTAGCTATTGTTGTTGAGGTGTTGACAAGCTATTAAGCACAATGTTCCCCTGCAATTTAGGATCATTTTGTTAGTTATGAATTAGAAAGTTGTTTTCTTTTCCTATATCATGCTTAAAGTTCATGCCTTGAAAATGATCTGCCCAATTGATGTCCCAAGTGTAAGCCCAGAGTTTTTGTTTCTATTGTTTGTTGTTTGTTGATTGGTTTTAGTTCCGAGTCACATTAGCGCGTGCTTCAAATTTATCGCAAAAAACGAAAAGAAATTTGTGATCTCTCTCTGTTTTATAATCTAGATTTCCATTGCATATGATAATATGCTCTTATGGCATCTGGTTTAATAGCTTGTTCAGATTCAATGTAATACGTTCTTGATTCTTCTCTACGTGCTGTGTACTCTGTTTTATTTTAGGGCTTTTAGTTATCATCATGTTTATAGCTCAATTTACTTTTCCATGTCTGCTGTGGCTGTAATATTGATGCTATCTAGTTGATTTCAAAATAGTTTCATTCTCAGATATTAAACAACCTTCATGTTTGAGTGGTAGAAAAATTACCCTATTTAGAGAATTAGTGTTTACAGCTGGTTTTGATATGGCTTTTAATTAAAATTTTATCTCTGTTACATTTAAACACTAACATAAAAAAAATCAACTTAGTTTTTGTGTTCATGTATGAGATTAGACACCGATTGAATCGTATTTAACCAGAGGAATGATTAAAAGTTTTTTTATGTCATAATAGAACATGCACATTTGTAGATAGCTTAGTAGCATTAACGAGATATAGGAAGAAAAAAAAAACGGAAAAAGCATGTACAGCTAAAGAACCTTTTGTCTGTGTATTGGTTTCTTGATGTAGAACAAAGTGAGTAGTAAGGGAGGAGAGAAGAGGGGAAAGCAGATGGAAGCTGAAACTAGCGGTGAGAAGAGGAAGAGAGGAAAGCATGTGAAATTCTTACTTAAAGGTACAAAAGCTCTTGTAACTAATATTGGATTATAAGTTGAGGCTATAATGTTTGTTTAATAGTGTAGGCTTTTATTCACAAGTTTATGCTATGTTTTATAGAGTGTTGTGGAGCTGAAGGCTGTGTTGTTAATATAGATGTAGAGGATTCTTCTACTACAGGTATTGAAGCCTCTCAACCCTATATCCATGTAAAGAAATCATCATGAAAGAAAAATTACGAAACACATACATAAAGGATTGACCAATTAATGACTCAAATCTTTGATGTTAATGAACATATATCAATGTGCTTGCCAACAATTGTAGTTGATTCAAGTAAGCTGGAGTATATTTTATCATGCATTCACTTGTAGAAATTGGCTTGATTATGTTGGTTTTTACTGTGTAAGTGATTATATATGTTGGTTTTTCCTGGAAAACCAAATAAAATTGTCATGCAATGTGCTGCAGGGGCAGCCACGCTTGACAGTAAGCCATACGAGAATCATAACTTATTGTCGTTGGAGAGTTCACCGGTACTGATAGGTACAAAAGCTCTAGCAATTAATATTGGATTATAAATTGGGGTTATAATGTTTGTTTAATGGTTTAGGCTTTTATTTACAAATTTATGTTATGTTTTACAGGTAAGGATTGTGGTGGAGCCGAAGGCGGTGTTGATAAAATAATTGTAGAGGATTCTTCAACTATAGGTATTGGGGCCTCTCAACTCAATATTCCATATAAAGAAATCATCCTGAAAGAAAAAAATACAAACATAAATGATAAACCAATTAATGACTCAAATCGTTGATGAACATATATCAATGTGCTTGCCTACAATAGTAGTTGATTCAAGTAGGCTGGAGTGAAATTTATTATGCTTTCTTGTAGAAATTGGCTTGATTATGTTGGCTTTCACTGTGTAAGTGATTATATATTTTAGTTTTTTTTTTTGGAAGACCAAATGAAATTGTTGTGCAATGTGATGCAGAGGCAGCCGCAGTTGACAATATGCCACTATGGTTGGAGAGTTCACCGGTCCTGAGATTTGTTCAATCTTTGGAAGAATTTCAATTGATGCCACAAAAACCACATTTTCGTCCTTTAGATGAATGTGAAGTGGTGTCTCGAGAGGGATGGGCGCTTAAACATATGATGACTTTTGTTAACGTGTTAAAGGAAACATCAAAATTACAAGTTAATGCTTCAGGAAGCATCGCGGACGTCCTTCTTAAATGTCTTCCTGAATTGGAATCACATGGCTTTGATGTTAAAGATGTGCGAAGTCGTCTTCTCGATATGCAGACAATGAAAAAAAGTCGAGAACATTTACAAGCAAAGTTGGAAAAAGTTAAATCTGAGATCAAAATACGGACTCATGAGGAAACCAAGATAAATGCGGAGTTGATTGATGCTATTGAGGAGATAAGGGTGTTAGAAGAAAAGAAGGCAAGGATTATATCTATGCATGAGGAAAATGATTTTGAGATGGCCAAGTTGAAATCCAGTGATAGTTTACTTAATGAAATCATTCAGAATGTTGAGCATAATTTTGCAAACCTAGCTACATTTCCTTGGAGGTGACTGACTTGTATCCTCTCCTCTGCTGCTCTTCCAGCTTTTGCTGTGTTTGACCTTTTACATGTTCATGTTCTAATTAATCACTGACTTGTTATGATGATGAAACTAGCTAGGAAACTTAATTGGTCTGTCTGAGTGAACCTCTTTTTGGGTAGCTATATATATATATATATAAGTGCTGTACTGAAATGGTGGATTGACACTAACAAGTTTATTTCTAAACTCCCAATCTTTTTAAGTTGTTGGCACATTTGTTTGGCTTCAAGGTGAAAGTGATCTTTTAAAGCATTTTAAAGTTGTGTTTTCTTACTTTTTTTTAAGCAAAAAATTGTAATGGTTAGTGAAATTGAATTTGGGAGTTGGTTTTAATCCTAGAGATATTAGAGTATGAGAATTTAGGGTGCATTTGAGATTGTTTTTGATTAAAAAAAAAAGTTTGGTAAACTTTTTAAAATCAGCTTATTTCATCTACTCCTCAAATAATCAGTTTTTGAGAAGTTGGTTGGAATTAGTTTTTGGAAACGGATTATTGGAGAAGCTCACTTTTCCCTTAAAATTAGGGAAAATTACTCGAACATATCCTGACTATAACATATATATGAGGCAAAAACCAGTTTTGCCAAAAATATAAGAATATACCCTTGACCTTGGGTTTGACCGTTTGAGATAACGGTGACTTTACTTGAAATCGGTATAGTATAGTTTTGCCATTCATTTCTTATTGCATGTTTTCACATGTGATGGGATATTAAAAGGGAAGTTTTGAGCTAAAAAAAAAAAAAAAAAGATTATGGAATGACAAATATGCTCTTAAAACATAACCAAATATTGCTCCTAAATGAACCATAACAACGGTCTGATTTGGGTTGAAGACCATAACAACAAGCCTTCCATCTTGCAAGTGAGGCATATCCTGCCTAGGCAAAATTTTGGAAATGATCCCTTTTGTTCCATGTCGTTCAGCTACTTTATCATCTACTTTAATTTCACATTTCTATGAAATATATACACGAATCATTTTTGGATTATAACTGGAACTCCCATTCTTTTGGATCCATCTCACATCAATAACTTGACCTAGACCGCCTATAGGTAGTTTTAGACAATTTTCCTTTGAAGTGGATACCTGAATGCCAAGTATGGCCTGCAATAATCTATCTTCCGGAGCAAACAATGATTCTTTCACCATTTGAGTGTTAATTTACCTACTAAAATATCGCTCGTCTCCACCCAAGATCCCAGCCTAACAATTCCATTTTTGTCTAAATTGCGGAGTAAACGGACTTCTAGATGTTGTATTTCATTAGTGATCCTTTTGGGACTTTGACTTGTTACATGAGTCTGAATTTCATATTTCCAGATGTGAAAAGAAGTTTAAATAGGGTTATTTAAAGTCCGTTTGGCTTGGAGTTCGTTTTCTAACAGTTGGCAGTGTTATGGAGTTGCCATACTCACACACAGGGAGTTCAAACGTCAATGGAGGTTTAGTATAATTCAAGAACAAAACTTGTAAGTGTGGAAACAAAGCTACCTTAAGCAAATTACCTACCTTAAGCACTCCATCATCAACCAGCATTTTCAAGTCCTGGATACTAATTAACCAAAAACCATACACAAAAGTCTTGTTCAAAAATAACAAAAGCAGCTAATCCGTTGACTCATCACAGTACACTACAATCAATGTTCAACCTTGCCACAGTCCCTAGAGTGAAAACATACAACAGCATATCGAATACAAATTAGCAAATGCTTTAAACCTATATAAAAATCATGGGCACTACACTGTGTACATTTATAACCGCTTACCTGGATTTGCACTAGAGGGGGGCAATACATGTCACTGTTGTGAAGATGCTACTCCAACTGTTTAAGTAAGCATGTGCTGAAGCAGAATATTGATTACATGCTTCATGATTTGTTTGATCCAACTGCAGGGACCCTTTTCTTCTCAGGAGGTAAGACCTCAGGGAGACTTCGATCAACAGTTGATTGCTTCACTCTTTTTGCTGAATTGTTGTGTGATTCTGAGGAACTAAATGCTAAATTATCTGCATCCATTTCTTCAAGAGGCATGGCTGCAACTGCAAGAGCTTGTAGCTCAACATCTATTCTGATGTAAACTGATGTATTTACACAATAATCTGAATTGAACACATTACTAAGTAATCCTAAGTAATCTGATGTAGGTGATTATTTTAACTGCAGCAATCCCAGTTAGTGTATAGATAATTTATTTTTTAAAAGTATTACACTAATTCGGGGTGTTTATAGGAGGGGGAGGATTGTATATAGTCTTATTTGGTTTATAGGAGGGGGAGGATTGTATATGGTCTCAAAGTTTATGTTTCCCGGTCATATTGGTATGCATATTCTAAATTAAGAGGGCCAACAAAAGCCTGCCTTAGCGTGACAATCCTCCCCCACGCTAATAAGCTGCAAGCGATGCCCTCGCCGAGAGACGACTGGCAGTTTGAAGACACCACAGTCCTGCAAGGAACTCCCGGTAAGCTTCTTTCAGCTCCACCATCTCATCATATGTCAAGGGAGGTCTAGAATCATCTCCATATGTTAACGGAGGTCTACTAGGTCTAGTACGGTGAACAAGTCTTTATATGGGGGTCGGAAGGTGTTTTAAGGATGTTTTGGATACTAACAAATGATAGGTTAAAGGACTAAAATTTTCTTTATTTCTTTGATATTTCTTCATCGGATTAAATAAAAATAATTTATCAATTTATAATTTGAAATAATTAATTTTAAATTATATCACATTTTATTTAAAAGGTTGGTTTTTTTAATAAAGTCTTTTATTTCTTAAAATTATAATATATAGACCCAGTTTTCTTACAATTATTGTTTCTCTCATTCATTTGTGTTTCTCTCTCTATCATTTTCTCTCTAAAACTGTCCTTTTCTTTTCAAAAATATTGTTATCATAGCTGAAACGATTCTAACCGTATATTATGAGCAAAAATTTGATATCGTTTTGGCCCCAAAAAACATTTCCAAAACCTTTACACAATGAAATATAAACATGATTACATGATGAAATATCGACATTATTATACGATGTTGATATTTCATTGTGTAAAATTTCTAGAAACAAATCTCCATTTGAAGATCTAGAAAAAAAAAAAAAAAAATTCAGATAGAGGTTGAATATACCTCCGTCAAACAAACCTCCATTCGTGGAAGTCGAAGAAACCTCCATTGCGATCGATGGAGATGACTAAATTTTTTTTTTCTTTTTCTAACATGTCATAAATGCATTGTGGATATTTTTTTCCAAAATCATTTCTCTCGGATAAAAATAGTGAAATTGTTGAGAAATTACATTTTTGAATACCCCTAATTTGAGGGCTATTTCTGGTTTTGGCCCTAAACTAGGGACTAGATTGATAATTGCTCAACTTTTAGAGGTTTGTTAACACGTGTCAATCTTTAAAAGGGTTATTTTGCACACTTCAGAGAAGAGAAAATTTATTTTATTTTAAAATTTTTATAACTTCTGTTTAAACTAAACAACAGGCAGTAGTGCTAAACTCCTCTGTTTAAACAACACACACTTTTGAGTTCTCAAATACTTGGTTTTCTTCACTGAAAATGTCACCTGGGAACATCGATTTGTTTGCAAAAGACACACTTGTTGAAGTGAGCAGTGATGAAGGATGGTTATCTGGTGGATGGTTTGTTGCTAAAGTCTTGGATCCACCACCTCCATCAACTACGACTCCTGGAAAAATGAAATTTTTGGTGGAGTTTCAGAACTTGAGTTGTCATGATGGCAGCAAGTTGTTGAGAAAGCGTGTTGACATCAAGCTTGTGAGGCCTCTACCACCTCCACCACCGAATGATGAACAAGAACAACAGAGGTTTGAAGAGAATGATGTGGTTGATGCTTTTCGCAATAATGGGTGGTGGGTTGGGGTGGTGTCCAAAGTGTGGGGGGAGGAGGAACAGAGGATATATTCGGTGTTGTTGGAGAACACATCTCCGGCAATAAACTTTAGGTCCTCTGAGTTGAGGTTTCATCTGGATTGGGTTGGTGACAAATGGATTCAACCTCAAAAACAGGTACTACACTTTTTAGGACCTTTTTGTTGATTATGGAGTTATAAAGTTGTTTTCTTTTTGTGTTATCATGCATAAAGTTCATGCCTTGGATCATATATACCCACTTCACTACCCAAAATGCAACTGGTAAGCTAAAGTTTTCGTTTTTATGGCTGTTGTTTGTGGATCTGTTGTAGTTTTGGTAGTTTCAATGATGACAGTGTATTTGGCACAAATGGATTTAGAAAGTTGTTTTCTTTTTCTTGTATCACGGAAAAAGTTCTTGTCTTAGATATTTTTTTTTTACTTGTTGAGTTTAAAGTTGTTTTTGTTTTTTTTTGGTTTCAAGCAAGAAATGTTGTAGCTATTGTGGTTTCGGTGTTGACAATCTATTAGGCAGTGTTCATCAGCAATTTAGGATCTTTTTGTTAATTTTGAAGTTTGAAAGTTGGTTTCTTTTGAAGTATTTTCCCCTTATCATGCTTAAAGTTCATGCCTCGATAATGATCTACCCGCTTGATATCCCAAGTGCAGTTTTTGTTTCTATTGCTTGTTGTTTGTGTATTGGTTGTAATTTCAAGTCACATTAGCTTGTGCTTCAAATTTACCACGAAAAAGAAAAGAAATTTACTATGTCTCTCTTTTATAATCTTGTTTGCTATGGTTTAGTCCTGTTATTTATAAGATTTAATTGGCATTAAGAATCTGGAACTGTGCATAAATGGTATGCTCTGTTTTCTTGTAGACAGTAAACAAAGTTTCAGTGATACTCAAAATCCAAAGTGGGGTATTTGGAAAATCAGTTCCAACTATGGGAAACTTATAATTAATTTCAAAATTTCATTAGCAGAAGATAGGATAGTGAATCGATTTTAAATATACAATATTATCAATTAGGAACTAGGGTCAATATTTTGAATTGGGGATGTTTTGAAATTTAGGCAATTTTCTTCATTATATTAAAATATTTTTTAATAGAATCTTATTACAATATATGAAATAATTTTGTCATGGTTCTAGCTAGGTGACTAATAACTCACAGTTATTTGGATGGCCTATGGCAGAGTCAATTTCCATTGCATATGATAATATGCCCTGATGGCATCTGGTATTCTGGTTTAATAGCTTGCTCAGATTAAATGTAATAGGTTCTTGATATTCTCCAGGTGCTGTAAACTCTGATTTATAGCTCAGTTTACTTTTCCATGTCTGTTGTTGTTGTCGTAATATTGATGTTATTTAGTTGATTTCAAGATATAGTTTTCCTTCTCAGATGAAGGAAAACAACCAGCATCATTTACCATTTAGCATTTAGGGATGGTAGAATGAGCAAACCTTCATGTTGAGTGATAGAAAATTATAGTGTTTAAAGCTCGGTTTGATATGGCTTTTAATAGAAATTTTATCTTTGTTGTTACATATAGACATTGGCATTAAAAAATCCACTTAGTTTTTGTGTTCATGTATATGATTAGAAACTGATTTAATCATATTTAACCATAGGAATGATTAAAAGTTTATTTATGTTATACTAGAACATGCTCATTTGTAGATAGTTCAGTAGCATTAACGAGATCTTAGGAGGAAAAAGAAAACGGAAAAAGCATGTACAACTAAAGAACTTTTTGTCTGTGTATTGGTTTCTTGGTGTAGAACAAAATGAGTAGTGAGGTAGGAGAGAAGAGGGGAAAGCAGATGGAAGCTGAAACTAGCAATGAGAAGAGAAAGAGAGGAACGCATGTGAAATTCATATTTAAAGGTACAAAAGCTCTAGCAACTAATATTGGATTATAAGTTGAGGCTATAATGTTTGTTTAAAGGTGTAGGCTTTTATTCACAAGCATATGTTATGTTTTACAGGCAAGGAGTGTGGTGGAGCTGAAGGCGGTGTTGATAAAGTAGATGTAGAGGATTCTTCAACTACAGGTATTGAGGCCTCTCAACCAATATTCCATGTAATGAAATCATGGTGAAAGAAAAATTACGAAATATTAATATAAAGGATTGACCAATTAATGACTCAAATCATTTGCAAACAATTTTAGTTAATTCAAGTAGGCTGGAGTGAATTTTATTATGCTTTTACTTGTAGAAATTGGCTTGATTATGTTGGTTTTTACTGTGTAAGTAATTATATATTTTGGTTTTTTCTTGGAAGACCAAATGAAATTGTTGTGCAATGTGATGCAGAGGCAGCCGTAGTTGACAATATGCCATACAAGAATCGGAACTTACGATCCTTGGAGAGTTCACCGGTCCTAAGATTTGTTCAATCTTTGGAAGAATTTCAATTGATGCCACAAAAACCACATTTTCGTCCTTTAGATGAATGTGAAGTGGTGTTTCGAGAAGGATTGGCGCTTAAGCATATGATGACTTTTGTTAATGTGGTGAAGGAAACATCAAAATTACAAGTTAATGCTTCAGGAAGCATCATGGACAGCCTTCTTAAATGTCTTCCTGAATTGGAATCACATGGCTTCGATGTTAAAGATGTGCAAAGTCGTCTTCTCGAGATGCAGACAATGATAGAAAGTCGAGAACATCTACAAACAAAGTTGGAAAAAGTTAAATGTGATATCGAAATGCGGACTAATGAGGGAACCAATATCAATGCCGAGTTGGTTGATACTATTGAGGAAATAAAGGTGTTAGAAGAAAAGAAGGCAAGGCTTATATCAATGAATGAGGAAAATGTTTCTGAGATTGCTAAGTTGAAATCCAGTGATAGTTCACTGAATGAACACATTCAGAATGTTGAGCATAATTTCGCAATTTTAGCTACTTTCCCTCGGAGTGACTGACTTGTATTCTCTGCTGCTCTTCCAGTTTTTGCTGCATTTGACCCTTTTACATGTTCATGTTCTAATTAATCACTGGCTTGTTATGATGATGAAACTAGCTGGGAAACTTAAATGGCTTGTCTGAATGAGCCTTTTTTGGGGTAGCTACATATAGCTAACAAGTATATTTCTAAACTATTGGTTTTATGGCTGGATTTTTTGTAACAAGTATATTTCTAAACTTAAATTGCTCTCTCTCTCTCTCTCTCTCTCTCTCTCTCTCTCTTATATAATCTTGATTGCTATAGTTTAGTTCTCTTGTTTATATGATTTAATTGGCATTAAGAATCCGGTATTGTGCATAAATAGTATGCTTTGTTGTCTTGTAGACAGTAAACCAAGTTTCTGTGACATTCAAAATACAAACTGGGGTATTTCAAAAAAGAGTTCCAACCTTGGGGAACTTATAATTAATTTCAAAATTTCATCAGCAGAAGATAGTATCTATTTTAAATTTACAATATCATCAATTAAGAACTAGAGTCAATATTTTGAACTAGGGATGTTTTGAAATTTAGGCCTTTTTTCAGTATGTTAAAATATTTTTTTTAATAGAATCTCTTTGAATGTCATGGATTTTACAATTTTTTTTTGAAGTATTACAAGTGCATTTTACAATCATATGAGATAATTTTGTCATGGTTCTAGGTTCTAGGTGACAATATGCCATACGTGAATCAAAACTTACGATCGTTGGAAAGTTCACCGGTAATAAGATTTGTTCGGTCTTTGGAAGAATTTCAATTGATGTCACATAAACCACATTTTCGTCCTTTAGATGGATGTGAAGTAGTGTTTTGAGAGGGATTGACACTTATACAAATGATGACTTTTATTAACATGGTAAAGGAAACATCAAAATTACAATTATATGATGACTTTTATTACCGTGGATTACAATTGAATTATAAGAGTTATAGGTTTTTTAAGGATGTTATGGATACTAGCAAATGACACGTTAAAGGACTAAACTTTTCTTTATTTCGTTGATATTTCTTAATCGGATTAAATAAAAATAATTTATTAATTTATAAGTTGAAAGAATTAATTTTAAATTATATCATATTTTATTTAAATTTGCAAGGTTGGTTTTTTTAATATAGTTTTTTATTTCTTAAAATTATAATATATGGACCCAGTTTTCTTAAAATCATTGTTTCTCTCACTCATTCATGTTTCTCTCTCTACAATTTTCTCTCTAAAACTATATTTTTCTCTTCAAAATATTGTTATCCTAGCCGAAACGATTTTAATGGTATATTATGGGCGAAAATTTATTATCGTTTTTCCCCTCAAAAGTGATTTGAAAATGTTTCCAGAAACTTTACAAAATGAAATATCAACATGATTACCCGGTGAAACAGGGGCGGACCCACGTATAGACCAGGTGGGGCCCGTGTCCTACCTCAAATTTTTAAAAAAATTGAATTTTTTAACATATATATATAATAATAATAATAATACACAAACATTATACCTATATCCTATTAGCATAGCCGGTAGGATTACTCCCACTAACAATGATTATGGTGGTTCAAGTCCAATTTTAACAGTTTTTTTTTATATCTTTTTTATTTTCAATCTTTTCCAATTTATTTCTCAAATTTTCATCTTTTTCTAAAATAAAATAATTCTCTTTCTCTTTAGTCTTTTCCAACCACTTAACGACCTTTAATTTATGGTTATTTAATTTAATTTTATGTTTTATTAAATTATATATTATTATTTTGAAATTTTATTATTTCTAATAGTTTTAGTTTGACATACCTAACACATCCCATCAATAAACCCTAAAATCTCAAATTTTAATTTATTGTATTAATATAGTCCATCTATTATTATGAATCATTTTTTTTTATCCTTAGTATTTCTCTTTATTTTAGAGTTTTAATTTATTTACAATCAATAAATCAATAATTTACTAATAATTAGAAAAATAAAAATTCAAAAACATGTCTAGTAATATTTATTAATTAATTATTTTGTATAAATTTGAAGTGAATTCATATTAAATACAAAACAAAATTTCTTATTATAAAATTAGATTGCAACTTTTGTTGTTTTTGTTGTTATTATTTATTTATTCATATTGTGTTTCTTGTTTTTATTTCTTTTTAAATATAAGATTATTTAGTTTTTCTTAAATAAGCGTTCTTTTGTTTTATTTTATACCCTAAATTTTATTATACCATCAATTTTTCTTTATATAAAAAAACTCAATTTTGTTTAATAAAAAAAACCTCATTTTATTTGGATATTAAATTTTCAATATTTTTTATATAATTGTTATTTTATCCGAGTGCCCTATCTGGTTAAAATTTCTAGGTCCGCCACTACGGTGAAATATCAACATGATTATTTCATCGTGTAATCATTTTGATATTTCATCACGTAGAGTTCCAGGAAACAAACTTCCATCAATGAAGGTTGAAGAAACCTTAATTGATGGAGGTTTAACAAATCTCCTTCGATGGAGATGACTATTTTTTTTTTTCTTTCTCACACATGCCATAAATGCACTGAGGATATTTTTATCATAAATCATTTCTCTCGGATAAAAAATTAAAAATAGTGAAGTTATTGAGAAATGACTCCTTAAAAAAAAAAAAAAAATTGAGAAATGACATTTTTGTATTCACCCTAATTTGAGGGATATTTATGGTTTTGGCCAATAAACTAGGGACTAGATTGATAATTGCTCAAGTTTTAGTGGTTTGTTAACACGTGTCAATCTTTAATATGGTTATTTTAACACATGTGTTAACACACTTCAGATAAGAGAAAGTTTATTTTATATTATAAATTTTTTATAATTTTAAGTTTCGATATTTCTACACTCCTCTGTTTAAAGTTTAAACTAAACAGACGGTACTAAACTCCTCTGTTTAAACAACACACGCTTTGAGTTCTCAAATACTTGGTTTTCTTCCATGAAATGTCACCTGGGAACATCGATTTGTTTGCAAAAGACACAATTGTTGAAGTGAGCAGTGCTGCTGATGGGTGGTTCCCTGGTAGATGGTTCGTTGCTAAAGTCTTGGATCCACCACCTCCATCACCTACAGCTCCTGGGAAAATGACATTTTTGGTGGAGTATCAGAGCTTGCTTTGTGACGCCAAGTTGTTGAGAAGGCGTGTTGATATCAATTTTGTGAGGCCTCTGCCACCTCCACCACCGAATGATGAACAAGAACAACAGAGGTTTGAAGTGAATGATGTGGTTGATGCTTATCGCAATAATGGGTGGTGGGTTGGGGTGGTGTCCAAAGTGTTGGGGGAGGAGGAGCAGAGGGTTTATTCGGTCTTGTTGGGGAACCCATCTCGTACAGTAGACTTTAGGTCCTCTGACTTGAGGTTTCATCTGGATTGGGTTGGTGACAAATGGATTCAAACTCAAAAACAGGTACTACACTTTTTAGGACCTTTTTGCTGATTATGGAGTTCAAAAGTTGTTTTCTTCTTTATTATCATGCATAAAGTTCGTGTCTTGGATCATATGTACCCACTTCACAACCCAAAATGCAACCGGTACGCTAAAGCTTTCGTTTTTATGGCTATTGTTTGTGGATCTGTTGTAGTTTTGGTAGCTTCAATTTTGACAGTGTATTTGGCACAAATGGATTTAGGAATGTTGTTTTCTTTTTCTTGTATCATGGAAAAAGTTCTTGTCTTGGATTTTTTTTTTGTTAATTGTTGAGTTTAAAGTTGGGTTTTTTGTTTTTTTTTTTTGTTTTGGTTTCAAGCAAGAAATGTTGTAGCTATGGCAAGAAATGTTGTAGCTATGGTGGTTTCGGTGTTGACAATCTATTAGGCACAGTGTTCATCAGTAATTTAGGATCTTTTTGTTAATTATGAAGTTGAAACTTGTTTTCTTTTAAAGTATTTTCTTTTCCAGTATCATTTAAAATGTTCATGCTTTGATAATGATCTTGCCCATTTGACATCCCAAGTGCTAGCCAGAGTTTGTGTTTCTATTGCTTCTTGTTTGTTGATTGGTTTTAGTTTCGAGTCACATCAGCTCGTGCTTCAAATTTGTCGCAAAAAAAAAAAAAAAAAAAAAAGAAATTTGCCATCTCTATCCATTTTATAATCTTGATTGTTATAGTTTAGTCCTCTTATCTATAAAAATAATTGGCATTCAGAATCTGGTACTGTGCATAAATATATGCTCTGTTGCCTTGTAGAAAGTAAACCAAGTTTCAGTGACATTCTAAATCAAAACTGGAGTATTTCAAAAATGAGTTCCAACAATGGGGAACTTATAATTAATTTCAAAATTTCATCCGCAGAAGATAGGATAGTGAATCTATTTTAAATTAGACACCGATTTAATCATATTTAACCATAGGAATGATTAAAAGTTTATTTATGTCATCCTAGAACATGCACATTTGTAGATAGTTTAGTAGCATTAACGATATCTCAGGAGGAAAAAGAAAATGGGAAAAGCATGTACAACTAAAGAACTTTTTGTCTGTGTATTGGTTTCTTGATGTAGAACAAAATGAGTAGTGAGGTCGGAGAGAAGAGGGGAAAGCCGATGGAAGCTGAAACTAGCAGTGAGAAGAGAAAGAGAGGAATGCATGTGAAATTCTTATTTAAAGGTACAAAAGCTCTAGCAACTAATATTGGATTATAAGTTGAGGCTATAATGTTTGTTTAATGGTGTAGGTTTTTATTCACAAGTATATGTTATGTTTTACAGGTAAGGAGTTTGGTGGAGTTGAAGGCGGTGTTGATAAAATAGATGTAGAGGATTCTTCAACTACAGGTATTAAGGCCTCTCATCCAATATTCATTGTAATGAAATCTTGGCGAAAGAAAAATTACGAAATACAAACATAAAGGATTGACCAATTAATGACTCAAATCATTGATGTTGATGAACATGTATCAATGTGCTTGCCAATAATTGTAGTTGATTCAAGTAAGCTGGAGTGAATTTTATTATGCTTCTACTTGTAGAAATTGGCTTGATTATGTTGGTTTTTAATGTGTAAGTGATTATATATTTTGGTTTTTTCTTGGAAGACCAAATGAAATTGTTGTGCAATGTGGCAGAGGCAGCTACGGTTGACAATATGCCATACGAGAATCCAAATTTACAATCGTTGGAGAGCTCACCGGTCCTGAGATTTGCTCAATCTTTGGAAGAATTTCAATTGATGCCACAAAAACCACATTTTCGTCCTTTAGATGAATGTGAAGTGGTGTTTCGAGAAGGATTGGCGCTTAAGCATATGATGACTTTTGTTAATGTGGTAAAGGAAACATCAAAATTACAAGTTAATGCTTCAGGAAGCATCATGGACAGCCTTCTTAAATGTCTTCCTGAATTGGAATCACATGGCTTCGATGTTAAAGATGTGCGGAGTCGTCTTCTCGAGATGCAAACATTGATAAAAAGTCGAGAATATCTACAAACAAGGCTGGAAAAAGTTAAATATGAGATCAAAATATGGACTCATGAGGGAACCAATATCAATGCCGAGTTGATTGATACTATTGAGGAAATAAAGGTGTTAGAAGAAAAGAAGGCAAGGCTTATATCAATGAATGAGGAAAATGATTTTGAGATTGCTAAGTTGAAATCCTGTGATAGTTCACTTAATGAACACATTCAGAATGTTGAGCATAATCTCGTAAGCCCAGCTACTTTCCCTTGGAGGTGACTGACTTGTACTCTCTGCCGCTCTTCCAGCTTTTGCTGCATTTAACCCTTTACATGTTCATGTTCTATTTGATCACTGACTTGTTATGATGATGACACTAGCTAGGAAACTTAATTGGCTTGTCTTAGTGAGCCTTTTTTCGGGTAGCTACATACAGCTAACAAGTATATTTCTAAACTTTTGGTTTTATGGTTGTATCAATTGTATCTATTGTGGTTTAGGTGTTCACAATCTATGAGGCACAATGTTGAAAGCCGAAAATTGCTCTCTCGTTTTTATAATCTTGATTGCCATAGTTTAGTTCTCTTATTTGTAAGATTTAATTGACATTAAGAATCTGGTACTGTGCATAAATAGTACACCAAGTTTCAGTGACATTCAAAATCCAAACTGGGGTATTTTAAAAATTAGTTCCAACCATGGAGAACTTATAATTAATTTCAAAATTTCATCAGCAGGAAATAGTACAGTGGAATCTATTTTAAATTTACAATATCCTCAATTGGGATATTTTGAAATTTAGGCCTTTTTTCATATGTTAAAATATATATTTTTGTTAATAGAATCTATTTGAATGTCATGGATTTTACAATTTTTTATTTTTATTTTTTTTAACTATTACAAGCATATTTTACAATCATATGAAATAATTTTGTCAAAGTTCTAGGTGACAATGTGCCATAGTAGAATCAAAATTTACGATTATTGGGGAGTACACCAGTAATAAGATTGTTCAGTCTTTGGAAGATTTGTTCGGTCTTTGGAAGAATTCAATTGATACCACAAAAAACCACATTTTTGTACTTTAAATAGCTGTGACATGGTGTTTCGAGAGGGATTGACGTTTAAGCATATGATGAGTTTTATTAATATGGTAAATTAAACATCAAAATTACAATTAAATGCTTCGGGAAGCATCATAGACAACCTTCTTAAATGTCTTCCTGAATTACAATCACATGTCTTCGATGTTAAAGTTGTGCAAAGTCATCTTCTTGAGCTGCAGACAATGAAAAAAAAAATAAAAATAAAGTCAAGAACATCTACAAACAAAGTTGGAAAAAGTACTCATGAGAGAACTAAGATCAAGGGAGAGTTGATTGATGCTATTGAGGAGATAAAAGGTGTTAGAAGAAATGAAGGCAAGGCTTCTATCAAGGGAAATTATTATTCTCTCCCCTGTAATTTGTCATATTCTCTATTTCCCCCCCTCTAGTTTTAAAATTCTCTAAATTCCCCCCTCCCATACACAAATACAACCAATTTCATCTTATAAAAGTAGACATAGGAGGGGGGAAATTGAAAAATTTTAAAACTAAATGGTGGAAAATAGAGAATATAGTAAAATATAGGGGAAAGAATGATAATTACCCTTCTATCAATGAACGAGGAAAATGATTTTAAGATTGCTAAGTTGAAATCCAGTGATTTCGTCAAGCTCAGGGTACAGTTTCTCAAACTCAATATACCCTCTATCAATGATTTTAAGGCTTTTATGTTTTTATTTATGTTAAGTGCTTTCTAATCTGAAATTTAAACTTTAAAATGTTTTCTTAATTAAAAATTAAAATTTTTAATGTTATCAAACTCAATAATAATTTAAAAATATTAAATATTAGTACCATTTTAATATCAATTAAAAATTAAATGTTATTTTATTTTTAAATTAATTTTTTTATTTTTAAATATAATTTACTTTATTCAAAAATAATAATTTAAATAATTTTTTAACCAACTTTAATATAAAATAATTTTCTTTTCTTTGAATTGAATTGATTTAAAATGATTTTACTTATTTAAAAATTAATTTTATATAATTTTATAATGATCTCTAACAAAAGACAATTATCATCATTTTTTGTCCCATCAATATAGTATTATTTTATCCCAAACATGGTAATTTAGTAAAATCCTATCCAATCCCATACTCCATAGAACTGGTCAAATCTTATCCCGGTACCAAAAAGCCCTTAGATTTCAGTCTCAACTCTCAACATCACATGAGCAAAGGTATCAGTCTTAAAATATTTCTTTCACCGTTGGAGATGGTCTAAGCTCCTCTGCTTAAACAACATACCCTTTGAGTTTTCAAATACTTGCTTTTAACTTCATATGTCATCTTCTTCCAAGAAAATGTCAACTGGGAACATGGATTTGTTTGCAAAAGGCACACTTGTCGAAGTGAGCAGTGATGATGGGTGGTTCTCTGGTGGATGGTTTGTTGCTAAAGTCTTGGATCCACCGCTTCCATCACCTTCTACTCCTGGAAAAATGAAATTTTTGGTTGAGTATCAGAACTTGCGTTGTCATGATGGCAGCAAGTTTGTGAGAAATTGCGTTGATATCAGGTTTGTGAGGCCTCTGCCATCTCTACCACTGAATGATGAACAAGAACAACAGAGGTTTGAAGTGAATGATGTGGTTGATGCTTATCGCAATGATGGGTGGTGGGTTGGGGTGGTGTCCAAAGTGTTTGGGGAGGAGGAGCAGAGGGTTTATTCGGTCTTGTTGGAGAACCCATCTCGTACAATGAACTTTAAGTCCTCCGAGTTGAGGTTTCATCTGGATTGGGTTGGTGACAAATGGATTCAACCTCAAAAACAGGTATTACACTTTTTAGGCCCTTTTTGTTGATTACGGAGTTATAAAGTTGTTTTCTTTTTGTATTATCATGCATAAAGTTCATGTCTTGGATCATATATACCCACTTCACAACCCAAAATGCAACTGGTAGGCTAAAGTTTTCGTTTTTATGGCCGTTGTTTGTGGATCTGTTGTAGTTTTGGTAGTTTCAATTTTGACAGTGTATTTGGCACAAATAGATTTAGAAAGTTGTTTTCTTTTTCTTGTATCATGGAAAAAGTTCTTGTCTTGGATTTTTTTGTTACTTGTTGAGTTTAAAGTTGGTTTTTTTGTTTTGTTTTGTTTTTTGTTTTTTGTTTTTTTTTTTGTTTCAAGCAAGAAATGTTGTAGCTATTGTGGTTTCGGTGTTGACAATCTATTAGGAACAACGTTCATCAGCAATTTAGGATCTCTTTGTCAGTTATGAAGTTAATTTGATTTAATTAGCTTGCTCAGATTTAATGCAATAGGTTTGATATGTACAACTAAGAACTTGTTGTCTGTGTATTGGTTTCTTGATGTAGAACAAAATGAGTAAAGAGGTAGGAGAGAATAGGGGAAAGCATATGGAATCCGAAACTAACAGTGAGAAGAGAAAGAGACGAACGCATGTGAAATTCTTATTTAAAGGTATAAAAGCTCTAGCAACTAATATTAGATTATAAGTTAGAGGCTATAATGTTTGTTTAATGGTGTTAGCTTTTATTCATAAGTATATGTTATGTTTTACAGGTAAGAAGTGTGGAGGAGTCGAAGGCGGTGTTGATAAAATAGATGTAGAGGATTCTTCAACCACAGGTTTGGAGGCCTCTCAACCCAATATTCCATATAAAGAAATTATCGTGTAAGAAAAATTTACGAAATACAAATATAAAAGATTGACCATTTAGTGACTTAAATCATTGATGTTGATGAACATGTATCAATGTGTTTGCCAATGATTGTAGTTGATTCAAGTAAGTTGGAAAGAATTTTATTATACATCTACTTGTAGAAATTGGCTTTGAATCTTTGATTATGTTGGTTTTTACTGTGTAAGTGATTATATATGTTGCTTTTTTCATGGAAGACCAAATGAAATTGCTGTGCAATGTGATGCAGAGGCAGCCACGGTTGACAATATGCCATACCAAAATCAAAACTTACGATCGTTGGAGAGTTCACTAGTCATGAGATTTGTTCAGTCTTTGGAAGAATTTCAATTGATGCCACAAAAACCACATTTTCGTCCTTTAGATGAATGTGAAGTGGTGTTTCGAGAAGGATTGGCGCTCAAGTATATGATGACTTTTGTTAATGTGGTAAAGGAAATATCAAAATTACAAGTAAATGCTCCAGGAAGCATCATGAATAGTCTTCTTAAATCTCTTCCTGAATTGGAATCACATGGCTTCGATGTTAAAGATGTGCGAAATAGTCTTCTAAATCTACAGACAATAAAAAGAAGTCAAGAACATCTACAAACAAAGTTGGCAAAAGTTAAATGTGAGATCAAAATGCGGACTCATGAGGGAACCGAGATCAATGCAGAGTTGATTGATGCTATTGAAAAGATAAAGGTGTTAGAAGAAAAGAAGGCAAGGCTTATATCAATGAATGAGGAAAACAATTCTGAGACTGCTAAGTTGAAATCCAGTGATAGTTCACTTAATGAACACATTCAGAATGTTGAGCATAATTTCGCAATTCTAGCTACTTTTCCTCGGAGGTGACTGACTTGTATTCTCTGCTGCTCTTCCAGCTTTTGCTGCATTTGACCCTTAACTTGTTCATGTTCTAATTAATCACCGACTTGTTATGATGATGAAACTAGCTAGGAAACTTAATTGGCTTGTCTATGTGAGCCTTTTTTTGGGTAGCTATATTTATATAGCAGTGCTGTACTGAAATGGTGGATTGGCACTAACAAGTATATTTCTAAACTTTTCGTTTTATGGCTGGATACATTGTAGCTAGTGTGGTTTAGTTGTTGACAATCTATTAGGCAGAATGTTGAAAGTTGAAAGTTGACAGTCTATTACTTGTTTGAGGATTGCTTGTAGTTTGAGTTACATTAGCTCGAGCTTCAAATTTACCACAAAATGAGAACAGAAAATTGCTCTCTTTTTTATTATCTTGATTTCTATAGTTTTGTTCTCTTATTTATAAGATTCAATTGGCATTAAGAATCTGGTACTGTGCATAAAAAGTATGCTCTGTTGTCATCAGTGAATCAATTAGGAACTAGATTCAATATTCTGAACCAGGGATGTTTCGAAATTTAGGCCTTTCTATGTTATGTTAAAATATATTTTTTTAAGAGGATCTTTTTGAATGTCACGGATCTATTCATTTTACAAATTATTTTCTTGAACTATTACAAGTACATTTTACAATTATATGAAATAATTTTCTCTTGGTTCTAGACAATATGCCATTCGAGAATCAAAACTTATGATTGTTGGAGAGTTCACCGGTACTAAGATTTGTTCAATCTTTAGAAGAATTTCAATTGATGCTACAAAAACCACATTTTTGCTCTTTAGATGAATGTGAATTGGTGTTTCGAGAAGGACTGACGTTTAAGCATATGATATGTAGTTGATTCAGTCATAGAAATTAAATATGTAGTTGTATATGCAAAATGATATTTATCTTTCTTGTAATTTCTGTTTTTTGATATGGTAGTTTTAATGGAACCATATGGTTACACGTTGGTTTGCATTTGTAATAAGATTTACTTGTAATGGCTAGATACGGCCTTTACTGTTATTATAAAATAGTTTTTTTATTTAAATTTTAAAATTAATTTTTTTAGTTTATATTCCATTGAAAGAATTATCTTCAATTTTTTTTAACTTGTTAAAGCAACACAGAGCTCATAAAAAAACTCAAAGTATTACAACATAATACATGGAAACATCACATTTGTTATTTTAATTTTTTGAGTTATTATTTTAATAATAATAATAACTGAAATATTGGTGATACAAGTTGATTGAGCTGTTGAATTCGAACCAAAACCATTCCTTTGCTGATAAAGAGAAGTTGCTTCCGCTTCAAAACGGTGACGTTTAATATTGGGCTAGATATTAACAGATCTTGCTATCTTTATTGGGCCGGATTTGTGTAGGTTATTTGGATTGTTTAGCCCAACAAATAGAGTAGTACTATTCAACCCCCAGTAATTTTCTAAAGGTAACTCACTTCCCAAAAATTGACTTCCACTTTGTTAATTAATTAATTCTTTTTCAAATGGATATTTGTGAATAAGAATTATATGTATTTATAAATTTAATTTTAATTTCTTTTATCAATAATAATAAAATAGTTTTTAAAATAAATTATGAATACAATACAAGGGTTTCACTCCAGTTTTATAGGCAAAAGAATTGTAATTTAAAATTTTCATTTGCCTGTTTTAACTTTTAAGTCAATTTAATAAATAAAAAAATTATAGTTGTAATTTTATAAAAAATTATTGTGAGGAGACCCAATTAAGCCTATTTTGTAACTTGGAATTAAAAAAGAATATTTAATTTGTCGTTATTAAATTAAATTAAGTTATTTGCTTTTCTTTTAAGAAAGCTTCATCATTGTTATTTGTTTGCTTTTAACATCATAAAAATTATTTATATTTATTAAAAAAAAACATCATAAATGTTATTAAATAAATATTATGAAAAGTAAAATATAGTGGTGGAAATCATTATTAATTGTTTTTTTTTTTTTTAATTAAGGGAAACATCCAAGCTCTGTTTTCAGTATATAGGCTACATTCAACAGTACATAGAAACTAAAAAGAAAAAACCAAGAATTACAATTGAAACTATTTAAAGAAAACATTGCCATACAATTCCATTTAAAATATATCTAAATAACACCCAAGACATGCCATGGAATGTCAAAGACTTCTGTGAGAAATCTTTCTCTTTTGATTGAAACTAGACTTTCGTTATATCTATAAACTTGATTAGTACCTGACCACAGAATTCCAAAATCGATTTCTTCTTTGCTGTTAAGATCATGTAAGAGCAAATGCACTGCACTATTTCTATTAAATATAAAAATGGTGTCATTCCTCCAATATCCCACCGGCTCATTTTTAAATAAGTGATCGGTCGTAGTCAATCGTATGGTCCAACATCCATCTCTCATCACCCAGATTCTAAATTCACTTTGAGCAAGATTAAATGCTAATAGATAGAGAGAGCCATTAACTACCTCCAGCGTTCTACAATATAAACCATATTCTGGTAAACTTGTCTCTTGGAATATCTCGCTGCTGATATCAAATGAAAGAACAACGTTTTTGCAATACCTGTATCTCATTGCTAACCAATAACAAACTCCGTTCAAGCATGAGTTTTTATGAAAATATTCAGCCCAAAAATAATGTCTTAGTTCAGGAACTTGTAAATCTCTCCAAGAATCATTATGGAAGGAGTATAATGAAACATGTGAGTCTAGGAAATTATCATCACCACATTCATCGTGAAATAGACGCAAGAAAACCAACTTATAATCATCACTCAATGGATCATATCCACATCCAAAAATAGAGAAATATAACCCCATATCATGCGGAACAACAAATCTACATTTAGGTAGTGCTCTCGTTTCTCTTGTTCCGATATTCCAAAGATATATGAGATTATATTCTCTTTGGTATACAACAAAGAAGCCATCGTAAGGACCAAAAAGCTCACCATGTATGGGAAATTGAGAATCAAGAACTTGATAGGATAAATCTTTCAATGTTTTATCACAGAACAAAGCATATTCAAATGGATATGTAACAGGGTCACAATAATGTTCAAAATTGTGGACAAAAAGATGGGTATCTTCATTCTTGTGACTTTTGAGATGTGTAGAAATAAAGCTAGGGTTTTTAATAAGAACATACCATATTTTGCAAACACATCTGAATCGTGTAAGATTTTTTATAAAATTATGAGCAACATATGACATTATATTTTGAGTTTATGAAAACCGAATTGATTTGAATGTTTAAGTAAGAGAGAGTTGACCGGATAGAGCCCGTTTGGTTGTGATCAATATTTGTTGGGCTTGGTGCACCTTAACTACATTATATGTAGGATATGGTATGAGCTATTGTATATGTGTGGGCCTAGTATTCCTTTTGGGACTAGCCATCCTATTAGGGTTAAGAATCCTCTATGGGTTAGGATTCTAGTAAGTTATACTATTTATAGGGGGTCCCTACTCTCGCTCATGTATCACACAGTGATTCAGAATAAAATTAACCTCCCCATTAGGTTATCTGAAGTAAGGTGAGAAGAGAGTAGAAGACTTCCTATTGTTATCTTTTGCTTTCTTTGTTTTCTTTTCAGGTTATTGTGCTTGTGCTATCATGAAATCTGGACTTTCAGGTACGCGTCTATTCATACTTATGCATACAATACGAGATCTAATTGTATTTACATATAATGCTTACAGTGGTATCAGAGCCGATCGTATTGTTGCATAGGTTGAATCAATTTATGTCTAAACATGCTGGATTGAATTTAGATTATTGATGCCATGACTGTATTTGAATGGATCAGTTGCCTATGACGCATCAAAATTGGATTTTGTTTTTATTAGATCACATGGATTAGTTGTTTAAGTTTGTCACTCATATTATGCGTACTGGTATGTTGTTATATAGCAAATATTAAAATCCATGTTTGAATTTTGTTTTGTTTTGACGTGTGTTGGCATGACTCCAATGATGGATGAGATTATCTTATTAGATCGAATTGTGTGATGGTGTGTGTTCTGGTGCGAGTAGTAATTGGTGCGAAAGAAAGATGAAAGGCCTGGTCGTTGTTGGACCTGACCCGTTGTCAAACTCGGGTCGATAGCCTAGACTCGCACGTTGCGGGTCGTTCGCACCAGAACCGCCCAAGATGCGAGTCAATCTGTGTTTGCATCAGACCTCGCTGCGCGGCTCTGTTTGGGTTGCTGATGACCGTTGCTTTTCCGGCGACGGCATGGGTTGCATCTGTTAGGGATCCACGCGGATGCGGATCTCATGGGTTGTGAATATCCACAGATTTTCGCTTATCGATTGTTTTCGATCGGTGTGGCTATGAAACCACCGGGAAACTCGTCGAGTTTCTTGCGATCGGCCCTCGTCGGGAAGCGGTTGCCGCCGTTTTGTTGGTCGAAGGAACAAGGATTGAATGGTGGCCATGAAAGCTAGGGTTGCAGACCATGATTTTGCTTGGGGCCATGTTTTGTGAATTTGATATAGTTTTGGACTGTTCTGTTATTTGCCTGGGCCCTTTTAGAATTAATAAAACATTGAGGTATCTATGTGTAATTGTTCACATATTGGGGCAGATTTATAATTTCAAGAAATATTTGGGGCCAATTTAGTATTATTATAAATATATGGGCCGATTTGTAATTTAACAAAATCTTGAGGCAAATTTTTTTTTTTTTTAAAAAAATTTTCCTTAATTTTTTTTGTGAGAATAATTGCAGTTCATAAATAGTTATTATGATTTTGGATGATTAAGCTTTCACGTAGTGACTAATCATTAAGTTTTCATAATAATTATTAGTTTGTTTAAAATTAATAATCTGTTTTGAATATTCTCGTGAATCGGATGGCTATGTCTTCACGTAGTGAACTAGTCATTAAGATTTTGAGAAATTCGTCGGTTATCAATTATTAATGATTTTGATTCAATAATTGATAGAATATTCTCGTGAATTAGATGATTATGTTTTCACGTAGTGACTAATCATTAAGATTTTGAGAAATTCGTCGGTTATCGATTATTGATGAAGTTAAAATTAATAATCTGTTTTGAATATTCTCGTGAATTGGATGATTATGCTTTCACGTAGTGACTAATCATTAAGATTTTGAGAAATTCGTCAGGTAACGATTATTAATTTGGTAAGTTTTAATGATTGATTGAACATTCTCGTGAATTGGATGATTATGCTTTCACGTAGTGACTAATCATTAAGATTTTGAGAAATTCGATGGTAATCAATTATTAAATTTGAACTGCAATGATTGAATTATATGCATGTTATGGATGATGTTCTTCTTCATAGGAGGTTCATTATCTCAAGGCATTCACTTATACAATATGTTGTGAATGTTAGACACATGTGATGGGTGATGTTCTTCTCCGTAGGAGGTTCATTATCTTGAGGTATTCATTTATGAAATGTGATGTAAATGTTAGAAAATTTTGGAAGTTGCCTTTAATATATTTTCATTTAATTGAATGAAAGTGCCCAACATTTATTGATGCCTACATATTCTATAGCTCACGGATAATATCTACTCAACATGAATTTAAGAAGGTTATTTATTTCTCATTATTTTGCTTTTATTTTTTTATTTTTTTTATTTTTTAAATAAAAATTATGTATGACCGTGTTAGATTTTGATTAAGAGAAATAATATAAATTTATGTTGGATATAATGATATTGGATTTACAATTTTTGGTTTACAAATGTATAACCTATGAAATTATTATAAAATTGGATGGTTATGTTTCTACGTAGTGGACTAACCAAAGAGGTTAATCACTTGTAGGAAAGTTTTAACACGTGCGTTGTGGTCTTTGTCCTAAAGACAGATCATGATGTTGTGTTGGATTTCCAGGGAGGTTAAATTATCATTTATAATGATTATGGAAATCGGTGTGAGCATGAACGTACTATGATTTAGTTCCTTTTTTAATACCTCTGCTGTTTCTAAATGCATGCCTTTAAGATATTGGTTGATGGACTCTTTTTTTTTATAGATTAAATGAGACGCTCCAATTGGTTTTTTTTTTTACCTTATTGAGGATTAAAGGATAAATAAAGTTTAGTGAACCCACTGTTGAAAGTTTGGTTAAGGTCTTTACCTTAGATTTATATATTCTATGAAGTTATGTCTTTTATTTGCTATTTTGATAAAGGGTGACAGGGTACAAACACCATAAAAGTAGTTTGGACATTTTGACAATTCAACATAGCAAGTCAAAGGAAATACTGAGGACATAAAATAATTTGCTATTACAAGAAAAGGTACCCCTTGATTTATGTTTTGAAATATTTGATTGATTATCAATTAAGCACTTAGTGGGTTGTTTCTTGTGATATATTTTATATCATAAATTTTTCCAATGAATTCAGTAATTAACATGGACATAATAGTTTAGAGGTTTTGTTAGAATTCAATTGAATTCATGGTAATATTTAGATTATCTTTAACCTCTAAAAGTTTTATTGGGTGATGTTTTTCGATTTTGGTCACTTAATGCATAGTACACTTTTTATAATAAGATTGAGAATTTGAAGTAATATCTTAAAGTTTATTCAAGATAATACATTTTTGCTTATGTTTTTCGCCTAGTGAGTTATATGGTTTTTTTTTTTTTTTTTTTTTTTTTTTTTTTTTTTTTTTTTTTTGTAAATAATAATCTTTATGGGTCTTCGAACTCTTCTTGTATTATAAATTTTACCTTTGGGTTTTAAAATTATATTGCTGTTTAGATATAATCATTTTAATCACTTAACCAAAGGTAGAATGAAGATAATTGATTCGTTGGGCATTTTGATATTTTTTTTTAAATTCTCGGTTTTAAGTCTTTTAAATAATTGTATTAAAAGTGATCTCATAAAATATAAGGATATGACTGCAAAAGGTTAGAAACTATTAATAATAGTTTAAAGAACTTGTTATGTTCTATTTATGAGAATAAATGTATCTATGCATTATACATTCTTAGGGGGAGAGAGTGATGTTGTTAAGAATGTATAATTTCAAAGACTTGCATTTCAAGGAAGAAATTGTATGCTTGTAATATTTATGTTGAATAAATTTCATGTTTGTTGAATTGCAATTTTGGATGTCATTGGAGTTGAGGTTTTGCAAACTAATTGTTTGAAAATGTTTTTTTTTTTAAAGTATTAATATTTTCAACTTAAATGTGGAAAGTTATGTGGTCAGATTTATGGCTTGAAGGTTTTACTTGAAAATTAACATAGTAAAACATTCTTAATAAAGTAATGACATTGTATGACTTTGTTAAAATGTTTTATTTTGCCATTACACATAACTGAGGGTCAGTGGGAGTAAGTTTACTTGTTTAAGGTATCTATTGATAAAAGTGATAAAGTTACATAAGTTTTTAATTCCTGAAATAAATTGGAGCGTTCTCATAAGAAAATGTCATGTAAATATCTGAAATTGAGATTTTAATGTATGCTTAGTATAAATGTATTGATAATATTATTACATTAGTATACTTTGCGAATCTCAAACCAATTTGGCATGTATCATTAGACATGGAATGTTTTATTATATTTTAGAGGTTAATGTTTCACGCTCACATGTATATATAGATAAGGAAATATGTGGCTTATTATGTGATGATTTCACTGTATTTATCTTCTCTATATATGCTAAAAGATCTCAGAGGTTTAATCATATGAATATTATGGTGGGAGAGAAGATTTAAGAGTTGCAAGATTACAATAGCCACAAGTAAAATAATTCTTAATATATTAACCAAGATACTTGACTCCGGAGGTTTTATGGAGCATGTTATATCCTATATTGGATGATTGATATTTTGATATATCTGGTTAGTGGGAGTTGTCTTTTATTATATTAACTACATTTGTTCAATGCATGTTAAGATATTTGCCATATTTGTTATTGTATGCATACAGATGTTTGATTATGGCAGGAAATCTTAAAGCTTTTAGCTTTAAGTGGGCAGTTCACTCATAAGGTATAAAGTTTTCACCGATGAGTGAACATTACTTAAGACAGAAGGATTTGCCCGTCTTAAGGAGGTATCTCAAAGCTTTTGGCTTTGAGTGGGCAGTTCACTCATAAGGTATAAAGTTTTCACCGATAAGTGAACATTACTTAAGATAGAAGGATTTGCCCGTCTTAAGGAGGTATCTCAAAGCTTTTGGCTTTGAGTGGGCAGTTCACTCATAAGGTATAAAGTTTTCACCGATGAGTGAACATTACTTAAGATAGAAGGATTTGCCCGTCTTAAGGGAGGATTAACTCATGGTCTTTTGGCCAGAGAGTGTAAGATGCTTAAGACATTAAGTTTGCTCGTCTTAAGATCCTTTGCATAATGCGAAGGTGGACCTATATGGAAATAGACATGATGATCACATTTGCATGTAATTTCCATACCACACATACATACCATTTTACCCGGGTAGGTAGAGCTAATGATATTTTGATTGCATATGGTCTTATGTTGATTAAAGATGTAATGATCTATGTAGTTGGATATTTGAGGTTCTATTGGACTAAGGGGAAGGAAGGTGTTACTCTCTTAAACATTCTTTGTGGCCACGTATAATTGTTTGTCAATTCGGAGTGTCGTTTTCTAAAATGAATTTGTAAATATAAAATGATAATGTCTATGTAGCTCAAGTGGGAGAATGTAAGATTTTTTATAAAATTATGAGCAACATATGACATTATATTTTGAGTTTATGAAAACCGAATTGATTTGAATGTTTAAGTAAGAGAGAGTTGACCGGATAGAGCCCGTTTGGTTGTGATCAATATTTGTTGGGCTTGGTGCACCTTAACTACATTATATGTAGGATATGGTATGGGCTATTGTATATGTGTGGGCCTAGTATTCCTTTTGGGACTAGCCATCCTATTAGGGTTAAGAATCCTCTATGGGTTAGGATTCTAGTAAGTTATACTATTTATAGGGGGTCCCTACTCTCGCTCATGTATCACACAGTGATTCAGAATAAAATTAACCTCCCCATTAGGTTATCTGAAGTAAGGTGAGAAGAGAGTAGAAGACTTCCTATTGTTATCTTTTGCTTTCTTTGTTTTCTTTTCAGGTTATTGTGCTTGTGCTATCATGGAATCTGGACTTTCAGGTATGCGTCTATTCATACTTATGCATACAATACGAGATCTAATTGTATTTACATATAATGCTTACAAATCGCAATAGAGATTTAACAGATAACTTTAATAGGATTGAAGTCATCAATTCACAAGGAATATTTTCAACAGTCTTCATTATTAATTAGCACTCCCGATTTAGATTATAAATCAATTGAATATTCTTTCCCTGCAAAACATAACGTTTTTTTATCAGAGAAAAACACAGCGAATGTTTAATAATAATAATAAAAATAGATGGTTGCAGTTTAATCCAAAGCCAATGCAATCACATTGAAAACAATAAGAAAAGTTTCAGAATCATACCTAGAATCGAATGTTCTCGATTCTTAATTCCAATATGTTGATTTCCCTGCTTTAATCAACACTTGATTGCTTTCAAAATCCAACAATAATAGTGAGTGGTCGTTGTAGGGACGAGGGGTCAATAGGAATGAGAGACATTTTTGATGGTGGTGGCGTTCTGTTATAGATGCTGCAAGATAACCCTAGCCACCTATAAATCCTTTATTTATAATGCCTAATCCGATTAGGGTTTTATTTTTAATGAGTAATGCTATATTGCCTAAATTTGGTGCTCAAATCTGGTGCTCAAATGACGTGGCAATACTCTCATTCATTCATTCAAATCAAGCAAATCTAATACAATCTAAATGAATGAATGAGAGTGTTGCCACATCATTTTGGCACCAGATTTGGACAATATAGAATTACTCTTTTTTAATTATCGACAACCCACCGAACTACGCTCCATGTTTTTTTTTTTTTTTGGGTTATATGATGTAGTAGTAAAAAATGGTCCATAAGCCCAAACATGGAAAAGCCTAGACCTTTATGCTGAAACTAATCCAAGCCCACATGCAACAGGTCGACCCAAGACTTATACGTGAGGTATTCATAAGGATTTGTGTGGATGAAACATTAGTTGGAAATCAACCAAATGGTCATTTCAATAGGGTTGGGTGGAAGAACATTATAAATAAGTTTGTTTCTTAAATTAAGATTTTAGATTATATGGTCATCGTGTATAGGATGATGGAATATCCAAAGCTGTACAAGTATGTTGTTGGTGGATTAGGCTAAAGCATGGGAGAGTCTCTATCTTGCGAAGAAAAGTGAGAGAGCTTGGTGAACTCTGTTTATGGCGATGGTGTGAACTTTTTGAAAGGGTAGGAATCAAATCGTATTTAATGACAAGGCTATCTTCTTATCTCAGATTATGGACATTGTTACATTTAAGGTGACATGGTGGCTTAAACATCATGGTAAATGTTCTTTAGATTCTCTAACCTCGATTATTTTGAATATAAAAAAGTGTTGTACTGATTTATCTCCTGTAAGAAGAGTAAAGAAATTGTTATAGATCCCCCCTCTCTTCGATATTCTGAAGTTCGTAGATGGTTCTTCTAGAGGATCTGCCGAGGGATTCAAGTATTGATGGGGTTATACGCAACTCGAAAGGAAAAGTATTATGCATTTTTTCCTTTTTTTTGTGTTTCCTTAACCTCCAAGATTGATGAAATCCTACCCATTCTAAAAGCCATCAATCTATGTGCTTCGAACCCAAATACTTTAGAGAGAAAAATTATGTTAGCAAGTGATTCAAAGGAGGTGGTTTTGGTGATTTTGGAAGTCTAGACAACCTAAACTTCATCTATGATATTCGAGACAAGTTGAATTCACTTTCAAAGGTTTCTGTGGTGTTCAACCCTAGAACTTCCAACACTATGGCAGATATGTTGGCTAAGAAGGCTTCGAACAGGGAGGGAGACATCTTGGAATGGAGTATTTAAACTTAGGTGGTTTAGTTGCTTCGTGTTTTGTTTTGGTTGGCTCTGCTATGTTTTCTTAACATTATAAACATTATAAATATTTAATTTGTCATTATTAAATTAAATTAAGTTATTTGCTTTTCTTTTAAGAAAGCTTCATCATTGTTATTTGTTTGTTTTTAACATCATAAAAATTATTTACATTTATAAAATATTATGAAAAGTAAAGTATATGTGGTGGAAATCATTATTAAGTTTTTTTTGTTTTTTGTTTTTGTTTATTTATTTATTTATTTATTAAGGGAAACATCCAAGCTCTCAATTTGTCTGAGCTTTGAAAATGTCCATGGGATCGGTTCAGTCAAGTTGTTGTGGGACAAATTCAGTGTGTGGATCCGGGTAAGATTTCCAATTTCTCGAGGAATTGAACATGTTAGTCTATTACCGGAGAGATCAATTCCAGACATGTAGGTCAGACCTTTTCGTTGGTAAGAGTAAGATATGGTCTTTGTTGTGAACTCTACAGCTTCTCCCTTCCTGGTTTGAACATCAACTAGTTGCTGCATAGGTCTATCCCTTGTATATAAGAAAGTTGGAGCTTCAACAATATCACTATTATCATGGAGTGAAGTGACATCTAAGCAATGGGGAATGTGTCCTGAAAGATTGTTATGAGAAAGATCTACCAAGCTTAATTGCTTCAACTGGCACTTTGCCTTCAAGATTGGTTACTCAAGATAAGGTAGGTTAAGTCAGAAATCCTACCAATCCAAGTTGGAACGCTACCACGCATTTGGTTATAACCAAGATCTAGTGTCACTAGAGAAGAGCTTAAATAGAAGGCATCTTTTAGTTGCCCCTGTAACCTATTTTTAGACAAGTGAACCTGTGTGATCAATGGAGGGCTGAAGCAAAATGGTAAGCTCCCAGAGATATTGTTTTCTGCAAAATGGTAAACTTTCAAGGTTTTTAAGTTGACAAAACTCTAATAGAATTGGACCTTCAAGATGATTGTTTGGCATTATTATCTGTCAAAGTTGACATATTCCCCAACCAAATTGGAATCCTACCAGAGAGATTGTTAGCACTGAGATATATTCCCGACAAATAGGAGGCATTAGACAAGCTATCCGGAATCTTTCCAGTAAATTTATTACCATCTAATTGTAATATCCACAATTTTGTCAAGCTGAAATTGGAAGAGAATATCTGACCTTGGAAGGCTGTTGTTTGATAAGGCAAGGAGCTGTAAAGAGGTACAACCCTCGGCCAAATGCTTTGGTATTTTTTTCCAAACAATTGATTGAAGGATAAGTCCAAACTTTCCAGTAAGTTCATGTCTCCAATTGAAGAGGGATTGCTACCCTCAAAATCATTGCTCGAAAGGTTTAAAGTTTTTAAGCTTGGTAGATATCCACCTATTTCTTTTGGAATATCTCCATGGAAGAAATTATTTTTAGAGATATCTAATGTAGTTAAATTCATGTGAGAATGCATTGGCAACTGGAAACGTCCTCCAACAGTGTTAGTTTTGGCTTGTATTCTCAAATGAACTAATGTGAACCAAACAAAGACTCAACTGATGTGGAGCTTCCTGGAGACGTGGGATATGTTTGGAAGGTTGAATGGTGGTGTTTTAGGGAGGTTTGAAGTCAAAGAAGAACCAGAGGAACAAATTCGGTGAATTACCGCTACGTAGGACCGTTACGTAGGACCGCTACGTAGGACCGCTATGAAGGACCGCTACGTAGGACCGTTACGTAGGACCGCTACGTAGGCAAGTGCCTAGGGGGCGGTCCTACCTTGCACTGAACTCCAGAGAGTCTCGTTTGAATTACCGTGGCCCAGGCAAGTGCCTAGGGGGCGGTCCCAGGCAGCGGTAACAAGCAGAAGACAACGAGAATGAAGCACGTGGATCACGGTTTCTGAGTGATCAAGTTTAACACGGTTTAGGAAGCGGGTGGCCAACTGCAACTTGAATCGTAGTTAATCACAAGCACGCATGAAATCAGGAAATATTCATGGAAGAGGAAATATGTTGCTTCTGGAAGTTCTTGTGCTTGAAGGAAAAGGATTTACTCCATACAAGAAGACTTGTCATAAAAGGAAATAGTATTTATGTGGAACAAGTAAGTCTTGTACGTTTAGGAGTAGGATTTCCTTTTATCTTAAACTCCCTGTAACTAGTATAAATAGAACCTTGTATTTAGGTTGGATGTGTGAGTTAAACACCATGTAAACATCAGAGAGTGTGAGTGAAGATCCGGGGAGACCCAAGGGAATATCCGAGGAGGGATCCAAGGGAATATCGGTGGATCTAGTTAGAGATCCGTGGGTGATATTTAGGGGAGACCTAGGGGATATTGTGGGGGTTCTTGGTGAGGATCTTGTGAGTGAAGTTTGGGTTAGGTGTGAGAGAGAATCCTGGAGTATATGGTTGTAACAATTTATCATATAGTGGAACTTTCTCTGTCGTCCTGACGGCCCGTGGTTTTTTACCCGTTTTGGGTTTTCCACGTATATCTTGTGTTGTGATTGTTTTTTATTCTCTCTCATCTATTTTTTTCTGCTTATTGACGTTATTATTTGCTATGAGTTATGGGCGTATACTAGGCACGGCGTTCCGCGTTCATCGGTATATAGGGATTATCCCCAACAATTGGTATCAGAGCCATATGGTTTGGCGATGGCAATTTCAAGTCTTTACGGGAGATCGTATGAAGGACTTGGTGGCATTGGGATAATGATGATCATGGTTGCCTAGTATGGTTTAGCAAAGGAGACGCATCTTGAAGGCGGTATTTAAACTCGGTAGGGTTTGATGAAAGGAAGAATTTGATGGAGGAGAAGTTTGGCTTGTGGTGACAGGTACAAGTCATGGAGATTCAATCTGGGTTACACAAGGAGCTGATTGACTATCCAAAAAAAAAAAAAAAAACTCCTGACTATTAAAAAAAAAAAAAATCTCTCTGTGGTATGGTGTTGGGCTTATCCGGCAAAGCACTCCCAGTTTCTAGTAGCAGTCTTTCACCAGGTATGTGATGTAATGACAGAAGGTCTTTCACAGGGTTGGGTGATGTAAGGACATGTTTATCCTTTTGGCAGTTTTCCCCACTGGCCATGGAAGAGGATATGTTGCTACTAGTGGTCCATAATTGTGCACAAGGCATTGGTCAGAAAGTGATGCAAGGTGTATGGTGGATAAAGATGTCGATGGCTGACGAACTCCCTGGAAATCTGACTTGAGGAGTTGCACCACAAATTTCAGCAAGGTAAATTTCGACATGTGCCGGTGAAATCTTGGGATGGTTCGTTCCTAAGTGGTTATACCTTGTGGTGGGGTATGTTAATTCTCGGTGATGAGAATTGTGGCTGTGGACAAGTATTGAGAATTCTAGCCAAAGGGGAGAATTGTTAGTTTTGGCTTGTATTCTCAAATGAACTAATGTGAACCAAACAAAGACTCAACTGATGTGGAGCTTCCTGGAGACGTGGGATATGTTTGGAAGGTTGAATGGTGGTGTTTTAGGGAGGTTTGAAGTCAAAGAAGAACCAGAGGAACAAATTCGGTGAATTACCGCTACGTAGGACCGTTACGTAGGACCGCTACGTAGGCAAGTGCCTAGGGGGCGGTCCTACCTTGCACTGAACTCCAGAGAGTCTCGTTTGAATTACCGTGGCCCAGGCAAGTGCCTAGGGGGCGGTCCCAGGCAGCGGTAACAAGCAGAAGACAACGAGAATGAAGCACGTGGATCACGGTTTCTGAGTGATCAAGTTTAACACGGTTTAGGAAGCGGGTGGCCAACTGCAACTTGAATCGTAGTTAATCACAAGCACGCATGAAATCAGGAAATATTCATGGAAGAGGAAATATGTTGCTTCTGGAAGTTCTTGTGCTTGAAGGAAAAGGATTTACTCCATACAAGAAGACTTGTCATAAAAGGAAATAGTATTTATGTGGAACAAGTAAGTCTTGTACGTTTAGGAGTAGGATTTCCTTTTATCTTAAACTCCCTGTAACTAGTATAAATAGAACCTTGTATTTAGGTTGGATGTGTGAGTTAAACACCATGTAAACATCAGAGAGTGTGAGTGAAGATCCGGGGAGACCCAAGGGAATATCCGAGGAGGGATCCAAGGGAATATCGGTGGATCTAGTTAGAGATCCGTGGGTGATATTTAGGGGAGACCTAGGGGATATTGTGGGGGTTCTTGGTGAGGATCTTGTGAGTGAAGTTTGGGTTAGGTGTGAGAGAGAATCCTGGAGTATATGGTTGTAACAATTTATCATATAGTGGAACTTTCTCTGTCGTCCTGACGGCCCGTGGTTTTTTACCCGTTTTGGGTTTTCCACGTATATCTTGTGTTGTGATTGTTTTTTATTCTCTCTCATCTATTTTTTTCTGCTTATTGACGTTATTATTTGCTATGAGTTATGGGCGTATACTAGGCACGGCGTTCCGCGTTCATCGGTATATAGGGATTATCCCCAACAATTGGTATCAGAGCCATATGGTTTGGCGATGGCAATTTCAAGTCTTTACGGGAGATCGTATGAAGGACTTGGTGGCATTGGGATAATGATGATCATGGTTGCCTAGTATGGTTTAGCAAAGGAGACGCATCTTGAAGGCGGTATTTAAACTCGGTAGGGTTTGATGAAAGGAAGAATTTGATGGAGGAGAAGTTTGGCTTGTGGTGACAGGTACAAGTCATGGAGATTCAATCTGGGTTACACAAGGAGCTGATTGACTATCCAAAAAAAAAAAAAAAAACTCCTGACTATTAAAAAAAAAAAAAATCTCTCTGTGGTATGGTGTTGGGCTTATCCGGCAAAGCACTCCCAGTTTCTAGTAGCAGTCTTTCACCAGGTATGTGATGTAATGACAGAAGGTCTTTCACAGGGTTGGGTGATGTAAGGACATGTTTATCCTTTTGGCAGTTTTCCCCACTGGCCATGGAAGAGGATATGTTGCTACTAGTGGTCCATAATTGTGCACAAGGCATTGGTCAGAAAGTGATGCAAGGTGTATGGTGGATAAAGATGTCGATGGCTGACGAACTCCCTGGAAATCTGACTTGAGGAGTTGCACCACAAATTTCAGCAAGGTAAATTTCGACATGTGCCGGTGAAATCTTGGGATGGTTCGTTCCTAAGTGGTTATACCTTGTGGTGGGGTATGTTAATTCTCGGTGATGAGAATTGTGGCTGTGGACAAGTATTGAGAATTCTAGCCAAAGGGGAGAATTGTTAGTTTTGGCTTGTATTCTCAAATGAACTAATGTGAACCAAACAAAGACTCAACTGATGTGGAGCTTCCTGGAGACGTGGGATATGTTTGGAAGGTTGAATGGTGGTGTTTTAGGGAGGTTTGAAGTCAAAGAAGAACCAGAGGAACAAATTCGGTGAATTACCGCTACGTAGGACCGTTACGTAGGACCGCTACGTAGGACCGCTATGAAGGACCGCTACGTAGGACCGTTACGTAGGACCGCTACGTAGGCAAGTGCCTAGGGGGCGGTCCTACCTTGCACTGAACTCCAGAGAGTCTCGTTTGAATTACCGTGGCCCAGGCAAGTGCCTAGGGGGCGGTCCCAGGCAGCGGTAACAAGCAGAAGACAACGAGAATGAAGCACGTGGATCACGGTTTCTGAGTGATCAAGTTTAACACGGTTTAGGAAGCGGGTGGCCAACTGCAACTTGAATCGTAGTTAATCACAAGCACGCATGAAATCAGGAAATATTCATGGAAGAGGAAATATGTTGCTTCTGGAAGTTCTTGTGCTTGAAGGAAAAGGATTTACTCCATACAAGAAGACTTGTCATAAAAGGAAATAGTATTTATGTGGAACAAGTAAGTCTTGTACGTTTAGGAGTAGGATTTCCTTTTATCTTAAACTCCCTGTAACTAGTATAAATAGAACCTTGTATTTAGGTTGGATGTGTGAGTTAAACACCATGTAAACATCAGAGAGTGTGAGTGAAGATCCGGGGAGACCCAAGGGAATATCCGAGGAGGGATCCAAGGGAATATCGGTGGATCTAGTTAGAGATCCGTGGGTGATATTTAGGGGAGACCTAGGGGATATTGTGGGGGTTCTTGGTGAGGATCTTGTGAGTGAAGTTTGGGTTAGGTGTGAGAGAGAATCCTGGAGTATATGGTTGTAACAATTTATCATATAGTGGAACTTTCTCTGTCGTCCTGACGGCCCGTGGTTTTTTACCCGTTTTGGGTTTTCCACGTATATCTTGTGTTGTGATTGTTTTTTATTCTCTCTCATCTATTTTTTTCTGCTTATTGACGTTATTATTTGCTATGAGTTATGGGCGTATACTAGGCACGGCGTTCCGCGTTCATCGGTATATAGGGATTATCCCCAACAAACAGCAAATTAAGCTTGAAGTTTTCAGTCAAGCATTTTCACTGACAGTTTGAAGTTTTTGTCAAACAATTTCTTCTTAACAGCTTGTTACAAACAAAACATAATGGCATTGACAAAGTTTCAAGTAGCAACTCTCTTTTCTCCATTGCTCTTCTTTATCAATCAGTTGGTAATTAAAAATTAAAAAACACCGTTTTTTATTTGGTAATTGTTAATTGTTACATGTTTTTGGTTAAAAACAGCTGTGTGTTGTTGCTTAAAAACATAATCATCACCATGATTCAAATTCGGCGGAGATCAAGGCTATTCATAAGGCGTGTGAACTTTGTGTGTCTTATGATGTCTTAGTCGGTAGAGATGTTGAGATTGTAAGAGACTCTAAGGTAACAGTTTCATGGGTAAATAACAAAGACTTTGGCTGTCTTAATATTATTCGCGACATTCGTAGCATGTGTGAATCCTGTGGGAACACTCCTTTGCAGATATGCATTTTTTATATACATTTTTTTTTCTCTTCGCCTGTCAAGAAGATTGCAAATTGTTATCATTTTTTGACGAATGAATTTTGAATCGATCAATTGTTTCCTTCCCCTTCAACGCCCAAATGATATGGCATCATTATATTCCATTCATTTAGAATGTGTTAAATTTATATAATTTAAATGAATAGATTAGAGTGTTGTCATATCATTTGGATTCCAGATTTGAAGACCAAATTTGGACAAAGTAATATTACTCTTATTTATATATAACAAATCGCTCCATGCTAAACCAAAAAAAAAAAAAAAAAGAAACTTAAAAGAAAAAACCAAGAATTACAATTGAAACTATTTAAAGAAAACATTGCCATACAATTCCATTTAAATTACATCTAAATAACACCCAAGACATGCCATGGAATGTCAAAGACTTCTGTGAGAAATCTTTCCCTTTTGATTGAAACTAGACTTTCGTTATATCTATAAACTTGATTAGCACCTGACCACATAATTCCAAAATCAATTTCTTCTTTGCTGTTAAGATCATGTAAGAGCAAATGCACTGTACTTTTTCTATTAAATATAAAAATGGTGTCATTCCTCCAATATCCCACCGGCTCATTTTTAAATAAGTGATCGGTCGTAGTCGATCGTATGGTCCAACATCCATCTCTCATCACCCAGATTCTAAATTCACTTTGAGCAAGATTAAATGCTAATAGATAGAGAGAGTCATTAACTACCTCCAGCGTTCTACAATATAAACCATATTCTGGTAAACTTGTCTCTCGGAATATCTCGCTGCTGATATCAAATGAAAGAATAACGTTTTCGTAATTCCTGTATCTCATTGCTAACCAATAACAAACTCCGTTCAAGCATGAGTTTTTATGAAAATATTCAGCCCAAAAATAATGTCTTAGTTCAGGAACTTGTAAATCTCTCCAAGAATCATTATTGAAGGAGTATAATGAAACATGTGAGTCTAGGAAATCATCATCACCACATTCATCGTGAAATAGACGCAAGAAAACCAACTTATAATCATCACTCAATGGATCATATCCACATCCAAAAATAGAGAAATATAACCCCATATCATGCGGAACAACAAATCTACATTTAGGTAGTGCTCTCGTTTCTCTTGTTGCGATATTCCAAAGATATATGAGATTATATTCTCTTTGGTATACAACAAAGAAGCCATCGTAAGGACCAAAAAGCTCACCATGTATGGGAAATTGAGAATCAAGAACTTGATAGGATAAATCTTTCAATGTTTTATCATAGAACAAAGCATATTCAAATGGATATGTAACAGGGTCACAATAATGTTCAAAATTGTGGACAAAAAGATGGGTATCTTCATTCTTGTGACTTTTGAGATGTGTAGAAATAAAGCTAGGGTTTTTAATAAGAACATACCATGTTTTGCAAACACATCTGAATCGCAATAGAGATTTAACAGATAACTTTAATAGGATTGAAGTCATCAATTCACAAGGAATATATTCAACAGTCTTCATTATTAATTAGCACTCCCGATTTATTTTATAAATCAATTGAATATTCTTCCCCTGCAAAAAATAACGTTTTTATAAATAAAAAAAATAGATGGTTGCAGTTGAATCCAAAACCAATGCAATCAAATTGAAAACAATAAGAAAAGTTTCAGAATCATACCTAGAATCGGATGTTCTCGATTCTTAATTCCAATATGTTGATTTCCCTACTTTAATCAACACTTGATTGCTTTCAAAATCCAACAATAATAGTGAGTGGTCGTTGTAGGGACGAGGGGTCAATAGGAATGAGAGACACTTTTGGTGGCGGTGGAAGGAAGAGAAAAAGAAGAAGCGTTCTGTTCTAGATGCTGCAAGATAACCCTAGCCACCCATAAATCCCCTATTTATAATCCCTAATCCGAATTAGGTTTTTTTTATTTATTATTATTTATTTATTATTTATTTATTTTTAATTTTTAAAGAGTAATGCTACATTACTCAAATGATGTAGCAACAATGTAGACCATTCATTTAAATCATACAATATTTGTATGATTTAAATGAATGGTCTACATTGTTGCCACATCATTTGGATATCAGATTTGGACACTAAATTTGGGCAATGTAGCATTACTCATTTTTTAATTATCGACAACCCACCGAATTACGCTCCATGTTTTTTGTTTTTTGGTTTATATGATGTGGTGATGCAATGGGAAATTCAATTCAAACAACAATCGATAAAAGACAGGATAACCGATTCGGATCCGTTGATTCGCACACGAATACCGGAAACAAACCCTACTATTAATTTGTTGATCCGTGCACAGATATCAGGATAATAAGTTTCAAATTCGTTGACCCTCGCAAAGGTACCGAAAATAGATAAAAAAATATGCTCTCTCTACAATTTTATTAATCATCAAAAACTAAAATCTCTGTTAGAGTACATCGTCTTTAAATAGAAAAATAAAAAACCTAAAAGAAACCTAAAATAACTAGTAAAGCAATAAAATTATCAATTTCCTTATAAAAAGATAATTGAGATAACAATAGAAATTAAAAATACTAGAATCCTAAAACATTAAAAACCTATCTAATAAGGAAATAAGATTTGATTTAATAAAATCAAATCATAGAATATTTAACTACCTAATTAAATATACAATAAAAAGAAACATAATAATCGATATTAATTGCAAGAATATTTTTAAAATAAAAAGTCTTCAATAAAATCTTCAATAATATCTCCTGCATCATTCTCTCCAGTGTGGAGAAAATTCGTCCTCAAATTTTGACAGCTTTGAGGAACAAATAAGTTGGAGATGCTGTTGAATGACGAAACACAGCAACATCGTAGAAATAATCCTCAAAAATTGAGTTCCTCTCATACTGCTCGTTCTAGAACAAATCTTCATCGAAAACCAGTGGTTTATCGAAAGCAACGATAACAAATTCTATCACATATTCCTCATCGAAAATTGGCGACTTATCGAAGTCAATGATAACCGGGTCTGACACATAATCTTCATTGAAAAACAATGAATGGTAGGAGGAAATTTTATTGATGATGAGCCTAGCACAGAGGTAGACTCGGTGGCTCTGATACCAAACTGATGCAACAGAATATTCACCAAAACAACAATCGATAAAAGAAAGGATAAACAATTCGGATCCGTTGATTCGCGCACGAATACCAAAAACAAACCCTACAATTAATCTGTTGATCCGCACACTGATACCAAAATGATGCAGGAGATATTATTGAAGACTTTTTATTTTAAAAATATTCTTATAATTAATATCGATTATTATGTTTCTTTTTATTGTATATTTAATTAGGTAGTTAAATATTTTATGATTTGATTTTATTAAATCAAATCTTATTTCCTTATTAGTTAGGTTTTTAATGTTTTAGGATTCTAGTATTTTTAATTTCCATTGTTATCTCAATTATCTCTTTTATAGGGAAATTGATAATTTTATTGCTTTACTAGTTATTTTAGGTTTCTTTTAGGTTTTTTATTTTCCTATTTAAAGACGATGTACCCTAACAGGGATTTTAGTTTTTGATGATTAATAAAATTGTAGAGAGAGCATCTCTTTTTATCCATTTTCGGTACCTTTGCGAGGGTCAACGAATTTGAAGCCTATTATTCATGTATCTGTGCGTGGATCAACAGATTCATAGTAGGGTTCGTTTTCGGTATTCGTGCGTGAATCAACAGATCCGAATCATTTATCCTTTCTTTTATCGATTGTTGTTTGTGTTGAATTTCCCGCTACCTCAGTTGGTATTTGAGGCTTATTATTCTGGTATCTGTACGCGGATCAATAGATTAATTGTAGGGTTCACTTCTAGTATTCGTGCACGAATCAACGGATCCAAATCGTTTATCCTTTCTTTTATTGATTATTGCTTTGGTGAATATTCCGCTGCATCATGTGGTAACCAAAAATGGTCCAAAAGCCCAAACATGGAAAAGCCCAGACCTTTATGCTAAAACCAATCTAGGCCCACGTGCAACAGGCCGACCCAAGACTTATACACGTGAGGTATTCATAAGGATTTGTGTGGATGAAACATTAGTTGGAAGTCGACAAAATGGTCATTTCAATAGGGTTGGGTGGAAGAACATTATAAATAAGTTTGCTAATATGACCGGTAGAAATTATACTTATAAGCAATTTAGGAACAAGTGGGATTCACTTAAGAAAGATTGGTAAATTTGGACAAATCTAACCGGAAAGAAAACTGGTTTAGGATGGGATCCCATAAAACAAACTATTGATGCTAGTAATGAGTGGTGGACCAAAAAATTGAAGGTACAATTTTTAATATTTATATTACTATATTAAAGAGGGTGTATTCAATTAGGATTTTAAAAGACTTTTAATGACTTTTATGAAATAAAAAAGTTTAGGTGTATTCAATGTAGACTTTTAACGATTCTATAAAAGTCATGAGATATTCAATACAGACTTTTTTTGACTTTTTATAGACTTTTAGAAAGTTTTTAAAAGTCATGTGGTATTTAATCTAGACTTTTTAACAGTCTATGAAAGTTATGAGGTATTCAAAATCTCAATAACTTTTAATGACTTTAAAATATTTATAACTTTTAATGACTTTTAGTTATAACAAATCTCACAATTTGTCTTTGTTCCTACTAAAGACTTTGAATGACTTTTTTTTTTTTTTTTAGAAAAAAAAATTAAAAAATTTCACTTTAGAAAAAAAAACATAACACTCTTTGAAAAACATCAACCACCAAGCATATGTTCTATTTTCAAATGAAATATTTTCAAATGAAAGCACACTCATTTTTAACAAATTTCATAAATAAAATAAAACAAATAACTTTAAAATGAATAAACATTATCAAAAAAAAAAAAAAAACATACAAACATTAACGATCTATAACAAAAAAAAATAACAAAAAAATTAACTAAAAAACAATATAAAACAACTCTTTATCAGCTATGCAATTAAGGACAAGAGATTTCATATTTTTTTATCTATATTTTCAAAGCAACTAAACAACACCGAAACAAATTAATTGAATTTCATTTATTTAAAATAAAAATAATAAAAGACAAAAACCACTACTTAACCATGTCAATATGCCATAATCAAAGTTGCGTATGAGCGTGACTCCATGTAATTATAATCAATATCAAACTACTCACTTTTAGCATGAGTCTTATTCAACAATTAGGTGCTGTTAGAGGTATAAACTCTACCACTAGCTTGGATGAAACCCAAGCTCACATTTGCAGCTCAAATGTGGATCATCATCTCTGTAATTCAGGTTGTGTTACAATGATAGCCTATCCAGCAAAGGGACATGCGACATATGGATGACATACCATGATGATCAGATAATGATCATCATGACCATCAGAATTGAGTCTCAAGAATTGGCGGGAGTCCAAAGTAAGAATTGGTGGGAATCCAAATTACAAGTTGTAACAGAATTGTCAGGTGTCAAAATGATTGGTTGTTATTCATTTGTAAGAGTCATGCAGCTTAACTGATAGGTTGTTAGGATCAGGCAAGTTGGTCCATGTATAAATTGGTGTGTGATCATTTACTTCAGAGTAATGAAAATCAATGAAACACAAAATATATATTTTCTCTCTCAATCTCCATTGAAACAGAACGTCAAGCTCTGGCTCTTCTTCTTCATCTTCGTTCTATATTTCTTATACAAGTATCTTTACAATTTCAATATGGTATCAGAGCTACTCTAAGGACTAATCGTCCATGACTTCGATCACAAGCTCACTCACGAATCACGGAGGAGAAAATCCAGAAGCAACGGTGTCTTCATCGATGGCCGAAGGATTCTCATCACTCGCAAAGGCTTTGAACTTCAATCTTCAAGTAAAGCTTGACAATGATAACTATGTTTCATGGAAGGCACATGTATTACCTATAATCAAAGCTTTTAAGTTGGAAGATTTTATTTCTGGTCTAAAACCTGTACCGCCAAAACTCATAGAAACAAGTTCTAGTGATGGTAGTAAACAACTTGTTGTTAACAAGGAAGACACACAATGGAACAAATCAGATTAGCTACTTCTAAGTTGGCTGTTTTCTTCAATTAATCAAACTGTAATAGGTCGGGTTATAGATTGTACTAGTTCCTTTGAAGTTTGGACTATCTTAGGAAAATTATTCTCACAACTATCTATGGCAAAGGTCCTTCAACTAAAGTACTAATTGCAGAATGTTAAAAAGGGATCCATCTCTGTCAATGATTTTGTTTTGAAAGTCAAGACAATAAGTGAGAATCTGAGAGCTGTAGGATAGAAAGTTAGTGAATATGATCAGATATTGAGTATCTTGAATGGAGTAGGGCATGAATATGATTCAATAGCAGGAGTTATAACCTCCCAGCAAGAATCAATTAGCCTACAAAAAGCTAGTTATTTGTTAATGATTCATGAGCAACGAATGGCACAACTGGATTTGGTTGGTCAAATAGATGTTTCTCAAGCAAGTGTAAATTTTACATCATCTGGAAATCAGTATGATAAGAGGAATCAGAGAGGAGGCTACAACAACAACAATTGAGGCTGATACAATGGAAATAGAGCTAGAGGCAGAGGAAGAGGCAATGGAAGGTGGAACAATGGTAACAAACCTACATGTCAAATGTGTGGAAAAATTGGACATGTTTCACTCAGCTGTTACCATTGTTTTGACCGGAATTTTCAAGGCAACAATTAGCCTAACTCATATCATCAGCCTAACACTTACCGGATTTCCTCAACTCAGCCTCATAATAGCCAGTCCTTTGGAAACAATTTTCAAGCACCTGCAAGTTCATCTCAGGCAAATTTTCATCAATCAACAACCTACTATGCAACGCTTGAGACAATATGTGATTCAGCTTGGAATGCGGATAGCGGGGCTACCAATCATGTTACATCAGATTTAGGAAATCTCTCTCTTTACTTAGAATATCAAGGTCCGGATTGCTTGGCAATTGGTAATGGACAACAATTGTAGATCACACACACTGGTAAGACTACCTTATCCTCTCCTGGATTGTCTTCTAAAATATTGCATTTGAATCATATTCTATGTGTACCTACAATTGCAAAAAATTTGTTAAGCATCTCAATAATAACAAAGGATAACAACGCATATGCTTAATTCAATTGTGATTCCTGTTTAATTAAGGACAGAAGTACCAAGGAAGTTTTGCTCCAAAGCAAGCTTGAAAATGGACTCTACAAGCTATGTTTGGAAGGAACTCATAAAAGATCAAATGCTCAGCACTTATTGAAGAATAACTTTCGTTTTGCTTTTTCAATTTCTAAGAATAATACAACTAGCTCACCTTGTACATACAATATGAATGCTGGAAACCCATGTAATCATCCACTCTTGAATGAAAACATGTGGCATTTCAAACTTGGCCACCCTGCTCCTCTTGTGTTAAGGAAGGTTATGAGCAGTCTGAACTTAAAATGTAATGATTCTCAGCTCAACTTTTGTGATACATGTAAACTAGGAAAATTACATCAGCTCCTTTTCCAGCACTCATCATACAAGGCCTGTGAACCTCTTGAGTTGGTTTTCACGGATGTTTGGGGTCCATCTCCCATACCATCATCAGAAGGGCACAAGTACTATGTTATATTTGTTGACTCCTACTCAAGATACAGTTGGTTGTATCCATTGAAGCTGAAGTCAGAAGTCTTAGTAGTATTCTTTCAGTTTAAGAAGCATGTTGAGCTTCAATTCAATAACAAACTAAAGTGTTTGCAAGCTAACCTTGGAGTTGAATACAAACCTTTAATTCCTTTTCTAAAATCCAATGGCATTCACTTTAGAACATCATGTGCTTATGCACACCAACAAAATGGTGTGCCTAAAAGGAAGCATAGTCATGTGGTGGAAACAGGGCTCACACTACTAGCTCAAGCTAATATGCCATTAATGTTTTGGACTGAAGCCTTCCAAACAGCTGTTCTCCTTGTTAACAATCTCCCTACACCAGTTTTTAAGCTAAAATCACCCTATAAAGTGTTGTATCATGGACAACCCAATTACAACTACTTCAAGGTTTTTAGATGTGTAGCCTTCCCATATCTTAGACCTTACACAAACAAAAAATTCAACTTCCATACCTCTCAATGCATCTTTGTAGGATATAGTCTTAGTTAAAAAGGGTACAAGTGTCTCCACCCATCTGGAAAGATATACATATCACGAAATGTTGTCTTTAACGAGGTTGAATTTTCATATCGTGTACTCTTTCCTCCTCTAAATACTTCCATTTTGCCTCATATCAGTCTTCCCACCTCAGTATTATCAAAAGCCTCACCTCATAACACTAATTCTACTGCACCTTCCACATTCTCCACTATTTCTCATAGTAATATTTCAAATGCTCCCTCCTCTGCTGAGCATCTTAGTTCCATCCCTGCTCAACCTTTCTATATTGACTTATCCTCAAACCAATTGTCTCCTGCACCACCAATTAGTATGTCTCCTGCACCACCAATCTAGTCTACACATCCTCTGATAACCAGACTAAGATTAGGCACTATAAGGCCTCATACTTTTCCATCAACTTGTCAAGCAGCCAAAACTCCTCCCTTAATAGTTGAGCCAAAATCTGTCTCAGCAGCTCTTTGAAATCCTCATTGGCATAATGCCATGAAAGAGGAATTTTCAGCTCTTTTGAGGAATAATACCTGGACTCTCATCCCTCATTCTCAGTCTATGAACCTTGTAGAAAGCAAGTGGGTCTATAGAACAAAATACAAGCATAATGGATAAGTGTTGAAACACAAAGCTCGATTGGTTGCCAAAGGCTTCCACCAAACCCCCGGTGTTGATTTCCATGACACCTTTAGCCCTATTATCAAGGCCTCCACCATTCATGTTTTCAGCTTAGTAGTCACCTATGGTTGGGATTTTCAGCAGGTCGACATTAACAATGCTTTCCTTAATGGTGATCTTCGAGAGGATGTATATATGGTCCAACCTCCTGGCTTTGAAGACACTCGTTTTTCTCATTATGTGTGCAAGCTCCGCAAAGCCCTTTATGGTTTGAAACAAGCGCTTAGGGCCTGGTTTACCAAACTCCGAGATGCCTTGCTTGGCTGGGGATTTATATCTTCTAAATTTGATGTGTCCTTGTTCATTAAAAGGCATCCTAGTTTACGTTGATGATATATTGATCACTGGAAATGATCAAATTTTGGTTCAGAATACCATTAATACACTGCATGCCTTTTTTGCCTTAAAATCTCTCGGATCGGTAAGCTATTTTCTAGGATTTGAGACTTTTTGATCTTCTGCTGGGCTGTTTTTGACTCAAACCAAATACATTTTGGATCTTCTTGAGAAGACCAACATGTCCAACTGCAGTCCTTACTCAACTCCAATGTCTATAAGCACCAAGCTCACCAAAGATGGGTCACTCTTCTCTGATCCTTCAAGATATATGAGCACAATTGGTGCTCTCCAATATCTGACTTATACAAGACCAGATATATCATTCAGTGTCAATAAGCTTAGCCAGTTCTTGGCCTCCCTAACAAATGAACATTGGACAACTTGCAAACGTATCCTGAGATATCTAAAAGGTTCTGCAGGTTTGAGTTTACATTTCAAACCATCAGCCTCTATCAATTTAGGTGTTTTCTGATGCGGATTGGGCTTCCTCCATTGATGACCGCCAATCCACAAGTGGATGTTGTGTTTATTTAGGAGGCAACTTAATTGCCTGGAGCTCTAGGAAGCAGAGCGTTGTAGCTCGCTCCAGCTGTGAAGCTGAGTATTGTGCACTTTCGCAAGTTGCTACTAAGATATTGTGGCTTACCTCTTTGTTTACGGAACTTGGTGTTCAATTACCACCTTGTCCAGTTCTGTGGTGTGATAATCAAAGGGCGGCTTCTCTTGCTCAGAATCCTGTGTTCCATGCTCGAACGAAGCACATCGAAATCGATGTCCATTTCGTTCGAGAGAAGATTGCTTCAGGTCTGTTGAAGGTTCAGTATGTTCCCACTGAACACTAATATGCTGATGTTCTAACAAAGGCTCTTTCCTTCTCTCACTTTGATTATCTTCGGTCCAAACTGAATTTGGTGATCTCAACTACGTTCAGTTTACGAGGGGATGTTAGAGGTATAAACTCTACCACTAGCTTGGATGAAACCCAAGCTCACATCTGCAGCTCAAATGTTGATCATCATCTTTGTAATTCAGGCTATGTTACAATGATAGCCTATCCAGCAAAAGGACATGTGACATATGGATGACATACCATGATGATCAGATAATGATCATCATGTCCATCAGAATTGAGTCTCAAGAATTGGCGGGAATCCAAATTAAAAATTAGTGGGAATCCAAATTACAAGTTGTAACAGAATTGCCAGGTGTCAAAATGATTGGCTGTTATTCATTTGTAAGAGTCACGCAACTTGGCTGATAGGTTGTTAGGATCAGGCAAGTTGGTCCATGTATAAATTAGTATGTGATCATTTACTTCAGACTTCAGAGTAATGAAAATCAATGAAACACAAAATAGATATTTTCTCTCTCAATCTCCATTGAAACAGAGTGTCAAGCTCTGGCTCTTCTTCTTCATCTTCGTTCTATATTTCTTATACAAGTATCTTTACAATTTCAATAAGTGCGGTTTTTATGTTTTATCTTTAGTAACTTGAATGAATTTTTGGTAGATTTTTTATGCTCATTGTCATACTTTCGTAGAGACATGTAAATGTTAATATTATTGTCGATTTGCTACATTTATTCTAAAAGAAAATTTATAATATTTTGACTAATTATAAAAAACAAATAAAATTTTGACTAATTATTAAAAAAAAAAAAAGAAGGGAGCATAACGTCTTTATAATACAAAATATAATTAAAATAAAAATAAATTTTTAAAATCACATATATAGACATGAATGCTTTTGTCAAGTTTAATTAACGATGATTTTTTTTTATTCATTTGAAAAAATATTTTTATTGACATGAAAAATATATATAATTTTGCTAAAACAAAGTATACATTATATTTAAAAGTCAATGAAAGTCTATAAATGTCTATAAAAGTCTTTTAAAATGAAAGTTTATGAAAGTCTTTTAAAATAAAAGTCTATGAAAATATTTTAAATAAAAGTCTATGAAAGTTTTTCATAATCTTGTAAAATTTATAAAAGTCCATAAAATCTGTAAAAGTCATCCACTTAAAAAAAAGTCTTTAAAAGTCTTTCGAAATCCTAATTGAATACACCCTCTTAAATATAAAATTTTTGTTATTTATTCAAAACATAACATAGTATATACATTTTCGTAGGAAAATCCGGACGCATTTAAATTTCGGTTAAAGGGGTTGAAACATGCCAATCAACTTGAAATATTGTTTAAAGATTTTGCAGATACGGGGGATGGAGCTTGGGCACCATCTTCGGGTTTTGTACCTAGGGAGGGTTTACGTGATACAGATCATGTATATGATCAAGAGGAGAATTTCAATATTAATATAGATGATAGTGAAGGGCTTGATAATATTAATGTTGATTTAGATGTTCATGCTAATGTTACTCCAACACAAGATAATGGAAAGAAGAGGAATTTTTTTTCCTACCATACGATGACGACGAAGAACTACTTCCACCAAATGAAGAAGAAAGAAGTGAGAAACAAGATTCAAGATTTGGACCTAATATTGGTGCATTGCATAAGTGCGAAATGGATAAGGAGCGTGATCGAATTGTGGTTCTTCTCATGCAACAATGATATTTAGACGATTGTCGAAGGATATTGATGTGTTTATTATACCTGTAATTTTTTTTTTCTTAAACTCATTTAGCTGTTATTTTTTTAAAAAAAGGATATTGATGTATTTGTTATGTACTTTTGATTTTTTTTTTTTTTTTAAACTCTTGTATCTGTGAATTTTATTTAAACTCAAGTACTTTTGATTTTGTTATGTACTTGTGTATTTGTGATTGTTAAAGGATATTAATATGTTTGTTATATACTTGTAATTTTTTTTTATTTAAAAAAACTCATGTATATGTTATTGTTTTTTAAAATTAAGTAGTGTGATTTTTTTAAAAAAATTCTAGTGTCTGTGATTTTTTTTTAAACTCAAGTACTTGTAATTTTGATTTGTATTTGAAGAATATTGATGTGTTTGCTATTTACTTATAATTTTTTTTTTTTTTTTAACTCATGTATCTGTGATTGTTTTTTCAACTCAAGTACTCGTGTATTGTGATTGTTGAAGGATATTTATATGTTTGTTATTTATTTGTGATTATTTTTTTTAACTTAAGTACTTGTGATTTTGTTATGTACTTGTGTATATGTAATTGCCTATTTATATAATACCTTTGATTTTTTTTGTTTTTTTTTGTTTTTTTTGTCTTGTACTAGTTGGTTTGGTAATCTTTTTTATTTCCTTAGAGTCATAATTTACAAATCCTTTGTTTATACCCTTATTTGTAATTTATCACAACCAAAGCACTTTTGGAAATATATTGCCAAACAATCCAGATACTGAAAAACACTTCTGTAACTGAATACCAAACAACATACTGTTTTTTGTTAGAAGCTCTACTCCAAAAAGATCCACTCTAGAAGTTCAATTTGAAAAGTCATACAAAACATACAATACACTTGGCTCATGGCTGGGTGTGGAGTCGAATTCGAAGACCATAATGGATCTTGTTTTTAACTAAGTCAACTTCCTGCAATGGCTCAATATGCAGTCAACCTTGATTCTATTTATGATATTGTTTGGATTTGTAAAGTTTGTTTTGGCTAGTGTAAATGATATGTTGTAATCCTCTGTTTTGTTGTTATGATATTTAAATCTATCTCAAAATAATAATAATAAAATTGATAATTTAACTTAAAGGATAATTTTGGAATTTTAAAAATATATAAATTTGGGGTGTACATACAGCTTTAGAAGGGTGCAAATATCGATGATTAAGGGCCTTAGTCGGTTGCCTCGTAGGCTCCTAGGGCCGACCCTAACCGTTGGAGATAGACGGGTCAAATTTGCTGACCATTGGAGATAGAGGGCTTACAATTTTTCAGACATTAAAATTTGAAACTAATATATGGATACAAAATATTAGAAAAATCAACAAAAAATCTGAAAATATTATAAACATATTTCAATTATGTATGTAATTTTTATTTATGTTTGTGTTTATGTTAAGTATTTTTCTAATCTATAAAAGTTAAATTTGGTTTCTTTAAATTTATAGCACTCTTTACTTCTCTACTTTCGGGACTAGCACAAACTTAATAATTTGAGTTTAAAATACACTAAAGCATGGTGATAGACAAAGCTGCCCATATTTTTACTTGTAGTTTTTTTTTTTTTTTTTTTTTTTTTTTTTTTTTTTTTCTATCCTTTTATTTCTTTGAATTTTTTTTTTCCAAAAACCTCCATCAATGGAGTTTGAACAGACCTCCAAAGGAGGTCACGATGAAGAAAGATTAAAAAAAAAAAAAATTGGGCTTGGCAATAAGTCGTGGGTGCCCGATGCAATAAGTCTCGGTTGGGCACTCGAGACTTATTGCCCAGCCCAATTTTTTTTAGAGCAAATTGCAACCAACTTCTCCGAGGTTTAGTCTTTGACACCCAGAAACAACTTTATACTTAATTGACAATGACCTCCCCTAATGTTAGTCAAAGTAAAGTCAAACTTAACAAAGATAAGGATATTTTTGTCATTTTAAACAATTTTTATTTATTTAATTAAATTAAAAACAGATCTCAATTTTTCTCAAAAAAAATTTTCATTTCCTTTCTATTTTCTTCTCAAGTTTTACTAACATGGAAGAATGAAACCAAATTTTTTTTTTTGAAGAAAATGTTGTTGGATTGGATTTAGGTGAGCCACATTTTATTTTATTTTATTTTTTTGAAAAATCTGAAGAAAAATTTAGAAATACATCAATGGAAGAAGAAAATGTTGTTTGATTAGATTTGGATGAGCCACGCTTTTTATTTTTTATTTTTGAAAAATTTTAAAAACTTGAATCTGAAGAAACATTTGGAGATATATCAATGGAAGAAGAAAATTTTAGATTTAGATGAGCCAATTTTATTTATTTATTTATTTATTTTTAGTTTTCATATATTTATATATTTTTAAAATCATAATTTTTTTTTATTCAGGGACATTTTGGTATTAGTAGCGCTCAAATTCGGTCAATTGTTAAATTTGACCAGCTTTGACTAACATTAGGGGAGGTCATTGTCAATTAATGATAAAATTTTTTTTTGGTTATCAAAGGCCAAACCTCAGGAAGGTTGGTTGCAATTTGCCTTTTTTTTTTTTAATATATTTTTGTTACCACCAGCATGTTTCGGAAAGACCAAAAAAGTCTCGAAAATACCAAAATAAGTTTTGGAAAGACTAAAATAAGTCTTATTTCCTGGAAATTTTTTCATATATGTTTTTTTGTTTTGTTTTTTCTTCTAATTTATGTTCTTTCGCAATTTTTTTTGTTCTCTCTTCTCGTCGATTCCTCTTCTTCGTCTCAAACACTTACAAAATAGATAAAATCACAATTCGTTTACAGCTTTTTAAAGTGATTCTTCTTTTTTTCTTGAGAAAAGGTGATGGAAAAAGTTGTTATTCTTGAGAGAAAGAGAAAGAAGAAAACACTTACGAAAAGATAAAATCACAATTTCTCTACAACTTTCTTGAGATATTCTTCCTTTTTCTTGAGAAAAGGTGAACGAAAAAGTAATTATTATTTTTTTTTTGGGACAAAATGTAGTTATTCTTGAAAGAAAAAGAAAGAAGAAAGAAAACTGAAGTGAAGGGTATTTTTGTCCCATTATATATTTTGAAAAACATTAATTTATGAGGGTTTCTTTTGACAATCCATTTTTTTTCCTTTTTACACTTCTTTTCTAAAGACACTCCATTCTCAAAATTTAAATTAAAAAAATAATAATTCTAATGACATTTCATTTTGTTTCAAGATTATTCTTTTTTTCTTTTGACACTCCTATTCTAAAGACACTCCATTTTAAAAAATAAATTTCTAAAGACACTCCATTTTATTTTAATAAAAGTTAGGATGAACTATCGTAGCCTTTGGATTCATTCGAGGAGTAATCTTTTTTGAATTAAATTATTAAAAAAAAATTATCTCTCTTAAATCATTGGATTAAATATTACATATTAAACACTCTCTCCTAAATTTATAATTACCATATTAAACTCTTTATCCTCCAATACATATCTCTAATTTTCTATCTCTATTCTTTCTCAAGTAAGACTAATAGTTAAGGAAAAAAAAACTTATGAATAAGTTTAATTTTTAGTAACTGTATATATGTATATATTTAAAAAAATTAAAATAAAAAAGCAAGTACCTTGTCTTTTTTTTTTTTTTTAATCGAAAGATGAAAATGTTTTTTTTTTTTGTTGTTGTTGTTGTTGTTGTTACTTTTGTAAGTATGTGATTGCGTAAAGAACTTCAATTCTATCATTAGTCTTAGAAATTCCGATTTTAATCGAATATAGTTGCAACAAATTAAATTTTCATATATCTATTTTTTTTTTTTGAAAATTGACTTTTAATATATATATATTTATTATTGTTAGTAAAAAACCAAAATATTCATCAGAAATTGATCGAGAAAGTATGGAGATTGGATTGAGAGAGAGAGAGAGAGAGAGAGAGAGAGAGAGAGAGAGAGTTGTTATGGGTAGAATTCGCCACAGATAACACGTCAGCAGACAGCACGGGTAAGAGCAACACACGAGCAAGGAGACTGATCGGGAAAGATGGAAGTAACTCAGGCCGAGTCAGGAGATATAGCTAGAAATGGCGAAATGATGTCGAGTATCCTGAGTATAGAAAGTGCCCGACTACATGTGTTCTGCACGGAGGAAGGGATTGCCTAGTGAAATCCCTTCACCACCTATGCACCAACATAATTGATATATATCGTTCATAAGTCCACAAATCTACTACTAAGAAGCAGATTCCCGTAAAGGATTGCCTAGTGAAATCCCTTCACCACCTATGCACCAACATAATTGATATATATCGTTCATAAGTCCACAAATCTACTACTAAGAAGCAGATTCCCGTAAAGAAACAAATAGATTTCCTCGACAGCTCACTAGAGTCCAGAACGGATCCAGAATCCATAACCATAAAGGAGAGATCATCGCAGAATAAGGAAAGAATCACAAAGTAAACTCAACACTCATCAACTTGAGTGCCACGACACTAAAACCCTAGTAGGACCCAAAAAACCCTAGGGGAATCATGTATAAATACCCCTACAAAATATAGGTAGGGGACACGGCGAAAAATAGAAAAAGGAGAGCAGAGTGTGTAAAAATTACAAAGATTATCATAGTGAATTTGGTTAAATTACTTAGGCAACCATTCGTGGATGTTTCTCTGATCACCGGAGTTTTACCACGTAATATTCGTTCGTTTTCTTTCTCTAAGCACTTTATCACACATTTAAATTATATTTGCAAACTAGAACAACGTTGACCGGTCAATTGACAAAATCCACCGTCAACAATTGGCGCTAGAAGGAGGGGAAGCATACGTGATAACAAAAACCTTGAGATCCCTTGTGAAACAATGGCTAGAGAAGGAGATGGCAGTAATTCCAAGCACAATCAAGATTTACCAGATGATAGATTGGAAGTGGATGCTTCCCTTGATGTCGCGTTAATTGCAGAAAATCAACCAGCAGCTGTCGTGGGCATCCAACGCTTTCCTCCAACCAGTGATGAAATCGCATAGCGTTTCCGGGCATCTTTACAACAGCTCGTATCCGACGCAGCCAGACATGGAATCAGCCTTTCCACCGCGGAAGGACTGACTTCACCACGTCAGACGGATACCCCGGACCAATAGCAGGGCAGGTTATGTTCCGTAGTAGTCCGTCCAACACCAGATTCACCTTTGAAAAATAGTCGAACCTCAGTGGAGCAACTAGAGGTATTAGAGGAACAGGCCCAAGATGACAGAGAGCACAAGGAAGACAGGTACCCACGTAGGAAATATCATTCCACGCGAGCCGAGCAAGATACTGGTCGATTTGGGCGAGAGGACTGCCGAAGGCATCGATCCCCATCCTCTGGGGACAGCGATCAGCACGCTCATCAAAAGCGTCAAAGGGGCACCATCCGGCTGCATGACCTGAATCTTAAACCTCAGAAGCAAAGATTTGATGATCAAGAACAAGGGTTAGTTGTTAGTCAGAGTTTCGATGCCATGGGAGAGCCAGAAGGTGACAGGGACATACTCATACAGAGTTTGACCCGGGAAGTCCAAAATAACCGTCGATAAATGGATGCACTAGTCAGACGATATGGAAGGAATGAGCTATCGGATGATAAGTTGGGCAGTCCATTCACCAATGGGGTCTTTCGCATGCCGTTCCTGGAGAGATTTAGAATACCGCATGTGGAGCATTTCAAGAAAGATACAGATCCAAAGGAACATGTCAGAAGGTACAAAAGTGCCATGGCTCAGTACGCCAACAACGATGCCCTGTTATGTTTGAATTTCCTACAAACCCTCGGGGATTTGGGTTCTAGATGGTTCGGAAGATTACCAACAGCAAGTATAAGCAGTTTCAATGAACTGAGCAAAGCGTTCTCTCGACAGTTTCTTGGAAACATACATAGAAAGAAGTCAGTGGCTTACCTATCCCAGCTTAAACAAGGGAAAGATGAGTCGCTCAAAAAATATTTAGGGAGGTTTGGTTAGGCAGTATCAAAAATCGGGAGCGCTAATGATGAAGCCATAGTGGCAGCGTTTATTAACAATTTACAGAATGGACAGCTCTCTTTCGATTTAAGAAGAGCACGATTGACCAGCTATGCGGATATGATGGACATGGTCGGAGGATATGCTTTAGCTGAAGAGAAAGAAATTGCAACAGGCGGTTATTTCGTACAAGGGGGTCGGCCCGAGGTTTCAAAAACCAAGGACGGCGCGTCAAAAAACCCCAACCAAAAGGGTGACAAGCAGAAAAACAAAATCTCGGACGGTCGGGATGGACGTAAGCATAACGATTCGAAGGTCGACAAGCTCTACCAAAGGTTTCGAGGTGACTATACAAACTACACCCTATTGAAGAAAACTCAGGAAGAAGTACTCGCAATTCTAGAAGAAAAGAATATGTCTAAGGAACCATCTAAGCAGTCATTCTATGCTCGGAAGGACACGACCAAATATTGCCGATTCCACAAAGAGAACGGGCATGAGACTTCCAAGTGTTTTCAGCTCAGGGATCATATCGAAACCCTTATTCAGAAAGGTCACTTAAAAGACATTGTCCAGAAAAAGACAAAGAGGGTGGACGGGAAGCAAGACAGCCGTCAAAACAGTCGGAGAAAATAAAGCCAGAATAGGCTTGAAGATGAGGGAGCGATAAACACCATCATTGGAGGACTAGAGACCGGAAAAAGCAACAGGGAAAGAACCTTGGAAATTCGTTAAGCAATGGAAGCGCGAAGGGACTTGGATGTCAATTTTATTGAGCCCGACTAGAAAAGAATCAAGGAGGGTTGGGATCCAATAATTTTTACAGAAGCTGACTCGCATGGCATAGACGTCAGACCAAACGACGCTTTAGTAATCAGCGCCAGGGTTGGTCACAGAGAAGTCCATCGAATTCTGTTCGATAATGGGAGTTCGACGGACATACTGAGCGCCGAAGTTTACGACCAATTGAGACTGGACTGGAAAGATTTGCAACCCTTTCATACTCCACTCTGAGGTTTTGGCGGGGTAAAAGTGAGGTCTCTAGGTACTGTAAAATTGCCCGTTAAAGTTGGAAGTGTCCCTTGTCAGAAAACAGTGCTACTTGATTTTATAGTGGTAGATACGAAAAATTGACCTTACAACGCACTGCTAGGACGACCATTTTTGAATAAATCCAAGGCAGTAACAGCTATCTATGCCCTTATGATGAAATTCCAGACAAAATTCGGTGTAGGTTTGGTGAAAGGTTCGCAAGAGATGGTGCGAGAGCAAACCTGTCAGTTTACAGAGACAGAGAAAGTAAAAAGGGACACCAAGTATGGGCAATCTTGCCGAGTGGGCGAGACATGAGAAAATCAAATGACTAGGATGAAGCACCAGAAGAGTTTGAATTGGACCCAAGGGAATGGCCTGAAGATAAAAAGGATGAACCAACTAAAGATGTAGTCTTAGATGATAACGAACCAACCAGGGTCGTCAAGATAGGTGCTAACTTACAAGAAGCAGTCAAAGCAAGCATAACCAGGTTGCTGACAGAATACAAATATATATTCGCCTGGAGCCACAAAGATATGCCGGGAATAGATGCAAAAGTAATATCCCATTACTTGGCCGTTAATCCTGATTCCCGACCGGTCATACAGAAAAGAAGACTGTTTAACCCGGACAGAAGTGTAGCCATCAAGAAAGAAGTAGAAAAGCTCCTTACTGCAGGGTCTATAAGAGAAGTCTAGTACCAACAATGGGTAGCTAATGTGGTATTAGTGAAAAAGAAAAACAATCAGTGGAGAATGTGTGTAGATTTTACAGATTTGAACAAGGCTTGCCCGAAGGACAGCTTTCCGCTCCCAAGAATAGATCAGTTGGTAGATGCTACCGCAGGACATGAGCTACTGAGCTTCATGGATGATTACTCGGGATATAACTAGATCCGAATGAACAAAGCTGACGAAGAAAGGACAACCTTCACAACAGACCAAGGGTTGTACTACTACACAGTAATACCTTTTGGTCTGAAGAATGCGGGAGCAACATATCAAAGAATGGTAAACAGAATATTCACTCGGCAGATTGGAAGAAATATGGAAGTCTATGTAGACGACATGCTGACCAAGAGCGTCACGGCAGATGAGCACACAGCAGATCTAAGGGAAACATTCGATGTCCTGGTGAAATACTAGATGAAGCTCAACCTAAACAAATGTGTGTTCGGTGTACCGTAAGGAAGATTCTTAGGCTTTCAGGTCCACCAAAGAGGAATTGAGGTAAACCCTGAGAAGATCAAAGCGCTTGAGGATATGGTTTCCCAGAAAACGCTGAAGGATGTACAGAAATTGACAGGATGCCTCACGTCACTCAATCGGTTCATAGCAAAATCTACAGACAAGTGCACTCCATTCTTCAAAGCAATAAAAAAGGGAAGAGGGCTTGAATGGAGTGAAGAATGCGAAACGGCTTTTCAGAATATAAAAGAATACCTGGGGCGAGCACCGATACTTTCTAAACCTTCAGTCGGGGAAACCCTATACATGTACCTATCCCTTACTGATGTAGCTACCAACTCAGTGCTAATTTGGTTGGAGAAGGGGATACAAAAGCCGGTATATTACACAAGCAAGACACTACTCCCAGCCGAAACCAGATACTCGCTAGCTGAGAAAATGGCTCTAGCACTAGTCACAGCGGCAAGAAAGTTAAGGTCATACTTTCAAGCACATACGATCATGATATACACAGATTGCCCACTCAAACTAATCCTCCAGAGACCAGAGTTGTCAGGGCGCTTGACCAAATGAGCCATAGAGCTGAGTGAATTCGATATCCAATATATGGCTAAGTCAGCGCATAAAGGCCAAGCGGCAACAGACTTTGTGGCAGAATTCACAGAACCAAGAGAGGAGGTGCGTAGAATGATGGGGAAAGAGCAAAGAAAAAGTTATCACTGGAAGTTGCATGTGGACGGGTCATCTAATACCCATGGCAGCGGGGCAGGAATAGTGATATTGACACCGGAAGGTGATGCTGTAGAATGTGCCATGAGATTTGATTTCAAAGCAACTAATAATCAGGCCGAATATGAAGCTCTTCTTGTGGGCCTAAGGGTATGCATGGCACTGGGAGCAGACGAAATAGAAATTTTCAGCCATTCACAGGTGGTGGTCAACCAAGTGCTAGACGAGTACCAAGCAAGAGATGGGTGTATGATGACATACTTAGAAATAGTAAGAAGATTGCTCAAAAAGTTTAAAGGGTATAAAATTACCCAGATTCCCTGAGAAGAGAACGAGAGAGCAGATGCCCTGTCCAAGCTAGCTTCAGCAACAAATTGTGTCAGGTCAAAGACAGTTCCGGTCACTCATCTTGCTAGCCCTAGCACAGTAGAATCGGAAGAGTTGGAAGTAGCAAAGATCCGATCGCAATCAGATAACTGGACGACTCACCTCAGGAGATACTTGGAGGAAAACATCCTACCTGAAGATACCTTGGAAGCAAAGCGTATCAAATACAGATCGACTCGATACACAATCATAAACGGTGAGTTATATAGAAAAGGTTTCTCAAAGGCACTACAAAGATGCGTGACAGGGGAAGAAGCTGGGAAAATCCTGAGAGACATCCATAGCGGCATATGTGGAAACCACACTAGAGGAAAAAGCTTGGCGCATAAAATACTAAGGCAAGGATTCTACTGGCCGACCCTATTTACAGAGGCTCGGAGGTTCGCAGAAGGTTGCGAAACCTGTCAACGGATAGCCAATGACATACGGCAGCCACCGGAACTGCTCAGAAGTTTGACGTCCCCTTGGCTGTTTGCCATATGGGGCCTTGATCTCATAGGACCAATGCCCACGGGTGTAAAGAGAGGAGCAAAACATGCTATCGTGGCAGTAGACTACTTCACAAAGTGGGCAGAAGCTGAAGCACTCGTACATATTACCAAGGTAAACACCACCAGTTTTGTTAAGAAAAACATCCTCTACAGGTTTGGAGTCCCGAATACCATCATTACTGACAATGGGACGCAGTTTGACAACAGGAAATTCAAGGATATGTGTGAGGAATACAAAATCATGAACTACTATGCCACCCCTGCTCACCCTCAGACCAATGGGCAAACTGAAGCTGTAAACAAGGTAATCAAGCATACTTTGAAAGCAAAGCTGGATGCAAAGAAGGGGAACTGGGTAGACAAGCTTTATGAAGTGCTTTGGGCATACAGAACGACTGCTAGAACCTCCACTGGGGAAACTCCATTTTCATTAGCATTCGGGACTGAAGCTGTTATACCAGCAGAATTATCCTTCATCTCCCCAAGAGTACGGCTATACCACCCGGAACACAATGTTGATATGCTGATGCAGAACCTAGATGAGTTAGAAGAAGCCAGGGATAGATCCCAGATAAGAAATACGGCATACCAGCAAAGAGCAGCAAGATACTACAATTCTCATGTCCGAATACGAAGATTTCAGGTCGGGGACTTAGTGCTACGAAGAGTATTCCCGAACACAAGAGACAAGGAAGCAGGGTCCCTTGCGGACAAATGGGAAGGGCCGTACGTTGTTAAAGGTGTTGCCAGACATGAAGCCTATCTTATTGCCCGACCTGATGGTGGACTAGTCCCCCGGCCATGCAATGCCCAATACTTGAAGATGTTTTATCCATAAAAAGGCTCCTTTGATTTTCAGCTCCTTGACCTCTCAGCATTTAAGTTATTCTAATAGAACTTAGATTTTCATTTTAGTTTCTGTTTTGGATTCAGAATTTCAGATATGTGATTGATAATAAAAAGGGCAATCCATCCATTTCTTCTCTTTTGTTTTTATAAAACTCCACAGAAGCAGCAAATATCTCACAGAAGGATAAATCCGTAGAAATGCGAACAGACTCGTGAAATAAAGAAACAGAAAGAGGATAAAGCAGCCCTCTAAAAGTAGAGAATGGAGCTAAGCCTCCATAGATGCTTGGGCGCCGCAAAATCGCAAAGAGCGAATGGACAGTGCCCGAGGGGCGGAGAAGCTAAAATAGCATGCCCGCCTAGTTGGGATGATGCAAACGCACCACTCAATGAAAAGGCAGACCCAAGGCACCAGAATACCCAGCAAGGGATGCCTAGCAAACTGCTCGGGTGCCGCCGGAATAGGTCCGATGAGAAGCGCAGCTGTGTTGGCTGGTATACTCTACCCTAACGATTCGACAAATCCCTGTTGCAGACAAAACCGGGAGATGTCCTAGGTGACTTGCGCAGGGAACTATGTGTATGGTCGGGGTGAGCTTCGACGTAACACATAGTTTAAATGAGAACAAAGAGAAAAATACCAGTTAAATAAGACACTCGGCATAACTAGAAAACCAGTTAAATAAGACACTCGGCATAACTAGAAAGCCAATCAAATAAGACACTCGGCATAACTAGAAAGCCAGTCAAATAAGACACTCGGCATAACTAGAGAGCCAGTTAAATAAGATACTCGGTGAAATCAGAGAGCCAGTTAATTAAGATACTCGACACCTTCCAAAAGCAACCACCTATAAACTATAATTGAGGAAATAGGCCCTGGTTTCTAGGAATGCAAGCCCTTTAGGGAAGATCCCGAGGAAACTAAGCAACGACAGTCCAATCACGTTAACTTACGCAGTTTTACGCTTATTACTCTTTTGTTTTTGGTTATATTACTTTTTCTTTCAGGTATCATGTTCATCAAGGCATGAAAGAATGGAGCACAAATGATGAAAGAACTATCGATTAATAACAGAGAATATATACGTACATCAGAAATGATTACAAAAATGTATATACATCAGAAATGAAAAATCGTTACAGTAAAAAACAAAGGGTGTCTAAGTAGGTGCTGGAGCTGAAGGATCGCTATCAGGGCAAGAACTATTGCCAGGTCGAGAAGTGCTGCTTATGAGGCTTGGCTCAGGAACCATGTCATACTCGCTCAGGAGACTCTCGTTGGAAGGCCAGACAATCACGTCTTCAACATCATCCATCCAAGTGCTGTAGTCCCTACTAGGTATAGGCCCGACATCTGGCTCTTTGCCATCTATCCCAGCTTTTTGGCAGGCATGGAAGGTAGAAAGGGCGCTTTCAGTCGACATCTCCAAATGCATAGGGTGTGGAGCTTTACCTTTACTATGGCAGTAGGCGCGCCACACTTTCATTTGAGCACGGAGAGAATCTAAAGATGTTTCGACATGGTTTTCAACTGAGCAGTCCCAGTTGGTCCTTGCCCGATCAGTCGCTCTGTTCTTGACCTTGAAGAATTCCCGAGCCGACACCATCCCTCGGTGAAACTCCCGCATGAGCAAGGCATCGTAAGCAGGAGATCTTTTAAAACGGTCAACCCCCTGGATCTCCAGTTCCAGCCGAGCCTCCTTAGACAGAGATTTAACAGTCAGCGCTTGGTTCTTCAGGTCTTCCATCTGACGCTCGTAGCTTGACCTAGTCCTCAACCTTTTGCTCCGCCTGAAGCATCGCCTGCTGAGTGGAAGACAATAGATCCTGAAGGCGTTTCACTTCGTCAGTGGCTGAAGACGCCCTTTCTCGGCATCCAACTGACTCGCCAAGCATCGGTCCATAAACTCCTAATGTGACCTGATTTTTTCTTGACAAGCCAATTCGACTCGGGCACGACCGTTTTCACTCTCTTTTAGTCGGGCCTCCAGGTGCTTTATCCTATCAGTCTGAGCTTGGCTGGCCAGACATGCTTCCGACATCTCAACAACCATCTGCGACATAGAAACATGTAAGAGATATGCTAACAAAAAAAATTACAGGAAAAGAAAAAGAGGTAACTTACATAAGAAGCGTTGTTGAAAAAAATTCTGTAGCAGTTCTAAGGGAGGGCGGACCCGGAAGCGACTCCAATTATCTTCACCAAAAAATGCCGGCCAGAAGACATGGCCCTTAGCATTGCTTGAGGAGTAAGATCTCCCGACTGACCAGGCCTCACCGAACCGCCAATATCTACCCTAGGTGAAAGAGGTGGGTCTGGAGCACGTGTATCGTTTGCAGGATCACCCCTTTCGGAAGCACTGAGTAAGACCTCGGATGATTTCAAAGTTTGAATCTCAGGCTTCGCCCGGACGACCCCAGTACCCGTCCCCTCGTCACCTGAAGAGGAATCAAAATACATCACCACTCAGGGCACTTTGGGAGCAGGCCGACTGGGGGAAAAGGAGGCCCTCCTTTTTCTTGACTACCTCCCATGGGTATCAAGGTTAGCATGGGGGTCCTCAGGGGGGTCCTCAGCCTCAATTCCACCACTGTCGGTTGGCAGAGTAGCAACAGAGGGTTCCTGCGGAGCATTAGCTTCGGATAACTCCCCAACCTTCTGTTTACCCTTGGAGGGGCCAGGGCTCGACTCAGGTGCCCCAACAACTGCTTCTTCCCTAGTTTGAGCAGGTCGGTTGCTTTCATCTATCGCCTTGTCAGAGTCACGAGTCAACTCACCTACCCCAACAGTTGCCTCATCTGTGGCACCTTCCTGGCGATCGGTCGGGGAATGCTCCTACTCACCAGCGTAAAAAATATGATCATCCGAATCAAGCTGGTCCACACGTTCACTCGTCCCAACCTCAGGAATGTGAGGGACGTCTTGGGGAGTATACTCAGGAACACCCCTAACATTCTCTTTCGCATCTTTTCCGGTTGGGGTCTCCTCTCCCGACCCACCAGGAGTTTCCAGTTCAACTTCTCGAAGGGTAGCCTCCTTTCGGCTAGTCTCTAAGACAGTTTTCCACCTGCAGGCCTGAGCCTCGCAGACAACATCTGAATAGTTCACTGTACAAAACAAAAGAGTGGCGCTAGGAGTTAGATGTCAGAATCAACTGCTTATAGAAAATAACATAAAAAGATATGGAAAGGGACTATAAAAATTACATCGCTTGCGAGCCGCAGACAAGCGAGGAAAAAGACCAGCTTTGATCATCTTCACCTCATCAAGGAGATAAGGTCCTCCCTTTTTCTTCGATGCACAAACGGCTGCCCGCGCTAAGTTCTTCAACTCCCTATCGGAGAGAATCGGGGTAGCATTGTTCCACGACTCGGGAGAACAGAAGTAGCGAAGGACCCTCCGCGTTACCCGAATGCCGACAACATCGAAATCGATGGATTGGCCCCAGTCACCCCCGACGAAGAACCAACTGTTCTTCCAATATTTATTAGAGGTGGGGAAGCCCCAGACAAAGCTCTTGGCTTTATCTTCTTTGGTCGAATCAACCTTCCCAACAACCTCGACACCCTTTGGAATCCAATGGTCGGGCTTGCTAGACAAAAGGAAGTACGTCCCTGACCGACCCGATTGTCTGAACGTATAGAAATGCCTGATCTCGCTGGGAGTCGGAGGTGGTAGCTTCATACGGTACAACATATGCCATAAGCACATTAGGATACGGTAACTATTCGGAGCAAGCTGAGTAGGGAAAATCTAAGCCTCGGCCAGAAACCAAGTAATGAATGGTTGGAGAGGGAGAGTTACGCCACAGCTAAGCATGGCCACATAAACTGCCACCATCCCGGGTGGAGGGTTCCACACAGCCCTGTCGCCAGCTGGTTCGAGCCGAATAGAATCCCTATCCAAATCAAACCGACCCATGTATTGACGAGTCTCCTTTCGGCCGACTACATTCGGTTCGATATCATAAGCACAAACTCGCTCGGGCGAAAACGGAATTCGAGCTGCCCGGTGCTCCAACTCCATGTCATCTTCATTTATTTGTTGGGGTTTAACAGTGTGAAGTCCGCTCAGGTTCTTATGTATTGTGCGTGGATTGCAATTCTTGGATCTCGTCATCGGAGGTCGAACATCACTGCAAGAAGAAGAACAAGGATCAGATTGGGGAACCTTAGCAGAGTCATCCCCAAGAGGGGTTTCACGAACCAACCCAGAGACATTGACATTTAGGAAATAAGGTTGATCTGGGGGTGGTCTACTGCTCAACAGGTTTTGAAGACTTTCGATCAAATGAGCATCATGGTGCTCGATGGCAACCATGGAAGCAACAAAAAGACGGTGACGAAGTGAGGGATCCATGAAAAAGAAAATGAAGTAAAAGGAAGAAACTAACCTCAACAAAACCCGCGAAAGAAAAGGAAACCATAGATAACCGTAAGCAAAACAGGATAAGCAGAGGAAAACGGTTCCTCCTTCAAAAAAACTGGCGAAAGCTTAGAAGACAGAGAAGGAAAAAGGGAATGTTAGGCTGAAGAAGAAGAGAATCACAATGGCAACCAGAGAAAATACCAGAGAGATAAAATGAAGGGGATATATATAGAACGAGAAACCCTATGGGGGGTAGAAGGCGAGAAACGTGCGAAAAGACGTATTGGTCTGCCAAAAGGTCATATCACATAAATGTGGTTTGACGCACCAAACCCCGATCGGACAGATGGCAACTTCAGAAGGGGCTCAGGCCGTCAGAGGCCGTCAGAAACCTTAAACGTCACTGTCAACAGATTTTTTGACAGAAGACAAATCGAATGTGCGTGGGTGCAGTTAAGACACATCATTAATACGCCAGATTAATGAGAAACCCTAATCATAAGTATTTGCGAAACATTAATGGAAGACAATTTATGGAGGAAAGCGACAAAGAGCTTGCCAGATCAGAAGAAAGACTAAGCGAGAATTAAATATCTTCACCGAGTCAACGAACTCGCCTTCAAATATTTAAGGGGGGTATTGTTATAGGTAGAATTCGCCACAGATAACACGTCAGCAAAAAGCACGGGTAAGAGCAACCCACGAGCAAGGAGACTGATCGGGAAAGATGGAAGTAACTCAGGCCGAGTCAGGAGATATAGCCAGAAATGACGAAATGATGCCGAGTATCCCGAGTACAGAAAGTGCCCGACTACATGTGTTTGGTACGGAGGAAGGGATTGCCTAGTGAAATCCCTTCGCCACCTATGCACCAACATAATTGATATATATCGTTCACAAGTCCACAAAACTACTACTAAGAAGTAGAGTCCCCTAAAGAAACAAACAGATTTCCTCGACAGCTCACTAGAGTCTAGAACGGATCCAGAATCCATAACCATAAAGGAGAGATTAACGCAGAATAAGGAAATAATCACAAAGTAAACTCAACACTCATCAACTTGAGTGCCACGGCACTAAAACCCTAGTAGGACACAAAAAACCCTAGGGGAATCATGTATAAATACCCCTACAAAATATAGGTAGGGGACACGGCGAAAAAGAGAAAAAAGAGAGCAGAGTGTGTAAAAATTACAAAGATTATCATAGTGAATTTGGTTAATTGCTTAGGCAACCATCCGTGGATGTTTCTCCGATCACCGGAGTTTTACCACGTAATATTCGTTCGTTTTCTTTCTCTAAGCACTTTATCACACATTTAAATTATATTTGCAAACCAGAACAACGTTGACCGGTCAATTGACAAAATCCACCGTCAACAAGAGTAATCAGGAGAGTGTCTAATATGGTAATAATAGATTTATGGGAGAGAGTTTAATACGTAATATTTAATCTAATGATTTAGGAGAAAAAATTTCTCTTTTTAATAATTTAATTAGTTTGGAGTGTCTTTAGATTTTTTTTTTTTTTTTTAATCTTGTCTAGTAATTTTAATTTAGGTTAAAATTGTCATTAATAAAAAAATTAAATTTGAATGTAAATAAATAATTTATGGATTGTAAAAAGAAGCTCTCTTAATTTATAAACTAGATGCTATCCCCATATGATCCAACCATTTGGTGCTATTTACCTTTATTCTCACATTTAAATTTTATGTTGTTTTCTTATTTAAAAATTAAAGTTTTTAATATTCTTAAATTTCATAATGATTTAAAAATATTTAAAAATATTATATATTAGTATCATCTTAGCGATTTCATTGAGAAATTTTGCATGTTTTTATTTCGACAAACATTAACGTTTATAAATTACAATTTATTGGTCACTTATTAATAAAAAATAGAAATATCACTGTCAGGTTTGACTCTCACAGTCTCACTCTCGGTGCAATGAGACTACACTTTTCAGGACCACTCTCAGAGTATCACTCAACTCCTGTTAACACACCCTTTGAGTTCTCAACTACTTGCTTTTAAGTTTTTAACTTCATATGTCATCTTCTTTCATGAAAATGTCACCTGGGAACATCGATTAGTTTGCAAAAGACACACTTGTTGAAGTGAACGATGATCAAAGATGGTTATCTGGTGGATGGTTCGTTGCTAAAGTCTTGGATCCACCGCCTCCATCACCTACTACTCCTGCAAAAATGAAAATTTTGGTGGAGTTTCAGAACTTGCGTTATCACGGTGGCAGCAAGTTGTTGAGAATGTGTGCTGATATCAAGCTTGTGAGGCCTCTACCACCTCCACCACCGAATGATGAACAAGAACAACAGAGGTTTGAAGTGAATGATGTGGTTGATGCTTATCGCAATAATGGGTGGTGGGTTGGGGTGGTGTCCAAAGTGTGGGTGGAGGAGGAACAGAGGATATATTCGGTGTTGTTGGAGAACCCGATTCGTGCAATGAACTTTACATTGTTGAGGTCCTCTGAGTTGAGGTTTCATCTGGATTGGGTTGGTGACAAATGGACTCAAAAACAGGTACTACACATTTTAGGACCTTTTTGTTGATTATGGAGTTATAAAGTTGTTTTCTTTTTTATTATCATGCATAAAGTTCATGTCTTGGATCATATATACCCACTTCACTACCCAAAATGCAACTGGTAAGCTAAAATTTTTGTTTTTATGGCTGTTGTAGATTTGGTAGTTTCAATGATGACAGTGTATTTGGCACAAATGGAATTAGAAAGTAGGTTTTTTTTTTTTTTTTTTTTTTTTTTTTTTTTGGGTTTCAAGCAAGAAATGTTGTAGCTATTGTGGTTTCGGTGTTGACAATCTATTAGGCACAGTGTTCATCAGCAGTTAGGATCTTTTTGTTAATTTTAAAGTTGGTTTCTTTTAAAGAATTTTTTTTTCCCATATTATGCAAAATTTCCCATAGCATTTAGAATCTAGTGTTGTTTATATTGCTCAAAAACAATCTGGTTCGAATCTGCAAGAGATAGAAAAACAATAAACAGAAACAACACGTTAGGGAAATCGAGGCCCGTGTTTCACACGGTGTCCTTAAGACAATTTCGCCGTATATAACACCGTATGTGTATAGTGATTGTCTCCCAGGATACAACGATTTAACAGTGAAAGTGCGAAGCACAAACCACTCTTACCGAACTCAAATCAAATCCGAACTTACCAAGAACAGAACACATAAAGAGAAGAACGAGAAGAGAGAATTCGGCTACTCTATGTATTTTTCAGGATGTGTTTTCTGTGAAGAGTAGACTAGGGTTTTATAGAAAAACCGAATCACTAGGGTTTAGTAGGATTGACTTGGAATAACTTGATTATTTTGTTTTTAATGATAAAGGAAATTAATTAGAGAATAATCTTCAAAGAGATTTATTCCTAATTAAACCTGATTTTGTTTTCTTAGTGATCAAGTTAGAAATTAGAATCCAAAACAATTAATACTTTCCTTATCAAAAAACGTTTGACACTCTAACTTAGGGAAGTAGCAAAAAGTCGATTATACTCTTACGGTCCAATCGGAGCGGTATTCGTATACACAGGACATGAGTCGTGCAACCGAAGGTTCGAGGTTCATGATTTACACCCCCCCTGCACGCGCAAGAGAGAGAGCTTCTATGCCACACATGTTGATAAGCTACTATCACACATTCACTTATATACCACATATAAGTGTCTTCCCTAGCCAAAGTGGGATGTGCAATTTTCCCCCACATTTTTGGGCTCACCTTGAGACTCAATTTCTCATTCACCTATTGATCATTTTGTGAGTTTAAGAATACCATTTTGAAGCTCTCACGGAAGAGACTTCGAATATCATTTAATCTTCCATTTTCATGAAATTAATCATACCCAAATAATGCTCTCAAAATATGAGTTTATCACAAAATTTCCAACATCTAGTACTGTGCAGAAATAGAAAAATGTAAATATGTAATATATATTTACTTGTTTCCAGTTTAGAATTAAATATTCAAGGCTTGTGAAATTTGCATACAGTGTGTTACTTTGGATTGAAATGAGACTATTACATTATAAAAGCTATACTTGTTCTCATAAGGCTTTTTTTTTTCCTTCCTTTTGGCATTCATCATCAAAAGTGGAGGTGTTTTGAAAATTATGTTTTTTCTTCATTATGTAAAATATTTTTTTAATAAATTCTTATTGAATGTCATGGTTCTAGGGGATTAATTAATGAGTTGTGCTCACAGTTATTTGGATGGCATATGACAGTCAATTTCCATTGCAATATATATAACAATATGACCTGATGGCATCTGATTTAATTAGCTTACTCAGATTCAATGTAATAGGTTTAACATGTACAACTAAAGAAATTGTTGTCTGTGTATTGGTTTCTAGATGTAGAACAAAATGAGTAGTGAGGTAGGAGAGAAGAGGGGAAGGCAGATGGAAGCTGAAACTAACAGTGATAAGAGAAAGAGAGGAACACGTGAAATTCTTATTTAAAGGTACAAAAGCTCTAGCAACTAATATTTGATTATAAGTTAGATGTTATAATGTTTGTTTAATGGTGTAGGCTTTTATTCACAAGTATATGGTATGTTTTAAGGTAAGGAGTGTGGAGGAGCCGAAGGTGGTGGATAAAATTGATGTAGAGGATTCTTCAATTACAGGTTTGGAGGCCTCTCAACCCAATATTCCATATAAAGAAATTATAGCGAAAGAGAAATTTACGAAATACAAGCATAAAGGATTGACCATTTAATGACTTAAATCATTGATGTTGATGAACATGTATCAATGTGTTTGCCAACGATTGTAGTTGATTCAAGTAAGCTAGAAAGAATTTTATTATTCATCTACTTGTAGAAATTGGCTTTGATTATGTTGGTTTTAACTGTGTAAGTGATTATATATGTTGCTTTTTTCATGGAAGACCAAATTAGATTGTTGATGCAGAGGCAGCTACAGTTGACAATATGCCATACCAGAATCAAAACTTACGATCGTTGGAGAGTTCACTAGTCATGAGATTTGTTCAATCTTTGGAAGAATTTCAATTGATGCCACAAAAACCACATTTTCGTCCTTTAGATGAATGTGAAGTGGTGTTCCGAGAAGGATTGGCGCTCAAGTATATGATGACTTTTGTTAACGTGGTAAAGGAAATATCAAAATTACAAGTAAATGCTCCAAGATGCATCATGGACAGTCTTCTTAAATCTCTTCATGAATTGGAATCACATGACTTCAATGTTAAAGATGTGCGAAATCGTCTTCTTGATCTGCAGACAATAAAAAGAAGTCAAGAACATCTACAAACAAAGTTGGCAAAAGTTAAATGTGAGATTAAAATGCGGACTCACGAGGGAACCGAGATCAATGCAAAGTTGATTGATGCTATTGAGAAGATAAAGGTGTTAGAAGAAATGAAGGCAAGGCTTATATCAATGAATGAGGAAAACAATTCTGAGATTGCTAAGTTGAAATCCAGTGATAGTTCACTTAATGAACACGTTCAGAATGTTGAGCATAATTTCACAATTCTAGCTACTTCCCTCGGAGGTGACTGACTTGTATTCTCTGCTGCTCTTCCAGCTTTTGCTGCATTTGACCCTTTACATGTTCATGTTCTAATTAATCACCGACTTGTTATGATGATGAAACTAGCTAGGAAACTTAATTGGCTTGTCTATGTGTGCCTTTTTTTTGGGGAGAAATGGTGGATTGACACTAACAAGTATATTTCTAAACTTTTCGTTTATGGTTGGATACATTATAGCTATTGTGGTTTAGGTGTTGACAATCTATTAGGCAGAATGTTGAAAGTTGAAACTCTCAACAACTTCATCATCTATTAATTATGAAGTTGAAATTTGTTTTCTTTTTCCTTATCTGCCCACTTGATTTTCAAGCGCTAGCCAGAATTTTTGTTTCTATTACTTGTTTGAGGATTGCTTGTAGTTTAAGTCCCATTAGCCCGTGCTTTAAATTTACCACAAAATAAGAACAGAAAATTGCTCTCTTTTTTATTATCTTGATTTCTATAGTTTTGTTCTCTTATTTATAAGATTTAATTGGAATAATGAATCTAGTACTGAGCATAAAAAGTATGCTCTGTTGTCACCAGTGAATCAATTAGGAACTAGATTCAATATTCAATATTTTTTATATTTTCAAAATTCCCACATTAACCTTAAATTTAATTATTGATATTTTAATTCAAAAATATAATAATTTCTTATAACCACTTACTTTTTAAAATTTTTAACTAACTAAATCCAATTAAATCTAATAAATAAAAACAAAAACCTTATCCTCCAAAATTTGGGAGGAGTGCGGCTCCTCCCATATAAATACAATAAAGCCTAGTTTAATTTTGTGTTTTATATTTGCTAATAAAAAAAAAAAAAAATCAACGCAAAAACTAGAAAAAAAAAAGAAAAAAAAAAAGAATAAGAAACACAAAAGTGACAGGAAAACAAGAAAAAGAAAATTAAGAAACACAAAAGTGATAGGAAAATGAAGAAAGAAGCAAAACGATGAAGATGAAAGAGATGTCTTTGTTATTTAGTTTTGTTTATGCTATTTTCATTTTTTATTTTGTTTTAGGTAAAATAAAGAAAAAAAATGGGACTATATATATGTATGTATATAATGCATATATATTATTTTATAATTTTGTTATTTATAATATTTTTAAAAATTAAAAGAAAGGGCATATTTGGTAATGTGTGGGGTATGCTTACAAGATTTCATATTTTAAAAAAATTTAATGGGTTGTACATACAAAAAAGGGTGCACATACAGTTTTTCGAGAGTGTAAATATCGTCACTCATTTTTATTATACATTAATTAGGATAATTTAGTATGCATGTATTATATTTTTAGTCTCATAGTCTGACTTCTCTCCTAAATAATAGTATAAAATAATTATATAAATATCCTTCATTAATTCTTTCAACAACAAAAAAATCTTTCTTTAATTATATAAAAATATCTTTCATATTTTATGGTTAATGAAAATAAGGAGACAAATCAATCTCATTTATAATTTTAATTTCCAATGCAAAAATAAATAATAATAAAAATTCTTATTATTTCATTAATTATTGTATAGTACTATAGTATACTATACATTATTTTTTCTTACATTTTAAATACAACAAACCAAGTAAATATTGAATTCTTACGTTTTAACTATTTTATTCTACAATACTTATCTTATGTTGGGATAAATAATTTTTTGATTTAACCGTTTAGATTATCTTTATCTCTCTCCAAGATTTTAGGTTTGAGATTATAAATTAAGAAATAATTTATGTTTTTATTCGAAACTTGTGTTATTATATATTTACTATTATCTTAGGTTATTACTATTATTTTGATAAATTTATTGTATTGGTTTGTTATTTAAATCTATATTTATTTAAATTTGTTCAAAATTAGCATAAGTTAATTTGTGGAGATCATGATTCTATTTTGTTGAAATGCATATGACCCTCCTGTTATTATTTTGTTGTAGACAATCTTTGTCGTTGATTCAGTCATAGAAATTAAATATGTAGTTGTATATGCATAATGATATTTATCTTTCTTGTAATTTCTGTTTTTTAATATGGTATTTTTAATGGAACCATATGGTTACACGTTGGATTGCATTTGTAATAAGATTTACTTGTAATGGCTAGATACGGCCTTTACTGTTATTATAAAATAGTTTTTTATTTCAATTTTAAAATTAATTTTTTTAGTTTATATTCCATTGAAAGAATTATCTTCAATTAATTTAGTTTAATTTTAATTATTAAACGATTATTTTCATTCTTAAATTTTAATAAATAAGGACAATTTAGTTTTTTTTTTTTTTTTTTTTTTAATTAATTCAATTTTAAAGGCATGGTAGGTCTGAATAGATAAACACATACTTACTTCCTAACTGCATATGCCAAACTTGAGGGAAGTTGAATTCGAACTAAAACGGTGACGTTTAATATTAGAGGAGTTGCCACTCGTTTTGCTCCGCTTCAAAACGGTGACGTTTAATATTAGGCCGGATTTGTGTAGGTTATTTGGATTGTTTAGCCCAACAAATTGAGTAGTAGTATTCAACCCCCAGTAATTTTCTAAAGACAACTCACTTCCCAAAAATTGACTTCCACTTTGTTAATTAAGTAATTCTTTTTCAAATGGATATTTGTGAATAAGAATTATATGTATTTATAAATTTAATTTTAAATTCTTTTATCAATAATGATAAAATAATTTTTACAATAAATTATGAATACAATACAAGGGTTTCACTCGAGTTTTATAGGCAAAAGAATTGTAATTTAAAATTTTCATTTGCCTGTTTTAACTTTTAAGTCAATTTAATAAATAAAAAAATTATAGTCGTAATTTTATAAAAATTTATTGTGAGGAGACCCAATTAAGCCTATTTTGCAACTTGGAATTAAAAAAGAATATTTAATTTGTCATTATTAATTAAATTAAGTTATTTACTTTTCTTTTAAGAAAGCTTCATCATTGTTATTTGTTTGCTTTTAACATCATAAAAATTATTTATATTTAAAATAAATAAATAAAACATCATAGACGTTATTAAATAAATATTATGAAAAGTAAAATATATGTGGTGGAAATCATTATTAAGTTTTTTATTTTCTTTTAAGGGAAACATCCAAGCTCTCAATTTGTCTGAGCTTCAAAAATGTCCATGGGATCGATCCAGTCAAGTTGTTGTGGGACAAATTCAATGTGTGGATCCGGGTAAGATTTCCAATTTCTTGAGCAATTGAACCTGTTAGTCTATTACCGGAGAGATCAATTCCAAACATGTAAGTTAGATCTTTTCCTTGGTAAGAGTAAGATATGGTCTTTGTTGTGAACTCTACAGCTTCTCCCTTCCTGGTTTGAACCTCAACTAGTTGCTGCATAGGTCTATCCCTTGTATATAAGAAATTTGGAGCTTCAACAATATCACTATTATCATGGAGTGAAGTGACATCTAAGCAATGGGGAATGTGCCCCGAAAGATTATTATGAGAAAGATCTACCAAGCTTAATTGCTTCCACTGGCACTTTGCCTTCAAGATTGGTTACTCAAGATAAGGTAGGTCAAGTCAGAAATCCTACCGATCCAAGTTGGAATGCTACCATGTAATCGGTTATAACCAAGATCTAGTGTCACTAGAGAAGAGCTTAAATAGAAGGCATCTTTTAATTGCCCCTGTAACCTATTTTTAGACAAGTGAACCTGTGTGATCAATGGAGGGCTGAAGCAAAATGGTAAGCTCCCAGAGATATTGTTTTCTGCAAAATGGTAAACTTTCAAGGTTTTTAAGTTGACAAAACTCTAATGGAATTGGACCTTCAAGATGATTATTTGGCATTATTATATCGGTCAAACTTGACTTATTCCCTCCATTGTTGTTTTCTCTCAAAGCTTGAAGTTTTTGTCAAACAATTTCTTCTTAACAGCTTGTTACAAACAAAACATAATGGCATTGACAAAGTTTCAAGTAGCAACTCTTCTTTTCTCCATTGCTCTTCTTTATCAATCAGTTGGTAATTAAAAATTAAAAAACACCTTTTTTTATTTGGTAATTTTTTTTTTTGAAAAGGCAATTTATTAAAAGGCCAAGGGCCAACCAAAAGGAACACAAGCACACCCCAAAAACAAGGCAGGGCGAACAGCCCAGAAAAAACCACAAAAAACCCCACCGAAACAAAACAGAAAAACCCCGAAAAACACACACCAAGAAGCCAACTACAAATCAATCCAATCAACAAAGTCCCCCCTCTCGTTAGAGCCCATTTTCGCCAGGCTATCCGCAAAGGAATTGAAAATTCTAGCGCCAAAGACGACTTTCAGACCACCGTGCTTCTCCATCGAACTTCTTATCTCATAAATAATATTAATAAGCTCAATGTTCCCAAAATCTTTCGTGTTGACCCAAGAGACAGCCACTTGAGAGTCACTAACCACAATGATCTCTTTATACCTTAAATTTCGGTTATTAGTATACACTTCCACAGCCTTCTTAATAGCCCATAATTCCGCAACATTCGAATCCAAAATCCCCAAAAAGGCAGAGAACATACACAACACCTTACCATTTGAATCATGGTGATGATTATGTTGTTGCTTAAAAACATAATCATCACCATGATTCAAATTCGGCGGAGATCATCATCACCATGATCAAGGCTATTCATAAGGCATGTGAACTTTGTGTGTCTTATGATGTCTTAGTCGGTAGAGATGTTGAGATTGTAAGAGACTCTAAGGTGGCAGATTCATGGGTAAATAACAAAGACTTTGGCTGTCTTAATATTATTCGTAGCATGTGTGAATCCTGTGGGAACACTCCTTTGCAGATATGCATTTTTTATATACATTTTTTTTTCTCTTCGCCTGTCAAAGATTGCAAATTGTTATCATTTTTTGACGAATGAATTTTGAATCGATCAATTGTTTCCTTCCCCTTCAACGCCCAAATGATATGGCACCATTATATTCCATTCATTTAGAATGTATTAAATTTGTATAATTTAAATGAGTAGGTTAGAGTGTTGTCATATCATTTGGATTCCAGATTTGAAGACCAAATTTGGACAAAATAATATTACTTTTATTTATATATAACAAATCGCTCCATGCTAAACCAAAAAAAAAATAAATAAATAAATAAAAAATAAAAATAAAGCTCTATTATAATTACACAGAAACTTAAAAGAAAAAACCAAGAATTACAGTTGAAACTATTTAAAGAAAACATTGCCATACAATTCCATTTAAATTACATCTAAATAACACCCAAGACATGCCATGGAATGTCAAAGACTTCAGAGAAACTTTCCCTTTTGATTGAAACTAGACTTTCTTTATATCTATAAACTTGATTAGCACCTGACCACAGAATTCCAAAATCGATTTCTTCTTTGCTGTTAAGATCATGTAAGAGCAAATGCACTGCACTATTTCTATTAAATATAAAAATGGTGTCATTCCTCCAATATCCCACCGGCTCATTTTTAAATAAGTGATTGGTCGTAGTCAATCGTATGGTCCAACATCCATCTCTCATCACCCAGATGCTAAATTCACTTTGAGCAAGACTAAAAGCTAATAGATAGAGAGAGTCATTAACTACCTCCAGCGTTCTACAATCTAAACCAAATTCTGGTAAATTTGTCTCTTGGAATATCTCGCTGCTGATATCAAATGAAAGAATAACGTTGTCGTAATGCCTGTCTCTCTTTGCTAACCAATAACAAACTCCATTCAAGCATGAGTTTTTACGAAAATATTCCGCCTGCAAATAATGTCTTAGTTCAGGAACTTGTAAATCTCTCCAAGAATCATTATTGAAGGAGTATAATGAAACATGTGAGTCTAGGGAATCATCATCCCAAGAATCATGGTAAAATAGACGCAAGAAAACCAACTTATAGTCATCACTCAATGGATCATATCCACATCCAAAAATAGAGAAATATAACCCCATGTTACATGGAACAACAAATCTACATTTAGGTAGTGCTCTCGTTTCTCTTGTTGCGATATTCCAAAGATGTATGAGATTATATTCTCTTTGGTATACAACAAAGAAGCCATCGTAAGGACCAAAAAGCTCACCATGTATGGGAAATTGAGAATCAAGAACTTGATAGGATAAATCTTTCAATGTTTTATCACAGAACAAAGCATATTCAAATGGATATGTAACAGGGTCACAATAATGTTCAAAATTGTGGACAAGAAGATGGGTATCTTCATTCTTGTGACTTTTGAGATGTGTAGAAATAAAGCTAGGGTTTTTAATTAGAACGTACCATGTTTTGCAAACACATCTGAATCGCAATAGAGATTTAACAGATAACTTTAATAGGATTGAAGTTATCAATTCACAAGGAATATTTTCAACAGTCTTCATTATTGATTACCACTCCCGATTTAGATTATAAATCAATTGAATATTCTTTCCCTGCGAAACATAATGTTTTTTTATTAGGGAAAAACACAGTGAATGTTTGATAATAATAATAAAAAAATAGATGGTTGCAGTTTAATCCAAAGCCAATGCAATCACATTGAAAACAATAAGAAAAGTTTCAGAATCATACCTAGAATCAAATGTTCTCGATTCTTAATTCCAATAGGTTGATTTCCCTACTTTAATCAACACTTGATTGCTTTCAAAATCCAACAATAATAGTGAGTGGTCGTTCTAGGGACGAGGGGTCAATAGGAATGAGAGACACTTTTGGTGGCGGTGGAAGGAAGAGAAAAAGAAGAAGCGTTCTGTTCTAGATGCTGCAAGATAACCCTAGCTACCCATAAATCCCCTATTTATAATGCCTAATCCAAATTAGGGTTTTTTTTTTTAACTATTGACAACCCACCGAACTACGCTCCATTTTTTTATTTTTATTTTTGTTATATGATGTAGTAGTCAAAAATGGTCCATACACCTAAACATGGAAAAGCCCAGACCTTTATGCTGAAACCAATCCAGGCCCACATGCAACAAGCCAATCCAAGACTTATATGTGAGGTATTCATAAGGATTTGTGTGGATGAAACATTAGTTGGAAATCGACCAAATGGTCATTTCAATAGGGTTGGGTGGAAAAACATTATAAATAAGTTTGCTGATATGATCGGTAGAAATTATACTTATAAGCAATTTAGGAACAAGTGGGATTCACTCAAGAAAGATTGGCAAATTTGAACAAATCTAACCGGAAAGGAAACTGATTTATGATGGGATCTCATAAACAAACTATTGATGCTAGTAATGAGTGGTGGACCAAAAAATTGAAGGTACAATTTTTAATATTTATATTATTTTTGAAAAGTAATATTTATATTATTATATTAAATATAAAGTTTTTGTTCTTTATTCAAAGCATAACATAGTATATACATTTTCGTAGGAAAATCCGGACGCATTTAAATTTCGGTTAAAGGGGTTGAAGCATACCGATCAACTTGAAATATTGTTTAAAGATGTTACAAATACGGGGGATGGAGCTTGGGCACCATCTTCGGGTTTTGTACCTAGGGAGGATTTACATGATACAGATCATGTGTTTGATCAAGAGGAGAATTTCAATATTAATATAGACGATAGTGAATCGCTTGACAATATTAATGTTGATTTAGATGCTCATGCTAATGTTACTCCAACACAAGATAATGGAAAGAAGAGGAATTTTTTTTTTCCAACCACACGATGATGACAAAGAACTACTTTACCAAATGAAGAAGAAAGGAGTGAGGAACAAGATTCAAGATTTGGACCTAATATTGGTGCATTGCATAAGCGCAAAATGGATAAGGAGCGTGATCAAATTGCGGTTCTTCTCACGCAACAATGATATTTAGACGATTGTCGAAGAATATTGATGTGTTTGTTACGTACCTGTGATTTTTTTTTTCTTAAACTCATTTAGCTATGATTTTTTTTTTCTTAAACTCATTTAGCTATTATTTTATTTATTTTTTTAAGGATATTGATGTATTTGTTATGTACCTTTGATTTTTTTTTTTTAAAAAAAACTCCTGTATCTGTGAATTTTATTTAAACTCATGTACTTTTGATTTGTTATGTATTTGTGTATCTGTGATTGATGAAGGATATTGATATGTTTGTTATATGCTTGTGATTTTATATTTTATATATATTTTTTAAAAACTCATGTATATGTGATTGTTTTTAAAAATTAAGTAGTGTGATTTTTAAAAAAAATTCCAGTGTATGTGATTTTTTTTTTTTTTTTTTAACTCAAGTACTTGTAATTTTATTATGTATTTGAAGAAATTGATGTGTTTGTTATTTACTTATGATTTTTTTTAACTCATGTATATGTGATTGTTTTTTCAACTCAAGTATTCGTGTATTGTGATTGTTAAGGATATTGATATGTTTGTTATTTATTTGTGATTATTTTTTTAACACAAGTACCTGTGATTTTGTTATGTGCTTGTGTATATGTAATTGCCTATTTATATAATACCTTTGATTTTTATTTTTATTTTGTCTTGTACCAGTTGGTTTGATAATCATTTTTATTTCCTTAGAGTTATAATTTACAAATCCTTTGTTTATACCCTTATTTGTCATCTATCGCAACCAAAAACACTTTTGGAAATATATTGCCAAACAATCCAGTTACTGAAAAGCACTTCTGTAACTGAATACCAAACAACATACTGTTTTTTGTTAGAAGCTCTACTCCAAAAAGATCTACTCTAGAAACTCAATTTGAAAAGTCATACAAAACATACCCTACACTTGGCTCATGGTTGGGTGCAGTGTTCTAGTAAGCGTTACGCGCTAGTCGGGCGGAGACCCACCGCCTAGCGCCTAGGCCGATTAATCGGTGATTAATCGGAAAACACAATTACAAACAAATTCCACATATCAAATCCAAAGAAAACCCACTAAGCCTAGGCCCAATGTTGCATCTAACCCAAAAAGCCTCAATTGGCCCAATAAGCATCAATTGACCCAATAAAACCCACGCTAAGGCATCAAAATCACGCTAAGGCATCAAAGTCACGCTAGGGATATAAGTGTAATTATTGAAGGAAGATTGAAATTATTGTGATTTTATAAGAGATCAGGGGGTGTTTCGTTATTTGCCATGCAAATCAGAGCTCAGGCCATGAGCCCAACACACAAGCCCAAACGTTGGCCCAACTTGACTCAAGTGAAGCGTGAGTGCACCCATGTCTGCTGCTAAACGCACCCCATCTTCCTCAACTTCATCTTCAACCTCACGCCTCCTCCATTGCCGACCAAACCCTAGCTAGTCCAGTCGCCGGAAACAGCGATCCCGTGCCTTATTCTAGCTGATTTCTGGTGCAAAAGAACGGCGGAGTCAACGGCTTTGACTCGCCTAGCCCGATTACGCGGCCACGTGTCCGATTACGTGCCACCGTAGAAATGGTCCGATTTTCACCTTTTCGGTGCGTTTTCCGGCCGCCTAACTGTTTTGCTCCGACTGATCGGCCGCCTAGGCCGATTACTAGAACACTGGTTGGGTGTGGTGTCGAATTCGAAGACCATAGTGGATCTTGTTTTTAATTAAGTCAATTCCCTGCAATGGTTCAATATGCAATCAACCTTGATTCTATTTATGATATTGTTTGGATTTGTCAAGTTTGTTTTGGCTAGTGTAAATGATATGTTGTAATCCTCTGTTTTGTTGTTATTTTATTTAAATCTATCTCGAAATAATAATAATAAAATTGATAATTTAACTTAAAGGATAATTTTGTAATTTTAAAAACATATAAATTTGGGGTGTACATATAGTTTTAGAAGGGTGCAAATATTGACAATTAGGGGCCTTAGTCGGTTGCCTCGTAGGCCTACTCCTAGGGCCGACCCTTACCGTTGGAGATAGACGGGTCAAATTTGCTGACCATTGGAGATGGAAGGCTTACAATTTTTCAGACATTAAAATTTGAAACAAATATATGGATAAAAAATATTAGAAAAATCAACAAAAAATCTGAAAACATTATAAGCATATTTCAATTATGTATGTAATTTTTCTTTATGTTTGTGTTTATGTTAAGTATTTTTCTAATCTATAAAATTTAAATTTGGTTTCTTTAAATTTATAGCACTCTTTACTTCTATACTTTCGGGACTAGCACAAACTTAATAATTTGAGTTTAAAAAACACCAAAGTATGGTGATAGACAAAAATGACCATATTTTTACTAGTAATTTTTTTTTTCTATCCTTTTATTTCTTTGAATTTTTTTTTTCCAAAAACCTCCATCAATGGAGTTTGAACAGACCTCCAAAGGAGGTCACGATGAAGAAAGATTAAAAAAATAATAAAAAAAAAATTGTGCTTGGCAATAAGTCGTGGGTGCCCGATGCAATAAGTCTCGATTGGGCACTCGAGACTTATTGCCCAGCCCAATTTTTTTCAGAGCAAATTGCAACCAACCTCCCTGAGATTTAGCCTTTAACAACTAGAAACAACTTTATGCTTAATTGACAATGACCTCCCCTAATGTTAGTCAAAGTAAAGTCAAACTTAACAAAGATAAGGATATTTTTTTCCTTTTAAGCATTTTTTATTTATTTAATTAAACAAAAAACAGATCTCAAGTTTTCTTAATTTTTTTTTTCTTTTCCTTTCTATTTTCTTCTCAAGTTTTACTAACATGGAAGAATGAAACCAAAAAAATTAAAAACAAAATTGAAGAAAATGTTGTTGGATTGGATTTAGGTGAGCCACACTTTTTATTTTTTATTTTTGAAAAATTTGATAAACTTGAATCTAAAGAAAAATCTAGAGATACATCAACGGAAGAAGAAAATGTTGTGTAATTAGATTTGGATGAGCCACACTTTTTATTTTTTATTTTTGAAAAATCTAAAAAAACTTGAATTTGAAGAAAAATCTGGAGATACATCAATGGAAGAAGAAAATGTTAGATTATATTTAGATGAGCCAATTTTTTATTTTTATTTTTTAGTTTTCATATATTTATATATTTTTAAAATCAGAATTTTTTTATTCAGGGACATTTTGGTATTTGTAGCGCCCAAATCCGGTCAATGGTTAAATTTGACCAGCTTTGACTAACATTAGGGGAGGTTATTTTCAATTAATGATAAAGTTGTTTTTGATGTCAAATGTCAAACATCGGGGAGGTTGGTTGCAATTTGCTCTTTTTTTTAACATATTTTTATTACCACTAGCATGTTTCGGAAAGACCAAAAAAGTCTCGAAAATACTAAAATAAGTTTTGGAAAGACTAAAATAAGGGGTCGTTTGTTTTTTTGTCTGAAGACTGAATAGTCTTGAATTTTACTGAAGACTGAATAATGACTAAAATCTGAATTTGAATGACAAGTTTGTTTTTTTTTTATTCTCATATCTGAATGTACTGTCAATATGTTTATTTTTTATAAATAAAATTGTCTGAAAAGAAGTAATTTTACATCTATACCCATGTTAAACAATTATACATATAATATAGAATAAAAACAATCAAAAAAATAATAATTTTATATGATCACATATTATCATAATCTTCTTCTTCGATTACAAACAAACTTTATTTTTACTAAGAAAAGAAAAGTTTTTTTTTTTTTCAAAAATAAAATGAGAAACAGGAAAACTCACACAAAACACTATAAAAATAATAATAATATATAAATACATCACCCTAATATCATAATAAAGTATTGATATTAAACACCAATAAGAGAAGTGATTATGGTTTTTTTTTTTTTAAAGCTATTTAAAATAAGCAATATATTAAAATAAAGATTTCTATATAATATATAATTATGATGAAATTTGAGATATGTTATATATGGAGGATAGTATCGGAAGAAAAGATTTTGGATTGCATTTAATGCAATTAAGTGATTTACAATTAAGTGAAAAGTCAAGATTTTTTTACTTTTTATTTTAAGTTGTTTTTTGGTATTTTTAAGTTGTTTGACCACTTAAAAAAACAAACAAAACAACTTAATAATTATGATTCAGACCCATAAAGTTTTAAGTGGAAAAAACAAACGACCCCTAAGTCTTATTTCATGACTTATTTCCTGGAATTTTTTTTAGATACGTTTTTTTGTTTTGTTTTTTCTTCTAATTGATGTTCTTTCGCAATTTTTTTTTGTTCTCTCTTCTCGTCGATTCCTCTTCTTCGTCTCAAACACTTACAAAAGAGATAAAATCACAATTCCTTTACAGCTTTTTTAAGAGATTCTTTTTTTTTTTTTTTTTTTTCTTGAGAAAAGGTGATGGAAAAAGTTGTTATTCCTGAGAGATCAAGAGAAAGAAGAAAACACTTACAAAAAGATAAAATCACAATTTCTCTACAACTTTCTTGAGATATTCTTCCTTTTTCTTGAGAAAAGGTGAAGGAAAAAATAGTTATTCTTTTTTTTTTTTTGGACACAAAGTAGTTATTCTTGAAAGAAAAAGAAAGAAGAAAGAAAAGTGAAGTCAAGGGTATTTTTGTCCCATTATATATTTTGAAAAACATTAATTTATAAGAGCTTCTTTTGACAATCCAATTTTTCCTTTTTACACTTCTTTTCTAAAGACACTCCATTCTCAAAATTTAAATTATAAATAAATAAATAAATTCTAAAGACACTTCATTTTGTTTCAAGATTATTCTTTTTATCTTTTGACACTCCTATTCTAAAGACACTTCATTTAAAAAAAAAAAAATTTCTAAAGACACTCCATTTTATTTTAATAAAAGTTAGGACGAACCATTGTAGCCTTTGGATTCATCCGAGGAGTAATCTTTTTTGAATGAAATTATTAAAAAAAATTATCTCTCCTAAATCATTGGATTAAATATTACACCTAAATTTATAATTACCCTATTAAACTCTTTATCCTCCAATGAATATCTCTAATTTTCTATCTCTATTATTTCTCAAGCAAGACTATCTGTTAAGAAAAAAAAAAAAAAAAACTTATGACTAAGCTTGATTTTTATGAACCGTATATATGTATATATTTAAAAAAATTAAAATGAAAAAACAAGTACCTTGTTTTTTTTTAATCAAAAGATGAAAATGTTTTTTTTTGTTACTTTTGTAAGTATGTGATTGCGTAGAGAACTTTAATTCTTTCATTAGTCTTAGAAATTCCGAGTTTAATCGAATCTAGTTGCAACAAATCAAGTTTTCATATATTTATATTGTTTTTTGAAAATTGACTTTTAATATATATATATATATATATTTATTTATTATTGTTAGTAAAAAACCAAAATATTCATCAGAAATTGATCGAGAAAGTATGGAGATTGAATTATTTTTTTTTTGAAAAAATGGAGAGAGAGAGAGAGAGAGTAATCAGGAGAGAGTTTCTAATATGATAATAACAGATTTAGGGGAGAGAGTTTAATACGTAATATTTATTCTAATTATTTAGGAGAAAGAATTTCTTTTTTTAATAATTTAATTAGTTTGGAGTGTCTTTAGATTTTTTTTATTTTTTATTTTTGTTATCTTGTCTAGTAATTTTAATTCAGGTTAAAACTGTCATTAATAAAAAAATTTAAATTTGAGTGTAAATAGATAATTTATGGATTATAAGGAGATGTTCTCTTTATTTATAAACTAGATGCTATCCCCGTATGATCCAACCATTTGGTGCTATTTACCTTTATTCTCACATTTAAATTTTATGTTGTTTTCTTATTTAAAAAATTAAAGTTTAAATATTCTAAAATCTGATAATAATTTTAAAATATTTTAAAATATTAAATATTGGTATATCTTAGAGATTTCATTGAGAAATTTTGCATGTTTTTATTTCGATAAACATTAACATTTATAAATTATAATTTATTGGTCACGTATTAATAAAAAATAGAAATATCACTGTCAGATTTGACTCTCACTCTCGGTGCAATGAGACTACACTTTTCAGGACCACTCTCAGAGTATCACTAAACTCCTCTGTTAACACACCCTTTGAGTTCTCAACTACTTGCTTTTAAGTTTTAACTTCATATGTCATCTTCTTCCATGAAAATGTCACCTGGGAACATCGATTAGTTTGCAAAAGACACACTTGTTGAAGTGAGCGACGATCAAAGATGGTTATCTGGTGGATGGTTCGTTGCTAAAGTCTTGGATCCACCGCCTCCATCACCTACTACTCCTGCAAAAATGAAAATTTTGGTGGAGTTTCAGAACTTGCGTCATCATGGTGGCAGCAAGTTGTTGAGAATGCGTGCTGATATCAAGCTTGTGAGGCCTCTGCCACCTCCACCACCGAATGATGAACAAGAACAACAGAGGTTTGAAGTGAATGATGTGGTTGATGCTTATCGCAATAATGGGTGGTGGGTTGGGGTGGTGTCCATAGTGTGGGTGGAGGAGGAACAGAGGATATATTCGGTGTTGGTAGAGAACCCGATTCGTGCAATGAACTTTACAGTGTTGAGGTCCTCTGAGTTGAGGTTTCATCTGGATTGGGTTGGTGACAAATGGATTCAACCTCAAAAACAGGTACTACACATTTTAGGACCTTTTTGTTGATTATGGAGTTATAAAGTTGTTTTCTTTTTGTATTATCATGCATAAAGCTCATGTCTTGGATCATATATACCCACTTCACTACCCAAAATGCAACTGGTAAACTAAAGTTTTCGTTTTTATGGCTGTTGTTTGTGGATCGGTTGTAGATTTGGTAGTTTCAATGATGACAGTGTATTTGGCACAAATGGATTTAGAAAGTTGTTTTCTTTTTCTTGTATCATGGAAAAAGTTCTTGTCTTGGATTTTTTTTTTTTTTTTTTTTTTTTGGTTTCAAGCAAGAAATGTTGTAGCTACTGTGGTTTCCGTGTTGACAATCTATTAGGCACAGTGTTCATCCGCAATTTAGGATCTTTTTGTTAATTTTGAAGTTTGAAAGTTGGTTTCTTTTAAGGGAGAACTTCATAAGTAGAGAAAAAAATTAGTGAGTTTATTGTTTTTGTCCAAAATTATTATTTTTATTATTTTTATTATTTTTGTCAAAATATCCACTTTTGGGACTGAATTACCCTTAAGTAAAAAAGAATTTAAAAACAAAAAATAAATAAATAAAACAAAAGATAATGTTGAGTTAATAAACAAATGAAAGAAAAAAAACAAAAGTAAAAGAATAGTTTAAAAAGCAAAGAAAAAGTTAAACCTAAACAGAGAAGTATTTGTAAAAAGGGAGACCAGTTCCGGGGATGACCAAGTTCCAGCGACGACCAAGACAACGAAGACCCGACGACGACGACGGTTCAATCGGAGGGACAACCAAGACCCGACCTCGACCTAACCCCGAAGAGCAAGGCGACGATGGTCAAGACGAACGACTGCCCCGACCCGGTTTGATTTCTACCCGACAATGATTCGACCCCCATCCTGTTTGATTCGACCCCAACATTGATTCCACGGCGACATTGAAACGAAAAGGTTTGGACTTGTGCAATTTTTTTTTAGGGTTTCTTCTTTTTATTTCTTTTTTGGGTTGCATTTGTGCATTTGAGATTGGAATTGGATTTCAACTTTGAATTCGAACTTGATTTCGATTTAGATTTGGATTTGAGTCGATTTCAATTTAAATATATGTTGTTGTTTTTTATTTCGATTTCGAATATGATTTTGATTTTAAATAGAGTTTTTTTTTTTTTTTTTTTTTTTTTTGTTCCCTGGTTGTGTTTGATGCAAGGGTGTGTTAGGGTTCTTGGCCTTTTGGTTTTGCTGGCATATGAGAATTGACCCAGATCTCACAAAATTGTTTGTAGGTTAGGTTTGGAAGTTGAGGGGAATTGGTGTGTTTAATTGGTTTAATTGAATTGAGGGTATGTTTAATTTAATTGAGGTTGTGTTTAAATGATCTAAGGTAGTGTGTTTAAATGATGTGAACTGGTGTGATTAATAGTTGTGAACTGGCGTGTTTAATTATATCGAGGGTGTGTTTAAATGATCTGAGCTTGTGTGTTTAGTTGTTGTAAACTGGTGTGTTTAGTTGTTGTGAGCTGATATGTTTAGTTGTTGTGAACCGACTGGTGTGTTTAATTTGGTGAACTGGTGTATTTAATTTTGTGAATTGGTGTGATTAATTTTTGTGGACTAGTTTGTTTAACTTTTGTGGACTAGTGTGTTTAATTTTTCTAAACCAGTGTGTTTAATTGTTGTGAACTGGTGTATTTAATTAGGCATGACTGGTGTGTTTAATTGTTGTGAACTGGTGTGTTTAATATTTATTTATTGGTGTGGTTTCTTAATTGAACCCAAATTATTTGAATTGTGCTGATGGAAAACATCGATTATGACAATTATCTGAAGGTAGAAAAGAATAAATGGAATCCAGAAGCATTAATCAACGTCGGTTGTAGGTTGAAGAAATTAGCTACGATAGAGGGTATCTTATATGAGTAAGGGATGCACAATCAGTTCATGACAAGTTGTTTCAAGCAATTCAGCAACTTCCCTACAAATTGGTTGTTTTCAGCTCAGATTGTGCACAGTTTACTGTTGAGGGAAATTACAGTAGATGGTGCAACAAAGAACGAATTGTTTATATCGGTAGGTGGGAAAAAGACGAGATTTGGACAGAGAAAATTTTCCATGGTTACCGATCTACATTTCGGTGAACTCTCAAACATTATAAACACGCCGTACATGGGAAATGCAAACGACATCCAGGAAAGGTATTAGCATGGAGAAGAAGGCCACGAATTGAAATTGTCTACAGTGTATGATCGGTTTTTAGCACGCAACTTTCTAGAGCCCGATGATGCATTAAAGATGGCACTTTTGGTGATAGCAAACAATGTTTTGTTTGGTCAACCATATGATAAAAAAGTTAGCAATTGGCTTTTTAATTTGGTTGATGATCTGGATGCATTCAATTCTTTGGCGTGGGGCTCTTATGTATTCAAGATGATGATGCACTACATTAGGCATGGATTTTGATGGAAAAACACCAAAAAAAGGAATGCCAAGGTTAGATACTGGTTATACGAATTCCCCTGGGCTATTGAGGTTAGTTCCGACTACTTTATTTCTTTATTTGCTTTTGGGCTATAGCTTAAAAGCTATTAACTTTTATAGTTGTCTTAACTTGTCATTTTCAGGTATGGGTGATGAAGGCTATAGAGAATTTGATTGATGGGTTTGGCTCGAGATTAGAACATACTTTGCCTAGGATGAGGCGTTGGATGATACATAAGAGGCCTCGTAATTTTATAAAAATGATTTCAGATCTCGAAGCTAATATTCGAAGTGGGAAGGTGGGTTATTTGCATACACACATATATTTATGAAATTGTTTACAATATCTTAGGCCATTTATTATTATGACATTATTGCAAGCTTAAGTCTTGGAGGTATTGGAGGCAACAGATGATGATTTGCAAAAAGATTACATGGTCGGAGTTGACTTCGATATGTCGGTGGGTCCGTAATTCATACCTCTAGTGGAAATGGAAATGAAGGAAAAGAATGAATTGTTGGATGATGGGGATGATGGTGATGATGGTGATGATGAAGCACCAACACGGAAAACTGCAGTGAAACGGAATGCACCAAACAAGAAGAAAAAGACATCTGTGAAGAAGAAGCAGAGGAAATCAGTCCCAATCACTAGTCTTGATGAAGAAGATCCAATCCAGTCTCCATATTCAACAAGATATACATCTACTCTTGAAGATTTTACAGTAGGCTATCCACCTACACCTCATGACCAGTTTACACCGGGATATACACCTACCCCTCTTAAAGACATGCTACACCCACCTCCCCCACCGCATCAGACTCGGTCATCCTTTAAGCAACCTCCCCTACTTAAGGGTGGTGATAGGATCACTGAATTGTTGGAGGCAGTGAAGGTACTTTTGGATGAGATGGAATGCATTGTAAAACGAGAGGTGAAAGCACTAGTGCAGGAGATACAATCGACCCGTGGTGAAAGCAACAAAGAGGTATTCAACTTGTGCTTAATGGTTATATGTTATATGTTATATGTATTATTGGTGTGACAAAGAAATGAAAAATATTTGTGAATTTGATTCTTGTGTGTTGTAGGCACCTTTGACCGATGTTACAGATCAGAGGTTGCATGTTGAGGAGGTGGGTATCTCGGCGGCGAAGGATGTGGCTGCCACTGTTGAGAAGGAGGTGGCTGGTTCAGTGCTTGTAAGTGGAGATTCGAGGGTCGGTTACAACTATACTACAGAGGAGGATCGATCAATCTGAGTTAGGCTCTGATCCGCATATTGCAAGTCTCTATTTATTGACCCAACACGGGCATCTGAGACGAAACGTGAAGGTGACAAGAGCAAATATAAGGCATTCAAGAGGAAACAAAAAGTAGCTAGGTCTGTTGTTGTAAATATAGCCTTTTAGATGTTGAGCTTTATTATGAACAAAATTTAAACGATTTCTCATGTTTATGTTCATTTCAGGTGAAACGTGGGAATGGAGGAATCTGTTGATCAATCATTTTTCTTGGAATTAGAAGATCCGAAGAACTGGTTGTCCACTAACATAAGCATACATTTTGTTGATTCTAATTTTATCTTTGTGTATCTTTGTTTTCGTCATCTTGTATCTGTTGTTTGATACAACACATTGATGCATACATGAGCTTACTGGCAACAAGGCGGGAATCGAACCGGAAAACTTTAGACATAGCTTAGTTTTATTGTCTTCTGAACTTTATGTAAGTTTGATAATTAATTGGGAATGTGTTTTTGTCTACTTTTGAAATGTATGATTTCAATTGTCATTGACTCACAATTGTTGTTTGTTTCAGACAAAACTAAATGTGGAATGGAAAAAGATAATTGAAGCGGATAACGAAGCCAAAATATTCATTCGATGCACTTGGTTACGAATGTCTGGCAGATTGGATTGAATACGGTTGTGGTGACAGACCGGGATGGGGACAACTATGGTGGTTGTATACACAAGTGAGTTCGGACAATTTCTTACTAGTAATTATTATTTCTTTTACTCTATGTGACTGTGTACATATATTTTTAATCATAAAAATGATGATTTGCAATTTGAATGCAGTTGTTGATTCCGTGTTGTGTTGGGGAACCCGATGGCCATTGGATTTTATGCAAGGTCGATCTACTTGACCGTCACATTTCTATATGTGATCCGACTGGGGTAAAGAAAAAGAGCAATCATGGCAAGCGTTTCAAACAAGTCATGCCCCTTTGGCGACTACTTCCTAGCATTATGAACAAATGTTGTTTCTATTCAAATAGGAGTGAAATACCACGAGAAAGTATGTTCACTGTTGGCTGATAAATTATGCCACAACAGATCGACAATTGCAGTTGTGGAGTATTTTGCAAGTATGTAGAGACCGCCATTACGAAGTCGGCTGATTGGAACTGGGGACAAAAGGATATGCCCAACTTCCGAAAAGAAATTGCATTCAACATATATAATAATAGTGTTACATTTAAGTCTCTCATAGATTTGTAGATTTGTACAATTGTATACAATCCTTTATCCATTTTTGGGATGATGGTTTTGATGAATGGTTTTGAATCATGATGTGTTATATGTTTATGAATTACAGTGGGAAAATGGGATAGGATAAAGGACTGTCTTTTGAAACCAATATCTGAATTGTGCCCATATTTTTAGTAAATGTGAACGATTCATTATTTTCTAGTGAAAAATTGTTATTGAAATACATATTTGGGTATGGATTTGTTGTGTTTAATTGTTCAATAGGGATGGTGTGTTTAATTCTTTTGCACTTGTGTGTTTAATTCAATAGAACGGGTGTGTTTAATTGTTCAATAGAACTGGTGTGTTTAATTGTTTACCACTGGTGTGTTTAATTCTTTTGCACTGGTTTGTTTAATTCAGTAGAACTAGTGTGTTTAATTCTTTTGCACTGGTGTGTTTAATTCAATAAAACTGGTGTTTTTAATTCTTTTGCACTGGTGTGTTTAATTCAATAGAACTGATGTGTTTAATTCTTTTGCTCTTGTGTGTTTAATTCAATAGAACTGGTGTGTTTAATTCAATAGAACCGGGTGTGTTTAATTATTTTGCACTAGTGTGTTTAATTGTTCAATAGAACTGGTGTGTTTAATTGCTTACCATTGGTGTGTTTAATTCTTTACCATTGGTGTGTTAAGTCTTTTCCACGTCAGGACGAAGTAGACAAAATGGCTAAGCTTCTGTTGATGCGTACTGCGGAATATGTACCGCGGTAAGGAAACATGTAACCACTGCTTGAATTTGCGGTACGTTTCGTCAAAGTGAACCGCGAACGTATCGCATCAAACCAAAGTGGATTCCTTTGCCAATAACCGCAGTACGCACGTTTATGCGAACCGCGTAAAATAGAATGTTTTGTTGCAGTTGGTTCAAGTTATTTAAACGACCTCGTTTTGGCCACAAAAGCGAAATACACGGTACGGTCATTGAATCGTACTGCGAAATCTGTGAAACTCACGATAAATTGGTCAGTTTTTCGATTGACCCTATGAAATTCCCTTAAAGCAATAGTATTTTATACCTAGAGGGGGGGTGAATAGGTATAGTCCCAAATTCTTCCAATATTCAAAAATGCGGAATATAAGAATGAAATAAATACTTGAAATGATATAACAATTATATAATATGAATCAATTCATGTAAGTATCAATATACAAAAGAATCAATAAAAGTGAACATATGGAAGATAAAGAAATATGAAGCGAAAATGAGACACAATGTTTTTACGTGATAAAAACTCAAAGAGGAAACATACACGGGTTGAATCTACAACCACCGGCAAAGCAAATCCACTATACGAAAAGGACTTACACACTCAAAGCTATCAACACTATGATATCCACTTCAAGCTATCAAATCCTAAACAACCCTCGGGCTAGTGATTCACAAAGCCTACTCTCTATCCAAGATGTGTCCTACACCTCTAGAGAGCAACTTCCTATTCAAAACTAAAAAGCCTTTAGGAAGATTTCTTTGTTTAGCAATCTAGATCAAGAGATCCTAGTTAAGCTATCCTAGCTCAACCATCCGGAATATCAAACTCCTTGCTAAGACTTCTTGCTTAGTTATCCGAATCACCTTGATTCTAACTAAGGCTTCTTGCTTGGCTATCCAGAAACCTTTCCTAGCCAAGTCTTCTTGCTCAAGACAAAGCTTCACTCACTTTGCAAGAGACTTCAACCTATTACAAGGCAATGATCTAGGTGATGCAAATGATGCAAACACACACAAATAGAGTAAGTAGATCAAACACACTCTATGAGCATGCTTAATGATAATCTAGAATATACTATCAACACACGATCACAAATCTATCTAGAAATCAAAGCATGCCAAAACAATAAGAACAAGATTAGAATATTCAATATATGTCACAAAAACCTTAGTTCTTATATCATGAAATTGAATCTAGAAGATAACATGAAGCACATCATACAATCAATTTCTAGAAGCAATTTCAAGCAAAATCAAGTCTAGCAAAAATATGTTCAAGAGAGATCACAAAGCTAAACTCAATTAATTAATCAATCATACAACCCTAGCATATGATCTAACATACTTCTCAACATATTTCAACAATCAATTAGAAAGAATCAAAGAGATGATCAAGAGAAATTGAAAGAGAAGAAGTTTCACATACAACACTTGAGTCTCGGACTGAAATCTGCCAACTGTGAAAAATTAAGAACTCAAATGACTATGAAAATGCTTGGGGTTTGTAGCTCTCTTCAAGACCAACAATTTTGGCTTTTGGATCACTCAATTTCGAGTTCATATGAGAGAGTTATGACCAAAATAAGAAAACAAAAATGTTGAAGAATTCTGCAGAAATTTCTTCAAGTAATTGGAAATGGAGGGAAGAGAAGGCATTTAAAGGAAGGAGAAGAGGGGCAAAATAGTCCAAAAAAAAGAGGCCAGACCAGCCATGCCCACGTGTGGGGCATGTGTGCCACACGTGACCAGAGGGCTTGTTGGGCCGTGTGGCACACGTGGTCCTCCTTGCTTGGCCTTTGGCCGAGCAAGCTCCCTCGCGCACCTCTCGCGTTCTTCAGCCGTATATGGGCATTCGAACTCCGAATTCGAATCTGTTTTCGGATTACAAACTGCGACTCCCTTACACACAATGAAGACTATAAAACTTTGACAAATGGTTGAGAATTCATCTCGGAAAACGATGACGAACACAACTCAACGAATGAGAACGAAAAGTAGCGTAGCTACATCGTTTGGACTCGAAACTAAACGAATGAGTAACCGAAATGACCGGAACTCAATAAGGAATCAAATGAGATCATGTTTAAGTCCAAAATATAAGAAACACAAACAAATAAATACTATGCAACACAAGCATGTCATATCTAAGCGATAGTGAGAAATCATGCAATTCTACAAGATTGTCAACAATGAGATAAATGTATGTGCATACTAAATGTGTGTGAAAGTGTTATACTAAATGTTTGAACTACGATGCAGAGACACATATATATGAATTGTGTGTGTGTGTGCGCTTACGCCTTGCAAGAGGAAGAAGAATCTTGATACATTAGCATCCAAGTATGCGATGTTCCCCTTGAAGACGATATTTGCACAAGATGTTGCTTCTTCACCTTTGAGGCTCCTTTCATCCAAGAAACACCTAAGCAACTACTAATACAAATATAGAGAGTTTTGCAATGGAATCAAGCCAATACAAATAAAGGATCTTACACCCTATCACTTCCCTCTCTCTAAAAGTTCAAAAATCTCTCTCCGAAGAAATCCTCGAAGACTCGATTGGTATGTGTTTTCTCTCCCAAATCTCTTATTTTGACATCTAATCCATACCTAGCCTCTATTAATTTGTGATTGAAGCATGTTAGGGCATACATTTGTGGAAATATTTTTGTTTAGGGTTTGGTTTTTAGGGGTTTTGCTCGACCTTGATCAAATTGGTTAGGGATACCACTTGATTGGTTAGGGGTTTTGGGGGGTTTTGCTCGATAGGTATTTTGTTGTTCCCTGCATTGGTTAGGGGTTTTACAGGTAATGTTGAATTGTTGTGTAGTTTGTACTGATTTTTGTTTTTTAGTTAATTTTCTATGATTCTGAAACTTGTCAAGTTTGGTTTGGTTTGATTGACAATGGTTGTTAGTTGCAAACAAAGTTTTAACTGGAAAAAAAAATATAAGCTTGATAAAGTTAGTTGAACTCGAATGAACACAGTTTCAATGGATAGATAATGATCCAACTAATCCCACATGAAACACAGAAAAGAAAATGAAGGATGTGCATTCTAAAGATCTTTTTGTTGTATTTTATTCTAATTTCATCAAGCGCATAATCAGATATGAAGTGTTGTTTTCCTGTTGGTTTGCATTGTTCTATTGGTGTCAGGTTTTATATAATAGTTATTTGGTTAACAATTTTAACTGGACATATTTTCTTTTTAAAGACTATGACATCAAGTTGATAGAAGATGTGAAGGAAGAGACTGAACAAATTTTGAGGAGAGCAAGGAGGGAAAGGAGAAAATATTTTGATCCTATAATTATTGATTGAAGGTACACACTTTTACACCCTCCGTAAACATTTTTTACCCTTCAAATTGTTCAATTAGGCAATGCAAATACATTTTGTACACAATTTTGCAACATGTTTTTGTTCTTCATAATAAAGACATAGATGTGACCCTATTGTTTAATAGAAAAAGAAAGCACCAACTAACTAAAAGGCTAAATGAAAGGGACCTTGTTGGCTTCTTACCGGTGTTTTTTATTTTGGGAGAGAATGTTTTGAACCCACAACTTTATATTTTTGTTTGCAACGGATTCTGTTTGAACTCGAATGTGTCGAAACCTGGGTTTGGTTGGTTTGGCTATGGCTGTAAGGTTGCAAACAAAGTTTCAACCGGAAAGATTAATGAATTTATAAGCAACAAAAATCTCAAAATGAAAAATTGCTTATAATTCTTACAAATAAAACTCAGTTTCGATAGATTCAGCTTCAAACCTAATTTGGCTATGGCTTTTAGGTTGTAAACTGAGTTTTAAATTTTAACTGGACAAAAAACATAAGTTTATTAAAGTTTCGAGAAATAAAAATCACAACAAGAATATCAAAGCAAAATAGCTAGTTTGGATAGTCCACCACAACCTAACTAGTTACTATAATTGACTACTTGCCAACAAAAAACACACTACTGTTTGGAAATTGCGTGGCTCGGTTCAATTAAATGTCATGACTTGACACTTGACTCTTTTGTTCTCACATGCATGATTAATCATTATTTTTAATTTGGTTTGGTATAATATTGAATAATTAATATTTCTTTAGAGCGACTTTGTTAATAAACTTCTATGTAAATATGTTCCACTTTGTTTATAAATATTTAGAAAAATATATTTATGCCAATTGATTGGAGTTCTGTCTAGATGAGAACCCGCTGCTTCAATAGTTCAATTCATATCAATTATTGGTTGTAATCCGATGTTGAAAGCGGTGAAGTCAGGGCACATTAATCATGATCCATATAAGATTTAATATTATTATATGTATTTGGATATCAACAAAAGTTTTGATGGGACAAATGTATTACCCCAACGTATGGTATGAGTTCATGTATGTATAAATTTAAATTCAATACTATTATACTAGTCGATAGTTTTTTCATATAAAATATTTTATACTATTATACTATTAAGGGTTGTTGTGGTTTGTGTGGCTAGTGTGCGTTTTTATGGAAGCGTCACAGTTGAAAAAATGGGTAAAAGCCCGTACAAAGAAAACTACTTCTGCTGCAAAAAGGAGTGTAGGGTCAGGATCGCAAAAGCAGGAGGAGTGTGTGAGAAACCGCGAATACTCCGGGAGGATGGTCAAGCTTAACGCGGCTCAAATCATTTTTGAAAGGGGCATTTATTTGGATGAACTAAAGCACACAAAGGTCTCGAAGATTGTGGTACAAAGAGGATGAGGAGATTTTGTGAAATCCCCGGGGATATCAAATACCACTCTTGTGAAGGAGTTTTATGCGAGCATGGACCTAGAAAAACTGAAGAAAGACGGGGAAGTCTTGGTGAGAAACGTGGAGGTTAGGATTATGGCAGAGATAATCAAGGACCACTTAAACACTTTGAATTATGCTGATATCAATATGGGGTATACTGGTAACGATTTGTTAAAGCTAGCACTAGCCAAGGCGCTCTGCGGGACAGAGGATGACTGTTGGGACAGCAAGCACGAGTTGAAGCAATCAGAGCTCCCCTAATTGTTAGCTTTTTGGAATATTTTCCTCTCATTCTCCCTCCTGCCAGCACTCCACAGGACCACCTTAGGTGAGCATTGGGCTTCCATACTTTACTGTTTTTTGACAGATACAAGGATAGACATAGGGCAGGTGATACAAAATGCCATCATTGATGCTGGAAGGATCAATGTGTGTCCAGATGCGAAGTTGAAGCCTATTATTTTCCCTAGCCTTATCATTACCCTTCTGAAAAAGGAAGGAGTGCTAGAGCTTAACATCGATGAGATAAGGTCGAACACAATGGGCGACCTAAATTTGAGATCTTGGCAGGACATCGCCATTAAGACAAAGGGGAAGAAGAGACAGAGGACTAGCGGAGGTCAGTCCAGTGTCGCCGGGTCTAGTCCTGAGGACACAGACGCGGAGTTTGATTTTGAGTGTGTTGAGTTAGGGTCTGATGATGAGGATGAGGACTATAAAGGTGTTTCTGGTAGTTATAAGCTAGATCAGGTTTTATCTACAGTGAAGGAAATCAAGGAGCAAACCGCAATGCTCCACAAGAGGATGGACTTGTTCGAGGCTGAGTTACGACATCAGAGGGATGATGCAGCTGACATTAGAAAGGAATTACGCCTGAGACCGTATCATAGGAGGAGGCCAACCTCATCTGCTTGATTTTTACTGCACAGTCACATCTTTGATTGATTTTCACTCCACTGTAGTTATTCTATATTTACATTTTGGATATTTTCGCTGTTGTAGACTTGTAGTTGATATTTTGGATTTTATTGTTAGTTTATTTCTAGTTTAATTAGAAATGTTTTAGAATTATACGCTTCAAAAGTGTATTTGTACCCTTTTGCATCCATACAAAAAAAAAAAAAAAAAAAAAAAAAAAAAAAAACACTAACTAAAATTGAAGAGCTCATTGTGCATAAGGTGTCCTTGCATTACTTCAAGTATGATCCATCAAACAGTTACAACCTCATAAACAAAATATAATCTTGTCACCAACTGTTTCTTCCGTAACTTTTAGGGTCCATGCAATACCCTTGATTTATTTGCATGCTTTAATATTGTTGTAAACAGAGAACTATTTTAATACAATGGACATTTTAAATAATAGAAAATTAAACATTCTTTTTAGATACGAAATTAATATGGGAGCATACCTCATTCAATATCAATGTCTGGATCAGTAGGGTTATCATATGGCCATGTTGGACACGTCCTTATGTTGTGTCTCTCTTGTTCACAAGAGTTGCACTTACGATGTCGGCGCGGTTGTGGATTCGTTTGTGGGTCCAAAACATTTGTTCGCTGATCGGCCGGGGGGTTTGGACAATTTTGTCTGTTGTGGCCAAATTTCTTGCATATGGTACAATACCTAGTCCTACGACCATGCTCGCCTGCAGATGGAACCCCTATTCTTTCTCGACCTACCGGCTTGAGGTCGCCACTCTAGTGGAAGAACAACTTCAGAACGTACTTCCTCAGGAGTATTCCATTCGCCTGGGTGTCCAACAGGAAATATGACACCAGAATAGCTTTCCAACCAGGTGCTTGTTTTGTAGAAATCAGAACAGAAGTCGACAATTTTTTTTTTATAGTACCTACAAAGACAGTCAAACAAATATCATTATGTTTAATCCTTATAAACAAATGCATATAAATATGTAGGAGAATATATACCTTATAGCAGCTAATGCATGACAACAAGGCAATAGGTCATTCTAAAATTCCCTACAACTACAACTCTTCTCAGATTGGTTTGCTAAGCCATCTTTCTTACCATCCTTCACATTGAAATTTACATGATCTATTGGGCGCACCGTGTACTTATGTGATTTTTCATTCTTTTTCACTAATTTCTCGGTAGCCCACCGGGACAATTGTGTTGTATTTTTCGATGTGGCTTCACGTCGTTCATGAAACCATTTTTGCATCATATCTCTAATGTACTCAATCAATGTTGTTATTGGCAACTGACGAGTGTACCGCAAACAATTATTCATGCACTCAAACAATGTTGGAAGTCATCCCCCGATAACGCCTAACCGGACAGTACGCATGAGACCATCTATGAGGCCCAACTCTCATTAGATATTCATAAGCTCATTTGTTTACACGGCTCAGCTCCTGCATCTTCTCCAAGAACTCTGATTGTCGATGTGCCCTTGAAGCTTCGTGGAACAAATTGCATACAATGTGGCTTTTGAATATGTTCTTCAGGTTCATGTTCATATGAAAACCACAAAGACCATGTGTTATTTCATGGTACTCTTTACCTATTGCTACCTTGATTGCGGGACTGCGATCGGAAATGATGATACAATTCGCAGGACATCCTATTGCCTTTTTCAACTCCTTTAAAAACCAAGTCTATGAACCCTCACATTCAACATCACCCCAAACCATAAGCTAGAGGAAACACCTAATTGTTTGCATGTTGGCATGCTGCAATAAACATGACACCGCCAAACTTACCCTTCAAATGAGTTGCATCTATAAAAATTGCAGTCGTATGGTAGTTTAAAACCCAACAAGTGAAGCACTAAGAGCAGTAAACAAATATTCGAATTGGTAAACAAATATTCGAATTGGTCAGCAGCATTCGTCTTAATTACTGTTACAGTACCAGGATTCACAAACTTCAATTAGTGGCAGTATGCAGGCAACAATTGATATGAAAGATCAGAAGGACCAAAAACGTTTTCTTCAACAAGTTCTTTTGCCCTCAATGCCTTTGAATAGAGTAAACCAAGTCCATGTTCCACTTGCATACCAGACATGATTTCTTTTGGTTTCAAAGATCAACTAACTGCAAGTTTTGGTGCAAGTATTTCACCAATAAGCCATGCCCTCGCTTAACGGTTATGGTTGTGCAAATCATCAATTGTACAACTATGTTCTTCCTCAAATTTCTGAACTATCCAATAATTTCCACCTTCCATCCTAGCTACACTGAATTGAAATTTACACTCGGGATCCTTGCAGCCAACTTCATATCTGACATGGCTTGACCTTATGACACGGATTTCAAAATTCTCCTTCAGCGCGTAACTATGCAACGCTAACTTCACACTTTTTTTTGTTTGGAACATCCCACCTTTTGATAAGCAGTTACATGAACAAGATTCCTCTATTCAAACTACTTCGAAAGAGTTGTTTGAAGCTCCAGGAATTATCCAAGGTTGGGATACTGCAGTTTTGGACCTATCACCAACATTAATGGCATCATCTTCACATGTATCTCGATTTGGACCACCAAATACCGATGGAAGAGACCCGCTACGACCATCCTCAGATGGATTCGAATCCATTCCATCATTATGTGATGGCTCATCATTCACACCCTCACGACTTCCACCGTGACCAATGTAATCTTCATCGAAATCATCTAATCCATACTCAGTATGGGAATTTTAATCTAGGATCGATCTCTCATCCTCATCATAAGGTTCTTGGATCACTTCGTTAATGGTTGGGCCCTCAGAAATTACAGGGTTCACACTCGGGGTTTTAATATCATGGTCTGTTGTCGGTATAGAACCCATAACGTTATTGCTTCCACCGATGGATTGAAACTGTGCCGCCAATTGCTGTAAAAAGCTTTGATAAATAGGCTGATCGGTAGGAACACCCACATGATGGTTATACACTAACTTTCTCAGCAACACTAACATACACCTCTAGAACATGTCCATCATCGCACAACAACATTTCCACATCACTATCATCTTTAATCTTCGGTCGGGCAGGCCTAAGTCTAACACCGGTATCAACCAAAGTTTTTAACTCCAATGGTAAATCTTGTTACGTCGACATTCGTAATGCCTTATACCAACCTAGTCAACTCGGCATATGTCAAATTCCTATGAACTTTTTTCAACTTTGTTTCACCACCCTCATAAAAGTTCTCCACCCATTTACCACCATACGTGATTACCAGTTTCGTTCGGTCCATTCCTACATTTCAACCAATGAAACTCTGACATTAAAATTTCAATTTATTAAACATACAAGGGAAGCAACAATTAAATATCCATGGGAAAACCAAATTAAACACACCAGGCCAAACCCGGGCAAACCAGTTAAACACACCACGGTAAACTAATTACACACAACAAGGAACATCAAATTAAACACACCCAGGCAAAAAAATTGAATACACCAGGGTAAACCAATTAAACACACCAAGAAAACCATTAAACACACCAAGGCTATCACATTAAACACACCAGGGCAAACCAATTAAACACATCAACGCACATCACATTAAACACACCAAGACACGTCACATTAAACACACAAGGGTAAACCAATTAAACACACCAGGGCACATCAAATTAAACACACCAGGCCAAACCAATTAAATACACTAGAGCAAATCACATTAAACACACCAAACCAAACAACACCATGCCAAACCAATTAAACACACCAGGCAAACCATTAAACACACCAAGGCTATCACATTAAACATACCAGGGCAAACCAATTAAACACACCAAGGCACATCACATTAAACACACCAAAATATATCACATTAAACACAATATGGTAAATCAATTAAACACAGCATAGCAAACCAATTAAACACACCAAGACACATCAAGTTAAACACACTATGGCAAACCAATTAAACACACCAGGCCAAATCACATTAAACACACTAGGCCAAATCACATTAAACACACTAGGCTAAACCAATTAAACACACTAGGGCAATGCACATTAAACACACCAGGGTAAATCACATTAAACACACCAGGACACATCACATTAAACACAACAAGGCACATCACTTTAAACACACCAGGGCAAATCACATTAAACACACCAAGACACATCACATTAAACACACCAAGGCACATCACATTAAACACACCATGACAAACCAATTAAACACACCAGGCCAAATCACATTAAACACACAGGGGCAAACCAATTAAACACATCAGGGCTTATCAATTAAACACACCAAACTAAACCATCTCCTTCAACCTTAGTTCATCATAACATCTGCATATTAAACAAATTAAAATAGGGTTTCTAATACATTAAACATACCTCTAAAATAAGGACCATGAGCATCTTGATTCATTTTGAAAAAACAAAGTCGAAGCTAAATTTCTGAAATTAGAATCCGAATCTGTGATATTCAAAGAAAAATCTGAATCTCCTATATGGGTTTTGCAGTTTCTGAAGAAATGAAAATGGCTTTGCAGTTTCAACAATGGTAGAGATTGAAAAGAGAATTTTGAACTCAATGTTTTTCAGAAATGGGTCACTGATGGTTGAAGATTAATGCATGGGAGACCAACGGTTGAAGATAAATAAAAATGGGATATGGGAGAGAGGACATTTGAAGAATTGAAGAGAAGAAAAATGTTCAGAGAAAAAAAATGGTGACTGTGAAAGAGTGTAGAGAGTGAACGGTGAGAGGCATTAAAAGTAAAAGAAAAAGTAATAAATGCAATAAATAAGAGAGAGAATGTCTTTTATGAGAAATCTAATAAAAATGAATAAATGAAGGGCATATAAGTCCTTACAACCATATTGTTGACAAAAACAGTAAAATAATAATGTTGGACAAAAACAGTAAGAGCTCTTAATTTTTGACTAAAAACCCCTATTTCCTCTTCTTTTAAAGTATTTTCTTTTCCCATAGCATGCAAAATTTCATGTCTTAATAATGATCTGCCCACTTGACCAGAGTTTTTGTTTCTATTGCTGTTGTTTGTGGATTGGTTATAGTTTCGAGTCACATTAGCTTGTGCTTCAAATTTACCACAAAAATGAGAAGAAATTTGCTATCTCTCTCTCTCTCTCTCTCTCTCTCTCTCTCTTTTAATCTTGATTGTTATTGTTTAGTTCTCTTTTATTTATGAGATATAATGGGCATTTAGAATCTAGTACTGTGTAGAAATAGTAAAATGTAAATATGTAATATATATTTACTTGTTGCCAGTCCAGAATTAAGTATTCAAGGCTTGTCAAATTTGCATATAATGTGTTACTTTGGATTGAAATGGGATTATTACATTAGAAAAAGCTATACTTGTTTTCAAAAGGCTTTTTTTTTCTTTTGGCATTCATCATCTAAAGTGGAGGTGTTTTGAAAATTAGGCTTTTTCTTCATTATGTAAAATATTTTTTAATAGATTATTATTGAATGTCATGGTTCTAGGGGATTAATTAATGAGTGGTGCTCACAGGTATTTGGATGGCATATGACAGTCAATTTCCATTGCAATATATGACAATATGACCCGATGGCATCTAATTTAATCAGCTTGCTCAGATTCAATGTAATAGGTTTGACATGTACAACTAAAGAAATTGTTGTCTATGTATTGGTTTCCTGATGTAGAACAAAATGAGTAGTGAGGTAGGAGAGAAGACGGGAAAGCAGATGGAAGCTGAAACTAATAGTGAGATGAGAAAGAGAGGAACACATGTGAAATACTTATCCAAAGGTACAAAAGCTCTAGCAACTAATATTGGATTATAAGTCAGAGGATATAATGTTTGTTTATTAGTATAGGCTTTTGTTCACAAGTATATGGTATGTTTTAGAGGTAAGGAGAGTAAAGGAGTCGAAGGCCGTGTTGATAAAATAGATGTAGAGGATTCTTTAACTACAGGTTTAGAGGACTCTCAACCCAATATTTCCATATAAAGAAATTACCGCGAAAGAAAAATTTACGAAATACAAACATAAAGGATTGACCAATTAATGACTTAAATCATTGATGTTGATGAACATGTATAAATGTGTTTGCCAACGATTGTAGTTGATTCAAGTAAGTTGGAGTGAATTTTATTATGCATCTACTTGTAGAAATTGGCATTGATTATGTTGGTTTTTACCTTGTAAGTGATTATATATGTTGGTTTTTTCATGGAAGACCAAATGAAATTGTTGTGCAATGTGATGCAGAGGCAGCCGCGGTTAATAATATGCAATACCAGAATAAAAACTTACGATTGTTGGAGAGTTCACCGTTCTTGAGGTTTGTTCAATTTTGTAAAGAATTTCAATATTTTATTTATGAGATATAATGGGCATTTAGAATCTAGTACTGTGCAGAAATAGTAAAATGTAAATATGTAATCTATATTTACTTGTTGCCAGTTCATAATTAAGTATTCAAGGCTTGTGAAATTTGCGTACAATGTGTTACTTTGGATTGAAATGGAACTATTACATTACAAAAGCTATACTTGTTCTCAGAAGGCTTTTTTTCTTCTTTTGGCATTCATCATCTGAAGTGGAGGTGTTTTGAAAATTAGGCTTTTTCTTCATTATGTAAAATATTTTTTAATAGATTCTTATTGAATGTCATGGTTCTAGGGGATTAATTAATGAGTTGTGCTCACAGTTATTTGGATGGCATATGACAGTCAATTTCCATTGCAATATATGACAATATGACCCGATGACATCTAATTTAATCAGCTTGCTCAGATTCAATATAATAGGTTTGACATGTACAACTAAAGAAATTGTTGTCTGTGTATTGGCTTCTTGATGTAGAATAAAATGAGTAGTGAGGTAGGAGAAAAGACAAGAAAGCAGATGGAAGCTGAAACTAATAGTGAGAAGAGAAAGAGAGGAACACATATGAAATACTTATTCAAAGGTACAAAAGCTCTAGCAAATAATATTGGATTATAAGTCAGAGGCTATAATGTTTGTTTATTGGTGTAGGATTTTGTTCACAAGTATATGGTATGTTTTACAGGTAAGGAGTGTGAAGGAGTCGAATGCGGTGTTGATAAAATAGATGTAGAGGATTCTTTAACTACAGGTTTGGAGGACTCTCAACCCAATATTTCCATATAAAGAAATTACCGCGAAAGAAAAATTTACGAAATACAAACATAAAGGATTGACCAATTAATGACTTAAATCATTGATGTTGATGAACATGTATAAATGTGTTTGCCAACGATTGTAGTTGATTCAAGTAAGTTGGAGTGAATTTTATTATGCATCTACTTGTAGAAATTGGCATTGATTATGTTGGTTTTTACCTTGTAAGTGATTATATATGTTGGTTTTTTCATGGAAGACCAAATGAAATTGTTGTGCAATGTGATGCAGAGGCAGCCGCGGTTAATAATATGCAATACCAGAATAAAAACTTACGATTGTTGGAGAGTTCACCGTTCTTGAGGTTTGTTCAATCTTTTAAAGAATTTCAATATTTTATTTATGAGATATAATGGGCATTTAGAATCTAGTACTGTGCAGAAATAGTAAAATGTAAATATGTAATCTATATTTACTTGTTGCCAGTTCATAATTAAGTATTCAAGGCTTGTGAAATTTGCGTACAATGTGTTACTTTGGATTGAAATGGAACTATTACATTACAAAAGCTATACTTGTTCTCAGAAGGCTTTTTTTCTTCTTTTGGCATTCATCATCTGAAGTGGAGGTGTTTTGAAAATTAGGCTTTTTCTTCATTATGTAAAATATTTTTTAATAGATTCTTATTGAATGTCATGGTTCTAGGGGATTAATTAATGAGTTGTGCTCACAGTTATTTGGATGGCATATGACAGTCAATTTCCATTGCAATATATGACAATATGACCCGATGACATCTAATTTAATCAGCTTGCTCAGATTCAATATAATAGGTTTGACATGTACAACTAAAGAAATTGTTGTCTGTGTATTGGCTTCTTGATGTAGAATAAAATGAGTAGTGAGGTAGGAGAAAAGACAAGAAAGCAGATGGAAGCTGAAACTAATAGTGAGAAGAGAAAGAGAGGAACACATATGAAATACTTATTCAAAGGTACAAAAGCTCTAGCAAATAATATTGGATTATAAGTCAGAGGCTATAATGTTTGTTTATTGGTGTAGGATTTTGTTCACAAGTATATGGTATGTTTTACAGGTAAGGAGTGTGAAGGAGTCGAATGCGGTGTTGATAAAATAGATGTAGAGGATTCTTTAACTACAGGTTTGGAGGACTCTCAACCCAATATTTCCATATAAAGAAATTACCGCAAAAGAAAAATTTACGAAGTACAAACATAAAGGATTGACCAATTCATGACTTAAATCATTGATGTTGATGAACATGTATCAATGTATTTGCCAACGATTGTAGTTGATTCAAGTAAGTTTGAGTGAATTTTATTATGCATCTACTCTTAGAAATTTGCATTGATTATGTTGGTTTTTACCTTGTAAGTGATTATATATGTTGGTTTTTTCATGGAAGACCAAATGAAATTGTTGTGCAATGTGATGCAGAGGCAACCGCGGTTAACAATATGCAATACCAGAATCAAAACTTACAATTGTTGGAGAGTTCACCGGTCTTGAGATTTGTTCAATCTTTTAAAGAATTTCAATCTTTTATTTGTGAGATATAATGGGCATTTAGAATCTAGTACTGTGCAGAAATAGTAAAATGTAAATATGTAATCTATATTTACTTGTTGCCAGTTCAGAATTAAGTATTCAAGGCTTGTGAAATTTGCGTACAAGGTGTTACTTTGGATTGAAATGGGACTATTACATTACAAAAGCTATACTTATTCTCAGAAGGCTTTTTTTTTTTTTTTTTTCTTTTGGCATTCATCATCTGAAGTGGAGGTGTTTTGAAAATTAGGCTTTTTCTTCATTATGTAAAATATTTTTTAATAGATTCTTATTGAATGTCATGGTTCTAGGGGATTAATTAATGAGTTGTGCTCACAATTATTTGGATAGCATATGACAGTCAATTTCCATTACAATATATGACAATATAACCCGATGGCATCTAATTTAATTAGCTTACTCAGATTCAATGTAATAGGTTTGACATGTACAACTAAAGAAATTGTTGGTCTATGTATTGGTTTCTTGATGTAGAACAAAATGAGTAGTGAGGTAGGAGAGAAGACGGGAAAGCAGATGGAAGCTGAAACTAAAAGTGAGAAGAGAAAGAGAGGAACACATGTGAAATACTTATTCAAATGTACATAAGCTCTAGCAACAAATATTGGATTATAAGTCAGAGGCTATAATGTTTGTTTATTGGTGTAGGCTTTTATTCACAAGTATATGGTATGTTTTATAGGTAAGGAGTGTGAAGGAGTCGAAGGCGATGTTGATAAAATAGATGTAGAGGATTCTTTAACTACAGGTTTGGAGGCCTCTCAACCCAATATTTCCATATAAAGAAATTACCGCGAAATAAAAATTTACGAAATACAAACATAAAGGATTGACCAATTCATGACTTAAATCATTGATGTTGATGAACATGTATCAATGTGTTTGCCAACGATTGTAGTTGATTCAAGTAAGTTGGAGTGAATTTTATTATGCATCTACTTGTAGAAATTGGCATTGAATATGTTGGTTTTTACCTTGTAAGTGATTATGTATGTTGGTTTTTTCATGGAAGACCAAATGAAATTGTTGTGCAATGTGATGCAGAGGCAGCCGCGGTTAACAATATGCAATACCAGAATCAAAACTTACGATCGTTGGAGAGTTCACCGGTCTTGAGATTTGTTCAATCTTTTATTTATGAGATATAATAGGCATTTAGAATCTAGTACTGTGCAGAAATAGTAAAATGTAAATATGTCATCTATATTTACTTGTTACCAGTTCAAAATTAAGTATTCAAGGCTTGTGAAATTTGCGTACAATGTTTTACTTTGGATTGAAATGAGACTATTACATTACAAAAGCTATACTTGTTCTCAAAAGGCTTTTTTTTTTCTTTTGGCATTCATCATCTGAATTGGAGGTGTTTTGAAAATTAGGCTTTTTCTTCATTATATAAAATATTTTTTAATAGATTCTTATTGAATGCCATGGTTCTAGGGGATTAATTAATGAGTTGTGCTCACATTTATTTGGATGGCATATGACAGTCAATTTCTATTGCAATATATGGCAATATGACCCGATGACATCTAATTTAATCAGCTTGCTCAGATTCAATGTAATAGGTTTGACATGTACAACTAAAGAAATTTTTGTCTGTGTATTGGTTTCTTGATGTAGAACAAAATGAGTAGTGAGGTAGGAGAGAAGACGGGAAAGCAGACGGAAGCTGAAACTAGTAGTGAGAAGAGAAAGAGAAATACTTATTCAAAGGTACAAAAGCTCTAAGAACTAATATTGGATTATAAGTCAGAGGCTATAATGTTTGTTTATTGGTATAGGCTTTTATTCACAAGTATATGGTATGTTTTACAGGTAAGGAGTGTGAAGGAGTCGAAGGCGATGTTGATAAAATAGATGTAGAGGATTCTTTAACTACAAGTTTGGAGGACTCTCAACCCAATATTCCCATATAAAGAAATTACCACGAAAGAAAAATTTACGAAGTACAAACATAAAGGATTGACCAATTCATGACTTAAATCATTGATGTTGATGAACATGTATCAATGTATTTGCCAACGATTGTAGTTGATTCAAGTAAGTTTGAGTGAATTTTATTATGCATCTACTTGTAGAAATTGGCATTGATTATGTTGGTTTTTACCTTGTAAGTGATTATATATGTTGGTTTTTTCATGGAAGACCAAATGAAATTGTTGTGCAATGTGATGCAGAGGCAGCCGCGGTTAACAATATGCAATATCGGAATCAAAACTTACGATTGTTGGAGAGTTCACCGGTCTTGAGATTTGTTCAATCTTTTAAAGAATTTCAATCTTTTATTTATGAGATATAATGGGCATTTAGAATCTAGTACTATGCAGAAATAGTATAATGTAAATATATAATCTATATTTACTTGTTGCCAGTTCAGAATTAAGTATTCAAGGCTTGTGAAATTTGCGTACAATGTGTTACTTTGGATTGAAATGGGACTATTACATTACAAAAGCTATACTTGTTCTCATAAGGCTTCTTTTTTTCTTTTGGCATTCATCATCTGAAGTGGAGGTGTTTTGAAAATTAGGCTTTTTTTTCATTATGTAAAATATTTTTTAATAGATTCTTATTGAATGTCATGGTTCTAGGGGATTAATTAATGAGTTGTGCTCACAGTTATTTGGATGGCATATGATAGTCAATTTCCATTGCAATATATGACAATATGACCCGATGGCATCTAATTTAATTAGCTTACTCAGATTCAATGTAATAGGTTTGACATGTACAACTAAAGAAATTGTTGGTCTATGTATTGGTTTCTTGATGTAGAACAAAATGAGTAGTGAGGTAGGAGAGAAGACGGGAAAACAGATGGAAGCTGAAACTAATAGTGAGAAGAGAAAGAGAGGAACACATGTGAAATACTTATTCAAATGTACATAAGCTCTAGCAACAAATATTGGATTATAAGTCAGAGGCTATAATGTTTGTTTATTGGTGTAGGCTTTTATTCACAAGTATATGGTATGTTTTACAGGTAAGGAGTGTGAAGGAGTCGAAGGCGATGTTTATAAAATAGATGTAGAGGATTCTTTAACTACAGGTTTGGAGGCCTCTCAACCCAATATTTCCATATAAAGAAATTACCGCGAAATAAAAATTTACGAAATACAAACATAAAGGATTGACCAATTCATGACTTAAATCATTGATGTTGATGAACATGTATCAATGTGTTTGCCAACGATTGTAGTTGATTCAAGTAAGTTGGAGTGAATTTTATTATGCATCTACTTGTAGAAATTGGCATTGAATATGTTGGTTTTTACCTTGTAAGTGATTATGTATGTTGGTTTTTTCATGGAAGACCAAATGAAATTGTTATGCAATGTGATGCAGAGGCAGCCGCGGTTAACAATATGCAATACCGGAATCAAAACTTACGATCGTTGGAGAGTTCACCGGTCTTGAGATTTGTTCAATCTTTTAAAGAATTTCAATCGATGCCACAAAAATCACATTTTCGTCCTTTAGATGAGTGTGAAGTGGTGTTTTAAGAAGGATTGGCACTCAAGTATATGATGACTTTAGTTATCGTGGTAAAGGAAACATCAAAATTACAAGTAAATGCTTCGGGAAGCATCTGGATAGCCTTCTTAAATCTCTTCCTGAATTGGAATCACATGGTTTCAATGTTAAAGTTGTGCGAAATCGTCTTCTTGACCTGCAGACAATAAAAAGATGTCTAGAACATCTATAGACAAAGTAGGCAAAAGTTAAATGTGAGATCAAAATGCGGACTCATGAGGGAACAGAGATCAATGCAGAATTGATTGATGCTATTGAGAAGATAAAGGTGTTAGAAGAAAAGAAGGCAAGGCTTATATCAATGAATGAGGAAAACAATTCTGAGACTGCTAAGTTGAAATCCAGTGATAGTTCACTTGATGAACACATTCAGAATGTTGAGCATAATTTCGCAATTCTAGCTACTTTCCCTCGGAGGTGACTAACTTGTATTCTCTGCTGCTCTTCCAGCTTTTGCTGCATTTGACCCTTTACATTTTCATGTTTTAATTAATCATTTACTTAGTGACTTGTTATGATGATGAAGCTAGGAAACTTAATTGGCTTGTCTATGTGAGCCTTTTTTTTTGGGTAGCTATATATATATATATATATATGTGGGTGAAATTGGAAACTAGCCAAAAATTAAGGAGGTTTATTGTTTTTAGCTAGAATTAGTATTTTGATTGTTTTTGTAAAACAATCTACTTTTGGGACAAAAGTGCCCTTCATTCAAAAATTTTGCTTGGTGTGTTTAATTCGTTTTACTGATGTGTTTAATTTATTTGCCTGGTGTGTTTAATTCCTTTTTACTTTGTGTGTTTAATACTTTTTGCTTAGTGTGTTTAATTTGTTTGCTTGGTGTGTTTAGTACTTTTTGCTTGGTGTGTTTAATTCGTTTTTGCCTGGTGTGTTTAATTCATTTTGCAATATTAGTGTGTTTAATTCGTTTTGCAATATTAGTGTGTTTAATTCGTTTTGCCTGGTATGTTTAATTATTATTTTTTTGAAAGAGGCATTTATTCACAGACCAAAACCCCAAAAGCAGGGGAGGCCAACAAAACGAAGACAACAACCAAAGAAACAAGATAGAACAGCCAGCACAACCCGACAGAAAAGGAACCGAAAAAACAAACCCCACCCCCCCCCCCCCCCCCCCCCCCCCATTAGCCAATATTCCATTCCACAAAGTCCCCCCTTTCATTTGACCCCATTTTAGCCAAACTATCCGCAAAGGAATTATACAATCTAGAATCAAAAACAACGGTTATATCCTTGAAATCCCGTAAAGAACTCCTGATGCCGTATATAGTATCGATATGCTCCAGATTACCAAATTCGTTTTCGTTAACCCAAGAGACCGCTACCTTGGAGTCACTAACGACTGAAATCTCATGATTCCTTAGATCCGGATTCGAAATGCACAGCTCCACAGCCATTTTTATAGCCCATAACTCAGCAGCATTAGAATCAAGGATGCCCAAAAACGAAGAGAAGAGGCACATCACCTTACCGTTAAAATCCCTTAACACCCCACCCATCCCGGCTGGCCCTGGTTTCCCCCTAGAAGAACCATCCACATTAAACTTAAGTCTGTTTCTTCCAGGAGGAATCCAGTCCATTAAATTTCTGTTCTTTCTCCCTGTCTTCTCCACACATAAATCTTTAATATTTTTATACAAAAAATCAATGACTCGTTAGAGCCTTTACCTAAGTGTTTGAACCACCAAGCAATCCTAAATCTCACTAAATCCGCCGCCTTCTCAACACTCGGTTCTATCCCTTCGAAAATACGAAGGTTTCTGCTTTCCCAAATCGTCCACACCGTCGCCAAAAAAAGGGAACACCAAGCTCTGCTCATCTTGACTTTCGGACATAAACCCATCCACCCCTGCAGTGTGCTTAATTATTTTTGCCTGGTGTGTTTAATTCTTTTTCCTTGGTGTGTTTAATTCGTTTTGCCCAAAAAAAAATAACTATTTTTCTCTATTTTTTTTTCTTCTTCTTCCCAGATGTATTTAATTGTGTTTAATTGGGTTGGCCTAGTGTGTTTAATTGAGTTGTTGTGGTGTGTTTAATTAGTCTGATGTGTTTAATTGGTTTACACCTGGTGTGTTTAATTGGTGTGTCCTGATGTGTTTAATTGATTTATACTTGGTGTGTTTAATGGAGTTGTCCCAGTGTGTTTAATTAGTTTGGTGTGTTTAATTGATTACAACTAGTGTGTTTAATTGGTGGTCTGGTGTATTTAATCAATGGTCTGGTGTGTTTAATTGAAAAAAAAAATGAAATCTGGAAAAATGCCTCTGAATTTTTTTAAAAAAATCTAGAAAAATAAAAAAAACAAGATCTAGAAAATAAAAAAAATAAAAAAAAAATCCGAATTTTTTTTAAACATTCAAATCCAACTAACACTTAAATCTAAACATTCACAACCATAACCACCCTTAAAATCAACTACATTCACAACCACAACCACAACCACCCTTAAAATCAACAACTAACACTCAAAAATCAGTTTTTTTTTTTTTTTTTTTTTTTTAAAAAAAATCTGGAAATAGTTTTAAACAAAAACAAAATCTGCAAATTTTTTCAAAATAAAAAAAAAAAAAAAAAAAAAAAACTGAAAATTAAAAAAAAAATCTGGAAACCGAACCACCCTTAAACCCAGATCAGACAACCAACAATCGGAAAACCCATTGGAAAACCCAAACTTAAACACAATCACCAAATCTGAAATTTTTTGTTTAAAAAAAATTATGAAATTTTTTTTAAAACCTGGAAAAAAAAAAGTGAAAGAGAAAGAGAAGAGAGGAGAGAAAGAGAAGAAGAAGTAGATGGAGGAGAGAAGGCGTGAGATAGTGAGAGAGAGTGAGAAGAGAGGAGAGAAAGAAGAAGAAGGCAACGTGAGAGAGAAAGGAGAGAGAGAGAAAGAAATAATAATAATAAAAAGATTATGTAGAAATGGGATAGAAAAGGAGAGAGAAGAGGTATTTAAAAAAATGAGGGGCAATTATGTCTCTTTAGTGGATTATCTGATAAAAACAATCAGTTTATTAATTCCGGCTAAAAACAATAAAGACCCTTAATTTTTGGTTAAAAAGGGGTATTTCCTATATATATATATATATATGCAGTGCTGTACTGAAATGGTAGATTGACACTAATAAGTATATTTCTAAACTCCCAATCTTTGTAAGTTGTAGGCACATTTGTTTGGCTTCTTGATCTTCAAGGTGTGTTTTCTTACTTTTTCTTTGTCCTTAAAAATAATTAAATAAATAAAACTTGTAATGGTTACTGAAATTGAATTTGGGAGTTAGTTTTAATCCCAGAGATGTTAGAATGATAATTTAGGGTGCGTTTGAGATTGTTTTTGATTAAAAAAAATGTTTGGTAAACTTTCTAAAATCAATTTATTTCATCTAGTTGTTAAATAATCAGTTTTTGAGAAGTTGGTTGGGATTAGTTTTTGGAAATTGATTATTGGAGAAGCTTACTTTTTGTTTAAGAAATGACCACAATATCCTCATTATTTTTCATAAAAGACAATATTACCCTTACATTCAATAATTATATAATTAAAATTAAAATATAAATATTTATTGATCGGCATGGTGGCCATCGCTGGACGTCGAGACGTTGTCATTGGAAGCCAACTTCCCTCCGCTAATGGAGGAGGGCCTCTTCCATAAAATCTGGAACCAGAAGAGGCGTCTCTAGTGGTGAAGGGTTGATCCTCCTCCTGGCTAGAACAAATGGAGGTGGCGTTCTGTCTCCCAACGCACTATTCAAGTTTTTATTTTTAATTTTGTTTATGAAAATTGATTTTTTAATTAATTATATTTTATATTACTTTTATTTTTATATATTAGTTTAATTAATTTATTTAATTTTTCAAATATAATTATTTTAAAAATAAATTTCATATGTAATTATTATGTCACCTAACTGATTTATTGTATAATGGTGTCCATGTTAATAATATAGTTAAACATATTTTCCTTACTTTCCAAAAGTCTTTAAAAAAAATTTACCAAACACATGCTTGCTTATTTTTTTTAAGAAGATTAATATCATAAACAAAGTTGTAGGTGATTAATTTTTAAGCCGTAGCAATCTCAAATATATATATATATGCTAGAATGAAGTAAATTGACTTTAATAATTGTAACTAATATTTTCAATAGTGCCTACAAAGGGAAAATCCATTTCATCCCAAAATCATAGTAAAAAAAATATAATAATAACATTTAAATTATTACATCGTAAACTCTAGAGCGAGTGAATTTTAAGACTATACAAGCACGATGTTTATAGTACATATATGTCATTTACCTCTAGAAAGTCTAGAATAAGTGAATTTTAATAGTTTGGTTCGATAAAAAAAATGTCGCCGTTTTTCATTTACGGATCAATTGGGCCTAGTGGCCCGTCTTAGGCTTGGCCCATTGGATGATATTTGAAGGCATTTGGGCTTTGTTTTATTTTTCTTTATTTCTTAAATAATTCCTATCAAATTAAATAAATATAATTTTTAATTTTTAACTAAGAACTTCTAGTTGAACTTTAAGTACTTTACTATTTATTTACATCGACATTCTCAAATATTCACACTTTATTCTAAAAAAAACAAGAAACAGAAAAATTCATTCTTAGATTATATTCATTAATCAAGCAATAATTTTGTGGTATATATTCGGCATATATCTTGTCTAAAGTAAATAAATTATAGGCATAACACGGTTTGTGTAAAAATAACAATATCTCGATCGTGCATAATTTTTCAAGGAATGATTTCGAAAGCCTCTCTTCAATTTGACGTATAATTACAACAAATCTCATCTAATACATTCATTCCAAAACATTCTATGCATGCCGATATATGTTGAGCCGATGAGGAAACCAACCATCACTTTAATTTGGTTGTTCTCAAACTTTTTCCCTAGAGTACTAAAACTCTTACTTCGGTCTTGTTAATGTGAATGGGACTAGGGTTCTATTATTAGTTGTAGAATTAATACATACACACTCACCGGTTTGAGATTGAGAATTATCACCGACCAATGTGGTTCGGTCATTGGTCGGTGGTGAAATGTGCTCATTCAGCTGCCACTGTTAGGAAAGTTAACCTTTTTGTGTTGGTTTAGGAATGTTATTATTAGAGATTTGTTTCCTCTTTGTATCAGATTTGTATTCCTGTTCTGTATAGCAATAGCCTTGTAGAATAAGGAGTCTTCTTGTATAAATCATACGGTATTGATTCAATAATATTATTCAAAAATACAAACAAACTTTTCATGGTATCAGAGCTGGAATAAGATTTCTAGTTCATATTTTCTTCTTCTTCTTCTCAAACCGTCGTTTTCTTTTCTTCTTGTTATTTTTCATCATGGGTGAAAATTTGGATGGAAAGAACGTTCCCAATCTCGGCAAAGGATCCCAATCTTTGGGTGGAAGTAATGTTTCCAACACGTTCTTCATTCACCATTCCGATCATCCAGGTTTGGTGTTGGTTACAAAATCCCTTTTTGGAGATAATTATGCAACTTGGAAAAGAGAGATGACGGTCACTTTGAATGCGAAAAATAAATTGGGTTTCATCAATGGATATGTCAACCCACCTTCGCCGAAAACTAACCCTAATGATCATATAGCATCGTCACGATGCAACAATATGGTTCATTCATAGATCTTCAACACTCTGGCCTCCGAGATTTCTGACAGTGTCATCTACTACTTAATTGCCCGTGAAATATGGGAAGATCTTCACGAACGCTTCTCTCAAAGCAATGCTCCCCGCATCTTCTAGTTTCAACGAGAGATTGCTTATCTCACTCAAGATCAACTTTCGGTTTCTGCCTACTACACCAAATTGAAAAGTTTGTGGGATGAGTTGGCCTCATATACCAATGGACTGTCCTGTATATGCGGGGCTTAACAAGACTGCCAAAAGTTGATGTAATTTCTCATGGGACTTAACAAGTCCTATAGCAGCATTCATAGACAAATTCTCTTGATGAATCCGTTGCCAACAATTCCTCAAGCATATTCTTCTATTTGCAAGAGGAGAAGCAGCACACCCTTAGAGCTTCTAGGAGTACACCTGATTTCGTAGCCATGGCAGTTTGAACCAACCAAACTTATTGTCAAACCAACAATCGGTCTTCCACACCATCCAACCGATATCTGATCTTAAATGAGGACGTCCACATTGTTCTCACTGCAATGAGGATGGTCATATTATTGATACATGCTGGAAACTTCATGTCTATCCACTAGGCCACCGTTTCCACAAGACAAACTGATTCAAACCTCAAACAAGCACACCTGTAGCCAATCAAGCCGAAGGTTTAAACAAGAAAAAGACCAATCTGCTATACCTGGTCTTTTTGACCTCCAACTCCAGCTAATTCTTGCCATCATTAGTAACAAAGGTGTGAATGCAGAATCTCCTCAAGTTAATACTGCTGCAGCTATAGGTTTGTCAAATTTACCTTTTCAGCGTTGGATTATTGATAATGGAGCAACATATCATATCACTTCTTCTTCTTCTAGACTATTGGTTCATAATAATGGTCGTCAATCTGTACCGCCAGTTCGCTTACCAAGTGGAGAGATTGCTCCTATTGTTGACACAGGAACTTTACCCTTGAAATCTACATATCATTTACATGATGTGCTTTATATGCCGACTTTCAAAGTTGATTTAATGTCTGTAAGTAGATTAACAAGGAGTTTAAATTGTTTAGTAACTTTCTTTCCACATTGGTGTATTTTGCAGGACCTTACTACAAAGAGGACGATTGGTTTAGGTAAACAGTGTGACGGGCTCCATTATTTGGTGGTGTTAGAAACTGACAAGTCCCATACCTCACCACACAAACCTTCCTGTAACATCGTAACTTCCTTAGATATCTGGCACCGTCGTCTAAGACATGTCTCTTTATCTAGATTAGGTTTCATGGCTAAACACATGTTAAATGTATCTCTTAATTGTAATAATGCTTGTCATGTTTGTCCATCGGCAAAGCAGAGTCGTCTTCCATTTGGTGTTAGTTCTATTTCTAGTGTTAAGTCTTTTGATCTTATTCATTATGACATTTGGGGTCCTTATAAACATCTAACTCTTTCTGGTGCTCATTATTTTATTACTATTGTAGATGATTATTCCCATTTCATCTGGATTTTTTTGATGCGACACAAACATGAGACTCAACATCTATTGAGACAAAAAAAATTTCTCTTGTTTCTACTCAATTCAATTATAAAATTAAAAATATCCGTGTTGATAACGAGGGTGAATTTTCCTCTCTTCAAAATTTTTTCCATGAGCATGGAGTCATTTATCAACATTCTTGTGTCTACACTCCCCAACAAAATGGGGTTGTAGAATGTAAACACCGTCATATTCTTGAAACAGCATGGGCTCTTAAAATTCAAGCCAATCTTCCTCCAAAGTTTTGGGGGGAATGCGTTCTTTCTGCCATTTATATCATCAACTGTCTACCCACTCCGCATCTCTCTTTCAAAACTCCTTTCGAGCGTCTTTTCTCCAAAACTCCTTCATTTTCTCATCCTCGAGTTTTTGGTTGCCTGATTTATGCCACTAATACACATATCTCCCGTAAGTTCGCTCCTCGTGCTACCCAAAGTGTCTTCATTGGTTATCCTGTTGGTCAAAAAGCCTATAAGTTGTATGATCTCTCCAATCATCAAGTTTTCACTGGTCGGGATGTCATCTTTCACGAAAATGTTTTTCCCTATGAGTCTAGTTCCGCTGTCAATCCCGTCCCTTCATATAGTTCAACCATTCCTACACCTGACCCTTACCACATTGAACTGGAGATCCCTGTAATTAATCAATAACCACCTGTTGAGAGATTAACCGATCCACCAGTAGAGATAGAGAGACCATAGATGCCACCAATACCATAAAATATGGAGAACCAAGTTGTTGACATCCAAGAACCCAATGATTCAACGTTAGTAACTACACCAGCTGATTCCACCAACCCTTCTCACCAACTCCACTCCGTCACTCCGTCACTCCGAACGCACTCCCACACCATAGGTTCTACTCAAAGATTTCGTTTGCAATCAAGTCATGCTGCCCATCTCTGATCAATCGTCTTCTTTATCGACATGTTCCATTAAAGGTACACGATATCCTCTCAACAATTATTTGTCATATCATCGCTATTCGCCCGCACATTTTTCTTTTGTGGCTCAAGTCAATCAGGTTGTTGAGCCCCAGACATATGATAAAGCCGCACCTCATCCTGAGTGGCAAGCAGCGATGAGAGCAGAATTGCAGGCTCTCCATGACAATAATACATGGACTCTGACTTCATTGCCACCTAGAAAGAAACCTATTGGATGTCGTTGGGTCTAAAAAATTAAGCATCATTCTGATGGGTCGATTGAGCGCTACAAAGCACGGTTAGTGGCAAAAGGTTTCACACAAATGGAAGGGGTTAATTATCACGAGACTTTTTCTCCCACTGTTAAAATAATAACTATTCGGTGCTTATTGGCTCTTGCAGCTGTCCGCAATTGGCCTTTTCATCAACTCGACGTCAACAATGCTTTTCTTCATGGTGATCTTCAAGAGGAAGTCTTTATATCCCTTCCTCTTGGTCTTTAGCGATGGGGGGGAATACGGTGTGCCACTTCCACAAATCCTTGTATGGTCTCAAGCAAGCTTCTCATCAATGGTTTGAGAAATTTACAGATGCTATCCAAGCAGCCGGCTATGTCCAATCTAAAGCTGACTACTCATTGTTCACGCGACAACAAGGCAATTCTTCTACCTTTCTTTTGATATATAAGGAAGACATATTGATTACTAGTAATGATCCTCAAGCTATTTCAACACTCAAAGCATTCCTTTACAACCGTTTTCGTATCAAGGATCCTGGAAACTTGAGATTTTTTCTTGGCTTTGAGATTTCATGTTCTTGAAAGGGCATATACATTTCTCAGCGTAAATATGCATTAGAGATTATTAAAGATACAGGTTTATTAGGGGCAACTTGTGGAATTTCCTATGGAGAAAGGTCTGAAACTGTCTAACAATGGAGAATTGCTTAAAGATCCTTCTTGTTATGGAAGGCTCGTTGGACACTTAATTTATCTCACAATTACCATACCAAATATAACTTATTCGGTGCACATTCTTAGTAGGTTCATGCATGAACCGCGAAAGCCTCACACTCTTCGAACTCTTCGTTACCTCAAGAACACGCCAGGTCAAGGTATTTTATTCTCTTCACATGACGATCTAACCTTGCGTGCGTATTGTAACTCAGATTGGGCGGGTTGTCCAATCACTCAAAGGTCCACTATAGGCTATTGTGTTTTTTTTAGATCTTCGCTGATATCTTGGAGATCAAAAAGACAGAAAACTGTCTCATTTTCATCAGTAGAAGTTGAATATAGGGCCATGGCGGGTGCATGTTGTGAATTGTCATGGCTCAGATATCTTCTTACAGACTTGGGTATAGTTCATCCAAAGGCTACATTATTATTTTGTGATAATAAAGTAGCATTGCATATTGCAGCCAATCCAATCTTTCATGAAAGAACTCGGCATATAGAAATGGACTGTCATTTTATTAGAGACAAAATTCTAAATGGATGGGTAGCTACAAGACATGTTGGGTCTTCACATCAACTGGCAGATGTTTTCACAAAAGCCTTGGGAAAAGAAAGTTTTATTCCCATGGTTCGCAAGTCGGGAGTTCTTGATATTCACTCTCAAACTTGAGGGGGAGTGTTAGGAAAGTTAACCTCTTTGTGTTGGTTTATGAATGTTATTATTAGAGATTGAGGGTTGCTACATACCATCGGGGTCGTGGCACCGCCGCGGCCCCGTAGTGGAAAAACAAGTGAAAACACTTGGAACCCGCGTAAATAATATGTGGGGCCCACGTGTTTTTTCTCTTGTTTTCCACTATGGGGCCGCGGCGGTGCTGCGACCCCAGTGGTACAAAGTGTTTCTCTTAGAGATTTGTTTTCTCTTTGTATCAGATTTGTATTCATGTTCTATATAGTAATAGCCTTGTAAAATAAGGAGTCTTCTTGTATAAATCATACAGTATTGATTCAATAATATTATTCAAAAATACATATCATACTTTTCAGCCACCACATGTGATATATCGGGGAAAAAAGAAGAAGTTTGGGATGAAAAATTTCATCACTTCTAGCTGATAAATTGTATGGTTTGCAACACACTCTTTGAATGACACCAAAGGCTTCTTCTTTTTCTTTGAATTTTTGTTCAAAAATAATAGGATGAAGACAATGGATGGATAACATGAACCCCACCAATAGAATGGAGACCGCTAAAAAAATTTAATTTTGTTCTACTCTTCTGTTTTGAGGCCACTTAAAAATGCCGACCCCAACATAGAATAGCCTGAAATTAATGAGAACTGAGAAGTTCATGGATCTCCAGGAGATCGACAACACCATGTGGCCACGGCGGAGATATATATATATATATTTATTTATTTATTTATTTATTTTTTAAATTTTTAATTCTTTCAAGTTTTTAATTTCGGACAATTTTTCTACTTGTGCCATGTGTCACTATTGATGCGTTGATGGATTAAAATGCAAAGATAGCCCTGGAACTATTAAATTTGACCGAATTACCAAATTGATGTATTTTGAAAAAGTTAATGACTGCAATAGTTAAGAAAAAAAAAAGGTTAAAAAGTAACATTTAAAAAAAAAATGGTAGAATATCAAAATAACTCTTACAATATTATATGCTGTTTGGAACCATTTTTAAAAATGATTTTCTGTTTTTAAAAATAAAAAACGACTTTAATATTGTTTGTTTACACGTTTTACAAAACTGTTTTTGAAAACAGAAAAACAACTTTTTAAAATATATAACTAAAAAGTTAAAAACAATTTTTTTTTTATTGTTTTTCACTATTTTCAAAACCAAAAATTTAGCCCAAATTTCAACTCAAATGATATGACAAATGATTTTTTCATTAATCACATCATCCCATGCTGTGTGGTGATGACAACTCACTTGCCACATCATTTGGGTTAAAATTTAGGTTGTATAGCATTACTCTTTTCAAAAACATCATTTCAAACCAAATCAACTTTTCTCTCCAAACAACTACTTTATCCATTTTAAAAACAACAACCAAACACTTTTACATAGTTTTCCATTTCAAAAAACTAATTTTAAAAAACACTACCAAACACATTACATTTTTTAAAGGGGGAATTGCACAAATATCCCCCTCCCCCCCCCCCCCCCCCCCCCCCCCCCGAGGTTTGATAAAATTGTACGAATATGACAGTTTTGACCATATACGCACAAACTTCCTTTAACATTTGAAAATTGTTGCACAAACATCTCATACCGTTAGATAGATCCGTTAGACAAAAAATACCCTAAATTTTTATTTTAAACAAAATTCAAAAATTCAAAAATAAGGTAAAAAATATTTAAAAAAATCTTTTAGAAAATATGAATGTATTTTAAATCAGAAAGTTGGAAAAAAAATTTATCTTCAAAAAAAAAATAATAGTTTGTGCAATTCCCCCTTGATTTTAAATAAATTTAAAATTTAAAATTTATTTACTATTAAATTGTTTTAAAATGAATTTTCTTTTATTTATAAAAATGATTTTTTTTTTTTTCAGGTTTCAGATTTAATATACATTCATGTTATCTAAAATATATATTTTTTATTTTTATCTTCTTCTTTTTTAATTTTTTAGTTTATTTAAAAAAAAATTAAGGGTATTTTAGAATTTTTTAACTTTTGACTATTGAGTAATGGATCCATCTAACGGTAGGGGATGTTTATACAACAATTTTCAAATGTTGAGGGAAGTTTGTGTATATATGGCCAAAGCTACCAATCTGTGCAATTTCATCAAACCTCGACACATCAAACCTCGGGGATGTTTGTCGAGGTTTGATGAAATTCCCCATTTTTAAAACATGATTTCCATTTTTAATTTATTTTTCAAAAACACCATTTTAAAAACGATATCAAGCGCGCCCTTAGACTTTTATTTTTAACCACATACGAAAAGTTAACCACATATGAAAAGTTAACCATTAATAACCACGTTTCTGAAAACTTACCAATACACACCAAATAAAATGGTGAAAATTGCTAAAACTAATCACATATATTATGAGAAATTTGTTTTTAACCACAAACGAAAATTTGTTTGTTAATAACCATGTTTTTGAGAAATTATTAGAAACCCCTCATATAAAAACCACCATCAAAACACTCTCTCTCCTTTTTCTCTCTCCTCTCCTCTCTCACCCCCGATCTCTCTCTCTCTCTCTCCCTCGGCGTCACCAAGCGCTGGCGTCCTTCTGGGTTGCACGACAGCGCCGTCGGCGTGCTAGTTCGGCTGTGTGCACTACTTCTTCGCGAACGAAGGGGTGACGCTGTCGTCGAGCTTCGCTTCGCTGCCATTCGCTTCGCCGTCGTCAAGCTTCGCTGCCATCCTTCTGCGCGCCCGCCATTCGCCTGGGATTACGGCCATCGGAGATCCCCTCCGCCGGCGATGTGATCTGCAGAAAAGGGGAATTAAAAAAAAAAAAAAAAAACTAATTGTGAATTTTGGGAATTTGGGAAATAAAGGATATCAAGTTTCACATATTTCATTTTAGGCATGATTTCAAGTTTCAAATATTTCATTTTAGGTATGATTTCAAGTTTCAACATTCAAGTTTTTAGTCATGATTTCAAGTTTGAAGTTTTTTTTTTAAAAAAAATAATAACTTTAAGAGTATTCTAGTAAATTATGGACATACAGTGAATTTTTTTTTTATAAAAAAAACGGTTATTCACAAAAGTTTAATAATTCAAATGGTTATTTATGGTTTTCTCTCAATAAAATGACTATCCACACACACTCTCTCTCCCACCTTCATTGGGACATGCACGACCCAATGATGGCACACACTGCCTTGGCAATGCACACCCAAGCGTGGCAACAATGATGCTGGGGCAAACCTTTTCCCGACGGTACTATTCGATAGATAGAAGAAAAAAGTAAATTGGGAAAAGAGAAAATTATCGAAACACCCTTTTAGTGGGTAATGATCTTGTTTAAAACGTTAAAAATATGGTTCTAGGGGTTGATTTAGTAATTTTTCAATTTTAAATAATGTTAACATTTATGATTTCACATTGTTATTTAAGATATCACTTTTTTTTTTTTTTTTTTAAGGTTCACATTTTCTTGTAAAAAATAGAAAAGATATTACAAAGATATTTTCGTAATTTATGATTATGGACTGAAAAGAAATTTTAGAACTTTTTTTTTTTTTTTTTTTTTTTTTTTTTTTTTTTGATAATAACCATACATAAAAACACAAGGAAAGCCAAGTCCAACAATTGGAGCCTAACCAGGAAAATCCACCAGGACAGCTTCCCTAATACAAGGAGGATAATCCTCCATCCAGAAAAGATCATCAACGATCGTAAGTGCGAATTTCGCAAGACCATGAGCCACCGTGTTAGCCAACCTAGGAACATGGCTAACAGAGATCACCTTAAGATCAGAAATAAGGAAAGCAATCTCAGCTAAAAGAACACCACATACAGAATCTGTATGACTACCCTCATTCACCCTTTTGACAACCACAGCCGCATCTGATTCAAGGCAACAAGGACGTAAACCACATTCCCTACTGAAAACCAAACCTCTGAGAATAGCCATTGTTTCAGCAGTAGAAGCATCAAAACCAACAGACATAATCTGAGAACAGGAAGCCAAAACAAATCCACAATGATCCCTAATCACTACTCCAATACCAATACTGCCCCCCTCACAATTAATAGCCGCATCACAATTAATTTTGTATCCATTCGGATCCGGTGGCCTCCAATTAGTCCTAAACAGAACCGGCAAAACAGGGACCTAACCACACAGCCGTGATACTCCTCCAGAAAAACCAAACACCACTGCACCACTTCAAGAAGATTTTGATTCTTATCCCCCTGCACCACCAAATTCCGCAAGAACCACACCCCCCACACAATAGTACATAACAAACCAAATCCTCCATCTTCAACAAAGAATGGCACTCCAAAATAAAATCAAAAAAATTGGCAAAAGTGCTTTTAACCTGAACCTCTGGAGGCAGCCACTCACCACGAACAGCCTTCAACTTGCGACAGCTCCACAAGGCATGAATGGTCGACTCACCTGGACAAGAACAGAGAGGGCAAATATCCCTCACATTCACATTACGATGCGCACGATTGGACAAAGTTGGGATCCAATCAAAGCAAGCCTTCCAGATAAAGATTTTAATCTTCAATGGAATGCTCATCTTCCATAAAGAATCCCACCATTTTTCCAAGTGAGAACTATCAGAAGAACAAGCCACCTGATTTAAATCTCTGCCCAGTCTATAACCACTCTATTTTTTTTTTTTTTTTTAGAATATTGTTATTACCAATAAAAACTTTGTACGTACAAATATCGGTACGTGTGATTACAAACAAAATTTATATAATTTATGTGGTTATTTTTAAAAACTTACATTTAAAAAATTAGGGACCAGATTGATAATTGCTTGTGGAGGTTTCTTAACACGTCACAAAGTTCTAACACATTTATAAGGCTCATTTATGATAGCTTTTACTTTTAGCTTTTGACAATAAAAGAAAAGAAGTAAAAGCTTGAGCTTTCCGATAACTGTTTGGATAGTATATTTTAAAAGAGCTTTTGTATTTAAAAGAGCTTTTGAAACTATTTGGTTGAAATATTTTAAAAGTTTTTCCAACTATAAAATGACAATTTTATCCTTTTAGAAAAACTTTTGAATATGTTTGGTTGAAACATTTTAACATTTGTACCTTAATTTAATTAATTCATATTAAAAGTTTATTAAATGAAATAATAAAATATTTTTATATTATATTTCCCTTGAAAAATAAATAAAATCAAATCAGGATTTGTTGTAAATGGAGATTGGATTATTTTATTTACTACTAACCAAAACAAATACAAATTAAAAAAAAATAATAATAAACAAATAAACAAACAAATACAAAAATTCAATATAAATCCAAAACTTTTTCACCCAAAAATCCAGCGTATTTACTTAAAAATTAACAAATCCAAAACAGATTCACATTAAAATAAAATAAAATAAAATAAATCTTTTGGGGACGTTTCTCTCGATCTTATTATTTTAAGAATCCAAAATGAATTTGAATTTTTTTTTCTTCTCTTGCTTGGTTCTCTTCTTTTCCACTTCTGCTTCTGGTTTGTCTATTTTTTCTATGCTTTCAATTCAATTGAAATCTGTATTTTACATAAAGAATTCTAGAAACACAATGAAAAACCAACAATTCTCGAATTTGAAACCAGACCCACCACTTATTCAATTACACAAACCAAAACCCTAATTAAAGTATCGCACAAATTCATTTTACATCTCTATCTTCAAATACACAGAACCCATAAACCCAGTACCCATAACTTGTTCCATTTGTATCAAAATTTCAATAGAAGCTAGAGAGAGAGAGGAGGTTGACAAGATTGGTGCTGGATTGGGAGGTTGACGAAGATCTTTGCGGCGGCGATGACCTTTGCAACAAGCTTAATGGAATTCATAACGTACAGAATGAGTTGACCGCGATGAAGAGAAAGCAATGGTTAAAAGTATTAAAAGGATTTGAGGAGATTTTAGATGAAATTTTCAGCAAGGGTTCATGTGAAAGAGGGGAAAAACATGTTCTGTGTAAATGAGTGTGTGGGATACAAATGAAATTTTTGATTTGTTATTTATACCAAGAAGGGTAAATACGGAAATGTGAAAAATTCTTTAAACAAAATTTTTAGCTTCCCGGTCTTTTGGAAAGCTTTTCTACTAGAAGCATGTTGGACTGGGCTTTTGGTAAAAGAGCTTTCAAACCTCATAAGCTCTTTTGGTGAATCATCCAAACGGACTTTAAAGCCACTTTTAAGCTCTAAAAGAGCTTTTAAGCACTCCAAAAGCTTAGCCAAACAGGCCCAATTTATTAACACGTTTCAGAGGAGAGAAAATTTATTCCTACAATTAGGAATCAAACTCCTCTGTTTAACAAACATACCCTTTGAGTTCTCAAATACATGAAAATGTCACCTGGGAACATCGATTTGTTTGCAAAAGGCACACTGGTTGAAGTGAGCAGTGCTGATGGGTGGTTCCCTGGTGGATGGTTCGTTGCTAAAGTCTTGGATCCACCACCACCATCACCTACAGCTCCTAGGAAAATGACATTTTTGGTTGAGTATCAGAGCTTGCTTTATGGCAGCAAGTTGTTGAGAAAGCGTGTCGATATCAAGTTTTTGAGGCCTCTACCACCTCCACCACCGAACGATGATGAACAAGAACAACAGAGGTTTCAAGTGAATGATGTGGTTGATGCTTATCGCAATGATGGGTGGTGGGTTGGGGTGGTGTCCAAAGTGTGGAAGGAGGAGGAGCCGATGGAATATTTGGTCTTGTTGAAGAACCCATCTCGTATAATGAACTTTAGGTCCTCTGAGTTGAGGTTTCATCTGGATTGGATTGGTGACAAGTGGATTCAACCTCATAAACAGGTACTACACTTTTTAGGATCTTTTTGTTGATTATGGTGTTATAAAGTTGTTTTCTTTTTAATTATGAAGTTGAAAGTTGTTTTTTTTTTGAAGTATTTTCTTTTCCCATATCATGCTTAAAGTTTATGCCTTGATAATGATATACCCAATTGATATCCCAAGTGCAAGCCCAGAGATTTTGTTTCTATTGCTTTTTGTTTGCTGTTGGTTGTTATTTCAAGTCACATTAGCTTGTGCTTCAAATTTACCACAAGTCACATTGCTATGTCTCTTTTATAATCTTCATCAGCAGTTTAGGATCTTTTTGTTAATTATGAAATTGAAAGTTGTTTTCTTTTTATTACACTAGCAATTATTTGTACAAATGACTAAGAGAAAAACTAATCTAATAGAGAAGACTACATTAAAGCATGAATGAAGAACATAGCAGAGAAGAGAGAGAGAGAGAACTCAGAGAATTTTTCTTTTTTTTTTTCAATCGGTTACAATCTATGGAGAGAGAAAGCTTTTATATTCAGCTTTCTCTAACTAATTTCCTTAAGTTGCGGAGAGCCAATAATTTGGCCACATCACTTCTTTAATAACTGAAAGCAGAGTTTTCCTGCCAACTCATCTCTAGTGCATTTCCTCCGCTTGATCATGATGATCACATTCTGATCATCATGATCATGATTTGCTGCAACTATATCAGTCTCTGACTGGAAACGCCAACATAGTAGTATAGCTCTCTGAGTGTGTAGAGACTATTGAGAATTCTGTTGGGATTGTATTGCAAGGTTTATGGCATTGACTTTTATCAGTTGAAAGGGCTTGCTTCTCATTATCTCTAACATCCCCCCGCAAGTTGAACGATGGAGAAGTCTGCAAGTTCAGCTTGGAACGAAGGAAATCAAACAGAGAAGAAGCCAATGCTTTGGTCAGTATGTCAGCACACTGAAATTCTGAAGGAACATAATAGAAGAGTAAACTTATGGCTTGGTAATGCCAGACTTGAGTCTTGACTCTTGTGATCATTGGGTGTGTGTTTAGTTGGTTGACATGAGCTGGATGAGTGTTTAGTTGGTTGACAGGAGCTGGAATGGTAGAGTGAGAACTAGATGAATTACTAGGAGAGAAATTTGTTGTGTTGACAGGAGATGAGTTAGGAAGACTACAACTGGAACTGTGATTTGGAAATGCAAAAGGATAATGCTGATAAGAAGCAGCAGATAATACTGATGTCGGTAAACTAGCAGAGGATTTAGAGATATGAGGGACAGCAGGGGAAAGATTTTGAAAAAGGGAATTCAAATTCATTGAAAACCACGTTCCTTGATTTAACAGAAGGATGGAGGCATTTATAGCCTTTTTGACTCATGCTGTAACCAACAAAGACACACTTAGATGTGTGAAAAACAAATTTTTGAGAGGAATAAGGTCTATGATATGGAAACGCTGAGCAACCAAAAACTTTAAAGAAATTATAGTTAGGCAACCTATGAAATAAGACTTCATAAGGTTATATAAGTTGAAGGATTGGAGTTGGCAGGTTGTTAATCAAAAGAGTGGCAGTTTGAAAAGCATCTACCCAAAAGGTAAGAGGCATATGGGCCAGTCTCAACTACATGACGGTGTTTCCTTTTGGAGACACCGTTTTGTTGATGTGTATAGGCACACAAGGTTCTAAAATGAATTCCATTCTGAGCAAGGAATCAAGGGTTTGAACTCAGTACCCAAATCTGCTTGCAAGCACTTAATTTTGCATTCCAACTGCAGTTCAACAGCTGTTTTGAAACGATGAAATGTGGCTAGAAACCTCTGACTTAAGTTTCGAGGGATAAAACCAACAGTACCTTGAGAAAGAGTCAACAAATATCACATAATACCTATACCCTTCAACTGATGGTAGTGGGATGGACCCCATACATCAGTAAATACCAGTTCTAAGGGACAAGCTGCCTTGAATGTAGAAGCTTGAAATGGCAACTGATGTAATTTGCCAAGTTTGCAAGCATCACAAAATTTGAGATGAGTATTACTATATTTCAAGTGAAGACTAAATTTGTGGGTGGCTTCTGGCTTAAAAAAAAAAAAAAAAAAGTGAAGACTATTAATCACTTTTCTGAGAATTAGAGGACTTGGTTGACCAAGCTTCAAGTGCCACATATTTTCATTTAAAGAAACTGAATTACAAGTATTGCCAGATAGAGGTTTTTCTGTACACAATATATTACATGAAGAGCTGGCAATTTTATTCCTAGGAATGGAAAAAGCAGTAAAACATTTATTCTTCAAAGATCTGGTAGCAAGTTCTGACTGAACTCCACCCACTTTTAGCTTGTATAAGCCATTCTCAAGCTTGCCTTGGAGCAGAATTGCCTTGGAATTCTGATCCTTGATAGCACAAGAATCAGAAGTAAATTCAGCAAAGGCATCATTGTCTTGAGTGAATTTAGATATACTAAGTAGGTTCTTAGCAATAGAAGGCACACACAATATGTGTTTAAGCATTAAAGGTCTAGAAGATAACTCATGAGAGGATATGAGAGAATTACCAATATGAGTGATTTGAAGTTGCTGCCCATTGCCAACAGCTAGTCAATGGGCACCTTGATACTCTGAGTGAATAGAAAGATTGGACAAGTCTGAGGTCAGAGGTCACATGATTAGTGGCCCCGCTGTCGGCATATCAAGCTGGGTCACACATACTTTCAGGAGTTGCATAATATGCTGTCGACTGATGAAAGTTTGCCTGATGCAGTGTGTTTGTTATGGTCTGCATGTCGTTGCCTGGGAAGGAAGAATTTGAGTTATTCTGGAAGGAATTGTTGCTCTGTTGTTGATTGTTTCCTTGGAAATTTCTACCAAAACGATGATAGCAGTTGAGGTAAGTGTGACCAATCCGTCCACACAATTGACACATGTGCCTACCATTGTTCCACCCACCATTCTTCCTCTGCCCCAGCTGCCTCTGTTGTTATTAGACCTACCTCCATTATTAAAATTTCCAGAATTGTTGTAACCTCCTCTTTGATTTCTTCCATTTTGATTCCCAGCATCATAGTTTGCACTTGCATTAGCATCATCAACTTGACCAACTTTATTCAATTGAGCAATTCTCTGCTCATGTAACATTAACAGATACTGTGCTTCCTGAACACTCATTTAATTTCTTTGCGAAGAAATTAACACAACTACAGCATCATACTCATGCCCCACTCCATTGATGATACTCAAAATCAAGTCATTTTCAGTAACAACTTGACCAGCTGCCCTCAGATTATCTCCTGTTGTTTTTCACTTTAAGAACAAAATCATTTATTGAGCTTGAACCTTTCTTAATATTTTGTAGTTGTTGTTTAAGTTGAAGCACCTTAGCCATAGATTGCTGAGAATACAATCTCTCTAAAACACTCCAAACCTCAAATGATCTTGAACAATCAGTACTTGACCTATAATACTCTGATTAATCGAAGAAATCAACCAGCTTATAAGCAATTGGTCTGATTTTTTCCATCAGGTATACTCCTTGTTTAAAACAACCTGCTTATCACTACCATCAGATGTCTGTATTTCAACATATTTTGGTGGAGCTGACTTTAAACCGGTAACAAAATCTTCTAACTCAAACGCTCTAATGATAGGGAATACCTGAGCTTTCCAGTACTTGTAGTTGTCATTATCAAGTTTCATCTGTAGGTTGAAGTTCAGTGACTTTGCAAGTGAGGTGAAATCTGTTGCCGTTGAAGACGACGAAGAAGCTCCTCGAACATCTTCTCAAGGAACCGAAAACGCGCTATTTTGTGAAGCGATGGACGATCAGTCCTTTGTTCGCTCTAATACCATATTACACTAACAAGTATTTGTACAAATGACTAAGAGAAAAACTAATCTAATAGAGAAAACTTCATTAAAGCATGAATATGGAGAACATAGCAGAGAAGAGAGAGAGAACTCACAGACTTGTTCTCATAAGGCTCTTTTTTCTTTTGGCATTCATTATTTGAAATGGGGGTGTTTTGAAAATTTGGCTTTTTTTATTATGTTAAAATATTTTTTCTTAAAATCTTTTGAATGTCTCGGCCTAGGAATTCGAACTTTTTATGATTATATGAAATGATTTTGTCATGGTTCTAGGGGACTAATTATTTAGTTGTGCTCATGGTTATTTGGATGGCATATGACAGGGTCAAATTCCATTGCATATGACAATATGCCCTGATTTAATTAGCTTGCTTAGATTCAATTTAATAGATTCTTGATTCTTCTCTACGTGTTGTGTACTCTAATTTATTTTAGGCTTTTAGTTTTCATCATGTTTATAGCTCAGTCTACTTTTCCATGTCTGTTGTTGACTTGTAATATTGGTGCTAATTAGTTGATTTCAAGATAGTTTTCCTTCTCGGATATTAAGCAACTAGCATCATTTACCTTTTAGCATTTAGGGATGGAAGAATGAGCAAACCTTCATGTTTGAGTGATAGAAAAATTACCCAATTTAGAGAATTAGTGTTTATAGCTGGGTTTCACATGGCTTTTAATCAAAATTATGTCTCTATTGTTACATATAGACACTGGCATACAGAAATCCACTTAGATTTTGTGTTCATGTATGATTAGACACCGATTTAATCCTATTTAACCATAGGAATGATTAAAAGTTTATTTATGTCGTACTAGAGCATTCACATATGTAGATAGTTTAGTAGCATTAACTAGATCTCATGAGGAAAAAGAAAACAGAAAAAGCATGTACAACTAAACAACTTATTGACTATGTATTGGTTTCTTGATGTAGAACAAAATGAGTAGCATGGGAGTAGAGAAGAGGGGAATGCAGATGGAAGCTGAAACTAGCAGTGAGAAGAGAAAGAGAGGAACAAATGTGAAATTTTTACTAAAAGGTACAAAAGCTCTAGCTACAAATATTGGATTATAAGTTGAGGCTTGTGTTTGTTTAATTGTGTAGGCTTTTATTCACAAATATATGTTATATTTTAAAGGTAAGGAGTGTGGTGGATTTGAAGGCGGTGTTGATAAAATAGATATAGAGTTTTCTTCAACTACAAGTACCGGGGCTTCTCAACCCAATATTCCATGTAAAGAAATCATCACGAAAGAAAAATTACGAAATGCAAACATAAAGGATTGATCAGTTAATGACTCAATTATTTAAAAAAAAAATAATTACTTACTATTATTGGAGAGTTCACCAGCATTGAGAGGTACAAAAGATCTAGCAACTAATATTGGATTATAAGTTCTTCAACTATAGATATTGGGGACTCTCAACTCAATATTCCATGTAAAGAAATCATCGGGAAAGAATAAATACAAACATAAAGGCTTGACCAATTAATTACTCGAATCATAAATGTTGATGAACATATATCAATGTGCTTGCCAACAATTGTAGTTGATTCATGTAAGCTGGAGTGAATTTTGTCATGCATTCACTTATAGAAATTGGTTTGATTATGTTGGTTTTTATTGTGTATGTGATTATAGATGTCGGTTTTTCCTAGAAAATCAAATGAATTTGTTGTGCAATGTGATGCAGCGGCAGCCACGGTTGACAATATGTCATATGAGAATCAAAACTTATTATCGTTGGAGAGTTCACCGGTATTGAGAGGTACGAAAGCTCTTGGGTTATAAGTTGAGGCTATAATGTTTGTTTTATGGTGTAGGTTTTTATTCACAAATATATGTTATGTTTTAAAGGTAAGGAGTGCGGTGGATCTGAAGGCGGTGTCGATAAAATAATTATAGAGAATTCTTCAACCATAGGTATTGGGGTATCTCTACTCAATATTCCATGTAAAGAAATCATATAAAAGGATTTACCAATTAATTACTCAAATCATTGATGTTGATGAACATGTATCAATGTGCTCGTTTGGAGCAAAGCTACGAATGGCCTGGAGCTTCTTGGAAATTTTCTTTTTAGTCCTTATATTTTGGTTAAATTTTTTATATTTGCTTCCTATAAAATAAAAATTTACTTGTTAGCCCCCTTAAACTTGATTAAATTTGAAATTCTAGCTTTGCCACTTACTCGCCGACAATTGTAGTTGATTCAAGTAAGTTGGAGTGAATTTTATCATGCATTCATGTGTAGAAATTGGCTTGATTATGTTCATTTTTACTTTGCAAGTGAATATATATGTTGGTATTTCCCGGAAAACCAAATGAAATTGATATGCCATGTGATGTAGGGGCAGCCACGGTTGACAATATGCCATACAAAAATCAAAACTTACAATCGTTGGAGAGTTCACCAGTGTTGAGAAGTACAAAAGAGCTTTTACAACTAATATTGGATTATAAGTTGAGGCTATAATGTTTTTAATGGTATAGGCTTTTTTTCACAAGTATATGCTATGTTTTACAGGTAAGGAGTGTAGTGAAGCTGAAGGTGTTGATAAAATAATCATAGAGGATTCTTCAACTACAGGTATTTGGGTCTCTCAACTCAATATTCCATGTAAAGAAATCAATGTGAAACAAAAAATACAAACATAAAGAATTGACCAATTAATTACTCAAATCATAGATGATGAACATGTATCAATGTGCTTGCGATAGCTTGCCAACAATTGTGGTTGATTCATGTAAGCTGGAGTGAATTTTATCATACATTCACTTAAAGAAATTGGTTTGATTATATTGGTTTTTATTGTGTATGTGATTATATATGTCGGTTTTTCCTGGAAAATCAAATGAATTTGTTTTGCAATGTGATGCATGGGCAGCCACGGTTGACAATATGTCATACGAGAATCAAAACTTACTATCGTTGGAGAGTTCACCAGTATTGAGAGCTACCAAAGCTCTTGGGTTATAAGTTGAGGCTATAATGTTTGTTTAATGGTGTAGGTTTTTATTCACAAATATATGTTATGTTTTAAAGGTAAGGAGTGCAGTGGATCTGAAGGCGGTGTTGATAAAATAATTATAGAGAATTCTTCAACTATAGGTATTGGGGTCTCTCTACTCAATATTCCATGTAAAAAAATCATATAAAGGATTTACCAATTAATTACTTAAATCATTGATGTTGATGGGCATGTATCAATGTGCTTGTTTGGAGAAAAGCTACGAATGGCTTGGAGCCTCTTGGAAATTTTCTTTTTAGTCCTTATATTTTGGTTAAATTTTTTATATTTGCCTCCTATAAAATAAAAATTTACTGGTTAGCTCCCTTAAACTTGATTAAATTTAAAATTCTAGCTTTGCCACTTACTTGCCAACAATTGTAGTTGATACAAGTAAGTTGGAGTGAATTTTATCATGCATTCATGTATAGAAATTGGCTTGATTATGTTCATTTTTACTTTGCAAGTGAATATATATGTTGGTTTTTCCCGGAAAACCAAATGAAATTGTTATACAATGTGATGCAGGGGCTGCCACGGTTGACAATATGCCATATGAGAATCAAAACTTACTATCGTTGGAGAGTTTACCGGTACTAAGAGGTACAAAAGAGCTTTTGCAACTAATATTGCGTTATAAGTTGAGGCTATAATGTTTGTTTAATGGTGTAGGCTTTTTTCACAAGTATATGTTATGTTTTACAGGTAAGGAGTGTAGTGGAGCTGAAGGTGGTGTTGATAAAATAATCGTAGAGGATTCTTCAACTACAGGTATTGGGGTCTCTCATCTCAATATTCCGTGTAAAGAAATTATTGTGAAACAAAAAATACAAACATAAAGGATTGACCAATTAATTACTCAAATCATAAATGTTGATGAACACAATGTGCTTGCCAACAATTGTAAGCTGGAGTGATTTTATCATGCATTCACTAGTAGAAATTTGCTTGATTATGTTGGTTTTTACCGTGCAAGTGATTATATACGTCGGTTTTTCCTGGAAAACCAAATGAAATTGTTGTGCAATGTGATGCAGGGGCAACCACAGTTGACAATATGCCACACGAGAATCAAAACTTAAAATTGTTGAAGAGTTCACCAGTACCGAGAGGTACAAAAAGCTCTAGCAACTAATATTAGATTATAAGTTGAGGCTATAATGTTTGTTTAATGATGTAGGCATTTATTCACAAATATATGTTATGTTTTACAGGTAAAGAGTGTAGTAGAGCCGAAGGCATTGTTGATAAAATAATTATAGAGGATTCTTCAACTACAGGTATTGGGGTCTCTCAACTCGATATTCCATGTAAAGAAATCATTGCAAAAGAAAAAATACAAACATAAAGGATTGACCAATTAATTACTTAAATTATTGATGTTGATGAACGTGTATCAAGAAGCTATCATCCTCTTGGAAAATTTGTTTTTAGTCCTTATATTTTGGTTAAATGTTTTATATTTGCTTCCTATAAAATAAAAAAGTTTCTGGACCTCCCCCCCCCCCCCCCCCACCCCCCCCCCCACCCCAAACTTGATTAAATTTGAAATTCTGGCATCGCCATAGGCTCGCCAACAATTGTAGTCGATTCAAGTAAGTTGGAGTCAATTTTATCATGCATTCACTTGTAGAAAATGGCTTGATTATGTTGGTTTTTACAGTGCAAGTGATTATATATGTTTGTTTTTCCTTGAAAATCAAATGAAATTGTTGTGCAATTTTATGTAGGGGCAGCCACTGTTGACAATATGTCATACGAGAATCAAATCTTAGGATCGTTGGAGAATTCACCAATACTAAGATTTGTTCAATCTTTGGAAGAATTTCAATTGATGCCACAAAAACCACATTTTCGCCCTTTAGCTGAATGTGAAGTGGTGTATCGAGAAGGATTGGCGCTAAAGCATATGATGACTTTTGTTAACGTGGTAAAGAAAACATCAAAATTACAAGTAAATGCTTCGAGAAGCATCATGGACAGCCTTTTAAAATGTCTTCCTGAATTGGAATCACATGGCTTCAATGTGACAGATGTGCGAAGACGTCTTCTCGAGCTGCAGACAATGAAAGAAAGTCGAGAAGATCTACAAACTGAGTTGGAAGAAGTTAAATGTGAGATCAAAATGCGGACTCATGAGGGAACCAAGATCAACGCAGAGTTGATTGAAGCTACTAAGGAGATAAAATTATTAGAAGAAAAGAAGGCAAGACTTGTATTAATGAATGAGGAAAACGATTCTGAGATTGCTAAGTTGAAATCGAGTGATAGTTTACTTAATGAACACATTCAGAATGTTGAGCATAATTTCGAAAGTCTAGCTACTTTCCCTTGGAGGTGACTGACTTGTATTCCTCTGCTGCTCTTCCAGCTTTTGCAGCATTTGACCCTTTACATGTTCATGTTCTAATTAATCACTAACTTATCATGAAGATGAAACTAGCTAGGAAGCTTAATTGGCTTGTCTGAGTGAGCAATTTTTTGGGTAGCTACATGTAGCTATATAGCAGTGCTGTACTGAAAGTTGTTTTTGATGAATACTGGAATGGTGGATTCACACTAACTAGTGAATTTCTATCCTCCAATCTTTGTAAGCATGTTTTATTGGCTTCAAGGTGAAATCTTAGTACAATAATACAGGTGGTGATTGGGCATATCAGTGCATGTAATTTTGCTCAATATGGAGAGATCACCAGAACAAACCATGACAAATTAATTAATATTGCTCGTATAAGGCAGAAAGCATACCATGCATGATAATCTCTTGATCGTCGATCATTATAGCAGCCATTCCTGGTCATCATCTTCTCTTGTTCGCCCCGCCGATGAAGCATTAGAATATATAAGATTTCTTAAACTATGTCAAAGCTTCAATATTTTTTTTTTTTCCTGCACAGTTCAAGCTTTGACATCGTTTAAGATATCTCCTTTACTCTAAAAAAGTGACCAGCAAAATCCTCCAGGAAATTAGTTAAATATAAAATTTTCCAATAATGTAAGTGTGGACATGGAATTTTGAGGTTTATGTATAGAGTCAAGTCAAATAATGGAACAACTTAAGTAGATCATGATGAGGTGATTCCAGGAAAACCTTAAAGTCTTGATAGCTGATAGTGATGCCTATCAATATTTTCATGTCAACTTATTTTTCACGCACTCAAATTAATTGATTAATGAAGACTCTAACTTCTCCCTCAAAAACTATGATACGGGGATACGGTAAATCTCTAAAAACTATGATATGGATACGGCAAGAATAAAGAGGTGTCAAAAGGGCCGGACTTACCAGCCCGATATTGTAGAGGCCCTAGTTTGGTCTGAGCTCAATATTTAAAAGCCCGAATTTGGATTGGGCTTTGGTAAATTACTGTGCGGGCCGAGTCCGGCCCGAACAGTAAATTATTATAAATGTTTTTTTTTATTTTGTTTAAAGTCAAATTTGAAGTTAAAAATGAAAGAAAATAAATATGTAATTTAAATAATTAAAATTTTGGAAGTTAACAGGTCTGACTTGGGATTGAATTGTCGCATATAATTATTTGTAAATATGCCATTTATAATAAAACTATCTACATGTTAATGATTGCAGCACGGTGGTAATTTTTGTTTGTTGGTGGTTCAAATCCTTGTATGTGCAATCAAAAACTTTAAAATTTTAAGAAGCCAACCGTGGTTGGGCTTGTTTAGGCCCATATCCTATCTGGCCCAGCTCTTAAGACATTGGTCTTGAGGGCTGGGCTTAACAGCCAATGAGAAATCTTAGATCCTGCCTAGTCCGGTCCGCATGGTAATAAGCCCTTATCCTAGTCCGATCCGCACAGTAAAAGGACTTGAAAATTTCAAGTCGGACCGGCCCGGCCCGGCCCTTTTAACACCTCTAGGGCCCGCAAGATACATTAATTAAAATAATATATATATATATTTAAAAAAATAGTAATATATGAAAACATATTCAAAATCCAAATAAAACATATCATGACATAACTATATAAGTCATAACAATGTAATATATTACAAGATCCAAATAAAATATGTCACATAAGTCGTAACTAGTGTTCTAGTAAACGTTAGACGCTAGTCGGGCGGAGACCTAACACCTAACACCTAGACCGATTAGTTAGGGATTAATCGGCCGGCGAATTATTTATTTATTTTTTATTTTTCCTGTATAAAAAAATTTAAAATCCAATAATAAATAAATTCTCAAACCAAAACAATATTAGACTAATTTTAGAGATGGCAGTTCCCCATGGGGCCACGCCCTGAATGGGACGGAAATGGGGAATAATATTTTGGAATAAGGATGGGGATGGGGACAAAGTCTTATCCCCGAAAGTGAAGCGGAACGGAGATAGGGGAAGCACTCCCCGCCCCATCCTCACCCCGATATATATATATATATATTATATACATATATATAATATAATATATAATATTCAGATTTTTAATATCATTTAACATTATTTTTTATATTTTTTTGCCTTGTTTTGGGCGTGTTTTGTTCTTTCTTTTGGTTGTGAGCTTATTGCTCCGTTTCTGTTGTGTTTTTGATTTGACAGTACTATGCTTGGGTGTTGGCATAGTCTGAGCTGTTGGTTTTTTGCCCTGTTCTTGTTGGCTGTGTGTGTGCTCTTGCTTGGTTTCCTTGTGCTTTTGCTGGCTGTGCTGTGGCTAGTCTATTGTGCCTTTGTTTGGCTTGTTTTATGAAATTGGTTGTTAAAAAAAAATTATTAATTTTTTAAGCATTTTTTTTTTTAAACTGAACTTTAGAAGTTAGTTTATTTTATAGAATCTTTGATTTTGGAAAATATGAATTTCTACTTTTTTTCTTTGTTTTAAGTTGTAATTTTTAAATGTAAAATTATATTAGACGGGGAATAGGACGGGTATAGGGAAGGTCCCTCCAACGGGGAATCCCCGCCCCCACCCCCTGCTTCTCTTAATACGGGGATGGGGACAAGGACGGGGACGGGGATGGGGATGGTTTTGGGGGGTGGGGATGGGGATGGAAAAACATGCCCCGACCCCAACCCGCCCCATTGTCATCCCTAAGACTAAACCATTAATGATTTAAAACACTTAAACAAATAGGCCCAACAACAAATCAGGCCCAAAGAAGCCCAAAGAAACCCAAAGAAATTGAAACCAGACCAATAGGCCCAATAACAACGGACCAAATCCTAATATAAAACCTTCTTCAGTTCATTCTATTGTCCTAATATAAAATCATCTTTTTTTTTTTTTTTTTTTTGAAAAATAAGGAACTCTAGTTGTTGTCAACCTTTGCCTGTTCTCAGATCCCGACACCCCTCGTCCGCCTTTCATCCCCACCGTTAGTTCGCTCCCTCCCGCCGACGACGATGAACAATGAACGCCTAATATGGTTTGTTCGGTTGTTGGACGACGATGAACGATGGCCGACGATGGATGATGGACGATGGCCGCTTAATATGGCCGACTTACGACTTTTCGCCACGGCAGGAGGCTGCCTAGCAGCTAGCCGGCGATTAATAGACTGATTTGGCCAATTTTTCGAACAATAGTCATAACATATTACAAAATCCAAATAAAACATGCATCACATAAGTTATAGCATATTAAAAAATCTAAAAAATACATAAAAAGAAGGAAGGAAGGAAGAAAGAAAGAAAGGAAAAAAAAAAAAAAAAAAACGCATAAAACAAATTCTAAATTCCTAATTAACTTCATTAGCATCATTCACATTGTTAAAAATTCTAAATAATTCAACCTCTAACTTTGGTTCATCAAGAGTGTAAGGTTTGCAATTTCAAGTATCCCGGCATTCTCTATATCAATGGAATAAAAACCATCTCTTCCAATATCCTATGATTGAAACGCACCTTCATTGTAAGGATACTTGCAATTTTAAATTCATTTAAAATACTTATCAGGTTCCTTTTACAAAATCTAGAAGCAGAACTAGTTTTTAGGTTATTCTTCTAGTTTCTATCTTATTAGTCATTATGATATTACCGATTCTCCTCAATCATTTCTTATTGTCCTTTAAAAATAAATGACAAATTCTACAAGGGTTTATAATTAAGAAATGAAAGGACCCATGACAAACCATATTTATAATTTAGCAACTTTTCTTGCCAGTTACTCCACAACCACAATGCAGAGCCACTAAAAATATTGTTTTGCAGTTATTTTGTAGGCAATTCACACACATGCATAACATTACACAAACTTCACATTTAGAATTCTCTTCAACATGTATTGCATCTTTGCAGTTGAAACCTCTGGTATAAACTATTCTAGAAAAATCCCCTGCTCTCTAATTACACAAGTCTCTGTCATTTCATCAAATTGAAGTTCTCACTTAAAACTACAATACATCAAAACTTAGAACAATGAAGCAGACATGCAAGTTGAAATTTTTTTTTTTTTTGGTAAATAGTACATATTCAGGCAACATAGCACTAAAAAAATAAACTTAATCTGAAAAATTAAGGGAAAAATCCCAGAAAACCAATCTCTCAACATAACAAAATACGAAATTAATAACTAAGAACCCAAAATGATAAAAAAGTAGAAAGTAAGAGAAAGAAATGAGAGGACTTACATGAAGCCATTGAAACCCGTCTTCAAGGACCAAAGAGAGCAAATAAAAAGTGTTATAAACTGGAAAAACAAACAAAACCCAGATGCAAAGATTGAACGAATGAACAAGTGAGAGAGTTAGAGAGAGAAACAAAGAAAGTGTGTGTGATTGATTCTCTCGTGAGTGTGTGTGTGTGGCTGCTGGGTTGTTGTCGTTTTGTTAAAAAGCCAACAAATTATTCAGTGAAACAAACAGAGAGACACCCGTTACAATCTTGAAAGCCCGCAAAATGTTGAATACAATCCATAGAGCCGATTTCTATTTTTTACTATACAGCTGGATATTGGATTTCGATTGCTCTTTTGGTTGGCCCAACCCACACAATTTGTGCCTTCTTTTCCTCTTTTTAATTAGTTTATCTTATCATGTTTTATTTAACAATAATGTTAAACATCCCACCTAAAATCTCATTTTTTTTATCCCAACACATGTGATAAGTGAGATGTCAAATTATGAGTAGATACACATTAATAATGCTTTATCTCACCTACCACATGTATTCATTCACCATTTGACATTCTACGTGCCACATGTGTTGAGATAAAAACTGTGGAATTTTAGGTAGAATATGTAGCAATACTTTTTATTTAATTAAGGATTGTGTTTTGGAAGTTTAAATTTAAACAGGATTAGATTTTTTTTTTCAAACTTTTAATTTATTTTAACCCTTATATTTAATCTTATATAAGAATTAAAGATGTTTGTGGGGCCCATTGGTGTTGGGGAGGAATCGAGGATCCCTCCATTACCTCCTCCATTTTTAAATGGGGGTCACCACCACCCCTAAAACCAATTTGGAGGCAAAATCTGCTATTAAAACCCTATAGGGATTTGTGGGAGGTGGGGCCCCATGAGGAAACACCCATCCCTAATCAGAATTCAAAGACGAGGTATTATTTTCTTAATAAACTCATGAACTCAATGTTGTAGGGATGAGATACATATCACCGTTGAACCTCTCATCTTATTGACCATTAATTAATGAGTAATTACATCGTATAATATCATGATCCTTGAATTATACATTATTTTAATTTATCTAGTTTAGCATGCTTCTTCACTAATTTTTTTTTTTTTTTGAATTATTACAATAATTCGAGGTTTTGTGGAGGGAGACATGACTCAAACCCACAACCATTTGGTGTGAGTGTGAGGGGCCTTCATATTGTTTTCACTATCATTAATTTTTACTATAATTTTATTTAGAATTTTGAATCAAGTTGATGTTTATTTTTTTACAATTTAAGAAATATTAAAATTTTGATGGATTTAGACCCAATGAGTAAGACAGTTTGCATTGATAAGATATGGAGTAAGTAGCTAACAATAGTTGCATCCCTCTAGAACTCTATGTGTACCTCAAACTAATATATGTTTTAAAGTTTCAACATTACCCTTAATTCAAATTATTAAAATGATTAAAATAATTTTAAGGATCAAGTTAAATCAACTTAAAATTTTGACTTCAACATCTCAACCATTTATGTACTCTTAATCCAATGGTTGAGATTTAAATGCATTTATAACTCTTGAATTAAGAGCACATGGGTTATTAAGATGTTGAAGTCAAAATTTTAAGTCACAAATTTAAGTTAATTTAGTCTAACTTTTTTTTTTTTTTTTTTTTTTTTTTTTTTTTTTTTTTTTTTTTTTAAGTATTACAAGAATTATTATAATAGGACTACCGAGACCTGCCGAAATCAAACAATATATATGCGGCCTGAATATCTACTCCAATAACGGGAAATAACTACTTATACAACCCGGGAACAAAACTTTCCACACATGCTTATAAAATACGCATGGGAGATGCACTATAAGCTCTGCTAAGAGGTGATGTGCAGTCTAACCTTAATTTTAAATACATTTCGTATATCACATTAATATTTTGAGTATTCAAAAAAAAAAAAATTATAAATAGTTCAAAAAAATTAACATTTTTATTATAATATAAACTATTTATTACTTAAAAACTTAAATAGCGATTATTTAAAATTATACATATTAAGTAACTAAATTAAAATTAAATTAAAAAAATTAAAACACTTTTTAAAAAGAAAAGATGGAGGAGGTTGAAGCTTGCTGCATCCTCCCAGATTAGGCAGCTCCTTTATGCTTTTCAATTTCAATTTAATTATTTTTTAGTTTTTAAATATTACAATAATTCGGGTTTTTTTGGGATGAGAAGAGACTTAAACCAACAATCTTGTGATGTGGGTGTGAGGGGCTTAACCACCGAGTCAACTCATCTTGTCAATTTTTTTTTTATTTTTTTTTTATAATTTATACTATTTTACCAAAATTAAAAGGGGACATATTTAGCTAATTTATATTACTATATTATTATATATGTGTGTTCATTTAGGTGACAATAATAAAATATTTCCTCACATTTTTGTACTTTATTTACTTGTATTTAGAATTAATAATAATACAATTACAACATCCCTCGACCCTCATGCATGACTTGTAAATAGTTGTGATCAGTGTGGGAATCAATTAATTGTACTGTGTCATTGATATCCGTGCAGTATACATGATTATATGCATAAATACAAGAACAATTTTATTTTCCAACTAACAAATCTTGTACTCTAATGGTTTGGATTAACTATAATTAATTACAATTATAAGCTAATCACAACAGTCTAACATCTAATTAAAATACCATTCTTTTTTATTACAGATATTAGCAATAAGATTTATCTCATATTAATTCTGCCCAGCTTGAGCAGCCTGTTGTTCCGCTACCTCCTTCTCGATTAGGAGTTGAATACACATCAATATGAAAATGAAAATGATGTTAAAACATCTAAACATCAAACTTTTATGAGTAATACTAGACATCCCATCTGTAATCCTATATTTTTCATCCTAACCCATATGGCAGCTGAGGTGTCACTTTGTGAGTGAATACACATGCATTATTATTTATCTCACTTACTTATGTATTTACTTACCAATCAATGTGTATCCACTCACCAAGTAACACATCAACTGCCACGTGGGTTAGGATGAAAAATGTGGAATTGTAGGTGAGATATCTAGTATTACTCAACTTTTATATAAAAGAAAAAGGCTTTTTCCTTTTCAATATAAATGAAAAAATGGGTAACTTTTAGAATTAGGATAGTGAAATTTGGATTTTTACCTTTTCAATATAAGTGAAAAAAGATTTTTACCTAAATTTATAAAATGTAGGATGGGTTGCTTATCATTTGCCAATCCTCTCACAAGTCACAACCTTTAAATAGATATAATTAGAGCATGAATTATATATGTCCTCATAGATAAAGGAGAGAGAAGGAAGTAATTAACAAATTAATTGTACAATATATCTTACCAACTCAATCAATCGATCATTGTCCTTAAGTCAAAGATTTGAATATAATGCATTTTTGAATTAACATGATTTGTTTTCACTTTTTAGTCAATCATTCCGTTATAAAATAAAGGAAACAGTACACAATTTTAACTTAAGTTTTATATGAAAGGCAAAATATTCAACTTGGGTCTTAATTACGTAACATTCACGGGCGTAAATCAAAACTTAACGGTTGACCTAACAATTAGGGGTAAAATTGTATTTTTACTATTAACTAAAATAAAAAAATTCTAAAGCAAATCCATTTTTTTTATAACTATATATTTACTTTAAATAAATCTTAAAATGACCCTAAAATCTACCAATTATGTCACTGCCCTAAAAGTTTTTTGAAAAAAAAAAAAAAAAAAAACTCTATTGCCGGTGGAGTCATTTCAATAGAAAAGGAATACTCCAATCTCACCTACGAAGTAGACTAAATCCTCCACTAAGGAGATCGATGTCTTCCTGTTGCAGAGTTGAAGGAGATCGTCAACTCCGCAACAAGAAGAGATTGGATCTCTGTTGGCGTCGAGTTCATGATTTTTTTTTTTTTTTAAAGTCCTTTTAAAAGTTTCTCATAAATTAATTTTAAATTATTTGGTATGTGATGATAAATGGAACAAGGGCAATTAGGCCTTTTTAGTTTGGACAAATTGTACTAACTTACCCTACATTTTCTCATTATGATAACATTCAATTAGGGTGCGTTTGGTACGCGGGACGGGACAGGACAACCATGAACAGATTGTTCTTGTCCCGCGTTTGGCGTGACACTGGCGTGGGACAAGGTGGGACAAGGTGGGACAGATTTCACAAAAAACTGTCCCACCCAATACCCTCGGCCAACTTGTTCTATGGCATGGGACAAGAGCTGAAATGACAATTTTACCCTTCAACATTTCTAAAAATTACAAACCTATCCTAAATGAAATAAAATCGAAAACGTGTTTCTCTTTCTGTCATTCGCTCATCTGCTCACTCAATTCAACTTGCTGTTGGTTGCTGAAGTCCACTTCAATCTTCTTCTTTTGCTTCAATCAACTCAAATCTTCAACGAACAAGTAAGTAGTCCACTCTCAATCCAATTTCGTGCTTTGATTTAACGAAAATCTGTTTCTTCTTTCTCTATTTAGATCGAAATTGATCTAGGGTTTGGGGTAGGGTTTTGTTTTGAGAGAAATTGGTTTGGATGGTTGGAATTGATGATTGGGTTTTTGCTCTGTTCTTCCCCTGTTTTGGGTCCCTTGTGGCCTGATTAATACAAGCGGGACAGCAAGCTAGGACACATTTTTTTTTTTCTTTTTTTCTGTACGAGATTTGTAAGTTTGGAGCTTTTTTTTTTTTTTTTTGAATGAATTGACACAGTAATTTATTTTATTTTTTATGTAAACCAGTTCTTTCAAAATAACATGCTTAAATAATCTATTGTACAACACCACATGACTAATATACAATGAATCGACCAAATGTTCACCTCTATATTGGATTATCGGCAATGAAATATGATCGTAAAAAGAGAAGAAACGCAAAATTTGGGAAATTGTCTGCATTCGTAGAAGTTCACATGAATTTCAATGTATACAGTTTATCGATTTTGCGATGTATACTGTAATATATTACGACTCGGTTTTGGTTTCATGCCTCTAATTTAATAGCTGTGTCGGTGGAATCCACCGTGTTTTGTTGTGTCCATAGCTGAGCATATCTCCCTGCTTTTGTCAACAGAACTTCATGGGGACCCTGTTCGACTACTTTTCCATTCTCCAGAACTATTATCTCATCATTAATTCTTCTTGAAGCATTTTAGAGCAATCGTTTTCGGTTTTGATGAGTGCCCATCTCATTCTTTTAGAAGCAAACACAGATTAGATCGAATCTATATATAATATATACATGCAATGGAGTGAGTTTGCTTGAAGAAGAGTCACTTTCATGATCATTGATGTGTGGTTGCATTTGCATATTATATAATGTATAGGCGTATAGCAATCTAGCTATGTTTCTAGCTTGTCTGCTCATCAGGTGCCCAGCACCGAGAATGCTTGTTTGTTTAATTAGCAGATCGAGGCCATAGCTTATAAGTGGGGCAAGCAGTTACTATGAGTTGAAGCTAGATGCTTAAAAAAAATTAACATTGTTAATTAGCTATTTAGTATTTGAACTAGCTTGGGAATATTTGTGTTTAATTAGTATCCGAAAAGTCAAAACCCCATCTCTGCCTTCCTCCTGTAGTGTTGTTATCTTGTGTTTGACATTGAATTTATCCTTCTTTGTGTAGATAAGATAAGAATTTAGATTTGTAATGGTAAACAAAAACATGCAATTTCTTTTCCAGGAATTTCTTTAGAAGATCAGACAATAAACTCTAAATCTTTCTGTTTGGTTCTAATAACAATTTTCCTAGTAATTAATAAGCTATTTCATATATGTTGCTTTGATTTTCTGAGCTATCAGTTGCCTTTGTTGTACATCATAATGATAATAAATTACCAGGCTGGTGAGATTCTATTTGAGAATGCCTTCTTCGACTTCTTTCGAAATTAGCTCCTTTAATTTGAATGCACTTGTTTGACATTTGAAATCAGAAACAACTATAAATTGATGATTACCTTGATGGTATAGGGCATATTAATTTTGTTGATGTCTAAATTCATGCATTTGTATTAATTCTACGAAGTCCTTCTTTCTATCCAATTAGATTTCAAGGGAGAATGATCATAGCTTGTGCTTTGCTACATAATTTTATCAGGATGTACATGGATGTTGATCCTGAGGAATACACGCCAGTCACACTTGATGATTTACCTATTGGGGAAGATGTACCAAATGAGTTACAATCTATTGATGTCGTTGAAGGAAGCGATGAATGGAGTCAATGGAGAGATGATCTAGCCCGAGAGATGTTTGACGCTTGGAGATGATCAAGCAATGAACTTGAGAGACTTTTCCTTTTTCATTAAACATTATTGTCTATGAACTTGTGAACTTTTTTTTTTTTTGGATTGATCATTGATAAAATACATTGTTGAACTTTGTTGATAAAATATTTTGTTGATGTCTAAATTCATGCATTTGTATTAATTCTCTTACATAATTATTGGTGTATTAAATTTTCTTATTAGTTTTTTTTTTTTTTTTTTTATGTTCTAAACTGTATTGAATGATAGGAAACAAAGATATGTCTGATAGACGTAATTGGACACTTGAGGAAGAGGATGTCTTGATTAGCATCCTCGAGGGGATTGTTGCTGATGGTGGTAGATGCGATACTGGTAGTTTTAGGTCCGGTATCTATGACCAGGTCGTTTCAAAGATGCGTGAAAAAATTGAAAATATTACCATAACGGCAAAACATGTGCAAAACAAAATGAAGCGAATGAAAGATAAATATTCAGCAGCCTATGATATGCTCAACACAAGTGGGTTCGGTTGGGATGACACTCGCAAATGTGTTGTTGTCGACAGTCCTGAAATCCTACATGAATACTTGAAGGTTAGTTGTTATATTAATTCTCTTATATATATATAATCAATTAATAGTTTTATTGTTAGAATATATATATATAATAGTATTAATGTTCTAACATATTTTTGTTTGTTGTGATAGAAACATCCCAACAAGAATTATGCAGCTAATAGACCATTCCCACATTATGAGCGACTAGTAGTAGTGTTTGGGAAAGATCGAGCAACAGGCAATATGGCTGAATCGGCAGCAGATGCTTTGGATCACATGGGATTGGAAAATGATGAGTTGGACACATTTGGTTTCACTCAGCCTATATCTACTCCCTCCAATGTTGCCTCTGCTTCCTCTACTCCAAGTACAGAACAAACATCAAAACGGAAGAGAAAGAGGTCTGTTAGTTCAACAACAGCAGATATCGCCAATATATTTGAAAAAAGCATGGAAAGGGCATCTGAAGATATTGCTAAGTTGACTGAGGCTATTACGGGAGGGGATGCAATGACTCGTTTAAGTGTTGAACTTGAGGGTATGGGTCTTGATCGTATGCAAGTGATACGAGTTGCAATGTATTTCGGAAATAAGCCTCATCAATTGCGCACTTGGAATGGCTTGAATGACTCCTACAAGCCATATTTCGTGAAGGCAATTTTAGATGAATGAACTATTTTATATGTTATTTGATAACATGTTTGAAACTTATATTTTGTTGGAATTGTCAATTGTGATCATGTTTGTGTTACGAATTATATGTTATTATGTTCGTAAACATTTATATTAGACTAACTTTTTTGTTGGATCATATGTTATTACATAGTATTACTAATTTACTTGAACTACTTATATTAGGCTAACTTTGTTTGAAAAATATTAAAACCTTTTTTTACTATATGGCAATGAAGCATTGAAGCTTTTTTTACTATTAATACCTTATTTATTTATTTTTTATTTATTTTTTATTTTTTTATCAATATCTGGCAAGAGTAGCATGAGCCATATTATTCTGAAATTTTGTGTCCAATATTTGGTAAGAGTAGCATGAGCCATATTTTTTCTGAAATTGCGTATCCAATATATGGCAATGAAGCACTGAATCACTGAAGCACTGAAGCTTTTTTTACTATTAATACCTTTTATTTTATTTTATTTTTTATCAATATCTGGCAAGAGTAGCATGAGCCATATTATTCTGAAATTTTGTGTCCAATATCTGGTAAGAGTAGCATAAGCCATATTTTTCTGAAATTGCGTATCCAATATATGGCAATGAAGCACTGAAGCACTGAAACTTTTTTTAATATCTGGTAAGAGTAGCATGAGCCATATTTTTCTGAAATTGCGAATCCAATATATGGCAATGAAGCACTGAAGCACTGAATCACTGAAGCACTGAAGCTTTGGCAAATTCAATATTTTATCAATATCTGGTAAGAGTAGCATGAGCCATATTTTTCTGAAATTGAGTATCCAATATATGGTAATGAAGCACTGAAGCTTTTTTTTACTATTAATACCTATTTATTTATTTATTTTTTATCAATATCTGGCAAGAGTAGCATGAGCCATATTATTTCGAATTTTGTGTCCAATATCTGGTAAGAGTAGCATAAGCCATATTTTTCCAAAATTACGTATCCAATATATGGCAATGAAGCACTGAAGCGTTGAAGCACTGAAGCTTTGGCAAATTCAATATTTTATCATTCAATTTTAAATAATTATCAAATTAAAAATATTATTTTAAAACAGTATTAATATTGTAAAATAAAGATTTGAAAAGAAGAAAAAAATGAAAGCAGTACATATACAATTATTATTGTAATTGAATTTTGAATTTATTTGACATATAAAAAAAATTATTTAATAAAATCAAATAAAAACTGTCCTGTCCTGTCCTGTCCTGTCCCATATGTCAGTATTATGTGGTAACAAACATTAGACAGGACAAAAAGGGCACTCTGGTCATTTGAACCTCTTGTCCTGTCCTGTCTCAGCCATACCAAACGCATAACAGTACAGTCCACTGTTCTGTCCCAGACATTCCAAACACAATACGGAACAACTGAGCTGTCCTGTCCTGTCCTGTCCCGTCCTGTCCCGTCCCGTTCGCGTACCAAACGCACCCTTAATGTGCTTAATCACACAAACATCTTGTCAATAGTTAACATCCGTCAATGATAACTATTGATCATGATTTTCCTATGAAAGTCCAAAATTGCCCCTACATCTTATTACAAAAAGTCTTAAATGCTCTTTCACTAAAAATATTATTCACTTTAAATTTTAAAATATAAATAATAAATAATATACATAATCATTTTTAAATTAAAAATTCAATAATAATATACTCATATTTAATAAATAAATAATAATAATAATAATGAAAAAAACTAAAGACGTCAAAAAATTCTAAGAATAGATAAATTATAGTAAATATTTTTATCAAATGATGATTTTACCCATACACATTCAAGTCAACTGTTATTTTTGACCGGTGTTGACTAATGGTATATGGATCTTTATGCAATTAAGGGCATTAGTTAAGAACTTGAGTCATAAAATGGAAAAAGCCTAGTAAGTTTGTGCAATTTGCACTTATAGTTTTAAGGGTTAAATCTAATTATTGTAGGTGGTTTTAGTGAAATTAAAGTCAGAACCCCGAAGCCGAATATTTTGACTTTTATGTAAAACTCAATAAATTTGTATAATTTTTCCTAAAATAAATAAAATCCACCATGACAAATCAGGTCAAATTTCACATCATGACAAAACAAGCCAATTTGATTGATTCATGTAGAATACATGATTATATGCATGGAAAGAAGTCAAAGAACAATTTTATTTCCCCAACTAACATATCAATATAGAGACAAAACCAGAAATAACCACTCAAAACATCAAACTTTTTTTAATAACCACATTTGAAATTATAATTGTTAATATCCACTTTTTAAAAAAAATTTCACTGTATGTCCATAAATTACCAGAGTACCCCTGAAAATAGTTTTTTAAAAATCTCGAAGCAAACTTGAAATCACGATTAAATTGAAAATGTCAAAACTTGAAATCATTACTAAATTGAAATGTCAAAACTTGAAACCATGCCTAATTTGAAATATCCAAACTTGAAATGTGGACTATATTGAAATTTTCCCCTTCTTCTTCCTCTTCTTCTTCCTCTCCTCAAATTAGATTTAGGGTTTTTTGTTTTTCTTTTTTTGTTGCAGACCACATCGCCGGTGGAGGGGGGATCGATTCCGTCGCCCATCGCCACCCTGTCACCGGCGAAGCAGCAGCGCACGCCACCAGTCCACCCCGTCGCACGACGCACGTCGGCTGGCGTGAACGACGGGTCGCTCAGCGGTTCCCCAAGCCCAGATCCTCTGCCGACCTCTGCCGCGAAGCCTAGAAGGTCGCCGGCGCTCGGGGACACCTTCGTCGGCGCTGGTGACCCTCAAAGCACGCCGGAGAGAAGGAGATCGGGGAGAGAGAGAGAGAAAACGGGGAGAGAGAGAGAGTAGAGGAGAGAGAAAAGAAAGGAGAGAAAAGAAGAGAGAGAGTGATTGGGGACTCTTTTTATATGAGGGCTTTCCAGTAATTTTACAAAAAAGTGGTTATTAAAAAATAAAAATTCGTTTGTGGTTAAAAACAAAAATTCTCTAATATTTGTGGTCACCAGAGGTAATTTCCACTATCAATATATCATGTACTTTTTTTATCGACCTCTTCACATTATCACAAATTATATGGTTAGTACTAAATATCGTGCAAGCAGAAATCTAATGGTTGCGATTAACTATTATTAATTACTATTATATAAGCTAATCACAAGTTCACAAGTCGCAACATTCTAAAATTAACAATTTAATTCACCGGGTATTTATATAATCAAAAAAGTAATTAATTAAAATGAGACTTAAATTTTAAGGTTAATTTTGATATTATAGAAGTTGTAGATAGTCAACTATTAATTTTCCCTTTTTAATGATGGTTGTAGCGAGAAATGTTTTGGGTGGCAATAGAACCACCCATAATTGTTTTTAGAGTGATAATCAATGAAGTCCTTATTTGTTTTTCGAAATATGAACTTTTTAACCGTCTTCTATTTTTATTGTTGTGATCCCTAAATTTCCAAAAATCCATCAATTTTATCACTATGTTAGTTAACTGTTAATCAAATTTAATGGTTCTAAAAGTATTTTTATTTGTAATCAAGGAACATGCCACATGTAAGTGTCAACACTAAAAATTAGAAATTTTATTTTAAATATTTAAATAATACAAAAAGAAAAAAATTTTCTAAATCTCCACCGTCTATATCTTAGATGGATGGTGGAGATTTATTTATATATAAAAATTAACTTTAAAAAATAAATAGGTAGATGGATCTCCACCATCCATCTCGAACATGGATAGTAGATATTAAATTGAAAAAAAACACAAAGTGGAGATCCTGATCTCCGACAAAGATCTTGATGGAAGATCTTGATGGAGATCAATCAAAGTCGTTTGTAATTTTTTTTTCTAACTTATTTATTTTTGTTTTTTTTTTCTTCTTTTTTAAAAAACAGACTTGATTAATTAAAAATTAATTTTTTAATTCTCTCTATTGTTTTCCTTACAAAATTTTTTAGATTTTCATTAATAATTAAACATTTTTTCCAGGAAAAGAGTTAGACTATGTTGATTCAGATAAGGAATTAGAAAAAGAAATTTCCCAAAATATGGCCAATTCTACAAATTTTACTCCCCCTAGATTATCTTCATCTCTATCTATTACCCCTTCTCCTTCAATCAGAAGAACTCACTCATCAAAAATAGAAAACCTCATCGAATATACTCATATTCCTGAAAATGCCCAAATCAATGCTACCTCTCTCCCTCTCCTCAACCCTTATACAATCTTCAAGATGCGTAGATCTCTTGCCACCCAGGTTACACGATTAGTCTCTCACAGATCACCTTCTGTAAAGTAATACATCCAGTTTATCGATCTAGACAACTATCTCATTCCTACAACTCTGGCAGAACAATATGTGGATCTAGAGATTGGTCAACCAATGATTGATCAATGGATCCGTGATGGTTATTCTCACCTTCACATAGGTGCCGTAAGAATCATCCTCACTTTACATGGCATAAAAGGCATTCCAGTTACTGCAAAGGTTGCTTTGCTCAACACCATATACAAACAATACGAACATGCAGTCATTGGCACTTGCCTGTCGACACTCCATGCTGACAGCATCTCTCTCATATATTATCCCAATTTCAACATTCCTCTCCGAGATCCAAATCTCCATACTTGTTTGAAGGTCCAAATTCAGATCACAGGTGCAGACATGCAACCAAACTCTTACATGGCCACACTTCACCACCAAATAGCCTATTGTCTTCAAGATCATGCCCTTGATCTTCCCATTCCCGGCCACACTGGAGACACTCTGTTCATCAAGGCTGAAAGAGAAAATAAAATTCCCACCATTATCCAAATTCCAAAACAACTTCCTAGAGAAAAGCTTGTTGAAATCATGCCACTTGAGTGGATATCCAATTATGAAAAGGCTTTCCAAAACACCACTCCAGTCATAGCATCTGAGTCTTCGCACAAAAGACAACCAGATGGCTCTATTTTGACTACATTTACACTTGTTACCTCCACAGGACCATCCTCTCCAACAGCACCTCCCATCTTCCAAGCTCTTATGACCAGGCCAGTCACCTCTGAAGAAGACATACCCATCCACAGTTTTGAAGCTGATGGAACTCCTATCTTCACAGATAAAATCAACGGACACTTTATTTAGGATGTTGATCCCAATATATATGATCCTGACTGTGACTGTAGAGAATATCTGAAAACCTTCTCAATCCCATGCAAACCTGCTTACAAGCCACACAAACCTGATAGATCATCCAAACCCTAGATAGGATTACATCCTATCAAAAACAAACCTTTACCTATATATGACCAAGCCTTACAAATTTTAAGAAATGAAGGCCTCTTACCCAAAGAGGAACCCCTTTTTCCAATCCAACAACCAATCCTCTGTTTCATGGCATCCAAGAATGACCAAGATTTTCCTCCTTTGGAACCTAGATCCAACCTAGAGCAAAATCTCTTTTCCAAACCATATATCCAAACCTCAGAAGTTCAATCTGATGGAACTTTGAAAAAACTCTCTCAAGCTGAACAAGTTCTTAATTGGCACACTCAAAATGCAGAAGCCCAAAATAAGGTTCTCTCCTCCATAGATCAGAAAATTGACAAGGTCACTCACTATGTCAAACAACAAGACCACTATTTCAAGAATATGGATACCACTTTTAGAGACATATATTCTGATCTTTAACCTCGCATTTCAAAGCTAGATTCTGATCTCCTTCGATACATCAATCAAGGATATCAAGGACCAGAATTTAACCGCAAAGAAAGAGAAATTCGCCAATTCAAGGAACAGCTTGAACAAATGAATAAAGATCGTTTGCACACTTCTTTAACCTATCACAGGCCTTATACTCAATCATCGTTGTCCTCAACATCTCCTACTCACTCCTCATTTTCCATTCCTTTAGATGACACCAAAATTTTCAAATCCACTAGTGAACTCTTCCGGAAATACCCGCCTTTAGTTTCACCGCTCCAAAAGCCAAAGCCAAAACATTCTTCTTCCAGAAAAGATAAACAACCCATGCATGACAAGTATGACCCAGCATTCTTCACCTCTCTACATGATCCTCTTCCTTTTAATCCAGAAACAGAGGTTGAAACAGACGAAACCACACAGTCCTCTGACCAGGACACCACACAGTTCTCTGACCAGGATATTTCATTGAACTCTTGCAAGGACTACAGCCATGCTTTCATGGCATCCAGGACTGCTTTTATGGCAGACCCATGACCTTCTACTCAGACATATGAATCTCCTGAATAAGCTTCTACAAGACCAGCTCCATATATTGAAGAACCTTTTGAAGGCTCAGCACCAGGATAGCCTCCAAACTCAAAGCCTACCAAATTGGTTCATTCTTGATGATTCTTCTCCTGATACATGGAGAAAGAAAATATCGAAAATGAGTGCATGGCTAGATCTCCAGCTATCAAAGCCAGAATATAATCTAGAAACAATTCTTCGTGAATTTGTTTCCAGATTCACAGGTTCTCTACGAGACTGGTATCAAGCACTTGGAGAATACAGACAACTACAGTTTGTCAGATCTCCCACGGCATCACAAGCAATGGGTCTCATCTTTAGAGAATTTCTTGGTGATCCTACTCATTTTTACAAACAAGCTAAACAAGAATTCTTTGAAATGAAGTGTTGTTCGTTAAGAAAGAAAGACATCCAATTCCATTACAAGAGAATGTCAGATAGATACCATATTCTTGGTGGTATCAATGACCCAAGTCTCAAACATGTGTATGTCAATTCTCTGCCTACTGAACTTCAAGACCAGCTTCAAAAAAAGATTGAAGCCTCTAGAAGAGCAATTCAGGATATTACTCTTGGAGAACTTCACATGTTCACTCTCAGTTCACTTGACAAGTTCTGTGCTACACAGAAAGTCTTCTCCAAAATGATCAGAGAAGGAAAGAAGTACGAATCTCAATGCAAACATCATTCTTTCCAAATAAAATGCAAGTCCATAGACCAATGCACTTGTAAGACCAAAAAGAAGCACCACTTCAAGTCCAGTTCTTCCAAGCAGTGGCACAACAACAATAAATTCAAGCCTTTCCGAAGAAAAGTTAGACGTGGACGAAATAAATCTACAAAATGCTTCATCTGTGGTCAACTTGGACACTATGCAAAAAAATGTCTCAATAAAAAAATCAAGTCAGCCAAGTTAGTACAACAAATTGAACAACTTGCTACAGATATTCTATCTGATGCTGATGTTAAATCTATTTTCTTTGAACAAGATGAAAGCAACAATGACACTGTCTTTGTAATACAAGATACAGATGTTTCTGTTGCAAAGACTTATCATTACTACTCCTCAGAGACAGAATCCACTCCTGATGCTTTCCAAGCAATCAAACCTGATTCTCCTATTGGACCACAAGCCAAAATACAGGTCCTTGAGAACAAGTTTTCCAAACCAGTTGATGTAATTGCTTATTTCAACACTGGTTCACATAACACTATGATGAATCCAAAGGTTCTCCCTGCTCATGTATGGAAAAAACATATCCGTCATTTCAGAGCAGCAAACGGTCAGAATTTCGCAACAAATTTGATATCAAAACAGAAAATTGGTATCAAAATCTTTCCAACATTCATCTATTGGGTTCATGTTATTGGTACACCCCTTCCAGATTAAGACATACTGATTGGCTGGGATGTTTACAGTCAATGTAATTCCCTTCGTATCTTGCCTATAGGTATTAGATACAAAAGAGAATACAAACCCTTTACACATATCCCCAAAGTTTTCCCTTTATCTGAAATACATCCATCCTTCCAACAAATCCAAAGAGAGCTATTACACTTTTGTGTTGATAGTCATTCTGATTTCCAACATCCTTCTCCTTTATGGAAAAATCCTGACTTCTTCATCAAATTACCCTTCAAACTCAATGAAGATGTCAACCTTACAAAAGCCTCACATTCAGGCATGTCCCCATCTGATCTCATCCTAGCTCATGAAGAATGCAATGACTTGCTCAGACAAGGTCTCATTGAGCCCACTTCTTCACCATGGGCTTGCCAAGCATTCTTTGTTGAAAAAAGATCAGAATAGCGCAGAGGAAAAAAGAGATTGGTCATTGACTATTTGCACAACTATTTCCAGTTCCCAGAACCACCACACTATTTGCACAGCTTTCAAAGGCAACCATTTTCTCCAAATTTGACCTAAAGGGTGCGTTTTGGCAAATAGGCATTCATCCCGATGATCGTTACAAAACAGCTTTCTGCCTACTTAATGCCCAATACCAGTGAAAAGTCCTTCCCTTTGGCCTAAAAACAGACTCTTCTCTGTTTCAAAAGGCTATCACAAGAATTTTCCATCCCATCCTCCATTCAGCATTAATTTACATAGATGACATCATTCTTTTCTCTTCTGATGAAATTTCTCACACCAAGCTCCTCTCCCAGTTCCATTCCTTAATTGATCAATTTGGCATCATGCTTTCAGATAAGAAGAGTTCTATTGGCCAAACAAAAATTGAGTTCCTTGGAATGAATATTTCCAATGGTCAATACCATCCCGGTTCTCATATTGCTCAACAACTTTTGGAATTTCCTGATTCAAACTTGACTCCTAAACAAGTCCAACAATTTTTAGGCATTGTCAATTTTATCAGAGATTTCATCCCACATGTTAATCAGCATACAACAGTTCTCTCCGTGATGCTCAAAAAGACTCCTCTAGTCTAGAATCAATCTCACACTCATGCAATGACTGAATTGAAAAAAATATCTCAGTCACCTCCAGCCCTCACTATTCCCTCTGATGGATAGCTCATCCTTCAGACAGATGCAAGTGATTCTTTTTGGGGGGCCATCCTCCTAGAAGTGGAAAGTTCAAGGATGCTCAACAACATTATCACACCGACTACAAAGAAATCATTGCAGTCAATAATGGAATCCAGAAATTTGATTTCCACTTGAAAACAAAGAACTTTATCGTTGAAATGGATAACTCTTCTTTTCCAAAGATTCTTGAGTTTCGTAACAACATTCCTCCTAATCCACAACTTTTAAGACTCAAAGATTGGTTTGCCAGATATGACTTCACTATTAAGCATATGAAGGGCCATCACAATATAATAGCAGACATGCTACCGAGACTATCCCCCATCCACCTTCTCTCAGCCACCAATTGGGTCCCTCTTGTCTTCATGGCAACTTCAGCCTCATCTTCCTCATCATCATCTCCGCACATCTCTACAGTAGGAGATTTTCCCCCAAAGTTACAGACTTCTATTCCACATGGACAAATGCCTTCCCTTCAACAAATCACATATTTCGCCAAATCTCACCTTCCTATTTACCTAGCAAGAATCAAGGCCCAGGGTGTTCGACATGATATTACCAGCCCTAACAGACCATTCCTTGATCCATTCATAATGCATCCGTTCTATTATTTCTCACCAGAACTTCTGTGGTATTTATGGTGTTTATCTGTTTTACATCATTATACCATTGTTTTCCCTTTACAGGCCATGTATGGATACCTCCATGATGCTACTCTGAACAACTCCCTGTTATGGACATTCCTCCAATGGTTCAATCCTCTTGATATCTAGAAACAAGATCTCATCAAGCTCATAGGAAACTACAAGTTATGGACGCTCAACAAACATGATGCGGAATCTGTTCAATGTATCTGGATACTACACCAACCCTATCGATACAATCCTCACAAGAGACTGTTATGGACCACAAACCTCAGTTATGAGTGGCACACCACTTATAATTATCCAGAATTATATCCAAAAACCATCCAGACACCTTTTCTCAACTTCCTTTGCAATGTTAACAATGGCTTCACTGATGAATACTTCATTATTCCTGATGTCCCTCGTCACTCATCTGACCCTGAAGACCCATATTAATTACAAAGTCACATGATGATAGACTCCCAAGACCCTTTCATTTTCAGCATATGGCCCTGTCTCATTTGTGGTGCCCAGGACTCTGATGATGAGTACCATGCCACATGCAATCTAAACAGCCCGTGATCTATGCTCATGATTTCAGCTTGCTTTAATTATGTAAAATATTCGGTGTGTTTTACTTTTGCTTTTACTTGAGGTATTGTAACAGTATTTGTGTACCTACTTTCAGATATGGCTTATCTGAAACGAATATTGTAAATGATGTTGTCTGCCACCTGTTAGGCATGACACTGTTTTCTTTTGTTTGCCTTCGTTTTCTTCTCCTATAAAAGGAGAACCACTTCAGTGTTGTAATAAGAAGCAGATTTCCAATAATATTTTGAGTGTTTAAAAACTTCATGGCTTTCTAAATTTCTCCTCTTTTCTAATTTCTTTGTATGATGATATATAGTCTGTAATAATCCTAGTATGCTCTATGCTTGCCTCTAGTTGAGGATCCTGTACATCAGAAATTGGATTTTGGTTCTTTTGGTTTATGGTCCTTGTCTGTTTTCTTGGTGTTAATCTGCAAAGTACCCTGTTTAGCCGACGGATAGGCGTTTTTGGGGAAAAACAGTTAAAACACAAGTAGATGGTGACACGTGTCAAATTTTTATTGGAAACTAGTTAAAGTTGTTAAATTTTTTAAATTTTAAGCATAAAATTGTACTTTTAACTCATTCAAATTTCCTTAAAATAAAATTAAAAAAAAAAAAACTCATTCAATTAAAGTAATGGTAAAAATGTCATTTTACATTTTATGTGAGGGTTGACCATTTTTTTTTTTTTTTTTTGATGGAAAGGCACCTGAAAACCTGGAAAACCAGATCCAGGGCAATGATACAACCATAACTGGGACTCCACAAATACAACTATTTGAGCACAAGCCCATAACAGAGTCCCACAACGGGAGAAAAACGCCCATTGAAGTGGGATAACTACAACAGAAAACTAAACTAAACAAACTAAACTAAACAAACGAGCTGAAACCGAACCGGAGGAGAGACTATGCCGCTGGAGAAGACCCACCAGGACGCCGCCGACCAAGCAGAGACGTCGGAGATGCCTGACATATCAATATATCATGTACGTTTTTATTGACCTCTTCACATTATCACAAATTATATTGTTAGTGCTAATATCGTGCAAAATATGTTTTTTTTTTTTTTTTTTTTTTTTTTTTTTTTTTTTTTGTTGCTGTTTGTTGTTGTTCTGCCGGTACCCTTAATAAAGTTGGTTGCCTTTTAAAAAAAAAATATCGTGCAAGCAAAAATCTAATGGTTGCGATTAACTATTATTAATTACTATTATAAAAGCTAATCACAAATTCACAAGTCACAACATTCTAAAATTAACAATTTAATTCACCGGGTATTTATATAATCGAAAAAAATAATTAATTAAAATGAGACTTAAATTTTAAGGTTAATTTTAATGATGGGTGTAGCGAGAAATGTTTTGGGTGGTAATAGAACCACCCATGATTGTTTTTAGAGTGGTTATCAATTAAGTCCTTATTTGTTTTTCGAAATATGAACTTTTTAACTGTCTTCTATTTTTATTGTTGTGATCCCTAAATTTCCAAAAATCCATCAATTTTATTACTCTGTTAGTTAACTGTTAGTCAAATTTAATGGTTCTAAAAGTATTTTTATTTGTAATCAAGGAACATGCCACATGTCAAGTGTCAACACTAAAAATTAGAAAATTTATTTTAAATATTTAAATAATACAAAAAGAAAAAAAATTTCTAGATCTCCACCGTCTATATCTTAGATGGATGGTGGAGATTTATTTATATATAAAAATTAACTTTAAAAAATAAATAGGTAGATGGATCTCCACCATCCATCTCAAACATGGATGGTAGATATTAAATTGAAAAAAAACACAAAGTGGAGATCCTGATCTCCAACAAAGATCTTGATGGAGATCAATCCAACCCGTTTGTAATTTTTTTTTCTAACTTATTTTTTTTTTTTTGTTTTTTTTTTTTTCTTCTTTTTTAAAAAAACAGACTTGATTAATTAAAAATTAATTTTTTAATTCTCTCTATTGTTTTCCTTATAAAAATTTTTAGATTTTCATTAATAATTCAACATTTTTTTATTTTAATTTTCATTAAAAAAAATTATTTTAATTTTTTTAACTAAATGGTGACACGTGTCAAATTTTTATTGGAAACTAGTTAAAGTTGTCAAATGTTTTAAATTTTAAGCATAAAATTGTACTTTTAACTCATTCAATTAAAGTAATGGTAAATATGTCATTTTACCTTTTATGTGAGGATTGACCATTAAATCTTGTCATATGGATCAAATCATTGTATTTATAAAAATTTAAGGACCACAAGTATTAAAAATGAAAAGACAGTTAACAAACTCATATTTCCAAAAAAAAAATAAAAAATCATATGGAATAAATTAATGATAATCACATTGGTTTTTAATTTAACTATTGAAGCTATTATGAAGAATAAATTTGTTATAGGGTTGTTTTTGGTATTTAAGTGTGTTTAAAGTAATAATTTTAAAGTAATGATACATTGTCCAAATTTGATGCCCAAATGATGTAGCAACACTAGACCATTCATTTAAACCATGTAAATCTAATACAATTTAAATGAATAGTTTACAGTATTGCCACATCATTAATTTGGGCACCAAATTTAGGCACCAAATTTTAATTTTATTCATGATTTTTATAAGTGGGTAAACTAAACAATTGGGTGAACAAGTAAATTTTTTGAATAAACGTTAGTAATTTGGGAAATTTTTAAAATTAGAAATAAAAATTAGTGCTATTAACTTTAAAACTATGGGCGAAAATCTTAAGTGGTCCTAAAATTATTGAACAGTTCAAAACCATTTTTTTTAATAAGTGATCAAAATTATCAAAGAGAAATGATTTTGGACACATTTACCCCATGTAACCTTCAAAAAGCTAAATTAAAAAAATCACCTTAAATCACTCAATTATTAAATTTTGAAAAAAATAAATCATGAATTGGAGAAAAAATAAATAATTCCTAATTTGCCTAACCTAGCTGTAATCGTAAGAGGAGAGAGAGAGAGAGAAACATACCCGTGTGATGATTTTGTAGAAAGAGAAACAAAACCGTGTAAGGATTTCTTTGAGAGAGTAAGAGGTTCGGTTCGCCGAGAGGGTTGAATCGACAGAGAGATGATCGGTTTTTTTTTTTTTTTTTTTTTTTTTTTTTCTTTTTTTGTGACGAAATGTTTGAGTTTGCAATTTATTTTGTGTTTATTTATGTTTGTTTTTGTTTATTTCAAATGTTAAAGGTCTTGGGAACTGGTTGATTTAAATGAAGCCCATAATCCTTACATGAAGGGTGCCTAAATCTTACACGAAAATATAACACATAAACCTTACATGATTAAGTACCTAAACCTTACACAAAATGTAACATATAAACCTTATACGAAAATGTACCTAAACCTTATAGAAAATGTACCTAAACACAAAAATGTACCTAAACTTTACACGCAAATGTTCATGTCCATGTTCTAATTAATCACTAACTTATCATGAAGATGAAACTAGCTAGGAAACTTAATTGGTTTGACTGAGTGAGCAATTTTTGGGGTAGCTACATATAGCTATATAGCAGTGCTGTACTGAAAGTTGTTTTTGATGATGAATACTGTAATGGTGGATTCACACTAACAAGTGTATTTCTATACTCCAATCTTTGTAAGCATGTTTTATTGGCTTCAAGGTGAAATCTTATAGTACAATAATACAGTTGGTGAATCGGTGATTGAGCATATCAGTGCATGTAATTTTGCTCAATATGGAGAGATCACCATAACAAACCATGACAAATTAATAAATATTGCTCGTAAAAGGCAGAAAGCATACCTTGCATGATAATCTCTTGATCGTCGATCATTATAGCAGCCATTCCTGGTCATCATCTTCTCTCGTGTGCCCCGCCGATGAACCATTAGAATATATAAGATTTCCTAAACTATGTCAAAGCTTCAAATTTTTTTTTTTTTTTTTTTTTCTGTACAGTTCAAGCTTTGACATCGTTTAAGATATCTCCTTTACTCTAAAAAAGTGACCAGCAAAATCCTCCAGGAAATTAGTTAAATATAAAATTTTCCAATAATGTAAGTGTGGACATGGAATTTTGAGGTTTATGTATAGAGCCAAGTCAAATAATGGAACAACTTAAGTAGATCATGATGAGGTGATTCCAGGAAAACCTTAATTAATAGTCTTGATAGTTGATAGTGATGCCTATCAATATTTTCATGTCAACTTTTTTTTTTTTTTTTTTTTTTTTTTCTCGCACTCAAATTAATTGATTAATGAAGATTCTGACTTCTCCCACCCACCAACTTGTTAATATAAAGTCGATAACTTGAAAGAAAATAACAAGCTAATTAGAAATATTACATTTGTTTATTAAAAGTTATAATTAGTGCGTTTAAAGTAAGTAAGTTACAATTTCATGTCTGCCAGCAACTTAAACCTGAAACATTGACGGATTGAATGTGCACTCGTACTATTTAACCACATTGTATGGTGGTATATTTGGCATGCTTAATTATTACTTAACTAATAGGTCAAAAGAGTATTATATATATATATATATATATTAAGTATTAAAATTTAAAAGAGTTATATATTATTGATCACAAAAGAAAACAAGGAAATCTATTCTTTGATATTTTATGTCCATATTTATGCAAAATTATTATAGGTTGTTTCAAAGAATGGCCGAAGCAATAATATAATGTTGATATTTTATGTCCATTTTAATGCATATTTATTAAGGTTGTTTCAAAGATTGACTAAAGCGACAGTGATGTTTCATGAGTCATGACCCCAGACCCCAGTTGTTTAATGCAAATTTATTAAGATTGTTTTAAAGAATGACTACAGCGATAGTAACGTTTCATGAGTCATGACTTCAAATTATTTAAGCTATAATTGATGTTACCTATGTAACACAGATACATATACATGTATGGGATACGGATACGGTACGATACGAGGATATGGTAAATCTCCAAAAACTAGGATACGGATACGGCAAGATACATCAATTAAAATATATATATATATATATTAAAAAAAATAATATTATATGAAAACATATTTGAAAATTCATTTAAAATCAAAACATATTCAAAATCCAAATAAAACACATCATGACATAACTACATAAGTCATAACATTGTAACATATTACAAGATCTAAATAAAACATGTCACATAAGTCGTAATCAGTGTTTTAGTAAGCGTTAGGCACTAGTCGGGTGGAGACCCAACACCTAGCATTTAGGCCAATTAGTCGGCGATTAATTGGCCGGCGAATTTTTATTTATTTTTTATTTTTCCTGTATAAAACATTAAAAATCCAATAACAAATAAATTCTCAAACCTAAACAATATTAGACTAATTAACTAAACAATTAATGATTTAAAACACTTAAACAAATCAAGCCCAAAGAAACCCAAATAAATTGAAACCGGACCAATAGGCCCAACAACAACGGACCAAATCCTAATATAAAACCTTCTTCAGTTCATTATATTATCCTAATATAAAATCTATTTTTTTTTTTTTTGAAAAATAAGGAACCCTAGCCGCTGTCAACCCTTGCCTGTTCTCAGATCCCGACACCCCTCATCCGCCTTTCATCCCCACCGTCAGTTCACTCCATCCTGCCGACGACGATGAATGATGACCGCCTAATATGGTTTGTTTGGTTGTTGGACGATAATGAACGATGGTCGACGATGGACGATGGACTATGGCTGTTTAATATGGTCGACTTTCAGCTTTTCACCACGGCAAGAGGCCGCCTAGCGGCTAACCGGCGATTAATCAACCAATTTGGCCAATTTTTCGAACAATGATCGTAACATATTATAAAATCCAAATAAAACATGCATCACATAAGTTATAACATATTAAAAAAATCCAAATAATATATTAAAAAATTCATAAAACATATTTTAAATTCCTAATTAACTTCATTATCATCATTCACAGTGTTAAAGAATCTATATAATTCGACCTCTAACTTTGGTTCATCAAGAGTGTAAGGTTTGCAATCTTAAGTATCACGGCATTCTCCATATCAATGGAATAAAAACCATCTCTTCCAACATCCTACAATTGAAATGCACCTTCATTATAACGATACGGTAAAGATACGGGAATGATACATTGGGATACATTCTAGAGTCAATAGATACACCATTTGACGTATCGAATACGTATCCTGGAGTATTTGAGCCGAATACGAGTTACCTTCACCAAATGGAGTATCCGTGCTTCCTAGGATGGTACATATTAGGGTACCACTTACTGGTGATATTAAATTTAGTTTTTTGTTCCATCCATTTAATAACTTGAGTTTTAAGAACACTTAAAATGAGTTTGTGACAAAAATATTACCTGAAACAAAAAAGAAAAAGAAATAAACAAGAATTGAAAATCAAAATTAAAAAGAAGAAAGATAGGACAGATATGTCATCTAATAATAAACAACTTTGATTGAATCAACCCCCTCCCAATCTCCCATATGACATCTAATAATAATGGGAACTTGACATGATGAAGTTGATTCGGTGGTAAACCCCTCACGTCTGTACCATGAGGTTGCGGGTTCGAGTCCTCTCCCTCCCAAAAAAAAAAAAAACCTGAATTTATCTAATAGTGTAACATTTGGAACTTCTTAATCTTGAAGATATCCAAAACTTTCTTCAATGCTTCTTTCTAATCTTCCATATTCCTACATGCTCCTCCCAAGCATCTCCAAATGCTTCTCCAAGACACAATTTTTCAATTTCTCTTGAGATTTAACTTCAGCAATTCATCAAATTCAAGCTTCTGCAGCTTGCAGTCTTGCACCCTTGAAAGCCAACCTTGCACTTGATCTGTTCGTTCCATTTTTCGGTGTTGTTCAGCAACGGTGACCCTTCTCATCACACCATTCTGTGCTTCAACTAGTACTTGTAATTCAGACTGTAAGGCAACAAGATTATCCTCCAACTGACCTATATACACCGCTCTCCGAAGAGTGCAATCTAAGCAACGATATAGAATGGCATCACATGATATTGAGAATGACCCGACGTTGCCCATAATCTCAGCAAGTTTCGTCAAAGAGAGAAGAATATATATTGCTGAATATAACAGAGAAAATTATGCTTGGGAAATGTTCATCTACTAAGAAATTTAAACACTCGGAGATAAAAGAGTAGAGAATTCTCAGGCAGCAAGTTTGCAGCTACATATATGTCTGATTTGAAATTAAATACACAAATTCAAGGGAACTTGGGAAATATGTAAGATTCCAAACACTTGCATACACGATTTTCTTCATATTGAGCATTTTTGGACAGTCGATTCATAAATTGGTTCCAAACCATGTACCAATTCAAAGTTTCAAAAGTTTACAAGACAACACTCTCGCTAACTGAGACATTCAGTGACAAGAAGAAACAAAAAGAAAATGTTTCTGAGACTGCTCAACTATAAGCAGAAAAAACAAAAAGAAAATGTTTCTGAGACTGCTCAACTATAAGCAGAAAAACAAAATACGGACAATAATTTACTAATTTAGACAGGTGATCATTTCAATCACATAGAGCATAAGTAAAACTCATGTTAACCAGATTTGTCATGGTTCTCTGAAGATCCATTCTCATTTTCTTGCAATGAACAATACCAAAACTTGAAGGCGTTTTCTTCTTATCTTTTCTTTTTTAAAATAATTAAAGCAATCCCACAAGATTTCAATTGTGAAGGCATGTATATTTTCCATTAAAGATGTACAGTCTTCAAGACATATCACCTCCGCAGTACTATCAGCTGATAACCATGGTGCTCAGCCGGGGGAATACATGATTCAAGAATCAACCACTTCTCTTCTACTGAAGCTTCTTTATTCCGGGAAATGAAGGGAGAATTGCAATAAGAGCATCACCGTATCCGACAGGATCTGTTGGGTTAAACAAAATAACAAACCAAATTGATGAATATGAGAAAACCAAGTTGAGTGTAATATAGTTTTCTATTTACTATAAAGGATATAGGAGAAACCCAAGATTGAGTGATCATGGAAAGATGACACTACTTACCACCATCCTGTCTTAGAATTCTGATGACCTCCCCAGATATATCGGACTGCAAAAGGATTTAGAGAAAAATAAAATTGAATTAGGACCTACAATATAACCATGTCTATAGAAGTAGAGGCAAAATAGATATCAGAAAAATAATAGATGGAGAGACTAGAGAAGGTCGATCATTGTTTCTCCTTCAAACATTCAAACACGTGGAAAAAAAAATCACAAGTTAAGAAAGCAAACCTCAATTGGAATTTCACCACCAAGCTGTTCAATGTAGCAAAGCACTTGGCCCTCCTTAACTGTCTGCTTCTGTTGATGAGTAAGGCATAGCATATTAGCAGAGATTGAAAGATTATATAAATACGGTATAACCACTATAAATTAATAACTTTGAGACCATAAAAAATCAATTAATTAAGTGAGATAATAATTAATTGATAAATTAATAATTATTAATTTATGAAGATATTGAATGTGTATTATTTCCATTAATTGCAAACATGCATTTTACCCTTTAATCAATTGAGATTGAGAGATTCAAAGATTCGTTATAACTTTGGAGTTTGTTACACACAAGGAAGCACTCAATAGACACTAAATAATTTCTTGTTGCAATATGAGAATTCAACCCCATAACTTTTAAGTACGTTACAAAATATTAGAGATGAGATCTAACTAGACTTGAATTTCAAAGAAAAACAAGCAACAATAGTTTCATATTTCAAGAAAACATCATGGTCAATCCTATATGTACATTTTAGCAAATTATTAATTTATGGACCGGGTGGAACCACATATATGTACAAGGGAATTTTATAAATGTATTATCTTATAATTAAATCGAAATTATTAATTTATCCCCTTGCCTGTAGTTAAGATCAACAAAATTTATTATATAAAAGAGATTATTAATTTATTGAATATTAAATTAAAGAGTTATACGAGAACTTTTCTTGACAGAAGCTTTAGGAGGCAGATAGAGAAACTGAAATGACCATTTTTTCAGGAAGTAATGGACCATTTGATGGACCAAAAATGAGTTAAATATTGAAGATTAAAAGTATTCTACCAAACCTTAATCCACCTGAAGGAGGGTCCTAAAAAAAAAGTGTTAACATGAATCATTTCACAGATATTCTCTATGTTGCCATATGCTGTTGCTTGGACATGGGGTGAATTTTGCTATAAGAGCAATGGATTAATACTATCTTAAGACAGAACCAGAGATATACTGAGACACAAGCTTAAACAAAAGAGAATGGAGAATTTTATTTGGGAGCTATAACAATAAGTCAATATCAACTTTAAAAACTGAGCTTGGAAGTTGGGACTTTTTCAAATATCTAGAAAGTGCAAAGAAAAAATCAAAATGCAAAATTTATTTGATTCATCTGCAGTGAATTGCTAAAATTTCAAATACTGCTATCTCTGGTCTAGTTACACATTATGATGTGCTAATTTCATTTCTTTCTTTGGAAAAGGAAAAAATCAATTAAATTTCAAAAATCAACGAACCAATAACAAATAATGATGGATGAACAGTACCTCTTTACATGATGGCGGTGCACGCTTCCCCTTAATGGTTCGCGATCTTCTAAAAAGTCCCACCTGTACCATATAATATTTTAGTGCCCTAGCAACTGAGCTTGGAGAAAGTTGAAGCACCAAAATTTGATTCTCTCACCTTTGGAGACTGAAGTATCACCAACCCTTCATCAGCAGCATGGTCCAGCAATGTCTGAATCCCCACTGAAGAAGGCACTGGCTTTGAGAGAGCTAAAGATGGGGTGGAAATTGACCCATTTGAACCTGGTGCATCAACAGTTGTAAGTACACTGACAGGAGCAGCAGTTGGAGATGGAGGTATACTGTTCTTAGTTAAGTCCCTAGTCACATATAGCCTAAACCCATCAACCTACGAAAACATGGAAAAAAGTTTAGAAAGATGAATAAAAAACATTGAGAATGTTTTTAGCTAACACAGCAACAAAATTTGAAGTGAGATTCCACTAATAAAACAAGTTAACATCAAATAAGGAGCATAAAAGAATTTAGATAGTGCTTACTTTCAATTCAAATTCAGCAATTGAAGTTGTATTGCAAATATCTGTAACCAGAGATTCCACCTGCAGATAAATTCGAATTGACATTTTAATTTGAAACCTTTAAACTAGTCTCCATATTCACACATAAATAAAGATATCTGCATGCATGTGCAAGCCATGTGCAAGCAAAGTCATAAGTTACAGAGAGGTGTTGTCTATTTATCCTGGTGGTTTGCAAGAAGCCAAGAACCATATATCTTCATATCATGAATCAGAAAAGGAGCAAAGATAGTCTCAATAGATAGAAACATTCTGATGGAGCAACTTCTTGGCAAAATTAAATCACATTCAAATTCTAGGAATTATTTGGATGAAATTTTAGTATGGAGTATAGGCATCTCATAAATCATTGCTTGTCCCCCATCAGTGCTCTTTTCACTTTTCATTTTTAATTAGACACCAAGTGCAAGTATAAACTAGAGATACGGCACTCATATAGAGATATTTTAATCAAATTCTTGTTGTGTTACATACTTACATACTGCTTCTTAAACTACTTTGAAATCAACAAAAGAAAAGAAAAGGAGATAGGGGATAATCAGTGATGAATGCTAAGGACAACATCAAATCTCATTAGAAAAGAGGAACATACCATAGCCAAATCAGAAAGCTTGGATAAGAATAGTCATTTCAGATCTATGATGATCTAATATAATTATATAAAACTTAAAATTGTTTGGGAAAATAAAATAAATCTTGGTGTACCGATTATTTAGTCATAAATACTTTAAAAAGTTGGTATTTCCATATTTCCATTTTTCATTTTCCGTTTCATCACAGCTGTTTTAAATAGAGAATAAAAGACCAATGTCAAATGACAAGTGACAGTGACAAGCTTGACTATGATATAGGATTTAGTATGCTTTGAAAACCTTCATAAACTATAATGTTCCAAATGTCCAGTACAAACCTATAGTGAGCAAATGGTAATCAAACAATTTGACAATGTTTCAGGGCAGTCCAATCAGATCAAATGATAGTTGAGCCTAGTTTTGTGCCATGTAACTGATGAAAATCTGTAAAATCTCACAGCATTCAAGTTCCATTGACACCCATCCATTACTTGTCATGTGTTTAAATATGACTAAGAGAATACAACTAGCACGAGTAATTCTTGCACCTATGAGACAAGCCTTATGGCCCTTATCTACCAATGTCACAAATTATGTGTAGTTAGAAGGGAATTTCGTAGTTTAAACAATTGCAACATTCATTGATGTCTCAAAGTTTATGCCTGACTGCTTTTTGTTAAAGGTGTAAGGAATTCAAGGGCAAATAAATATGCTCAACTTAAATCCTTATAGCTTCTCTTTCAAGTGATTAATCACCATAAGAATTAATTTGTTTGGTTAACTACCAGACTACTAGAAAGCTTTACGGTAAAGTTTGTGTTTCCTAGAGATCTTAAGAATAATGATAAAGAATTTACTAGCAAATAGTTATTTAAAAGTCCTAAAAATGATCTTAACGTATATTTAGGAAATAAGGGGAAAATTAACCATTTCACCTCATATACCCACTGAATTTACCAGGCATAATTACATAAAAGAGGTTGAAAATTCCATTTTCTTGATTTTTCATATTTTATTTTCTTTATGGCATTTTAAAGAAGGAATAAAACAACCATGCAAACCACTTCAAACAGCAGATTGATCCATACATTTGTATATGTAAGGTAAAAATAAAGCATTTTTGTCTAAATAAGATTGGTGATATGAACAATCAATCATTATTGAAGTACTCACCTCATGAGAATTTGGGATGAGCTGGCTTGTCAAACCAGACGATTCTGTCTCTTGACTCTCTTCATTACAGTCCTTTACATTTGTAGCAGCTGTATGTCAACAATGAAAGCATGTATATTTAAGCATTGCTCATTTAATCATCACAGCATAGGGATGGCAATCATCCCTTACCAATTTTATTTGTATCATAGATTTTGAGTCTAGTGGTTACATATCATATTATTAGAACTAGTTTTATCAAGAGTGCCTAGTTTTAATGGTTCACATGACAAGCTTATTGTTCTTGCACATGAAGGGTTTATTTGAGCTTAAACTGTATTGTTTAGGCTCTAACCTACAAACTTAAACTTTTGGATCCAATGATTGCTTAACAGGTTAAATGCCAGTCAAAGGTATTATGTCAAAATTTAGTCATCAAGGGTTTGCATACATTTGTGAATATAAACTTAACAACCATAAAAAACTTCATTAAAGAAACATGGTTACAGAAATGGATTAATGCAAAGCAGAGCAAACTCTAAACAAAGAGCTGTGTCCATGTCACTGATGTCAGCCATATTAAGACAATGAAACTTCTTACAGAACCTTTGTTACAAGGTTGACAGCCAATTAAGTCGCTCCCTTAATATTTCAATTTCATTAACACCTCCCAATGTTGAATCTACAATCAGTTTTCAAACTTATAGATGTGCAAGTAGATTTACACATATTAGGGATACAAAAACTGATACAATCAATTATTAATGGATTTCGTCATTGTGTTTTTTTGTAAAGCCTATTAAAGGTAATTCACAAAATGATTGCAGGCAAATAAAATTTGAGAACATTTGAAGGAGCTTCACTGTACGACTATTTGACTGTCATTCATTCCTACAGTAATGTCATACAGTCATTCTCTCAATGAAACATCAATGTGTAACTAAATAGAGAATAGAGGTATAAAGTAATGCTAACATGCTAATACCTGAATTTACAACATTAGAAAAAAATAGAGTAAAATAACACTGACAATCAATATAACAAACGAACAGCATTAAAATCCAAAAAAAAAATAAAAAAAAATAAATAAATAAATTGAAGAAGAAAAGGATTTCTTTTAATTTATTAGACTGAAAACCAAAAGGAATGCCCCAAATCAATATATATATATATATACACACACACACACATAAATATCCCACTAAAAATTGCTTCCTTTCTTCCTTTAAAGATTTTTCTATACTTCTCATTCTGATTCTCAAGAATACTTTCCAGATCTATTAGGATTCTTCTCTTTATTTCTTCCTCTCTGGTTATATTCATTCAATGTATTTTTCTTCTATTTCTATTATAAATCTTAGTATCAAATTTTTCTACAGGATAAAAAAAAATGATGAACTTAATACTGGCGTTTGCATCTTCGTGTGAGCCCAAAAAGTTTGGCACAAGGATTTTAACCATAAAAGTATTTTTTTTTTTTCCCTTTCAAATTGCTGTGGAAAATTACGATGAAAGCAATCATTTACATTTCAATCTTTAAGTATTTATAAGCTTCCACATGTCTTAGGATTATGTGAAGGATTTTAAATTATAAAAGATGTCTTACACTCAGTTTCTGAAGAAAGAGCGCTGAATACAGTGAAGGTATTCCCTGATGGTCGAGATATTGCCAAGCCTTTATATTGTAGTGGTCTCCACCCCATCCATTTTCTTACATCAGTCCTTGGTTGTAAATTACAAACTGTGGTTCTACCAAGGTTCACCTTTGGAGTTTTAATATTTGAAGCTCCTAAGCTACCTGAAATACAACAAAATCCAGCATGATTAAGTGCCTAAATTTGCTAAGACACATTTTATAAATATCGCATCAAATTTACAAAGTTTGTAAATTAGAAGGTTTCAAGGTTAAAAACCTAAGTAGACATAGCATGAGCACTCTTCAACAACCAGGAAAGAAAAGGAACTACAATGGCATACAATAACTCCATAATATGCTTCTCTACTATAAATATACTTGCAATCTTAAATTCATTTAAAATACTTATCAGGTTCCTTTTACAAAATCTAGAAGCAGAACTAGTTTTTAGGTTATTCTTCTAGTTTCTATCTTATTAGTCATTATGATATTACCGATTCTCCTCAATCATTTCTTATTGTCCTTTAAAAATAAATGAGAAATTCTACAAGGGTTCATAATTAAGACCTGAAAGAACCCATGTTGGTTTATAATAGGCCACTCAAGTCCCACAATGCTAGTTGTAAACATACCTAGACTAGTTGACATACCTTAATTTTCCTCTCTAGAGTAGTGATATTTTAGGTTGAAAAAATAAAAATAGAAAAATGTGAGAGTTGTATGCCCAAAGTGAACATATCCATGTTAGATAGACCAGGTTGTTTCACACTTATCTCTAAGTTAAAAACCAACAAACCATAATTATAATTTTGCAACTTTTCTGCCAGTTACTCCACAACCACAATGCAGAGCCTATTATAATTCTGATTCTAATCGATGGTCCTAAAACATTCAATATCTAATTTGGTATGAAAGCCACTAAAAATATTGTTTTGCAGTTATTTTGTGCATCAAAAATAGAGGCAATTCACACACATGCATAACATTACACAACTTCACATTTATTATTCTCTTCAACATGAATTGCATCTTTGTAGTTGAAACCTCTGTTATAATCTATTCTAGAAAAATCCCCTGCTCTCTATTTACACAAGTCTCTTTCATTTCATCAAATTGAAGTTCTCACTTAAAACTACAATACATCAAAACTTAGAACAATGAAGCAGACATGCAAGTTAAAAAAAAAAATGGTAAATTGAACATATTCAGGCAACATAGCACTAAAAAATTAAATTTAATCTGAAAAATTAAGGAACAAATCCCAGAAAACCAATCTCTCAACATAACAAAATACGAAATTAAATACACATGCAGAGAGAATTAATAACTAAGAACCCAAAATGATAAATAAGTAGAAAGTAAGAGAAAGAAATGAGAGGACTTACATGAAGCCATTGAAACCGTCTTCAAGGACCAAAGAGAGCAAATAAAAAGTGTTATAAACTGGAAAAACAAACAAAACCCAGATGCAAAGATTGAATGAATGAACAAGTGAGAGAGATAGAGAGAGAAACAACGAAAGTGTGTGTGATTGATTCTCTCGTGAGTGTGTGTGTGTGTGTGTGTGGCTGCTGGGTTGTTGTTGTTTTGTTAAAAAGCCAACAAATTATTCAGTGAAACAAACAGAGAGACACCCGTTGCAATCTTGAAAGCCCGTAAAATGTTGAATACAATCCATAGAGCCGATTGCTATTTTACAATACAGCTGGATTTTGGATTTCTATTGCTCTTTTGGTTGGCCCAACCCACACAATTTGTGCCTTCTTTTCCTCTTTTTAAATAGTTTGTCTTATCATGTTTTATTTAATTAGGATTGTGTTTAGGAAGTTTAAACTTTAAAAAGGATTAGATTTTTTTTTTTTTTTTTTTTATATATTTAATCCGATATCAGAATTAACAATGGGCATGGAGCCCATTGGGGTTGGGGAGGGTCCCTTCACTACCTCCCCCATTTTTAAATGGGGCCACCCCTACCCCCAAAACCTATTTAAGGGTAAAATCGTCCCTAAAATCTCATAGGGCTCCGTTGGGGGTGAGTGGCCCCATGGGAAAACATCCATCCCTAATCAAAATTCAATGATAAGGTATTATTTTTAATAAACTCATGAACTCGATCAATGTTGTAGGGATGAGATGCATATCACTGTTGAACCTCTCATCTTATCAACCATTAATTACCATATAATTACACCGTATAATATCATGATCCTTGAATTAGACTTTATTTAAATTTTTCTAGTTTAGCATGCTTCACTATTTTTTTTTATTTTTTTTTTGAATTATTACAATAATTCGGGGTTTTGGGGAGGGAGACATGACTCAAACCCATAACCCTTTGGAGTGAGTGTGAGGGGCCTTCATCTTGTTTTCACTATCATTAATTTTTACTATAATTTTATTTAGAATTTTGAATCTAGTTGATGTTTATTTTTTTACAATTTAAGAAAATATTAAAATTTTGATGGATTTAGAACCAATGAGTAAGACAAAGTTTGGATTGATAAGATACAGAGTAAGTGGGTATCGATAATTGCATCCCTTTAGAACTCTATGTGCACCTCAAATTGTGCACCTCAAATTAATATATGTTTTTGTGCACCTCAAATTAATATATGTTTTTAAAGTTTCAACATTAGTACATTACTCTTAATTCAAATTATTAAAATGATTAAAATAATTTTAAGGGTCAAGCTAAATCAACTTAAAATTTTGACTTCAACATCTCAACTATTTATATACTCTTAATCCAATGGTTGAGATTTGAATACATTTATAACTCTTGGATTAAGAGCATATGGGTGATTGAGATATTGAAGTCAAAATTTTAAGTCATAAATTTAAGTTAATTTAGTCTAACCCTTTTTTTTTTTTTTGGAAGCATTACAAGAACTATTATAATAAGACTGCTGGGACCTGCCGAGATCAAATAATACATTTGCTTCCAGGATATCTACTCCCATAATGGGAAATAACTACTCCTACAACCCAGGAAGAAAACTTTCCACATATGTTTGTAAAATACACATGGTGGGATTTGAATCCCTCACCACATGTGATGTGCAGTCTAACCTTAATTTTAAATACATTTCGTATATCGCATTAATATTTTGAGTTATCAAAAAAAATTATAAATAGTTAAAAAAAAAAAATTAACATTTTTATTATAATATAAACTATTTATTGCTTACAAACTTAAATAGCGATTATTTAAAATTATACATATTAAGTAACTAAATTAAAATTAAATTAAAAAATTAAAACACTTTTAAAAAAGAAAAGATGGAGGAGGTTGAAGCCTGCTGCATCCTCCCAGATTAGGCAGCTCCTCTATGCTTTTCAATTTCAATTTAATTATTTTTTAGTTTTTAAATATTACAATAATTCAGGTTTTTTTTTGGGATGAGGAGAGACTCGAACCCATAACCTCGTGATGTTGGTGTGAGGGGCTTAACCACTGAACCAACTCATCTTGTCTATTTTTTAGTTTATTTATTTATTTTTTTTTTATACTATTTTACCAAAATTAAAAGGGGACATATTTAGCTAATATTACTATATTATTATATGTGTGTTCATTTAAGGTGCATTTGACACGGAGATGGGACAGGACAAGATGGGACGGGACAGAACAAGTTGTTATGTATTGTGTTTGGAAGGTCTGGGATAAAACTGTTAACTGTATTGTTATGTGTTTGGTATGACTGAAACATGATGAGACAAGAGGTTCAAATGACTAGAGTGCCCCTCTTATATATATTATAATTATAATATAGATATATATATATGTGAGGCAGGATCCATGACCCTATTTTTTTACACAATTTTTGACATAACTTCCTGGCCATTGGATCTTGTTTCTTTTAATGGATAGGATTTATTCTCTTTTTCTTTCCTTATTTATTACAGACATTATCTATCTCTTAATTAATACTTTATCTCTTCAACATATTATTATTTTATTAAATTCTCTCACATTAATTAATTTTATGTCTTTAATTAATTAATTTATTTTTTTTACTTCTGAAACCAGAACATATCACTCTCACTTTTAAGTCTTTAAAATTCCTTTATTTATTTTTATTTTTTTACTATTCTTATTTCTCAATTTACTTCATCTAAAATCAAAAATTTTATACATGTAATCACTCTCCTTTTAGAAATTACTTTGGTATGACTACTGTATATAGATTAACTATCATAAAATCTATTTATAAAAATAGATATCATCACATCTATTCGAAAAGAAGAAAAATAAACTAAATCAATGTTTTTCCAAAGCAAAAAATTAAAAAGAAATCTAACATGTCAAATCTTACAACGAAAATTTTAATAAGATTGTAACAGCCTTATATAAACAATTCCAAAAGAACCAAAATATTTGTTCTTTCAATCTTTCTTTTATCATTATTAACTAGAAAACAAGAAGATACAAGATAACAAAAATAATTAAATAAATATAAAAATTCGAAGAATAGAAAAAATACCTTAGATAAACCATGAGCATCCATTGATAAGTCTTCTAATTCCAAATTTTTTGACATTTTTGAATATGATAAAAATCAATTGAAGCTAATCCGATGAAAGAAAAAGAAAATAAAGACGGGAAAAATGAAAGATTTTAAAGATTGAAGAGTGAAAGTCTAATGATATTCTGATGGGGTAATTACCTTGGTGGCCATCAACTTTTGCCACAACTATCAAAATGGCCACCATATGTGGAAATGGATGGAAAGTAGCCATTCGGCAAACATTGTTACACTAATGGCCATTCCATCTAATTCCATCCACTTTCATCCACTTCCATCTATACCACCACTATCAAAATGGCCACCAAATGGGAAATTAGATGGAAAATGGTCATTTTTAGTAAACATTGTTACACTAATGGTCATTCCATCCATTTCCATCCAATTTCATCCATTGAATGTCATTTTAATAAATAAGAGGATGACATTTATTTATTTTATATGTTTTTTGAAAATCAATTTTTTCTTTTGGTTTTTGAAACAAATAATTATATTTAGTGTGTATATACGTATAACATATCTCAAACATACATATATATGTATATATATATATGTATATTTCTTTTTTTGAGAAGATTAATGCTACAAAATCTAAAAATTCTAAAAAAACATATTTGAGATAAGTTGAAAAGATATATATATATATATATTATTTTTTTAGAAGATTAAGGCTACAAAATCTAAAATTCTAAAAAAACATATTTGAGATAGGTTGAAAAGATATATATATATATATATTCTTTTTTGAGAATATTAAGGCTACAGAATCTAAAAATTCTAAAAAACATATTTGAGGTAAGTTGAAAATAAATATATATATTTTCTTTTTTGAGAAGATTAAGGTTACAAAATCTAAAAATTCTAAAAAATATATTTGAGATAATTTGAAAAGAAATATATATATATTTATATATGTGTATATATATACACTAAATATAATTATTTGTTTCAAAAACAAAAGAAAAAATTGATTTCCAAAAAATATCTAAAATAAATTAATGTCATCCTTATATTTACCAAAATGCCACTTATTGGATGGAAATGGATGGAAGTGGATGGAAATGGATGGAAATGGATGGAAATGGATGGAATGGTCATTAGTGTAACAATGTTTGTCAAAAATGGCCACTTTCCATCTATTTCCCTATCTGATGGCCATTTTGATAGTGGTGGCAAAAGTCGATGGCCACCAGGGTAATTACCCCTATTCTGATTTCAGGTAAAATAAAATAATAATAAAAAACATGTAAAGGAAAAAAGAAAAGAAAAAAAAATTAAAGATAAAAAATTAAATAAGGTGAGAGAATTAAACGAAATAATAATATTTTGGAGAGGTAAGCTATTAATTAGGTGAGAGATACAATATCTGTAATAAATAAGGAAAGAAAAAGAGATTAAATTATATCCATTAAAATAAGCAAGATTTAATGGCCAAGTAGTTGTGTCAAAATTTGTGTAAAAAAATGGGGTCATGGATCCTGCTCCTATATATATTGTAATATATAATGATATATATATATATATATATAATATCATATATATATAATCATATATATATAATAATAGAGTTTCACCGGTGCCACATGTCGCCGTATGAGAGCTTTGGAATTAAATGTAATCATATATTCCTAATATCTTCTATTATTAAGCTTTGAATTTAAATTGGCTATTCATCTTATTATTATTATTCTATTATTAAATGCTTTTTTCAATTCTTCAAAATAATAAAGAAATAAAAATAATAATAATAATAAAAGCAAATAAATAATAACCCTTTCCTATTCAACTTTAATGTGGAATATATTGGATTCTTAAACTGTCAAGCTAAATTCAAGGAATTAAAATAATGATTTTTATTTAATTAATGACAATTGTGGTTTTGTAGACTCAATTATTTAAACCATTCTCTCTCTCTCTCTAAACCATTTATGTCTTCTCATCTCCCTCAATTTTCTCTATAAAAACCATCCAAAATCTCATATTTTTTTCCATCTCATTCCATTGACTTTCTCAACAAACTCAAAACAAGTGGGGGAGAATTGGATGCCATTGGGTGGTAAGAGGAATTTCTATAGATTTTTTTTTTTTTTTTTAATATTTGGTTGAATAATTTAATCCTTTAGTTTTAGTTTTAGGTTTTTATTTATTTATTTATTTATTTTATTTTATTTTTTTTATTTTAATCTCATGTTTTTTTTTCTATCTCAGCCTATTGACTCTCCCTCACGAGAAAACTCAAAACAAGCGGTGGGGAATTTGATGGCGTTGGGCGGTGAGAGTAATTTCTACAGATTTTGTTTTAATATTTGATTGAATATATATATATATATATATTTGTAGGCAACGCTTTAGTAGTTAAAAAGGTAATTTTGGATTGATCATGGAATTTTAGCTTTGGCAGTCTTGGATTTTCAGTTAGTTGTCAACTGAGGTGTTTATTATGGAACCATCTAGTGAGGCTAACATCCTGCTCATAACCACCAATGCAAAAAATCAATGAACTGGTCGAGACTTATGATGTGCTTTGTACTTATGAACGATGGATTCAATAGACATACTATTACTATAGATAAATTTTAGGGTTATATTCTTGGTTTTAACTGTAACACTATATAGTCTCTTATAAAATATATATATTGTATCTACTCCAGTTTTTGGGAATCAAATACCCGATTTTTCCCCGGATTTTTTAAAGGTAATTTATACATTTTTTTGGCAGTTTTTTTTCTTTATATGTATATATATATATATTTAACCTTTTTGCTCTCTTTTCTTTTTGGTTTTTTAGAATGTATTAATTATGCTTTGAATACAAGATTATTATTCCAAAAATAACCGTTAGAATTTTAATTATCCATATAAATGTTAATAAATAAATATTTTTCAAAACATCATTTGTAATACCAAATTAATAGTAATCCGTTTTTTTTATATAGAATTAATGATAAATTCGAAAAACTTATTAATTGTAAGATATTAATGATATTATGATAACATAACAAATAATTAAATTAATGGTTTCAAAAAAAATTAAAATAATAGTTTTTGATCAATTATTAATGGTAACACATTATAAACATTAATTATTACATTCAATTAAATAGATTCATTTTCTAAATATATGAAATTCACTCTTAATTTTACACACACACACACATATATATATATATGGTAATAAATAAAAAATAACTCCTACTACTATTTGCATCTCCATAAAATTCTTCACCATTTATTTTTTTTATTGAATCATATATGAGAATGACGCTTGAAAAAAAATCTAATCAAGAATTTATTAAAAAAAATAGAATGTTTTAGAAAAAAATTGTAAAAAAATTGTGGAAAAATAAATTAATTTATCACTTGGTTTGATAATATCCTCCATGGAGTTTTTATTTTTTATTTTTATTTAATTAATACTTCTACAAGTGTTTCTAGAATGAGCGTTTTTATAATATATATATATATAGATATACAATATTTTCGAGTAAATTGGGGTGTAGAGGTTTCAAAATTTTAATTTATTAAAATGAAATGTCTTAAGAAAATAAATGTGAAAAAAAAAATGGATTGAAAATAGCTAATCTCAATAGTTATTTAACTCTATATAATTATAAATATTTATAATTCTTTTTCTATTTTTTACCTTTTTGTTTTCTTTTCTTTTAGATTGTTTAGAATGTATTCATTATGTATTAAATACAATATGATTATTTCTAAAAATAAAAGTTTTTGAATTTTAATTATTCTTATAAATGGCAATAAATAGATATTTTATAAAGAAAATTAAAATAGTGATTGTATTACCAAATCAATGGTAATCTGTTTGTTTTTTATTTTTTATTTTTTATTTATTTTTATGGAATTAATGGTAAATTTTAAAAGCATATCAATGGAAATATATTAATGATAACATAACAAAAATTAATAATTTGTCATTATATATATATATATTGCTAAGGAGATATATAGAGAGCTTTTCAATTAATACAAAAAATAATTTTTAATTAACCTATATAATAAAGTAAATAATCCTTAAGAAATCTGTTCATCTAAACTGGAATAATGGAGATAGAAATAGAGAGTTTCTGTTTATTAATAATATTGGAGACCTAAGAGTTTCCTTAACGGATTATTAGAGACAATAACCATCATTATAATTGACAATGATTTAATTAAATCAGATTTAACTACTTAAGAATCGGTTCATCTTGCTTTATTATTTTATAATTAGTTTTTTTTTTTTTATCAAAATATAATTAGTTATTTATTAATAATATCAATAATTCAATCATTAATGAATTTAACATTACAATTAAATGAACATTATTTGTTGGGAAAGTCAACAGACATGTTAACTTCTCTTATAAACAAATAATTTTTTTTTTCATCAATGTTGGTGTGTTTTATTTTTTCTTGCTATCTGATGACTGATGTTTTATTGAAAGGAAAAACTACATGTTCATTAAGTTTAAACATGTTAGCATCAAAAATTTTGGTATAAACAACACAATGTTTTACAAACAAGTTTTTATACAAAGCCCGTGCAACGCTCGGGTTGAAAAACTAGTAATAATAATAATAATATAGTTTCAAAGTGCCACATGTCATCATGAGGGAGTTTTGGTATTAAATTATCCTATTATTCTCCTTTCTCAATTTTATATTAATACTTATTTAATGAAGCTTAATTAAATTACAATGAAAGGTCACTCTAAATCTATATATATATTTAACTTATTTAATTCTAAATAAATGGTCGATGAAAAGTCTCCCTATAGATACGTTGAATTCTTTTTATGATTGAAAAAAATTGATTCTCTGAATTGAATGCTAAAGTTAGAATGTGAATTAATACTTATTTTACAATTATTTTTACATGATGACTTGATTGTCTCTATTAATTTCCCATAATCACACCAATTTTTTTAAGTCTCTTTAATCATCCTTATGTAAGACATGTAACGTTCATATGAGGATACAAATCAATCATAATGTCAATTCTCTATATAAACCATAGCTTTATCTAATCTTTCACACATCCATCCATCAATCAATCTCTACTCTCTCTCAAAATGTTTCTCTCCCAGTTTTAATGATGATTTATTGTTACATATTATATAGAAATGTTAAGCAAGTCTTTTTTTTTATTATTATTTTTTTATTCTCTTTTTATTATATTTATGGAATAAAAGTTTAATCCTACTGATTTTGATGATTTTATTTTTCTGTTTTTGCTTTTGGGAAAGATTTTTTTTTTTTTTTTTTTTTTTTTTTTTTTTTTTTGTCTTTTATATTGTAAACCTAATTTCAGAGGATTTATGTTTAATTGAGCAATATAATTTCCTTAGCTTTTAGGTTTTTAGTGATACTACGATTTAATTTAATTTTAGAGGTGTTTTGTATTATCAAAATTTTATATCTAATTGTTTGAATTTCCTTGATTTTAGTGAATTTTGTCTTGGATTTATGACTTTAGAATAATAAATATTATTCTACACTTGACTTGATCTACAGGTTTGAATTCATGATTTCAAATAGAGGGTTGATAGCAATTAACATTTATTCGGTATCTTTGGTGAGTTTGATTTCTTTAATTAATTGTCGTGTCTTCTGCTTCTCTTCATATGTCATCTCTTAATTCGTTTTTACAATTATATTTAAGAAAGATTTTAATTTCTATAAACTCTTTTGCGGTGTAGATTTGAGGAATGATAGTCCACACGTTCAAGACAATATTTACATTATGCGAGATGATTGGATTGCCTTAGTAGGGAATTGCACATGGATATTGAGAGATATTGTATTGTTGACTTTGGATAATATTGTAAAAAGTGATTTTGTAGTTTGTTTATAATTTTCAGATGTTTTACAGGATATTGGTTTTGAGATGTCTTGTGGATATACATATTGAATTTGGACAAATAAAATTGTTGGAAAATAAGATCTCAAGTGTTTTTTTGTTTTCTTTTTGGTTTTTTTAGAATGTATTAAATATGCATTAAATACATTATGATTATTTCCAAAAACAATAGTTTTTAAATTTTAATTATTCTTATACAGTAAATGATAATCAATACATATTTTTCAAACAAATAAAAATATCAATTGAAAATACCAAATTAAAGGTAATCCGTTTTATATGGAAATAGTGATAAATTTTTTAAAAATATCAATAGTAATATATTAATGATAATATAACAAAAATTTAAAATAATAATTTTTAATCAAATATTAATAATAAGATATTAAAACATTAATTATTTCGTTCAATTCAATTGATTCTTTTCCTAAATATATGAAATTCACTCATAATATTTTTTTTTATAAATGGTAATAAATAAATAAATATTGTACAATAAAAAAAAAATTACTTCACTACTATTTACATTTCGATAACAGGACATGTGAAAAAATATATATATAAGTGAGTTTATTAAAAAAAAAAAAAATGGAATGTCCTTAGAAAATAAGTGTGGAAAATTAAATTAATTTATCACTATCCTTGACAATAATCTCCATGGAGATTTTTTTTTTTTTTTAAAAAAAAAAAAAAATTGAATACCTCTACAAGTATTTCTAGAATAAATGTTTTTATAGAAAAAATAATAATTATAAAACCTCTAAATACACCCCAATTTACTCAAAAATAACATTTTTTTTATATATAAATGTAATAACTAAATATTTTTCAAAACAAATTAAATTTATATATATAGAATAATCTAAACGTATTTATTTCTATTATATCAACAGAGTAGGTGAATCGACTCTTTGATTACAATTATGAATATTAATTGTTTAAAAATCAATTATGGAATTGGTTAACAGAATTTATGCATTATCGCATTGATTACAAGATTTTCTCTATGGATTGCTTCTTGATTGTTTTTTTTTTTTAAAAAAAAAAAAACTCTTGATTGCCCTTTTATTTGTATATTATATTGATATAGAATTGAAGAGTTGTTTAATTTATTATATAAGTGAATTGAAAATTATTTATTGCATTAATTGAAATTTGACTACTCTCTATCTCTATATATTTAATAAAACCTGTGCATCGCACGGGTTACACACTAATTATATATTATAATATATATTATTATATTAATATATTAATATATAATATATATAATATTATATGTATTATTATATATAATATAATAATATATTATATATTATATAATATATACGTAATAATATATATAATATATAATATTATAAAATATATTATAAATATTTATATTATTAATATATATATAATACATATTATATAATATATATTGTTATTATATATAATAATATATAATATATTATATTATATCCTATATATATAATATATGATATAATAAAATATAATATATATATATGATATATGATATATTATATATTATATATATAGGATATAATATAATATGTTATATATTATTATATATTTATATATATCATAATATTATATATATTTATATATTATATCCTATAATATATAAATATATATAATATTATAATCTATATTATTATGATATATTATATATATATATGTAATATTATGATATATATTATTATAATATCTATATTATTATATATAATAATATATATTACCAATATATATAAATACGTATTATATATATTATATATATATTGTTATTATATATAATAATATATAATATATAGTATATAAATATATATAATATTATATTCTATATTATTATGATATATATTATATATAATATTATGATATATATTATTATAATATATATATATTAATATATATATAATAATATATATTACTAATATATATAAATACGTATTATATTATATTCTATATTATTATGATATATATTATAATAATATATATTATAGTATATATTATTATTAAACATGTTTATAATTTTTTTGAAAATTTAAAGGGTAAAATAGTCTTTTTGTATTTGTCTCATGTTGTGGGACAACCTTGTCCTAGGGTCTTGGGTGGGACAAAATTTGGTGGTTTTTGTCCCACCTTGTCCCGTCCCATGCTAATAGTGCACCAAACGTGGGACAACAAAAAGTTGTCCCGTCCTGTCCCGTTCCGTCCCGTCCCACGTACCAAACGCACCCTTCAGTGACAATGATAAAATATTTCCTCACATTTTTGTACTTTATTTACTTGTATTTATAATTAATAATAATACAATTACAACCATATAAAACATCTTCGTATTGATAATAATTTAACATCCCTCATGCATGACTTGCAAATAGTTGTGATCAGTGTGTGGGAATCTATTAATTGTACTGTGTCATTGATATTCATGCAGAATACATGATTATATGCATATATACAAGAACAATTTTATTTTCCAACTAACAAATCTTGTACTCTAATGGTTTGGATTAACTATAATTAATTACAATTATAAGCTAATCACAACAGTCTAACATCTAATTAAAATACCATTCTTTTTTATTACAGATATTAGCAATAAGATTTATCTCATATTAATTCTGCCCAGCTTGAGCAGCCTGTTGTTCCGCCGCCTCCTTCTCGATTAGGAGAAGAGCCTAAAATGAAAATGAAAATCATGTTAAAACATCTAGACATCAAACTTTTATAAGTAATGCTAGACATCCCATCTACAATGAGTCCATTTTTGCTCACCCCCCTTCAAAGGGGTGAGCATTACCCCCCTCTTAAATGGGTGACATGTGTCCATGGAGGGGGTAAATTTGTCTAAACATTATCATCTCTTGGGACAAATTTACCCCTCCTTTAGACAAATTTACCCCTCCCTGGACACGTGTCATCCATTTAGGAAGGGGGTGAGTAAAGTAAACTCATCTACAATCCTATATTTTTCATCTTAACTCACGTGGCAGCTGATGTGTCACCTAGTGAGTAGATACACATTAATTGTTATTTATCTCACTTACTCATGTATTCACTTACCAATTAATGTGTATCCACTCACCAAGTGACACATTAGTTGTCACGTGGGTTAAGATGAAAAATGTGTGATTGTAGGTGGGATGTCTAGTGTTACTAAACTTTTATATAAAACAAAAAGGTTTTTACCTTTTCATTATAAGTGAAAAAATCGGTAACTTTTCGAATCAGGATAGTGAAATTTGGATTTTTACCTTTTCAATATAAGTGAAAAAAGATTCTTATCTAAATTTATAAAATGTAGGTTGGGTTGCTTATCATTTGCCAATCCTCTCACAAGTCACAACCTTTAAATAGATATAATGAGTACATGAATTATACATGTCCTCATAGATAAAGGAGAGAGAAGGAAGTAACAAATTAATTGTACAATATATCATACCAGCTCAATCAATCAATTGTCCTTGAGTCAAAAGATTTTAATATCATGCAATTTGAATTTTGAATTAACTTGATTTATTTTCACTTTTTAGTTATTCACTAGTAAAATGGCCCGCGCTCTGCTGCGGGGGTATTATACTGTTTTATATATTGTTTTCAATTTTAATAAATTTATTGATCTAAATTATGAAACAAACAAAATTAAAATATAAAAAATATATTAATCAAAAATAAAATGCAAATATATTTTCAAATGTAAATCCATCGTCCTCTATCTCTTCTTCAACTCTTGACCATCCACTATCTCTACCAAACAATTTTTTTTCTCTCAACAATCAACTCATCTCTCATCTAAATCATCTTTTTTATCTTTGTTTTTTTTTTTTTTATTCTTTCAGACAGAGAGAGAATAATTATTCATTAAAAAAATTTTAAAAGTAAATAAACCATTTGAAACAACCAACCATTAGGACGCTGTCACAATAATTCTATGAACACATCATGTGATTTGACAAATATAAATAAGATATAATTACTTTGGTGGATATCTATTTAGTTAAACTCTATCAAAATGGTCATTTGATTGGAAATTTGTTTCAAAATGACTATTTTGGCAAACAATGACCATTTCCATCACACTATTTGTCAAAATAGCCATTTTGATAGGTAATAACCAAATGGGTGGTCACCAAGGTAATTATCCCTATAAACAAATTAAGATGAGCACACCACATATATCAAAAAATTCTCAGTAAACAGCAAATCAAAATATCAAACATCCAAACGTTATAAAAATCACTCCATCAGTTGACAACTATGAAAATATTCCACAAAAGTCTCGTAACAAAGAGAAAGATAATGATAAGCTTACAGCTTGGAGTTGTGAGCTTTAGTGTCCGGAAGCAAATATCATATAGGGCTTTATTGTCCAAAACCATACATTCATCTACATTTTCAACCAACTGGTGAACAAAGAGGGTTGCATTGTATGGTTCGACAACAATGTTGGAAACCTTCAAGGATGGGAACACCAAGAAAGTGAGTATCATTCGGTTTGAGACAAAAATTTCCTCACTTCGTTTTTTCCCTTATAATTTTTTTTTTCTCGCAAATCGAGACTTATTGGGTAAAATTCGAGACTTATTCTGTAAATTTGAGACTTACTTAGGCAAATTCGATACTTATTTTGATAATTCGAGACTTATGGGGTATTTTTACAAATTTGAAATTTACAGAGTAAAAATAAGAATTTTTTAAAAAAAATATTTAGGTCGTCTTCTTCATCCATCAATGGAGGATGACACTGTTTCCAGATCGACGATGAAGGCTTGATTTTTTCTCTAGAATTCAACTTCTCGAGTGTTCGTCGAATAGTTTCTTATCTAATTTCAAATTTTGTCCAGCGAGAAGGCTACTCGCCTACTCGAGCCTTTGTCTCCAAAATAGCTACTCGATTGATGAAATCCAACGAGAAGAAGTGACGAAGGCTCAATTTTGTCTTTGGAGACTACTCGTCTAATTTCGTTGTGCCTTCGTTTCAAGCTAATTTTGTCACCAGATTTTATCGCGCGAACCAACGAAGATGATGCTGTTTCTAGGCAATGACGAAAACTCGTGAAGCTGCTCAACAAAGACGATGAAGGCTCCGATTTTTGGAGCTCCTCCATTGATGGAGCTTTGAACTCCATCGATGGAGGTTTTTGAAAAATAAAATAAAAAAGGGACTAATAAGAGATAATTATTGAAAAGTGGGGGTATTTTTGTCCAAAATCAATCTTTGGTGCTATTTAAACTCGAGTTATTAAAGCGATGCTAATTCCAAAAGTCACTCTTTAAAATGTGCTATATTATATATATATATCACATGCTATGAGATGACTTGAATCTGAGACATTGTTAGGCTGAATGAGCGTTCTAATCACCAAGCCACATTGGGTGATGGTATATTAGAAAGTTTTGATGGTTGAGATTTTATCTTATATATAATTTTCATATTACATTAATTATTTATTTTCGAATGATTAAGAAAAAAAAATTATAACTAATTAATAATTTACATAGAAATATATTAAAGTTGGTTAGTATTAAAAAAGATGGAGAGATTTATTCAAAAAAAAAAAAAGATGGAGAGAGATTGAGAGAAAGAGAAGACGGTGGGTGGGTAGAGAAAAAGAGAGTGAGGGAGGTGGTAAGAGTACACCCTTTTTTTTTTTAACAACACATCAATGACATTTTTGTAAATAAATTGAAATCCCCTCAATTTCACTGTTCACATGAACAGTGCAATTTCATCTCAAGTTTTAGTATATATATATAACTCCGTTATAAAATAAAGGAAAAAGTATACAATTTTAACTTAAGTTTTATATGAAAGGCAAAATATTCAACTAGGGTCTTAATTACATAACATTCACGGTTGTAAATCAAAACTTAACGGTTGACCTAACGACTAGGGGTAAAATTGTCTTTTTACTATTAACTAAAATAAAAAATTCTAAAGCAAATCCAATTTTTTTTTTTATAACTATATATTTACTTAAAATAAATCCTAAAATGACCCTAAAATCTACCAATTATGTCCTTGCCCTAAAAGGTTTAAAAAAAACAAATAAAAAAAAACCTCTATTGCTAGTGGAGTCATTCCACTATCCTCCACTAGGGAGATCGATGTCTTCTTGTTGCGGAGTTGAAGGAGATCGTCAACTCTGCAACAGGAAGAGATTGGATATCTGTTGGTGTCGAGTTCATGATTTTTTTTAAAAAAAAGTCCTTTTAAAAATTTCTCATAAATTAATTTTAAATTATTTGGTATGTGATGATAAATGGAACAAGGGTAATTAGGCCTTTTTAGTTTGGACAAATTGTACTAACTTACCCTACATTTTCTCATTATGATAACATTCAATTAATGTGCTTAATCGCACAAACATCATGTCGTTAGTTAGTTAACATCCGTCAAAGATAACTGTTGACCGTGATTTTCTTATGAAAGTCCAAAATTTTCCCTACATCTTATTACAAAAAGTCTTAAATGCTCTTTTACTAAAAAAGTTATTCATTTGAAAATTTTAAAAATATAAATAATAAATAATATACATAATCATTTTTAAATTAAAAATTCAATAATAATATACTCATATTTAATTAAAAAAAAAAAAAAAAACTAAAGACGTCAAAAAAAAAATCTAAGAATGTCATACTAAAATTAAAATAACATATAATAAAATAGAAACAAGATGGAGACAAAATGAAAGAATAATAATGTGAGATAGAAGAACAATTAATGAGAGATGAGAAAACAATAGAGATGGACGAGAGATTGAGAGAATATGATATTTACTTTGTTATTGATATCTGGAAATGCATCAGCCAAGACAACCAAACCAAAATATTTGCAAAGAAATGCTTATTTATAAAGAAAAAACCATAAATAACCATTTGAATTATTAAACTTTTGTTAATAACCACTTTTTCAAAAAAAATTTCACTATATGTCCATAATTTACTAGAATACCCTTGAAATTAGTTTTTTTTTTTTTTTTTTTTTAAAAAAAAAACATCAAACTTGAAATCATGGCTAAAAACTTGAATGTTGAAACTTGAAATTATGACTAAAATGAAACTTGAAACTTGAAATCATACCTAAAATGAAATATGTGAAATTTGATTTCCTTTCTTCACCAAATTTGCAAAATTCACAATTAGGTTTTTTTTATTCCTCTTTTTTGTAGATCTCATCGCCGGCGGAGGGGATCTTTGACGGCCGTAATCCTAGCGAAGAGCAGCAGCGGCACGTGGCCGACGACGAAGCAGCAGTAGCACCAGCGACGACGGAGAAGCAGCAGCAACTCGCGGACGACGGCAGCAGCAGCAACAACAGTTCGCGAAGCAGCGGCAGCACCAGCACGTCGACAGTGCTGTCATCCAACCAAGAAGGTGCCGGCGCTCGGTGACACCACACGGGCACGCTGAGGGAGAGAGAGAGATTGGGGAGAGAGAGATCAAGGGAGAGAGACCAGAAGAGAGAGAAAGAAAAAAAGAGAAAGAAAAGAGAGAAAGAGCTGATTGGGGGTTTTTATATGAGGGTTTTTTTTATAATTTCTCAAAAAAGTGGTTATAAACAAATGAAATTTCGTTTGTGGTTAAAAACAAATTTCCTATAATATATGTGGTCAGTTTTGACAATTTTCACCTATTTATAGGCAAACATATACAACAAAAGGATGACACATAGGGAAGTGCGTGTCACAAGAAATAGAGACCACATGTTCTCTTCACATGCATAGAATATTGTAGAAGATTTGAGAAGATGGTGGAAGCCACCGGACTTACAACACTCCCCCTTGGATTCCACCATTTGCATTTTAGTTTGCTAGGAAAAACCCAGTGGGACAAAAACCTTAGAAAAAATATATACAATGATCTTCTGGATCAAGTGGTGTAGATGTGTTTAAAGCTGCCTCATTAAAACCTTTCCGGTAACACCCAGTGGGACAAAATCCGGTAGAAGGAAAAAGAGTACAGTACACATATTTTCATTCAAAATTTTGCTCCCTCTGATTGAATGCTCCCCTTGAATGAAACTTCAATATCAATCCTGTAATTTGTTAAATGATGCATGCCAATTCCATATACCAGTTTCTCAAATGTTGATATAGGCTATGCTCTGGTAAACAAATCTGTCAGATTATCTGTAAACCGCATTTGTTTAACATCAATTTGTCCACTCTGCTGAAGTTCATGAGTATAGAAGAATTTAGGATAAATATGTTTGGTTCTGTCTCCTTTGATATAGCCTCCTTTAATTTGAGCAATACAAGCCGCAGTATCTTCAACTATTGGTGTCGGCATTCCTGTAGATAATGAAAAATCCACATATATTTTGAATATGATAAATAACTAACCTTAGCCACACGCATTCTCGGCTTGCTTCATGAAGTGCAAGGATCTCAGAATGATTAGAGGATGTAGCAACAAAAGTTTGTTTTGCGAAGCGCCAGGAGATTGTTGTGTCATTATAGGTAAAAACATATCTCGTTTGTGAACGAGCTTTATGGGGATCAGATGGATACCCGGCATTAGCATAACCAAGTAAACCTGAAAAATTGTTAGATTTTGAATAATATAACCCTAAATCTTTCGTTCCACGAAGATAACGGAAAAATGTTTAATCCCATTCCAATGTCTTCAAGTTGGTGCTGAACTGAATCTAGCAAGTAAATTTACTGAAAATGCAATATCTGGTCTAATACATTGTGCCAGATATAATAAAGCACCAATTGCATTAAAATATGGTACTTCAGGACCAAGTATCTTTTCACCATCTTCAAGTGGTCGGAATGGATCTTTCTTTGGATCAAGGGTTCTAACAATCATAGGGGTACTTAATGGGTGAGCATTGTCCATATGGAATCTTTTCAGAATCTTTTCAACATATGCTGATTGATGGATAAATATTCCGTTTGATTTATGCTCAATCTCCAGACCGAGATAATATTTTGTCTTTCTCAGGTCTTTCATTTCAAATTTCCTTTTCAAATATTCAGCTGTTTTTAGGAGCTCTCCAGGAGTTCCAATCAAATTCATATCATCAACATAAACTACTATAATAGCAAATCCAGATTCTGATTTCTTTATGAAGAACACATGGGTGTATAATATAATTATTATACCCTTCTTTTATCAGATATTTACTGAGACAGTTACACCGCATCCGTCCAGATTGTTTTTAATCCATATAAGGATTTTTATAGGTTCATCAAATACAAATTACGAGATCTCGGTTTACATACTTCTGGCATTTTAAATCTTTCCGGGATTATAAATATCTGCATTGAGTGAATCATATAGATAAATGATTACTATGTTTAGAAGACGTATTTCAAGCCTTATAAAGGCAGTCAAATTTATCAAAAAAAAAATTCGGAACGTAATCGTATTCATCATTATTGAATACCAAGTTTCTGTGAGAAACCTTGTACTACGAGTCGTGCCTCATATCTTACAATCTCGTTTTTCCCATTACGTTTCTGTATAAAGACCTTTTAGTATCCAACTAGTTTGACATCTTCAGGTGTCTTGAGAACTATTGGTCTAAATACTATATGTTTGGCTTATGAAGTCAATTCTTCTTGAATTGCTTCTTTTCATTTAGGCCAATCATGCCTTTGTCTACAATCATCGATACTATGAGTTTCATAATCATCATTTCAATAGCTACTGTATTTGAAAATGTATCACTAATGATTGTTTCTTCACTATTCCACATTTTTCATGTATGATTTATAGAAATTTTCTCAATTTCAATATACTTGAATCTTTGTCGAGAATTTTTTCATTTAAATGGATTTAGTCACTTCAGGGACTTTGTGTCTCTTTAGATATATCTAACTCTTATAGAGTTGATTTAAAGAAAGTGGATTTATTCATAACTCGAGTCTTGTTTATATTAGGATCCTGATAATCTGTACAAGGAATCTTGCAAAATCAACATTGTGTGTTGATAATAAGTAAACGTGTGACCATCTGATGAATGCATCAACTAGGACTATGAAATAGCGAAACTGTCCACTTGGTGGATGAATAGGTCTACATATGTCCCCTTGAATCATTTGTAGAAATGACGGGGATTCAAAGACAACCTTAGAATGAGATGGTTTTATAACTAACTTTCCTTATGAACATGTAGTACATAAATTTTCGTGGGATAAAAGAATCTTCTGGTTCTTTAATGGATGTCCATGAGAATTTTCAATGATTCTATACATCATTGTAGATCCCAAGTGACCAAGACGGTTATGCCAAAGCATAAATATTTTTGGGTTTGAGAACTTCTGGTTCATAATTGCATTGGTCTAAGAACTTCTGGTTTATAACTGCATAAACTTCTACACCTCTTATAATAGTGTAATATAATCCAGATGATAAAGCACGCAACCTTTCCATAATGAGTTTCTGGCCTGAATCATAAGAAGTAATGCACAGATACTCAATATTCTCATCATTTATAGTTTCTATGTAATAGCCATATTTTAGTATTGTTTGGTAACAATATCATGGCTCTACCGAAGCTTTCTATCAAATCTGCTGGACCCGATATTGTATTTGTTAGGATTATGCTCAATAGCAAGAGTGTAATAATGTAATTAACAATCTTTTTCATATTAATAAAGTGATTTCTGTTTTAAACAAATCTTATAGCATTTATAGTTTAATAATTGTCAAAGTAAATAATCATAAGGTCTAAAGACTATGAGAAAAGAAGAATTGTTCATACATCTGGATATGTATGTGGTAGACACAATTCTTTAGTTAGCCTTGAATATTGTTCACAACTTAAGTTAAATGTTGGGCACCTTTATCTTGTTAAAGTTGTAGAATTCTTTTGCTAGCATTTGAGTGGGATCAAATGAGATATGATGAGTCTAAAATCATCGGAGTGTCTTCGAGCAAAAGAATCTAGTGCACTGGGTGCATTGAACAGGATCACAATGAAATACTTTATCTATAACCGTCAGTAGATAAAAGTAATTTCATTATCAGGACAATCGGAGAGTCTATCTTAATCCTGAGATAAATGATGGACTTATGGTTGCAGGTGATATCATTTGAGCTATCAATGAGTACGATTATATCGCATAGTCTATCCTCGATAGTTTGGTGATATTCATTTGTTAATCGATAGAGGACTTCATTTATAGATATGGACATCGTGGCTCCATTTATTAAATGAGAGTATAATATCATCATATGGATGTTTTGAGGTAATTGGATATTAAATCTCAACGTTGAGTTTTCAATAGTGTCTATTGAAAACATGGCTTCTGGACAAGTCAAAATATCCAAGTTCAAAACGTGGTCATATGAGTAAATATGGTAACTTGGAGAGTTATAGACGGTCTATGAACTCTTGGCGATTACTGATATTAATCACGAGGATACACTATCTCCAATATGATTGTCTAGGGTATGAATGAGGAAACATCTTCCTTTTCTGTCTTTATTTAAGAGTTCAATTTTAGCTCTTTAGTGAAATGAGTTAAAATTAATGGATCGGACCTAAGTGAATCATTTGTTGATTGTGATTAGGTTATGTCTATTGAAGCTTAAATTTAGATAGCCCGCCAAGATCCTCAATCCACACGGACTTGCATGGATCACTTGATATATTCTACCGGACCGATTTAGGGTCCATCTAGAATTGCATTTAATATATTAAGAATATAATTTGCACATTATTTATGTAATGGGCTGCTAAATTATATTTATATATTAATGGATGACATGTGGACTTGTTTCTTTTAGTAAGAATAGGTCTAGTTCACATGTGAGCTTTTTATTTAAAGTCCTATGGATTTAATGAAATAAGAAAATAATATTTGGGCCCAATATTAGTATATGGGGCGGCAAGGTGGTTAAAATAACCTTAATATTATTTTGTTTTCATTATTTAATTAAATAAGAATTAATTAATTTATTAATTAATTGTTTAATTAAGAAACAAATCTTTTCTAAATAGGAAATATGATTCCTATTGGTATACTATTGGTAGTAGTGTACTTAAATTAAAAGACTTGTTTGACAAGGAAATAAATAATTAATTTTATTTATTTAATCAAATAAGAAGTCTTTTTAATTTAGTCAAATAAGGAATAAAAGATTATTGAGTTGGATTAGGGTTTGAACTCTTAGAAAGTGAATTAGGGTGCAACTAAGACTCCTATATTTTTGGAGTGAAAATTGCGGAAACCCTAATTCCTTTTGGTGAAAGAATTCGGCCACCCTAGTTAAGAAAGAGAAAAGAAAATTTGCCACATATAAGGCCATTCATTATTTTCGGCCAGCCTAGGGTTTTATGTGCAGAATTTTTTTTTCTTCTTCTTCTTCTCAACTCATAGTTAGAGATTTTTTATTCTACTAAAAACAAAAGGAACATAGATTATTCTTTGATGGTATATTGTTTGCTTATTCATTAATAAGCTTGTATATACTACATCGATTAAGGTTCACGCGAGTTTCGATCATAAGATTGAGAACTCAAAAGTGACCGGAATAATCTTAGGTTCCTTTAGATTGTTTTTGGGACTAACGAATCAAGAAAAGTTTGTTATATCCGATCTCAGGTTTGCAATTCAAAGAAAGGGAGACAACGCTCCTAGGTGATCCACGTTCGTGCTAGGATTGAAGATCTTGCGGATTACCATCGACGCAAGTCAATCGGATCACGCGACAAGAGGTATTAATCTTTTGTTTATTTATTATATATCTATAATTAATCAAAAGGGTTTAAGGTTCATAAAATTGGAAAAATTTTAAAAGCTACTCAAACTAATTTTTTTTAGTCTCGCTTCCGCTGCGGGTATATTTTTCCCTACAGTATTAACATTTGCCTTGAGCAAGGTTGAATTCAGAAATTATTTCTGATTCCACATAATCGTATATGTCGTTGCACTATCGGCTAGGCATATACCTCTTGTATCCTGCTTCTCAATATCACCTAATTTGATGTTTAAAGACATATCCATTCACAAAGAAAAATAAAGTGCATATTAGACAAAGTGATCAAAAGTATAAACATATAGATATGAAAATATATCACTTCATAAACAGAAAATCATGAATCATATTGATTTTTCGAACTTTCGATTCGACCATGAACTGCAGGTTCATAAAATTCAGAAAACTTCAGGTTCTAAATAGAAATTACAAATTGACTTTATAGCTGAAAGAATCGTAACTTGATTTAATTCAGAATTTCTGGTTCTAATAAACTTTGACATAAAAGTTTTAATATCACAATTTAGATTGAATTCAGAGCTTCAAGTCTGATTAGAACTTCATGTTCAAAACTTAAGAACTTCAAGTTTAGATACTTCGTATTCAAAATTAGAACTTTAGATTCTATGTATAGAAGTCAAATTTCAGAATTTCAAGTCCCAAGTATGACATTCATGTACATAGTAATGAATCAAGAACTCCATATTTTTACTGAAATTTAAAATTTAGAACTTCAAATTCTGATCGATTTGTAAAACTATGCCAACTTAAATATTATAATGATAAATCCAAAAACTTCAGATTTTGGTTAGTTGGTCTAACCGAGCTTGGTTTAAATTCCAGAAACTTAACGATTGACCTAGTTAGGCTCAATACATAATTTATACAAATCTAGAAACTTCAATTTCTGGTTAGTTGGCATACTCAGATACATAAATTGCATAAAATTAAATAGATACGTAAAATTATAATAACAGATAATATAACAGAAATAAGATGAAGAAGAATGAAAGAATAACTGTATGAGATAAAGTGAATAGGGGAGAAAATTTACTATTTGCTTTTATTGATGATTTCGGATTACATCCTGATCACACAATTTCAGCTGTGTAGTGATTTTGAATAAAACAGTATTATACTTAGAGACTGATCCAAAGCCTTGAAAACATAAATGTTGCCACTGATACCTATGATTTGGTAATGCAACATCGGGTTGGTTATCAAATCGGTCTTTTAGTTATTGCCATAGAACTTTTGGTTCTATGACCGTTAGGTATTTGGTTTTTAGATCAGAGTTGTCCCCAAACACTTCTAGTGCAGCAAATTTCAAATTTGTAAGTTTTGACATTATTACAATTTCTGGTTATCCAAAAATCACAATCGGAGTCAGAACTTCTAGTCTGACAAAAATCCAAGGAATTTAAATCTTCAGATATGTAAAGAAATATTTGTAAATAAATAAATAAATCCAGAACCTTCAGGTTCCGGTAATGATAAATAAATCCATAGACTTCAGGTTCTTGATGGGTAACCAAATTGTTTAAATAAAAATTGCGTAAAGTAAAATGCGTAATAATAAATGCGAAAAAAGTAAATCCAGAACTGCAGGTTCTGATAGGTTGGCATAACCAATCTCATAAAAGCATAAAAATAAATAAATGCGAGAAAGTAAATCCAGAACTGCGGGTTCTGGTAGGTTGGCACTGCCAATCACATAAAAGTGTATAAATAATATAATGCGAGAAAATAAATCATATAAAAATAAATAAATGCAAAAAAGTAAATTGCATAAAAATAAAATGCAAGAAAGTAAATTTAGAATTGCAGGTTCTGGTTTTAATAAATAAAAATCTGGAAGCTTTAGGTTCTAATAATAATAAATTTAGAATTTCAAGTTCAGGTAATAAATCTAGGGACTCCAGGTTCTAGTGGTAATAAATTCAAAGGATTCAGGTTCTAAAAATAACAGCATCGTGCTGATAACGTGTTATGCTAAAATTAAAATAATATATAATAAAATAGAAACAAGATGGAGACAAAATGAAAGAATAATAACGTGAGCTAGAAGAACAATTAATGAGAGATGAGAAAACAATAGAGATAGGCGAGAGATTGAGAAAATATGATATTTCCTTTGTTATTGATATCTGGAAAAGCATCAGCCAAGACAACCAAACCAAAATATTTACAAAGCAATGCCTATTTATAGGCAAACATATACAACAAAAGGATGACACATAGGGAAGTGCGTGTCACAAGAAATGGAGACCACATTTTCTCTTCACATGCATAGAATATTGTAGAAGATTTGAGAAGATGGTGGAAGCCACCAGATTTACAACAAAGAATAGATAAATTATAGTAAATATTTTTATCAAATGATGATTTTACATTTTTACCCATTCGCATTCAAGTCAACTGTTATTTTTGACTGATGTTGACTAATGGCATATGGATCTTTATGCAATCAAGGGCATTAGTTGAGAACTTGAGTCATAATGGAAAAAGCCGAGTAAGTTTGTGCAATTTGCACTTATAGTTTTAAGGGTTAAATCTAATCATTGTAGGTGGTTTTAGTGAAATTAAAGTCAGAACCCAGAAGCCGAATATTTTGCCTTTTATGTAAAACTCAATAAATTTGTATATCGCACTGGTTAGCTGCGGGGGATAGAAATTCAAGTTTCTTTCATAGAAGAGCTTTAGAGAGGAAGAAAAAGAACCTCATCTCGAAGCTTATGGATAAGCATGGCAAGTTCCAAGACTCGGAGAGCGAGCTGACCAGCATTATCTGTAAGTATTTTACTTCCCTTTTCCAAAGTTCTGAACCTGCTCCTTTGGAGATTAATAAGGCCATAGAATCTGTGGAGGGTAGGCTAGATGCTGATATGATTGAGAAAATATGGGCTGATTTCCAGGCAGATGAGGTGAAAAGAGCTCTGTTTGAGATGTGTCCAACAAAGGCATCAGGGCCGAATGGATATCAGGCTCTGTTTTTTCAGAAATTCTGGGGGGTTATCGGTTCAGAGGTCACAAGGGTTTGCCTTAATGTTCTTAATGGGAAAGCTTTCATTCGTGACTTCAATGGGACCAACATAGCCCTCATCCCCAAAGTTAAAAATCCAGCTACCATCTCTGAATTTCGTCCAATTTCCCTCTGCAGTATGGTGTACAAGATTATCACTAAGACTCTGGCCAACAGACTGAAGGATATCCTCCCTTCTATCATATCCCCAAATCAGTCAGCCTTCATTCCCGGTCGATTAATATTCGATAATGTGTTGGTATCATTTGAAACTCTTCACTCTATCAGTCACAAAAAAGAGGGCAGAAATGGTCTTATGGCGATCAAGTTAGACATGAGTAAGGCCTATGATCGAGTTGAATGGGGATTCCTCCGAGCGGTTATGGAAAGGATGGGATTCCCGTAGTCTTGGGTTTCGGTGGTAATGGATTGGATCTCTACGTCGAAATTATCGTTTTTATTAAATGGGAAATCGATGGGTTGTGTTGTTCCTTCTAGGGGTCTTCGCCAAGGGTGCCCTCTATCCCCGTACCTATTCATTCTTTGTACTGAAGCCTTTTCCAGCTTAATCCGAAAGGCGGAAGGAAACGGGAGATATTTGGGGGTGAGATATGTTAGAGGTAGTCCCCTTGTGAGCCATCTTTTCTTTGCAGATGATAGCATCCTTTTCTGTAAGGCTTCAAATGACAGCTGCTCTTTGATTAGGAACATTTTGGAAATTTATGAAAGGGGTTCAGGTCAGCAGGTGAACCTTCAAAAGTCAAAAATCACTTTCAGTCCAAACGTGGCCCTCGATGCAAGAAAGGTCATTCAGAATTTCTTCCAGATTCCTAATTCCAATTCCCAGGACAAATACTTAGGGCTTCCAACCTTAGTTGGCAGAAACAAGAGGAGAATTTTTGAGGAAATTAAGGATCAAGTCTGGAAAAAAGTTCGGGGCTGGAAGGGGGGAATGTTCTCGTTTGGAGGAAAAGAGGTTCTCATAAAAGCAGTCGCTCAGGCAATTCCTACATACCTCATGAGTTTATTTTAGCTACCGGTTGGTCTTTGCAAAGAACTAGGTGCTTTAATTTCAAAATTCTGGTGGGGCTCCAAAGATGGAAAGAGGAAAATAAGCTGGGTTAAGTGGGATGATCTCTGCCTCCCAAAAAGCCAGGGAGGTTTAGGCTTTAAAGACTTGTCCCTTTTCAATCAATCTCTCCTGGCTAAACAAGCTTGGTGAATTCTAAAATCTCCGGATTCCCTGGCTGCTAGGGTCTTAAAGGCAAAGTATTTCAAAAGAGAAAATTTCCTTGATGCCTCTACTAAGCCTGGCTGTTCCCACATTTGGAGAAGTATTGTTTGGGGTAGATCCATTCTCATGAAAGGGCTCTGTTGGAAGGTTGGTAACGGAGCAAATATAAAAGCATTCTCTGATCCCTGGATACCAAGACCCTCCACTTTCAGACCAATCTCTGTTGGCCAGTGCCCAAACCTGATGGTTGCTGATTTAATAGACCATGAGCATCACTGCTAGAATGTTAGTAAGCTGCGGAACCTATTTCTGCCCCTGATTTTGATGTCATCTCCTCCATTCCCATCAGTTTCAGAGGAAATGAAGATGTGCTTGCCTGGCATTTTGAAAAGTCAGGTATATACTCTGTTAAGAGTGGTTATCAGGTTGCTTTTAATAACAAAATTCAATCTTCTTCCTTTTCTAGTTCTCTGGTCAGTAAATGGTGGAACTCCCTTTGGAGCCTCAATGTCCCCCCAAAAATCAAGGTTTTTATCTGGAGAGCTTGCCGAAATGCCTGCCTTCCCTGCAGAATCTAATGAAAAGAAATGTGGTTAATTGTGCTTCTTGCAGGCTTTGTAGTGGCAGTGTGGAGTCAGTACATCATGCCCTCCTCTGGTGCAAAGAAGTTCGCAAAATTTGGGGATGTTCGAGATTTCATTCAGTTATAAAAAACTCCAAAGAGCTTCCTTTAATTGAAGTGCTGTCAGGTTTATTTGCAAGATTGGATAAAAAAGAGCTGGCTTCTTTTTGTGTTATCATGTGGAACATTTGGGAAAACAGAAATGCCTTGTTCAACAATGGTAATTTCAGGAAACCTTCTGAGCTGGTGGCTTGGGCTGGGGATTACCTCTCTGAATTTCAACATTCTTCTTTGGCCTTAGCTCCGAATTCCTCCAAGCGCTTTCCTGATTTTGCTGGGCTTTGGATCCCCCCTCCCTCGGGCTCGTTAAAGCTTAACACTCATGCTTCTGTTCATCCTGCTGCTTCTGTGATTGGTGTGGGAGCTGTAATCAGGGATAATTGTGGTAAAATTGTTGCAGCTGTTTCAAAGCCCCTTATGGGTTGTTTTTCGGCTGAAGTGGGTGAATTTTTGGCCCTCCGTGAAGGACTGCTCCTGGCCAAACAACACAAGCTCTCTGTCCATCTTGCAGAAGTGGACGCTTTTAATGTGGCATCTGCTCTGAACTCTTCTGAGGTTTCTTTTGGTGATGCCTATAATGTAATCTTTGATATTAAAGCCTTGTTTCAGGAGGTGGGTGTGCTCTCCTGCCATGCTATTCCCCGCAGTGGCAATAGTATGGCTCACAACCTGGCCTCTTTGGCTTTCTCCTCTGCGAAGGAGTCCTGCTGGCTGAATATCAGCCCTTCTGTGTCTTTCCCATTTGGTGTTTGATGTTCGTTTATTTTCAAAAAAAAAATAAAAAAAAAATTTGTATAATTTTTCCTAAAATAAATGAAATCCACCATGACAAATCAGGTCAAATTTCACGTCATGACAAAACCAGCCTATTTTATTGATTCATGTAGAATACATGATTATATGCATGGAAAGAACAATTTTATTTTCCCAACTAACATATCAATATATCATGTAATCTTTTTATCAACCTCTTCACATTATCACAAATTATATTGTTAGTGCTAAATATCGTGCAAGCAGAAATCTAATGGTTGCGATTAACTATTATTAATTACTATTATAAAAGCTAATCACAAATTCACAAGTCACAACATTCTAAAATTAACAATTTAATTCACCGGGTATTTATATAATCGAAAAAATAATTAATTAAAATGAGACTTAAATTTTAAGGTTAATTTTCATATTATTGAAGTTGTAGACAGTCAACTATTAACTTTCCCTTTTTAATGATGGTTGTAACGAGAAATGTTTTGGGTGGCAATAGAACCACCAATAATTGTTTTTAGAGTGATTATCAATTAAGCACTTTTTTTTTTTTTTTTTTTTTTCAAATATGAACTTTTTAACCATCTTCTATTTTTATTGTCTGTGATCCCTAAGTTTCCAAAAATCCATCAATTTGATCCCTCTGTTATTTAACTGTAAGTCAAATTTAACGGTTCTAAAAGTATTTTTATTTGTAATCAAGGAACATGCCACATGTTAAGTGTCAACACTAAAAATTAGAATTTTTATTTTAAATATTTATATAATGCAAAAAGAAAAAAAATTTCTAAATCTCCACCGTCCATGTCTTAGATGGATGGTAGAGATTTATTTGTATATATAAATTAACTTAAAAAAATAAATAGGTAAATGGATCTCCACCGTTCATCTCAAACATGGAGGGTAGATATCAAATTGAAAAAAAAAAATACAAAGTGAAGATTCCGATCTCTAACGAAGATCTTGATGGAGATCAATCCAACTCGTTTGTAATTTTTTTTTGTAACTTATTTATTTCTGTATTTTGATTTTATTTGTTTTTTTTTTCTTCTTTTTTTTTTTTAAAAAAAAAACAAACAAACTTGATTAATTGAAAATTAATTTTTTAATTCTCTCTATTGTTTTCCTTATAAATTTTTTTTAGATTTTAATTAATAATTCAACATTTTTTTATTTTAATTTTTATTACAATTTTTTATTTTAATTTTTTAATTAAATGGTGACGTGTCAAATTTTTATTGGAAACTAGTTACAGTTGTTAAATTTTTAAAATTTTAAGCGTAAAATTGTACTTTTAACTCATTCAATTAAGGTAAGGGTAAAAATGTCATTTTACCTTTTATATGAGGGTTGACCATTAAAATCTTGTCAGATGGATCAAATTATTGTATTCATAAAAATTTAAGGATCACGAGTATTAAAAATGAAAAGATAGTTAACAAACTCATATTTTGGAAAAAAAACATATGGAATAAATTAATGATAATCACACTGGTTTTTATTTTAACTATTGGAGCTATTATGAAGAATAAATTTGTTGTAGGGTTGTTTTTGGTATTTAAGTTAGTGTTTAAAGTAATAATTTTATTCATGATTTTTATAAGTGGGTAAACTAAACAATTGGGTGAACAAGCAAATTTTTTGAATAAACGTTAGTAATTTGGGACATTTTTAAAATTAGAAATAAAGATTAGTGCTATTAACTTTAAAACTTTAAAACTAAGGGAGAAAATCTTAAGTGGTCCTAAAATTATTGAACAGTTCAAAACCATTTTTTTTAATAGAGTAGTGCTATTGGCACCCCCTACCAATCTATTTATGCCTCACTTTTTAAATTATTTAGTATTATTTTTTTTCATTTATCAAAATTACTAAAAGAGATATACAATTTTAGAAAAAAAATATTCAATAATTTAAATCTAATAAAACCCCACATTCTTTGGGGAAAGAAAAAATAAATAAATAAATAAATAAATTCTTTTAATCCTTTTCTTGAGGTCTCCGGTCCGGAGAAGATCAAGGAGGATTGAGAAGCAATCCGGGTTCCAATCAATGAAGAGATCTTCGTTGGAATTGGTATTGAATTGTGAATTCAAGTCCCAGTTTTCGTCGAACAATGCACCAAAAAAGGAGTTCCGGCCTGCATTTGCTAGAGTTGTGGATGTTGTTTCGAAAACCCTGCCTCCTACATAGAATTTGATTCAATCGTTTTGAATTCCCATGATTGAAAAATCTTGACTTTTGAGAAAATTCGACGAATTTACATGAAGAACAGACAAAACAAGTTGTTTTGGGTATCAGAAAAAAGGGGTTTTTGAGACTAAAAAATAAACAGTCAAAAATTGAACAAAACAGAGGATTTTTTGGGCAGATGTAATCGAGTGATGACTTCCTGGGAAGTTGGGAAACAATCATGGAGCTTTGTTTTGATATTTTTCAAAGTCTAAAAAAAGGAAAGAAAAAAAAAAAGGTTGTGTTATATATAATACTATGTATCAAAACAACAATTTTGATTATACAAAAGCCACATAAATGATCAGAACAGAATCAGAAACACGGAGATTAAATGGAAAACAATAAGGATAACACTAGAATTCTTTGAAAAAACATGAAGAGAACTTCGACAGGGGATGAGGTTGTTGTAATAACAAAAATGTATTCTTGTGCAGAGAAACAGAGAGGAAATACAACAACAACAACAAAAATGGATCAAATTGAGGGAAAACAAGATCTGGGTATTGAAGAGAGAAGAATTTTGGAGGTGAGATTTCGATTTCGTGGGATTTGGTGGAAGAAATACTGGTGAATTTTATTGGAGCCGTTTGAATCCAAAAACCAAAAGAAATTCAAACAAATTGGCTCTTTTTTTGTTTTCTTTGGTTTTAGATAGATAGAGATACTAGAAATTGGTTTATTAAGTTTGAAAAATAAGTAAAAGGGTAGTTTTGAAAATTAATAAAATAAATTAGTAAAAACATTTAACTTTATTTAATTAAATCAAAATTTAAACAAGTGGGGCATAAATAAATGAGTGGGGGGTGTGCCAATAGCACCACTCTTTTAATAAGTGATCAAAATTATCAAAGGGAAATGATTTTAGACACATTTATCCCGTGTAACCTTCAACAAGGTAAGTTTAAAAAAATCACCCTAAATCACTCATTATTTAAAAATTTGAAAAAATAAATCATGAATTGGAAAAGAAAAAAAATATCCCTAATTTGCCTAACCTAGCTGTAATCGTAAAGAGAGAGAGAGAGAGAAACATACCCGTATAATGATTTTGTCGAAAGAGAAACGGAACCATGTAAAGATTTTGTAGAGAGAGAAAAGAAAACCGTGTAAGGATTTCCTTGAATGAGTTAGTGGTTCAGTTGGCCGAAAGGGTTGAATCAACAGAGAGATGATCGTTTTTTTTTTTTTTGGGCGAAATGTATGAGTTTGCAATTTATTTTGTGTTTATTTATGTCTGTTTTTGTTTATTTCGAATGTGATATGTCTTGGGAACTATATTTGGTTGATTTAAATGAAGCCCATAATCGATACACGAAGGGTGCCTAAATCCTACACGAAAATATAACACATAAACCTTACACGATTAAGTACCTAAACCTTACACGAAAATGTAACATATAAACCTTATAGAAAATGTACCTAAACCTTAGAGAAAATGTATGTAAACATAAAAATGTACCTAAACTTTACATGAAAATGTACGTAACACATAAACCTTACACGAAAATGTAACACATAAATTAACCTTACACAATGGAGATAACACAACAACTCTAGACGATGTACATAATAAATGATTACTCGATTCTTAAAAAAAAAAAAAAAAAAAAAAAAAAACCTTACATGATAATATTAATTCATCCTTACACGTACAACACTATAACTTCTAGTTGCATTCAATTGTTTTTTAAATATGAATGCCAGATGTGTAACCCTAAAAATATTGCAGACGGAGAATGACTTCTTTGGTAAAGAGAGAAGTCATGTAGAAGGGTGCAGAGAGAGAAAGAGATTGTGAAAAGATATAGGGATTAGGGAAAGTGATTTTAAGTTGTTAGAGAGAGAAAAATCTATGACAGTATGAAATTAAAGTATCAGGGTTTTTTGACAACTCATGTGACAAAAATGATCGACTTATTGAGAATGGACATAACTAAAATTTCTCCTAATTTTTAGACTATACACGGAAATTATCTCTTAAAAAGTAGGGTTAATTGCACTGAAGTACCCTGAATTTTTCTCTTAAGGCAAAATATCGTTAAATTTAAGAAATTCAACACAAGCATACCCTCTTATTAACCTCCATCTATCATCTGTTAATGTTAGAAGGGTAATTTAGTCTTTTTATAGTTATAATGAATTAAATATGATTATTATTTAAATAATTTAAATAAAGAAAATGGATGGAGGAGTACTAATCTCCTCCATCAATGTGATATCCTCCATCCATTTTATTTAATATAAAAAAGGGAAAAAGAAAAAAGAATTCTAAGAAGATATATATATATATACACGTACATATACAATCTTTCTATTGTCAGTTCGTCATGACAATAAATATATCAAGACGAAGAATGTAGACCACAGATTATAGAGAAGTTTTGACAAGTGCATACACTTTGAGTCAAAATATGTAAATTTAGTGATCCACATTTTCCGTCCTGATATATTTATTGTTAGGACGAACTGATAATAGAAAAAAAAAATATATATATATATACTATCTAATGGACGAAATCAATAAATCCTCTCCAAAGAAGCCAAATCCTTTCCATGGGGGGTGAACAGCAATGGGCTTTGGGGCCGTGGTGGCGAGGGTTCGGTGGGTGGACATATCTAATAATGGAGATTTTAGATTTTTTGATAGTTTGGTGGGCGGAGACTCTAAGGGAGATTTTGAGTTTTTGTTTGAAAATGAAGAGGAAGATGTTGTCGTTGTCGTTGTTGTTGTTGATGATCAAGAGAAAAGAAAACGGATACATGGGTTCTCCTAAAAAAAAAAAAATTCTTAAGTGTTTTTTTTTGCTTCGATTGATAATTGATGATGATGATGGAGATTTCATTCTCCCAATAAAAGATTCCATTTTTTTTTTTTTCTTTTGATAATGATTTCTGGAACCTAAGCCATTCAAACAAACAAACAAAAAATATTTATTGATTTTTTCTTTATTTTGTTTCCTCAATTGACAATGGTGATGGAGATCCAAGATCTCCCCAAAAAAGATTTTTTTATTATTTTCTTTCTATATTTTGTTCTTAAAAAAAATTCTTTCATTTTTTTTTTGTTGGTAAAATCTGGAAATGTTCGATGATGATGAAGTTTTTTTATTATTATTTTTTTTTATTGATATATGATTTTTTTTTAATTTTTAGTTTAATGTAACTTCATCTTCAACATTTCAATTTTTTTTTTTTTAAAAAAAAAAACCTTCATCTTCAACATTAATTTTAATTTTAATTTTTTAATAAATGAATAAATAAATATATATTTTTTGGATGTTGTTGCAGGGGTAAAACCGTCTTTTCATAGATTAGGTAAGTCAACCGTTAACTTTAACAGTTTGACTTCAACATTAGGTGTTGAATTTATGAAACTTACCCATATTTTGCTAAAAGGTATAAACGTAGGGCATTTTAATGCAATTAACCCAAAAAAGTACCATTCTTTTTTAAACTTAATGGTACGGTTGTCCCCTAAAATATTCGCGTGTTGCTAATGTCCTCTCTGAATTCTTAAAATGGTCACTAAACCCCCTAAACTGTCTGAAATTGGCAGCAAGTGACTAAATCAAGATAGAAATCACTTTCTGTCCGTTATTCGCTTCACGTGACTTCCATGTGCAATTGTAAAAAAGGGTAAAATGGTAATAACAAAAATCTAAGTATCTAATATTAAATATATAAGATAAAAAATTTTAAAAACAAAAAAAATCTTTTTAAAAAAACAAAAATAGTAAAATCAGATCCAATCTCTATCCCCCACCAATAGAAGAGAAAACCCAAACCCTTCATTTGGTTCATCATTTGTGTTTTTTTTTTTACCCACACTACAAGAAAATTGATCTACAGTAAAAAAAAATATTTATCACTATAAGTGAAGAAATTGTCACAAATTTAATATTATGACAAAAACAGTGTCACTAACAATTCGTCACTTTTGCCCCGTCACTAAAAGTATTTGTGACAATTTTTTAGTACTTGTCACAAATCATAACTTTTAGTAACACATTATCACTTGACCTTAATTAGTGACAAAATAAAAATTGTGTCACTAGATTAGTATTTAGTAACAATTAACTACCGTTTTAAGATTTTATCACTGTACATATTCTTATCGACAATTTATTGTTTAAAAAGTGTCATTATTCACAAATCTAGTGACAAATAATCATCTATGTCACTATAGACAAACTTAGTGACAATTAAATTAACTATCCAATAATTGTCACTACAACACAGACTTAGTGACAATTAACAATATGAATATTAAGTCACTATATAGATACTTAGTAACAATTAGGGGTGGGCATAAAAACTGAAACTGAATTGAACCGAACCAAATCGAATCGAAAAAGGGTGTTTGGTTTGGTTCATAGCTTCTATTCGGTTCAAACCGATTTAAAATTTAAAAACCGAATTAAATTCGGTTTGGTTTCGGTTTTGGACATACAAAACCGAACCGAATAAACCAAATTGTCTTAATTAATTATTTTGAAAGGTTCAATTTTATTATGGACTATTTGTTGATGATGTTTTATTTTGGACTACATTATGTACTATATTTTTTTATTTCTATTTTATAGAAGTTATGAAGATTTATATTTTGATTGAGTATGTAGACTGAATATGATGATATTTTAGATTTGGATTGAAAATTGGATTGTTTTTTTGTTTAAATTATTTTTTACATATTATGTTTTCTTAAAAAAGTTTAAGCCTAAATGCCAAAAAATGCAACTTAAAGGCTCAGGCCCAAAAAATAAAAAAACATATAAAAAACCTTCAAAGCCCAATACGCCCAAATCCAAATTGAACTAAACTGAACAGAACCGAGATAAAGGTGTTCGGTTCAATTTGATTTTCAGGTTCAAAACAGTTCAAACCGATTCACATTTTTAAAAACCGAATATATGTCGGTTCAATATGGTTTTAGACAAAACCGAACCGAATCGAACCATGCCCACCCCTAGTAATAATTTAATCAATTGTCAAAATTTAATATAAATTTAAATTGTATAAAAATAACAAAATAAAAAAATATAACCAAATGAAACATGTCACTCATTGAATGACATTGAGTTCCATAAATAATCATTCCATTAAATATCCAAAAATTAACATAATATCGAATTGATACAAAAGTAATCCAACATCTTTCAAAGTTTACTACTAAATAACAAATGTAAGCCTAGGGCCGTCTCCGGACATTTTGGGGTCCAAGCGATTTTATGATATTAACAAAAATCGGGGCTCTATGATACTAACAAAAATCGTCTCCAGACATTTTTTTTTTTTTTTTAATTAAACTAGAACAAAACCGAGTAGGAAGCAATGCGAAGCAAACCAAACCTAGGAAAGACAAAACCTTTGATTCGTTTAGCACTTTAGTTTTTGGTTAAGGTTGTTGTTTTTAATTAATTTACTATTTTGTTTTATTTTAAATAGTGTAGTGATATAGTCTCAGAATCACAATGACAAGTTTATTGGGCCTAATTTTTTTTTTTTTTAATTGAATTAGTTCATTGGGCCGAAAAAGAAAATATATAAACAAAAGTAGTAAAAGGTTTGAAATTAGGCCATATTTAAACATAAATATATTGGGCTTTGAGATCCTAAAAAAATAAGAAGTAAATTGGGCCAATTTGGGGCCCTAGCAAAATGCTAGGTTTGTTGCCCCTATGGGCCGGCTAGTCTAAGTTAACATAAGTGTTAAGTCATACACAATAACTTCCAACTGCATAACCAAAAATTTGAAACTTTCAAGGTCTTGATTGTGAAATATCAGAAGCAAATGATCCACTGTCAGTTGTTTGATAGCTAAAGAATCTTTAGATTTTGTAAGAGAAACCTATATATATATGAAGACATGAAGAAAAATTAATAGTGAGAACAAATTAAAGTTACCAAAATAAAACCGATGAAAAATGCAACAATATTGATAAAACTTGGTATAAGTATAAAATAAATTCTATAAGTTTGATATCTAAATATAAAACTTTTTGGAACTGTTAATCGATTTATTTTCATATAAAGTCCTTCATAATGTCAATTTATTCATCCAGCCAAATATCAAATATCTTATTAAGGGTTTGAACTCTTTTATCAAACAATTGGTATGCATATAAAAATTGGATGTTCTATAAGAATCATTTTATCAAACAGTTAGTATGCATATAAACTAAATTGACATATACTGTGAAAATTTAAGGAAAAAAAAACTATAAATCATGAAATGATAATAATGAGTTCCTTAAAAAATTGAAAACAAATTAAAGTTAAAAAACATCCATAAACATATATATATATATAATTCTACATTAAAAAAAAAAATATCATATCTTATTCGAAGATAATTTCAATATATGAAACTCGAATTTGAGATTCCGACCTAAAAAAAACAAGTACCGGGAAACAAACCCTAAAAAAAATGAAATCAAGAGAATGAGAAGTTTAAGAGTTTTCTTTCAATGCTGCATCAAACAATTGGCTGTTCCGTAAGAATCATTCAAACAGTTAGTAAGCACATAAACTAATATTGATATATACTGTGGCAATCTAAGAATAAACAATTATAAATCATGAAATAATAATAATGGGTTCCTTAAAAAATTTGAAAACAAATTAAAGTTAGAAAAACATCTCTAAATAGATATATACAATTCTACATAGAAAAAAATAAAATAAAAAAAACCATACCTTATTCAAAGACACTTTCAATATATGAAACTTGAATTTGAGATTTTGACCCTGAAAAAGAAGTATAAGAAAATAAACCCTAAAAAAAATAAAATAAAGAGAAGCTTATATTTTTATCCGGGCAAAAATTTTTCTATAATCTCTGTAATTCTTCGGATGAAACACTGTTTCAAACCTAAAAAGTGTTTTTAAGGTAAAGAAAAAAAAATAAGGGAAAAAACATAGCATGATTGTGGCAATTTTTTGGTGTGGGTTTTTTATTTATTATTATTTATTATTTTATTTTTTATTAATTGATTTTTTTAATGTAAATATTAATCGATTCCGATGTCTTTTAAAAACCTAATTATTTATAAAATAAAATCTTTCCTTTTAAAAATATAATTTTGTGACTAATTATATTATTTGTCACAAATTTTCAAGTTTTGTAACTAATTGTAACAATTATTTTTAAAAAGTTTTGATTGAACAAAATATAATGACAAATAGTAAAATTTGTTACAAAATAATACCAACAGTGATACAATCAAAATTTATCACAAAGAAATGTGTCACTATAGGTCATTTTTTTTTTTGTAGTGCTAGAAGACTATCAATCAACACACTCAAATCCTCCACTCCAACAACAACTGTATATATAAATAGAAAAATATCTGAACTTCATAGACCCAAATCACAAAACACAATTTGAATCCTAAAATTCAAACCCATAGAAGGTTGAAGATCTTCAACTTTCCAGATCTTCAAACGCACAAATGACGTCTTCTCAATTTTATAATTTTAATCATCCATGGAACCCGACAGTTGATGCAGATCTTCAACTTTTCAGATAGAAGGTTGAAGATCTTCAACTTTCCAAATCTTCGTCAACTTTCAAGATCTTTGACTCTTTTTTTTTCAATTATTTGGTTGAGTATTTTACTTTTGTTTGATGAAGAGTTGTTATTGGATGGATACATTGCATGTGGATTTTTTATTTTTTATTATTTATTTTTATTTTTGTTATTAGATTCTCTGTGAAATTTGTTCTTGAAAGAAAAAAAAAATCTAGATTTTTTGATATAAAAATCTGGAGAGATGGTGGAGATGATGGTGTTGATGAGGATGAAGATGAAAAAAATCTGGAATTGAAGGATGAAGACAATGGTGGAGAGATGAGATTTTTTTTATTCCCATTTTACCCTTTTTTACAATCTCACGTGGAAGTCACGTGACGTGAATTACAGACGGAATGATTCCATCTGGATTCTGTCACTTGCTACCAATTTCAAACAGTTTAGGGGGTTTAGTGATCATTTTAAGAATTCAGGGGGATATCGTACCATTAAGTCTCTTTTTTATCTACCCTCACAACTCCCAAGTACCGTGCATCTTTTACTTTTTTCTCTTACATGTCTTTTTACGGGTTTGGCTAGGGTACACAGGAAAAAGTGCAGGTATGATAGAACAACTTTATTGTTCACTCCAACGTGAAGGTGGTTTTCAAATATTAAAATTGTTCCCAAAATTAACTAAAAACTGACATTGAATTTATGGGGTGTTTCCCCATAGGGCCCCATCCCCCACGGGCCCCCATAGGGTTTTGGGGGTAAATTTTGCCCTCACATGGGTTTTAGGGGTAGGGGAGGGGGCAAACTTGGCCCCTATTTTATAAATGGGGGAGGTGGTAGAGGGACACCACCACTACCCCACCACCCAAAAAAAAAAAAAAAAAACCATTCCTCTATTTCTCCCTATGTATATATTTTTTATTTTAAAGTTTTAACAATTAAAAAAAAAAAAAAAAACTAATATATTATAATATTAACATGAGTTAGTAGTTACTAATTAGTACTTAGTATTCCAAATGACCGGATTCCAAATTTCGATTTTTGAATTTGAAATTGAAAATGAAAAGAAATGGGAGAAATGTGGGAGGGGGAACCTCCCCCAAAAACACTAGTCCCCCAAAATGGTTTTTTTGGGGGGTGGTGGGGTGGGGGTGGTGGAAAGGGTTGAGGAATGGGGGTTAGGATGCCTCCACCCCATTGGGTTCCTACACCTATCCCTACTTGAGTTGTTCCCAAAAATTATTGCTATCATACCGGCTTATGTGGGTATAGTAGCCAATCCCTTTTTTTCCTCTCCTTTTCATCGTAATCTTGTCACAAAAATACCATTTTAATTGAACCAAAAACCAATGTTTTATATTAAAAAATATATAAATAAAAATTGATCAACCAATTTTTTTGTTCACATATGCTTCCTAACTTACTGTAAGAGCAATCATTTATATATCTTTATAAAAAGTATATTATTATGAATATTGAGTCGGAAGTTGGAGTCTATTCCCTTCTTCAACTCCCGAATTATTATGACTTCCAATATAATGTCATAGGTTTGAGCTGCTGTATTACAGATAGTATATCAAAAAACAAAAACCGTCTTTACCAACATTTATACTAGAACAAGGCTATATATATAATATTCCTTCTTTAATTCTAATGTGGGACAGATTTTTGCAATCCTATGTACAAAGAGTACTCATTCAATTGCGATAAGATCCCTTTGACTATAGCTAGCATATATGCTTTTCAAATCAAGATTACAACATACTTTCAAACAACAACATACACATATTCCTTTTGCAGCTTGTAATTAATTTTACCAAACATTAACAATGATCACAAATTTGCATGTTAAGAAAATGGAGAACAAAAATTGGAGCAAAGAAAAATAAAGCAAAAGTGTATCGATCTCTCTTTAATTCCCACCAAAAAAACACACACATGCATGCGTGGTGGCAAGTAACAAATGATAATTAAAGGAGAATTGCAATGGATTGAAGTTGGTCGTGGTCATATGCATGGGAGTGATTCCCGAGGTGGAAGAGAGAATCGAATCAGCCCACTTTTCTTCCCTTTTAATTTTGCTGTTTTCTCTCTTTACAGATTGCCTCTTCTCTCCTTTAACATTCCCCAAGAGAATGGAGTCCAGATCTCTCATTACTAATTGTTTTTTTTTTTTTTTTTCATTTTTTTTTTCAATGCGGGTGTGTTTTGTTTTTGTATTTTTCACAGAGAAAGAAAAAGGGAAATTGGAATAGCAGCAGCAGCAGCCGCAGAAAAGGAAAGAAGAAAAGATGGTCAAAATCAAACCTCGAAGACTTGTTATTCCATCATGAATCGTCCACCTTCACCATTCTCTTTATTGAAACTCACCCTTTGTCTTTCCTTTCCATTTAATCTCAGAAAATATCTATCATCTTCATCGTCAATATGTAAAAATAAAATTCCCACAATTAAATCTTGAATTTTGTATCACCGTTAATATGGTTTGGTGGTAAAAACGTTCATTTAGTCTGATATTATCTCAGGTTCGAGCCACTTTCACTGCATATGGTATATCAAAATAAAAATAAATAATGAATTTTGTTAATATATACAGCTTGTCTTTTGAAAAAGAATCCAAATCTCTTTCATTTTTATTTCTTAACTTGAATTAGAGTACATGTTAGCAACACCAAAAATCTTCAAGCATTAATTCTCTCATAATTTCCATTATTCCATATATAGTTGGTCAAGTAAGAATAAAGGAATATTCAAACTTATAAAGCAGCATCAATTTAACCCAAAAATTAAAAGCAATCTCTCTGTTGATTCTCAAAGTAATTGAAAGTGACTTGACCAAAATAATTGAGCTTAGAAGTGGCCCTGTCTAGGTTTTCATGTTTAGAATATTCATTACATTAATGTAAAAAAATTGATATGGATATTCCAAATTCTCCATTAACATTCAGCCAGCTGCGATCTAGGGTTTCTTTTAATTTGGTAGTGGGGACTGCAAATGGAATTGGTATAGTCAAAGAGGGACTTTATGAGTTGATGTTTCATTTGATTGAATTGATCTTAGAATGGATTGGGGGTGTTGTGTTTATAGCCTAACAATATCTTCTGTTTGCTTTATGTGGGTCCTTCCCATCCCTTGTTGGTCTGCTGGCTATAACTTTGCATGGACTTAGATGTCGTGCTAGCTTGGTGTTCCATTTTAGAAAACTAGAGAATGAAAGGGAATTGCCAGAGTTTTGAAGGTGAAAACTCATTATTCAAAAACTGAGAGATGCGCCACCATTCAATGTGGCTTATTGATTCAATCTGATAATATTTCAAGATTCAAGTACTATAGCTAGTAGATATATAAACAGTTTAGTGTGATTTAATGATTCAGTCTGATAATTTTCCAAGATTCAAGTACTATAGTCTATAGCTAGTAGATATGTAAACAGCTTAGTGTGATTTAATGATTCAATCTGATAATGTTCCAAGATTCAAGTACTATGGCCGGTATATGTATATAAACAGAGAGAGGCACGATTTTAACATTTAAAATTTAAATTCTAACCAATATGATGATTAGGAAACACAAGTCCACAGTATTGACTTTAATCATAGCTATAGAGCCTATATATATCGATATTGATACAACATTGTATTGTATGTGTCATTGGCATGCATGAAGCATGTGTCTTTATATATACATAATGATTAAACTGTACAAATTACAATATAATTCAAAAAAAAAAAAACATTTGTGTGGATGAACTAAAAATAATTAAATTTGACTTAAATTGTATAACTTCAACATCCATCTATTTATTTGGTATAAATCTAATTAGGGTTGTCATTTTCTCCTCTTCACCACCATTGGATTAATAACAAAGATGAAAATTTAAGTCACTAATATAAGTGGCCCTTTGTTTGATTTAGTCTAAACCTTCGTTTAAAATGAAGTGATATATGTTAGGCTCTGGGATGACTTGAAGGTTGAAGGTGTTAAATTGAAAGAAGCCTTTCCCAGGATTTTTTCTTTGGCTTCTAATAAAAGCGGTTGTGCGAAGGATTATGGGAGTTGGGTTGATGGCAGTTGGATATGGGATATTGAGCTTCGGAGACCTTGTTTTGATTGGGAACTTGAGCAATGGGAAGCCTGCATGAATCGCCTGAATGATTGCAATATTAGGCAGAGTGTTCAAGATGCGATTGGGTGGTCCTTGTGCTCGGATGGAATTTTTACTGTCAAATCGGTGTGGAAAGCCTTTGAGGGGATTCCAACAGGTGAAGGAGCGGTTTTAAACAGTATTTGGAGGAGTTGTTGTCCTCCCAAAATTGAAATCTTCTTATGGCAGAGTTTACATGGTAGAGTGATGGTCAGGGAGGTTCTAAAGAGGTTCGGTCTGGTTGTGGATGGCAATGCAGCCTGTCCTCTTTGTGACGAGTTTGAAGAATCCCTTAACCATTTGTTTCTTCATTGCAATTGGTCTTGGAAGTTGTGGACGAGTTGTATGGGCTGGTGGTCGGTTAGAAGCTGCAGTTCTGATTCTCTTATGGGCTGGTGGAAAGGTTGGAGTGGTATTTATCCTGGAAGAAATGTAGAAAGAGCGTGGTTTTCTCTATTTTTTGCAATAGTTTGGACGATTTGGGAGTCGAGGAATGAGAAGGTTTTCAGAGATGTGTTGGTGCCGGTTGTGCAAGCTATGGATATGGTGAGGTTTCGTGTTGTTTGGTGGTTCAAGAATTTAGGGAAAGGGTCTTCGGAGTCGACCACTATTTTGCTTCTTAATGTGGCGGAGAGGTGTGTGGATAAAAGAAGAGTGAAGATGAAAATATTTCCAACTGGACTCCGCCTGTTTTGGATACCCTGAAATTCAATGTGGATGCTTCAGTGAGGGTTGTGAGAGACCAGACGGGCATTGGGGGGATTCTTAGGGACAGCAAGGGTGAGGTGTTATGTTATTTCTATGAAAAAGTGGATGCTCAAGATGTCGTTTCGGCTGAGATTCTTGCAATTGCTAAGGCATGTCAGCTCTGTGTCTCCAGACAGGAGTTGAAAGGGAAGAAAATAGTGTTCGTTAGTGACTCTTTGACAGGGGTTTCGTGGATCAACTGTAGTGGTATTGGCAACTGGAAGCTGCTGCATGTTATTCTGGACATCCGCAATAATTTGGGTATTCTGGGACATGCTCAAGTTGAATTTAGTCCTAGAGATTCTAATGTCTTGGCTGATTTATTGGCGAAAAATGGTGCTGTTAGTGTTAAGGATGTTGTTGTTTGGTTTCCTCCTTGATTTCGGGGGTTTTTTCCTTCTCTTTCTGGTTTGTTTTTGTTGGGTTTTGGGTGGGATTGTGGCTGTCAAACAGTAGCGACGGGGGCTGGTTGTTTGCTTTGGTCGCTGCTGTTTGCGGTTGGTGTTGTGGGGGCTTTCTCCCCTGTTTTGTTCTTTGGTTTTTTGGCTTTTGGCCTTCAATATATTCGCCTTTCAAAAAAAAAAAAAAAATGAAGTGATATATAATTTATAATTCGTAAATATTGTTGTCATTTATCACAATATATATTTTATAAAGCAGATATAAATTAATCAATTTCCACATATATTTTTGCTAAGGTGGCTCTAATGCCTCCCACAAAATATCTTTCTACATCCATATTTTAATGAAACTTTTTTATTTCTAAAATACCTTTGCATTTGATTACTTAAAATACATGTCTTTATATGGTAATTATAAATTAAATTTACTTCTACACCCATAAGTTTTAACCCCCAATCTATCATAAACCCTAATAATATATACTTAATCAAACCCAATATTAAGGTTGTTGTTCAAGTTATTCCATCTTATCCTATGAATCTGTTTCGCCTCCCTAAGAGCTTTATTTCAGATATTCACCGGTTGTGCTCGTGTTTCTGGTGGGGTAGTAATGGTGATGTGAAGAAGCTTCATTGAGGCTCTTGGTCTAGAATGTGTGAGAGATCTCTCGATCTTTAATCAAACCTTGTTGGCTAAATAGTGCTGGCGGCTAGTTAAATGACCCGATTCCCTAGTGGCTCAGGTTTTTAAGGGTAGATACTATCCTACTTCTGAGTTAATCTAGGCGGGAAATTGTCAAACTAGATCGTATGTTTGGAATAGTCTTTTGTGGGGTCGAGAACTCCTTGAGGCAAACTCTAGGTGGCAGGTGGGATCTAGTTCCTCTGTGTCCATTTATGGTGATCGATGGGTTCCTTGCCCATATTCTTTTAAAATTCAGTCCCTTCCGATTTTGGGTGTGGATGCGAGAGTCTGGTCTCTTATTGCCCCTTCTAGCCGGTGGGATATCAAGCTTTTAAGAGCTGTCTTCTCTTCTGAGGAGGTTGAGGCTATCATAAGTCTTCCTTTGAGTGGTTCCCAGGTCAGTGACTCTATTCTTTGGCATTAAGATAAATCAGGTGTTTACTCGGTTAGGAGTGGTTATAAATTGGGGGTGAATATCCAGTCTCGTGAGGTGTCCTCTAGTTCTTTTGATGCTGATTGGTAGAAATCCATTTGGCGTATTAAAATCCTGCCGAAAATAAGGACCTTTTTCTGGAAGGCTTGCAAAGGTTGGCTTACTACTCCTTATAATCTTGAAAGGCGTGGTGTTCCTGCTGTTGGGTGGTATCCAATTTGTTCTAAGTGGCCAAAGACGACGGTCCATGCCCTTTGGAGTTGCGAGAAGCTCTCTCGGGTGCGCTCTGATTGCCCTGTGTTGACTAGCCTTAAATGGATTGATGCTATGAATTTTCAAGATTTCTTCATCTGGGCCTTACGTGTGCTTTGTGCGAATGAGCTAGAGCTTATTTGTGTGGTGTGGTGGAGAGTTTGGTTCTGGAGAAATCAAAGGGTTCATGGTTCCTCGAATAAGGGAATGGAGGATGTTATTGCCTGGTCTTCCTGTTCTTGGATGATTTTTAGGGCGTTAACTTGGCAAGCTCTCCCATTATCCCTTCCTCCTCTGTTTCTGCTGACTTTGTTGTTAAATGGGCTGTGCCTCCTACTGGTCATTTCAAGATAAATTCTGATGTTGCTATCCGTGAGAGCCAACAACTTGTTAGTGTGGGGGCTTTGGTTCATGATGAGAATGGTAAGGTTTGGTGCTCTTCTATGAATAAGATTGCGGCGTGTTTCTCTCCTTCTGTGGTTGAGGCAATTGCAATTTTGATGTGTCTAAAGCTTGCGATTGATAACAATTTCCTCCCTGCCATGCTGAAAAGTGACGCTAAGTGGGTGGTGGATTTGATAAACTCAGGCAATGATTGTTGTGCTAATATTGGGTGCATTATTAAGGACATTTGGGTTCTTTCTAGGAATTCTAGGATTCCTATCTTTTTTGTTTCTAGGACTGCTAATAATGCAACTCATTCCTTAGCTAAATTAGCTCTTAGGATGGCCGGTGATTTTGTTTGGGTTGAGGGTTTCCCTCCTTGTTTAGGTTCTTCTATTTTTGCTGGATTTTAGCCTTCTGGTTGGTCTTTAATATTATTTCTCCTTAAAAATAAAAAAAATAAAAAAATAAAAAATAAAAAATCAATCAAAAATATATAATATATTTTTTTTCACATATAGTCAAAGAATGGATGAACAAAGAATTGATTTCATGGATGCAAGCATTCAGGTATGTTTACTTTCATTTTTATTATTGTTTTGTAATTGAATTAAAATTTGTTACAGTTGCAGTCTTATAGAACTCTTTCTTTTAAAAGCAATCATAGAACTCGATTAAATCTATACGTAGTAATTTTTTATTTTTTTTTAAAAAGAAACCGTATGTACAAGAATTTTTTTTAATTTTTTTAATATTTTTTTTTACAATGGTGGAAGCAAATGAAGAGAAATGGTTGTAATGAGAAAAAATATACGTTTAAAATTTAAATATACATATATATATATATATATTTAAAGGATGGTTTTGGTCTTTTAAAGGGTGTAGAGAGTAAAATTAATAATTTTAATTTTTAATACGGGTGTAAGAAGAAAAATAATACGGGTGTAAGAAGAAAAATAGATGTATGAAAATATTTTGTGGGTGGCAATAGAGACACCCTTTTTTATTACCCACTTGCGTTGCAACGACTCAAACTTTGGACATTGTCAAATTGAAAAATCGTTCTTTATCACCAAGCCACATTGGGCAGTAGTAATTTTCACTTCTTTCGAGTTGATAATTTTGATGTGTATATATATTATAAATTGAGAATTAGTATTGTCAATTTTTATTTTTTTTTGAAGTATTACAAGAACTATTACAATAGAACTGTCGGGACCTACCAAACTCAAACAATACATGTGCCCGGATATCTACTCTCGTATGGGAGTCAATATAGAACAAACTTTTGACATAATAGTATAAATTTAGGTTTTTGAATTTAGTAGTTACCTAACACATACGCAATTTGATCATACCCCTAATTTTTGAATTACATGTAGCCATCAATATCATCTCCACTGATAAGATTTGTTGGTGTCCATACTGAAGAGTACATTAATAATAATTAAAGTGTTAAAGCTGGGACAAAAATCATTAAATCCAAAACGAGATAAATTGTTTCAATCAAGATCTACTTCAATTCTCCACGAGAAAGTGTATGTGTTGTATATATGCATGCATTTGCCAATTTCCAACCTCTAAAAACACTAAAGGAAGGCAAAGGTATTTATTCTCTTCGAAATTTCAAAATTTTCGGTCTCTGGAATCATAGTGGAATTTTCCTTTATCTCTCTTTTGCTTTCCTTTAGATTTTTTTTAATTATTATTATTTTTATTTTTTTTTTAGTCCATTTATCAAGGTAATTGGCAGGTTATGAACACGAAAAAGCCATGTACACGGCCCTCCATTTATTCCCTTTTTCTTTACTCTAAACATGTATATAAACCTTCCCTCACTCCCTCATTTCCTCATCAATTTCACAATTTCCTTCTATTCTACCTCTTTCAAGCCCCTCCACCCTTACATTTTCTTAAGGTTAGCTTCTTCTCTTAATTATTATTATTATTATTATTACTATTAAAAAAGGCTTGTTTTCAATGTCTCTAATTTCTTGGTTTTGGAAAAGATAAAAAATCATAAACTCTTCTCTTATAGGTTAAATGATATTTTTAATAATGGTTTACATTACCCAAGTAAAGTTTCTAACAGATTTTATTGAAAGTTTCTTAGAAATTTTCAAATTTGTGCCCTAAACCTTGTTTCTACTTCACTAAGTTGTTTGATGTATTTGTAATGTAGAAACCATGAGCAGGCCAGGAGATTGGAACTGCAGGTCATGCCAATACCTCAACTTCCAAAGGCGTGACTCGTGCCAGCGCTGTGGGGACTCTAAATCGGGTGACTTGGGGGGTTTCGGTGGGAGGGGTGGTGGACCGTCCTCATTCGGGTTTGGTACCGGGTCTGATGTTCGGCCAGGTGACTGGTACTGTGCAGCCGGGAACTGTGGGGCCCACAATTTTGCTAGCCGCTCCAGCTGCTTCAAGTGTGGTGCATTTAAGGATGATGTTGGCGGAGGCTTCGATTGTGACATGCCACGCTCTAGAGGGGTAAGCTTCGGCGGGGGTGGTAATCGTTCTGGTTGGAAATCTGGAGATTGGATTTGCACCAGGTGAGAATCCATCATATATGTTTTTCCATTACAAAATTATTTTGGATTCAATTTAACTTAATATGATATCAAAACCAGTTTTATCAAATATTTTAGGTGATCGAATTTAGGTTACATATATTTATTCAAGGTTGCAAAGATTCTACATTGACATGCATGAAAATTTTAACTATATGCTACATCATATTTAGTATCAAGTTTAATATTTTCTAATTATACAGTTCTTTAAATAAGTTGAAATAAAAATAATAAAAAAAACAATATGTTAAATGTTTTGTTCACACTTTTTTTTTTTTTTTTTTTTTTTTTTGTGAAATAAAATGTTTTGTTCTATGTGTACTTTCCGTACTGAAGTTGTTTTTTGACTGCTTTTGCAAGTGAGATTTTTCTAGCAACTTTTAAAGAATTCTCTCTCTTTATTTGCATACTTACCCATAAATTAAATTAAATTAATGGTTTTGTTAATATAATTTAATTATTTAATTATATTTATTCAGGTCTGGATGCAATGAACACAACTTTGCTAGCAGAATGGAATGTTTCAGATGCAATGCCCCAAGGGACCTTGGTAACAGGATTTCATACTAAATATAAAACACATCATTTTCGGGTATGTTCACATAACAGCTTCATATATACACTTTTAGAGTTTCTGGTTCAATTATAACATTTAAAAAATAAATAAAAATTATGTGTTTATAATTGTGTCATTGGCTTCTTATTTAATTTGCAGGTATTGCAGGAAACCAAGAGCTAGAGATGATCAAATGAGAAATTAAAGATGTGCTTTTCTTCATATTATTATTTGTTTTGGGTGCTAGCTAGGTAGGGTTGTTCTTGAGGTGAAAAATGGTTTAAAATTACCAGAGTTTCACTTTGAGGAATACCCTTCAGGATTTTGTTAGGTTTCCCATAAAAATTATATGGAATGTGTAGCCCTTGTGGGGTGAGTTCAATCTATATCCATTTGTCCTTTTTTTTTTGGTTGTATTTTTTTAAGAGTTTATTAAATTATTGTATGGTACTTGCATTGCTTTCTTAAAAGAAGATGATTCCCTCTCATAAATCTCTTTAGTGGAAATGATTTGCATCAACTTCATAAAGAAGATCTCTCTCTCTCTCTCTTCATGGGACTAATCTAATACCCTCAAAAATCGGAGAAAACCTTAGATTGAATATCACGGGTCATATCACATCATTCATAGATCCGTCCACTTATAATCATGTGCTGGAATAAAAATAAAGTAGAATTTAAAAGTTCACTACAAGAAATATTTACTGTGAGAGGCCACGTATTACAACAATTGAATCGAGATTTTCATGGAAGAAGGTTGATATTATAACAATTGAAGTTTACTACCAAGGTTAGAGCTTGCAGCTTTCCTTAACAGCTACTGATCATCAAGAGAAATTTATCCAAATTAAATTATTTAAAAGTTTATAATCTAGGGACCACCAATTGAGCTAGCTTTATGTTCTTCCAACTCAAAGGAATATATAATTATTAGGTCAAGATTCAATTTGCTGGTATAACTGATTATTTAACTGGTAAACAGAAAAGCCTGTAGTTATTGATTTCACTAGCTAGAATTGAAAATGATAATAATATATAAGATTGCACATAAGATGTGCTACTTTACAAGTGGTTTCTGCAGCATTATCATTTGTTCTGGGTATAATACAATATTCTAATCAAATCCGAAGAAAAAAATTTAACTGCATCTATTTTATTCGTTAATTCAATTGATAATAATATATCCTTGAAATGGGGTGATATCAATGAATAAACACTACACTATAAAACAGTAATAATGTGATGTGAAAGTGAGCAAATTTAATTTCAAAATATATAACCAATCAAACACACAAAGAGAACACAAGAGCATAAGAGAAGAAAATTAAAGGAGATTAAATGTATTAATTAAGTTGGAACTTGTTATCATTATGAAACCTTACAAAGTGTTAGCATATTCACCAGAAAAAAGAATAAAAAAAATAAAAAAAATAAAAAAATCACACATTGGATTCCTTCTACTTGATCACTAGTGCATATCTTTGTAAAGGTACATATGTAATGTGGACTAAAAAAGCAACTATATATATAAATATGCATATGATTATTTGTCTCCTCCAGCACTACACTAGTATGCTTTAAGCAAGATTCTTGTCTTTCCCTTTTAAGCTAGCTAGCTAGACTAGAGTATTATATATTACTTCATTTTTGTTTTTATAATTTGTTTATATATGTTGTTGTAGTCAAGAATATTTGAGTTGGACCCAGAATGTTCTTGCTTACATACACTAGCAAAGTGGACATATATAGATTCATTCTACCTCCTTTTAATTAGAATATGTTATCCCTATATATTATAAATGATCGAGGATATATATATATATATTTATATAAAGGAAAGAATTTTAATTGATACACTTCCTCTCTCTTTGAAGCACGAAATTTGAACCAAGTCACGACAAAGCCAGAAAAAAGTTACCTGTGGAACCCAGGAAATAACCATGTAAATTAGAAAACAAAATATTATTGGGGTGAGATCACAGGTAAGTAAGTGAGGAATATATAATATACATAGATATGTAAAAAAAAAATTGAGAGCTTTGCCTAACAAATAATTTACCGGGAATGGAATTACGATTATTAACTGCTACATTAATCAATTTCTATGGCATATTTATTAATCGAGGGTGAGAATAAAGTTTCATTGAAAAACGGGATAAGGAAAAGGAACTTAATTCTTCATTTGTGTATGAGATCCACGTAATTTGATTTTCAATAATTTTAGTAAACATTATATTTAATAACAAATTATAGTTCTGTGCTCATTTCCAGTTCAGTTCGTTCCCTGGAAAAAAGAAGAGGGAGGAAAGGTAGTACTTCAAAGAAAAGGCACAATATGATTCATAGGAGTTCTAGGGTCTGTGAGAAAATGAAGCTGTGTAATCCTGAGCTGCTCATTAACAATGTGGAGTGGAATCTCGAGGATGAAGTCGTGAAAGTGCTTAAAAAGGGTATGGCTCTGGGCTACAACTTCTACGGTAATAAAAAGGAGTTGTTAGAGATTATTGCAAGACGGGGAGAGGTGAACGATAATAGGTTTCGGGAACTGGTGAGAAGATTGGTGCTCAAACACAAGTCTACGAAGTGATGTGCTCGGCTGGTTTCGGATTTTTTTTGACGTTTGGTGCTTGTCCTAGTTGTTCATTTTCTTTGTTCTGGCTCTTGTATATTTTGGGTTTTGTTTTGGGGTCTTTTTGGGCTGTTTTTCTGTTTTGTTGTGTTCTCTCTTGGGTGTTGTTGCTTTTTTGGGTTTTTTTGGGCAGCTGTTTATAGCGGGTTCTGCTTTGCTTGTTGTAGCTTGCTTTTGGATCTTTGCTCGGGCCGCGTGATCAGCTCCGTTTGTTCCTTGCTTGCTGCCTTCGTTGGATTTTCTCAATAAATTGCCTTTCAAAAAAAAAATTATAAGTTCGATTTATTTCATTAGATTTCTCCGGTTAGCAAACGTATGCCTATTTCTTAGGATTCTCAGCAATTGAAGATTATATATTTTTATCTGAATCTGCATTCCGATTTTATTGTATTTTTGAAAACTATATTTCTTTTCAATTGGATATTTTGAATTCTAAAGCCTATATGCTATAGTGTCATGACTCATGATGCATTCGACCAAACCAAAACATTAGTCGATTCCACCGGTACTTTAGTAGGCCTCTCACCTTAATTACCAAGCCTTTTGTTGGGGTTTTTTTATTTTTATTTTTTTATATATATACTACTTGCCGTGTGACTCGAATTTGAAATATTGTTATTCAGGAGTGTCCTTTATTGAATATATACCTTCAACTGTCAGAAAGTCATTATCTTCTACAAGTTAATTATGTCAGCTGAGTCAATTATGGAATCATCCAGTTCGACATCCACGCCAGACTTTCATTCTCACACCTTCCTTAAATTCAGGAATTCTATTAGAAAGTTGTTGAGCGCTGAAGCTCATGATCATTCTTCCCTTACACTTATATAAACCCAGCTAGCTTTGCTTGTAATTATCAATTAATGATTAAAATCAGATTTTTGAGCTTCATTTTGCTCTTTAAGTAAATTCTCTCAAAAGCTTTTATGGTATCAAAACCTTCGACTAACGTCATCATGGGCCTAATTCTGTCAAACGGCAACTCAAAATAAAATAAAAAAAGTCTAAACCAACCCGGGCTCGCATGTGAGGAGGAGTATTAGAAAACCTGCATGTGAAGTTAGAAAGAGGTAATGAATCTCACATTGAAAACACACATAACAAGATAAATGTATATATACCTCTGGATGTCATAACTTGATAGATTAGTCTTTTGAGTTGGCTATCCATCATTAGATACATTAAGCTAAATCAATGGATAGATGTTGAAGTCACTCTCTTTGAGTCAAATTTTTAATGTTGATTTAGTTTAACCTAATTTTAATATTATTATTATGTTTATATGTCACTAGATTAAAAATCCAATAGGAAAGACTTATAACTCAGGTAATTACAATAGTAATTGAAAACTAATAGCCTCAAATTTCTATTAATTTATTCATATTAAAAGCATCTTCAATGCAAATATGCATTTGGAGAAAATTGAGTGTCACGTGTGATAGATAGATAAAAAGTGTCACGTATAATAATAATCAAGCTGCCACAATGCACCCTTTTCAACCGCTGCTATTATTTTCATTTTTTACGTTTCCGTGACACCAAAAACAAAACCATTAATTGCAAAAGGCAATGATCGCGAAAACCCTAGATAGCTTTCATAGTGAATGCCAATGCAACATTAATTTGATGTGGATATGAAGTTTTGGAGCTTATAATTTATTTCTGTTGCTTTTTTAATTCACTTTACCCTACATGCATGTGTATATGACATTTTAAATGCCTCCACCTACCCCTTATTGTATATACGTACAAGAAAGCTTGCTTAGTTTGTACAACTTTACAAAACCTACATCGATATTATATTATAAAAATTTTGATTATTATTATTTTAGGGAGATCATAAAGGTTTGATCTTCGAACAACAACATTTGTCACAATGTGTGATTAATTACCATCTGGTTGTGATCACTTTATATATATTATAAATTTTTAGTATAAGACTTTAATTATAATTAAGTTTAAAACTATATTCATTGGATATAAAAAGTGTGTTAATTGCTATGTTATTGCTAAGGGGGATAATATGAGGTTGGTTCAGTTTGTTTGACCCTCATACCTACGCATAATGTTACACATAATGTTGTGGTTTCAAGTCTGTTCCCCTCCTCAAATCTTAAATTATTATAATATTTCAAAAAAAAAGTTTGAAGTTGTTTTAATAATGTTGGAAATAGAGATGTAATAATTCATATAACTATTCCTAATGAGAAATCTTTATAGAAAGGGAGAAAAGTTTGAGTTTTCTCATAAATTTTAATAATCTTGAAGTTGAGAGAGCACTCCTCTATAAATAAGCAATTAGCTTGATCGCTTAGTTAATAATTTCGCATTCACAACGTAAGTGTGAGTGATTTTGTACATTGTTTACAGATCTTGAAGCATATTAACCATTTTTTAGTTTTCCCTTCACAACGTTTATCCCTTCCCTATGTGGTGACCGGTGAGAGATATCATGGAAATATAAAAAAATTAAAGATACCATCTACAATGTAAAGTCTCAAATTTGAATATTGTCGGATTGAATAGGTGTCATTTACTACTAACCCACATTGGTTGATGGTCAAATTCCTTTTCCAAAATGGTGCAAACAAGTTTAATTACTTGCTTAAAAAAAAACAAGTTTAATTACTTGTACAGTATTTATATACAATCATTGTCATGAATTCTAATGTGAAAAAGTTTAGTGTGAAATGATTTTCTCTATTTTTTTTTTCTTACTTGGGGATTATGAACTTGAGACCTCAAGTTCGTTGAGAGGTGTGATTAACCGCAAGTTATTGCCCTCAACCACTTTTTAAACCGGATTGAGTCACAGGTGCACACACACACGTGGTTCTACATAACTCTCTCGATAGCGCACTCTAGAAAGCACCTTACAATTGTATTTTAGGAACACGTCATTCTACATATACTTGTGTGTGTACTTGAATATATCATAATGAATAGCAGAAAGTGATGTGCATGTGCTCCATTCAAAGGAAGAACAAAAATCAGAAAATGCGAATCCTGTTTCAATTTCCAGTAGAGGACAAAAGCTCTGATCTTTTTGTCGTTTAAAAGTTAAGTTGTGAGCTATTGAGACGATGACCTGCACACACTCCTCTATTAATTCATCAATGTGCATGCCTTCACAAACCCCTCTTTTTGCTACAACAAATCCATATATTTACCTTCACTTCTGAGTAATTCTTCTAAGTTATGTTTACACATATAATATAATAGAATTTAAAAATAAAAAAAAATAAAAATAAAACTATTATAATTTGGAGGTTGGGAGAGAGGAATAACTAAAACTAAAACAGGGATGGTGTAAGAAATTCAAGTTTGAGGATCATTATACAAAAAAATATATATATATATATATATATTATAGGGGTGAAAATGAAAAGAGTTTAAAATTTAGTAATAAATTTATAATTTTTTTAAAAAATATTTGAATGTTTTTTAGGGAGAGGGTCATGACCTGTGCTGGCCTCCCTTCCCTCCGCCCTTGAATCCATAAACTCATTGATGTAAATGTAAAAAGCTTACCACTAGTTTAACTTCAACTCATCAATATTATAAAACTTTTATGTTTGAACATTTTACAAATCGATAGTTTTTATTTTTATTTTTTTTATTTTTTTTTTTTATATTTTTTTTATTGATATAAATCAATAGTTTATTTCAATTGTGGATACTAATTAAGTGCAATTTTTTGTGATCTCGACTCTTGTCTTAGATTTCATAGGTTTAACCACATAGATCAACTTGCATCATGTGAACCAAATCTAAAAACTGTGTAATTTATTGTGAGTTTTATGAATTGAAGCTAGGGAACAAATGTAAATGAGTTTCTAATCAGTAAGAAGGAAAAAAAAACACTTTAAAACATTGCAACCAAATAATTACAAACAAAAATTGTAAGAGAATCAATTTTATTTTAAAAGTCTAGAATCCATAACAAATATTTTGATTCAAAAATCCATAACAAATATATATATATATATATATATATATGCTTATCGGACCAATGATTCAATTTTTAGGTAGAGCCGTAGAGGACCAATGATTCAATTTTTAGGTAGAGGACTTCATTTTTGATTGATTATTACTGATCCAAAAATCATGAGAAAGCTAATATCCCTCCCACTGTAAGTGACTTCAATACTTACTTGGCTATCAAGAATTACAATATTATAATTGAACCACATAGAAGAACATCCAAACTTCCATTCTAGCTAGTTAACACACAGATAATAAACTTGAATCTGATCATCTTCATGAATAAGAAGATCGAGGATCATTTGCTATGGCCATAGCTTATAGCTTCGTAACATTTTCGCGGGATCTCAGGATCGGAGGCTTAACTGATCTAATCAAACTCCATTCCACACCTCGAAAGAACACATGCTTCTTTATCTCAACAGCACCCCAGAAACTTCCCATTCTCTTCTTTGGATTCTTCACCAAAAGCTTTCTTATAAGGTCATTTGCATTTTTCATTTCTTGATCACAATATTGTTTAGCTTCTTCAGGAAACATCAATGGCTGCTTCAGGATGTTTTTGAGTGTTGTCTTGTTGTTTTTACCTTTAAAAGGTGTCTTACCATACAAGAGCTCATACAAAAACACCCCAAATGCCCACCAATCCACCTCACTTCCATAGCCTAATCCTGAGATCATCTCTGGCGCCAAGTACTCGTGGGTTCCCACGAATGAACTCGAACGACATGTAATTGGTTCAGCCCAGAATTCTATACCAGAGTCCTCCATAAGAACTTGTGTAGTTTTCTTCTTCTTCTTTTCTTTGTACTTGTGAGAGAGTATTGATGAGAAACAAGACATGCTCTTGATCATGGTTTTGTCCGTGTCTTCAGGTTGTAAATTGCAATGCAAAAGCTTGGGAACAACATCACATTTGAAGGATAGATCGAAATCAGAAAGCATGATATGTCCATCTTCTTGAACTAGCACATTTTCCGGCTTAAGGTCGCGATAAATTATCCCCATTGCATGGAGATACTCAAGTGCTATGAGCACCTCAGCTGCATAGAACCTAAAATTGCATTAAGCTTATAATTAGAAAACTCTTGAAAATATATATTAAATAACGTAGAGGAACCTATTAAAAATCATGCGTTAAACAATATGATAGTATTACAACAGGAGCTGCAACTTACTTTGCAGATGCAATACTTAACACAAACGCAGGCTGGCGGTTGATAACAGTCTGATGCAAGTCACCTCTAGGACAATATTCCATGACAAAACATGAGTAATGAGACACATCAAACTCAGCATAAAGCGTTGGAAGAAAGGGGTGATCAACCATTCTCAGTATCTCCTTTTCGGAATCCACCCGGTTTTTTGCATTCGCTTTCAGAGCCTGTGTGTCCACCACCTTCATAGCATAAATGCAGTCATCAGGAAACTCCATTGAAACAGGTTTCTTAATCTTGCAAGCATAGACAGTTCCAAAGCTTCCGCTTCCAACCGGGTACAGGAGTCGAAACTGGTCCAAACCAACTTGACCGTGTTGTTGTCTCAGGTGGTTCATGGCTTGCCAAGCGGCCTGGTTTGCTTTGTGAGGTTTCCTGGTGTTTCCATTTAGAGAGGTTGAGGAAGTTGAGCTGCTATTTGAGGCATAACTAGAATCTGATGAGCTACTCATATTTCCTGAAAGGTGTACTAGTTTTCTAGCTATAATTTCCTATTTATAGACTATAGTCCTATTTATGTCATGTACTGTTGTTATTTATGACCCTTTTTTGTGTGTTTTGCTTTCTATATATATTACATTTACCATAAACTTGTTTGTAATATTAGGAGAATAAAAATAATAACCAAAAAAGATGCAAATAATATAACACACCACAATCAAGACACAATGAGATTTTTATTTTGTTAACCAATTAACCTTGAAACAAATTAACTTGAAATATCTCCCAAACTGTGGTAGCCCAACTCTTAAAAATACTAGCTTTTTGTCACCCTATAAAGAAAACAAAGAACAACCTTAATTCTTTATGTTTTCCTAAAGATATATTTTTACAAAATACCACTTTATTATTAGTATTTTTATTTTTATACTCATATACCACTTGCAATAGTGGAGATTCGAACATATAAAATACCATTATATTATTATTGAAGATTTGCTTTCCCTTAAAAGGGCTATTTAATTTATTGCGTTAGTGACAAGAACTTACATTACATTAAATAAAATTTTGCAAAATTACAAACAAAATTCTAGTAGCAAAAATATTCTAGACTTATATCAAGAAAATACTTAAAAGTAAGTGACAGATTATTACCTACTGCCAGCCAAGTGGGTGACATGTGCATCCAAATAATCATAAGATAAGTATATATTCATCATGATTTTTTACCTTGCCACATTGTGAAAACCCTGAGCGTGTCTCACCCACAATCAAGATTAAACAAAACCATCCATTATGGTTTCTAAATTCAAAATTCTACAAAATAAAGACATGCAAAGTTGACACGAATCAGGTGAACCGTTTTACATCGGTGCGCGCGACAGGTACAGAGTAGGACCAGCTGGGGAGTCCATATTGTCGGCACAAAAACATAATGGAGATTCAAAATTATAAATTGCAGACACCATTATTGCAACTTTCAATTGCTACAGAGATGACAAGGGCACTTCCATCATTGAGCTATGGAAAAATTGTTAAACCAATTTAATTGAACTTGTGCAGGAATGTGTATCGTCATGTTAAAATCGTCGTTTTTTTTTTTTCCATCTAAATTATTACCACAAATCTAAGAACTATATATACCCTCCATCATTAGCTGAGATCATACCGAAAAATCGCCACAATCAACACTCACAAGTCACACCACTCTATACAAAACTATAACAATCTACGAAATCATGTCTACCAACAGCAAACAGCTAGTTAGGATACATGAGTACATTTCCGGCTTCAGAGGCTGAAAATTGTGGCAAAAACATATATAATTCTCACATTCATAACTCAAAAACCTTAATCCCAACAAATTGCTCTCTTCAATTTCTAATGATCTACTATGACATTAAAACTAAGAAATCAATCAAAAATTTTATAAATCACCCCCCCAAAAAAAAAAATCCCAATAAGAATATGACACTAAAAGATCAAATTCCTCCAAAGATGATCACTTTAGTCTTTTACACAACAGTTTCATGTTCATCCAAAACAAAGAAATCCAATGCAAAAAAAAATTACAAAAATTTATTGAATTTTTTTTTTTTGAAAAGCATTATGTCATTAAAAGCAAGCCATCAAAGGCAAAAGGTACAAACAGACCATACAAACCCCCAGCAAGGTACTCCAGATGTAAAAATTTATTGAAATTTTTACCTAGGTGAAGAAATTAATCAAGCAAATAAGCCGGGGAAAAGAGAACTCAAATGCTTTCTTTGACTGTTTTAACCATTCCATCATCTTTTTTCACCTTCACAAAAAACAAAAAAAAAACAAAAAACAATTAAATAAATTTGGAAAGAGAGCAGTAAATAAGACACTAACCTGAGCGTGAGAAGCAATGGAGGTATACTCCTTCCTAACAGCAAGAGAATTCTTTTTTTCTTGTCGTTTTGTAGCATTTTAAGATCTTTCAGTTGACATCTGAGGAAGAAGGGTGATTGTTATACTTTTATATATGTTTTTCACCCCTATTTCCTATGTAATAAGCTTGTTTCTCGAGTATTTAAGGTGTTTTTAAAGGTTTTGTGAGTTGTGAAGGTTGTTATTTCAGAAGGTACTTGGAAGTTTTTATTGAGAAAAGGGAACGAAAATGAGAAGAAAAGGGCAAAAATGTCAAATTCCGTGACATAGGTTGCTGCCCATGCAAGAGCCTCAACTGCGACATATCCAGTGGTACATTCCAGAAGGTTTCCAGTTCTTTTCCGCAGCATAGATCGCTGCACATGCTTACACTACAAGAAAAATCACCTTTGTTGACAGTTTTCAAAAACTGTCAAGAATTGCAAATTCTTGACAGTTATTAACTGTCAAGAAAAAACTGTCAAGAAAGATGGTTTTTCTTGACAGTTTTTACTTCTTGACAGCTTTTAACTGTCAAGAAAGACAATTTTTATATATTATATATATTATATATTATATATTATTACATATATTATAATATATATTATATATTATTATATTAAATAATATATATTATATATTTATATTATAAAAATATAATAATATATATTATATTATTATAATATATATAACGATATATAAACATATATAATATATTTATATATTATACTATTATTATTATTATATATTATAAATTATTACATATATTATATAATATATATATTATATTATTATATATATTATATATTATTACATAAATTATATATAATATGTATAATAGTAATATATAATATATATATATATATTATATAATATATATGTATTATATTATATTATATAAATATAATAGTGTATATATATTATTATATGTATTATATTATTATATATATTTTATATATTAATATATTAAATAATATATATTATATATTTATATTATATAGTATAATATATATATTATAAATTATATATATTTATATTTATATTTATATATTATATTATATAATATATATATTATATATATTATATATTAATATATTAAATAATATATATTATATATTTATATTATAAATTATATATATTTATATTTATATTTATATTTATATTATATATAATATATATAATATATATATTATGTATTATATATTATATATTCTATATATTATATATTCTATATATAATATATTATTATATTAAATAATATATAATATACTTTTATATTATTATTATCCATAATATATCATGTTATTATGAATATTTTATAATTAAGGGTATTTTGGTCAAAATACAATTAACTTCATTCTATTCCGTTGTTAACTAAACAAAATAATATTGATTCAGAGACTAGATTCTAAAGTTCCAACCAAACAAAAAACTTAGTTTTCCTTTCCTTTCCATTCTCATTCTCATTACCATTTTGATTACCATTCCACCATGTAACTAAACGTGACCATAGATCAATAACTCGACTATATATATTTAAAAAAATATAATTTTATTAAAAGTTTCAAGAAATATTTTTTAATATATGTCTGTAATAGAAATTAGAATTTTTATTAGTTAAATAAATTTAAATCTATCTAATAAGTTTTTTATTTTTTATTTTTTATTTCTAACAACTCATATAAGTTATATAAAAATATTTTTCAGTTGGTAACATATAAAATGTTGTAGTCCAATGGTAAAGGATTATGACTCTTGACTTGAGGTCACGAGTTCGATTCATAATAATGCCAATTAAATTGTCATTATTAGTAGGTGGTGGTGGCCGGACGGGGGTGGTAGCGGCAGTGGGGGGCCGGAACGGAGGGGGGCGGCGATGGTGTATAATTAAAACTGTCAAGGAAACCTTTCTTGACAGTTTTTAACTGTCAAGAATTGTGTGATTTTCTTGTAGTGTTATGCTCCAACTGCGGTACATACCGCGGAAGTTTCCAGATAGTCACCGCTCGATGGAACTACTACAGTGCACTCAAGTGTCCAAGCCGCAACACATGTAGACCCTGCTTTCTCAAGATAACCTACATCACCATAATTCAACTCCATTCTACACACTTGACATCATACAAGGAAGAAGACTTGAAGGTTGAAGAATCTTTGCCTGATCAACATGGGTTCTTTCTTTATTACCTCTTCTTGTTTATTTCTTGTAGTCATGTATAACTAAATCTCATTCTAGGGGATCAATGTGAGGATAGCATGAATATTGGGTGTTGTCAATGACTTATCTTTAAAATATTTATTCAAGTTTTAACTGTTTTCTATTTCAGTTTGTTATTAAATTGAATGCCACTCTTTATTGCAAATTGGGTGAAAAAAATTATTTGAGGATTTGATTAAGTAAATGCCATACTTTATTGAATCATGCTCTAATTGAATTAAAAAGATTTAATGAAGAGAATGCCACTCTAAATTGATTTTGACCTTTATAAATATATCTTTGTGTTTAAAATATATATTTTTCCAAAACTCTTACTAAATGTCATAGAGGATTTCAGGTCTAAGGTAATTGATTTCTATCATATTAGAGAAAATATTTGGTCCTAACTTGGATAATAAAGCATTAACGAGGTCAATAATTGATAATACTCAATTGTTCATCGCTTGACTCTTTTGATTCCTTAGTCTCATCATCATCCATATTCACCTTCAATTGATTTTAGCTGTAGTTTGAGAAATAATTAGGAGATTTACTTTGAGATGTTTTAATTCAGCAATCCAACATAAGAAACTTGATTTAGTTTAATTTTCATGCACTTAGATTAGATTTTACTCTAGAGTAATTAGTTTTAACCAATAATCCACTCAATCCCTAAGAACGAACTTTTGAAAAATACTTCAACAAAGGGTTTGTCTAATTAATTAAAACCATTGAATATGTTCATAATGGTGGAAATGGAGAGTTTAAAACCATTGAATATGTTAATAACAATGGAAATAGAGAATCGGGTTATTAATGGAATTGGACAACTAAGCGTTTCTTAAACTGACTCAAATAATAACTATCATTATATATGTAAATTAATATCTATTGGATTTTTGTTTGGATTGAAAGTGAAAATAGAATCGCCCCCATGAGCGTATCTCAGCTGGGAGCAGTGTTCTAGTAGACGCTAGTCGCGGCGTTTAGGTGGTTGGAAAATTTTGGCTTAGATGTGCCAAAATACAAAACCTAGAACAAAGTACAAACCTTAGATATTCCGACGAAGACGAAGAATGGCTGACGGCGGCTATGAATTTTGGTGACAGAGACAACAACAGGTCAAGGTCGTGTTCGTGGTCGATCGACAAGAGGAAGAGGTCTGGTTGCTGGCCACCTAGTCATAGTCGAGAGAAAGAAGAAGTGAAGAAGATGAATGTTTTGGATTTTGGGCTTAACTGCCATTTGGGCTTCACTTTTAGTGAAGCACAAAACATAACGTTTAATGCTTTGTTCTGTTAACCTTTTGGGGTTTTTAAAGTGACATTGTTAGCCTTTTAGGGCCCGTTTGGTGCACGAGATAGGATAGGATTATTTTCATAGGATATGATAGGATTGGATTGGATAGGATAGGATTGGATTAATTATAGTATTTCCCATGTTTGGTGCAACATGGGATTGGACTAAAAATAATGTTATATTGTGTTTGGTATGTCATAGGATTGGAGAAAAATAATATAATAATAAATTTTAAAAATAAAAAGTTGTTTTGAAAAAAAAAAAAAAAAACCCAATCGAGATTTCTATATTTCTCATCTCTCTCCTGCATCTCTCTCTTATTGGGTAGAGGTAGTTGTCGAATCCGCTGAGGATTCCGATGAAGGCTGAGGCGATGAACGAAGGCGGTTTCATTAAGATGAGCTTGGTGGGTGATGGTGGTGATGATGAAGAGGATGAGGAGGGTTGGATGGTGGTGCCACGGCGGCGACGGTGCAGGTAGGCTATGGTGATGGGGAGGAGAATGACAGGCCAAGCGACGGTTTGCAACCAGCTTGTGAACCAAATTATTTTGCCGCCGTGGAGGAAGTAGAGGTGCAAAAGAAGTGGGTCACTGCAGTTGCTTAGATAAGAAGATGATGTTTAGGAACAAATTGAAAATCCAGATCTTGATTATTTTTTTGAGTTTTTTAATTGATTAAAAATGTTTTTTGGGGTTTTTTTTTTTAATTGATTGAAAAATTGGATGGGATTCATTTGAATCCCACCATTTTAGTTGGGATTCATTTATCCCATGTTGGTGGGATATAAAATTTTAGTGGGATTAATTTATCCCATCCGATTGGCCGGACAAACATGGGAATGGGACTAAAAACAAGCCGATTCCCATCCCATCCCATGTGCCAAACGGGCCCTTAGGGTATTTAAAAAAAAAATAAAAAATAAAAAATAAAAAAAAATAAAAAAAAATCCAGTACAATAGCAACCTCTCTCGTCGCCGCTATCGCCATCGACTCCAACAACAATCTTCACTGTCGTAGACTCCACCTAGATGGATTAATTGGCTAATTTGGCTAATTTGGCTCCTGGTTGCCTAGGGAGGCCGATTTGGCCTTAATCACGTCGGCCGGAGGCCAACTAGCTTCTCAACGGGGCGGCCGTCGAAACCGTTTTTTCGAACACTGGCTGGTAGATGGACAAGCTTAGAACTTAGACAAATGACTCACAAGTCAATGGCTCGAATCTTACCAATGGCAAAAAGCTACAAAAATATATATATATATATATATCTAGCCTAGATAGATGGATAAATGTATAGATGGATATGTAAAAAAAATAAATAAATAAAAAGTGAAGATAGAACCGCAATAAATAGTAGCCATAGGCATTAATGGATCCAGAGTCTCTAAGGCTCTGTTTGGCAGGAAGGAGAAATAGAGAGAGGGAGGGAGGGGGTTGGGAGGAGAGCTTCAATCCATTGTTTGGTTGGAGAGACAAGAGAGAGGAGAAGAGAAGATGAGGGATCTCAGTTCCCTCGGGGCCCACCAAAATGCATCCTTCCCTCATGGGACGGATGAAAGGGAGAAGAGACTTCAGCTCCCTCATGGCCCACCAATATAGTAAATTTACAATTATATATCAATCCATCCTTTCAACTCTCCTTTTAATACCAAATAAAGGAACAGAGACTTATCTTCCATCTTTCATAACTTACCAAACAACATTAAGGATAGATGTTATCATCTTCATCCCTCCTACTCTCTTTCCTTCTTAATTCATCAATCCCTCCTACTCTCTCTCTCTCCTACCAAACATAGTGTAAGTGTGTGTTTGGTATGACTTTTGTAAATGCCAAAAACGTTTTTTTAAAGCTAGAAGTTGTTTTGAAGTTTTATTATTATTATTATTGTTTGGCAAAAATCAAAAAAGCTTTTTTAATATATGAATCATCTCAAATACCCTTTATAAAAGTTATTTTATGTCTACTAGGAGAAGCCCAAAATTTGGGCTTTCCCAAAAAGTTTTTTAGAGCTTTTTTAAAACATATGGATTGCCTCAACTATATTTTATAAATTTTAGATATTACCATACAATTCTTTCATTATAAATACATTATCAACACTTTTTTTGTAATTTACACAACCAAAAACTATTTTTTTTTAAATACATTGTCAATACCTTTTTAGTAATTTATACGACTAAAAGCTTTTTTTGTTAAAAATTCTACTCGGTAAAAGCTCTATTAGTAAAAGATCTACTCTAAGAGCTCTATTTGAAAAGTCATACCAAACACACCATAATTATAGAATATTAATAAAAGATTTTGCTCAGATATAAATGGGATATTTGAGGAGTGGAAATGATAGCATCATAATTGTGGTCATGATAATATAAATTAAATAAACAAAATTTAACACTAATTAAAAATAAAAATAAAAAACATTAATTTAAATAAGACGGCAGACAGTGAATATTCAATGAAATGAAAAGAAGAAGGAAAGCAATCAATAAAGAATATTAGTTAACAAAATTTAATGCCAAACTTCTCTCACGTTGACACATGGTGAGTTTGAGTTCCATTATAAGAGCATTTCCAATGTAAATATGTATTTTTAAGTTTTTAAATAGTGTCACATCAACATTTTTATTCATTATGGACCCATTTTCTGAAGAAATTTTTTTTAGAGAAATATATATTTACATCTCTAATGCAATTATCTAAAATCAAATATGCATTCATTTTATAATCAGTCATAATATAACAATTATTCTACTCTCTCCTCTTTTATTTTACAATTAAATGAGCTTTAATATTATTGGTGTAAAGAGTTAGAAATCCTGGTCAGCATTTCTAAGAGAGTTTCTAGAATTAGAAACTCAACTTCATATTCTCTAATTTTATTTTTTTACCACATCATCTCCATATTGAAGTCGAGGCTAGTCCTGACTTTTGTGAGGCCCGAGGCGAAAATCCAAAATGGGGACCCCTTATTCATTTTCATAGTTTTTTCGGTATAAATTATAAAACCATGAAACACTACATATCCAACCACAAAACTAACAAACTGACCCACATTATTGAAGAACATATTCAAGTTGAGCTTTTTAAAACATAAATAAATAAAAATAAATAAATAAAACAATCAAATCAGTCCCGCAAACCGTAGGCATACTCTTGGATTCATAAAATTATAATTAGGATTATTTAAAATCATATAATCGTTTCAATTTAAAGCATAAATAAGTAAATTAATAGGCAATAGACCAATAGATTATTTGCTATCTGGTGTGGATTTTATCAGTTAGTAAGTCAATAATAATTTGTAAGAAAAATTACAATTTGTAAAAAATAACAAAAATAAAATAAAACAGAGAGAGACTTTAGAGAGATATGCTTGAATGTATGCGGATATGGAATTGAGAAGAGAGAGAGAGAGAGATGCGGCAGGCGGCAGCTACGTTTGGTGGAGAAAAAAGAATTAAGCAATAAAAATGAATATATAATTAATGAATTGAAACCCTGTAACTAGAAAAAGGGTCTGTGGACAATGGGTATTTGAAAACTAAATTGGGCTTGTGAAACTAAAAAAAGTAAATGAATCGGCAATAGGCATTAGAGAAACAGTGGGCCATTTTTTTGTTAGTATTGTTGGGCTTATTTTAAAACAAATATTTGGGCTCATTGAATTATCTACAACACAATATACTGATTGAGCTATTTATAAATATAAAATATATATATATATATAAAAAAAATAAAAAAAATATAAAAAAAAAACCTATACTCGGGCCTACCTCCCAGACCGGCCTTGATTGAAGTTGGATAATTGCATCGGAATCTATCCGATGTATCAGTCAATTTTCACTAAACGCATATTTACGTTGGAGATGCTTTAACGTATTATACAGATTAAAATGAAATTTTGCTTGCACAGGGAGCAAATTTCGACCGTTATCTTCCATTTTCAAAGTTATGTACGAATTGGCAATTTTTTTTTCCTTTTTTCTCAAGAACTTGTCAATAACACTAAGAAAGAAAGTTTGATGTAACCAACAAATCAAACCCTGTTCGAAATCCTTTGGATTTTTTTTTTTTTTTTTCGTTTTCCAGTTAAATAATACAGTATTTCATTCAAAAAACAAGGTATGAAAGTGCATAGAAAATCGGCTCCTAATGAGAGGAAAAGAGAATATGAGTAATGGAAAACCATGCTCCACAACCTAGCACAAAACAACTGCAAAATTCACAAAATAAGCAAGACCATATAAATGACCAATGAGGCAATATATACAAAATCATTCATATTTTTAAGGAACAGTTCCCTTCACCGATACTCTTAACACCACTCTCAGAATCGATTTCATATAGACGAAGACAGAAATCAAAAGAGACTCGCTTGCAGCACACTTTTGAACAGTTAATGTTGCCATTCCAACAACCACGCTGCAGAGGTTCCTCTGATAGACCAAAAACAAGTCGAACCTGAATGAAAATAGGTGCATATGAGGAAACCAAGTAATGATCAACAAGTGATTCGTCATCACATTTACAGGTAAAACATATCTGCAAGTACCTCTCTTTCAAATTTTATTTAAGTGCAAACCTAGTTAACATTTTATCTATTTTAAATTGTGTGACAATATGTTCTAATCCAAACAAACGTCCCTCCCTTTTTCTGAAACATTTAGGACGACAATAAGATGAGTACTTTAATCTTAAACCTGGTAACAATTTGCATCATTATAACTGAACATTCATTATCTGCAGCCACTTGAAAACAGCATGTAGCCCCAATACCGCACAATCTCAAGGTAGCACCAAAATGTACAATAGTAAAATGAAAGAAACGAAAGGACATAAAAAAAATAAATAAATAACAGCCAGAAGAGACACTTACAAATGCTGTGACAAGAAGTTTAGTCTGGAATTCTACTGAGACCCTCTTCTACTTCGACTGCCAGGACCTGCTACAGTCCTAACATCAGCTGAACTATGCATGTCCCTGTGACCAACCAAATTACTTCCCCTGAGTCCATGAGATGGAGAACGATGAGGAGATGCGGCACTGGACTCACTTCCCCTATAGGCCTCAGTCTCCAAAGTCTTTGCTTCATCATTTAGCATAGCTAACTGTTTCAATATAAACAGATCACTATCAGAATGTCTGTCTTGAATAGAAAAGCTGAAATAAAACATGCAATGTGCAACCCATTTTAACGTGTGCAAAAGAAGAAATGAAAGAGAGAGATTGACAAAGTTAGCTCCATACAGAAAAGGTCAATCTCAATATTTAAAGTCATTTCTATCAAGTTCCAAAGCTTAAAAAGTTAGAAACGAAAAACCGTCAAGGGTAGTTTCTGAAAGAGATAGTTGCTGTTTTTAAATAGATTTAGGAGCTCCTTTAGAAAGGTTGTTTGCTCCCTTAGTGACTGCTGATTTCACTTTCGTACTCTCTTTTCTAGAACACAATGTATTGTCTCCTATCAAAGGGAAAAAAAATCTTGGGATTTCACTTTTGTACTTTCTTTTCTATACTACAAATAATTAAAAAAAAAAAAGAATTCTATACCCGAATTTCATTCTCCCTCAACCGGTCTTGTAGTGCACTTATGGCAGGACTTAAACTGCAAAAGGATTTAGAAGAACGGATGTGAGTACAATCAAAAAGTGGAATTAATATAATCGATCAAGAGATAGGAATCTGTTTCTAACCAATATTCCATTAATTTGCACATTGAAGCCTGATATGTCGATGTGTGATGAATGAAAGTAAGGGGATGCACTTTTCCATCCCTAAGAAAAATTGAAGAAAATTACAATAGATTAAATGGAGAAATTTACAATAGAAGCATTTAAATACAAGTCAATTATTTGAAAGTAAAATTACACTTAATGAACACCTCATATTTTGCAAGACTGCTTGGTTATATGCTGCCCGTTCCTCTTCAAATAGTACACGTTGCAAATCCGTGAATGACATTAGAGGCGAATCAAGTTTCAGAAGAGATGATGCTGACAAAACATGTAGAGGGATTTCTTTCCGAATATACTCTGCACCACTATTAGCAAACAGACTCTAACATGAGGATCTCATGTAAAAAGTTGCATTTCAACAACCAAGCGTCTTATTTACAATACAATAGATATGGGCACTAGAACTACAAAGAGAGGCATCAATTGATTAAGAACATACTCAAGTATACCTCATGTCCAAATTTGAACGGTGCATTGCCTCTTGCATACTTTCAGACATATCCATAGGATCTATATCAGCAGCAGCATTATTTAAATCACTAGTTTGGTAGCTTCCTCCAATTCTCTTACTTTCAAAATGACCAGCATCCGCATTTGCAAAGAAACCACCCAAGTCTGAAGATCTTCCTCCACCCTAGCCAATAAAGTATACAAAAATTATAGGAAAAGACAACAAAGTGAAAACAGTATGCATGTGTCTTTAATGTACAGATGCATACTAAAATTAATACTGGCAGTACAGGCTCATCCAGAGGCTACTATTTGTAACGATACATTCTGTGAATTCAGGCACTCACCATATCTGACCTCCATGACAATAATCACAATAACAATAACAATAAAACAACAATAATAATTCTAGAACATTTATTAGGTCCCATTAGTGACTCGTGTACTAATTACTTCAAAAAAAAAAAATCTACTACCAATGTAAAAGTATTATAAGATAAGTGCATGCGGATCAGCTGCCAAGATCATATACCTACTATTATTGCAAATTTGAGAATCAAAACATATACCTTCCAAGATCCTGTCGCTGTTCTCGAATCACCGGTGTCTTGCTCAGGGCTCCCGGCCCTTGCAGTTCCTGATCTCACAGACTGATCTTCTGAGGAACTTAACGATGATTCAAGATCAATAACAGTAGTTTTATTAACGGGTGACAAAGAAATTGGTCCCGACATGTGATTTTGCTTCCCATCCGAGGACTGGAATGCAATGACTTGGATTCTTCCAACCTGCAATCAGCCCAAGTATGTTTCTAGATTAGCTGCGTCAACAGTTAGAAAGAGATATAGAAACTTTTCAGGACCATCCTAATAACTTTTCCTCCAAACCAGCGGGCAGTGACCAAAACAATTGCGCTTGCAACCTAGACAATTGTGCATGCAACATAGACCTCATACAGACCAAGACAATTGTGCCACGTGACCAAGTCTTAATTCAATTCCATTTCAAACCTAGTCGAATGGTGCAGTTATCTGAGTCGCACACCAGTTTTCTTACTCCAAGTCAAGTGAGTCATTGTCTAGATCGCAGACACAATTGTTTAGATCACAAGACCAAAAAAAATAATCATTAGGATGGTTTTGATTGAATTTTTTTGTAAATAAAGTGTGAATGTCAGCAGTCCTTGACATAACTTCACACAATATTTAGACCATCGAATCTATACATTTTCAATGTTTGAGATTAAATCTAACATGCAAAATTAATGCACATAGAAAATTACACCAGCAAAATTTAATCACAGCCATTAAGAAGTGCATTAATTTAATGGTCCACGAGTTGTATCATAAAGGGCGGTTATTAGCATGTGCCATGAGGCATACTTTAAGGGCTAAAAAACTGTGGATGAATGGTAAAAAGGTTGGGCATCGATTATGCCTTTCAATTCACTAACAGTAAAATAGTTATTTATTGTTAATTTGTTCAATACCCTTCTATCTATATAAACAAAGAGATCCACTAGATAGCATAGAGAAAAGCTGACAGAAGGATAGTTCATTCTCTTAAACAAGTACTAAACTCACTGGTCAAGTTTGTTTCCAAAAATGTGAAGATTGATTCTTACTGGCTAACTTTGCTTCCTTTGCTTTTTGAGAAGCGGGACATTGGAAGAATTCGTTTTAAAAGTTGGCTCAGGTGGTGCAACTGTACAGTTGCGGTGCCTGCTATGGTTGTGGTGGTGGTGGGGTTGCTCCTTCTGCTGCTGTTGAAGAGAAGCCAGAAAGAGATGATGATACAGGATTTGATTTATTTGACTTGCCTGTTTTACTCTAATCATCTTGATGTTGTGATTTGCAGCAACAATTAGAAAGGTAATCTTGTGTTTCTGAGGAAGTTTGACACTGCTTCTTAATAATCTTTCTATATTTTGATCAAATGAGTTCCTATTCCCATTGATTTTCCTTTTCTTTAAAAAAATTCCAATACTTGTACATCATCTTTGAATATGTTAGCCACAAAGATCGTCATTATCGGAAAATTGGGATGGACATTGAATTAATTCGACCACAAAGCTGATTGTTAGACACATTGAAGATTCAGAGATCAGCTTGATTCAATTGGTTTATATTTGAGAAAATATTGAAAATCATGCTGTGGTGCTTGGTATTCATTATATGAGACCTATTATCTATTTTATATTTCAATTTCCTCATAGTTGACTTTAAACAACTCCCAAAATTCTGAAGTTTCAAATAGATAATATGTTCCCAAGACAAGGTTATCCATCAATTATTCAAGCAATATGTTCAAAATAATAATAATAATAATAATAATAATAATTAAAAATATATATATATATATGAGTCCAATGCCAATAATCTAAAATCATAAGTTCAATAAATAATTGCTAATTGCTATGCATGTGAAGTGAACAAATAAAATTCTGAGTCTAAAAATAAATGTTATGCATATGAAGACCAAGAAATCATGACTCAATAAACTTGATTCGCATGTGAAGTGAACAAAGAAAAATTATAAAATATAAAATCGCTTCCCAACACCAAACCAAGAGTCCAAAACATGGAAAATCTATCAAGTGTTTAAGTCAGTGAAGTCACACCATCACACCATCTTTTTATTTTTATTTTTTTTATCTTCTTCATTCTTAATAATTGATACGCATAAAAATTGTCTTAAAGCTTTAATTCTCCTTTGTGAAAAATAATTTAATTGTTTTATATTAAAGATTATTTAAATAATTTCCAAAATATTTGGTTATATCCCAGATATTCTAAAATCTATTTGTTCTTCGGTTTCAATATCAATCCCTCAAATATATGAAAAATCTCAAGGATATTATCGATAATTACTTTCTTGATTTCTAACTACACACGCCCCAAGACACACAAACTAGTTCACATTTAGTAAACATGAAATACAAACCTTGTTTACGTCTTCACTAAAGCATGAAAATATCAGCCCAATAAACCCGGAATCTAGTAATTGATACATTGCTTGAGTCCGCACATCTGTGAAAGATAGCCAAAATACTCTTAGTGTCAAGGATCTCAACAAATACAATTCACTTGTAGTCTCCAAAATTTGAATAAATAAATAAAATCGAAATGATTCTAACAAACTTATAGTTCAATTAAGGTCAGAGCATTGGTCCATAGAATCGTGGAGAACTATAAATCCTAGGCATGCCAATTACAAACCAAAAAATGTACTCTATTATTTGTACAAATTTCAACATTATCATGAATAATTGCAAGTATCAATCATATTCTTGATGTTGGTAACATTATCTGTTCAACTTCCTTTAATCTGAGTTCCATATAGATGTACCATAAAACAACTGAATACACAAGACAGTTATTGATTCTTATGATTTCATAAACTAGCATCAGAACTACCAGTATACCACCTCAAACCCTATTTCTAGTGAGAATGAGGTCATGCTCCTCGCCTTTTTTTCTGGGGAGGAGGAGGCCACATTTTATTTTGTGTTTATTACGTTAAGGTTCAGAGTTTCTCTTTAAAAATAAACAAATAAATAAATAATTTATGTAGATATACCAGGACACTTTTCAAAATTATTTTTAACTGACGGCTTGTAATAGAAGGAAAGATGAATCTTCAGACCAGGAATATCTACGAGTACTCAATGCAAAGGTTAAAGGATGCAGATGATATTTTCCCTAGTTTTTATAGTAGACGTAAGCAGATCATAACCTGAATACATCTAAGAATTTGGATTGGTCAGCTCAGGTGAGCTCTATTTTTACTTTTTCCTTTTTCTCTATCGTGTTGCAGTCATTATTTCCTCACGTATAAAGAGACGGTTGGAATATCACCACAAAATAAAAAGGAAACAAGAAATGAAGCAGTAAAACAAATAAATCAACCTAAAAATGCAGCTTACTTAATAAGATTAAGCATGGTGGATTTTAAACTTAAGATGGATTTAAATAGATTAAACAATTTTCTTATAGAAGATGATATTAATAATTCAATGTAACATTAAAAAAAAAATAAAAAAATAAAATAAAAAAATAAAAAAAAAGTAAAATAAAGGATTTGCTAAGTATTGTTACAGGGCAGTTATAGGAGAGTCCGCCATTTTTATCAGTTTTCTTATATTTTATTATTTAAATTTTGCTTTTTCTGAATCGTTAGATTTCAATCCAATGGACATCAATCACCCTGAAACTATGCTAAATCAGTGTATTAGCATGACCCAAAAATAAATAGATAATTAATCCTTACTTACCAACATGAGAAGGAAGAACTGTGATATGAGGATGAGAATGGTACCAGCCAATGACTCTTGTTGTTCTTCCGGTCAACATGGTCATTCTGTGCTATAGAAGTTAATGGAAACAATAATAAAAACATTATTAAACTCATGTGTTCAACAACAGCTACTACAAACTCCTTAACATATAGAGCCAAAAAGAAATGGAAAAAAAAAAAAAGGTCGTTAGAACCAGTGGCTCTTTTTGAGACTAAAAATCTTCATTACAGATCAAACCAAGGCTCATGACCTCCATGACTAGGCAAAGCACTTAGTTTCAGTACATTTTAAAGCAGCTAATTTCTGTTATTGTTTTAAGTTTCACTGAGTCAATTATTCTCCTAATAAGAGAACAGCAGCTTAGTACGTATAATCGATAAACAATCTTCAAAAATTTAGCAATTTCAGTGGTCATTATGTAATCTTACCAAGACTGGAAGCTAGTTTTGTTTGTCAAAAACACATTCGATGAGAAAAGATTTTAGAGCTAAAATTTTTTAATTACAGGCACATGATCACAAAAAGAACAACTAAGGATATATCGGCCTGAGCTGATGCAGCAGCCAACTGTTCAGGATTCGTCTCGACTCGATCCTTTCGCCTATCAGATCGAGACTGAGGTGATGCTCCCCAAATTAGAGCAGTGACACTCCCATTTTTCGAGTACTGAAAATTTTGAATTAGAAACAAACTATCATTAATATGAAAACAGAGGACCAAAAAACAAAATGTAAGAGAAGCAAACTCATACTTCAAGAAATACAAAATCATAGAATGGCAAACAAATACATACTTCAAGAAATAAAAAATCATGGACTGTCAACATTCTCATTTCCTGCCAAATCAAGGATTCGTAAAACCACATTTAAAGGTGAGGTTTTGGCACGAAGACAAAAATGCTGTATTTTAACACAACCATCAGACCAGATGTAGAACAATCACAGGCATTTGCATAGAACATACATATTTATGTATGTAGAACGCAAAACGATACAAAAACAACAGCTATATATGTTCCATACCCCAAAATAATTATAATAAATACATATCGTCATACATTGCACATTCTTCAAAAAAGCTGAATTAATTCTTGGTTAGCCAAAGAAGATAGACTCATAATGATCTAAACTAGTAATAAAACATCTCATGGAAACAAAGACAATCAGCTACGATACTAATAAAGATTAATAATGTGCTAAACTGGTGTGAAAACATCTCATGGCAACAAAGAAGATCGGCTATGATGTAGAGGACAGTTAGTCATGCAAAAGATTTAACTATTTAGCCCAAAGCCCCAAACAAATCAAACATGAGTATTAAATATATACCAAAAGTAAGAACTATTCACATATGATGGCAACTTCAAGAAATTTGCTTCTAGAGTAGACAAAGGAAATAGAAAAACAAGAGGGATGTTCTCAACGACGACAAGTGATATCTAACATATGTTAATGACCAACTTGTTGAACAAATCCAGCAGACCAAAGTTGCAATACCCATTGCTGATGAACCTTTAACCCTTAATTTTGCAATTACGGAAAGCATGTCTATCATTAATTCATTATTATCAAAATCTTGGAGATGACAATAGGCCAACCTTAATTATTGCATTTCCATCTTAAAGAGATTCAGCAGCAGTATCGTTAGATCATAGGAAGTAAGCTAACTATACAATTATACATAATGACCATTTCCTCCTGCTATGCACTGCCAACAAAAATTGACACCCCTTCTATAATAGTAAAAGGCATTTCAATATTTTTCCCGACAAAATGTTCAGTTCTGCCATAACATTAAAAACTTTCAATAACAGCACTGCAAATCAGCCTGAACAGAATAGCTTAACGCAAGCTTCTTCTCTTTCCTTTTCTCTCTCACTTTATTATTATTATTTTTTAACTTAGAATAGAATAAAAGACAACTAAAAGGATGTTCAAGATCCAAAGATCAAATGCATGGCAAACCATCCAAATCTCAAAATCCCAATCACAGGGATTGTTCATAAAAAATTACATCCAACTAGAAGCATACCATCCAACACCTTACCTTATAGTCAAATAAGAACCATAGAAACTCAAATAAAACATCCCTTGAATATATAAATTGGACAGAAGCCCAGTGTTAGGCTTTTAGCACAACTGAATGGCATCGTTATAAGGGATCCTATGAAAAGATGGATTCTGGAGATTCCCAAATCCACACTCCATACTCACACATCTTTGCAGAATTGTTAAGTCATATGGAAACCACAAACTTCCACCTATAAACTGGATGATACAAAACACCCAATTCAGCTAAACTGTTAATAATTTAGTATTCTTATTTAATCTCAGTGCAGGTCGTACTACAAAAAGAGAGAACAATACAAATTATATGTACATAAGGAGAAAAGAAATAGTATACAGGTTAACAAAATCAGGCAAAAGACTGCCTTTTATAGGGTTGCTTATTCACTTTTGATAGTTATTTTATATGGACTCTTGACAGTGTTAAAAACGCACTCAACCCCTTCTCCCCAATACTAGTACAGAGTTCGCCAAGACTTTAGCCATAAAGAAGAAGAATATAAAGCAGAAATAAATACCAGATCCAGATATCCTCATTTAAAAATATATATATTATACACTAACTCTATATCAAGTTCCAATTTCAAATTCTTAGAAAACAGACCTGTGCATGACTCTTGCTCACCCAAAAATACCAGAAGCACATAACAACTTTGCAAAAACTCAGATAAGACTAAAAAGTAAAAAGTGGAACTAAAATAAGCATCAGTTAAAAAATTTGTGAAGTTTTTTTTTCTCTGAAAAGCAATGACAAACCATTATCTAACTCCATACAAGTCTATATTGAAATTGAAACTGAACTGGAATTCCGATAATTCATTTTTACAAACAACCCAAACTGTTCACAATGTAAACTTTCTCACATCACTTGCAATGAAATTCTCAAAATTACCCAAAACAACAAAAGAGCATTGCTATTTTCCAAGTAGCCAAAAACAAAATCAATTTACAACAGTTCAATTGAACGCAAAAAGAGAATTAAATGTCAGAACGTGACTTCTTAATTTCCAATAGAAATGGAAAAGAGACCAATACCGCCCAGTAGTCCAATTCAACGAAGTCCACATAGAAATTAAACAACTAAAGACCCAATTTCAAACAACAATCAAAAACCCAGAAAATCCAACTAATTACAAGCTCAAACCAAAAACAAATATTAAAAACAATAAACACATGGTATACACAAAGATTAAAATTTAAATAAAAAAAATGAAACCCAATGTTGGCAAAAATTCCAAAAACCCCAATTGATAAAACAATCCAAAACCCACAGAGCACAAGAATTCCGAATCTATTTCCACCAGAAAGCATAATCCAACACCAAAAAAAAAAAAAAATTAAACAGCTAAAAAATCATAAAACTGAAGATAGTGAAAGACAAGAATGAAGAAGCGGACCTCGATATCACCGAGAAGAAGGCCCATGATCTCTTCGGTTTCAGTAGACAATGCGTGGGTGAGACATGTCAACCACACATCCTCCGACAACTTCACACTTGTCAGAGACATCCTCAGCTACCCAGCTCCCTTTTTCTTGTAGAGAGATTCCTCGGATGTTATTCTTTCTTGAGGTGGTTTCAGTTTCAGTTTCCGTTTATTTTTTTTGTCTCTAGAGAGACTAGTCTGGATTTGGGCAGGGGATCACTGAAGTCCGTACTTGTAAATTATAAGCATCATACAGTGCGGCCAGATCTATTTTGTTATCGTGCTGCTGACGTTTTTTATCCCTCGGATTCCGTAATAGATTATCATTGGTTGCGTTGCCGTGAATTTGTGTCGGTTCGTGTTCATGTTTTATTAAAATTGTCTCATTCAAAGTTCCAAGCCCAACTTAACATTTTGCAATCGGACAGGATAGATGAGATAATTTTAACACGACATGAATACGCAGAAAATAAATATTTAAGATTTATTAAAAAGTTGAAGATAAATAATAAAATAAAGCATGATCAAACTTGTGGAATCAAGTACATCATGGGTATAAATATTCTATAAAAAACATCTTATTTTATTATCTTATTTTAATAAAATACAAAAGTCCAAAATAAACAATTTGAAAAAAAAAAAAAAATCTTATTCATATCATTTCTTAGTACATATGTAGTGCACCCCCTTCCATATGGTGTGAGAAGTTAAAAAAAAAAAAAAAAAAAAAAAAAAAAAAAAAAAAAAAAATCCCTACATGACTTCATTAAATCTTCCTTTTGAATTTTCATTATGTTATGATTGAGATTAGACCTATAAGGTTAAATTGCTTGTGCTAGATATTAAAGAAAAAGGAACTAGTATACATTAATAAATTTAATACCTATGTGAATAAATAATAAGTTTATAAATAAATTCATACTCGTTAAAATTCATTAAGAATTAATAGTGACTAATTAAAAGAAAATACAGGATATAGTGAGGGTTAGAATTATAGTAATACAATTAATTTATAGTTTTAGATTTTTTAATTTATAAAATGTTTAAAAATTTAATTATTAAAATATATCCTAACTAGTAACTACATATAATTATAGAGATATTTTTTAGAAATTCCATAGCTTGATTATTTAATATTGAATTAGTAAATACAGAGATTTTTTAATAAATTTCATAAACATATTTTCTTTTAAAAAAATATTTATATTGACGGGTTATAATGAATTATTGGTTTTTCAAAAGTAAACCCAAACCCGACACATTATATTATGGTTTTAATGGGTTGACCTATTAACAATCCAATCCGATAAACTAGATCCATCAATCGCTGTTTTTGAAAGAGTTTAGGTCATGTGAAATTTTATCAGGTCTAGACTTTTTCTTCACATTTGGATTTGATTACCATTTTTAATATTTCATTTTTATTTGTACCATTTTTTTTTATTTTTTTTTTTATAGCTAATACCAATCGGGTGTGCACTATGTACACACCACACAAAATGCAACTCTTACTATAAAAGAAGGTTCCATATTTTTACAATTTAACGGACAAATGTGATACTCATACTAGTGTCACGCACATGTGTAAATGTGTAAAGGGAAGTGCGCAATCTACTTTTCAATTCTATTTTTTTGTTAATAAAAAATATATTAGAAGTCCAACAATTGGTTTAAACAATTCAATTCTTTTAAATGAAAAGCATCCTATTAAATAAATTATTGTTGAATAATTCCTTTTACTTTTTTTTTTTTAAAAAAAAAAAAACAAATTATATAATTAGTATTCTCCAATCATGACAGTTATTATAACCAGGGTAATGTTTATCATGTTATCATTGTCACACTTATAATAACTAGGGTAATCTTTTATTCAATAGGTGGCAAATTGTTTATAATTACACTCTTATCATATGATCTATTTGACATTTGAATTTGGGATAAGCTTGGATAATTATTTGGTTATGTGGCAGTATATCTTATAATTGTTATCATCATTTGTAACATAATTATATATTGTGACTAGGGGTGGGCACCAAAACTGTCAAACCGATCAACCCGCCTAAACCAAACCAATTTAAGCGGGTTGGTTTGGTTTTGTTAAATAAAATAAACCGATTGGATTTTTTTTTAGCAACCCAATTGGTTTAGTTTGGGTTGGTTTATGGGTTGCGTTTTATCAAACCGTATAATCCAACCTAAACCATTACATACTTAAATATATATATATATATTATTAATTAAATTATCGGAGAAAACAAATAAAAACTAAAGTTAATCCAATGCAACAAGAAGTAAACTTCAAAACTTCAAAATGGTTGCTTCAACAGTGATAAATATTATTAATTTATAAACTTAAACAATTTAGTTTTATTTTATAAGTTTTAGGCGTTCTACATTTGATTTGTTTTATTTTTATTTTTAACGATTATCGTTCTGCACTTGAGTTAAATTTAGTATTATAAATTAGTATTATTATTTATGTTATTAATCATTGGTTTAACTACTTATATTGATAATTTGATATTATTAAATTTATTTAAATAAAAAATAATGTAATTATTTTCTTAAATTGTTAAACCAAACCGATTTTTATCGGTTTTGTTTGGTTTTGTTTTATCTTATAAATGGTTCGGTTTGGGTTGTTAAAAAAAATGATTTTATAATGGTTTGGTTTGGGTATAGTCAAACCCAACCCAAACCAACCCATGTCCACCCCTAATTACAGGTTTTCAATTTGTGACCACTTATATCAATATTCTTGGAAGAGATTTGGTACTATCAATTAAAACAAAATCAACCACTGTTCAATGTGGCTCAGTGGTAAGATCGCATATTCAGTCTGACAATGTCTCAAGTCCAAGTCGCCGTCATTGTAAGTGGTATATAAAAAAAAATGATGGCTTGGGATGAGTGAGGAGGTTGGGTTTCTTGTGTAGTAGGTTGGGAACTTGGGATTCTTGTGTAGTAGGTTGGGATGCTGGTGTCGGTAGAGAACAAATAGGAAAAGATTTTGGATGAAGATTCTTTTATTATAATTCTTTCCTCAATGAGTATGAACACAAAAAATAGTTCTTTAATGATTCGCAGATCGACATGGTTAGATTCCCAAGTACCATATCATGGTAGTTATGGGGCTACAATATATTTGATTATTTAAACCAAAACTAGAAAATTCATGGATCCATTGGAAGAGATCAATCAATATATATATATATATATGTGTGTGTGTGTGTGTGTGTGTGTGTGTGTGTGACATTAATAACTACCTCTAAAACTACAGAAGCACCTTTTCCTTAGGAAATTACTGGTAGAATCAATATGGAAATGTACCTTATGTCTTTGAACTATTAAGGAAATCATTTCGGTATTAAATTACATACATGCAATGTATGATAAAATCATATATATATATATTTATTTATATGCTAATTTTGTTTATTAAATATTTAATTTATTTATATTGTATATAATATTGTAAAAGTGAAACAAAATATTATTCGATTTAAAAAAAAATTATTTTATTAAATACTTAATTTTAAAAATTATATACAAACTCTATCTATGTTATAATTTATAATAAGTTTATAACTACGCTAATTTATTGTTAAAATATGATTCATTTTGATGTATAATTACTTGTTTAAGATTGTCCTAAAATTTTATAAAAAAATTTCTAACTTTAGATACAAATATCTATATTTTTTTTCTTCAATTTTTAACAAAATATCTATCGATATCGATATTATCCGATATTTCCATAAATTTGGAAGCCCAATACCGATACCGATACTTTTTTCCTTATATGCATCTAATTGGAGAGAGGGTTAGGTATCAAAAGAATCATCAAATATCAGTCAGAGAATAGTATTACATTGTGGTCTTACCGTTAAGAATATGTTCTTCAAAATGCAAACTTGCAAATTTAATAACTTTATTTTTTTTGACGTTTATGATAAAAATGTCATTCAGACAAAAAAAATTTGGTGACAGTAAATAAGTCATGCATTTTTCTACAGCCTTTGTTCTTTTTGTTGTAATTTTGGCTTCTCCACCAAGCCTATATATTTGGCTTCCCCACCAAGCCTCTATTGTAACTTCATCACTAAGTCATTGATTACCTATATATATGGCTTTCTATTGTAAGTTCGTTGGTTAGCTAAAAATGTTCTTGAAATCAATACAGAAGCAAAATAGTTCTCTCTCTCTGATCTCTCGCATCTATCTTCTTTGATGTCTCTCATCTTTCTTATTTGTTATTTCATTCATCTCATTTGTTCTTCATTATTTTATAACACTTTTAAGTTAATAAGAGCATTTTGATCAATCTTGTTATCCTGATACCGTTAAAGCTCAATTTATTAAATTTGTGACTAGTCTAAAGCCAGCAAATATTATTTAGGCCCATTATCTATCACTTGTTTAAAAAAACTTAAATAAGTAAAAAATTGACAAACCTATAAATTGACAGGTTAATTGAATCGCAATGGATAACTATCTTTAAATACTGCTATGGTAGATCATAAATCAGGTGTGTATTTTGGTGTAGGAGCTGCTGTTTGCGATGAGAAGGGTTTGGTGGTGGCAGCTCGGGCGCATCAGATTCCTGGTATTTTTAGTGCAGAAATTAGGGAATTGATGGCTCTTAGAGAAGGTCTTCTTTTAGCTCAGTTTTACAATTTGAGGGTGGATATTGCTGAGTTGAACTCTCCTTCTGTTGTTGCTTTGATGAATGATTCTAAACCTCTTGTAGGGGAATCTAAGTTCTTGGTAAATGATATCAAGTTGTTGTTAGTTGAGGTTGGCATAAGTAGATGCTTGGCAGTTTCTAGTTTTGGGAATTCCTTTGTATCTAAGCTGGCTGTAACAGCTTTGGTTTCTTGTAGAGAGCAATTATGGCTGAACAATTGTTATCCTATTTGTAACTTTCCTTTGTAATGTTTCTTTTTCTTATATATCCACCAAAAAAAAAGGATAAATTTAACGGATTATATTTAAATAGATTAAAAAATAATTAGATTGTGTTCGAGTTTATATAAACATGACACGTTATTCTAAATTGTCATAGCTGCAATGATAAGATATCTCAATCTAGACTCTAGAGAGTGTGATTGAATTATACTAAGTGATTGACTCATGTGATCTATGGATGAGTGAGACCTATTCGTGATTACTACCATAGTAGATAATGAACTTGTATTTTCATTGTGAACCAAATGCGCGTGCTAAGGAATTTTGCAAGCCTATAAATAGTAAAGACATTCCATTCAAGATGTAATCAAATGAGGTAGGAAGTACCGGATGTCTTCGCGCGTGTTGATGACTTTATATGTCATATAATTAGGTAAAGACTTATATTACGAGTGGTGCTATTAGTATACCCACCGTTGAACTATCTGTATCCCATTTTTAAAATTATTTAGTATATTTTTTTCATTTATCAAATTATTTAAAGATATGTACAATTTTTATTAAAAAAATCATGTACAAAGTAAAACTAATAAAACCCAACTTTCCTTAATTTAAAACCCTAATGACATAGATTATTTCAAATCAATGAATGTTTACTATTTTTGTTTATATTTTCTTTCAAATCTCGATCTCATGTTTCCCATATTTAGTATTTATTGATTTTATTGTTTCATATGTTTGTTTTGTTTTGTTTTTTTTTAGTTTTTTTTTTAAATTCTAGATCCATGCCTGCTATTTTTTTTTTCTTTTATTTTTTTTTTCTTTCAAATCTTATATGCATTCTATGATTTATATCAATTCTTTTGTAGATTTTATTCCGAATCTTTTAAAATTAGTTTAATGTCATTTATAAAAAGAAATTAAAAAAAATGAAATTGTACTAATAATTGCAACCAAAAAAATCTAATCTCTGACAAAATGAAACCACACCAAAATTATAACTCAATCATTCAAAAAAAATTATCAGATGATCAATATCACACTCACAATCTTCCACTAAAAATCCAAATAGTTCAGTAGCGAGGTGCCAATAACACCACTATATGATATTGTTTAATTGCTTCAGTGAAATTTTAAACGAAACTTTGTAATTTAATTACAAATTAGAGAAACAAAATAGCTTTATTAGATGAAGGTACATTAATAGCTGTGTCCACAATCCACATACTATCCCTTTCATAGATATTTGTGATGGCTTTATTTATTTATTTTAAAATTAAAAGATAAATAATGTATGGGAATTGCACAACATTCCCTCGAAGTTTGATAAAATTACATGAATATGGTAGTTTTGGTCACTTATACACAAACGTCCCCCAATATTTGAAAATTGTTACACAAATATCCCTTACCATTAAATGGATCCGTTAGTCAATGGTCAAATATGTAAGAAGTCTAAAATATTCTATATTTTTATTTTAAATAAACTAAAAAAAATTAAAAAATAAGATAGAAAAAATATTAAAAAATCTTTTAGAAAACGTAAATATATCTTAAATCTTAAATCTATAAATAAAAATTCATATCTTCAAAAAAAAAAAAAAAAAAAGTTTGTGTAATTCCCCCTTAATTTTAAATAAATTTAAAATTTATATATCATAAAATTGTTTAAAATGTTGTAAATAAAATAGATACTTAATTAAATAACAAATGAATTAAGAATAAAAATAAAGAGATAGAAGAAGATATAAGAGATGGGAGAAATAGAGATGAACAAACAAATAATCATAGACAAGAATTGAGAGAGAGTCGAGATATGAGAGAACTTTTCTTTTTGTATATATATTCTGGAAGCAGCAACAGCTAAAACAACATCACAAAGCCTATTTATAGGCAAACTCATACAATAAAATGAAACCACACAAAGGGCTGCGTGTCACAAAGAAGGAAGCCCACATATGCTCTTTACATGCAAAGTGTGTTTTTAGTATTAGTGGAAAGCCACCTAATTAATTACAACATAAAAAACTATTGTTTTAATTTTAAAGATGCATTTTTTTATAAGTTTCATATTTAAATTACATTCATGTTTTCTAATATATATATATTTATATTTTTCTCTTATTTTTTAATTTTTTTTTGTTTATTTAAAATAAAAATAAAGAGTATTTTAGACTTTTTACACTTTTAACCATTGACTAACGGATCCATCTATCGGTAAAAAATATTTTTGTAACAATTTTCAAATACATATATACTACCATATTCATATAATTTTATCAAACCTCGAGGGATGTTTATGCAATTCCCTCTTCTTATAAATAGAAGAATACTACCAATCAATCAAATCCTATAAAGAATCCTGACATTAATTAATCATCAACAACAATAACAAGATCTTAAAAGATCGTCACAACAAAACAAACACAAAAACATAGCTGGCATGCACCATCCCAACAAAGAGAGGAGGTAGCTTGCAAGGCTGCAACATATGATTTGGGAAACATCAAATTAATTATGAAAGCAAAAACAATAATGTTTTGGAAAACAATAACGTTGTAATATTAATTGTTTTCAAATCCTAGTAGATGGGTTGGTTGCGTTATTGATGTTGGTAGCACTGGTATAATCTCCAGGGTTTTCATTGCTCATTCCAAGAGTGTTCTTGACAGCCTCAGCTGCTCCTTGCGCCATGTTCTTCATTTGCTCTCCTTTCTGACTCAGGAAGGTCGAGGCCTGGGACGTGTATGTGTTGTTTTGTCCGGACTGTGAATTGGATAACCTGTCCAACGCTTCCTGTGCTGAATGCGCTGACTCAATCATGACATCTCTCTTCATCTACACCGTAGATAGTATATAAAAAAATTAATCATTTAATAATTGATTGTACAAATCAAGACATAATGTTAAACAACAATACTTGTGTTTGAATTGGATTACCTGAGCATGACCACCAAGTTCATCTACAGTACTGGATCCAATATTCTGACCTTGGCTGTTCATTTTCTCTCTGATTAAATTACTAATTTAGCTTCTTAATTCTAGAAATGGGATTTGAACTCAAAAAAAGTATTGGATCCTGAAGAGATAACAATTGGAAATTTATAGGTTTCAAAATGTTCAAAATGAATGCAATTAGCAACACATGGCATGCAAAACAGTGAATTGTGGCAGCTAGACATGTGGTGTGGTTAGGAATGATTCAAACAAATAAAAATTTGTCATTCAAGCAAAGAGAAACCTTTGGCTTACTTTTAGGAAATAAAAACCATTTGATTCTCTATTATCTACAGTCTAATGCATATCCATTAGATTTTAGTTATTGTTTATATTTTGCCATCATAGGTCTAGTTAATTTGGTGACTATATATGTGGTTATTATCTTTCTTATCACTACTCTATATATATATATATATCATTATAAAGAAAAGAAAGTAAATAAATATTAATTAAACATATATGCATGGTCAGGGTTTCTTTTTTATATATACTATACTTGGGACTTGGGAGTAGCCTAAAACTCTAAATAAAATAAATATGCTTCAGTGCATATGGTGTATGGTGCAATATCTTAAGAACATTTACATCTGTGACATGATAACTAAGCCTATATAAATCTTATGTGATATGACAAGTAAATGGTACATACAAAGGGATGCACCAAAGCTCCACTCCTTTTACACATAAACTTTTGAGTGATAGTTTCTGCTACTGTGCGACCGACTAGAATCTGATGTCAAACTAAATAGCATCATTTACAACCACACAACATTGGATGCTTAGGCGGTGGTGTAAAAGTACTAGAACTTGCCGACAAGGGCGTAGTTCAACTGGTAGATGGACGGGATTAGAATTTAGGTAAATGATTCTCAGATCAACTGTTAGAATAATCAGTTGCATTTATCAAAAGTTGTTGAAAACTTTGTTTAGAAATTTAATGAATGCATTGGAAATATCATATACTTCCAAGTTACTTCTGATCAGTACTAGTTATCCAAATTGTAAGTGTATTATAAAAATAAGATCTTGTTCGGTAGTCATGAGAGATAGAATTATTTTTTCTTTTTAGTTTTAATTTTTTTTTTTTTTTTTATAAACCATTTTTTTTTAAGTATTACATTATTATATAAATTTAGGATTTTTTTTAGAGGGGAAGAAAACTCAAACACGCAATCTCGTAGTGTAGCCATACATATATGAGGGGTTTTATCACCGGACTAAGAGCATCTCCAATATAAAAGTGACTTGCATACAAATAATTGTTGATATGACAACAATGTCAAGAGACTTGCTTCCTATGTGGCATAAAAATAGACTTGATAGACAATCAACTCAAAATTTGGTCTCCAATGCTTCCGTCTGAAACACAATTTTTTTAATGACGTATCTATCTTTTTTTCTTGTTTTATTTTATATTTTATTTCCTTACTAAAAATATATGAAAAATTAATATCAGTTTTAAATGTTTGCTGAGTCAACTTAAAAAATAGCTGTGTAACAGACCGTCTGAAAGTGGACGGTCATGTTGACAATGTCTAATATTCTTTTTTGCCACGTTAGCTTGAGGTTGAATATACACGGTTGCATTGGAGACACAATTATTAATATAACGTATATTTATCTTACGTGGCATCTCTTTTTTTCACAAGCCACGCTTGTATTGGAGATGCTCTAACCTCATTTCGTCGATTTTTATAGACCATTAGATCACTCAAAAGTAATAACTTTATGTACTATACAATACATATATAATAGCTATATCCTAAAAATAAAGGTCTTCTTAATATATTACAATAGTGTAGTTACATGAGTTATTACCAATTATTATATCTAAACTACCTATGTACGAGATCCATCATTCTAAAAAAACTATTTACCATAGTGATACATAATCCAAAATTCATCTCTAAATATGATAAATGAATCGTAACTGATAAATAATTTGAACAATCTATTATATATAACAGTTAATTCGTAATAATAAAACCAATTACATATATTAATAAAAATGTGAGTAAATCCATTAGGATAAAAGATTGATCTAGTAATATAACCATCGTATCAATTGATTTGTAGATTCAAGTCGGTTCTGTATTGAAAATTTGTAATAGTCTACGTAAACCCATTTTCCTGGCATGAGCAGTGGCTGTCGACTGGTAGGTGCCTCACGTGGCATTATTGTATAGATTGAGATATTATCGAGAACATTTTTACTCACCCCTAATGAGATAATCATTATCCCTCTCTTAAATGAATGACATATGTTTATAAAGGTCTAAATTTTTAGATAATTTTATCCCTCCATAAACACGTGTAATGTGTTTGGGAGAGGGTGAACAAAAATGAACTCAACATTATCTGTTATAAAAAAGGTGACAAACTGGAGTCCATTTTTCTCACCCTCTTTAAGGGGGTGAGCATTACCCCACCTCTTAAATGAATGATATGTGTCAATAAATGAGGTAAATTTATCTAAACACTTTCATCTCTTAAGACAAATTTACCCCTCAATGGACACATGTCAATGCTCCACCCCTTAAAGGGTGATTAAAAGTATACTCAACAAACCGACTCGCTGAACGAAGATTAGGATACCAAAGCATGGCACGTGTCAACAAGCAGGACACGTGTTCGAAACCCAGATGCTTCTCCGGTCTCCGCCTCTATATATATTCTCATGCAATATTTTTTTTTTTTTTTTTTTGAGATTATTTTTATTTATTTATTTTTTTTTTGATGGAAGGAGCACCTGAAAATCTGGAGCACCAGATCCAGGGCAAGGTTACAACCAAACTGGGACTCCATAGATAAAACTAATCGAGCACTAGCCCAGAATAGAGTCCCACAACGGGAGAAAATCGCCCACACAAGAGTGGGAATACAAACAAACCAAAACTATACACCAAACAAAAAAACGAGCAGAAGACCGATATGGAGGAGAGATCCATGCTGCCGGAGAGCCCCACCAGTGACGTCACCGACCACACAGGGACGCCGGAGATGCCAGACCAACCTCCAACCCACCACGCCAATCAAACCCTCGTGAGATATTTTCTTCTCTCTCTCTCAGGTACTGTTCTTCTTCTCTATTTCTCCTGCTCGTTTCTCTTCTCCTTTTTTCCAGCGAGTCTCTCTCTTTCCGTCGCCGGATTCTCGCTGTGGCAGCGGGAGCCGGCGACGATGGCTCTTCCTCCTTCCTTTGCCTGGCTGTCCTGGTCAGATGGGAGACTCCGGAGGCTGCTACGACGGCCCTGTTCGTCGCCTGGAAATCTCTCTCGCGTCACAGGGAGGGAAGTTTTGTCCTAGCTTCGACGGCAGCTGTTAGATCGGCCGATCTCCGGCCAGATCTGGTGTGATTATCGACGTGAGGTGTCTGATCGGCGGTCTTGGAGTTTGTCCGGCCCCATCCTCTCCGCCGGGACACCACCGGCAGCTTTGGAGTCTCTCTTTCACTGATTTTGGGTTCAGCTTGGTCGGATTTGTTGCATATTCTCATGCAATATAACTACTCTTCTCATTACAAATATATTCAGCTGTTTCTACTTTCATTTTTCAAGCAAAAGAAAAAGCACTCACTGTTAAGCACTTTATTGTTTTTTTTTTTTTCGACAAAGGATATGGCATCTCACAACCAGAGCTACAAGGCCGGTGAACCTAAAGGCCAGACTCCTCAGGTACTTACATAACTTTTATATCTACCTATCTATGTTTCTACTTTCTACATATATTTTCATTACATGAAAATGTATGTTGGGACTCTAGTGGTTTATATATACTATCGCGACTTGCACCTGGAAATTTATCAGACCACCCTTCAACACTCTCCGACTCACCTTAAATTTTTTGTTATTTACATTTCTCTATTAAAATTTTATAAAATTTTCAAATTGGCACCTTCAGACACTTCAAATTTGATGGAAGCCAATAAAGCTGGCTTCGTCTCTAGACAAATTGAATGAGCACCTTTCAACACTCACCCACCCACGTTGGCTGGTGATGGTGCTTTTGGTGCTTTTATTTTTCAGACGTTATAATTTTATGGCATGTTTAGGCTATAATGTAAAAAGCTTGAATGGTTGTAAAAACAGGAGACCGCCGAGGGGGCCAAGGACAAGACGTCCCAGACCGCCGAGGGAACCAAGGACAAGGCAGGCCAAACAGCCCAAGCAGCCAAAGACAAGGCAGCCCATGCAGCCAAGGAGACGGGGCAGGCAGCCAAGAACAAGACAGGCCAAACTGGCCAAGCATGAATGATGTTGTTGTTTGGAGTCTTAATATTAAGTTTGCGTTTAGTGTTTAATTAATGGGCAATATATATATATGCATGTTTTGATCATGAGCAGCAGCCCTTTTAATTATGTTGTAATAAAGTCATGATGTTGTGTTTTGTTTTCCTGTAGCTATCTAGTAATGATGTCTTACAAGTGAGTGTAAGATTGTACGTAAAAGCTAGCTATTTGCTAATTTTAATCATATTATATAAAAACGCAATCACAATATTTTCCCTTACATTGTGCTAATTAAGTATCTCTAACTAGCAACCGACTGACCAAGCAAGCAGCTTCCATGCCAAATACTGGTTACACGTGTCCCATTTTGATGCTCATCTTACGATTAAGTTTTGGGTACGGATATTGACACTCATAATTATGATAAGTGCACCCATGTTTATAAATACATCCATGTTTAAAATTTAAAATTAAAACATTACTATAAACACCCATCTTAATGCATGAATGTTTTCATTTTAATACAATTTATTTATAAACCCTCATAAGTTATTAACACACCCAATTTTACAAATGATAAATTTTTAAGTTCGAAAACTCAGTTTCGGGAATTCTTAAATTCTTAAATTTTGAGAATCTTTACTTCAGGTCAATTTTAGGATGTGTATTTACCTAAAGCAATTTCTTTAGCATAAGTTGATTTCTTTTTTCAACGAGTTTAAGGTTTAAAGCAATTTCTGATCCAGATGGGAGTGGTTCGAACTCGTAGGAACAAAAAATGGATCTTGGAAATGGAAGTGAAGTTGTTTATGTTTCGAGGTTGTTGACGTCTGATGAATTGTGGAAATTCTTTGATTATTTGAACAAGGTGATTCCTTGGACCAGAGCTACCATTCGTGTCTTTGGTCAATCTCATGTTCAGGTTGGATATGTCATCAATTTCTTTGTTTTTTTTTTATTATTCATGATTTTTAATATGTAAGTTGATCATTGATTTTGGATTCCAAAATGAGGTTCTAGCAATGGTGATTTCTGGATTGGTTGGATACTTGGACGTGAAGTTGTTGTTTGTAAATTAAAATGCATAGTTTATATTTTGATCTCTCTCTATGCTCCTTTCAAATTTGCTATCTACCAGTAGAATATTTTTCTGTTCATGGTGATATACTTCCTTGGAGATCCTACTGTTTAATGGTGTACTTTTCTATGCAGCCTAGAGAAACATGTTATGTTGCAAGTAAATGATTGCCAGAATTAATTTATAGCGGATACCAGCCTCATGCCTATTTTTGGGATGATTTTCCTCCTCTTAAGGACATTCCTCTGAAAATTCTTGTTCAATTACTTTATTATATAATAATGGGTGATTTTGGTTCCGTTGGGCTTTTGTTCTTCTTATTCTTAAAAAAAATATAAAAAAAAAATAGAATTAAGGTTGAATTAGGGTTTTTTTATTTTATTTTTTTTTAATAAAGTGATATAGTTGAAGATACGGGTGTAATTAATGAGTGTAAATAGTATTCTGTTTATTTTTAATTAAACTAATTTGTCCTTATTGGTAAATTCCTATTGGCACATTTTTGTAATTAAATTTTTTATTAAAATATGGGTGTACTTATCATATTTATGGGTGTCAATATCTGCTCCCTTAAGTTTTATATAGTTTGAGTCGGTGATAACTATAGATAGGTGAGTTTTTGCATCACACATTAATACACTATAAGAAATTTAAGTTTTAGCAACATTCAATGCCAAAAGTTATCTACCACAATGCACATAAAATGTATGTTGTTAAAACCATCTATGACAACACACATATGAATGTTACTAATAATAAAGTTATCTATCGCAACATGTATAAAATATGTGTTGTTAAGGCCATCTGTGGCAACGTACAAATGAATGTAGCCAATAATAATGTTATCTATTGCAACATATACAAAATGTGTTGTTAAAACAACTTATGGCAACACACTGATGAATGTTGTCAATAATGAAATCATTTATCACAACGTGCACAAAATGTGTGTTGTTACAAATGAATGTTGCTAATAATAAGTCATCTATCGCAACGCATACAAAATGTGTATTGTTAAAATCACCTATGGCAACACACATATGAATGAAGCCAATAATAACGTAATCTATCATAACGCGCACAAAATGTGTATTGTTAAAATTACATTTGACAACACACAGATTAATGTTGTCAATAATAAAGTCATCTATCACAATACATATAAAATGTGTGTTGTTAAAACCACATATGACAACACACAGAAGAATGTTATCAATAATAAAGTCATATATTGCAACTTACACAAAATGCGTGTTGTTAAAACCACATATATATGGCAACGTACAAGTGAATGTTGCCAATAATTGAGCACATATGAGACAACACACAACAAATGTACGTTGCTATAAATGAGAACATATGGCAACACACAACGAATGCATATTGCTATAAACATGTTTTTAGCAACATATAAACATGCATGTTGTTAAAAAGCAACTATTTGACACCACACATTATGGACATTTTCATAAAGGACATTTTCATAAAAGTCATTTTAGCAACTATTGACTTTTGCGTTGCGTAAAAGTCTAATATTTCACAACACACATATCATGCATGTTATTGTAGAAGACTTTTTAGAAACTGTTGATTTGCACATTCCGAAAGGCTAATATTTTATAACACACATATCATGCACGTTGTCGTAGAAGCATCTTCAGTAATTATTGGATTGTACATTACGAAAAGTATAATGTTCCGCAACACACATCTTATATGCATGTTGTCGTAGAAGCATTTTTAGCAACTATTGACATGTGCTTCACGAAAAAACTAATATTTTGAAACTCAAACATTATGGATGTATTCATAAATATTAAAATACATTTTCACCGTTAGCAAAGTAATTGAACACATCCTCTTCTATATTATGATAAGGATTTGAGTCTCACTTTTTCCCATTTAATACTACACTTCACTCTCCGTGGGACTGTAAAATCTTTAAGATTGCTCGACATCAGTGGCTTCCCAGCAAGATTATTTTGAAAGATAAGTACAAATTTTTCTTTGATCTTATTCTTGACTGCTATACTTCTCTGAATGAGGTCGAACTAGAATTATTTTGTGTTGCTGTTTGGAGAGTCTGGTTTTTGAGAAATGTCTTGGTCCATGGGGCTCCCATGGTAGATGTTTGTGAGGTGTTTGATTGGGCTTTATGCTTCTTGTCCGAGTGTAAGGAGTGCCAAGATGGGGCGATGCAGAGCAGTAGTAGATTGGGTGGAAGGACTGTTATTTGGTCTCCTCCAGCCTCAGGTTTCTTCAAAGTTAACTGTTATGCTGTGATTGATTTTTTTTGGGGGGGGGGGGGGGGGGGGGGCGTGTTGTGGGTGATGGCTTCTTGTTCTCAAGTGATGGTCGGTTTCTTAAATCTGTAGGCTGCTGAGGCAATTGACATCCTTAGGGGTATGCAATTTTGCAAAGATGGTGGTTTGTCTCCATGTATTGTTGAGTCTGATGTGGAGGTTGTGATCAGATGGATCAACAATAGCAGTCATCTGGAGTCCTCTTATGGTGCTATCCTAACTGATATTAGTCTCCTGTCTGCAAAGATGGGTGGTTTGTGTTTTGTTTTTAGCCCAAGGCTTGTCAATGGGTTGGCTCATATCCTGGCCAAAAATGCTCTTCTAATTATAGAAGATAGATTTTGAATGGAAGAGTACCCATTCTGTGCAGCCATTACGGTGCAGGCAGATATGCCTTTGTAGTCTGTTGTGTCAAAAAAAAAAAAAAAAAAAAAAAACTCTGAGCATTTTGTCCAGTAGGGGACTAGCAGCCAGGGGTTTAATTTGTTTATTGCTTGTAGTCAACATAACAATAATTTTGGAAAATGAATTTTGTGGAAAATGAATTTTTACAATAACCAAAATTTTGAGAGTACTTTTTTTTTTTTTTTTTTTTTTTTAAGTACATTTAGTGATACAAGCTCAGCAGCATACATTACTCAGTTACATGGTTCAAGTTATAGTGTTTTTACACAGTTACATGACTCAACTCAATAAGTGAAGAAAGGACTGATGAACACCTTGATCAGCTATGCCGAGGTCCAGCACTGATGAACAGACTATTTGATACTTTTACCATGTCCAAATCATTCATATTCATATAATAAAAAATAAAATAAAATAAAATATAATTTAATTTTTTACACACTGGAGTAGTGTCTTTAAGATAGGAATGTCAAAAAATAAAAAGTATAATTTTGAAACAATATAAGGTGTTCAGACGACTCAAGCAGCGAAAGACAAGACATACCAGACCGCCAAGGCAGCCAAGGACAAGGCAGTCGAAGCAGCCAAAGCAGCCCAAGACATGGCAGGCCAAGCAGCCAAAGTATATATATATATATATACACTAATTTTTTTTATTAAATATTTAATTTATTTATATTGTTTATAATATTATAAAAGTGAAAAAAAATAAATTATTCGGTTTTAAAAAATATATATTATTTTATTAAATACTTAATTTAAAAAATTATATACAAACTTTATCCATGTTATAATTTATAATAAGTTTATTTGTTAAAATATGATTTATTTGATACATAATTACTTGTTTAAGATTATCTTACAATACAATATAAGTGTATCACTATTGTTTGAGATGTACCATAATGAGGTTCGCAAAACAAAATACAGCAATTACAGTATTTGAATCATCGGTACAGTATTAAAAAGTTCGTTTTTAATATATATTACCATGCAACTTGCAAGATATTAATTATGAAGGTAGCTGCAGCATATGATATGGGAATGGAAACATCAAAAAATAATTATGAAAGCAACAACAATAACGTTGTAATTATTAATCGTTTTCAAATCCTAGTAGATGGTTTGGTTGGGTTATTGATGTTGGTAGTACTGGTATAATCTCCAGGGTTTTCATTGCTCATTCCAAGAGTGTTCTTGACAGCCTCAGCTGCTCCTTGTGCCATGCTCTTCACTTGCTCTCCTGCTCCTTGCGCCATGTTCTTCACTTGCTCTCCTTTTTGACTTAGGAAGGTCGAGGCCTGGGACGTGTATGAGTTGTTTTGTCCGGACTGTGAATCGGATAGCCTGTCCAACGCTTCCTGAGCTGAATGCGCTGACTCGTTCATGACATCTCTCTTCATCTGCACCGCAGGTGTTATATTAAAAAAAAAAAAAAACAAATCAGCGTAATGTTAAACAATACTTGTATTTGACCAGCTAAGGTTGGTCTAATGGTTAAGTCCCTCACACCATATCACGAGATTGTGGATTCGAGTCTCCCATCATCCATAAAAACACGGATTATTGTAATATTTTAAAAATATATATTGTATTTGACATGGATTACCTGAGCTTGACCACCAAGTTCATCTACACTGGATCCAATATTCTGACCTTGGCTGTTCATTTTCTCTCTGATTAAATTACTAATTTAGCTTCTTAATTCTAGAAATGGGATTTGAACTCAAAAAAGTATTGGATGCTGAAGAGATAACAATTGGAAATTTATAGGTATCAAAGTGTCCAAAATGAATGCAATTAGCAACACATGGCATGCAAAACAGAGCTAGACATGTGGTGTGGTTAGGAATGATTCAAAGAAATAAAAATTGGTCATTCAAGCAAGAGAAACCTTTGGCTTACTCTTAGGAAATAATAATCATTTGATTCTCTATTATCTACTGTCTAGTGCATATCCATTAGATTTTGGTTATTGACTTAATTGTTTATATGTATGCCATCATAGATCTAGTTAATTAATTTGGTGACTATATATATAGTCATTTGAGGAAATGGGACAAAATAGCACTTTTGAAATTTGAAGTTGTGCAACTATCACCACATTACTAACTCATGTTTTATTAGCACCAAAAATGGAATTTGGACAAAAATACCCTCCAGCTTCTTTTCTTTTCTCTTGGGTGTCCTTCACCTTCTTCTTCCTTTTTCCCAAACCTCCATTGATGGAGCTTCAATGGAGGTGTCATCGCCAACCGACGAGTTGACTGGTAAAACCACCAGGAAAACGTTCGTCGAGTGCCAATCATTGTAACCAAAGTGTTCGTTTTCATTTTCGAGTTGTGTAGAGAGAGAAACGAAGCAAAACCCAAACCATCGCGAATCTTCATCGTCCGATTTATGACGATCCGTCATGAATCTGATGAAACCGATAGCGCCAACGAACTCGGCATCGTTCAATCTTCCAGATCCAACTATCTCCGGAGTCGATTAGCGCCGTCGTCGGATCGTCACTGTCGCCATTAATGGAGGTCGACAGAATAAGTCTCGAAACGCAGGAATAAGTCTCGAAAAACGCATGAATAAGTCTCGAAAAAATCATAAATAAGTCTCGAAAAAATCATAAATAAGTCTCGAATTTAGTTCAAAATTAGTTCTTACACCCGAATTTGTTTTTAATTTTTTTTTTCCATAAATGTATTTCAGTTTTAACCATCCATATAAAAAATCAATCAAGATTCAATATATATATATATATATATAATAACTTTCCAACGAGGGCTTTTACAATACACACTTTAAACACCTTTTGATGAAATTGTATGGAATATATTGAACCTTGATTTGATTTTTTGTATGGATGGTTAAAATGTTGAAATAATTTTATAGAAATTTTTTAAAATAATTTTGGATGCAAAAACTAATTTTTTTTTTTTTTTAAAGATAGAACATTTAAAAATAGGGAAATATAATAAAAAATAGTTCTCAAATCCAAAAAAAAAAAAATCCAAATTTTTACCATGTGTATTTTAATTTTCTTAAGATGCATACAAAATATCTCATCAAAAAACATTTGATTACATACAATTTCATTAATGGTACTTAAAGTATACATTGTAAAAATTCTCATTGGAAAAATACTTTCTTTGTATATATCATTATAAAGAAAATAAAGGAAATAAATAGTAATGACTTTTTTTTATATACTTGGGACTTGGGAGTTGCCAAACTCTAAATAAAATAAATATGCTTCGGTACATATGGTGTATATATTGTGCATCTTACCATCTCTAATGTATATACTAATGTTAATATAAAATTTGATATAAAAAATAGTAAAATACTATATTTGATACATTATTTTATCATTGGACTTCAATGCGTAATTCTATTCGAAATGTTATTTTTAATTTTTTATTATTTAAAATTATAAAAGTCAACAAATATAATTAATACATTTAATTTAAATAATATTTTTTATTATTTAAAACTATAAAAGTTAATGCATTCAATACAATTATAAAATAATATTTTTGTAAATTAAAAAAAACAGCATTTATTATTGTACTAAATATGACACAAAGTATAATATATGTCAAATTTGATACATCATTTGACATTGCATTAGAATATATATATATATATAGTTTTTACTTTGTACTAAATTACAGCATTGAAACATTAAAATAACATTGCATTGGATATGCTTTTAAGTACATTTACATGCCGATATGATTACCAAGCCTATTAATATGATGAGATTTGAATCCTCTACTGATCTGATATTTTTCTTGACCTTTTTAAAGCATATGATTGGTTGTTGATAAGATGGTTGTGGAACCCAATCACATATTAACCATATATTCATTGTACTGCTTATATGTCATGAGATTAGATGATGTCAGGAAAAAAATCAGATTAGCAAAGAATCCAAATTTAATCTAACGTAATAAGACATAATGTTTTTTTTTTTTTTTTGGTAATATAAGAACACAGACAAGTCCAAACTTACAAAGAACAACAACCCACAACACAAGATTACAAAGAACTGAAATCTAACATAAGAAACTCCCTAACCGAATAAAAAGCTGAATTCGCAAGCATAAGTGCAAAGGAATTTCCAGATTTGGAAACGGCTAAACACTTAGTAACGCCTACATCGGTTAACAACAATTTAATGTCATTTACAATAAACTTAGATTCCCCTTTAAAAGGAACGGAATCGTTAAAAATGGAAACCAAAGACATAATGTTAATGGAAAGTAAATGGTGCATATATGGAGTGCGCCAAAGCTCCATATATTCCTTGTACAAAAGCTTTTGAGTGATAGTACCGACTCGAATCTGATGTCAAACTAAATATGCCTTATTTACAACCACGCACCAATGGATGCCTAGGCGGTGGTGTAAAAGTCTGTAGCAGAACTTTCTATTGTTTGTCCATTTGAACTTGGTCAATTATATATTGAACATTATCCAAATACAGTGAATAATCGGTCGCATTTATCAAAAGTTGTTGAAATCTTTCAAATTTAATGACTTCATGCATTGGAATTTGGAAATATCGTATACTTCCAAATTAATTACTTCTCACTGTAGTTATCCAAATTGTAAGTGTATTATAAAAATAAAATCTATATATAGTCGTTAGGAGAGATTTTTTTATTTTTTTTTATTTTTTATTTTTTTTAGTTTTATCTTTTTAAAAAGTTTTTAAATCTTTGATTTTTATTGATCATTGTTTTTTTTTAAGTATTAAACTATTACATAAATTCAAAGTTTTTTAGGAAGACTCAAACCCATAACTTTCGTGATATAAATGTAAGAGATTTTACCATCGGATCAACCTCATCTTGTCGATTTTTGTAGACCATTAGACCACTAAAAAGTACTAACTTTGTGTATAACATACAGTAGCTAAATCCTAAACATAAAGGTCTTCTTACAAGGGGCGGAGGCATATACAATTTAGCCTGGGCTTCAGCCCATGCTAGCCCAGGCTAAATTGCTTGATGTAATGATTTTTCTTTTTTTCTTTTTTAATAATAGATATAATACAAATAAAAAACAACTAAAATATTAATATTGCTTGATAATTCATAAAAGTATTCTAGTTTATAATTTAATTTAATTGAGATAATCTCAATTGATTCATTAGAGTGATATATTCAAATTTTATTAAGACTCAAACACATTAAAGTTTCATTTTCCTCTTCATTCTCTGTTCTTCCTTAGATAAATGAAACAAATTTTGAATTCCCAACTTCATTTGCCTGTCCAAAAAAGTATTTAAATTTATTTTGCATGCTATTTTTTTTTTTTCCTTTAAGTTTGCTTTAAAAAATATTGTACTACCGCTCAGTGTGGCTTGTGTAGAAAATTACGTTAATTTAGCATGATAATATCTCAGATTCGAGTCATTGCACCGTAGATAGTATATATATATAGTTAATTTAGCCTGCCTAGATGATAAGTCCTGGCTTCGCCCTTGTTCTTAATATATTCTAGCATCTCCAATGCAAATATATATTTTCAAGTTTCTAAATAGTGTCACATCAACATTTTTATTCATTATGGACCCAATTTAGAAATTATTATTTTTAGAGAAATGCATATTCACATCTCTAATTAATGCAATTATCTAAAATCTAATATGCATTCATTTTATAACCAATCATAATAAAACAATTATTTCACTCTCTTTTCTCTTTTAATTTTCAATTAAATAAGCTATAATATTATTGGAGAAAAAAAGTTAGAAACCATAGTTAGCATTTCTAAGAGGGTTTCGAAAATTAGAAACTTAACTCAATATTCTTTAACCTTTTATTTTGTCATATCATCTCTATATTAAAGTTAGATAATTGTATTAAAGAGGGTTTTTCTAACTTTTTATCCATCTATCATATAAGTCACTCAGTTTTCTTTAAATACATATTTACATTAGAGATGTTCTTACAACCTAAACTACCTATGTACGAGATCCATCATTCTAAAAAAAAATCTATTTATCCCAGTGATACATGGTCCAAAATTCATATCTACATATGATAAATGAATCGTAACTAATAAATAATTTGTACAATCTATTTTATATATAACAGTACCAATTACCGAATTACATATATTAATAAATGGTATGTAGACTCATTTGGATGAGATTGATCCGGTGAATTGATTCGTAGATCGAAGTCGTGTCCTATTTCTATATCACAAAATTTGTAATAGTCTCTCTGTGTAAACCCTTTTTTCTGGTCATATGGTTGTTGATTCAAACCACTCACTTGAGAGTTATTTATTCAAACACTAAACTCGTTCATCTACTAGATAAGTTACGTCTAAGTGGTCTCACATGACATTATTGTATAAGTTGAGACATTATCCTTTTTTTAAAAAAAAGTGACAAACCGACTCGCTCAGAAGATTTGGATACCAAAGCATGGCACGTCTCACACACGTGTCAAGAAGCAGGACACGTGTTCGAAACCCAGATGCTTCTCAACCTCTATATATATTCTCATGCCAATATAACCACTCTTCTCATTACAAGCAAATTCAGCTGTTTCAAATTTCATTTTCAAGAAAAGCAAAAGCACTCACCGTTAAGCACTTTATTGTTTTTTTTTTCGACAAAGGAAAAGATATGGCGTCTCACAACCAGAGCTACAAGGCTGGTGAAGCCAAAGGCCAGACTGAGGTACATGTAACTTTTATATCTATCTACCTATCTATGTTTCTACATATTTCATTGCATGAAAATGTATGCTGGGACTCTACTCACTCTAATGGTGCTTTTATTATTATTATTATTATTATTATTATTATTATTATACGGTGGAGGTAGCTCCCTCGAACCTGGAGTACCTTTTACCACCATCGCAGACTTGAATCTGAACATTATAATTAACATACTGAATGAACGCTTCTCACAACTAAAGTACAGCGTTGGTGCTTTTATGGCATGTTTTGGCTAATGTGAAAAGCATGAATGGGTGTAAAAACAGGAGAAGACGAACCAGATGATGGGGACAGCGAAGGAGAAAGCTCAAGCAGCCAAGGACAAGACATCCCAGACGGCCCAAGAAGCAAAAGACAAGACATACCAGACCGCCGAGGCAGCCAAGGACAAGACAGTCCAAACAGCTCAAGCAGCGAAAGACAAGGCAGGCCAAGCAGGCCAAGCAGCCAAGGAGAAGGCAGGCCAAACGGGCCAAGCAGCCAGGGACAAGACCTCAGAGACGGCGGATGCCACCAAGCAGAAGAGCCAGGAGACTGGCCAGGCCGCTCGTGATAGCGCGGAGGCCGGGAAAGAGAAGACCGGTGGGATTCTGAGTCAGACTGGAGAGCAAGTGAAGAGCATGGCACAGGGTGCTGCTGATGCTGTCAAACACACTTTTGGGTTTGACAGCACCGGTGAGGATAAAGGTGATCAGGCTGGTCATGACACTACCACCACCACCACCACCCCTCCTACTACTTACAACAGGAGAGTTTAAGGTTAGGGTTCTGGCATGAATGTTGTTGTTGTTGTTGTTGTTTGGAGTCTTAATTAGTTTGTGTTTTAATGGGCATCAATGCATCATGTATGTTTTGATCGTGAGCAGCCCTTTTTAATTATGTTGTAATTGTGGAAGCTAGACATGTGGTGTGGTTAGGATTAATGATTCAAAGAAATAAAAATTGGTCATTCAAGCTGGACATGTAGCGTGGTTAGCACTTAGCAGCCTTTTTTTAAGTCTGAACAGTGCTGGCATGTTTGTTTTCTTTTTCCAGCTTTCACATCTGAATGAATGAACCGTCAACGACGTTTTTGTTTTTAATAATACTAATTAAAATGTAATTTGTAATTTAGCGTGTACTATTCTAGTACATTTTTTGTTCTTTTGTTAGTAAACACTGTTCAATTTAATAAAATAGAGACAATATAATTTTATATGTTTATATGTTCTGCATACAAACAATTGTAAAAAAAAAAAAAAAAAAAAAAAAAAAATCAAATTATTTTATATGTTAGTTTACATTTTCGGTGTATACAATTGAAGCAACTATGATTTTCTTAATCATATGCACTAGAAACCAAATAAAAAAAAAATAGTTATTGATTTATTTATTTTTTAAATAGGTTTCTAAATTATTTATATATAGTGGTTAGAAATGATTAGGATTTTTTTTTTCTCTTTCTAAAAACCGTTTAAAATAATAAAATATCTTAAAAGAAAAAAATTCTATTATACCATATCAAATTTGGATAAATTTGGAAATATATCTTCTTTGGGAGTAGAAACTTAGAAATGAATATTTTAATTGTAATGCAGTTATTTATAATTAAATTAAAAAATCAAAAATTTTTATCTTTATTTTTAAATTGATTTTTGATATTTTAAAGTTGTTTAATAATTTAAAAAAAACAAACAAAACAACTTAATGAATTTAATTTGGACCCATTAATTTTTAAATGGAAAATTTAAACGAACCCTTCTCTTAGGAAATAACTATTTGATTCTCTATTATCTACTTTCTAATGCATATTCATTAGATTTTGGTTATTGTTTATACGTATGCCAACATTGGTCTAGTTAATTTTGGTGACTCTATATATGGTTATGATCTTCATCACTACTCTATATATATATCATTATAAAGAAAATAAATGAAGTAAATAGTAATTAATTTGTCAATTAAAATATATATATATATGCTTGTGACTTTTTATTTTTTGTTGAAATACTATACTTAGACTTCAGAGTAACCTAAAACTCTAAATAAAATAAGGGTAGTGTTTACCTGTACATACCACGTGATATAATATAACAGTAATGCTATACATCCCATCATTTTTATTCCAACACATGTGGCAGTTGACGTGTCACTTAGTGAGTGGACAAACATTAATTGGTAATTGAATATATGGGTAAAAGAGATAAGTATCAATTAATGAGTGTTCACTCACCAAGTGACACCTCAGCTACTGTGTGTTTTGAGATGAAAATAATGAGATGGTAGATGAGGTGTATAGCATTATTGATAAAATAAATAATGCTTCGGTGCATATCACATGATATGACATAATGTTAATGGAAAGTAGATATATGGGGTGCACCAAAGCTCCACTACTCCTTGTACGCATGAGCTTTTGAGGGATAGTGCCGACTTGAATATGATGTCAAACTAAATTTGCTTTAATTATTTACAACCACACATTTTTCAAAAATAAAAAATTAAAAAATTATTCACAACCACACAATGACATTGGTGGTGTAAAAGTATGTACGTTGCAGAAGTTTTTATTGTTTGTCCATATATTTGAACTTGGTCAATTATTGAACATTATCCAAATACTGTGAAAAATCGGTTGCATTTATTAAAGTTGTTGAAATCTTTCTTTTGAATATGAAAGCTAATTATTTTTTCCTTTTTTAGTTTTACCATATTAATAAAAAAATCAACTACATTTATTAATAAATAAATATGTAAATCCGTTAGGATGAGATTAATCCAGTGGTATGACCATTGAACTCGAATCTTGGAGTCGTGTCCCATTTCTATATCACACAATTGTAATAGTCTATGTGAATCCTTTTTACTTGGTATGTGGTTGTTGACTAGTAGGTACAACAGTCAACACACGTGGCATTATTGTAGAGGTTGATACATTATCCTTTATAAAAAAGCTACATACCGACTCGCTGAATAGAGATTTGGATACCAAAGCATACATGGCACGTCTCACAAACGCGTCAAGAAGCAGGACACGTGTTCGAAACCCAGAGGCCTCATTCCACCTCTATATATTCAATGCAATAAACCTCTCTTCTCATTAAAAGCAAATTTCAGCTGTTTCCACTTTCATTTTTCAAGCAAAAGCACTCACTGTTAAGCACTTTATTGCTTCTTTTTTTTCGACAGAGGAAGATATGGCATCTCACAACACGAGCTACAAGGCCGGTGTTGCCAAAGGCCAGGCTCAGGTACTTATAACTTTTATAGTTTTATATATATATATAAATGTATGCTGGGACTCTATTTCTAGTGGTGCATTTTTATTATTTATTTTTTATATGTATACCAATGGCGATTCGAACCTGGGAATTTCTTTCTCAAACCGAATGAGCACCCTTCAACACTCTCAGACTCAAATCTGGGATATTTACATGCCCTCTAAACCCACATTTAAAAAAAAAAAAAAAGTTTATTTAAAATTTCCCTTAATTTTTTTGTTATTTACATTTTCCCCCTTTGGATTTGATGAAGCCAATAAAGCTGGCTTCCTCTCCAGAGAAACTGATTGAACACCCTTCAACACCCAGCCACTGTTGGTTGCTGGTTTTATTTTTGAGACATTATAATTTTATGGCATGTTTAGGCTAATGTGAAAAGCATGAATGGGTGTAAAAACAGGAGAAGACGAACCAGATGATGGACACAGCGAAGGAGACGGCTCAAGCAGCCATGGACAAGACGGCTCAGACGGCTCAAGCAGCGAAAGACATGACATACCAGACCGCCGGGGCAGCCCAGGACAAGGCAGTCCAAGCAGCCAAAGCAACCCAAGACATGGCAGCTCAAGCAACCCAATCAGTCAAGGAGACGGTAACCCAAACAGGGCAGGCAACCAAGGACAAGACCTTGGACACGGCGGATGCCACCAAGAAGAAGAGCCAGGAGACCAGTCAGACGGCTCGTGATGGCGCGGAGGCCGGGAAAGAGAAGACCGTTGGGATTCTGAGTCAGACTGGAGAGCAAGTGATGAGCATGGCACAGGGTGCTACTGATGCTGTCAAACACACTTTTGGGTTTGACGGCACAACAAAGTGATCAGCCTCGTCATGACACTACTGCTACTACCACCATCCCTCCTAGTACTTACAATTACAACAGGAGGGTTTATGGTTAGGGTTTTGGCATGAATGTTGTTGTTGTTGTTGTTGTTGTTTGGAGTCTTAATTAGTTTGTGTTTTGTGTGTAATGGGCATCATGTATGTTTTGATCATGAGCACCCGCCCTTTTTAATTATGTTGTAATAAATTAAGTCATGATGTTGTGTTTTGTTTTCCTATAATGATGTCTTACAAGTGAGTGTAAGACTCCCTATTTTTTCCTTACATCTAGGAAAGATTTAGGGAGCATGTTGTACTTTCTAAAAAAGGGAGCCATATAAGGGGTGAAATCCCAACAAGCCTCCCTAAAAATGGCTCCCTATTATTATTTATTTATTTATAAATAAAAAAGAAATATTATTATTTTTAAATAAATTTAAAATGTTATTGAGAATCCATCTATGTAAACATTAAAAATAATACGAATTAGTATTCACAATATTATTATTTCAAGTAAATGTAAACTAAAACAATACATGAATAAAACTACAATGGTATAAAATAATTAATAATTTACCAAAAAATAATTATTATAAGTATACAATAAAAATAACTGAAAAATAAAAAAGACTACAAAATAAAATAATAAATTGGCAAAGAAGACCCGGATAGATGAAAAATTGAAAGTTAAAAGTGTAATAAAAATTGAAATAGTTCAATAGTATTTATATATATAAAAAAATTGAATTTAACAAAAAAAAAATGTCGTTCTACTTCTGCACAGAGAACCGTTGCATCTGCCAAAAAATCAATATAGAAGCATGAGGAGATCAAATCATAAAATAGCTGTTGCACTTTGGGTTAAAAAAAAAATTAATTAATTTAAGCAGCGGCTAGCCTTTGAAGAAAGTAAAATTGTAGGCAAAAAGGATAATTATTTGGGTTTAATTTAAAGAATTTGAGTTAAATAAAAAAAATAGGAAGGGTGAATTTGGACTATTGGATATGAATGTTGTGGACTCATATTGACCACACATTTCATTTGAGGAGACAGAGATAAAAAATAGGGAGGATGTCTTCCCTCCATAAATTTGAGGAGCCTTTGGCCGGAATTAAAAATAAGGAGTGGTATAGAGAGCCTATTGGAACACTTTCCAGTTGATCCTCCCTAAATATAGTCAAGGAGGTTGTAAAATCCGACCTATTGGGGATGCTCTAAGATTGTAAAAGCTAGCTATTTGTTTGTTAATTTTAATCGTATATTAATTAATATATAAAAACGCAATCTCATTTTCCCTTACAACAGGAGGGTTTAGGGTTTAATCGTATATTAATTAAACATCATGTATGTTTTGAGCATGAGCAGCCCTTTTTATGTTGTAAAATTGAGTTGTGGAAGCTAGACATGTGGTGTGATTAGGAATGATTCAAAGAAATAAAAATTGATCATTCAAGCAAGTGACACATAAGTAATCAAACATGCTATCATTCTAAGACTGATTTTGCATGTTATTCGGTAAATAAAGTTCAATTTATATGTTAAACAAAAAATTCTGTAGAGAAACCTAAGTAATTTAACATGCATATATCATTCTAAGAATGATTTTGCATGTTCTTCGATAAATAAAGTTTATAGTAAATAAAGTTCAATTTAACATGTTAAACAAAAAATTATATAAACAAAGTTCAATTTAAATATTGCAAATAAAGTTCAAGTTCAATTTATTATATATATATAAAAAAAAAATTCAAATTATTTTTTATGTCGTCCATATTTCTAGTTTATATAATTGAAGCAACCATTTTTTGGTTTTTAATTATGGTTTCCTATGTACTGAAAACCAAATAAAAAAATGGTTATTGATTTTTTTTTTTTTTTTTTTTTTTGTATAAAAAAAATAGATTCCTGAATTTTATACAACGGTCCTTTTGAGAAGTGATTAGTTTGTTTTTTTTTTTTTTTTTTCCTAAAAACCGTTTAAAATAATAAACATCTTAAAAGAAAAAATTCTATACCATATGAAATTAGGATACATTTGGAAATATATTTTTTTTTGGAAGGATAAACTTCGAAGAGAATATTTTATTTGTAATCCGTGATTTAGAAAGTTATAAGTTAAAATCAAGATTTTAAAACTTTTTGACCACTTAAAAAAAAAAGTAATGAATTCAATTCGGACCCTTAAGATTTAAGTGGAAAAAACAAACAACTTCCCTTACTTATAGGAAATAACCATTGGTAGGATTCAAGTCGTTGACTTGGGAGTCATTTATCTAAACCTCAAGCTCGTTCATCTATCAGCTGAGCTACGCTTCTGTTGACTGTTGTAACTAATTAAAATCACTTCTAACTATAATATAACATTTTTACCTTAATTGGAATAAAAAATATATGTACATTTGTGAGGTTGTGAGTTCGAGCCTTCTCCCTTTCTAAAAACCCGGAATTAATTATAATTGTTAAAAAAAAATAAAATAAATAAATAAATAAATAAAACTATATACCACAGTGATACATGGTCCAAAACTCACGTCGAAATATAATAAATAAATTATAACTAATAAATAATTTGGACAATCTATTTTATATATAACAGGTAAATCGTAATAACAAAATCAGTTACATATATATTTTTCAAAAAAATATAAAAATCAATTACATATATTAATAAACAAATGTGTAAACTCGATAGAATGAGATTTTGACACAGTGGTATAACCATCGCACTTTATCAATTGGGATCCATAGATCGGAGTCGTGTCCCATTTCTATATTGCACAATGGGTGAACTGCATAAATAGCTAAAAAATTAGTGGTTTTATTGTTTTTGTCCATGATTATTGTTTTTATTGTTTTTGTCAAAATTTCCACTTTTTGGACAAAATTGCCCTTGTTTATAAAAAAAAATTCTCTTTTTTTTTTTCTTTTTCTTCTTCTCTCTCCTTTCCACAGAGTCTTTTTTTTTTCTTTCTCTCTCTCTCTCTCCTCTCTCACGTTCATCTTCTTCTTCTTTCTTTATAAATTTTTTTTTCCTCTTTCTCTCTCTCCTTTTCTCATGCCTCCTTCTTCTTCTTCTTTCTCTCCTTCTTCTCTCTTTCTCTCCCCACGTTTTTTCCAGATTTTTTTTTTAAAAAATTCAGTTTTTTTTTTTTTTGGTTGAAAATTTTCAAGATTTAAATAAGGTTTGGATTTGAGTTTGGGTAGTGATTGTGATTGTGCTTAATTTTATTTTATTTTTCAGATTTGTGGTTGTATTTTAAGTTTGGGTTTGGGTTGTTTTTATGAATGGTGGGAGTTGTGTTTGGGGTTAGGTTTTGTTGAAAAAAAAATTAAGAATTTTTTTAATTTTTTTTGGATTTGATCTTTTTCAAACAAATTTTTCAAATTTTATTTTGTTTAAACACACCAGTTATATTCAATTAAACACACCAATGCAATTCAATTAAACACACCAATTCAATTCAATTCAATTAAACACACCAGTTCAATTCAATTAAACACACCCGTTCAATTCAATTAAACACACCATTGCAATTCAATTAAACACACCAAATGCAATTCAATTAAACACACCAGTTATATTCAATTAAACACGCCAGTTATATTCAATTAAACACACCAGACTATCAATTAAACACACTAGACCACCAATTAAACACACAAGACAAAACAAATTAAACACACCAAGGCAAAACGAATTAAACACACCAGGCAAAATGAATTAAACACACCAGACAAAATGAATTAAACACCTGGTGTGTTTAATTGATAGTCTGGTGTGTTTAATAAGTTTTGTCTGGTGTGTTTAATTGGTGACCTAGTGTGTTTAATTAATGGTCTGGTGTGTTTAATTCGTTTTGCTTGGTGTGTTTAATTCGTTTTACCCTGGTGTGTTTAATTCGTTTGGTCTGGTATGTTTAATTCGTTTTGCCTGGTGTGTTTAATTCGTTATCTGGTGTGTTTAATTTGTTTTACCCCGGTGTGTTTAATTGTTTTTTCCCCGGTGTGTTTAATTGGTGGTCTTGTGTGTTTAATTAGTCCGGTGTGTTTAATTGGTTTACACCTAGTGTGTTTAATTGGTCTGGTGTGTTTAATTGATTACAACTGGTGTGTTTAATCGGTGCTGGTGTGTTTAATTGAATAAAATCTGGAAAAAAAAATTAACAAATATGATCTGAATTTTTTTGATCTGAATTTTTTAAAAAAAAATCTGGAATTTTTTAACAAAACAAGATCTGGAAAAGATTAAATCCGAAAAAATAAAAAAAAAATTTCAACAAAACCCAAACCCAAACACAATCCCACCATTCATAAAACCAACCACAACCCAAACTTAAATACAACCACAAATCTGAATTTTTTTTAAGCACAACCACAACCACAACTCAAATCCAAACCTTTTTTAAATTTAGAAATTTTTCAACAAAAGAAAAAAACTGAATTTTTTTTTAAAAATCTGGATAAATTTTCAGATCTGAAAATTTTTGTGTTAAAAAAAACCTGAATTTTTTTTAAAAAATCCCTAATATCAACCATAACCACAACCCAAACTTAAAAATCTGAAAAAAATTCAAAATAATAAAAAAAAACTGAAAATTTAAAAAAAAAATCTGGAAAAATCGTGAAATAGAAAGAGAAGAGAGGAGAGAAAGAAAAGAAGAAGAAGGAGGAAAGATCGGACGTCCGATCGTCGATCGATCGACCCATCTGAATTTTTTTTTTTTTTTAAATCTGAAATATTTTTAAAAATCTGGAAAAAAAAAGAGAAAGAGAAGAAGAAGAAGAAGAAGAAGAAGAAGAAGAAGGAGGCGTGAAAGAAGAAGGAAAGAGGAGGAGAGAGGAGGAGAGAAAGAAGAAGAAGAAGAAGAAGAAGAAGAAGGAGACGTGAATGGAGAGAGAAAGGAGAGAGAAGAGGGAGGCGTTAAATGAGTGAGAGAAATGAGGGAGAAGAGATTAAGAAAAAAAAAAATAAGGGCAATAATGTCCTCACAGCCCATTTGTTGATAAAAACAATAAAAATCATAATTGTTGACAAAAACAATAACTCCCCTTAATTTTTGATTAAAAAGCCCTATTTAATAGTCTATGCATGTAAACCCTTTTTCCTTGGTATGTGCCTCACGTGGCACTATTATATAGGCCGATACATTATCCTTTATAAAAAAGCTACAAACCGACTCGCTGATTGAAGACTTGGATACCAACGCATATATGGCACGTCTCACACACGTGTCAAGAAGCAGGACACGTGTTCGAAACCCAGATGCTTCTCTACCTCTCTATATATGTTCTCATGCAATTAAACAACTCTTCTCATTACAACCAAGTTCAGCTGTTTCTACTTTCATTTTTTCAAGCAATAGCAAAAGCACTAATTGTTAAGAAGCCATGGACAAGACGACCCAGACGGCTCAAGCAGCGAAAGACAAGACATACCAGACCGCCGAGGCAGCCAAGGACAAGACAGTCCAAGCAGCCAAAGCAACCCAAGACAAGGCAGGCCAAGCAGCCCAAGCAACCAAGGAGACGGTAACCCAAACAGGGCAGGCAACCAAGGACAAGACATTGGACACGGCGGATGCCACCAAGAAGAAGAGCCAGGAGACCGGAAAGGCGGCTCGTGATAGCGCGGAGGCCGGGAAAGAGAAGACCGGTGGGATTCTGAGTCAGACTGGAGAGCAAGTGAAGGGCATGGCACAGGGTGCTACTGATGCAGTCAAACGCACTTTTGGGTTTGACGACACAACAAGGTGATAAGCCTCGTCATGACACTACTGCTACAGTGCTACTACCACCACCCCTCCTAGTACTTACAATTACAACAGGAGGGTTTATGGTTAGGGTTTTGGCATGAATGTTGTTGTTGTTGTTGTTGTTTGGAGTCTTAATTAGTTTGTGTTCTGTCTTTAGTGGGCATCATGTATGTTTTGATCATGAGCAGCCCTTTTTAATTATATTGTTGTAATAAATTATGTTTTGTTTTCCTATACCTAGCTAGTAATGAAAGATCGTAAAAGCCAACTATTTGCTAATTTTAATCATATATTAATATTTCTTAAAAAAAAACAAAAATCATATATTAATATATATAAGAACGCAATCACATTTTCCCTTATATTGTTATAATGTTCCAATTAAGTATCTCTAATTTGCAACCGACTGACCAAGCAAGCGGTTTCCATGCCAAATAGTACTGGTTACACGTGTCCCATTATTGATGTTCAACATAAGTTTGATACTTTGATATAGTTTGAGTTGGTGATGGACTGATAGCGAGATAGGTGAGTTTTGTCATCAATCATCACAAGAGAAAATCGGTGCATCGGGTGCATGAATTGAATGTTGCATCCGGCCCTCGATGTTAGCTTTCATTTTTATTTTATTAAATTTATTATTATTATTTTAGTATTGGGTGTATGAGTTGAGTGTTACACTCGATCACTTAAATGTTGACATGTCGTCGGTATATGTAAACTTTCTTTTTTTATGCTATCAAATCTATTATTATTATTTTAATTATATATATTAAGGTGTCAACATCTAAATAGCTGAGTATAACACTCGACTCATGCATCTAGTGCATTGTAGATTTTCTCGTCATCACACACTTGCCTACTCATTAATTGTTAACTTGATGTTTGCCCACTTCTCTGAGCATTTTGTCCAGTAGTGGATTAGCGACTAGAGGTTTCGTTTATCGTCTTGTACTCTTTTTTTTTTTTGAAACAACAAGAAACGCAGCAGGGCCGCAAACAAACGAGAAACAAGAAGCCAAGAACCAGGACCAAAAGGCCCAACAAAGAACACCAGAACAGAAAAAACACCCAGCACAGGGGGAAACCCAGAAAAACTCAACAGAAAAAAACTACCCAGGCATATCCGCCAGAATAATCCCACTGATGCTATCAGGATAATCCTCCATCCAGAACCCGTCTTCAGCGATGCTCATAGCATACTTCGCCAGACCCATAGCAGCTTTGTTAGCCGCAGAAGAGATATGACTACATCTCATACCATTACTTTCAGCCAACAGGTCGTCAATATCAGCAAGAACCATCCCTTGAGCTGAATCTCTATACAGACCTGTATTAATCCAATTTACCACTGTATCCACATCAGACTCGACAATAGAGGAAATCAACCCACACTCTAGACCAAAGTGAAGACCCCTTTGAATAGCCACCATGTTGGCTGAACTTCTATTAAGGATGGCGTCCAAGGACTGCGAGCTGCTGGCCATAACCTCCCCACAAGAATTTCTGATGATAATTCCAATCCCAACCTGCCCCTTCTTGACATCAATAATCGCACCACAGTTTGTCTTATAATTGTCCTCATCAGGCGGCCTCCAAACATTCCCAGAATTCAAACCAACAGTCGAACCCCTGCCTCTCTGCACAATACCCTCCCGATTAGAAGTTCTAAGTTGATTACCACAATTATTAGCGTAGTAATCATCTTGGAACTTCTCACTCCACCCTATCATATCTGAAAAATCAGCAATGGAGGAGTTATGGACAGTGGAATTACGTCGAGACCAAATTCTCCACAACAAAATACTGAAAAGCTCCTTCTCTTTCCAGCCAACCTTACAAAAATAGTCAAAGATACAATCAAAGAAATTGGAAAGATCGGTCCTAAGACCCTGATGCACAGACAACCAAGTCTTGCGAATAATCTTCAGCTTAGAACAACCCCAGAGCGCGTGCAGAGTCGTCTCTGTGCTGACCTTGCAGATAGCACACTTACCATCAGTCTGCACCCCTCTTCTACCAATGCTAGCATTCGTCGGGATCCACTCGTGACAAGCTCTCCACAGAAAGATTTTAATCTTCGTGGGGATGTGCATCTTCCAGAAATTTTTCCACCATTGAATCACCGGACCAGGGGTAGAATTACCAGGCTTTGTACCTAACTTCTGATCAACCCAATAGCCACTGCTAACGGAAAAGGTACCGCTGCTTTCATAGTGCCACATCTGAGAGTCATCCCGATTTCTCGAACTAAGAGGGATCTGAAGAATACTTTCCACATCATTGTGAAAAAAATTATTCTTTATCATACTAACATCCCAGCCACCAGACGGGGAAATCAATCTATCCACAGTGGCATCCACACCTAGACTTTGCGGAGAAGTAATAGAGAATTTCGTTGGTTTTGGCAGCCATTTATCGGTGTAGATCTTAATAGACTTTCCATTTCCTACTCTCCATCTAACCCCTTCCTGAAGAAGCCCTCTACCCCAAATTATACTGCTCCAAATATAAGAGGCAGAGGAGTTCTTCTTAGCTTCCATAAAATTACAATCCTTAAAGTAGCAGCTTTTCAGCACTTTAGCAGCCAAGGAATCCGGATTCTTCATGATTCTCCAGCCTTGCTTCGCCAACATCGCTCTATTCGAAGACTCCAAATTCCTGAAACCGAGCCCCCCATCACATTTTGGCTTGCATAACTGCTCCCAGGTGCACCAATGCATCTTCTTCTTCTTCAAATTGCTTCCCCACCAAAACCTAGCGCACAACCTCTGAATTTCCAAAATAAGACCTTTAGGAAGACGAAAGATCGACATAGCATAAGATGGCACCGCCTGTATAACAGCTTTAAGGAGAATCTCCTTACCACCAATGGATAACAACTTCTCTCCCCACCCCTTGATTTTGTTCCAGACTCTATCCACAATACTAGAGAATAGCCTCCTTTTACTTCTACCCGCGAAACACGGCAGCCCCAAATACTTTTCGTGGCACTCCACCAAATTCACACCAACCATGGAAGCCCACCTCTGCCCGTCACCAGCTGAGACCGACGGACTTACACACAAAGCAGATTTGTTGTAGTTCACCATTTGACCAGAAGCTCTAGCATACTCCTCCAGAATCATTCTAACGGCCAGGCAGTTCGCATCATTAGCTTTGGCAAACAGCAAGCTGTCATCAGCAAAGAATAAGTGGGATATCTCCGGACCTCCTCTACTACATCGGAAACCCGAAAGGTCACCAGCAACCTGAGCTTTCCGGATGAGAGACGTTAACCCTTCCGCACAAACCAGGAAAAGGAAAGGCGAAAGCGGGTCTCCCTGACGGAGCCCCCTGGTAGGTCTGATTTCCCCATACACTCCCCCATTAATCTGGATAGAGTAAGTGACAGTAGAGACGCATCTCATCACCAAACTGACCCACCGATCCGAGAACCCCAACTGCCTCAGCATCCCATCTAGGAAACTCCATTCGACCCTATCATATGCCTTAGACATGTCTAGCTTTATGGCCATAGAGCCCCTCTTCCGTTTCCTCCGTTTTATCCGTTGAAGACATTCGAAACCCACTATGGTATTGTCGGAGATTAGGCGGCCAGGGATGAAAGCACACTGGTTTTCAGAAATAACTTCGCCCATCACAAGCCTAAGTCTGTTAGTCATGGTTTTTGCTACTATCTTGTACAGCACGTTACAGAGGCTTATGGGCCGATAATCCTCCACCCTCGTTGGCCCTTGCACCTTCGGAATAAGAGCAATAACCGTCTTATTCATTCCTTCCATTGATTCGCCATCATTTAGAACTTTCAGGCAGGCCTCAACCACACTCGAGCCAATAATATCCCAGAATTTTTGATAAAATAGCGCCGGTAGACCATCACAGCCCGGAGCTTTCAAGGGGCTCATCTCAAACACAGCTTTCCGCACTTCCTCCCTAGAAAACTTGGCATCCAGAAATCTAGAAGAATGGCTTCCCAGTCTCGGTTGCATACCCTCAAACACCTTACCCAGATCGGAAATGGAGGGATCATCAGTCCTGAAAATCTTTTCAAAATACTTACATGTAATCGTTTCTAAGTCAGTTATATCCACCTTCCACCCTCCTCCCTCCTCCATCAAACCCTTAATAATATTTCTTTCTCTCCTCGCCGACGCCTTAGAATGAAAGAAACGGGAATTGCGATCACCATTCCGTAACCACTCAACTTTTGCACGTTGTCTCCAGTACCTTTCCTCCACCTCCAGCACATCATTAAGCTCAGCTTCTAAGTTGTTGATTATTGTCCAAGAATCAGGGGTATCCAGCTTAGTTGCCTCCCTTAGAGCCTCTTTTCTCTTCTGGATATTCATACGCATAATTTTCCTTTTCTTAATGTTCCAAGAGCTCAGCAGCCTTCCGCAGCTCTCAATGTTACTTAAGACATTAGCCACACTGCTTTCAGCGATTCTGCTTTTCCAGACCGAGCAAACTATCTCCTTGCACTCACTATCCTCAACCCAACACTCTTCGAAAAAGAATCTCCTATTATTCTGACCCACCACCCTTCTACCCGCATCACAATCAAGCACCATAGGCCTGTGATCCGATCCCCAATATTCCAGGTGCTTAATAACAAAATGTGGGAAAAGATTTCTCCAATTCCTACAGCAGACCCCTCTGTGATCCGATCGTCTTGTACTCTTGCAGTCAACATAAAAGATCATTATCATCTGGAAAATGAATTTTACAATAACCAAAAATTTTGAGAGTACATTTTATTTTTACTTTTTGACAGTGTACTATAGTGTAATAGTGATACCAGCTCAGCGGCCTACATTACTCAGTTACGTGGTTCAAGTCTTCAAGAATCAAGACTTCAAGGTATAGACTTATAGTGTTTTTACGCAGTTACATGACTCGACTCAGCTCAATAAGTACAAGAAAGGACTGATAAACAGCTTTATCAGCTATGCAGAGGTCCAGCTAGCACTGAGGAACAGACTATTTGGAGAAAATCTTGGCTGGGACGGTTCCATACACGTGGCTGTGGGACCGTCCAATCAGAGAGTGCCACGAGAGCGCCACAAGTGTGCCATATAACTCTCACACAAACTCAATGTGTATGTGTCACTCTCTGATTGGACGGTCCCACGGCCATGTGTATGAGACCGTTCCAGCCAAGATTTTCTCGACTATTTGATACTTTTACTATGTCCAAATCATTCATATTCATATAAAATACAATTTAAAAAAAATGGGGTGTATTAGAAAATTTAATTAAATTTACTTTTTTACACTGGAATATTTTCCAAATAAAAATATTAAATAATTTTAAAATAAAATAAAGTGTCTTTAAAATTTTTAAATTTAAATTTTCAAGTTAGACCATCTTTAATAAATAAGTGTCAAATAAAACAGAAATGATATAACAGACAAAAGAACATAATACCTTAGCTCTTGATCCTAAATTGAAAACCTTGAGCAAAGAACCATCATCAGATTCAGAGATTCAGACCAAACCTTTAAACAATGGCACAATACGGCACTTAATAACTATAGAGCTACGGTATCATGTCAATGTCACTCCCTTTGAAAATTTGATGAAATTTGAGAGGAAGACTCGGAGTCACCCTCTCCGGGTACTCCGGAGAGGGACGGCAAAGGTAAGAAGAGGAAAGATTTTGATGGGAAAGGTGTCGAATTAGGTGAAGAAAAGTGGTATTTGCATAAGCAGAAATGGCAGTTGTTGAGGAAGGATGATTTTAAGCAAGCGCCAACTAAGTTATCAACTTGTGATTATCATAGGGGGCTTGATATGGTGGTTGTGGGCTCTGAAACTATAATTGGTTTTAAATAATTCAAGTCATAAGAATCTAGTAGCTAGGATTTTTCGTACACATTGTGCCCTTAGCTTCAATTTAATGTTTTGAGCACAGTTGAGAATTATTATATTGCTAGTTTGCATAAACATTATTTTTTTTCTTCTAATAAACATGAGATTGATGATCCTGGAGATAATTCTATTGTGCTTTATGTCATTCATGCTACATGTTTTAATCTATAGACTATAGTTACCTTCCTCTTGTTTGAATTTTATATTTAGAAGTCTTGACATCATGTTGAATTATTGAGTTTGCTTGTTACAGGTGTGGACTGTTTCATCTGGCTTTTGCTTTGTGACGTTTGCTGAACACACTAATGCTGTCACTGCTCTCCATTTTATAAAAGAAGCAACCACATATTTCATTCTCACTGTTTGTTCTAATGGCATAAAAGAAAGACTTATCACAAATTTGCTTTTGCTTAAAATATTCAAGCAAACACTACGCATCACCTTTTTTTAGAAATTCAGTGCGCTTCCTCATTATGAAATTATTACAGTCAGCTTGAATGAAATTCAAGTGTTGAGACCCTCCTGCTTTTGTGGCCATATATGAGAAAATTTGTGATGGTTTTAATCCAGCATAATGCATTTGATTAATCAAACCAGCTTGTGGAGGTTGTATTTTTCGTTGTGACCTCAAAATATGTGAACTTGATGCAGGAACAAGATCATGAGTATGTTCGACAATGAATTTTTTCACAACATATTTTCCATTTTTGTTAATTCTGATCTCCAGCATTGCCTCACATTCAAATCTTCTTTCGTCTTTTTTTTTTTTTCTGTGGAGTTGCCTTTTTACTATAAGAACCTTCACAAGAGCAAGTAAATTGTCTTTTTACGTACCACACCCTTTTTGTTTCTATTTAGTCTTTGCTTTCTTACACTAAAACCAACACTTCTAGCATATGAGTTGTAATATTCATATGTATCCTCATCATTATCAAAAACCATACCAGGTACTGGAGTCTCACATACCCCTACTTCATTGGTATCTCTTCCTCTTTCCCCACCATCATCCAAAATATTAACACTTCCAAAATCAGAATCTGAGTGCATATCATCATTACATTCTTCAATAGAAAATTCTTCACTGTTGTTTGAGTATTGAGTAAATTCATCTTCGTGATTGTCCATAAATACAATTGCAGCAGTTCATGAACCTGTAATTTTTAACATCATTGAATTTATTTCATTTTGTAAAGAAAATAAAAATCAAACCATGTTAACTTGATTTCATGTTCTTAAAAAATAATTATGCTAAATTTCCCTTCTAAAAACAAAAAATAACTACATTATACTGATTTAGAACATATCAAAATGCTTTTTTTTTTTTTTTTTTTTACAGCGATTTATTGAAAAGCCAAGAAGGCAAGAGAACAACAAGGCAAGACAACACAGCAAAGCCCCAAAGAGACCAAGCAGAAGCAAGACAAAAGACTAACAAAATAAAACACAACGACAAACAGAATAAAAGAAACAAAATAGAAGCAGAGCAAACAAGACAGCCAACTCAACAAGAAGAGACCCACCCCCACCAACCACAAACAACACAGACACAAAACCAAACACAAGCATAAAATCAACTATGATGTTTAGAATAGTTTAGTGTATGTCCCACATCAAAATTTATTTTACTTAGTTACTAATATTGTGCATGAAAAGAATTGTCACTGTAGATATAAAGATTCAGATTCTACAAGTTATGTAGATGAAAAGTAGGTAACTGTGTATCTTGGTATTCTGCTGTTGTTATGATCAGCTTATTTACATTAAAAAAATGTTGCTTATACAACCCAGCATTCAATTTGTATTATTTCGTCTTTTTTTTTTCTCTTTTTATTATTTTGTCTTTTACAATGTTGTTATATATTTCGACAGCCATATTGCAACATAATCTGTATGATATTTACAGTTACTATGTTCACAAATGATCAATTTAATCATTAATCATTTGATGATTAATTTTTACAAACTCATTTAAAGTTACAATCCTGAATTTAGTATGAATCAAAGAAGTGTTGAGAGTAGAAATAGCCATTGAAGTGTTTTCCAAATACGGGGAAAATCATATGAGAAGCTTGCAGTGCAAAAATTTGTTTCAAAAAAAAATAATTCTAAAATAAAATTACAATTTCTATGTAGAATAATTAATTGATAAAAAAAAATGAGGAGTACCTGTGAAATCGAAAAGTTGTTCTTGTTGTGTATTGTTCACTTGGATGAATTCTATTTTTTTTAGATTGTCTGCAACTCTGTGCAAGTGTCTTTTAGCTTCTCAATTTTTTTTTTCTTTTACAGACATGTGGGCATGTGGGGTAATATCGGTAAATCAGGTTTTAAAAAGTGGAAAGACTCAAATTGTTAACCAAAGTTAAATTATTGACACATGATAGAAAATGGGGAGGGGGGTAATGCTCATCCCCCCTTGAAGGGGGGTGAGCAAAAATACACTCGTCAATATGAGGAGCTTTGACCATATTAATTACTGATAAGAATTATTGTTCTAATTATCTATCCTTCAAATTGCTTATTAAAGTTATAAATTGTCATGGCTTCTGGAAATTTTATTGTAACATTATTTATTACAACTTTATTAATTACTAATAAGAATTATAACAGTATGTATATTTGTGAGCAATCGTTACAATTTACAAATTTAATATATCTATATAATTTAAATCACAAATGAAGAGACACTTAAGAGTCAATGTGACCAGTGGACCAAATTCAATGGTTTTTAAGATTCAATAAGTATCTGTGTATCGCATAATAATCTCAATAATTGAGATGTTTCATATTCCACCATTTTTTATAAATTTGAATTGTCCTTCCCACTTCACAGCATACTCTCGACTAAAAGCTTTGCTTCCCTCACTAGAAGACTCTTAGTTCGACCGATCTGTTTCTATAAACATCTATTTGAGTTCCAATTCTAATATCCATTTTTTTACAACCAGGTATCGCCCTTTATTTTCTTACTACAACATCCAGTTCAATTACATTAATATGTTTTATTGTTGAGTTCCTTTTCATGGCTCTATTTTTTTTACTTAATGATCTAACAGCCTTAGCATCAAATCCCACAGCCCAACGAAACCTCTCCCTATACTACACTTAAGGAAACAATTGAAGTTACAAGGACGAGTTGTACGACTTTCCAATTTAAGTGAAATGTCAAATCCTAGTTTTTTATTTTTTATTTTTTGAAATTTGATAGATTTAAATGGGAAAGTGTAGCATGTAAGCATGGGATTGCCAAATCGGAAAATTAGAATTTGTAGTTTTGTGTATTTTTTATTATTTATTTATTTATTTATTTATTTATTTACTTTCTGAAGTTTGATATTAAGATATTATGTTATAATTGATAATTTTAGTGTTTTGATTGTTATGCAAAATGTGCCGCTTTGGTGTGTCAGTAACAATTTTCAATCTCTTCAAATGAGGAACTATCTACCAATTTATGTTTATATTTATATAAAATTTAAAAATGGGGTACCAAAATTGACAAATATCTGTTTATTGGTGATCATCTCCCACATTAAAGGAAATAGAAAAATCAAAGAAAATGAGAAAGGGGGCAATTTAATTTCATATTTTTTCTAGAACATAATAAATTATAAAAAGAAAATAAAAGAAAGAAGCATATATATATATATATATATAAAGAGGGAGAGAGAGAGAGAGAGAGAAACAAAAAAAAGGGGAAGAAGAAGAATAGATTAAATATATCATTACAATTAATTAGTAATTAATAACTATAGAAAAATAGAAACAGAAAAAAAAAAAAGAAAAAAAAAAGAAGAAAAGGGAGGTGGATAGATTAAACATATTATTACAATTAGTTAGTAATTTAAAAATTATATTATTTGCTGTACTATAAATTTAATTATGAAAGTAATAATAAAATGATATAAATGAATGTTAAGAAAAAAAAAAGCTACAAATGAAAGGTTAGAGATAGTTTTTATACATCTTCAATATATGTATATTAAAATTCATGGATTCCATCAAGGTCATATATATAAAAATAGAAATTGAGAATATTATTATAATTAATGCTTCTCATTATCTCTTTAAAAAAATATTTATTAATAATATTAAAACAATTATAGAAAATAAATGGAACAATAAATGAGAATTTGATGAATCAAGTTAAGGTTCTCCTTATTGGACCAACAAGTATCTATAAATATTTAATTTTTAAATATTAATATTATTTGGTTATAAATTTATCTAAACAATAAATTATTTATAAATTATTTAATTTATAATAAAGGAATTGATGGTATATCCTATTGTTAATTAATTTGATTTTAATTAAATCACTATCAGTTGTAATGATAATTATTGTAAATTCTTAGAGCATCACCGAAGCAAATATACATTTAGAGAAAGCTTACTGCCACATAGGATAATTAAAAAGTTAGAAAAACTTTCTCCAATGCAATTATCTAATTTCAATATGGAGATGATATGGCAAAAAAAAAAAAAAAAAAAAAAAAAAAAAAAAGTTAGAGAATATGTAGATGAGTTTTTAATTCTAGAAACTCTCTTAGAAATGCTGACTAGGATTTCTAATTCTTTCCACCAATAATATTATATAGCTCATTTAATTGTAAAATAAAAAGGGAGAGAGAGTGAAATGATTGTTTTATTATGATTGGTTATAAAATGAATGTATATTTGATTTTAAATAATTGCATCGGAGATATGAATATGCATTTCTCTAAATTTTTTTCAAATGTGGGTCCATAATTAATAAAAATGCTGATGTGATACAATTTAAAAACTCAAAAATGTATATTTGCATTAGAGATGCTCTTAGGTGTACATTGTTACCATTAACAGACCTATTAGAAGAAATGAATTCATTTCTTCTTTTGAAACTAACAATTTCTCTATATTTAAACACATATCAGAAGAACAAGCTAATTCATTGGTCTACATTTTTACCAGAACGGATTCATTGCATTGGTTCTTTTGAAGCAATCAATTTCTCTATATAAAACACATATTAGAACTGATTCATCCGTTCTTCAGAGACAAACAACTTCTGCACATATAAAACAAATGTAAGAAAAAAATTCTTATTTCACAAGAAATATTCAATCGTTTGTTATCTAAACCATAAAAACATAATGATATCTATTCATATAATGTCCAAATTGGGTAAATACAAAATGAAAAATAATTTGGAGGTGTTAAAATCAAGATCTCTATAGCCAATGATCTCTCATTGATTGAGAGTAATATTTATGAATTAACAATTATAATATGAAATAACTTATTAATTTTTAGTGCCTTTTTCTTTTTAATATGTTTTAATTCTAATAGTAAGATTATATCTATTATATTATATATAGCAGTAGTTCACTAAAAGAAAAGTTGTTTTATATGTTTTATTTATTTATTTATTTACTTTCATAAAATCAAGCATTTTATACTATAAATTAGAAATGAAATAATCAAAAGCTATCATAATTGAGTTGTAAATGTTGATATAGGAGGCACTTGAAGAAATTAGAGATTGAAAACAAAAATAGAAGAATACAAAGAAATTTTAAAATATAAATCCAATGAAAATTGCATTATATTTTACAATGTCCGCACATCATGCGGGAAAGAAGCTAGTAAAATAGTATTTTTATAATTAAAAAAAAAAAATCATTTATTGCTGTGCCAAATTTGACACAAAGTATAACATATGCCAAATTTGACACAAAGTATAACATATGTCAAATTTGGCATAGCGTTTGACACTATATTTGAATTTTTTATTTATTTTTTAACTTTGTATTAAAATACAGCATTGACACATTAAAATAGCATTGTATTGGAGTCTTGAAGACGCTTTTAAGTACATTCACATCATGTGCCGACATGGTAACAAAGTCTATATAAGAGCATCTCCAAAAGACTTTTCAAATAAGGTATTTCTAAAAATCAAACTAGCCACGTAAGGATATCTGGCTCCAACAGACTCTTCAAATGAGATTCTTTAAATAAGATTTTGCTTCTTGCTTTTCAATATTGAAGAGTGACTTCTCCCTCTTCAATTATTATTATATTATTTTTTTTATATCACATCATCATAAATATTTAACATCTATCCTTTATCTTTTTAATTAATTTCAATTTATATATTATAAGTTTTAATTTATAAATTTCATCATCATAAAAATTATACCACTAGAAATGCCTCATCTAAATCTTTAAAATGAGACTAATATTGAATATTTAATAATAGCATATTAATAATATAAAAAGTTATTATTTCTAACTTGAAAAAAATGGAGAGTAATTAGATTTGTTGATGGGGATGAGGGAATTTGAGAGCTTTCATTAAAATAATATAAATCTATTTCTAATCGAATAGTCTTTTAGAAAAGTTTTTCTTTTTTCACCGTTCAAATAACCATATAGGTAAACAAATAAACATTTGAGTAGAGAAAATACAATAATCTTTTGGGATGCTCTATTCTATTGTGATATGACATGATGTTAATGGAAAGTAAATGGTGCATATATGGGGTGCACGGTGCACGAAAGCTCCATTCCTAGTAAAAGTAATAGAACCGACTCGAATCTGATGTCAAAACTAAATATGCTTTAATTATTTACAACCACACACCGATGGATGCCTAGGCGGTGGTGTAAAAGTCAGTAGCAGAACTTTCTATTGTTTGTCCATTTGAACTTGGTCAGTTATATATTGAACATTATCGAATCGGTCGCATTTATCAAAAGTTTTATTTTATTTTTATTTATTTATTTTTATTGGACAATATCTAATTCGGGACTAGATATTTTTTAAAAGTTTTAACCGTTGGTAGGATTCGAGCCGTTGACCTATGATCATTTGTCCAAAAATTGTTGAAATCTTGACATTTAATGAATTAATGCATTGGAAATATCATATACTTCCAAGTTACTTCTTGTAAGGGGTCGTCATACGGTTAACGTGGATCGGATCGGATCGGGTTGGGTTTGTATAAGACCCAAGACAACTGGATCAAGCCTATCAAATGGATAATGTCGTCTCCTCCAAAGAACCTACAAAAAGACAGAAACAAGTAGAAAATTGATGGTAAAAAACATATAAAAATTAGGGTTAAATTCTTAGCTTTAGATGCACTTGGGCTGAGCGTAGGGATGGCAATAGATCGGATTAGGTATGGATACCCCAATATTCATCCCCATTTATATTTGAAATATATATATTCATCCCCATTTCTAAGTGAGAGGGGCAGATTTGAATAATCCGCTAATTAAGATAGAGATATCCATCCCCGCTCCATTTATATCCATATCCGATGAAAATACTTTAAATTTTTATACTTTATAAGAGAACAATGTAACTAACATATGTAACGGTACATTTTATCCTATTTAAAGAGAAACAAATACATCCAATAAAGTTCAAATATAAAAATTAATAATATCTTATATAATTATAATTAATAATTACATAATAAATTTTTATATTTTTAAAATATTAAAATCTTTAATGGATCTGGATGGGGATGGATATCCATAGACGATATCCATCCTCATCCTCGAAAATAAAATGGATATTAGGATGACATCCATCCCCGCTCCGTCCCTGATATAATAGTATCCATCCTCATTTTAAATGGGGCGGATTCTTACGGATATCCATATCCGTGGATAATTTTGCCATCCCTAATTGAGCATTCGTTATGCGTGAATTGTGATTGAGTATAAGAACAAGTTCCGGTGATCGAAATGTCTATGAACAAAGTTTCAAGACACTAGCAAGCTTTGTTTTTAATGGTAATTTTCCGAGTGCCTTCTGTAGTTAGAGGAGGTCTTATTTATAGGTAAAAAACCTCCCTCTAACGTTCATCTCTTCAGGTTTGAATTGATTGTACCCTCCTCTGATTTGAACGTTACTTCCTTCTGTAAACGACGTTTTGAATTGGTCTATTTTAATGGCCAAGTTTTTAACTGATACGTGTTTTGGATCGACTTGCTACACATGAGCTTGGTTTGGTTTTTAACATAAAAGGTGTAGGCTTTCAAGTGTCGGGCCAAAGACCATTTTTAGCTACCACTTCTCACTGTAGTTATCCAAATTGTAAGTATTATAAAAATATGATATATATATATATAGTTGTTCGGAAAGAATTATTTTTTCGTTTTTAGTTTCAACTTTTTTTAATAGTTTTAAATCTTTGATTTTTATATACCATTTTTTTTTAATTTTTTTTTTAAAGTATTACATTATTACACTATTTGCTAAGTAATCATATATTAATATATAAAAACGCAATCACATTTTCCCTTACATATAATGTTCCAAGTATCTCTAATTGGCAAAAATATATGATTGCAAATACTGGTTACACGTGTCCCATTATTGATGCTCAAATCTTACAATTATAAGTTTTATGTCTTCTTTTTGACAGTGTACATCTTCTTTATTAAGAAAATCATTTTGGATGTATGATGGTCTTGTAACTTATATATATATATATTACAATAATTCAGGGTTTTATAGGAAGGATGGAGAGATTCGAACCCACATTGATGTGAATGCCAATCTCAAAAACTTAAAATCTGTTCTATTTCAAAATCTTACCATTTAATTTCTTTAGGTAGATTATAAAGAAAAGGTTTTCTTTTGTTATATATTTGAGGAGTTTCGTATCTTAAGATTCTTACCTACGTTATTAATTACAGGTTTTCAATTTGAGATTTTTAATTTGAAAACAATTTTTCTTTTTTGAAATCCATATAACAAAATTTTTTAATGAGATAAAATGATTTTTAATTTTAATTATATATTAAATCAAATAAAGACTCATGAAAATAATCTAAAAATGAGTGAATAATACAACCCAAAATTTTTGCCAAAATCTCGTAGTAACTATCATGTAAAAGTAATGCTAGATATCTCAATTTTTTTTTTCCCAAATTCTGTTCCAAATGATGTGGCACGTGAGATGTCAACATCATATCAGTCACCACATAATTTCATGATTAATAAGATGATGACACCTCAAATGTCACATTATTTGGGATAGATGTTGGGAAAAAAAAATTGGGACGTCTAGCATTACTCATCATGTAAACCATCAAAATTGTAAAAGTAAAAGTCTCTCAATTAGGGATGGTAATGGGTTGGGTTTGGGCGGGTTTTGCCAAACCCACACCTAAACCCACGAAACATTTTGCGAAATTAAGTGAGTTCGGGTTCGGGTTTCACCTACAGGCTTTGAGGGCACCCAAACCCGCCCCACGAACCCATGCAATTAAAAAATATATATATAATAAAAATATTTAAATATTAAAGATAGAAAGAACTTGAAAATAAAAGAGAATATGAGAGTTAAAGATAATCTACTCATTTCAAGTTTACATTTTACCCGTTTAAAAAAAAAAAAAAAAAGAGTTAACATTTTACTTGATAAAAAGACCATTTATAATTTTATATACAAGTAGGGATTGAACCCTATACAAAAACAAACAATCTCACGTCTAAAAAACAAGTGTAGAGGGTTCAAGTGTTCAACACTTACTTGTATATAAAGGGCATTGAATATTTGTTGAAAGTAAGCTTCAAATAGATTGATTTATTCTCCATTATATTTTTAAGTTTCATTTAAAGTTTAAAATTTTATTATTTAATTTAATTAATATTATATTATTTTTAAAATTAAACGGGTTAGTGGATTCGGATGTGGATTTTTTTCAAACCCACACCTGAACCCAAACCAACCACGAGTTATATTTTAGCACCCAGACCCGTGACGGGTTAGGATTTTGCAACTCCAAACACAATCGTGAAAGGTCAGGTTCGGATGGGTCTTGCGGGTTCATGTTTAATTGCCATCCCTGCTCTCAATGTACACTCTTTTTCCTTGGCATGTGGTTGTTGGAGAAAATGGAGAAAATTTTGAATGGGATGGTCTCACTGTCAGTTGGTGAAACTGTCCAATGAAATCGTACCATTTAATTTGGTACGATTTCATTGCACGATCTCACCAAGTATCAGTGAGGCCGTCTCATACAAGATTTTCTTGTGGCAGTTGACTGGTAGGTTCCTCACGTGGCATTATTGTATAGGTTGAGACATTATCCTTTATAAAAAAAAGCTACGGACCGACTCGCTGAATGAAGATTTAGATACCAAAGCATGCACGTCTCACACAAGCGACAAGAAGCAGGACACGTGTTCGAAACCCAGATGCTTCTCTACCTCTCTATATATATTCTCATGCAATAAAACAACTCTTCTCATTACAAGCAAATTCAGCTTTTTCTACTTTCTACTTTCATTTTTAAAGTAAACTGCAAAAGCAAAAGCACTCATTCGGATGCACCAAAGCTCCCCTCTTTGTACACATAAGCTTTTGAGTGATAGTTTCTTCTACTGAGCGGCCGACTCGAATCTGACGTCAAACTAAATAGCATCAATTACAACCACACAACATTAGATGCTTAGGCGGTGGCGTAAAAGTAACAGAGAACTTTCTATTGATTGTCTATTAATTGAATCGGTAGCATTTATCAAAAGTTGTTGAAATCTTTGTTTTGAAATTTAATGAATTAATGCATTGGAAATATCATATACTTCTCCCAGTTACTTCTCACTATAGTTGTCCAAATCGTAAGTGTATTATAAAAATAGACAAAGATCCTCTCCTCACCTCACCTTATCCTCATCCTATTTAATCTTATGATACATAAGTATTACAATGAATTAATGGTTAATATGTGATTGACACTTTATTAACAACCAATTACATGTGAGGAAAATGTGAGGAAAAAGTGAGATGAGGAGAGAATCCTGGTCATATAAAAATAAGATCTTGTTCGGTAGTTATGTTAGAATTATTTTTTCTTTTTTAGTTTTAAATCTTTGATTTTTATAAATATATATATTTTTAAAGTATCAGAGGAGAAAGACTCGAACCTATAATATCATAGTGCAACCATGTACATACACGAGGTTTTATCACCGGACTAACCTCATTTCATCAATTTCTATAGACCATTAGATCGCTTAAAAGTAATAACTTTATGTACTATACAATACATATATAATAGCTAAATCCTAAAAATAAAGGTCTTCTTAATATATTATAATAGTGTAGTTACATGAGTTATTACCAATTATTAGATCTTAATTCTAAAATACCTATGTACGAGATACTGATACGCTGATACATGGTCTAAAATTCATCTCTAAATATGATAAATGAATTATAACTAATAAATAATTTGGACAATCTATTATATATATATAACAGCTAATTCGTAATAACAAAACCAATTACATATATTAATAGAGTAAGGTTAGATATCCCACCTACAATCATAACTTTTCAATCACAGCACATGTGGAAGTTGAGATGTCAATTGGTAAGTGGATACATGATATATTCACTTACCAATTGACACTCAGCTGTTAAATGTGTTGTGATTGAAAAGTTATGGATGTATGGATAGGTAAGATAAATCATTATTAATATGTATCTACTCACCAATTGACATCTTAACTACCACGTATATTATGATTGAAAAGTTGTGATTGTAGGTGTGATATCTAACATTACTCATATCGATAAACAAGTGGGTAAATTCTCGTACTCATATCAATTGATTTGTAGATTTGAAAAATTGAAATAGTCTACTTAAACCCTTTATCCTTGGCATGAGCAGCACGTGGCATTATTGTATAGGTTGAGACATTATCCGTTATAAAAAAAGTGACAAACCGACTCGCTGAAGGAAGATTTGGATACCAAAAGCATGGCACACGTCTCACAGTCTCGCACAAGTGTCAAGAAGCAGGACACGTGTTCGAAACCCAGATGCTTCTCAAATCTCAACCTCTATATATATTCTCATGCAGTATAGCAACTCTTCTCATTACAAGCAAATTCAGCTGTTTCTACTTTCATTTTCAAGCAAAAGCAAAAGCAAAAGCAGAAGCACTCACTGTCAAGCACTTCATTGTTTGTTTCTTTTTCCGACAAAGGAAAAGATATGGCATCTCACAACCAGAGCTACAAGGCTAGTGAAGCCAAAGGCCAGACTGAGGTATTTATAACTTTTATATCTGTCTACCTATCTATGTTTCACTTTCTACATATATTTTCATTACATGCAAATGAATGTTGGGACTCTATTTCTAGTGGTGCTTTTTTATTATTTATTTTTATATATACCAATGGCGACTTGAACCTGGGAATTTCTCAGACCGAATGAGCACCCTTCAACACTCTCAAACTCAAATCTGGGATATTTACATGCCTTCTAAGCCCACATTTTTTTAAAAAAATTTATTTAAATTGTCCCTTAATTTTTTTTTGTTATTTACATTTTTCTATTAAAATTTTATCAATTTTCCAAATTGGTCTCCCTTAAAAGAAGCTGGTTTCGTCGTCTCTGGACAAAATGAATGAGCACCCTTCAGCACCTAGCCAGCCACGTTGGCCGGTGGTGGTTGCTGCTTTTATTTTTGAGACGTTATAATTTCATGGCATGTTTAGGCTAATGTGAAAAGCATGATCAATGGGTGTAAAAACAGGAGAAGACGAACCAGATGATGGACCCGGCGAAGGAGACGACCCAAGCAGCCAAGGACAAGGCGGCCCAGACGACCCAAGCAGCCAAGGACAAGGCAGGCCAAGCAGGCCAAGCAGCCAAAGACAAGGCAGGCCAAGCAGCCCAAGCAGCCAAGGAGACGGAGCAGGCAGCCAAGGACAAGGCAGCTGGCCAAACAGGGCAAGCATGAATGTTGTTTGGAGTCTTAATTAGTTTGCGTTTTGTGTTTAGTGTTTAATAGGCAATATATATGTATGTTTTGATCATGAGCAGCCCTTTTAATTATGTTGTAATAAAGTCATGATGTTGTGTTTTGTTTTCTTGTAGCTAGCTAGTGAGTGTAAGATTGTAAAAGCTAGCTATTTGCTTATTTTAATCGTATGTTAATATATATAAAAACGCATTCACATTTTCCCTTACATTGTTCCAAGTCCAAGTATTCTCTAATTGGTAAAAATATCTGATTGGCAACCGACAGACCAAGCAAGCAGTTTCCATGCCAAATACTGGTTATACGTGTCCTATTATCCATGCTCAAAGGTACATGCATGCTAGTAATTATGTCTTACAAGTGAGTGTAAGATTGTAAAAGCTAACTATTTTCAAATTTTAATCATATACGGTATTAATATATATATATACACGTTTCCGTTCTGATAAGTATATACTGATATAAATATCAGTCAGAGCCAGCCCTGAGATTTTGGAGGTCCGAGGCGAACTATAAAAATGAGGTCCTCGACTTTCTAACGAATTCAACTCTTCTATAAACAAATTACTTAAAATTGTTTGAATTCTTTAGATTTTGTGTCTGAATTTTCGTATGAAAAGAGCTTCCAAGAACCCTAGCTAGAATTGATTTCAAATTGTTTTTTCGAATGTTTGATATGCAATTTGATCTGTCATGGTTGTGGTAACTATAATAATTGTGTTTCTTAGGTGGACTTTTTTTTTTTTAATAATAATAATAACAAAAACATATTTAAAAGATGGGCCTTTAAGTGATAATGTGATATACGGGCTGTTAAAAAAAAAAAAAAAAAAAAAAACTGTACATAGGCCTCCAAATTTATTTTCAAAGAGTTGCACCGCTGAAAAATTGCATGTATACCCTTTTGATATGAACACCTCATTAATTTTAGTTTAAACTTTGTATGTATACCCTACACATTACCAAATATGTCATTTCTTTTGATTTAAAAAAAATATATACTATAAGTAAATAAATTATAAATAGAGTAAATGAATAATTAAAAAGAAAAATAAAATAAAATAATGGGAGGATTCACAATTTCATACCCATATGGAGGAAAGGCTACTGTCTCCATCTTTTTCAATCTAAAATGGAGGAGGGCGGAGTTAGCACCCTATTTCATCCTTTCAGGTTTGGGATAAGGATGCCTTCTCAAACTTTTCGATCTAGGTTTTTGTTTTTTCTTTATTAATTTTATTTTATTCCTTTTTAAATTTAGTTTAAATATAATTATTGCTTAAAATATTAATAATTTAGTTTAAGGATAATGTTGGGATTTTAAAGATATATAAATTTGGGGTGTAGATACAGTTTTAAAGGGTGCAAATATCGTCACTCATTTTTAAATTGAAATACACAATGTTTATTTTTAAACTGAAATTTGGGGCCTTTCGAAAACGGGGACCCTAGACGGTTGCCTCGTGGGCATATTCTTAGGGCCGGCCTTGACATCAATGCATATTGCATATGAACCATTAACTAAAATAATACAATAACACAATACGGTGTTTGCATACACTGTATTGTATTAATGTATTATTTTTGGCATTATTGTATTGTATTAGGTAATTAAAATGTACTAAAATAATATAATACAGTGTTTGCATACACCGTATTAACTAATACATTATATTTTGTGGTATTATGTTGTATTGTATTAGAAAAAACACTTCTTCTTTTTTTTCCTTTTTTTTTTCAATGAATATGGAATATTGATAAAATATGTGTTATGTTATTAATTTTTTTTTTTTATAATTTCAAAATACATAGGAAAATTTTATTAAACTTTTTTGTTTCAATTAAAATAAATATTTATTGATTTTTTATATAAAAATATTTATTGCTTTATTCATGGTAATGATATTTAAAATTAATTATTAAGTATTTTTTTAAAAATATTATATTTTTATAATATAATAAAATACAATAAAGTCATATAGGAATAACCTAATATGATATAATAGTACATCATCAAACACAAATTTGTATTAATGATAGTATAGTCCAATACAATACAATACAATTCAATATAGTCCAATACAATCCAATACGGTGTACCAAACAAGCCTTAATTGTTAACTTGATGTTGCCAACTTCTCTGAGCATTTTGTCCTGTAGGGGACTAGCGACTAGGGGTTTTGTTTATTGCCTTTAGAGCTTATTTAGTTTGGCTTTTGAAAAACCTATACTAGTAAAAGATCTACTTGCAGTAGATACATTAGAAATAGAGTTTTTGACAAAAAAAATTATAGTTGTTTGGTTGGTAGACTTTTTTTTTAAAAAAAAAGATCTAGTAGAGGTTTAAACCTCTACTCAATTTAAAATAGTCAATCTCAAATGCCCAATCAAACAACTCTAAAAAATTTAAATAGACGTTGGTAGACCTTTTGAGGCAGGAGAAAGCTCAACCAAATAAGCATTTACTCGACGTAAAAGACCATTATCATTTGGAAAAATAATTTTACAACCAAAATTTAGAGGTTCGCAAGATTGTTCTATGTTAACGAAAAATTAACATAGAGATTCGATTGTGGGTGTTCAAAGCAATAAACCCTTTTTACCTTTAGGTCATAGAGATTCGATTGTGGGTTGTTTTAGTTGGGGTTATAGTGGCATTGATGGTAAATTTGATGAAATTAGAGGGGAAGACTCATAGGCACCCTCTCCGGAGTACCCGGAGAGTGACGGCGAAGGTAAGAAGAGGAAAGATTTTGATGGGAAAGGTGTCGAATCAGGTGAAGAAAAGTGGTATTTGCATAAGCAGAAATGGCAGTTGTTGAGGAAGGATGATTTTAAGCAGGCGCCAGCTAAGTTAACAGCTTGTGATTATCATAGGGGGCTTGATATGGTGGTTGTGGGGTTCTCAAATGGTGTGCTTGGTTTATATCAGATGCCTGATTTTGTGTGTATTCATTTGCTATCAATTTCAAGAGAGAAGATTACTGCAACGAGTTTTAATGACCTAGGGAATTGGTTGATGTTTGGGTGTGCGAAGTTAGGGCAGTTACTTGTCTTGTATATTCACCAGATTCTCAACTATTGGCCATTGGGGTTGATGATAACAAAGTCAAGGTAACAAAGTCAACTACAAAGATCATATTATTATGTTTATGCTATTGTTAAGAATATTGTGTTTTTAATTTATGTATGTGGCTATGTGCTTTGTAGTCTTTTGTATAGTGCTTAGTGTTCTGTGTTTGAAGGAGCGCATGTGTATTTCCAAATTTGCTCATCATAACCTTGCACCATGCTCACTTCCTTTGTCAATGATTTGTATCGCCATTCATGTGCCTTTACTATATTAGCTGGTTATGTTGTGATTCTCAATTGTGCTTACTGACCTATGAGAGGAATGGCCTAATATATGGTGTTTAGTATCTCCCTGTGAAATCATAATTGGTTTTAAATGATTTTTTTATGGCAAATAACCATTGCCTTCTAAGTGCATCTCTGGATGGAACAGTTTGTGCATGGTATTTGTTTCGCTATAGAAATTTTAGGACTTTCACTACCCCTTCTTCTAGGCAGTTTGTTTCTTTGGCGGCAGATCAAAGTGGTGAAGTAATTTGTGCTGGAACTTTAGATTCATTCGAGGTAAATTTGCTCTTAGTAGGTATTGCTGGTGCTCTTCCATCATAATTTATTTTTTTCCTGACTGGTTTTTGAATGTGCTATAACAGATATTTGTTTGGTCAATGAAGAAGGGCCGTTTGTTGGATATCCTAAGTGGACATGAAGGTCCTGTTCATGGCTTGGCATTTTCCCCTACAAATGTGAGTTATTATCTTCTAACCATGAGCTTGCAATATGCTTATGTTTCTTTGGTGTTCATTTGACCTTTTTCTTTGAATTTAAATTGGATTTTATAAAAGTTTCCACTCTTCATTAGGTCAAAATCATGAATTTTCATAGTTTATCTAACGGGTGTCAGATGATTATACAATGTTCTATGTATGAGGACATTTATCATACTCCTTGTTTCTTGAATAGTTTGATTAAGTTGTTTCGTTCTCACATGTAGGCAATCTTAGCTTTATCGTCGTGGGACAAAACTGTTTGATTGTAGGATGTTTTTGAAGGAAAAGGTTCAGTGGAACCATTCCCCCATACACATGATGTCCTTACGGTGGTCTATCGTCCAGATGGAAAGCAATTGGCTTGCAGCACATTAGATGGACAGATTCATTTCTGGGACCCAATTAATGGTTGACTTAATGTACACTATCGAGGGGCGTAGGGATATAGCGGGGGGGCATCTTATGACTGATCGTAGATCAGCGGCTAACTCTAGTTCAGGAAAGTGCTTCACAGCATTATGTTATTTTGCTGATGGGAGCTACATTTTAGCTGGGGGGAAGTAGCAAATACATTTGTATGTACGATGTGGCTAATCAGGTAAGATTCCATGGAATTTATTGCTGTAAATACATTCTTTGTGTTAATCACATTTTTCAAACTTGCTTTGTTCTACCATTTTTTTTGTACTATACACTTTTCTTTTGTGGCCTGAAAGATATAGTTGTATGTCTCTGGCTCTTAAAAGGACCAATTTTCTTCTTTATTATGCACAAAATCTTAAGCATGTTGAATCAGGTTCACAATGCGTTTAACCTTTTTACATAACAGGTACTGCTGCGTCGATTTCAAATAACCCATAATCTCTCTCTAGATGGAGTTCTTGACTTCTTAAATTCTAAGAATATGACTGAAGCTGGCCCAGTAGATTTAATTGATGATGATAACAGTGACACAGAAGAAGGTGTTGATAAACAAACACGAGGAAATTTAGATTATGATTTACCAGGATCCATGCCTAATCGTGGAAGGCCTGTTATTCGAACTAAATGCCTGAGAATTGCACCCACTGGATGGAGCTTTTCGGCAGCAACGACAGAGGGGGTTCTAGTTTATTCAATTGATGAATCCTTTATCTTTGATCCTTCTGATCTTGACATAGATGTCACACCAGAGGTACTTATCTAAAGACATGAAACTTTTGGGTTTTTATTTTCTTATTGATCAAGATGAGAGAATGACCTTAACTAAGAAAAGATTTTTGATTTCTTTTAGTTGGAATGCATAATTCTCCTCTACATGAAACCACTGCCTGTGCATCCTAGTTTATTGGAATTTACAGTATTTTCCTTTACTGTTTAATAGCATAATTCTCCTCTACTGATTTTTAATTACATTATTGTCTTGTTTACCTTGTTGCACAGGCAGTAGATGCAGCACTAAATGAAGATCAACCAAGCCGAGCTTTAATTCTTAGCCTTTGCTTAAACGAGGATAGGCTAATTAAGAAATGCATTTTTGCGGTCGGTCCAGTTGATATACCCGCTGTTGCCTCATCAATCCCTCACAGATACATGCAAAGGTTAATCGAGGCACTTGCAGAACTTCTAGAGAGCTGCCCGCACTTGGAGTTTATACTTCGCTAGTGTCAGGTGCTTTTTCGTAACATCCAACTTTTTCAGAATTCTCTTTTCATTATAGATGGTAGTATAAAATAGCTCTATGTTTGCAGCAATTCTTATTGTGATCGGTTTGTGTTTCTCAGGAGCTCTGCAAAAGTCATGGTAGCTCAATTCAACAGAATTCCAGAAATCTGCTTCCTTCACTAAAATCCTTGCAGAAGGCTATTACCAGAATACATCAGGATTTGGCGGATACATGTTCTTCCAACGAATATATGCTTCGATATTTATGTTCTGTGGGCGACAAGAAGTGACCGGCTTCATGTATTATTGACTGAAACTTGTTTCAGCATTTGCTCAGGATCAGGAATGTAGCGATTTGTTGTAATACAGGCCCAGGCAACATATGCGATCATGAAAAAGGCAATACGTATGTGATAGCCACTAAACCTTTACTGTTCTCCTTCTGCCTTAAAAAAAATGATATGTGATTGTAATTGAAAAGACAGAATGAGTAAATATTTAGGTGGCAAAATATGGTGAATAGAACATGATGAACCATTTTCTCGCAAAAAAGAAATCCCGTTAATGATTTACAGGAACTTTTAATTTTAGTTTTGTTCTGTTTGTCGGACTTCAAATCAACAACTTTGAGAATTAGAAAATTAACTTGTTGAATTCAAATCAACAACTTTGAGTTTTGTTCCGTTTGTTGAATTCATGAGTGGCTGCTATGATTTCTGTTGTTTTTGTTGTCAAAAACAAATAAAGTCTAGCAGCCAAAACCTCACTAGAAAACTTGTTGCCTACTATCAATGAAAACAAATTATACTACTTGCAGCTTTCAAGTTGTGCATTTCCAAAGAATTGAAGTTTTGCACTTGAATGTAATGAAATAAATCAACATTGGAGTTTATGATCAGTTGTTGTACAAACAATGCATATAATAAATACATGAAAATCTTTGAATTGAAACCCCACAATTAAACACCAACATGACAATACAGTCTTATTCAGTCTTCAAAAATCCTTCCAAGTGCATGCTTTCCTTGTCTTCAAATTTGATCTTCAATCCTACTGGAAACACTCAAATTTAGAATATATATAAGATTATTTTTAGCATAAACACTCAATTTGGATATCATAAGGAAACCAAGCTTAGTGGCTTCTGTAGGATAGTATGATCTTTTACTAAATGTATCATCACTCATCATGTGTGTTATTATAAATTCTTTAGAGATGGATGAGGTGCGTTATTATAAATTCAAAATAAAAATAAAATTCAAACTATTAAAATATTAAAACATGAAATACTTTCAGAGATGCATGCTTTCAGAGATGGATGCATTACCTTTAGTTGAGATTTGGAAGTAAAAGCAAGCTTAGTGGCTTCATCTTCCCACTCCAACTTGTCCCACCATTCTCTTCTTCCTTTAATTGCCTTTAAAGTACTCTTTGCACTTTCAGCATTAAAAGGGAGTTTCCTTAGACTTGAGCATCTGAATACTTCAATATCTCGGAGGGAAGGAAAGGGCATGGCTCGTCGGCATATACTCTTTAACTTTGGTAGAACCATAAGTGTAATTTGTTCAAGATTTGAGAATATCTCCATAGCTTCTTCAATTTCTGAAGACCCAACAAAGTCCCATGCTATTATTTCTTCCAATGACCAACAATTCCTTACATCAAGAATTTGAAGTCGTGGAGTGTATCTAAGCCACGTCAAATTCTCCAATATGTCACAGTGCCAGATATTCAGAATTTGAAGGTTACGGAAGCAGTTGGACTCTGATCTCTGCATTCTCTCCCCATTCTCAAAACAAATTTTAACTTCCCTCAAATTTAGACACCATCTTATATAAAGTTCCTCTAAATGCTCCATTCTTCTCATAGTTGAACATGAGATATCAATTGAATGCAATTCCTCACACCAAAGTATTGATAGTCGTGTAATACAACTTTGTAACTTGGGACTGGAGGACATAAATTTTAGAACACGAGAGACACTTGAGAAGGTGAGACCTACGTCAGTTATCTTTTCCAAACATTCCAACTCTTTTATGATCAATTTCAGATCAATCTTGCACTCACTGTCGTTGTCAAAACAACTATACATTTCTAAAGATGAAAGACTTGATATCACTCCTGGTGGAATTACTACTTGCCTAGTCATCATTGCATCTAATAATAATATTCTCAATTGTGTCAAATTCTTAACTTCAATTGGCAAATTACTTACACATGTCTTCGATAGATTAAGATAACGCAAGCTAATCAATGCACCGATTTCAATAGGCAACTCCCTTAACTTCTCATTATTTGACAAGTTCAAAACTGTCAAGGTATGAATTGATTGGAAGAGTGTACCTGGTAATGTCGTTAGTTCGGAACCCATAACAAAAATGGTTTGGAGACGTAGACAAACAACCGGTGTTTCGATGAGAAATTGTGTACTATCACCGTACAATGATACTCTTACGGCCTCCTTCCACCTACCAATCTCTTGCAATTTGATTAAACCACTGTGTTCCTTTACCAAAATCTCATTCCCATGTTCACGAGCTAACCAATGTGCCATGTCACGAAGAACATCATGCATCTTGACATAATCTTGTCCATACCTTGTTTCTCCATCACGACTTCCCTCCAAAAGACAAGCAAGTTTCAAACTGTTAATAATGAATCTTCCTCTTTCTTGTGCCTCATACGTGTTAGCATGGGATTTGTTTCACTATAGAAATTTTAGGACTTTCATTGCCCCTTCTTCTAGGCAGTTTGTTTCTCTGGTGGCAGATCAAAGTGGTGAAGTAATTTGTGCTGGAACTTTAGATTCCTTCGAGGTAAATTTGCACTTGGTAACTAGGTTTTGCTGGTGCTCTTCCATCATAATTTATTTTTCCTGACTGGTTTTTTGAATGTCCTATAACAGATATTTGTTTGGTCGATGAAGACGGGCCGTTTGTTGGATATCCTAAGTGGACATGAAGGTCCTGTTCATGGCTTGGCGTTTACTCGTACATATGTGAGTTATTATCTTCTGACCATGAGCTTGCATGATTACGATATGCTTATGTTTCTTTGGTGTTCATTTGACCTTTTTCTTTGAATTTAAATTGGATTTTATAAAAGTTTCCACTCTTCATTAGGTCCAAATCATGAATTTTCATAGTTTATCTAACCGGTGTCAGATGATTAAACAATGTTTTATGTATCAGGACATTTATCATACTCCTTGTTTCCTGAATAGTTTGATTAAGTTGTTTTGTTCTCACATGTAGGCAATCTTAGCTTCATCGTCGTGGGACAAAACTGTTTGATTGTAGGATGTTTTTGAAGGAAAAGGTTCAGTGGAACCATTCCCCATACACATGATGCCCTTACGGTGGTCTATCATCCAGATGGAAAGCAATTGGCCTGCAGCACATTAGATGGACAGATTCATTATTGTCTTGTTTACCTTGTTGCACAGGCAGTAGATGCAGCACTAAATGAAGATCAACCAAGCCGAGCGTTAATTTTTAGCCTTCACTTAAACGAGGATAGTCTAATTAAGGAATGCATTTTTGCAGTCGGTCCAGTTGATATACCTGCTGTTGCTTCATCAATCCCTCAAAGATACATGCAAAGATTAATCGAGGCACTTGCAGAACTTCTAGAGAGCTGCCCGCACTTGGAGTTTATACTTCGCTGCTGTCAGGTGCTTTTTCGTAATATCCAACTTTTTCAGAATTCTCTCTTCATTTTAGATGGTAGTATAAAATAGCTCTATGTTTGTAACAGATCTTACAAGTATTGTGATCGGTTTGTGTTTCTCAGGAGCTCTGCAAAAGTCATGGTAGCTCAATTCAACAGAATTCCAGAAATCTGCTTCCTTCACTAAAATCCTTGCAGAAGGCTATTACCAGAATACATCAGGATTTGGTGGATACATGTTCTTCCAACGAATATATGCCTCGATATTTATGTTCTGTGGGAGACAAGAAGTGACCGGCTTCATGTTTTGTTTCAGCATTTGGTCAGGATCAGGAATGTAGCGATTTTGTTGTAATACAGGCCCAAGCTACAAAGGTTGTGCCACAGTGCACGGTATACATCCCGTGTTGCAGCTGCAGGTTGCAAATAATTATTCGACACACAAGCAATCAGAGGCGACAATTCCATTGGATAAAATCATGCTGTTTATAGCGAAGTAATATGCAGCATCAATTGTTGTCATCTCTTTGATGGTTTATGTTAAGGTAATATTATTATGATTTTAAGTCGTAAAGTGCTTTAAAGCAATTCTGTTAGTTTTATAAATAATTGTTGTTGTGTAATAGTATAAGGTACTATTCTGTTAATGATTTACAGGAATTTTTAATTTTAGTTTTGTTCAGTTTGTCAGACTTCAAATCAACAACTTTGAGCCATGAATGGCTTTTAGTATTTTTATAATCAGTTTTATAATTTCTGTTGTTTTTGTTGTCATCACTCATCACACATGCCACAGAGATAAAAACACATGATCAAAATTCAAAAACAAATAAAGTCTAGCAGCCAAAACCTCAGTAGAAAACTTTTTGCCTACTTTCAATGAAAACAACTTTTGCTTTAATCCTTGCAGAAGGCTATTTTACTGGAGTACTTACTGCTTACTGCTTTCAAGTTGTGCATTTCCAAAGAATTGAAGATAGAAGTTGAATGTAATTATGTAATGAAATAAATCAAGACAACTGGAGTTTATGATCAGTTGTTGTACAAACAATGCATAGAATAAATACATGAAAATCTTTGAATTGAAACCCCACAATTAAACACCAACATGACAATGCAGTCTTATTATTCAGTATTCAAATCCTTCCAAGTGCATGCTTTCCTTGTCTTCAAATTTGATCTTCAAAAATCCTGGAAACACGTACTCAAATTTAGAATATATATATTAGATTATTTTTTGCATAAAAGAGTTACAGACAATTTATAGGCAACTACAAAACTTTGGAAATTCAAAATTCATTGCAGGATTAAAGCAGAAAGAATTAAATATTAAAAGATCAAATTTGGATATCATAAGGAAACCAAGCTTAGTGGCTTCTGTAGGATAGTATGATCTTTTACTAAATGTATCATCACTCATCATGTGTGTTATTATAAATTCTTTAGAGATGGATGAGGTGCCTTATTATAAATTCAAAATAAAAATAAAATTCAAACTATTAAAATATTAAAACATGAAATACTTTAGATGCATGCTTTCAGAGATGGATGCATTACCATAAATGGTTGACATTTGGAGGTAAAAGCAAGCTTAGTGCGTTATTATAAATTGAATATATATATATATGAAAGAATAAAAATACTTTTGATGCATGCTTGGAGAGATGGATGCATTACCTTGGATTCATCACTCATCACGCGTTCTCATAAACCTGAAAACACTCAAATTGAGAATATATATAAGATTATTTTTAGCATAAACACTCAATTTGGATATCATAAGGAAATTAACAAAGCTTAGTGGCTTCTGTAGGATAGTATGATCTTTTACTAAATGTATCATCACTCATCATGTGTGTTATTATAAATTCAAAATCAAAATAAAATTCAAACTATTAAAATATTAAAACATGAAATACTTTAGATGCATGCTTCGAGAGATGGATGCATTACCGCAAGAAATTTGGAAGTAAAAGCAAGCTTAGTGGCTTCATCTTCCCACTCCAACTTGTCCCACCATTCTCCGAATCCATTAATTGCCTTTAAAGTACTCTTTGCACTTTCAGCATTAAAAGGGAGTTTCCTTAGACTTGAGCAGCTGAGTACTGTTATTTCTCGGAGGGAAGGAAAGGGCATGGCTCGTCGGCATATGCTCTTTAACTTTGGTAGATTCCAAAGAGTAATTTGTTCAAGATTAGAGAATATCTCCACATCTTCTTCAATTTCTGAAGACCCAGCAAAGTCCCATGCTATTATTTCTTCCAATGACTCACAATGCATTACAAAAAGAAATCGAAGTCGTGGAATGTATCTAAGCCATGTCAAATTCTCCATTGCACATTGCAAGATTTTTATATACTGAAGATTACGGAAGCAGTTAGGCTCTGATCTCTGCATTCTCTCCCCATTCTCAAAACAAATTTTAACTTCCCTCAAATTTGGACACCCTCTTATATAAAGTTCCTCTAAATGCTCCATTCTTCTCATAGTTGAACATGAGATATCAATTGAATGTAATTCCTCACACCAAAGTATTGATAGTCGTGTAATACAACTTTGTAACTTGGGACTAGAGGACATAAATTTTAGAACAAGGGAGACACTTGAGAAGATGAGACCTACATTAGTTATCTTTTCCAAACATTCCAACTCTTCTATGATCAATTTCATATCCATCTTGCACTGGCTTGCAAAACCGTAGTTGAGACTGCTGTATATTTCTAAAGATGAAAGACTTGATATCACTCCTTGTGGAATTACTACCTGCGCAGTCTTCATTCTATCTAATAATAATATTCTTAATTGTGTCAAATTCTTAACTTCAACTGGCAAATTACTTACACATGTCTCCGATAGATTAAGATAATGCAAGCTAATCAATGCACCGATTTCAATAGGTAACTCCCTTAAGCCCTCATTATTTGACAAATTCAAAACTGTCAAGGTATGAATTGATTGGAAGAGTGTACCTGGTAATGTCGTCAGTGTGGAACCCATAACAAAAATGGTTTTGAGACGTGGAAAGACAACCGGTGTTTCGATAAGAAATTCTGTACTATCACCGTACAATGATACTCTTACGGCCTCTTTCCATCGATCAATCCCTTGCGAGTTGATTAAACCAGTGTGTTCCTTTACCAAAATCTCATTCCCATGTTCACGAGCTAACCAATGTGCCATGTCACGAAGAACATCATGCATCTTGACATGATCTTCTTCATAGCTTGTGCCTTCAACAAAACTTCCCTCCGAAAGACAAGCAAAACTTCCCTCCAAAAGACAAGCAAGTTTCAAACTGTTAATAATGAATCTTCCTCTTTCTTGTGCCTCATACGTGTTGTCAAAATCATTGAAGAATCCCTCTCCAATCCAAAGTTCAATAAGTTCCCTATTACTAATGTCATGGTCCTCTGGGAATATCGAACAATATAAAAAACAATTCCTGAGTGTATCGTCACTCAAGCAATCATAACTGAACCTTAGAGTAGGAAAAACATATTTCCCCATTTCAGGAAACCGAGATGGATAACTCTTTAATACTTTGATGGCATACCTCCAATCTTCGGGCGTCGTCCTACTAGCCATGGCACGTCCAATAGTGACAAGAGCAAGTGGCAAACCGTCGCACTCTTGAGCTACAATTTCAGCAAGTTTTGGTAACTCATGATGAGAGTTTAGTACATCTTCACCCACATTTTGTCGGAACAATATCAGGGCAGCTTCTTGTGGCAAACCATTCAATTTAAATCTCTTTTTTGCTCCCATCTGACCACATACTTCTCCCGATCGAGTTGTAAACACTATTTTAAATACATTTTGATTGTTTGAACAAGAAACTCCCAATTTTGATAGTTCTAGCCGATCCCATAGATCGTCTAATAATAACACAAACCTTTTATTGCGTAGTCTTTCCAGAATTTGTGCAGCTCTCTCTTCCTCGCTTCTATCGATCCACATTTCTTTTGGGATGCCAATTTTGTTTAGTATAGTTTCTTGGATTTTCTCCAACTTCACTTCTTTGGACACCACAACCCAAATCACAACATCAAAGTTATGACTTGTTTCAAGAAACATATTGTTAAGTTTCTTTAAGAGTGTGGTCTTGCCTACACCTCCCATACCATATAACCCAATGATTCTAGCTTTGTGATCTTGAACACATTTCCAAACTTCATCAAACATGGAGTCCATCCCCACAGTCTTCTCCATAGGCACCTCGTCTATCATGGGCAGTGGTACTTTGTCAGCAACAACATCAAAATGGCCTTTCTTTATTAAATCTTGAACAACATTGATCTCCTTAATTACTTGCTTTCCAAGCTTGTAGCTGGTGCGACAATGTCTGGGACAACAACTTCCCAAACATTTCTGCTGGATCTCTTCATCTCCTCTCTGCAAAATGGCATCTACCTCTTTTAGTTTGAGTTGTACACTTTCAAGCCAGTGTATCACTTGGTTGGTACGCGCTGCATATTGTTGCTGCTCTGCTAAATCAGCCCTCCTCTCAACATCTTTGCTGATAGCTTCTAGTTCATGCTTTAAGTCTCTTAAAGAGTTTAAATTCTCTTTGAGATCACGGATGTTTTGAGCACGATTGGCGGTGCAATCCCATAATTGAGTGGCAATGTCCAAGATTGGGCTTACACAATCCATGGCGCCCTATGTTTTTGTTTTTGTGATTATGAAAGAGAGGTTAAAGGGTAACGATGATCTCCGGAAAAACTCAAACTTATGAAGAAACTTTGTTTTTGTGAACAATTAGGGCCTGTCCTGTATCGTTTTACAGGCCTGTTTTCGTTTTTGTTTTCTAAATCTGATTTCGAATACGCGTTCGTTATTGTTTTTCATTTTGTTTTCCATTTTATTTTTGAAAACAAAAACAAAAACAAAAACAACTACAGTGTTAAATGTGAAAAATTTCCAAAACAACTTTTTGATGTTTTTCATTTTGTTTTTCGTTTTGTTTTTCACTTAAAATAAAAAACTCAATTTTTTATTTTTTATTTTTTTTTCCTTCCTTTCACAGGTGTTCTTCTCCTTCCTCTCCTTCTCTCTTCTTCTTCTTCTTCTTCTTCTTCTTCTCGCCGACTGGCGTCCTCTCCTTCTCTCTTCTTCTTCTTCTTCTTCTTCTTCTTCTTCTTCTTCCCCTTCCCGCCGACTGCGCCTCTTTCTCTTTTCTTCTTCTTCTTCTTCTTCTTCTCCTTCTTTTTCCCCTTCCCGCCGACTGACGCGACAGCGCCTCTTTCTCTTTTCTTCTTCTTCTTCTTCTTCTTCTTCTTCTCCTTCTCCTTCCCGTCGACTGACGCGACAGCCCCTTCTTCTTCTTCTTCTTCTTCTTCTTCTTCTTCTTCTTCGCCGTCTGTCAGATCCAGCTTCTTCTTCCTTTTCGTCAGACCGACGCCGTCGGTCAGATGGGCCGCCGTCGGTCGCCGTCCCAGATCTGGCCGCCGTCCGTCAGATCTGGCCTCCCAATCCCTTCCTGCCGTTCTTCTCTTCCTGTACTGGGCATTGCCCATATCAGACCAAAAAAAATAAAATAATAAAATTCAACTAATTAATTTGGTCTGGAAAATGATACCAGACGCGTTTTTTACGTTTTCATATTCGGAATCCAGATTTCAGGAAATGTTACCAGACGCGTATTTGGATTTCGAAACTGAAACCAAAAACACTGTTTTCATTTTCATTTTTATTTTCAAAAAACAAAAACAAAAACGGCCTTTCAAAAACGTTACAGGACGGGCCCTAAATTATGAGAATATGGAATCATATTATTGGAAACATTCACACAGCTGTACATCAATTGATGGAGCTGTACAGCTGTTCATATTATGATCTTTGTTTTTTGTTTTTTCCCACTTGCCTTTATTTTTTACTTTAAAATCGCTTTCATTAATATTAATTATTTACTTTTTACCCCACTTGTTTGTTTTATTTTGACCGGTGATCACACTGATTATGGCCTTATCTGCTTTCTTTCTGCCTTTGCACAGTTGCACTTACTGATTCCTACTTTTAATTGCATTTTCTTTTTCTGAAAACACTTAATTAACACACACCCACATGCACACACTAACAGTAACATGCAATATAATCTGATTTATTCTTCCAACTTTCATTGACTAATTCTTTTATCAGATTAAATTCCATCCAAATAATACAATCTGATTTTGTTTTTTTAAAAGTTATTTTAATTTGGAAGTAAAAACTTGCTTAGAGTTAATTTAATTACTGTTAGATAATTTAGGCCAGGAAGAAAAGGGCATGGCTTGATGGCATGTACTCTTTAAATTTGGTAGCTCAAGAAATTCAGCCCTTACAAGATTATCCGGAGATTCTTAACAATTTCGTGAGGACTCAAAATGTCAAGCTTCATAAGAATATATATATTTTTTATTCTTTTTCATTTTTATATATGGGAATATATATATATTTATTTATGTTTTTTTTTTTTAAAAAAAAAAGCTAGCTTGATAAGAATGAAATAATGTTGATTAGTGTAAGCTATAGTATCATTTGGAAGACCACATGCGGTGTTTGATTGTTGATTCCGCTGAATTTTAAATAGAATAATAGAATAGCTACTGTTTGGAAGTTAATTTAAATCTCATAGCTGCCATTACACATTTATAGATTTGTATAGGCACATTTTTATCTACTTTTTGTATTCTATATTTTATTTTATTCTATGTACTCTATCTATATCTGATGCAGACCCTTGTAATTAAGAAGCTTTGGGCCCATTTGGTAATGTTTTTATTTTCTGTTTTTGTTTTATATATTTTCATATGAAAAACGAGAAACTGATTTTAATGTTTTTAGATGTTGAAAATGCGTCTCATAGAAATAATATTGTATTTAGTTAAATTATATATATATATCAATAAAAACATATATATACATATTTTGAAATATTACGATAATACGAGGTTTTGTGGAGAGGAACATACTACTATGCCAACCTCATCAAATATGAGTAATGCAATTATGCAATGCTCCCTAAATTCATTCTCAAATGATGTGTCAATTGAGTTGTCAACATCACATCCCTTACCGAATAATCTCATTTAACTAATAATAATGTTTATCTATTTAAAAAAAATATATATTTATCTATTATCATAGTCATTCACTCATTCTATAATTGTAAAGCAATCCGAGATTTGTTGTCCATTAAATCGATTCTTTTATTTAAAAATAATTTATAAGAAAAAAATATATTAAAAGATGTGTGGATTGATAAATAATTAACTATTATATATGATATATAATTTTTTTTTTTATTACGCTATGTAATTCAATGTAAATGACAAACAAAATACTTAATTAATAACTAATTTTACCGTAAATTAAAAATAAATAAATAAATAAAACTAAATGTGCAGTTTTTTTGTTTTTTCAAACTGTGCCTTTCATGATAAGAATTTAAGTGATGGTCATGTAAATGTAAATATGTAATTGTTGTTTTCGATCAACTCTTCTTTCCACGCTTTAATTTTTTTTTTAAAATTGTGTTTTCGATCAACTCGATAAAAACTGATTTGACTTATTTTGTTTTTAATTTTTTAAAATCACGCACCGAACATGTTTCCTCTATTTTTTTTAGTTCAAAAAACGAGAAAACTCTTTTCGAGAACGACACCGAAGAGGGCCTTAATTATTAAAGATTTAATAAAGAAACCCTTGTAAATTGTAATATTTAATTCCTTAGTGCTCTCAACCTTTGATAAAGAAGCTTTAATAAATATTTTATAATAATCCTAGGCTATTGAAGCTTCAATAGGCCGGTCCTGCATTTGAACTTCAGGAAAACCATTAAACTAAATAGTCCTACCACGTGATTTGGTCTTCCCCAGAGAGTAATAAAGTCTGATCATTTTGACAGCCTGTATTCATGTGCTATGCAAATGATCTTATAACATATTGAAGGATGAGATGGCAAATGTTCCAATTCCTAGGGGTTGGTCGAGCAGTTGAGTCTATTGTTTGTTCCAGAAGGTTTGGGGTTTGATTCGTCAAATTCTACAAGTTTTTGTTTATCAAAGATCGTAGGGGATTTGTATTATTATGATCAGAGGAAAAAAAAAAAAACTGGCTTATATTTCACAATCTGATACAGTAAGTCATTAATGATTGAGATTTCGGGTTTCTTTTTCCTTGTTCCTTTTGGAAGTTTGAATTATTTTCAGAGCCTGTTTGGTTGTGCCATAGAATCTGAGTGCCACACAGCATATGGGGCACACAATCTTGAACGAGGGGAACAAGAGAGAGAGAGAGAATGGCATATTGTAAGAAAGAAATCATGTAATGGTGGCTGCCAGTCTTGCACTTCTTGATTTGTATATGGTTTATTTGGCAAATTTATATGCAAAACTCAATAAAGCTACTCTATTCTACTTGAATGTCCAATGGATTCTAAGTTCTAAGAGTGTGTTTGATATGACTTTTCAATTTGAGCTTCTAAAGTAGATCTTTTTGTAGTAGAACTTCTAATGAGTAAGGCTTATAATAAAAAAAGCTTCTAGTTGTGTAAATTACAAAAAAGATGTTGACAATATAATTTTATAAATAACTTTTGGTTGAGTAAATTACAAAAAAGTATTGATAATGTATTTATAATGAAAGAGTTATGGTGGAATATCTAAAATTTATAAAGGGTAGTTCAGACAATTCATATGTTTTTTGAGTTTTGCCAAACAACTAAAGAAAACTTCAAAATAGCTTCTAGCATTAAAAAAACGCTTTTGACCATTTCAAAAGCCATACCAAGCATACACTAAATTTGTTTTCTCTATCTTTTTGTTGGAATCTGGTTTTTGCTTTACTGAGTTGATAGTAAATCCTCACCACACATCAGAGATCAATCAAGTCATCAGATTACAACTTCACCTCCACCAAGACTACTTGAAAATTATTTTATTTTATCAGTATCACTTGAAAATTAAATAAATACATGTGAGAAAACAATATTATCATATCTAAATCTACACGGTTACATCTAGTCTTAGCCTTTAGATCCTAGATCTAGTGAACTATCCAATGCAACAAAGACATTCATGCACGGATTTATGCTTCTCTCGATTAAATAATAAATAGTAAAGAGTGTGTGAAATAAAATCACTAGAGAGTACTTATAAATAAACCAAGAACATACCTTCGATAGGTTGGCCGGACACAAGAACGCTCAACCAAGAAAACAATCTCTCAAAACCAACACACAACACGCACCGATAGGGTTTGTGACTTAATTCTAATTATAGTCTTACAAAAACCTAATTACTGGGTATTTTAATTAAGAAAACTCACATGAAATAATCTGATTTCAGAATCTATTATCACTAAAAAATATTTCAGAAAAACCAATTAAAAATCTGCCGGTTAATTGCACTAACTTACCCTTACTTTATTGGATTTAGCAAAATTTCAAAAAGATGCTCTAAATTAACATAAACACCCCTTGTCGTCAAGTCAATCCGTTAACTTTAACAGTTTACTAACCTTAACCTATGGAAAACCAAATACCCTTACCATATCATCCTAGACACAAAATAGTTTTAATTAAAAATTGATAAATAAAATTTTAAAAAATATATCGGCCTCGCGAAGGTGCCTCCTCTCCGAACTGTAGGAGGTCAATCTCCAAGATTAGTAAAGATCTCTTCCGATAAGTAGAAGATCGTTAAAGTTCTATTGTTTCCTACTCCACCGTCGGTAGATTATTATTTTTTTTTTAATATATATTTAATATATATTTTTTAATTTTAATTAAAAAAATATATTTTATGTTTGAGATGATGTGGCAATGATATATTTGGTTTTCCAATAGTCAAAGTTAGTCAATTGTTAAAGTTAACAGATTGACTTGATGATAAGGGGTATTTGTGTTAATTTAGAGCATCTTTTTAAAATCTTGCTAGATACAATAAAGTAAGGGTAAGTTAGTGCAATTAACCCAAAATCTGCCCATGAACTTAGACACAATTATATATGTCCCACGGTGGGCGCCAAACTGTAGGGTGTCGACCTACAATCAAAATGGATCGGATCGTATGTTGATAGGCCCAATGCAACTCGGGTTGAATCTTGCGAATTCTGTTTTCGTCTGCTGAATTGACCTGCAAATGAACTTGGTCGACTGCCAATGAACTTTGTCCGTCGACTCTTAACCTGCAAGAAACGAGTAATGACAGAAAAAATAGATGAACAATAAAAGATAGCAAAGAGATTGATTTAAATTGTTAGCCTTAGTTATGCTTGGGCTGAGCAACGATGATCGTAAAAACTTGAACTTGGATTCCGGTGGCCGTGATCCTTTAGAGACAGAGTTTCAGTACGCTGTTGTAAGCTTTGTATTTTTTCAGAGAGCCTTCTCTCAGGAAAAGCTTTGCTATTTATAGCAAACTTTTAGACCACCGTTTGAAGTGAACAGGTAAGATCATGGGCGAGATTCTAAGAGAGATTTTCTCCCCGAGTATTTCGTTCTTTTAAACTGCTGGTTGATTTGGTCTTCAAACGACCAAATCATTCTGCTGCCTTGTTATTTGGGCTACTTCAAATTGGGCCAAAGTTAAAAGGCGTTTGGTCTTTGTACCTTTGGGCCAGTGGGTCACTTTCTGGCTACCACAACTATTATATATGATATATAATTTTTTTTTATTTTTATTACGCTATGTAATTCAATGCGAGTGACAAACAAAATACTTAATTAATAACTAATTTTACCGTAAATTAAAAAAAAAAAAAATGTGCAGTTTTTTTATTTGTGAAAAAACTGTGCCTTTCATGATAAGAATTTAAGTGATGGTCCTGCAAAAAAAAAAAAAAAAAAAAAAAAAAACATGTAAATGTAATTGTTGTTTTCGATCAACTCTTCCTTCCACGCTTTACAAGATAAAAACTGATTTGGCTTATTTTGTTTTTAATTTTTTAAAATCACGCACCGAACATGTTTTTTTAGTTCAAAAAAGGAGAAAACTCTTTTCGAGAACGACACCGAAGAGGGCCTTAATTATTAAAGATTTAATAAACAAACCCTTGTAAATTGTAATATTTAATTCCTTAGTGCTCTCAACCTTTGATAAAGAAGCTTTAATAAATATTTTATAAGAATCCTAAGCCATTCAAGTCTACCTGACTTGTAAGACAACTTCTGGTGCACCTTCCTGCAGAAAGAAATATAATTAATATAGACGAATTTGGTCTTCCCTAGACTCCTAGAGTAATAAAATTCTGATCATTTTGACAGCCTGTATTCATGTGCTATGCAAATGATCTTGTAACATATTGAAGGATGAGATGGCAAATGTTCCAATTCCGAGGGGTTGGTCGAGCAGTTGAGTCTATTGTTTGTTGCGGAAGGTTTGGGGTTTGATTCGTCAATGCCACCTACTTGGTCAAATTCCACAAGTTTTTGTTTACCAAAGATCGTAGGGGATTTGTATTATTATCAGAGGAAAAATAAAAAATAAAATAACTGGCTTATATTTCACAATCTGATACAATAAGTCATTAATAATTGAGATTTCGGGTTTCTTTTTCCTTGTTCCTTTTGGAAGTTCGAATTATTTTCATATTATGAGCCTATTTGGTTGTGCCATAGAATCTGAGTGCCACACAATCTTGAACGAGGGGAACAAGAGAGAGAGAGAGAGAATGGCATATTGTAAGAAAGAAATGATGTACTGGTGGCTGCCACTCTTGCACTTGTTGATTTGTATATGGTTTATTTGACAAATTTATATGAAAAACTCAATAAAGCTATTGTCTATTCTACTTGAATGTCCAATGGATTCTAAGTTCTAAATTTGTTTTCTCTATCTTTTTGTTGGAATCTGGTTTTTGCTTTACTGAGTTGTTAGTAAATCCTCACCACACATCAGAGATCAATCAAGTCATCAGATTACAACCTTCACCTCCACCAAGACTGCTTGAAAATTATTTTATTTTATCAGTATCAAATAAATACATTTGAGAAGACAATATTATCATATCTAAATCTACACGGTTACATCTAGTCTTAGCCTTTAGATCCTAGATTTAGTGAACTATCCAATGCAACAAAGACATTCATGCATGGATTTATGCTTCTCTTGATTAAATAATAAATAGTAAAGAGTGTGTGTGAAATAAAATCACTAGAGAGTACTTATAGATAAACCAAGAACATACCTTCTTCAATAGGTTGGCCGGACACAAGAATGCTCAACCAAGAAAACAATCTCTCAAAACCAACACATAAAACACACTGATAGGGTTTGTGACTTAATTCTAATTATAGTCTTACAAAAACCTAATTACTAGGTATTTTAATTAAGAAAACTCACATGAAATAAATAAAATATTTTAATTATAATTCTAATTATAGTCTTGACCTATGGAAAACCAAATATACCCTTACTATATCATCCTAGACACAAAATATTTTTAATTAAAAATTGATAAATAAAATTTTAAAAAAAAATATTGGCCTCGCGAAGGTGCCTCCTCTCCAAACTGCAAGAGGTCAATCTCCAAGATCAGTAAAGATCTCTTCCGATAAGTAAGAGATCGTTAAAGTTCTATTGTTTTCTACTCAACCGTCGGTAGATTATCTTTTTTTTAAAAAAAAATATTTGATTTTTTTAATTTTAATTAAAAAAATATATTTTATGTTTGAGATGACGTGGCAATGGTATATTTAGTTTTCCAATGGTCAAAGTTAGTCAACTGTTAAAGTTAACAGATTGACTTGATGACAAGGGATATTTGTGTTAATTTAGAGCATCTTTTTAAAATCTTACTAGATACAATAAAATAAGGGTAAGTTAGTGCAATTAACCCAAAATCTGCCCATGAACTTAGACACAATTATATATGTCCCGGTTCCATAATTATACATATATTTCATATATGCAAATAAAAATCAGCCTGGTATATCATATACTTCATCCTCGTGATAAACACAATACATACATATTATCCATAATATGCTGTCAGTGATACAAGATCATCATGCGTCAATACAATACAATTTAAAGTAAAGGTGGTGTTTTGGGAAATTTAATTAAATTTAATTTTTTACACCAAAGTGTTTCAAATTAAACATAATTTATAATTTTGAGACAAAATAAAGTGTGTTTAGAATTTTTAAGTTTAAATTTTTAAGATAGACTCTCTTTAGTAAATGAGAATTAAAAAAAATAAAAAATAAAAAAATAAAAAATGATATAACAGATTGAAGAACATAATACCTTACTCTTGATCCTAAATTGAAAACCTTGAACGAAGAACCTTCATCAGATTCAGACCAAACCTGAAACCAAAAAAACAAAACACTCCCTTTGCAAATTGCCCACAACTTGCTGTTCTATGAATCGTGGTTTCCACCGTCAAATAGAGCAGAGATTAAAATCGTTTTTATACGGAACAAAATCCCAATTGGGCACAACAAAAGAATGGTGAAGTATAGCTATATTATTTTAATTTGACAACGCCGTCATAACACAGAATTTTTAGTTGGGGTTATAGTGGCAGTGATGGTAAATTGGATGAAATTAGAGGGGAAGACTCAGAGCCACCCTCTCCGGGTACTCCGGAGAGGGACAGCGAAGGTAAGAAGAGGAAAGATTTTGATGGTAAAGGTGTCGAATTAGGTGAAGAAAAGCGGTATTTGCATAAGCAGAAATAGCAGTTGTTGAGGAAGGATGATTTTAACAGCTTGTGATAAGGTGGTTGCTATCAATTTCAAGAGAGAAGATTACTGCAACAAGTTTCAATGACTTAGGGAATTGGTTGATGTTTGGGTGTGCGAAGTTAGGGCAGTTACTTGTCTGGGCCAGCACTGCAGCAGGGGCTTTATTTTGATGTGAATTGTCTTGCTTATTAACCAGATTCTCAACTATTGGCCACTGGGGCAGAGCATAACAAAGTCAAGGTCAAAATTCCCGTAACGTACAAAGATCATATTATTATGTTTATGCTGTTGTTAAGTATACTGTGTTTTTAATTTATGTATGTGCATCTTATTCTTATAGTCTTTTATATAGTGCTTAGTTTTCTGAAGGAGCTCATGTGTATTTCCTAATTGGTTCATCATAACCTTGCACCATAATCATTTCCTCTGCAATGATTTGTACCTCATTCATTTGCCTTTACTATATGAGCCAGTTATGTTGTGATTCCCAATTGTGCTTATTGACCTATGAGAGGAATGGCCTAATATATGGTGTTTAGTATCTCCCTGTGAAATCATAATTGGTTTTAAATAATTGCAGTCATAAATGAACTAGTTGCTAGGATTTTTCATGCACATTGTGCCCTTAGCTTCAATTCAATGTTTTGAGTACAGTTGAGAATTATTATATTGCAAGTTTGCATTAACATTTTTTTGGTCAATGAAGACGGGTCGTTTGTTGGATATCCTAAGTGGACATGAAGGTCCTGTTCATGGCTTGGCGTTTTCCCCTGCAAATGTGAGTTATTATCTTATGACCATGAGCTTGCAATATGCTTATGTTTCTTTGGTGTTCATTTGACCTTTTACTTTGAATTTAAAATGGATTTTATAAAAGCTTCCACTCTTCATTATTTGCAAGTAGGCAATCTTAGCTTCATCGTCATGGGACAAAACTGTTCGATTGTGGGATGTTTTTGAAGGAAAAGGTTCAGTGGAACCATTCCCCCTTACACGTGAAGTCCTTATGGTGGTCTAGCGTCCAGATGGAAAGCAATTGACTTGCAGCACATTAGATGGACAGATTCATTTCTGGGACCCAATTAATGGTGATTTAATGTACACTATTGAGGGGCGTAGGGATATAGCTGGGGGGCGTCTTATGAGTGATCGTAGATCAGTGGCTAACTCTAGTTCAGGAAAGTGCTTCACAACATTATGTTATTCAACTGATGGGAGCTACATTTTAGCTGGGGGAAGTAGCAAATACATTTGTATGTATGACGTGGCTGATCAGGTAAGATTCCACGGAATTTATTGCTGTAAATACATTCTTTGTGTTAATCACATTTTTCAAACTTGCTTTGTTCTACCATTCTTTTTTTTGTACTATACACTTTTCTTTTTGTGGCCTGAAAGATATAGTTGTATACTACTTGTATGTCTCTGGCTCTTAAAAGGACCAATTTTCTTCTTTATTATGCACAAAATCTTAAGCATGTTGAATCAGGTTCACAATGCATTTAACCTTTTTACATTACAGGTTTTGCTGCGTCAGTTTAAAATAACCCATAATCTCTCTCTAGATGGAGTTCTGGGCTTCTTAAATTCTAAGAATATGACTGAAGCTGGCCCAGTGGATTTAATTGATGATGATAACAGTGACACAGAAGAAGGCGTTGATAAACAAACACGAGGAAAGTTAGATTATGATTTACCAGGATCCGTGCCTAATCGTGGAAGGCCTGTTATTCGAACTAAATGCCTGAGAATTGCACCCACTGGACGTAGCTTTTCGGCAGCAACGACAGAGTGGGTTCTAGTTTATTCAATTGATGAATCCTTTATCCTTGATCCTTCTGATCTTGACATAGATGTCACACCAGAGGTCTGTGCCTAATCGTGGAAGGCCTGTTATTTGAACTAAATGCCTGAGAATTGCACCCACTGGACGTAGCTTTTCGGCAGCAACGACAGAGTGGGTTCTAGTTTATTCAATTGATGAATCCTTTATCCTTGATTCTTCTGATCTTGACATAGATGTCACACCAGAGGTACTTATCTAAAGACATGAAACTTCTGGGTTTTTATTTTCTTATTGATCAAAACGAGAGAATGACATTAACTAATAAAAGATTTTTGATTTCTTCTGTTATTCTTACATAACTGACTGAAGGAGAATGCAAAGTGTGCATCTTAGTTTAGTAGGAATTTACAGTATTTTCCTTTACTGTTTAATAGCATAATTCTCCTCTACTGATTTTTAATTACATTATTGTCTTGTTTACCTTGTTGCACAGGCAGTAGATGCAGCACTAAATGAAGATCAACCAAGCCAAGCGTTAATTCTTGGCCTTAGCTTAAACGAGGATAGTCTAATTAAAAAATGCATTTTTGCGGTCAGTCAAGTTGATATACCCGCTGTTACCTCATCAATCCCTCACAGATACATGCAAAGGTTAATTGAGGCACTTGCAGAACTTTTAGAGAGCTGCCCGCACTTGGAGTTTATACTTCGCTAGTGTCAGGTGCTTTTTCGTAACATCCAACTTTTTCAGAATTCTCACTTCATTTGAGATGGTAGTATAAAATAGCTCTATGTTTGCAGCAATTCTTACAAGTATTGTGATCGGTTTGTGTTGCAGGAGCTCTGCAAAAGTCAAACCTCAATAGAAAACTTTTTGCCTTACTGCTGCTTACTGCTTTCAAGTTGTGTAAAGAATTTTTAATTTTAGTTTTGTTCAGTTTGTCGAATTCAAACTCAAAAGCTTCAAGAAGCCATTAAGCTCTTCACTTGATTTTTCTCATTTAGTATTTTTATAATCAGTTTTATAATTTATGTTGTTTTTGTTGTCATCACTCATAACACATGCCACATAGATAAAAAAACATGATCAAAATTCAAAAACAAACATGGTCTAGCAGCCAAAACCTCACTAGAAAACTTTTTGCTACTATCAATGAAAACAAATTACATATACAGTACTACTTACTGCTTTCAAGTTGTGCATTTCCAAAGAATTGAAGTTTATGATCAGTTGTTGTACAAACAATGATAAATAAATACAAGAAAATCTTTGTTACACACCAAAATGACAATGCAGTCTTATTCAGTCTTCAAATCCTTCCAAGTGCATGCTTTCCTTGTCTTCAAATTTGATCTTCAATCCTACTGGAAACACTCAAATTGAGAATATATATATAAGATTATTTTTAGCATAAACACTCAATTTGGATGCATTGGATATCAGTGGCTTCTGCAGGATAGTATGATCTTTTACTAAATGTATCATCACTCATCATGTGTGTTATTATAAATTCTTTAGAGATGGATGAGGTGCGTTATTATAAATTCAAAATAAAAATAAAATTGAAACTATTAAAATATTAAAAGATGAAATACTTTAGATGCATGCTTTCAGAGATGGATGCATTACCGAATTTTGAAATTTGGAAGTAAAAGCAAGGTTAGTGGCTTCATCTTCCCACTCCAACTTGTCCCACCATTCTCTGCTTCCTTTAATTGCCTTTAAAGTACTCTTTGCACTTTCAGCATTAAAAGGGAGTTTCCTTAGACTTGAGCAGTTGTGTACTTCAATATCTCGGAGAGAAGGAAAGGGCATGGCTCGTCGGCATATACTCTTTAACTTCGGTAGAGTAAGGAAATAAACTTTTTCAAGATTTGAGAATATCTCGGCAGCTTCTTCAATTTCTGAAGACCCAGCAAAGTCCCATGCTATTATTTCTTCCAATGACACACACCCTATTACATGAAGAAATCGAAGTCGTGGAGTGTATCTAAGCCACGTCAAATTCTCCAATATTCCACATTTACAGATATTTAAAATCCGAAGGTTACGGAAGCAGTTAGGCTCTGATCTCTGCATTCTCTCCCCATTCTCAAAACAAATTTTAACTTCCCTCAAATTTGGACAACATCTTATATAAAGTGTCTCTAAATGCTCCATTTTTCTCATAGTTGAATAGGAGATATCAAGTGAATGCAACTCCTCGCAATAGGATATTGATAGTCGTGTAATACAACTTTGTAACTTGGGACTAGAGGACATAAATTTTAGAACAGGGGAGACACTTGAGAAGGTGAGGCCTACGTTGGTTATCTTTTCCAAACATTCCAACTCTTCTGTGATCAATTTCATATCCATCTTGCACGGATTGAAATGTTTGAAATTGCTGAACATTTCTAAAGATGAAAGACTTGATATCACTCCTGGTGGAATTACTACTTGCTCAGTCATCATTTCATCTAATAATAATATTCTCAATTGTCTCAAATTCTTAACTTCAATTGGCAAATTACTTACACATGTCTTCGATAGATTAAGATAACGCAAGCTAATCAATGCATCGATTTCAATAGGCAACTCCCTTAAGATCTTATTATTTGACAAGTTCAAAACTGTCAAGGCATGAATTGATTGGAAGAGTGTACCTGGTAATGTCGTCAGTTCGGAACCCATAACAAAAATGGTTTGGAGATGTAGACAAACAACTGGTGTTTCGATGAGAAATTGTGTACTATCACCGTACAATGATACTCTTACGACCTCCTTCCATCTACCAATCTCTTGCGATTTGATTAAACCACTGTGTTCCTTTACCAAAATCTCATTCCCATGTTCACGAGCTAACCAATGTGCCATGTCACGAAGAACATCATGCATCTTGACATGATTTTCATCATAACCTTCGAATTTGCCATAACTTCCCTCCAAAAGACAAGCAAGTTTCAAACTGTTAATAATGAATCTTCCTCTTTCTTGTGCCTCATACGTGTTATCAAAATCATTGAAGAATCCCTCTCCAATCCAAAGTTCAATAAGTTCCCTATTACTGATTTCATGGTCCTCTAGGAATATCGCACAATATAAAAAACAATTCCTGAGTGTATCGTCACTCAAGCTATCATAACTGAACCTTAGAGTAGGAAAAACATATTTCCCCATTTCAGTAAACCGAGATGGATAACTCTTTAATACTTTAATGGCATACCTCCAATCTTCGGGCGTCGTCCTGCTAGCCATGGCACGTCCAATAGTAACAAGAGCAAGCGGCAAACCATTGCACTCTTGAGCTACAATTTCAGCAAGTTTTGATAACTCATGATGAGAGTTTAGTACATCTTCACCCACATTTTGTCGGAACAATCTCAAAGCAGCTTCTTGTGGCAAACCCTTCAATCTAAATTTCCTTTTTGCTCCCATCTGACCACATACTTCTCCCGATCGAGTTGTAAACACTATTTTAAATCTATTTTGATTGTTTGAACAAGAAACTCCCAATTTTGATAGTTCTAGCCGATCCCATAGATCGTCTAATAACAACACAAACCTTTTATTGCGTAGTCTCTCCAGAATTTGTGCAGCTCTCTCTTCCTCGCTTCTATCGATCCACCTTTCTTTCGGGATGCCAATTTTGTTTAGTATAGTTTCTTGCATTTTCTCCAACTTCACTTCTTTGGACACCACAACCCAAATCACAACATCAAAGTCATGACTTGTTTCAAGAAACGTATTGTTAAGTTTCTTTAAGAGTGTGGTCTTGCCTACCCCTCCCATACCATATAACCCAATGATTCCCACTTTGTGGTCTTGAACACATTTCCAAACTTCATCAAGGCTGGAGTCCATCCCCACAGTCTCCTCCATAGGCATCTCATATATCATGGGCCGCGTTACCTTGTCAACAACAACAAGAGAAGAGCCTCTCTCTATTAATTGTGTAAGAACATCAATCTTCTTAATTACTTGCTTTCCAATCTTGTAGCTGCTGCAACAATGTCTGGGACAACAACTTCCCAAACATTTCTGTTGGATCTCTTCATCTCCTTTTTGCAAAATGATGTCCACCTCTTTTAGCTTGAGTTGTACAGTTTCGAGCCAGCCTTTCACTTGGTTGGTACGAGCTGAATGCTGATGCTGCTCTGCAACATCTTTGCTGATATTTTCAAGTTCATTCTTTAAGTCCTTCAGAGAGTTTAAGTTCTCTTTGAGATCACGGATGTTTTGAGCACAATTGGCAGTGCAATCCCACAATCGAGTGACAATGTCCAAGATTGGGCTTACACAATCCATGGCGCTGTGTTTGTTTTTGTGATTATGAAGGAGAGGTTAAAGGGTAACGATGATGATCTCCGAAGAAACTCAAACTTATGAATAAACTTTGATTTTGTGAACAATAAATTATGAGAATATGGAATCACATATTATTGGAAACATTCACACAGCTGTACATCAATTGATGGAGTTGTTGTGTACATTGCAATAGTTTATTCGGGTACTCCTACTGAGTCCCACATCTTTGTGTCATTTTTTTTTTTTTTTCACTTGCCTTTATTATTTACTTAAAAATCGGTTTCATTAAAATCGCTAAAGTTTAATTTATTTAGAGCCCCACTTCTTTAGTTCTTTGTTTTCTTTTGACCTGATGGCCTTATATGCTTTCTTTCTGCTTTTGCACTGACTGATTCCTACTTTATTTTAATTTGGAAGTAAAAACTTGCTTAGGGTTAGAGGTTCCATCCTGTACAGTCTTTACACCTGAACATGTTGAAACACATTGATTTGATTTGATTCAAAACTTTACCCTCGTTGGTTATTGATTTATAATTCTATTTTTCATGGTTCCTTAATTACATGAATACCACCTCCACCATTAATACATATCGAAGAATGTAATTCTTCAATTAACTTCACCCTCGTTGGTAATTAATTTGATTGCTATATTTGTTTGTTTGAATTTTAACTAGAATAATGGAATAGCTACCGTTTGGAAGTTAATTTAAATCTCATAGCTGTTGTTACACATTCATAGATTTGCATTAGCATTTTTTATCTTCTTTTTGCATTCTTTATTTTATTGTAGAGTAATGCTACATTGTCCAAATTTGGGCAAATTTGGTGCCCAAATCTGGTGCCAAAATGATGTGGCAACAATATGGACCATTCATTTAAATTGTATTAAATTGCATGATTTAAATGAATGGTCCACATTGTTGTCACATCATTTGGGCACAAGATTTGGACATCAAATTTGGGTAATGTAGCATTACTCTTTATTGTATTCTATGTATTCTATATCTAATGTTGATCATCATGTAGACCCTTGTAATTAAGAAGCTTAATTATCAAAGCTTCAATAAAGAAACCCTTGTAATATTTAATTCCTTAGCGCTCTCAACCTTTGATAAAGAAGCTTTAATAAATATTTAAGAAAATAACACTAATTAAACACCATTAATTGGTAGGTGGAGTCCTAAAAAAGTCAATTACTATTTAAATTGTTCCAAAATCACCATTTTAACAAATATTGTTCATTATCAGTTATTCTGTCAAAATCTAACAGAAAGTCATTATCTGTGACATGTCATTTAAAAAGAATTTTTATAGGTAATATTTTATGTATTTTGATTATTTAATTACATATATAAAATAATGATTTGATTAATTTATTATTTTTATGGGTAGAGATGGCAATGGTGCCGGTTCGGGGTGGGGTGGCCCTCCCTGCACCCTGCACCCTGCCTCATTTATTTTTTGAAACTTCATTCTCATATAAAACCCCACAATATATAGAGCAGGGCGGGAAGGGATGGGGTATGCTTTACTCATCCCACCCATTTACCCCATTTGCTCCATTTAACCCATTTATTATGAATATGATATAATATATAAAATAATTTCAAAAAATTATTAAAAATCATCTCATAAACATTAAAAATAAACATAAATCTCACAACTAAATAACTAAATTTAATATTTTTTAAATATAACATTAAAAGAAAAAAACTATATAACAAAAATATAAAGATAATATTTTTGAAAAGGGGCGAGACAGGGCAGGGATTATAAAATTCATTCCTGCCTCATACCCATTGCGCGTCGTACTATCCCTGCCTCATCCCTGCCTCGTTCCCATCAAATTGAAACTTATTTCCGCCCCATAATTGGTGATGAGCTTGAAAGCTTGTGATAACTTGTGGGTTACAAATTTTCAAGAATGAAATAATTTAAACTGTTGTATGCTGCTTCTTGTGATAACATGTGATGTCTGCGTTTCCAGCCCCACACAGCTGTAAAGTAATCGATAGAGTTGATTTGTACATTCGCTAAAGTTTAATTTATTATTTAGAGCCCCATTTGGTTGTTTTCTTTTGACCTTATCTGCTTACGGCCTTATCTGCTTTCTTTCTGCAGATAATTATTACGAACATGAATCATTACGAACATGAATCATTCTGTTTACGGCCTTATCTGCTTTCTGATTCATGTTTACGGCCTTATCTGCTTTCTTTCTGCAGATAATTATTACGAACATGAATCATTCTGTTTACGGCCTTGTCTGCTTTCTTTCTGCTTTTGCACTTATTGATTCCTAGCTTTTCCCAAAGCTCAAATAATAGTGAAAGACATTGCACACCAACCAATTTTTCTCGGATGAATAAGTGTGAGTATATTTACATCACATTTATCTACCTTATCACTTTTTATTATATAAATATTATTTTACCTGTATTATTTTTTCTGATAAAAAGTGATGAGATGAATAAGTATACTCACACTTATGCCGGAGAAAATTCCTATTTTCCTTTTTATTTTGGATGCAATATGATTAAATGACCTTTTTCTCCCTTCAGTATTTTTGTGTTTTTATTAAAATAAATAAATAATTAATTAATTAATGATACAACTCGGAGTTAAAATATAATTTAGATATAATCTTTATACAAAAGAATGAAAAACTTGCTTAGAGTTACGTTAGAGGTCTCATCCTTTAAAATCTTTGCATCTGATCATGTTTAAAACTTAAATGGGAGTTTTGCTAAGACTTTTAAAGTAATGCATTTGTTGTAAAATAAAAGAGTAGAATGGTTAATAAAATTGAGAGAGAGATGAGAGAATAATTAAACAAGAGAGAGAGAGAAACGAGAGAGAGAGAGCATTACCTATTATTGATCTTTGATAATTTTTCAGTAGTTACAAGTCACATTGAAGAACATATATATAGGCAATAAAGAATTAAAGAGAGAGGCAAGTGGGAGTGGGAGAGGCGGGTATTATGGAAGATATTCTGCTGATATCAAGGGAGATGTTTAAAGTGATATTTACATGTGGAAAAAGCCACACATATTATAACACTCCCCCTTGGATTTATACCACATGTATTAATCTTCTAGGGAAAAACTCAATGAGATAAAAACTAAGTAAAATATATACAATAATCTCCTGGATCTAATGGGGTTGGACATTACAAACTATCTCATTAAAAACCTTGTCAGGAAAACCCAGTGGGATAAAACCTGATCGAAGGGAAAAAGAGTATAATGCACATATGTCCATTTAAAACTTTGCTCCCCCTGATTGAACACTCCCCCTCATAAAACTTCAGAATTTAATCTCGTAATTTAGAAAGTCGACGCATGCCTATTCCATCTACCAGCTTCTCAAAAGTTGATGTAGGCAATGATTTTGTAAACAGATCTGCAAGATTGTCTGTAGACCGTATTTGCTTAACATCAATTTGTCGGCTCTGCTGAAGCTCATGAGTATAGAAGAATTTAGGAGAAATATGTTTGGTTCTATCTCCTTTGATATACCCTCCTCTAATTTGAGCAATGCAAGCAGCATTATCTTCAAATATCTGTGTTGGCATTTCTGTAGATAACGAAAATCCACAAGTATTCTGAATATGATGAATAACTGACCTTAACCAAACACATTCTCGACTGGCTTCGTGAAGTGCGATGATTTCAGAATGGTTAGATGATGTAGCAACCATAGTCTGTTTTGTGGAACGCCAAGATATTGCTGTGCCATTATATGTAAAAACATATCCCGTCTGTGAACGAGCTTTGTGGGGATCAGACAGATACCCGGCATCAGCATAACCAAGTAAACCTGAAAAATTGTTAGACTTTGTATAAAATAATCCTAAATCTTTCGTTCCACTAAGGTAACGAAAAAGATGTTTGATTCCATTCCAATGCCTCCGAGTTGGTGCTGAGCTAAATCTAGCCAGTACATTCACAGAGAATGCAATATCTGGTCTAGTACACTGAGCCAGATATAATAATGCACCAATAGCATTAAGATATGGTACCTCAGTATCAAGTATCTTTTCATCATTTTCTTTTGGACGGAATGGATCTCTTTTAGGATCAAGAGTTCTAACAACCATAGGAGTACTTAATGGATGAGCATTATCCATATTAAATCTTTTTAAAATCTTTTCAATATATGCTGATTGATGTATGAGTACTCCATTTGATCTATGCTCGATCTCGAGGCCGAGACAATATTTTGTCTTTCCCAGATCTTTCATTTCGAATTCCCTTTTTAAATATTCAGCAGTTTTTAGAAGCTCTCCAGGAGTTCCAATTAAATTCATATCATCAACATAAACTGCTATGATAGCAAATCCAGATTCTGATTTTTTAATGAAAACACATGGACATATAGGATTATTAATATATCCTTCTTTTATCAGATATTCACTGAGACGGTTGTACCACATCCGTCCAGATTGTTTTAACCCATACAAGGATCTTTGTAATTTTATCGAATACAAATTACGAGATCTTGAGTTACATGATTCTGGCATTTTAAACCCTTCAGGGATTTTCATGTAAATATCTGAATCCAGTGAACCATATAGATAAGCTGTCACTACGTCCATTAGACGCATTTCAAGTCTTTCCAAAACAGCCATGCTTATCAGAAATCGAAACGTAATTGTATCCATCACTGGTGAATACGTTTCATCGAAATCGATTCCAGGTCTCTGCGAGAAACCCTGTGCTACGAGTCGTGCCTTATATCTCACGACCTCGTTTTTCTCATTACGTTTCCGTATAAAAACCCATTTGTACCCAACAGGTTTGACGTTTTCAGGCGTCTGGATTATAGATCCAAATACTTCACGTTTGGCTAATGAAGTCAATTCTGTTTGAATTGCTTCTTTCCATTTAGGCCAATCAGACCTCTGCCTACAATCATTGAGATTATAAGGTTCATAATCATCATTTATAATATCAGTTGCCACTGTGTATGAAAATATATCATCAATGATTGTTTTTTCACGATTCCACAATTCTCTTGTATAATTTATAGAAATTTCCTCATTTCTATATTCTTGTATCTCTTCAGAGATTCCTTCCCTTACAGGGGATTTTGTCACCCTAGTAACTTGTGTCCCTGAAGGGACATTTAACTCTTCTGGAGTTAACTTAGAGATAGTTGATTTATTTATTTTCCTTTTCCGAGGAACATTATCTTTTGAACCAAACGGTCTACCACGCTTCTGGCGTGCAAAAGATGATTCTTTTGCTATTATTTGTTGAGAATGTTTTTCTGGAACAATTACCCGTGCTGGTACATTAACAGCAGGGATGTATGATTTTGTTACTTTAGTAGCATCTGTAAATGCATCTGGTAACTGATTCGCTATTGCCTGAAGATGTACTATCTTACGTACTTCATTCTCACATTGAGATGTGTATGGGTCTAAATGAATTAGACTTGGAACTTTCCAGGAAAGTTCACGCTTCTCTTCAGAAGAAGTTTTTCTTTCCCCTAATGATGGGAAATTTGTTTCATCAAAATGACAATCTGCAAACCGTGCTGTGAAAAGATCACCAGTCAAAGGTTCCAGATATCTAATAATTGATGGTGAATCAAAACCAACATATATTCCCAAACGCCTTTGGGGTCCCATTTTAGTTCTTTTCGTTGGTACAATTGGGACATATACCGCACACCCAAATGTACGTAAATGAGATATATCCGGTTGATGACCAAGTACAAGTTGTACTGGTGAATACTGATGATAAGCAGTGGGCCGAAGCCGGATTAATGCAGCAGCATGTAAAACAGCATGTCCCCATACAGAAATCGGTAATTGCGTTCGTAATAATAAAGTCCTTGCAATTATCTGGACACGTTTAATAAGTGATTCTGCCAATCCATTTTGAGTATGAACATGTGGAACTGGATGTTCAACATCAATCCCAACCACTTTACAATATTCATCAAATGTTTTGGAAGTAAATTCACCAGCATTATCAAGGCGAATGGACTTAATTGAGTAATCGGGAAAATGAGCCCGGAGCCTGATAATCTGTGCAAGTAATTTTGCAAAAGCAACATTACGTGTTGATAATAAACATACATGTGACCATCTGACAGATGCGTCAACTAGAACCATAAAATAACGAAATGGTCCACTTGGTGGATTAATGGGTCCACATATGTCCCCTTGAATTCTTTGTAAAAATGATGGGGATTCAAGACCAACTTTAGAAAAAGATGGTTTTATTATTAATTTCCCTTGGGAACATGCAGTACATAAATTTTCATGGGATAAAAGAATCTTCTGGTTCTTTAATGGATGCCCATGAGAATTCTCAATGATTCTACGCATCATTGTAGATCCTGGGTGACCGAGACGGTCATGCCAGATTACAAACATTTTTGGATCTGAGAACTTTTGATTCATAACTGCATAAATTTCAACACTTTTGATAATAGTGTAATATAATCCAGAAGATAAAGCACACAGCTTTTCTACAATGAGTTTCTGGCCTGAATTATGAGAAGTTATGCATAGATATTCAACATTCTCTTTACTCATGGTTTCAATGTGATATCCATTCCTTCGAATATCTTTGAAACTGAGCAGATTCCTTCTGGATCTGCTTGAATATAATGCATCATCGATGCATAATTCAGTATTGTTTGATAACAATATCATGGCTCTTCCAGAGCCTTCTATCAGGTCCGTTGGACCTGATACAGTATTAACATTTGCTCTGAGCAAAGTTAAATTCATGAAGTATTTCTGACTCCGCAGAATTGTATGAGTTGTTGCACTGTCGGCTAAACATATATCTCCTGCTTCTAGCTTTTCAATAACCCCCAATTTATCGTTTAGATTCATTTTGTTTGCTTCATAAAGAAAAGAAAAATAAAATGTGTATCAGACAAAGTGATTCAAAAAGTATATACTACATTGAGAAATATTTTACATAAACAAAATAGCAAAATAATACTACTGAAGTAGTATTTAATTGGTATGGACATTCCCATCACCAATTGAAGCAAAAACAAAATAATACTACTGAAGTAGTATTTAATTGGTATGGGCATTCCCATCACCAATTGAAGCAGTCGGCTTGTCCTTTGGATCATCAAAGAAGTCAGTCACATTGAGATGTGTAATATCCATAGGATATGAATCTTCAATGAAATGTGTCTCGGGTTTCTTCCCCTTTTCTTTGATTGATGTTTGATAAAGCTCAACAAGATGTTTAGGTGTGCTGCATTCATTTGACCAATGATTGTAACAACCACACCTATAACAAACACCATCTTTTGCATTTGGCCTATTCTGAACAGCTTTTCCTTTGTATTCACTTGGTCCGGAATAACCGCGTCCTCTTCTGGAACTGCGTCCATAACCCCGACCCGGATTACGACCAGAATTACGACCATTACCACGGCCACGATCCATGTTACGACCATAACCACGTCTATGATCTGGATTATAATTATTACCACGATTACGACCACGACCACGGTTACGACCACGACCATGGTATCCGACGGTATTAGCATTCACTTCTGGGAATGCTTTTGAACCAGTCGGGCGTGTTTCGTGATTTTTAATCAGTAGCTCATTATTCTTTTCTGCTACTAATAGGCACGAGATCAATTCTGAATACTTTGAGAATCTACGTTCTCGATATTGCTGTTGCAATATTATATTCGAGGCATGAAAAGTTGTGAATGTTTTTTCTAACATTTCCTTTTCAGATACCTCCTCACCACACAATTTCAACATTGTGGTGATCCTGAACAAATTAGAATTATAATCAGAGACTGATTTGTGGTCTTGGAACCGTAAATTCAGCCATTCGTACCTTGCAATTGGTAACGTAACATTCTGCTGATGATCATAGCGATCTTTTAGCTCCCGCCACAGATCTTCAGGTTCTGTGACGGTAAGGTATTGAGCCTTCAAATCCTCATGTAGATGATGACGGATTATGACCATAGCTGTGGATCTATCCTGTTCATTAGCCTGGCTATCATCAATGGTGTAGTATAGGCCCTGGGATTTTAAGTATAATCCGGCATCAATAACCCAAGACATATAGTTGTCTCCCGATACTTTGAGTGCATCGAACTTCAAATTTGCAAGTTTTGACATGCTTACAGCTTCTTTTTATCTGTAAATTAAATTGTGAATTTTAATTTAGTGTGAATATAATTAAAGAGTATATTAAACAATTCCAGAACGGTATATATGTCCTGTAAATAACGGTTCCAGGACGGTATATATGTCCTGTAAATAACGGTTCCAGAACGGTATATATGTTCTGTAAATAACAGTTCCAGGACGGTATATATGTCCTGTAAATAACGGTTCCAGAACGGTATATATGTTCTGTAAATAACAGTTCCAGGACGGTATATATGTCCTGTAAATAACGGTTCCAGAACGGTATATATGTTCTGTAAATAACAGTTCCAGGACGGTATATATGTCCTGTAAATAACGGTTCCAGAACGGTATATATGTTCTGTAAATAACAGTTCCAGGACGGTATATATGTCCTGTAAATAACGGTTCCAGAACGGTATATATGTTCTGTAAATAACAGTTCCAGGAGGCTGAGCTCACCTGCTATGTGCATAATAATTAAAAACCAGAACTATATATATATGTTTCGTTAACGGCACAGCCATTTTGTATACGAAATATATATAGATCCAGAATATTAAGATTTAGAGAAATTAAATTCAGGACTATATATATATGTTCCGTTTAACGGCACAGCCATTTTGTATACGAAATATATATAGATCCAGAATATTAAGATTTAGAGAAATTAAATTCAGGACTATATATATATGTTCCGTTTAACGGCACAGCCATTTTGTATACGAAATATATATAGATCCAGAATATTAAGATTTAGAGAAATTAAATTCAGGACTATATATATATGTTCCGTTTAACGGCACAGCCATTTTGTATACGAAATATATATAGATCCAGAATATTGGGATGTAATTAAATCACCCATCAGGGATCCTTTTTATTTACATGCAATCGTGCTGATAACGTGTTGTAAAATAAAAGAGTAGAATGGTTAATAAAATTGAGAGAGAGATGAGAGAATAATTAAACAAGAGAGAGAGAGAAACGAGAGAGAGAGAGAGCATTACCTATTATTGATCTTTGATAATTTTTCAGTAGTTACAAGTCACATTGAAGAACATATATATAGGCAATAAAGAATTAAAGAGAGAGGCAAGTGGGAGTGGGAGAGGCGGGTATTATGGAAGATATTCTGCTGATATCAAGGGAGATGTTTAAAGTGATATTTACATGTGGAAAAAGCCACACATATTATAACAGCATTACTAATTTACTATTAGATATTTTAGGGAAGAAAGGGGCATGGCTTGATGGTCTGAATATTTTCTTCTTTATTAAGAAAATCTTTTTTGAATAAATATTTTAAGATGTCGAGGAAATAGGGGTATATAGCACTTTTTCAAAATGGATTTGTGTAACTACAACCACTTTAATAACTCATGTTTTAATAGCACCAAAAATGGAATTTGGACAAAAATACCCCTCAGCTTCTTTTCTTTTCTCTTCTCTGTCCTTCATCTTCTTTCTTCTTCTTTTTCCCCAAACCTCCATTGATGGAGCTTCAATGGAGGTGTCACCATCGACCGGCGAGTTGATGGATGTTGACGGTGATTTTTGGTAGTCACCGAGTCAATGATTTGCTTATGAATTGCTATGATTTACGAACTAGGATGATTAAAACCAAAAGAAAAATAATTAGAAATAACAACCAATTACGTGGTAAAACTCCAAGGATTGGAGAAACATCCACGGTTTGTTGCCTAGGCAACGGAGCCAAATCCACTATGAAGAACAATTACAAGAATGCTGCACTACAATCTCTCTCAAGCTATTTCTCTCTTGTCCCCCTCTTTTTGCGTAAAGAAGGGGTATTTATACATGTTTAATTAGGGTTTTGGTATGTGGTGCCCTAATTGTGTGTTGTAATCCTTAACGGATTCGGACTCCTTCTTTTGTATATTTCCTGATTTGGTTGAATTCAAGTCTGATTCTGATTCTTCCTCCTTTATTTATGGAAAATCTATTTGCTTCCTTATTTGAACTCTGCAGCCACTGTTGCTTATCATGGAGTTGCTTGTTGCTAATTGCACCCAGAGTTTGGAATATAGGCGCTGGTGACTATCTGTTTTTCATTGATTCCCGACTACACCGAGTTCTTGCCCGAGTAAGATTTATTGCCTGAGCAGCTCGTCTTTGCTGGTGGTCGGGAAGCTTCCTCTTTTCCCGAACAGGTTCTCATGAGGGGAATTCTTGCCCCGTTAGTTGACTTTCTTTTGATCTTGCTTACGTGGCTTTATATAGCGATGACGTGTCTACCACGACTATTTTTGCCTATAACAATACCCCCTTAAATATTTGTGCCGATCATGCTGAGTCAGTTCCACTCGGGTCAGATATTTAACTTCATGCTCATTTGCAACTAGTCTTCGTTTGTCTTTTTCCGCATTAATGTATCCTCGTTTGCTTCAAGGCTCTTAAATGACGTGTTTTAATTACGACCGCATGCATTCGATTTATCAATCATTTCAGAAATCTTTTGATGGTGACGTTTCTGCTCACTGGCGGCTCAAGGTGTTCTTCGGTCACCACTTGTCCCTTCTTATTTGGCTGGGGTACAGCGGTGGTGCGATGTATTTATAGGACATGACCTTTCTGTTCGCTCGCGCGTGGATTACGTCATCACCCACGCCCCTTTGTTTTCCCGCTTCTTTGTGTTTCTCCTAGGGTTTCGTGTTTTTTGAAACTAATGTGCTGCCTATAAAAACTGGCAGTGGTGGTGCTTCTCCTTTTTACTTTATTTTCCGCAATTTTTTGTGCATTATTCTCTGAAGAATTTGCTCGCATCCCCTGTTTATTGGGTTCTTCTGCTGCAACCATCTCTTCGTCTGCTTCAACTGCATCTCCAGCTTTTTCTGGGTTCTGCTTCAAACACATCAAGGTTAGTTCTCATGGATTCTGCAACTAGGTATCGTCTTTACACTGTTGGCATGATTGCTATTGAGCAACATGATGCACACACTGCATCTGTAGTCCACAATTTATTGAAACCACCTCTCTTTGATCAACCGCATTTCATTGATGCTGACGTTTCTGCAATTTCCCGTGAAAATTTTGCTCCTTCAGAGGCTCCATTTCCTCCTGAAGTTCATTCAGTTTCCTCGGGTTCGTCGCCTCCCGACTATCAGCCTGCAGATTGGTCGGATTCTTCTTCTTCTACAGCTGACATTCGGCCTTGGAAACGATCGGGAAAAAAAATGAGCACTCGCAAGGTTTACAAAGACTCCCACTCGTTGGAGAGCCGAGTCGGGACCCAGAGGGTTGTCGAGAATGACGTCGAAGAAGAGCATATGGCTGCTCGCATTCCCTTCTCTCCCGAGCGCATATGCGCTTATGATGTAGAGCCGAATGTGGTCGGCCCTGAGGAGGTAGGCAAGTATATGCGGCGGTTCGATCTGGATGGCGACATGATTTCGCTAATCCCCGCTGAAGGTCGGGCTGCCTGGAACCCCCCACCTGGTCATGTGGCGATTTATGGATCGATGCTCGCCTGCGGCGTCACTCTGCCTCTCCAGCCGTTCATCACTTGGTTTTTGGCTGAGGCCCGAATTGCCCCGGCTCAGCTGACTCCAAACAGCTATCGGATTTTGATGTGCATGTGGCACATGTGGCACAGGATGAAGCGGTCACCTCCTACTCCTCGTGAAATCTGACACTTCTACTCCCTGAGGCCCGTGGGGAAGTCCGGGGTCTTTTTTCTTCAATCGACTCAGCCCGAGTTCTGGATCCCTAAAGATGTTGTGGTGAAGGGCGAGATCGAGCCGACCACCGATGAGAAAATGAAGGGATTTGTTTGGGGCTTCCCTACCTCAAACAAATTCTGGAAGAACAGCTGGTTCTTTGTGGGTGGACGTTGGGGCCAATCAATCAGTTTTGATCTGGGTGGCTCCAAGATGACTTGCAGGGTTCCTCGGTATTTTTGTTCGCCCCAATGGAACCATGTAACTTCCTCCTTTACCGACGAAGAGCTGAAGACCTTGGCTCGGGCTGCCGTCCGCCCCTTGGAGAAAAGGGGTAAACCCGTCCTGTATAATGAGGGAAAGATGATTACAGCTCGCCTCTTCCCTCAGATTTCTGCCCGCTGCAGACGCCGTAAGTTATGTTGTAGTTTTTATCGTCTTTTATCTTTCATTTGTCTTGGTATTTGTCTACTGACTCGGGCTCTTTTTTTTTTTTTTTTGCAGTATATGACGTAGACGTGGTCTGCGATGCTCTGGCACGCCGGATGAAAGGGATCGTGGAAGTCAGCAGGAAAGAAGCTCTCCGCCAGCGAGATGCAGGGGTAGCTCCTCCCGATGATAAGTCTGAGGGGAGCGCTCCCGAGGACCTTCCCGAGGATAATGATGAAGAGGGGGTGCCCGAGTTGTGCCTGAAGAGATCCATGGTCAAGAAACTACTGCATGTTCAGAAGAGACCACGGCTGATCCGGAAGGCTTTGGAGTAAGTAGGATCAGAGCTGATTTGGACAGCCGAAAAGGTCCTTCAAAAGGCAAGGAGAAAGTGGGGCACCCTTCTGATTCTGATCAAGCAACTCTTGCTGGCGGAATCAACTCTCCCATTTCTGCCGCTGTGGATGCATCTCATGTTACTCCTCGAGATGCTGAAACGGCCGAGCACCACTCGGGCATGGTAACTCAGGGGACTCCGGCTTCTGCCGTCCCTTCTGCTCCTGAGTGCAGCAACGTTGAAGCGAGGCAGCCCGGGAAGAGAAAAGCCTCGTTTTCTTCTGGCCGAGCTACCCACAAGGTTCCCAGGGTGGTTGCCTATGTTGATTCGTCTTCGGGCGACGAGGGAGAGGGTAACGCTGAGGAGAACGTGGGCGCCTCTTCTCCAATGGTCCCGACAAAGGATGATGTGGGGGGTTCAACTGCTATTCCTCGAGCTGTCTCGTCCGCCGAGCTTCCGGAGACCGATGCTGGCGGCTCGGGTTCCTCGCCCCATACCGATGATCCTGCCCCCGAATCCATGTTGAGGGCCATGGCTACTGGTCGAGCCTACATTGGGGAGGATCATTGGAGCCACCTCAGAACCGGGAGCGTGTCTGACCGACTCTGCAGATTTTTTAACAGTGCCTCTTACGTAAGTAGTGCTTTAGTTACATGCGGTATTTAGTATTCCTTTCTCGCTTTTCGCTTATTATTTTTTATTTACTGTTGATTTGCTGCAGATGGTGGCCGAGATGTCTGGGGCTTGTCAAGCCGGTGAAGCCCAGGCAGAAAGAATAAGGCGGCTAGAAGCTCAGTTAAAGGAGAGTGAGGACCGATGCTCTCGGGCTGAGTTAGCTTGCCGAGAGGGGGCTAAGTCGAGCCAGGTGCTTTTAGACCAATGCCTGGCTCGGCAATTGGAGGCTGATTAGCGAGCATCTTTCGCCGCCGAGGAGGTCCAAATTTTGAAAGATCAGCTATCATCCACTCAGGGCGCTTTGCTCCAGGCTGAGCAGGCTGCTGAAGACGCCAAGTCCGCTTACGAACGCCGAATTGAAGACTTGGAGCGTCAGGCCCTGACAATCAGGTCCCTATCGAAGGAAGCTGGGTTGGAACTGGAACTACAGAGCGTTGATCGCTTCAAGAGGTCTCCAGTTTATGATGCTTTGCTTCTGCGCGAGTTCCAGCGGGGAATGGTCTCGGCTGGGGAGTTCTTCAAGCAGAAGAATAGGGCGACTGATCGAGCCCGGGCCAATTGGAGCCTTTCAATCAGAAAGCATGTGGATACCTCTCTGGAGTCTCTTCGGGTCCAGATGAGAGAGTGGCGGGCGTATTGTAGAAGTAAGGGTAAAACGCCACATCCCATGCACCTCGAGGTTCCCTCTGCTGACTCCTTCTCCACTTTTTATGCCTGCGAGAAGGCGGGGATTGACAATGAGACACCTGACTTGGGACCCGTCCCCGGGATCGATTATACCGACTGGATGGTCGACGAGGAGGAGGATGTCATTGTTTGGCCCTCGGATGATAGCTTGTTAAGTGAGTATGTGATGGAGCCTGACCCGGATATTGGCGGAAGCAGCTCCCGACCCCCAGCGCCTCCCTCTTAAATATTTAATCTCCATATCTGCTTGTAACTATACTCAGATTTGTAACTACTTACATTTGTAATTATATAACTGTATTCTTTCTTCTTATATATATACACGGATTCTTTCTCAATAGAGTTTTCTATGAATGCGTGAACGAGATTATCTAAATCCTCTTTTTACCTCGGCCGAGTGCTTCGTTTAATCAGTAACTAATTCTAGTCGAGTGTTTTATATAACTGGCTTTTCAATAATTTTAGACTGTGCATCTCTTTTAACCGGTGACTAGTTTATGCCGAGTGTCTCTTCTAACTGGCCTTTAAACAGTTTTAACCGCGTATCTTATTTAACTGGTAACTAGTTTTGGCCGAGTATCTTATGTAACTGGCCTTTATTGTTGATTTTGCTTTGCCTCAACGTTACGCCGAGGCTCGCCACGACCATACGTCAAGGTCCTTGCACAAGTTACCTAGGACGTCTCCTGGTTTTATCTGTACAAGGTTTTGCCGAATCGTTGTGGCACATCGCACCAGCCAACACGGCTGCGCATCTCACTAGCCTTTCTAGCGGCGCTCCGAGCAGTTTTCCAGTTAATTCTGGTGCCTCGGTTTTGCCTTTTGCTAAGGGATACATTCTTATCGTTTTAGCTAGGCGGGCATGCTACTACAGCTTTTCCGCCCTTCGGGCACTACTCGTCCGCTCTTTCGCGGGTTTATGGCGCCCGAATTTTCTGGTGTTAGGTCTATGCCGAGTATCTCATGTAACTGGCCTTTAGACAGTTTGAACCGCGTATCTTATTTAACTGGTAATTAGCTTTGACCAAGTATCTCATGCAACTGGACTTTATTGAACACGAATTTCATTAGATAAGACATGATTATGAAACCAAAAACTAATACTAGAAATAAATAGAGGTAGAAATTGAAAACTGAGCTAAAGCAGAATTATAAAAATACGGTCGGATCCCTCAAGGATAGAAGATCTTTAAATATTGTGCGTTGCATGGTCGGGGCACTAGACTACCCTCTGGTCGGGCTATTATGTATGCCCCGTGTCCTACAGCTCCTTTGATGATGTACGGCCCTTCCCATTTGTCGGCAAGAGATCCCGAAGATTTATCTTTGGTGTTTGGGGATACTCTTCTTAGCACTAAGTCTCTGAGTTGGAATCTTCGTTCCCGAACATGGGAATTGTAGTACCTCGCAGCCCTTTGCTGGTACGCGGAATTTCTGACCTGTGCTGTATCTCTAATTTCCTCAAGCTCGTCTAAGTTCTGCTACAACATATTCATATTGTGTTCGGCACTGTATAACTGTACCCTGGGGGATGTAAAAGTTGTCTCTGCTGGGATGACAGCTTCTGTTCCAAATGCCAGCGCAAAAGGGGTCTCCCCAGTGGACGACCTCATCGTTGTTCGGTACGCCCACAACACCTCGGGCAGCTTGTCCGCCCAACCACCTTTTTTTGCCTCTAGCTTTGCTTTCAGTGTATGCTTGATCACTTTATTCACAGCCTCTGTCTGGCCATTGGTTTGAGGGTGAGCCGGTGATGCATAGTAGTTTGCGATCTTGAATTCTTCACACATTTCTCTGAACTTTTTGTTGTCGAACTGGGTTCCATTGTCAGTTATGATGATGCTCGGGACCCCAAACCTATATATGATGTTTTTCTTGACAAAGCTGGTGGTGTTTGCTTCCGTTATGTGTACTAGTGCCTCCGCTTCTGCCCATTTGGTGAAGTAGTCCACCGCCACAATAGCATGCTTTGCCCCTCCCTTTGTTCCTGTGGGCATTGGTCCTATCAGGTCGAGTCCCCACATGGCGAAGGGCCATGGTGAGGTTAGACTTCTGAGTAACTCAGGGGGTTGCCGAATATCGTTTGCTATTCTTTGGCATGTCTCACAGCTCTCGGCGAATCGCTGCGCTTCTGCGAACAGGGTCGGCCAGTAGAAGCCTTGCCTAAGTACCTTGTGTGCTAGGCTTTTACCCCCAGTATGGTTTCCACATACCCCACTGTGGACACTTTCTAGGATTTTTTTGGTTTCTTCGCCGGTCACACATCTTTGCAATACTTTTGAGAACCCTCTCCTGTATAATTCTCCCCTTAAAATTGTATACCGGGTTGACCTGTATCTGATGCGTTTTGCTTCTACTGCATCCTCTGGTAGTATGTTTTCCTCCAAGTACTTCCTGAGTTTGTATGTCCAGTCGCTTGGGCTTGGCCGGATCTCAGCTACCATGATTTCCTCCGATTCTGCTGTACTGGGCTTAGTCAAATGTGCCACTGGTATTGCTTTGGATCTGACACTCGTGGTGGCTGAGGCTAACTTGGACAAAGCATCTGCTTTCTCGTTTTCTTCCCGAGGGATCTGAGAGATTTTGTATACCTTGAACTTTCTAAGCAGCCTTTTTGCAATGTCCAAATAGACTATCATGTGCTCTTCCCTTGCCTGGTATTCGTCCAGCACTTGATTAACCACGACTTGTGAATCGCTGTAAATTTCCAGCTCATCTGCCCCTAATGCTATGCAAACCCTTAGGCCGGCCAACAAGGCTTCATATTCTGCTTGATTGTTGGTTGCTTTGAAATCGAACCTCATGGCACACTCCACGGTATCCCCCTCGGGGGTTGTTATGACTATTCCTGCCCCGCTGCCGTGTGTGTTCGATGATCCGTCTACATGCAATTTCCACTGAAGTTTTTCAATCCGTTCACCCTCCATTGTTCTCCTTACCTCGGCATCGGGCTCGGTGAATTCTGCTATAAAGTCTGATACTGCCTGCCCTTTAACTGCTGCTTTAGGTGTGTATTTGATGTCGTACTCGCTCAGCTCCACGGCCCATTTGGTCAATCTTCCCGACACCTCCGGCTTTTGAAGGATTAGTTTTAACGGACAGTCTGTGTATACTTCTATTGTATGCGCTTGGAAGTATGGCCTTAGTTTCCTGGCTGATGTGATTAGTGCTAGAGCTATTTTTTCTGCTGGAGAATACCTGGTTTCTGCTGGTAACAATGCCTTGCTTGTGTAGTACACTGGCTTTTGTATCCCTTCTTCTAATCGTATTAACACCGAACTTGTCGCCACCTCCGTGACCGACAAATACAAGTATAATGTTTCTCCTACCACCGGTTTTGAGAGGATTGGTGCTCGTCCCAAATATTCCTTCAACCTCTGAAAAGCTTCTTCACATTCTGCACTCCATTCGAGCCCTTTTCCCTTTTTTATTGCTTTGAAGAATGGGGCACACTTGTCTGTTGACTTGGCAATGAATCGATTGAGCGATGCGAGACATCCTGTCAGCCTTTGTACATCTTTCAACGTCTTTGGTGAAGCCATTCCTTCTAGTGCTCTGATCTTCTCGGGATTCACCTCAATTCCTCTTTGGTGAACCTGAAAGCCCAGAAACCTCCCTGAGGGTACTCCGAATACGCATTTACTGGGATTGAGCTTCATCTTATACTTCCTCAGAACATCGAAGGTTTCTTTCAAGTCCTCCGAGTGTCTTTCTGCCGTAGTGCTCTTTGTCAGCATATCATCCACATAGACTTCCATGTTTCTCCCAATCTGCCGAGCAAACATCCGGTTCACCAATCTTTGGTATGTTGCTCCAGCATTTTTTAATCCAAAAGGCATCACCCTGTAGCAATACAGTCCTTGATCCGTGGTGAAAGACGTTTTTTCTTCGTCTGCTTTATTCATCCGAATCTGATTGTATCCCGAGTAGGCATCCATGAAGCTTAACAGTTCGTATCCCGCCGTTGCATCTACCAACTGGTCAATTCTTGGTAATGGAAAACTGTCTTTCGGGCAGGCCTTGTTCAAGTCAGTGAAATCTACACACATCCTCCATTGGTTGTTCTTTTTCTTGACCAATACTACGTTGGCTACCCACTCCGGGTACTTGACTTCCCTTATTGATCCTGCGGAAAGTAACTTCTCTACTTCTTTCTTGATTGCGACGCTTCTCTCCGGATTGAACAATCTTCTCTTTTGTATCACTGGTCGGGATTCTGGGTTGATCGATAGGCTATGTGATATTACCTTCGGGTCTACCCCCAGCATATCCTCGTGACCCCAAGCAAAAACATCCTCATATCTTCTTAGCAATGTGACAAGTTGGGTTTTGACGTGCATGCTTAAACTTGCCCCCACCTTCACTGTCTTACTCGGGTCCACTGGGTTCAGCGTTACCTCTTCGGTCGGCTCATCCTTTCTGACTTCAGGTTCTTCTCTGGGGTCCAATTCAAACTCTTTAGGCACTTCTGCCTGCTCTTCTGGTTCTTCCACCTTTTGCCGGGTCGCTACTGTGTACATTTGGTGTACTTCCCTATCTTTGTACACTGATAAGTTTGCTCTTCGGGCCATCTCTTGTGACCCCTTAACCACTCCTACTCCGTATTCCGTCGGGAACTTCATCATGAGGGCGTATGTTGCCGTTACTGCTTTGGTTTTATTCAGGAATGGTCGTCCCAGTAGAGCGTTGTACGGCCAGTTCTCTGTATCTACTACCACGAAGTCGAGTAGCACAGTTTTTTGGCAAGGTGTCGTCCCAATCTTCACGGGTAGTTTCACTGTTCCTAGCGATCTTACTTCGACTCCCCCAAACCCTCTGAGGGGCGTGGGAAAAGGCTGTAGGTCTTTTCTATCCAACCTCAGCTGGTCATATACTTCTGCACTTAGAATATCCGCTGAACTTCCATTGTCAATCAGAATTCGATGTACCTCTCTATGGCCGATCCGTGCGCCAATTACTAGCGCGTCATTTGGCTTAACATCCACTCCATGTGAGTCGGCTTCTGTGAATACGACCGGGTCCCATCCCTATTTGATTCTTTTCGGGTCGGGTTCAATAGAATTCACATCCAGGTCTCTCCGTGCCTCCATGGCTTCTCGGATTTCCTGTGTCCTTTCCCTGTTGCTCTTGCCAGTCGCCGATCCTCCAAAGATGGTGTTTATTGCTCCCTGGTCCTCGGCTTCCTTCGGACTGAACTTTCTTGCCCGTTCGTCCTGCCGGCTACTCTTCTGTCCATCTGTCCTGTCCACTTTCTTGAGGACAACGTCTTTCAGATGTCCTTCCCTGATGAGAGTTTCAATGTGGTCCCTTAACTGGAAACACTTGGATGTCTCATGCCCGTTCTCCTTATGGAAACGGCAATATTTGGTGGTGTCCCTCCGAGCATATGTCGACTGCCTAGGTGGTTCTTTTGACATGTTCTTCTCTTCTAAGATGGCCAAGATTTCACCTTGATCCTTCTTGAGTGGGGTGTAATTTGTATATCTACCTTGGAACTTCTGCCGTGGTTGATCGGTTTTTGGGTCGTATGCTCGCCGTCCATCCCGACCATCCCGTGCTTTGTTCTTCTGTTTGTCTCCTTTGGCGTCAGGCGCCTTTGTTTGTTCTTTGGTCTTGGACCCTTCTGGGCGACCGCCATGCACGAAGTAACCTCCTGTGGCAATTTCTTCCTCTTCAGCCAGGGCGTACCCCCCCTGCCATGTCCATCATATCAGCGTAGCTGGTTAGTCGGGCTCTTCTGAGGTCAAATGACAATTGTCCATTCTGTAGGTTGTTGATGAACGCAGCAATTATTGCTTCGTCATTCGCGCTTCCAATTTCGGATACTTCCTGACCAAATCTCCCAGATACTTTTTTAGCGACTCATCCTTTCCCTGTCTGAGTTGGGATAAGTGAGCCACCGATTTTTTTCTATGCACATTCCCGAGGAACTGCCTTGAGAAAGCTTTGCTCAGTTCGCCAAAACTGCTTATGCTTGCTGCTGGTAATCTACCAAACCACCGGGAACCTAGATCCCCAAGAGTCTGAGGGAAATTCAAACATAGCAGTGCGTCATTATGGATGTATTGTGCCATAGCGCTCCTATATCTCCTGACATGTTCTTTTGGATCGGTATCTTTCTTGAACAGCTCCACGTGTGGCATCCTGAATCTCTCCGGGAAAGGCGTCCTCAGGACACCACTAGTGAAAGGGCTCCCGGATTCGTCATCCGACAGTTCGTTACGCCCGTATCGCCTGACTAAAGCATCCATTTGTCGACGATTGTTCTGAACCTCCCGGGTTAGACTCTGTATGAGTATATCTCTGTCTCCTTCTGGTTCCCCTATCGCATTGAAATTTTGACTTATGGTCAATTTTTGACCCCTTTCCTCCGGATTCAATTCTCTGCGATCCCGGTTTAGGCCATGCAGCCGTACTGTGCCCCTTTGGCGCTTGCGATGACGATTCTGCTCACTCCCTTCCGAGGATGAAGATCGGTTTCTCCGGTGGCTGCGCTTCCTGGGGTGATCCCGATTTACAACTATTCGATCTTGATTGTAACCCTTGTCAGAATCATTCCCCTCTCTACGCTCCCTACTCCTCCTATCCACCCTTTCGGATAGTATTTCTGGCCTACCTATAGGATCTCGTCTCGCTTTTAGGGGTGCATCAGGCGTTGGTATCACTACTGCAGAACGCAGTCTCGCAGCCTGCTGGTTTGGAATGGACAAGCTGTGAGGCGAAGTCAAACCTCCCGTGGTGGAAAGGTCAATTCCTTGTTTTGCTGCGTCTGATATAAGTTGTTGCAGAGAAGCATGAAATCGCTGCGTGATTTCTTCATTAGTTGTGGGGAAACGTTGAATACCTGCCAGGGCAGCTGACTGGTCCACCGTCATTAGGGTGGCATCCGCTGTATTGAGCGTGGTGTCATCCTCCAGCTCATTACTTGGCACACCTTGACTATACCTGGAATCGCTACCATCTCCTTCGCCAGCCATTGTTATCACAAATTTCTGGTTCCCCCCTCCTTCTAGCGCCAATTGTTGACGGTGATTTTTGGTAGTCACCGAGTCAATGATTTGCTTATGAATTGCTATGATTTACGAACTAGGATGATTAAAACCAAAAGAAAAATAATTAGAAATAACAACCAATTACGTGGTAAAACTCCAAGGATTGGAGAAACATCCACGGTTTGTTGCCTAGGCAACGGAGCCAAATCCACTATGAAGAACAATTACAAGAATGCTGCACTACAATCTCTCTCAAGCTATTTCTCTCTTGTCCCCCTCTTTTTGCGTAAAGAAGGGGTATTTATACATGTTTAATTAGGGTTTTGGTATGTGGTGCCCTAATTGTGTGTTGTAATCCTTAACGGATTCGGACTCCTTCTTTTGTATATTTCCTGATTTGGTTGAATTCAAGTCTGATTCTGATTCTTCCTCCTTTATTTATGGAAAATCTATTTGCTTCCTTATTTGAACTCTGTAGCCACTGTTGCTTATCATGGAGTTGCTTGTTGCTAATTGCACCCAGAGTTTGGAATATAGGCGCTGGTGACTATCTGTTTTTCATTGATTCCCGACTACACCGAGTTCTTGCCCGAGTAAGATTTATTGCCTGAGCAGCTCGTCTTTGCTGGTGGTCGGGAAGCTTCCTCTTTTCCCGAACAGGTTCTCATGGGGGGAATTCTTGCCCCGTTAGTTGACTTTCTTTTGATCTTGCTTACGTGGCTTTATATAGCGATGACGTGTCTACCACGACTATTTTTGCCTATAACAATGGACAAAACCACCGGCAAAACGTCCGTCGTGCGTCACTGATTGTAATGGAAGTATCCATTTTCAGTTTCGAGTTGTATGGAGAGAGAAACGAAGCCAAACCCGAATAGTTTTTGAACCTTCATCTTCAGATTTACGACGATCCGTCGCGAATCTGACGAAACCGATGGCACCAATGAGTTCGACGTCATCCAATCTTCCAGACCCGACTATCTCCGGAGTCAACCGGCACCGTCGTTGGCACTGTCACCATTGATGGAGGTCGAACAGAATAAGTCTCGAACAAACTGGGATTAAGTCTTGAAACGCATCAATAAGTCTCGAAAATGTCACAATAAGTCTCGAATTTTTGAGAAAAAAAAAAACAACAAACTGGGATTAAGTCTCGAAATGCATCAATAAGTCTCGAAAATGTCACAATAAGTCTCGAATTTTTGAGAAAAAAAAAAGCAAAGGAAAAGAGTAAGTAGGGGTATTTTGGTCTCATCACCTATTTTGGTGCTAGTAAAACAAGACTTATTAATGTGGTGCTATTTGCACAAGCCCTCCCCCAAAAAGTAATATTTAATTTTTGAACCCTGTCGATGTCTGACGGCCTTGTAACTTGTACATTGTTAAAATATGTTATATTTCAGAATCTTACCATTTAATTTCTTTTGGTGGATTATAAAGAAAAGGTTTTCTTTTGTTATATATTTTTAGTGCTGGCAAAACGGGCCGGGCCCTAGCGGGTGGCCCGGCCCGGCCCGTTTCATTAGCGGGCCGGGGCCAGCCCGTCCCGTCAGCTTAACGGGCTAGGCCCAAGCCCGTTAAGCTGGCGGGTCGGGCCTAGGTGGCCCGATCGCGGGCCGAGCCCGGTAAGGCCCGCTAGGCCCGCGGGCCTTAAAAAAATTGTAAAAAACAATTTTGGCGGGCCTTAACAGGCCGGCCCATGGGCCCGGCCCACGGGCGGCCTGTTAGGGCCCGCCATAATTCAAAAAAAAAAAAAAATTCAAAATTTGAATTGGGTGGTAGCTTTTGTAATTAACTAGGTGACCGTTGGGGGAGGAAAAAAAATATCCAAAAATTTTAAAAATTACACTTTTTAAAATTTTTTACAGTTTTTTGCAATTATACCATAACCTAACATTTTCCTATAAATACCCCCATCACCCTCACCTCATTCTTTACATTTTCTCTACTTCTCTAATCCTTACTCTCTTATTCTCTCTATTCTCTACAATCTCCAACATCTCTCACTCACTCTTTCAACTATTTTGTAATTTAATATATTATTTATATACTATATACTATTATACTAATATACTATACACTATACATTATATATTATATATTTACATACCTCCCACTCATGGATGACTTCTCCAGCATAACCATCGAAGAGAGTTCTAGTAGCAACCAGACGACGAGCTAATGTAATTGTAAATATTTAATTATTTTTTTTCGATTGCACTCTTTTTCCCTTATCAAGTTTTTATCCCATTGGGTTTTTCTTTGTAAGGTTTTTAACGAGGCAATCATGATTTATAATTTATACTTTTTACCACAAATTTAATACGAAATTATAAAAATATTATTCATCAAAAAGTAATTAAGTGTTGTATGAAATGACAAATATTATATTTCATATTAAAATTATTACATTAATAATTACACAAAATTATTACAATGTATAAAAAAATAATATTATATAAAAAATGTTTTAAAAAAAATATTGAAGCCCGTTGGGCTTGGCCCGTTAAGGCCTTAACGGGCCGGCCCATTAAAGGCTTAACGGGCCGGCCCGTTAAGGGCCCGGGCTCGGCCTGTCCCATAACGGGCTTGGGCCCAGGCCGGGCTCACCCTTTCGCCTAACGGGCCGGCCCAGCCCGTTAAGCAAAATGGGTCTAACGGGCCGGGCCGGCCTGTTTTGCAACCACTATATATTTTCAGGAGTCTCGTGTACTAAGATTCATACCTACGTTATTAATTACAGGTTTTCAATTATGGATTTTTTTAATTTGAAAACAATTTTTCTTTTTTGAAATCCATATAAGGGAGGAACCAGAAAGTGAAGTTTCTGGATCTTTCCTACCTCTTGACTTTGCTAGTAAAGAATTTGGGCTACTACTTCAAATACAACAGAAAAAAAAAAAAAAAAAAAAAAAAAAAAGCTTAATCTATAATAATATACCATCAATGGTGTTACAAAATCAGCTGTGATGGAATCATTTTCTGGCTGCCAACTCTCATGTTTGCTGGATCTCAACCTTTCAACGTGTTTTCGTGCTCACAAATTTTTCTAAAATCCATAGACTAATCACACGCAACAAACTTCGTATATCTTCGGCCTGAAATGCCTATTCAAGAGTGTTGTTAATAATGCCTATTCGACATCATTAGCACACGCAACGGGATACAGGTTACGCCTTTAGATTAATAATATGAATTATCACCAATGTGATCAATGAGCAATATCACATATTTACATTTCACTTGACAAAACTTAACAAAAAATCCTCCAAATTTTGAAGTTACCATTGCGTACCTGGTATAAAGGGCCTATAGGGCCTTGCTTTAATGGGAGTAATAGAATAAAAGTCGAGATTACTTTTGCTTACCCCCCTTGAAGGGGGGTGAACATTACCCCCCTCCCCAACATCTGACATGTGTCAAGGGAGGGGTATTTTTATTCAAAAACTGTCATGTGTTTAGACAAAAATATCTCCTCCCTGAACACATGTCATGTATTGGAGAAAGGGTAATGCTTACCCCCTTAAAGGGGGGTAAGCAAAAATGGACTCATAAAAGTCCTTGTGCTTAGGAGCAATAGGAGCAATGCAGGGATACAGGTTATGCCTTTAGATTAATAATATAAACAACACGATTGGCAATGCAATCCCACATTCGAGTGACAATGTCCAAGATTGGGTTTACACAATCCATGGCTATGTGTTTTTCTTGGTTACCGGTTGAAAGATTTTGATAGCAGATTGGTTACAAATTCACAAAAATGAAATAATTTTAATAGTTGTAACCTTCATCCTGTATTTATTTTGGTATCGAGGATCTCGGACTTCGTCCAGGCACCCATCCGCCTGTCCTCCCCAACTGCGTGACACACTTATAGCTAACTTGTTGGTTATGACGGTCTATTTGTTGGATGTTATGGAGTATGACAGATAGGAAACCTCGGTGCACACTCCCGACCACACAAAGATGCAAGCGATACCAGTGGAGTTAGTGCTTCGCCTGGGTAGGATTCGAACTGCTGACCTGAGAGTTACCCGTGCCCCATGCTCGTCCTTCTACCGGTTGAGCTAGTGCCATGATGACTAACCACAATGTAATTGACAAGAATAGAACTAAGGACTTGAGATTTTCATCCCAAACCTTAGACCATCAAGGCAACCACCTAGTGGTTAACCTTCTTCCGGTAATTATTTGACAATGAAGGACATATGATGTCTGCTTGCCAGCCCCATCTGGCCACACTTACAGCTGTAGAGTAATTGACGGAGTTGATTTGTACATTTGCTTAAAGTCCATTAATATTCGGGCCTTGGGGCCTCACTTCATTGTTTTCTTCTGGAAGATTCTATGTGATGTTTGTATTCTAGCAAACACACAGCTGTAAATAAATTGATGGAATTGATGTGTACATTTGCCAAACTTTATTAGAGCATCCACATTGGTGCAAAAAGAAGACCCACTTTGCAAGACCCACTTTGGGTTTCATAAAATTGTTCCACATTGGTTGCAAATGAGACCCAAAAGTGGGGTCCACAAGAGTAGACCCAAATGGAGTTCCACATTTAGAACCCAATTTGGGTCTTACCCAATGATTGGGGTTGGGTTCCCAACCCTCTCCAATCATTGGGTTGGGCCTTTTTTTAAAAAAAAAAAAAATTTATATATATAATTTAAATTTAAATTAAAATATATAATTATTAATTTCAAAATATATATAATGAAAATATATATATATTTAATATTTATATTTCAATTATTTAAATTTAAATATATTATTATTAATTTCAATAATTATATACATAATGACAAAATATAAATAAATTTAATTAAATCAACAACGGAACAATTTCGGAATTTTGATATATATATATAGACCGGTTCTCGGTTCGGTTCACCGGTTTGAACCCATGAACTAGAAACCTCACCGGAATATCCATTTTTTTTAAAACGAACTGAATTGAACCGGTAAATAGTGAAACCGAACCGTCGGAACCGTAAAACCCGAACCGTTGGAACCGTAAAACCTGAACCGTTGGAACCGCTAGACCCAAACCATCGGAATACCAGACCCGAACCAAACCGGTGGAACCTCTAAAACCGAACCGGACCGGAACCGAAACTGGAACTGGAACCGGAACCGGAACCGGAACTAGAACCGAGGAACAGGAACCGGAACCGGAACCGAAACCGAAACCGAGGAACCGGAACCGAGGAATCGAAACCGGAACCGGAACCAAAATCGAAACCGAAACCGAAACCGAAACCGAAACCGAAACCGGAACCGAACCTTCAAAACCGAAACCGAAATTGGAACCGGAACCGACGCCATGTCTAATCGTATACAATATTTTGTTTTAAATATTTATTTTTATTGTTGATGTAATTCGGTTGTGATAATTTTAAATTAATAATTTTTTTTTTAAATGAATTATAATTTGTTAAATAATTGTTGATAGTGTTGATATTTAAAATATATTATATAATTTCTTTATTAATATATATATATATAATATTTTAAAGAAGAGTAATGATTGTTTGGAAAAAAGTAAAAAAAGTGGATCCATTTTTTTTTTTTTAATTTTGCCCCATTGTGGGGAAAATGGATCAAAATAAAAGAGACCCAAATGGGAAGACCCATTCTTTGAAAAGAAGATCCATTTTTGATGATGTGGCACAAAGTGGGTCTTGTTTTATCACTCCACCAATGTGGATGCTCTTAGAGATCCAATCTTCTTTGTTTTCTTTTGATTGGTGATCCTACATTCCTACCACGTGCTTTTGCTTTTGCTTAGAATTGATTTGATTGTTGATCCTATATTTTTGCTGAATTTTAATTTAAATTTCATAGCCGCTGTTTACACATTTTTATAGATTTCGATAAGCACTTCTTATCTTGTTTTTGTGTTCTATATTTTATTTTCTTCAATGGATTCTATATACCCGATGCTTAGGGCCGGCCCTTCTGTGTTGCTAGAGGGGAGGCCTCCCCGGGCCCAATTTTAAAGGGTCAGATTTCTATATGTTTTACGTATTAGTTTAGAGGTCCATTTTCATGTTTATATATTTTTAGTATTAGTTTAGAAGTCTATTTTCATATTTTCATATTTTAGTATTAGTTTAAGGAGCCATTGTCAACAACAAGTGAAGAGTCTTTCTCTATTAATTTTGTAAGAACATCAATCTTCTTAATTACTTGCTTTCCAATATTGTATCTGCTGCAACAATGTCTGAAAAGAATTGTTAAATATTATTGTAGAAATCATCTCAAATCACAACATGACAGATCTGACAAGCTGTTCTCTTTTGCCTACCAACTCTACAAAATTTTATAAGGGAGGAACCAGAAAGTGAAGTTTCTGGATCTTTCCTACCTCTTTACTTTGCTAGTAAAAAATTTGGGCTACTACTTCAAATACAACAGAAAAAAGCTTAATCTTTAATATTATACCATCAATGGTGTTACAAAATCTCATGTTTGCTGCATCTCAACCTTCCAACGTTTTTTCGTGCTCATAAGTTTTTTCTAAAATCCATAAAGATTAGCACACGCAACAAACTTCGTATATCTTCTGCCTGAAATGCCTATTCAAGCGTGTTGTTGATCAATCACTCATGGCATCACTTCCTTCAAAATCACTAATTCCATCAGCTGCTTCTTCCTCTTCATCAGTATCCATAGCGTCTTCAGACTCTTCTTCATCACTATCATCCTTGTCTTCAAATATTACAGGGATCACAGCAGTGTCCTCTTCCACCTCACCATCAATAATCTGTCGAATAAAATAAAAGAGAGCTCGTGGCATCAATAACTAGAAACCTGCAAACTCCATTTGCTAAAATTTTTACACCATTCGTATCACACTTACACTAGAATAAACGAAGTCTAAGCAACTGTTTTCAATATATGGTAAATTAAAGGACAAAAAAGCCTGGTAACAATCACAACAATGGAATCTTGCATACTGTTTATGCTGCATCTATAGGACACTAGACAGGAAAAAGGAATAAAAAATTGCATGACTAGAAATATTTCATCTTCTATTGAGGTCCTCAAAAAGCCAATGCTCTATTTTACACCAGAAATGTGCGACGCAATTTTTCCAATGATAAACTAAAATAATTTTAACTCTTTTGCTGAGGTCCTCAAATTCATGGCTGCCGAATTCCATCAGGAAAATGTAATTGGATTATTCCCCTTCTAGACCACCACTTACATGAAAAGGTACAGAAATTATCGTAGATTTAGTGCAGATTAATTTCAGTACCTTATCTACATTTGGTCATTTAAGGCTTTCTTCTATTAGTCTTAAAGAGAAGAAAGAGAAAAAACAGAAATGATATGTACACTCCCAAATGGAAGGGGAATCAGTCTATAGGGCCTTGCTTTAACGGGAGTAACAGAATAAAAGTCCTTGTGCTTGGGAGCAATGCAGGGATACCGGTTACGCCTTTAGATTAATAATATGAATGATCACCAATGTGGTCAATGAGCAATATCAGTATTTACAATTTACTTGACAAAACTTAACAAAAAATCCCTAAAATTGAAGTTACCATTGCGTACCGGGTATAAAGTGTTCAGGGAAATTAAAGAAGATTCCTGGGACATTATTCCACTAGCATGCTGAAGAAGAAGACTTTTTAGCCATGGAAGGGCACAAGCCAACACTGCTCCCCTGTAGCAAAATTATTTTAGAAAAGACCGCAGTATCAAACACTAAGATGACAATGCATCCACTTTCAGATAAACAGTTATGGGTAGATCAGTTTCTGAGTTCAGGTTTAAGTTGATGTCAAAAGCTACCATTTCAGCATAGAAAACCAAATTAAGTAGATGCGATGGCCAGAAAGAGATGGTTCTAATCAATCTGGACTATTATAAATGTCAGAAATTCCAAATTATATAATGATTTCCATCCCCAAAGTTCTGAAAGAATTTAATTCAAAGAGCACGCAATAAAATCAGGCAGATGCTTCCCTTGGTTGAATTAACACTTTCTTGTTCTTTAACTAATTATTGGCTAGCATGAGAAGCTAAAGATACTAACAGAAGGACATCACAGCAAAGTATTAAAAGCAAAAGAAACATATAACCACTCTGCTTAAACATTTGTCCCCTTCCTACGGTTCTATTTTTAACTTTTAGGGGGTGTATTGGTTCAAGATTTTATTAGACAATTTAGGGAAGTAAAAGTCTAGTGATATTGGATTGAGGCTTTTTAACAAGTTAGATAAGTCTGGTGGTATTCGATCAAGACTTTTAAGATTTTTTTAAAAAATCCATATTGTCTTGTGGTATTGGATTTAGACTTTTAAGATTTTTTTTAAAAGTTCATATTGTCTTGTGGTATTAGATCTAGACTTTTAAGAGGCAGCAAATTGGCTGCTGGTATTGGATTGAGATCAAGATTTTTAGGATTTCATAACAAAATGGATTTTCTAGACTTTTTAGTGATATTTGTAAATAGCTTAAATCCAAAATTGTCTTGCCCTCTCTCTCAATACTTTCTAGACTTTTTATTTATTTTAGATATTTGGTGGGTGTATTGTTATATAAAAATGTGGCTGCCAAACATGTAAAAGACAACATAAAACTACACTTGAAAGTCGAATACCGAATGACTGATAAAATGTCTCTATGAGTCAAAGATAGTTTTATGTTAGATTTCCATGATCCCAACACTACCATTGGTATCTAAAATCTTTAGAACCACTAGTAAAAATTGATGCTTTATCTACATCTATAAAAGATGAATTTAGCAAAAAGTAAAGATAAAGAGGGAGTTGATTTATATATATATATATACACACTTGATAATAAAAGTTGGTCCATTACTAATAATATCACCCTTTGTATAGATTGAGTTCAAAGACAAAGAAGATGGTCACCATTTCTATTCATTTATTGCTTGAGTGAGTTAAAAAGATATGAGTCTTATATAAAACCAACCATGCTTCTATAAAATTTAGATACATGTTTTTTTTTTTTTTTTGAAATCCGATAATGGAAGGGTATGCCGAAACCTATCAAGAGCAAGCACTAGTTGACTGTTTAGAGTTTTTTTTTTTTTTTTTTTTCCCTTTTAAATATGTATAATTAAATCTATATATATCAATTTTTTTTTGTTATTTACATTTATATTAAAAAAATTCTTGTCATGCCCCGACTCTCCAAATTTAACCAATGCATACATAGTCTATTTATCAACTCATCTCATCGGACTTGAATCATTTATCACTAACATGAAAGGTGGACGTACACTATACACACCACCAGAGAAAAAAAAAAAAGATTAAAGAGAAGTGAATATTGGAGTTTGATAACATATGAATTAATGAAGTCCAACAAGTCAAACAGAAATACTTCAATGTTCAAGCTATTTTATTTCCCTATTTCATGTCATTTCTGGTGAGTTAGTGGGGGATGGGATGGGTTGTTGATTATTATATTTATTTCATATGGTGACATTTTCTGCACCATATGAATCAGCTGAAGGTTATGTGTTGGTTGGTGGTATTTCAAAATTTTATTACTTCTTTTTATAGCTTATATATGTTTCTTATTCAATTTTTGATATTCAATGACTACCCTTAACAAGATTACAGCACTGGAACTTGGGGAGAAAATTGAATAATACAATTGACTCTTGAAAGTCTATATTTTTAAGAGTCCAAAAAGTCTTGAAATAAAGACTAGATAATCTTAATAATCTATAAATAAAGTCCAAAGACTCTTTCAGAATTCTAAAAGTCTAGTCCATATAATCCTAATAATCCTAAAAGTATAATCCTAACAATCCTAATAATCCTAATAGTCTTGCAAATCCATTAAATCCTTGCACCCAAAAATTGTCTATTAAAATCCCAATCCAATACACCCCCCTTACAAAATTCCTTATCGCATTGCTATCGTCAATTTTCTGATAGGATCATTACTATCCTCAACTGAGAAATCTCAATGGAAAAGCCATGAACCTAGCTCTAACAATTCCAACAGCTAAAAGAATGCCAACTTCCCGAGCAGAAAAAGAAACCCCCGGAATATTATTCTAGAAAAATTTAACTCTTTTCAAATCACCATAATAAATATAGGGTGATTTCTCAATTGAACCAATGATGGGATGTTGGAAAATATCATTAACTATTTTTGCATAACCCAGCAAGCTTAATTTGGTGGTCAATACACTGCATCCAGCCATCTTGGTGGATTTTGAAACAAAAAATATAATGCCCCAAGTAATCAAATCAACATCTATTTAAAGAAGCAAGATAAAATTAACCACTGCAATTCAATAAAAGAAATTTTTAACCTTTATCTACTACAATCTACACAGAAAAATTGCTCAAATTCATCAAATACATTTAACAATGGTTTACCTTGACAGAGCTATAGATACAACATACAAGAGACTTTAAAAGCTTAAGAACGTCAGCTGGTCTTAAAAGTGAGACCGAATTTGCAGAAAGAGCGTATTTTATTTCAAGAAATGTTAAAGAAAAAAACTAAAAAAGTTATAAAAAGTGAGACCGAAACGCTGCCGTTTTTGTATCGTCCCAGAAGAAAACGGTGCGTTTCGAAGAAGAGGAGGAAAAAGCATCCTCCTTTGACAATACATCGGCATCCGATGTGTGTTGAGGTGAGGAAAAATGCATCCTCCTTTTTATTTTATTTATTTATTGCATTGTTTTTGTTTTATGTGTAAATTATGGATTGGATGCACTTAGAAGTGCTTTATTTTGAAGCATTTCTGGTTGGGAGCTCTATTTTCTGGTAAAGAAAAATATTGTTTTCACGGATTTGATACATGGAAATGAGTCCATTTTTACCCACCCCTTTAAAAGCTAGAATTTTTTATTTTTTCTATCAAACATATATATCTTAAAATAAGATATAAATTGAAAAAACAAACAAATCTATTTCTCTTAATTTAAGTCATAAGAGCTAATAAGACTTATAATGAAAAAAAAAAAAAAAAAAAAAAAAAAAAACAGCCCCTTAGTTTAGTTGTAATTTACAGTATTTTCCTTTACTGTTTAATAGCATAATTATCCTCTACTGCTTTTTAATTACATTATTGTCTTGTTTACCTTGTTGCACAGGCAGTAGATGCAGCACTAAATGAAGATCAACCAAGTCAAGAGTTAATCCTTAGCCTTTGCTTAAACGAGGATAGTCTAATTAAGAAACGCATTTTTGCGGTCGGTCCAGTTGGTATACCCCGTTGTTGCCTCATCAATCCCTCACAGACAGTGGCAGAATTAGACGTGGCTGGGGTGGGCTACAGCCCACCCTAGCTTTTTGAAAAAGAAAAAAAAGAAAAAAAAAGTTTTTTTAATAGTTTTAAATCCACCACATTTAATTCTAAGTATATTCCAGTCTAATTTAGATTTCGACTTAATTTACCATATTTTTCTTTATCTTAATAATAGTCCAATAACTTAAAAACATGCATCAAACTCATTAAAACCCATTGTATTTCCTTAACCAAGTGAAAGATCAAACTGAGAAATTTTAACCATTTACTGACTCAAAAATCAAATTGAGAAATTTTAACCCCTTAACAACAAACCAAAAGTGTAAGTTTTATTTTTATTTTTATTTTTATTTTTATTTTTATGTTGTAAAATTAAGTTTTATTTTCGGCTATGAAACTTATCAAAACGTCTTTGTGCAACAAGATGGATATCGAGTTTCTTGAGAATTGTATGATTGTTTATATTGAAAAAGAACTTGTTTTTACAATTGATTCGGATTCCGTAATAGATGCTTTTGCTTCTTTAAAGACTCAGAAGTCAAAATTTAAGTAGGATCTTATTGTATTTACATTACATATGTAATTCCTTTTTATTTTCTTATGTATATTCTTGGTTAGAATATGTATTCGAGGATGACTCATTATGTTCCCTAATTAGGTATACTTTTTTATTTAACAAATAAAAATTCTCTCGTACCGTTTGCCATCAAAATGAATTTTTTTATTACGTAGTATAATTTTTTATGTATATGAAATTGTGCACAGCCCATTCTAAAAATAATAATAATTTGGTTTCGCCCTTGCTCACAGATACATGCAAAGATTAATCGAGGCACTTGCAGAACTTCTAGAGAGCTGCCCGCACATGGAGTTTATACTTTGATGGTGTCATGTGCTTTTTCGTGAAATCCAACTTTGTCAGAATTCTCTCTTCATTTTAGATGGTAGTATAAAATAACTCTATGTTTGCAGCAATTCTTACAAGTATTGTGATCGGTTTGTGTTGCAGGAGCTCTGCAAAAGTCATGGTAGTCTGAAAAAGGCAATATGTCATCATAGCCACAAATTAGCACAAAACCTTTGCTGTTCTCCTTCTACCTTAAAAAATGATATGTGATTGTATTTGTTAGTTTAATTGAAAAGACAGAATGAGTAAATATTTTGGTGGCAAAATATGGTGCATAGTAAAACGAAGTGAAGGTGTTTGATGAACACACACAAGGTGTTTGTTGAAATTACTGTGAAGACTAAACTAAGAACAATGAAGCTCCAGAAATAGAGTCTTTTTGTATTTTATGATTTATTCATTTTTCAGAGTACAGAAGAATTGACTGCAGGAGTCTATTTATATACAATTGTGATCAACACACACTTCTCGTAATTTCCAGAAAATAACAAACTAATAACAGAATCTTACATCAGCTGACATCACCATCTAGTTAATTAACTAATTCTGTTATTCAACCACTAACTACCTTGGTTAATTAACCATAGGATGTTGAACCAGAGTAGTCCTCTGGTTTGGGATACAGCTGATTATGCTTCTTCACACTGGTTACTAAGTTGATCATGCTTGGCGATCTGTCAATGATATGAGCTGATGAGTTGCCCAAGCATATAGTCTTATCACATAGAACGTGACGAGTCAAACCGGAATACTAAAGAAATATTGTACACCATTAGTACAGGAAAAACTGTATAATGAGATTTTACTGCCCAACGTGGCTTGAATTCATTGCAGGATTAAAGTAGAAAGAATTAAATATTAAAAGATCAAATTTGGATGCATTAACGACAATGGATATAATAAGGAAACCATACTTAGTGGCTTCTGTTGTAGGATACTCTTCAGGTGTGTTATTATAAAGAATAAAAATACTTTAGATGCATGCTGTGAGAGATGGATGCATTACCTTCAGAATCGGGTTGGTTGAAATTTGGAAGTAAAAGCAAGGTTAGTGGCTTCATCTTCCCACTCCAACTTGTCCCACCATTCTCTTCTTCCTTTAATTGCCTTTAAAGTACGTACTCTTTGCACTTTTAACATTAAAAGGGAGTTTCCTTAGACTTGAGCAGTTGAGTACTTCAATATCTCGGAGAGAAGGAAAGGGCATGGCTCGTCGGCATATACTCTTTAACTTTGGTAGACCATGGAAATAAATTTCTTCAAGATTTGAGAATATCTCGGTAGCTTCTTCAATTTCTGAAGACCCAGCAAAGTCTCATGGTATTATTTCTTCCAATGACTCACACCCCATTACATAAAGAAATCGAAGTCGTGGAGTGTATCTAAGCCACGTCAAATTCTCCATTGCACAGCCCCAGATATTTAGAATCCGAAGGTTACAGAAGCAGTTGGGCTCTGATCTTTGCATTCTCTCTCCATTCTCAAAACAAATTTTAACTTCTCTCAAATCACGATAGTCACTTATATAAAGCGTCTCTAAATGCTCCATTCTTCTCATAGTTGAATAGGAGATATCAAGTGAATGCAACTCGCAATAGGATATTGATAGTCGTTTGTTATTTGCAGTTCTGACCAGTCCCTTAGAGGTCAAGTTATTTCCATCGTCAGTGATTCTAAGGTGGCCATTTCATGGATTAACAATGATGATTATGGTAGTTTAGAGCATTTTAGTTTGATTTCCTTCATTCGGATGTAGCTGAAATCGATGGCAGGCCTTGAGGTTGTTTATGATTCGTGTATGTTTAACTCGTTTGCGGATAATTTGGCCAAAATGGGATCCAACTCTTGTGGTGATTTTCTGCACTGGATGTGATGTTGGCCTGTGGTTTTTTGGCTGGCTTTGTCTCGGTTTTTTTGGGCTTTGTTTTTGTGCTCTCGTTTTGTGGTTTTTTGGCGCCTTGGTGTTCTGTTCTGTTTGTTTTTGTCTTTCAGCTTGTGCTGCTCTGTTTTTCTTTTGGTTTTTGGTCGCTCTTGGCTGTTTGTCTGGTAGCTTTGTTTGTGTCTTTGGCTTTCCCCCCGCCTCTTGGGGTCTTTGAATAAAAGGGCTGTTTCAAAAAAAAAGGATATTGATAGTTGTAAAATGCAACTTTGTAACTTGGGACTAGAGAACATAAATTTTAGAACAGGGGAGACACTTGAGAAGGTGAGACCTATGTTAGTTATCTTTTCCAAACATTCCAACTCTTCTATAATTTCATATCCATCTTGCACTGACTGTTGTATTCGATAATGCTGTACATTTCTAAAGATGAAAGACTTGATATCACTTCCGGTGGAATTACTACTTGCTCAGTCATCATTTCATCTAATAATAATATTCTCAATTGTATCAAATTCTTAACTTCAATTGGTAAATTACTTTACACATATCTTCGATAGAGTAAGATAACGTAAGCTAATCAATGCACCGATTTCAATAGGCAATCGGTTAGGATTTTGCAACTCCAAACAAGGTTGTGAAAGGTCGGATTCGAACAGGTCCCGTGGGTTCGGGTTTGATTGCCATCGTTGCTCTCAATGTAAACCCTTTTTTCTTGGCATGTGGTTGTTGGAGAAAATCTTGAATGGGATAGTCTCACTGCCAGTTGGTGAGACTATTCAATAAAATCGCACAATTTATTTTGAAAACATAAAAATATATTATAAAACTTTAATTTGGTACGATTTCACTGGACCACCTCACTAAGTGTCGGTGTATAAGATTTTATCGTGGCTGTTGACTGGTAGGTTCCTCAGGTGGCATTATTGTATAGGTTGAGACATTATCCTTTATAAAAAAGCTACAAACCGACTCGCTGAACGAAGATTTGGATACCAAAGCATGGCACGTCTCACACAAGCGACAAGAAGCAGTACACGTGTTCGAAACCCAGATGCTTCTCTACCTCTTTATATATTCTCATGCAATTAAACAATTCTTCTCATTACAAGCAAATTCAGCTTTTTCTACTTTCTACTTTCATTTTTAAAGCAGACTGCAAAAGCAAAAGCACTCATTGGGATGCACCAAAGCTCCCCTCTTTGTACACATAAGCTTTTGAGGGATAGTTTCTGCTACTGAGCGGCCGACTCGAATCTGATGTCAAACTAAATGGCATCAATTACAACCACACAACATTGGATGCTTAGGCGGAGGTGTAAAAGTAACAGAGAACTTTCTATTGTTTGTCTATTTGAATCGGTCGCATTTATCAAAAGTTGTTGAAATCTTTGTTTTGAAATTTAATGAATTAATGCATTGGAAATATCATATACTTCTGCTGGTTACTTCTCACTGTAGTTATCCAAATTGTGAGTGTATTATAAAAATAAGATCTTGTTCGGCAGTTATGTTAGATAGAATTATTTTTTCTTTTTTAGTTTTAAATCTTTGATTTTTATAAATATATATTTTTAAAAGTATTTCATTATTAGGACATCACCTTTTAGTAAAGTTAGTAGTGCAGCTGCCTTCCACCTAAGTGGTGAGGGGTTACCATGCACATTTTACAAACATGTGTGTGGAGTTTTTTTTTTTTTTTTTTTTTTTTTTTTTTTTTTTTTTTTTTTTTTTTTTTCGGATTGTAGGAGTAGTTATCTTCCGTTATAGGAGTATATATCTGGGCTGTATATGTATTATTTGATTTCGAAAGGTCCCGACAATCCTATTATAATAGTTCTTGTAATTCTTCAAAAAAAAGTATTACATTATTATACAAATTTAGAGTTTTTTAGAAATGGGAATGATTCGAACCTATAACCTCGTAGTGTACAACCATATAGATACGAGAGATTTTACCACCGGACTAACCTCATTTCATCCATTTCTATAGACCATTAGATCACTCAAAAGTACTACCTTTATGTACTATACAATATATATATAATAGCTAAATCCTAAAAATAAAGGTTTTCTTAATATATTATAATAGTGTAGTTACATGAGTTATTACCAATTATTAGATCTAAATTCTAAACGTACGAGATAGTGATACGTACGCTGATACATGATCTATTGGTCTAAATATGATAAATGAATTATAACTAATAAATAATTTTTACAATCTATTATATATATAACAGCTAATTCATAATAACAAAACCAATTACATATATTAATAAACAATTGATTTGTAGATTTGAAAAGTTGTAATAGTCTACGTAAACGCTTTTCCCTTTCCATGAGCAGCACGTGGCATTATTGTATAGGTTAAGACATTATCCGTTATAAAAAAATGACAAACCGACTCGCTGAACGAAGATTTGGATACCAAAAGCATGGCACACGTCTCACAGTCTCACACAAGTGTCAAGAAGCAGGACACGTGTTCGAAACCCAGATGCTTCTCAACCTCTATATATATTCTCATGCAATATAACAACTCTTCTTATTACAAGCAAATTAAGCTGTTTCTACTTTCATTTTCAAGCACAAGCAAAAGCACTCACAGTTAAGCACTTTATTGTTTTTTTTTTGACAAAGGAAAAGATATGGCGTCTCACAACCAGAGCTACAAGGCTGGTGAAGCCAAAGGCCAGACTGAGGTACTTATAACTTTTATATCTATCTACCTATCTATGTTTCTACTTTCTACATATATTTTCATTGAATGAAAATGTATGTTGGGCCTCTATTTCTAGTGGTGCTTTTTTATTATTTATTTGTTTATATATATACCAATGGCGACTTGAACCTGGGAATTTCTCAGACCGAATGAGCACCCTTCAACACTCTCAGACTCAAATCTGGGATATTTACATGCCTTCTAAGCCCGAATTTTTTTAAAAAAAATTTAATTAAATTGTCCCTTAATGTTTTTGTTATTTACATTTTTCTATTAAAATTTTATCAAATTTTCAAGTTGGTCTACCTTCAAAGAAGCTGGTTTCGTCGTCTCTGGACAAATGAATGAGCACCCTTCAACACCTAGCTAGCCACCTTGGCCGGTGGTGGTTGGTGCTTTTATTTTTGAGACGTTGTAATTTGGCATGTTTAGGCTAATGTGAAAAGCATGATCAATGGGTGTAAAAACAGGAGAAGACGAACCAGATGATGGACCCGGCGAAGGAGACGGCTCAAGCAGCCAAGGACAAGGCGGCCCAGACGGCCCAAGCAGCCAAGGACAAGGCAGGCCAAGCAGCCCAAGCAGCCAAAGACAAGGCAGGCCAAGCAGGCCAAGCAGCCAAGGAGACGGAGCAGGCAGCCAAGGACAAGGCAGCTGGCCAAACAGGGCAAGCATGAATGTTGTTTGGAGTCTTAATCAGTTTGCGTTTTGTGTTTCGTGTTTAATGGGCAATATATATGTATGTTTTGATCAAGAGCAGCCCTTTTAATTATGTTGTAATAAAGTCATGATGTTGTGCTTTGTATTCCTATAGCTAGCTAGTAATGATGTCTTACAAGTGAGTGTAAGATGGTAAAAGCTAGCTATTTGCTTATTTTAATCGTATGTTAATATATATAAAAACGCAATCACATTTTCCCTTACATTGTTCCAAGTCCCAAGTATTCTCTAATTGGCAAAAATATCTGATTGGCAATCGACAGACCAAGCAAGCGGTTTCCATGTCAAATACTGGTTATACGTGTCCTATTATCCAAGATCAACAGTACATGCATGCTAGTAATTATGATGTCTTACAAGTGAGTGTAAGATTGTAAAAGCTAGCTATTTTCAAATTTTAATCATATACGGTATTTATATATATGGGTGAAAATGGAAACTAGCCATAAATTAAGGAGGATTATTGTTTTTAGCCAGCATTAGTATTTTGATTGTTTTTGTCAAACAATCCACTAAACATCCAAAATTGCCCCTCATTAATCCATTTTACTTTATTTATTTTTTTGTTTTTTTCCTTTTGAATACAGACTATTGTCTGTCTTCCTCATATGAGTAAAACGAGTCAACACCGCCATTGGTTTCCTCCTTTTGTTAGAACCACTACTCCACATTCTTTTGTTACTTTTATTCTCCCTTCAATCTCTACGATCTTTTGTTACTTTTAGTCTCCCTTCAATCTCCACGACTCCACTATTTCCTGTGTTCATTATCTCTCTCTCTCTCTCTCTTCAATTTTCTGTGTTCGTTCTCTGTTTGGGCTTGGTTTTTGACGGATTCGGTGTCGTTTCTGACGGATTTGGGCATCGTATTTCACGGATTTGGCTTCGTATTTCATGATGATTCGAGATGATCCAGGTCCTTTTTTCGGTGGTATATATTTGAAACCCTAATTTAATTTGTTCCATGATTTTATGTTGAAGAAGATTGGTTGCAGTGGTGTGTATAATTTTTGATTGCCTGATGTGTTTAAATTTTTTTTTTTTTTCCGAGTGTGTTTAGTCATTTTTGCCTGGTGTGTTTAGTCGTTTTTGTTTGGTGTGTTTAAATAATTTTTTGCTTGGTGTGTTTAATTCCTATTTGTTTGGTGTGTTTAGTCGTTTTTACCTTCTGTGTTTAGTCATTTTTTCCTGGTGTGTTTAGTCGTTTTTGCCTAGTGTGTTTAATTCGTTTTTGCCAGGTATGTTTAATTCCTTTATGTCTGGTGTGTTTAATTCTTTTTTGCCTGGTGTGTTTAATTTTTGTTGCCCGGTGTGTTTAATAGTTTTCGTCTAGTGTGTTTAATAGTTTTCGTCTGGTGTGTTTAATTATTTTTTAGCAGGTGTGTTTAGTTGTTTACCTGATGTGTTTAGTCTTTTTTGTCTAGTGTGTTTAATTCCTTTTTTCCTATTGTGTTTAATTTATTTTTTTGCCTGGTGCGTTTAATAGTTTTCGCCTGGTGTGTTTAATTATTTTTTACCTAGTGTGTTTAGTTGTTTTTGTCTGGTGTGTTTAGTCTTTTTTACCTAGTGTGTTTAATTCTTTTTTTCTTAGTGTGTTTAATTTTTTTTTTGCCTGGTGTGTTTAATTATTTTTTGCCCAGTGTGTTTAGTTGTTTTTGCCTGGTGTGTTTAGTCTTTTTTGCTTGGTGTGTTTAATTCCTTTTTCTCGGATATGTTTAATTGTTTTTTCCTGGTGTGTTTAGTCTTTTTTGTTTGGTGTGTTTAATTACTTTTTACCTTGTGTGTTTAAATCGTTATGCTTGGTGCGTTTAATTTTTTTTTTTCCTGGTGTGTTTTAGTTTTTTTGTCTGGTGTGTTTAATTGTTTTTTCCTGATGTGTGTAATTGTTTTTTGCCTGATGTGTTTAATTCATTTTTGCATGGTGTGTTTAATTCTTTTTGCCTTGTGTGTTTAATTATTTTGCCCTGGTGTGTTTAGTTGGTATACCATGGTGTGTTTAATTGTTTAGCCCTGGTGTGTTTAATTATTTTTCCTTGGTTTGTTTAATTGGTTTGCCCCTGCTGTGTTTAATGTGAGTGGTTTAATAAATTGAATTCTAAATATGAGATTTTTATTGGATGAAATGCAGGAAAGGACCCAATGAAATTGGTAATCACTTATGGTGGCAAATGGGTGGGGAACTTTTACGAGGGTGGTGAAATAGAGTTTTTCAGAGTTCATAAGAATTTGACGTATGATAAGTTGTTGAGGGTGGTACAAGGCGTTGCGAATGTTGATTTAAGAAGGTTTACCATTGAGTTAAAAACTTTGGTTGATACCGGTGTTAGGCTTAGGCCTGCCTGACCGAAGATTAAAGATGATAGCGATGTGGAAATGTTGTAGTGCGATGATCAACATGTTTCGGAGGTGTATGTTAGTGCTGCTGAGAAAGTTGGTACAGAACCTAGTCATATGGGTGTTCCTACCGTCCAACCTATCTACCAAACCTTTTTACAACAATTGGTGGCACAGTTTCCATCCGTTGGTGGAAGCAATAATGTTTGTGGTTCTATACCAACAACAAACCCGTCATTTGACTAGACAATGAACCCTATAATTCTTGAGGACCAAACCATTGATAAAGCTTCAAGTAAATGGCAGCATCTTGAAACACTTTATTAGATTTTTATTTTATTTGCATAGGATTTTCTGCTGCCATTTAATGGCAGCATCTTGAAACACTTTATGTTATGTTTAATTATATGAATCATTCAGGTGTAAACAAATCAAATTTCTCATTGGTAGAAAGAAACAGTTAACAGCTTCTCAACAACTAAACATACCGGGCAAATCAGATTAAACACACCAGGCAAGTCAGATTAAACACACCAAGGACTAAACATACCAGGCAAGTCAGATTAAACACACCAAGGACTAAACACACCAGGCAAGTCAGATTAAACACACTAGTCAAAACTGATTAAACACGCCAGGCATGATGAATTAAACCCACCAGATAAAAACAACTAAACACACGAATTAAAACGACTAAACACACCAGGCAAGTAAGATTAAACACACTAATCCAAAACGACAAAAACAACTAAACACACCAGGCAAGTAAGATTAAACACACCAGGCAAGTAAGATTAAACACACTAGGCCTAAACGACTTAACACACCAGGTAAAACGACTAAACACATTAGACAAAAACGACTAAACACATCGAACACAAAACGACTAAACACACCATGTATGATGAATGAAACACACAAGACAAAAAGTATTAAACACACTAAGCTTGATGAATTAAACACACTAGGCACAAAACGACTAAACACACCAGGCTTGATGAATTAAACAAACTAGGCAAAATGGAAGAAACACACTAGACACAAAACGACTAAACACACCAGGTAAAAAATAATTAAACACACCAGGCAAATAACGACTAAACACACCAGGAAAAAAACAATTAAACACATCAGAAAAATAACGACTAAACACACCACGCAAATAACGACTAAACACACCAGGCTCAAAGGAATTAAATACACCAGGCAAAAACATTTAAACACACTAAACAAAAAGGAATTAAACACACCAGGCAAAACTATTTAAACACACCAGGCAAATAACAATTAAACACACCAGGCAAAACCATTTAAACACACCAGACAAAAACATTTAAACACACCAGGGAAAAAGGAATTAAGCACACCAAGCAAATAACAATTAAACACACTAGACAAATAACAATTAAACACACCAGACAAACTTCCACAATTTTTTTTTTTTTTTTGAACTGCAATATTATAATAGGCCGAGAAGCCAAAAGGCAGAGCACCCCAAACAGGGAAAGCACAACAAATCCCACAGCCCCAACAAACCCACGCCACAATAAATCCAGAAAAAACAAAACACAAGCCTACTAAAAGCAAACAGAAAAGGTAGAACAACAGCCACAACACAACAACAGAAAAACAAGCCAACACAAGGCAAACAAAATAAGCACAAAGACACCAGTAGAAACACTACATCAGAAAGCATTCCAGATAACACAATCCTCATCCTTATTTGATCCATAAATTTGAATCACCAAGTCACGTATATATATATATATATACATGTTATGTCTATGCATGGCACACGGTTCTACACATTAACTACAATTAAACCATAATATATTGATTGATGATTAGGTCGCATAATTGACTGTTTAACTGTATTTCTCATTGTTTTGATTATATCAAAATTATAACTAGCTACAATCAAAAGATAATTCTTATATGTGACTTGGGCCACTTGACTTGACATTGAAGGACGGTTTACATAGTTGCTAGCTGTGTGGCACTGTACAGAAGCATATATATACGATATTGACAGTAATTTGAGGCGATATTTCATATATGATTTTCATACTCAGATTACATGTTCTCGTGATAGAAATCTTAGAGAGTACTAGTCATGATCAATTCTAGGTCTACCAAAAATTTCAAACCAAGTAAAAATTAGTCGACAAATTATATACATGAAGAAATGGATCACAAAATCCATCTAGGATTAGGCCTTATCTTGATGATGCTTCTCTTGGCTCACAACAGTTAAAGCACTCTGATTTAGACAATCTGTTGTATAATGGCTCAATGTTGAAAGAGAGGAATAGTACAATACCAAACAACTGGGTTATGATTGGAGCAGGGGATGTAGATGGTTTTGGTTATGAGGATAGTTTCATCATTCAAGGAAAATGTCTAAATCAGGTCATCAATAAGGGACGTGATTCTAAATGAACTCATAGATATTTCATTCTTTTCTCCATTTATAAAAACTTAACTTCATAAGCATATAAAATTCCACTACACGATCCTATAAATAATCATATACAGAACAACAATTTATCATAGCTGCAAATTGCTAGTGTCATTAAAAAAAAAAATTCATTTTGCAATCAGACATCATATTGATGATACATAACTTAACTGTACTCTACCATTTCACAGCGTCTAAGTATCTTTTTGCACCATGAAGCCTATCAAAAGCTGGGAAAGCAATGACTGGTGATTCTTTACATGTCTTCTATGCATATACAAACATTGCTTTATCAACTAAGTTGTTCGCTGTCAACACTTGGACAAGAAGCAAATTGTCCAAGTTAAATATATACAATTGCCAAGTACATATACAATTGCCAAGCAAATTATCAACAAGGGACGTGATTCATCAAGGGGTCACAAGAAGAAATTACAAAACATCTAAAAACCCAATTCAAATTTAATAATCCAAAAAATTAGAGATTCATTAACAAATTAAACATATAAATATTTCAAAGAAGTTAAAACCTCGTCAATGAGATTACAAAACATCTAAAAACCCAAATCAAATTTAATAATCCAAAAAATTAGAGATTCATTAACAAATTAAACATATATATATTTCAAAGAAGTTAAAACCTCCTCAATGAGATGACAAAACATCTAAAAACCCAATTCAAAATTAATAATCCAAAAAATTAGAGATTCATTAACAAATTAAACATATATATATTTCAAAGAAGTTAAAACCTCTCCAGCAACTTGTTCTCTACCAGCAACTTGTTCTCCCCCAACTTGTTCTCCCCCAGAAAGGCTCGCCGTCGGTAGGCTCGCCATCAGTCCTTCATTCCTCGCCGTCGGTCCGTCGTTCTCCGCCGTTGGTCCTTCGTTCTCCGCCATCGATTTCTTCACACAGTGGGTCCTTCGATTTCTTCACGCAGTAGATCCTTCGTTCTTCGTTTGGCTTCGTTGATTTCCTTTGAATTCAAAATCAAGGTTTTCTCTCTTCTCTCTCTTCTCTCTCTTCTTTCACAAACATAAAATAGAAAACTGAAGACAACTGTTCAGTTTCAAATTTTATTTGCACGTTTTTGGATTGTTTTTTAATGAAGGGCGTTTTTGTCCAAATATTGTTTTTTTTGACAAATACAATCACTTTACTAATTCAGGCCAAAAACAATAAAGGCCCTTAATTTGTGGTTAAAAAGGCCTATTTCCTCTATATATATATATACATATTCCCGTTCGGATTAGTATGTACTGATATAACTTATATTATTCAGAGCCTGCCCTGAGATTTTGGGGGCTCGAGGCGAAACTTTCCAACGAATTCAACTCTTCTATAAATAAATTACTTAAAATTGTTTGAATTCTTGAGATTTTGTGTCTGGATCTTCGTATGACAAGAGCTTCCAAGAACCCTAGCTAGAATTGATTTCAAATTGTTTTTTCGAATGTTTGATATGCAATTTGATCTGTTGTGGATGTGGTAACTATAATAATTGTGTTTCTTAGGTGGACTTTTTTTTTTAATAAATAATTTTTTTTTTTTAAAAAAACATATTTAAAAGGTGGGCCTTTAAGTGATAATGTGATATATGGGCTGTTAAAAATAAAAAAATAAAAAAATAAAAAAAAATAAAAAAAACCTGTACATGGACCTCCAAATTTATTTTCAAAGAGTTGCACCCCTGAAAAATTGTATGTACACCCTTTTGATATGAACACCTCATTAATTTTAGTTTAAACTTTGTAAGCATACCCTACACATTACCAAATATGTCATATCTTTTTATTTAAAAAAAATATATATACTATAAGTAAATAAATTATAAATAGAGTAAATAAATAATTAAAAAGAAAAATAAAATAAAATAATGGGAGGATTCACAATTTCATACCCACATGGAGGAAAGGCTACTGTCTCCATCTTTTTCAATCTAAAATGGAGGAAGGCGGAGTTAGCACCCTATTTCATCCTTTCAGGTTTGGGATAAGGATGCCTTCTCAAACTTTTCGATCTAGGTTTTTTTTTTTCTTTATTAATTTTATTTTATTCCTTTTTAAATTTAGTTTAAATATAATTATTGCTTAAAATATTGATAATTTAGTTTAAGGATAATGTTGGGATTTTAAAGATATATAAATTTGGGGTGTACATACAGTTTTAAAGGGGTGTAAATATCGTCACTCATTTTTAAATTGAAATACACAATGTTTATTTTAAAACTGAAATTTGGGACCCTTCGAAAACGGGGACCTTAGACTGTTGCCTCATGGGCCTACTCCTAGGGCCGGCCTTGACATCAATGCATATTGCATATGAACCATTAACTAAAATAATACAATAACACAATACAATGTTTGCATGCACTGTATTGTATTAATGTATTATTTTTTGCCGTATTGTATTGTATTAGGTAATTAAAATGTACTAAAATAATATAATACAGTGTTTGCATACACCGTATTAACTAATACATTATATTTTGTGGTATTAGGTTATATTGTATTAGAAAAAACACTTTTTTTTTCATTTTTTTTTTCAATGAATATGAAATATTGATAAAATATGTGTTATGTTATTAATATATTTTTTTTTATAATTTCAAAATACATAGGAAAATTTTATTAAATTTTTTTGTTTCAATTAAAATAAATATTTATTGATTTATTCATGGTAAGAATATTTAATATTAATTATTAAGTAATTTTAAAAAAAATATTATATTTTTATAATATAATAAACTCATATAGGAATAACCTAATAAAATATAATACAGTACATCACCAAACACAAGTTTGTATTAATGATAGTATAGTCCAATACAATACAATACAATTCAATCCAATTTAATACAGTCTAATACAATCCAATACGGTGTACTAAACAAGCCTTAATTGTTAACTTGATGTTGCCAACTTCTCCGAGCATTTTGTCCTGTAGGGGACTAGCGACTAGGGGTTTTGTTTATTGCCTTTAGTCAACATAAAAGATCATTATCATTTGGAAAAATAATTTTACAACCAAAATTTAGAGGTTCGCAAGATTGTTCTATGTTAACGAAAAATTAACATAGAGATTCGATTGTGGGTGTTCAAAGCAATAAACCCTTTTTACCTTTAGGTCATAGAGATTCGATTGTGGGTTGTTTTAGTTTGGGTTATAGTGACATTGATGGTAAATTCGATGAAATTAGAGGGGAAGACTCATAGCCACCCTCTCCGGGTACTCCGGAGAGGGACGGCGAAGGTAAGAAGAGGAAAGATTTTGATGGGAAAGGTGTCGAATCAGGTGAAGAAAAGTGGTATTTGCATCAAAAGAAATGGCAGTTGTTGAGGAAGGATGATTTTAAGCAGGCGCCAGCTAAGTTAACAGCTTGTGATTATCATAGGGGGCTTGATATGGTGGTTGTGGGGTTCTCAAATGGTGTGTTTGGTTTATATCAGATGCCTGATTTTGTGTGTATTCATTTGTTATCAATTTCAAGAGAGAAGATTACTGCAACGAGTTTTAATGACCTAGGGAATTGGTTGATGTTCGGATGTGCGAAGTTGGGGCAGTTGCTTGTCTGGGAGTGGCGGTCAGAGAGTTATATTTTAAAGCAGCAGGGGCATTATTTTGATGTGAATTGTCTTGCATATTCACCAGATTCTCAACTATTGGCCACCGGGGCAGATGATAACAAAGTCAAGGTACAAAATTCCCATAACGTACAAAGATCATATTATTATGTTTATGCTGTTGTTAAGTATACTGTGTTTTTAAATTATGTATGTGCATCTTTTTCTTGTAGTCTTTTTATATAGTGCTTAGTTTTCTATGGTTGAAGCCTGAAGGAGCTCATGTGTATTTCCTAATTGGCTCATCATAACCTTTCTCCATACTCATTTCCTCCGCGATGATTTGTACCTCATTCATTTGCCTTTACTATATGAGCCAGTTATGTTGTGATTCCCAATTGTGCTTATTGACCTATGAGAGGAATGGCCTAATATATGGTGTTTAGTATCTCCCTGTGAAATCATAATTAGTTTAGTCATAAATAAACTGGTTGCTAGTATTTTTCATGCACATTGCGCCCTTATCTTCAATTTAATGTTTTGAGTACAGTTGAGAATTATTATATTGCAAGTTTGCATTAACATTTTTTTTCTAATAAACACGACAATGATGATCCTGGAGATAATTCTTTCATGCTTTATGCCATTTCATGCTACATGTTTTAGTCTATAGTTACTGTCCTCTTGTTTGAATTTTATATTTGGAAGTCTTGACATCATGTTGAAGTATTGAGTTTGCTTGTTACAGGTGTGGACTGTTTCATCTGGCTTTTGCTTTGTGACATTTGCTGAGCACACTAATGCTGTCACTGCTCTCCATTTTATGGCAAATAACCATTGTCTTCTAAGTGCATCTCTGGATGGAACAGTTCGTGCATGGGATTTATTTCGCTATAGAAATTTTAGGACTTTCACTACCCCTTCTTCTAGGCAGTTTGTTTCTTTGGCGGCAGATCAAAGTGGTGAAGTAATTTGTGCTGGAACTTTAGATTCATTTGAGGTAAATTTGCTCTTAGTAACTAGGTTTTGCTGGTGCTATTCCATCATAATTTATTTTTCCTGAATGGTTTTTGAATGTGCTATAACAGATATTTGTTTGGTCAATGAAGACGGGTCGTTTGTTGGATATCCTAAGTGGACATGAAGGTCAAGTTCATGGCTTGGCGTTTTCTCCTACAAATGTTAGTTATTATGTTCTGACCATGAGTTTGCAATATGCTTATGTTTCCTTGGTGTTCATTTGACCTTTTTCTTTGAGTTTAAAATGGATTTTATAAAAGCTTCCACTCTTCATTATGAGCAAATCCTGAATTTTCATAGTTTATCTAATTGGTGTAAGATGATTAAAGATGTTCTATGTATCCGACATTTATCATACTCCTCGTTTCCCGAATAGCTTAATTAAGTTTTTTCATTCTCACACATAGGCAATCTTAGCTTCATCGTCGTGGGACAAAACTGTTCGATTGTGGGATGTTTTTGAAGGAAAAGGTTCAGTGGAACCATTCCCCGATACACATGATGTCCTTACGGTGGTCTATCGTCCAGATGGAAAGCAATTGGCTTGCAGCTCATTAGATGGACAGATTCATTTCTGGGACCCAATTAATGGTGACTTAATGTACACTATCAAGGGGCGTAGGGATATAGCGGGGGGGCATCTTATGACTGATCGTAGATCAGCGGCTAACTCTAGTTCAGGAAAGTGCTTCACAACATTATGTTATTCTGCTGATGGGAGCTACATTTTAGCTGGGGGGAAGTAGCAAATACATTTGTATGTACGATGTGGCTGATCAGTTAAGATTACACGGAATTTATTGCTGTAAATACATTCTTTGTGTTAATCACATTTTTCAAACTTGCTTTGTTCTACCATTTTTTTTGTACTATACACTTTTCTTTTGTGGCCTGAAAGATATAGTTGTATGTCTCTGGCTCTTAAAAGGACCAATTTTCTTCTTTATTAAGCACAAAATCTTAAGCATGTTGAATCAGGTTCACAATGCGTTTAACCTTATTACATAACAGGTACTGCTGCGTCGATTTCAAATAACCCATAATCTCTCTCTAGATGGAGTTCTCGACTTCTTAAATTTTAAGAATATGACTGAAGCTGGCCCAGTGGATTTAATTGATGATGATAACAGTGACACAGAAGAAGGTGTTGATAAACAAACACGAGGAAATTTAGATTATGATTTACCAGGATCCATGCCTAATCGTGGAAGGCCTGTTATTCGAACTAAATGCCTGAGAATTGCACCCACTGGATGGAGCTTTTCGGCAGCAACGACAGAGGGGGTTCTAGTTTATTCAATTGATGAATCCTTTATCTTTGATCCTTCTGATCTTGACATAGATGTCACACCAGAGGTACTTATCTAAAGACATGAAACTTTTGGGTTTTTATTTTCTTATTGATCAAGATGAGAGAATGACCTTAACTAAGAAAAGACTTTTGATTCCTTTTAGTTGGAATGCATAGTTCTCCTCTACATGAAACTACTGCCTGTGCATCTTGTTTATTGGAATTTGCAGTATTTTCCTTTACTGTTTAATAGCATAATTCTCCTCTACTGATTTTTAATTACATTATTGTCTTGTTTACCTTGCTGCACAGGCAGTAGATGCAGCACTAAATGAAGATCAACCAAGCCGAGCATTAATTCTTAGCCTTCGCTTAAACGAGGATAGTCTAATTAAGAAATGCATTTTTGCGGTCAGTCCAGTTGATATACCCGCTGTTGCCTCATCAATTCCTCACAGATACATGCAAAGGTTAATCGAGGCACTTGCAGAACTTCTAGAGAGCTGCCCGCACTTGGAGTTTATACTTCTCTAGTGTCAGGTGCTTTTTCGTAACATCCAACTTTTTCAGAATTCTCTTTTCATTATAGATGGTAGTATAAAATAGCTCTATGTTTGCAGCAATTCTTATTGTGATTGGTTTGTGTTGCAGCAGCTCTGCAAAAGTCATGGTAGCACAATTCAACAGAATTCCAGAAATTTGCTTCCTTCACTAAAATCCTTGCAAAAGGCTATTACCAGAATACATCAGGATTTGGCAGATACATGTTCTTCCAACGAATATATGCTTAGATATTTATGTTCTGTGGACGACAAGAAGTGACCGGCTTCATGTTGATTGACTGATACTTGTTTCAGCATTTGCTCAGGATCAGGAATGTAGCGATATTGTTGTAATACAGGCCCATGCTACAAAGGTTGTGCCACTGTGCATGCACGGTATACATCCCGTGTTGCAGTCTGCAGGTTGTAAAGAATTAATGGACACACACAAGCAATCAGAGGCGACAATTACATTGGATCAAATCCTGCTGTTTATAGTAATGTAATATGCAGCATCAATTATTTTCATCTCTTTGATGGTTTATGTCGGCAAAGTTAAGGTAATATTATTATGATTTAAAGCAATTTTGTTAGTTTTATAAATAGTTGTTGGTGTGTAATAGTATCAGATACTATTTCAGTTTTAAGTTTTTGATTTTGTTAAAAATCAAGAGAATGAGAACTTTGGTTTTATGGATTTACCATTCTTCTGAATTGAGTCTGCTGCTATCATGAAAAAGGCAATATGTATGTGATGTTACTGCTATCATGATAGCCACAAAACCTTTAGTGTTCTCCTTCTGCCTTAAAAAAAATGATATGTGATTGTAATTGAAAAGACAGAATGAGTAAATATTTAGGTGGCAAAATATGGTGAATAGAACATGATGAACCATTTTCTCGCAAAAATGAAATCCCGTTAATGATTTACAGGAATTTTTAATTTTAGTTTTGTTCTGTTTGTCGGACTTCAAAGTTCAAATCAACAACTTTGAGAATTAGAGTCGAATTCAAACTCAAAAGCTTCTTGTTTTTGTTGTCAAAAACAAATAAAGTCTAGCATATTCCAAAACCTCACTAGAAAATTAACTTGTTGCCTACTATCAATGAAAACAAATTATACTACTTGCAGCTTTCAAGTTGTGCATTTCCAAAGAATTGAAGATAGAAGTTGAATGTAATGAAATAAATCAACAATTGGAGTTTATGATCAGTTGTTGTACAAACAATGCATAGAATAAATACATGAAAATCTTTGAATTGAAACCCCACAATTAAACACCAACATGACAATGCAGTCTTATTCAGTCTTCAAAAATCCTTCCAAGTGCATGCTTTCCTTGTCTTCAAACTTGATCTTCAATCCTATTCCTGGAAACACTCAAATTGAGAATATATATATAAGATTATTTTTAGCATAAACACTCAATTTGGATATCATAAGGAAATTAACAAAGCTTAGTGGCTTCTGTAGGATAGTATGATCTTTTACTAAATGTATCATCACTCATCATGTGTGTTATTATAAATTCTTTAGAGATGGATGAGGTGCGTTATTATAAATTCAAAATAAAAATAAAATTCAAAGTATTAAAATATTAAAACATGAAATACTTTAGATGCATGCTTTCAGAGATGGATGCATTACCGGATATGGTTGAAATTTGGAAGTAAAAGCAAGCTTAGTGGCTTCATCTTCCCACTCCAACTCGTCCCACCATTCTCTTCTTCCTTTAATTGCCTTTAAAGTACTCTTTGCACTTTCAGCATTAAAAGGGAGTTTCCTTAGACTTTTGCAGTTGACAACTTCAATATCTTGGAGGGAAGGAAAGGGCATGGCTTGTTGGCATATGCTCTTTAACTTTCGTAGATCACGAAAATAAATTTCTTTAAGATTTGAGAATATCTCGATAGCTTCTTCAATTTCTGAAGACCCAGCAAAGTCCCATGCTATTATTTCTTCCAATGAATCACAATCCGTTACATAAAGAAATCGAAGTCGTGGAGTGTATCTAAGCCACGTCAAATTCTCCATTGCACAATGCGAGATATTTAGAATTTGAAAGTTACGGAAGCAGTTAGGCTCTGATCTCTGCATTCTCACCCCATTCTCAAAACAAATTTTAACTTCCCTCAAATTTGTACAAAATCTTATATAAAATTCCTCTAAATGCTCCATTCTTCTCATAGTTGAACACGAGATATCAATTGAATGCAATTCGTTGCACTTGTATATTGATAGTCGTGTAATACAACTTTGTAACTTAGGACAGGAGGACATAAATTTTAGAACAGGGGAGACACTTGAGAAGGTGAGACTTACGTTAGTTATCTTTTCCAAACATTCCAACTCTTCTATGATCAATTTCATAACCATCTTGCACTCACTATAGTATTCGATACTGCTGTAGATACTGTTGTACATTTCTAAGGATGAAAGACTTGATATCACTCCTTGTGGAATTACTACCTGCCTAGTCTCCATTCTTTCTAATAATAATATTCTCAATTGTGTCAAATTCTTAATTTCAATTGGCAAATTACTTACACATGTCTTCGATAGATTAAGATAACGCAAGCTAATCAATGCACCGATTTCAATAGGCAACTCCCTTAAGATCTTATTATTTGACAAGTTCAAAACTGTCAAGGTATGAATTGATTGGAAGAGTGTACCTGGTAATGTCGTTAGTTCTGAACCCATAACAAAAATGGTTTGGAGACATAGACAAACAACAGGTGTTTTGATGAGAAATTGTGTACTATCACCGTACAATGATACTCTTACGGCCTCCTTCCATCTACCAATCTCTTGCGATTTGATTAAACCACTGTGTTCCTTTACCAAAATCTCATTCCCATGTTCACGAGCTAACCAATGTGCCATGTCACGAAGAACATCATGCATCTTGACATGATCTTCTTCATAGCTTGTGCGTTCAACAAAACTTCCCTCCAAAAGACAAGCAAGTTTCAAACTGTTAATAATGAATCTTCCTCTTTCTTGTGCCTCATACGTGTTGTCAAAATCATTGAAGAATCCCTCTCCAATCCAAAGTTCAATAAGTTCCCTATTACTAATGTCATGGTCCTCTGGGAATATCGAACAATATAAAAAACAATTCCTGAGTATATTGTCACTCAAGCTATCATAACTGAACCTTAGAGTAGGAAAAACATATTTCCCCATTTCAGGAAACCGAGATGGATAACTCTTTAATACTTTGATGGCATACCTCCAATCTTCGGGCGTCGTCCTGCTAGCCATGGCATGTCCAATAGTAACAAGAGCAAGCGGCAAACCATCACACTCTTCAGCTACAATTTCAGCAAGTTTTGGTAACTCATGATGAGAGTTTAGTACATCTTCACCCACTTTTTGTCGAAACAAACTGAGAGCAGCTTCTTTTGGTAAACCATTCAATTTAAATCTCGCATTAGCTTCCATTTGACCACAAACTTCTCCCGATCGAGTTGTAAACACTATTTTACACTCATTTTGATTATTTGAAAATGAAACTCCCAATTTTGATAGTTCTAGCCGATCCCATAGATCGTCTAATAACAACACAAATCTTTTATTGCGTAGTCTTTCCAGAATTTGTGCAGCTCTCTCTTCCTCGCTTCTATCGATCCACATTTCTTTCGGGATGCCAATTTTGTTCAATATAGTTTCTTGGATTTTCTCCAACTTCACTTCTTTGGACACCACAACCCAAATCACAACATCAAAGTTATGACTTGTTTCAAGAAACGTATTGTTAAGTTTCTTTAAGAGTGTGGTCTTGCCTACACCTCCCATACCATATAACCCAATGATTCCCACTTTGTGGTCTTGAACACATTTCCAAACTTCATCAAGGCTGGAGTCCATCCCCACAGTCTTCTCCATAGGCATCTCATCTATCATGGGCCGCGGTACCTTGTCAACAACAACAAGAGAAGAGTCTTTCTCTATTAATTTTGTAAGAACATCAATCTTCTTAATTACTTGCTTTCCAATCTTGTAGCTGCTGCAACAATGTCTGGGACAACAACTTCCCAAACATTTCTGTTGGATCTCTTCATCTCCTTTTTGCAAAATGATGTCCACCTCTTTTAGCTTGAGTTGTACAGTTTCGAGCCAGCCTTTCACTTGGTTGGTACGAGCTGAATACTGATGCTGCTCTGCAACATCTTTGCTGATATTTTCAAGTTCATTCTTTAAGTCCCTCAAAGAGTTTAAGTTCTCTTTGAGATCACGGATGTTTTGAGCACGATTGGCAGTGCAATCCCACAATCGAGTGGCAATGTCCAAGATTGGGCTTACACAATCCATGGAGCGCTATGTGTTTGTTTTTGTGATTATGAAAGAGAGGTTAAAGGGTAACGATAATCTTTGAAGCAACTCAAACTTACGAAGAAACTTTGTTTTTGTGAATAATAAATTATGAGAATATGGAATCATATTATTGGAAACATTCACACAGCTGTACATCAATTGATGGAGTTGTTGTGTACATTGCAATAGTTTATTCGGATACTCCCACTGGTTTTTTTTTTTTTTCCCACTTGCTCTTTCATTACCCCACTTGTTTGTTTTATTTTGACCGGTGATCACACTGATTGTGGACTTATCTGCTTTCTTTCTGCCTTTGCAGTTTGCACTTACTGATTCCTACTTTTTATTGCATTTTCTTTTTCTGAAAGCACTTATTTTGTCGAACACACATATTATTATTGTTTTGTTTTGCTGTTAATTAACACACACCCACATGCACACACTAACAGTAACACACCCACATGACTAATTCTTTCATCAGATGCAATTCCATCCAAATAATACAATCTGATTTTGTTTTTTTAAAAGTTATTTTAGTATGGAAGTAAAAACTTGCTTAGAGTTAGAGGTTTCATCCTTCAAAGTCTTTGCACCTAATCTTTTTGAAACTTTAATGGGAATTTTGCTAAGACTTTTTAAGTAATGCCATTACTATTAGATAATTTAGGCAGGGAAGAAAAGGGCATGGCTTGAAGGCATGTACTCTTTAAATTTGGTAGCTCAAGAAATTCAGCCCTTATAAGATTATCCGGAGATTCTTAACAATTTCATGAGGACTCAAAATGTCAAGCTTCATAAGAATATAGATTTTTTTTTTCTTTTTCATTTTTATATATGGGAATATATATATATTTATTTATTTATGTTTTTTTTTAAAAAAAAATAAAAAAAAACTAATGTTGATTAGTGTAAGCTATTGTATCATTTGGAAGACCACATGCGATGTTTGATCGTTGATCCCACTGAATTTTAAATAGAATAATAGAATAGCTACTGTTTGGAAGTTAATTTAAATCTCATAGCTGCCATTACACATTTATAGATTTGTATTGGCACTTTTTTTTCTACTTTTTTGTATTCTATATTTTATTTTATTCTATGTATTCTATCTATATCTGATGTTGATCATCATGTAGACCCTTGTAATTAAGAAGCTTAGGGCCCATTTGGTAATGTTTTTATTTTCTGTTTTTGTTTTATATATTTTTGTATGAAAAATGAGAAACTGATTTTAATGTTTTCAGAGGTTGAAAATGCGTCTCATAGAAATAATATTGTATTTAGTTAAATTATATATATTATCAATAAAAACATATATATATTTTTGAAATATTATGATAATTCGAGATTTTTGGGAGGGAGACAGACTACTATGCCAACCTCATAAAATATGAGTAATGCAATCATGCAATGCTCCCTAAATTCATTCCCAAATGATGTGTCATTTGAGTTGTAAACATCACTTCCCTTACCGAATAATCTCATTTAACTGATAATAATTTTTATCTATTTAAAAAAAAATATATTTATCTATTATCATAGTCATTCACTCATTCCACAATTGTAAAGCAATCAGAGATTTGTCCATTAAATCGATTTTTTTATTTAAAAATAATTTACAAGAAAAAAAAATTAAAAAATGTGAGGATTGATAAATAATTAACTATTATATATGATATATATAATTTATTTTATATTTTTTTTATTACGCTATGTAATTCAATGCGAGTGACAAACAAAATACTTAATTAATAACTAATTTTACCGTAAATATTAAATATAAAAAAATAAAAAAAACTGTGCCTTTCATGATAAGAATTTAAGTGATGGTCCTGCAAAAAACAAAACAAAAAAAAATAAAATATAAAATAAAATAAAATAAAATAAAAAAAACATGTAAATGTAATTGTTGTTTTCGATCAACTCATCAACTCTTCTTTCCACGCTTTACGAGATAAAAACTGATTTGACTTATTTTGTTTTTAATTTTTTTAAATAACGCACCGAACATGTTTCCTCTATTTTTTTTAGTTCAAAAAACGAGAAAACTCTTTTCGAGAACGACACCGAAGATGGCCTTAATTATTAAAGATTTAATAACGAAACCCTTGTAAATTGTAATATTTAATTCCTTAGTGCTCTCAAGTCTCAACCTTTGATACGGTTCTCCATTTGAACTTCAGGAAAACCATTTAAACTAAATAGTCCTACCACGTGATTTGGTCTTCCCTAGAGAGTAATAAAGTCTGATCATTTTGACAGCCTGTATTCATGTGCTACGCAAAGGATTGAGATCCTCTACCCATCTTATTTTTGTTCAACTTTCAAACATCTACTGACACGTGGCAGACAAGCAAAAGAATGGCTGAGATTATTTCATTTATTTATTTTTTCTCTTTTTCATGAATCTTTTCCCTCGTCTAAATTTTCCTTTATTTTTTTTTTCCTCTCTTTCTACATTTAAACATATAACAACAACAACTTTTTTTTTTAATCCAAAAATCCTCTCTTGACACTAATTCTAAGAAAAACAAAAATAACAACCCAGAGAATGAATTTTATTTTTTCTCAAATAGATAAATAGACAATAGTGGAGATAATAAATAATTTTTTTTAAAAAAATTACATCACCATCATCATCAACATTACACCACCAAAAATTACATCTCTCATAATAATAACATAATTTAAAAAATTTAAAAATAAATAAAAATAAAAATAAAATAAAAATAAAAACCAAAAACCCTCTCTAAATATATATAATATACCATAACAATATAATTGAAGGATTAAAAAGTAAAATTAAATTGCTTCAAAAAAAAAATTGAAATTTAAAATTTATGAACACTATCTGAAATTCATCACAAGATCATGTTCATTCAAAAAAGAAAAAAACCAAGAACACACACACACACACACACTCTCTCTCTCTCTCTCTCTCTCTCTCTCTCTCTCTCTCTCTCTCTCTCTCTCTCTCTCTCTCTCTCTCTCTCTGATCCCCCTTTCTCTAAACCCTCTCTCACGAATCCATCTATCTTTAAACCTAGGTATGATTTGGTGGTGCAGGTTTGATTAATTTGGTCATGGCCAGATCTGAGAGGAGATTGGCGTTGGTGGTTGAGGTGTTGCCGACAAGGATTCGAGAAGGAAATGGATTTTGAAGAATGATTTAGTCGAATCCATTTTTTTTAATTTGGTGTGGTGGTGGACCGGTAGTGTGATACGGTTCTAGGTTTTATGATGGTGGTGGTCCAGTTTGGTTATAATGAATATTGTTGGTATTCTGGGTGGTCCAGCAGTTTGGTTATAATGAATATTGTTGGTATTCTGGGTTCTTGGATCATGAACACAAGTTGTTGATGATGATGGTGATGTAATTTTTTTTAAAAAAAATTATTTATTGTCTCCACTATTGTCAATTTGAGAAAAAAAAAAAACAAAAACTCATTTTCTAGGTTTTTGTTTTTGTTTTTCTTAGAACAAGTGTCTAGAGACAATTTTTGGATTAATAAAAAAAAGAAGTTGTTGTTATCTGCTTAAACGTGTTTGTTAGGAGAAAGAGAGGGAAAAGATAAAGGAAAATTTAGACGAGGCAAAAGAAATCAGGAGAAAGAGAAAAAATAAATAAAGGAAATAATCTCAGCCATTCTTTTGATTGTCTGCCACGTGTCAGTAAATGTTTGAAAGTTGCAATCTTATTTTTTCTCTTGTCTAAATTTTCCTTTATTTTTTTTTCCTCTCTTTCTACTTACAAACACATTTAAGCAAATAACAACAACTATTTTTTTTTTAATCCAAAAATCCTCTCTTGACACTTGTTCTAAGAAAAACAAAAACAACAACCCAGAGAATGATTTTTTTTTTCTCAAATAGACAAATACTTTTTTTTAAGAAAAAAATTACATCACCATTATCATCAACATTACACCACCAAAAATTACATCTCTCATAATAATAACATAATTAAAAAAAATTAAAAATTAAAAATTAAAAAAAAAAACACCAAAAACCCTCTCTAAGTATATATAATATACAGTAACAATATAATTGAAGGATTAAAAAGTAAAATTAAATTGCTTCAAAAAAAATTGAAATTAAAAATTTATGAACACTATCTGGAATTCATCACAAGATCATATTCATTCAAAAACCAAGAACACACACACACACACACACACACACTCTCTCTCTCTCTCTCTCTCTCTCTCTCTCTCTCTCTCTCTCTCTCTCTCTCTCTCTCTCTCTCTCTCTCGGATCCCTCTTTCTCTAAAGCCTCTCTCACGAATCCATCTATCTTTAAACCTAGGTATGATTTGGTGGTGCGGGTTTGATTAATTTGGTCATGGCCAGATTTGAGAGGAGATTGGCGTTGGTGGTTGAGGTGTTGCCGACAAGGATTCGAGAAGGAAATGGATTTTGAAGAATGATTTGGTCAAATTCATTTTTTTTTTAATTTGGTGTGGTGGTGGACCGGTGGTGTGATACGGTTCTAGGTTTTATGATGGTGGTGGTCCAGTTTGGTTATAATGAATATTGTTGGTATTTTGGGTGGTCCAGTTTGGTTATAATGAATATTGTTGGTATTTTGGGTTCTTGGACCATGAACACAGGTTGTTGATGATGATGGTGATGTAATTTTTTTTTTTAATTTATTTATTGTCTCCACTATTGTCAATTTGAGAAAAAAAAAATCATTTTTTGGGTTTTTGTTTTTGTTTTTCTTAGAACAAGTGTCCAGAGACGATTTTTGGATTAAGAAAAAAAGAAGTTGTTATCTGCTTAAACGTGTTTGTTAGGAGAAAGAGAGAGAAAAAAATAAAGGAAAATTTAGATGAGGGAAAAGAAATCAGGAGAAAGAGAAAAAATAAATAAATGAAATAATCTATACCATTCTTTTACTTGTCTGCCACGTGTCAATAAATGCTTGAAAGTTGAGTAAAAATAAGATGGGTAGGGGATCTCAAAACATATTGAAGGATGAGATGGCAAATGTTCCAATTCCTAGGGGTTGGTCGAGCAGTTGAGTCTATTGTTTGTTTCAAGAAGGTTTGGGGTTTGATTCGTCAATGCCACCTACTTGGTCAAATTCCACACGTTTTTGTTTACCAAAGATCGTAGGGGATTTGTATTAGAGTAATGCTACATTGTCCAAATTTGATGTCCAAATCTGGTGCCCAAATAATGTGGCAACACTCTAGTCCATTCATTTAAATTGTATTAGATTTGGATGATTTAAATGAATGGACTAGAGTGTTGCCACATCATTTGAGCACCAAATTTGAACAATGTAGCATTACTCTTTGTATTATTATCAGAGGAAAAAATAAAGAGCTAATTACACAAAACCTCCCTGAGGTTTGTCCATTTACACCAAAAAACAACTTTATCGAAAATTGACACTCAACCCCCCTAGCGTTAGTGTTTGACCGTTAACTTAACGGTTGACCACATCAAAATGCCAAAATGACTTAAATACCCCTATTACCCTTTATTTAATGAAATTAAAATTTAAAAGAGTAAATTAAATAAAGAAAAATTAAATAAAAAATAGATGATCTTCACAATTTTTTAAAAAATAAATAAATTTTAAAAATGGAAAAAATAAGAAAATAAAATTAAAACAAGTTTTAAAACCAAAAAAAAAAAAAAAAACAGAAAAATAATGGAAAATAATTTAAATTTTAAAAAACAAAATAAAAAATGAATGTAATTTTAAATGGAAAGAAACAGAGACGGATGAGATCTGGTAGAAGAAAAAGTATCAACTTCATCGTACAAAACTTCGTTTTTGTTTCTTTTACCAAAAAAAGTATCAATGAAGTTTTATACGATGAAGTTGATATTTTTTCTTCCACTAGATCTCATCCGTCTCTGTTTCTTTCCATTTAAAATTACATTCATTTTTTATTTTGTTTTTTAAAATTTAAATTATTTTCCATTATTTTTCAGTTTTTTTTTTTGTTTTTTTTTTTTTTGTTTTTGGTTTTAAAGCGTGTTTTAATTTTATTTTCTTATTTTTTCCATTTTTAAAAATTTATTTTTTTAAAAAAAAAAATTGTGAAGATCATCTATTTTTTATTTAATTTTTCTTTATTTAATTTACTCTTTTAAATTTTAATTTCATTAAATAAAGGGTAATAGGGGTATTTAAGTCATTTTAGCATTTTGATGTGGTCAATCATTAAGTTAACGGTCAAACATTAACGCCAGGGGGGTTGAGTGTCAATTTTCGATAAAGTTGTTTTTTGGTGTAAAGGGGCAAACCTCAGGGAGGTTCTGTGTAATTAGCTCAAAAATATATTGATACAATAAGTCATTAATGATTGAGATTTCGGGTTTCTTTTTCCTTGTTCCTTTTGGAAGTTCGAATTATTTTCATGTTATGAGCCTGTTTGGTTGTGCCATAGAATCTGAGTGCCACACAGCATACATATGGCCATATTGTAAGAAAGAAATGATGTAATGGTGGCTGCTACTCTTGCACTACTTGATTTGTAAATGGTTTATTTGACAAATTTATATGCAAAACTCAATAAAGCTACTCTATGAGTCTATTCTACTTGAATGTCCAATTAATGGATTCTAAGTTCTAAATTTGTTTTCTCTATCTTTTTGTTGGAATCTGGTTTTTGCTTTACTGAGTTGTTAGTAAATCATCACCACACATCAGAGATCAATCAAGTCATCAGATTACAACCTTCACCTCCACCAAGACTGCTTGATTAATTATATATATAAAATAATAATTTGACTAATTTATTATTTTTATGGGTAGGGATGGCAATGGGCGGGGTGGCCCTCCCAGCACCCCGTCTCATTTATTTTTTGAAACCTCATCCATATATAAAACCCCACGATATATAGAGCAGGGTGGGGTATGCTTTACCCATCCCCACTCATTTACCTCATTTGCCTCATTTAATCCATTTATTAAAATTATTTATTAAAATAATAAATATATAACCTAATGAATATGATATAATATATAAAATAATTTCAAAAAATTATTAAAAATCATCTCATAAACATTAAAAATAAACATAAATCTCACAACTAAACAAATAAATTTAATATTTTTTAAGTATAACATTAAAAGAAATAAACTATATAATAAAAAAATAAAGATTATATTTTTGAAGCGGGGCGAGGCAAAGCAGGGATTATAAAACTCATTCCCGCCCCATACCCATTGCACGTTATACTATCTATCCCCATCCCCGTCTCATCCCAATCAAATTGAAACCTATCCCTACCCCATAATTGGTGATGAGCTTGAAAGCTTGTGATAACGTGTGGGTTACAAATTTACAAGAATGAAATAATTTAAACTGTTGTATGCGGCTTCTTGTGATAACATGAGATGTATGCTTTTCCAGCCCCACATAGCTGCAAAGCAATCGATAGAGTTGATTTGTACATTCGCTAAAGTTTAATTAATTATTTAGAGCCCCACTTGGTTGTTTTCTTTTGACCTTTTCTTTTTACGGCCTTATCTGCTTTCTTTCTGCTTTTGCACTTATTGATTCCTACCTTTTCTTAGAACATCTTCAATGCTGTGCTAAATAATTGTGATAATGCTAAAATTTAGCATAGGGTATAAAAATCATCCTCCAATGTAGTGCCAAATGATGTGCCAAATTTGGCACAGCAATAAATGTTCTTTTTTAAATTATAAAAATACCATTATATATATTTTTTAAATGAAATAATGAATGCATTAATGGAATTTTACATTGGAACATTAAAAGAAATAATGAATGCATTTATAGTAAGTGTTTACTTTCATAATTTTAATTAATAAAATAATAAAAATAGCATTTTAAATAGAATTATGCATTTGAGCACAATACTAAATTGATATGTCAAATATAGTATTTTTCACCTTTTTATGCCAAATTTGGCATTAACATTGGCATATGCATTGGAGATGGTCTTAAAGCTCAAATAATAGTGAAAGACATTGCACAATGCACACCAACCAATTTTGTTCGGGTAAATAAGTTTTAACATACTTATATACACTTATCTGTCTCATCATATTTTACTATGTAAGTATTATTTGACTCGTATTGTTTTCTCTGGTAAAAAGTGATGAGATGTATAATTATGCTCACACTTATAACGAAGAAAATTCCTATTTTCCTTTTTATTTTGAATACAATATGAATAAATGACCTTTTTCTCCCTTCAGTATTTTTGTGTTTTTATTAAAACAAACAAATAAATAAATAAATAATGATACAACTTGGAGTTAAAATATAATTTAGATAAAATCTTTATACAAAAGAATGAAAAACTTGCTTAGAGTTAGATATCTCATCCTTTACAACTAATATCAACATCATTTGAATGATTTTTTTGGCTAAATAGTATTAAGCAAAATTTTTTACTATACGCATCATTTCAATCAACCCAGCTTCCTTGAAATGTAATGAATAATGATTAATCTAAAATTTCCATCAAAATTTTGACCCCAAATATTCTTCTAGGAATCATCTTAAACGCTTTGATTGATACAAATCGCAACATGACCTAAAACCTTTTAAAGTGTTGGGCAGATCTGTTGCTCTTCTCTTTTGCCTACCAACACTACAAAATTTTATAAGGGAGGAACCAGAAAGTGAAGTTTCTGGATCTTTCCTACCTCTTGACTTTGCTAGTAAAGAATTTGGGCTACTACTTCAAATACAACAGAAAAAAAAAAAAAATCTTAATCTATAACAATATACCATCAATGGTGTTACAAAATCAGCTGTGATGGAATCATTTTCTGGCTGCCAACTCTCATGTATGCTGGATCTCAACCTTCCAACGTGTTTTCATGCTCACAAGTTTTTCTAAAATCCATAAAGATTAGCACACGCAACAAACTTCGTATATCTTAGGCCTGAAATGCCTATTCAAGAGTGTTGTTAATAATGCCTATTCAACATCATTAGCACACGCAATGGGATAAAGGTTACGCCTTTAGATTAATAATATGAATGATCACCAATGTGGTCAATAAGCAATATCACATATTTACATTTTACTTGACAAAACTTAAACAAAAAATCCTCCAAATTTTGAAGTTACCATTGCGTACCTGGTATAAAGGGCCTATAGGGCCTTTGCTTTAACGGGAGTAACAGAATAAAAGTCCTTGTGCTTAGGAGCAATGCAGGGATACAGGTTATGCCTTTAGATTAATAATATAAACAACACGATTGGCAATGCAACCCCACATTCGAGTGACAATGTCCAAGATTGGGCTTACACAATCCATGGCTATGTGTTTTTCTTGGTTACCGGTTGAAAGATTTTGATAGCAGATTGGTTACAAATTCACAAAAATGAAATAATTTTCTTCCTGTATTTATTTATTTATTTTGGTATCGAGGATCTCGGACTTCATCCAGGCGTCCATCCGTCTGTCCTCTCCAACTGCGTGACACAGTTATAGCCAACTTGTTAGTTCTAATGGTCTATTTGTTGGATGTTATGAAGTAGGGTAGATAGGAAACCTCGGCGCACACTCTCGGCCACACAAAGATGCAAGCGATACCAGTTGAGTTAGTGCTTCGCCTGGGTAGGATTCGAACTGCTGACCTGAGAGTTACCGATGCCTCATGCTCGTCCTTCTACCAGCTAAGCTAATGCCATGATGGCTAACCACAATGTAATTGACAAGAGTAGAACTAAGAATTTGAGATTTTCATCCCAAACATTGGACCACCAAAGCAACCACCTAGTGGTTAACCTTCTTCCTGTAATTATTTGACAATGAAGGACATATGATGTCTGCTTGCCAGCCCCACCTGGCCACACTTACAGCTGTAGAGTAATTGACGGAGTTGATTTGTACATTTGCTTAAAGTCCATTAATATTCGGGCCCCGGGCCTCACTTCGTTGTTTTCTTCTGGAAGATTCTATGTGATGTTTGTATTCTAGCAAACACACAGCTGTAAATAAATTGATGGAATTGATGTGTACATTTGCCAAACTTTATTAGAGATCCAATCTTCTTTGTTTTCTTTTGATTGTTGATCATACATTCCTACCACGTGCTTTTGCTTTAGAATTGATTTGATTGATATTTTTGCTGAATTTAAATTTAAATTTCATAGCCGCTGTTCACACATTTTTATAGATTTCGATAAGCACTTCTTATCTTGTTTTTATGTTCTATATTTTATTTTCTTCTATGGATTCTATATACCCGATGCTTAGGGCCGCCCTTCTGTGTTGCTAGAGGGGAGGCCACCCCGGGGCCCAATTTTAGAGGGTCAGATTTCTATATGTTTTGTGTATTAGTTTAGAGGTCCATTTTCATGTTTATATATTTTTAGTATTAGTTTAGAAGTCCATTTTCTTATTTACATATTTTAGTATTAGTTTAAGGAGCCATTGTCAACAACAAGAGAAGAGTCTTTCACTATTAATTTTGTAAGAACATCAATCTTCTTAATTACTTGCTTTCCAATCTTGTAGCTGCTGCAACAATGTCTGAAAAGAATTGTTAAATATTATTGTAGAAATCATCTCAAATCACAACATGACAGATCTGACAAGCTGTTCTCTTTTGCCTACCAACTCTACAAAATTTTATAAGGGAGGAACCAGAAAGTGAAGTTTCTGGATCTTTCCTACCTCTTTACTTTGCTAGTAAATAATTTGGGCTACCACTTCAAATACAACAGAAAAAAGCTTAATCTTTAATATTATACCATCAATGGTGTTACAAAATCATTTTCCGGCTGCCCACTCTCATGTTTGCTGCATCTCAACCTTCCATCGTGTTTTCATGCTCACAAGTTTTTCTAAAATCCATTGACATTAGCACATGCAACAAACTTCATATATCTTCGGCCTGAAATGCCTATTCAAGAGTGTTGTTGATCAATCACTCATGACATCACTTCCTTCAAAATCACTAATTCCATCAGCTGCTTCTTCCTCTTCATCGGTATCCATTGCGTCTTCAGACTCTTCTTCATCACTATCATCCTTGTCCTCAAATATTACAGGGATCACAGCAGTGTCCTCTTCCACCTCACCATCAATAATCTGTCGAATAAAATAAAAGAGAGCTCGTGGCATCAATAACTAGAAACCTGCAAACTCCATTTGCTAAAATTTTTACACCATTCGTATCACACTTACACTAGAATAAACGAAGTCTAAGCAACTTGATATTTGAAGAGCTGACTGAAATGTTGAGACTAGATTCTATGAGCTGCATAACCATTGACAAACACATTTACAGACTGCTTTCAATATATGGTAAATGAAAGGACAAAAATGCCTGGTAACGATCACAGCAATGGAATCTTGCATACTGTTTATGCTGCATCTATAGGACAATAGACAGGAAAAAGGAATAAAAAATTGCATGACTAGAAATAATTCATCTTCTATTGAGGTCCTCAAAAAGCCAATGCTCTATTTAACACCAGAAATGTGCGATGCAATTTTTCCAATGATAAACTAAAATAATTTTAACTCTTTTGCTGAGGTCCTCAAATTCATGGCTGCCAAATTTCATCAGGAAAATGTAATTGGATTATTCCCCTTCCAGACCACCACTTACATGAAAAGGTACAGAAATTATCATAGATTTAGTGCAGATTAATTTCAGTACCTTATCTACATTTGGTCATTTAAGGCTTTCTTCTATTAGTCTTAAAATGAAGAAAGAGAAAAAAAGAAACGATATGTACACTCCCAAATGGAAGGGGAATCAGTCTATAGGGCCTTGCTTTAATGGGTGTAACAGAATAAAAGTCCTTGTGCTTGGGAGCAATGCAGGTATACCAGTTACGCCTTTAGATTAATAATATGAATGATCACCAATGTGGTCAGTGAGCAATATCATGTATTTACTATTTACTTGACAAAACTTAACAAAAAATCCCCCAAATTGAAGTTACCATTGCGTACCTGGTATAAAGTGTTCAGGGAAATTAACGAAGATTCCTGGGACATTATTCCACTAGCATGCTGAAGAAGACGACTTTTTAGCCGAGGAAGGGCAAGCCAACACTGCACCCCTGTAGCAAAATTATTTTAGAAAATACTGCAATATCAAACAATAAGACGACAATGCAAGATAAACATTTATGGGTAGATCAGTCTCTGAGTTCTGGTTTACATTGCTGTCAGAAGCTACCATTTCAGCGTAGAAAACCAAATTAAGTAGATGTGATGGCCAGAAAGAGATGGTTCTAATAAATATGGACTATTATAAATGTCAGAAAATCCAAATTACATACTGATTTCCATCCCCAAAGTTTTGAAAGAATTTAATTCAAAGAGCACGCAATAAAATCAGGCAGATGCTTCCCTTGGTTGAATTAACACTATCTTGTTCTTTAACTAATTATTGGCTAGCATGAGAAGCTAAAAATACTAACAAAAGGACATCACAGAGAACTTTTAAAAGCAAAAGAAACATATAACCACTCTGCTTAAACATTTGTTCCCTTCCTATGGTTCTATTTTTAACTTTTACAAAATTCTTTACCGCATTGCTGTCGTCAATTTTCTGATAGGATCATTACTATCCTCAAGTGAGAAGTCCCAATCGAAAAGCCATGAACCTAGCACTAACAATTCCAACAGCTAAAAGAATGCCAACTTCCCAAGCAGAAAAAATTAACCACTGCAATTCAGTAAAAGAAATTTTTAACCTTTATCTATTGCAATCTACACAGAATAATTGTTCAAATTCATCAAATTCATCAAATACATTTAACAATGGTTTACCTTGACAGAGCTATAGATACAAGAGACTGTTAAAGGTTGAGAACGTCAGCTGGTTTTAAAAGTGAGACCGAATTTGCAGAAAGAGCGTATTTTATATCAACAAATGTCAAAGAAAAAAACTAAAAAAGTTATAAAAAGTGAGACCGAAACGCTGCCGTTTTTGTATAGTCCAGGAAGAAAACGTCGCGTTTCGAAGAAGAAGAGGAAAAAGGCATCCTCCTTTGACGATACATCGGCATCCGATGTTTGTTGAGGTGAGGAAAAAGGCATCATCCTTTTTATTTTAGGCTAATTAGCATTGATGCCCCTGAACTCTTCAAGAAATTGCACTGTGTCCCCTTAAACTTTTTTTTTTCGGCACTAAACCCTTTAAACTCTTGTAAATTTGTAAAAATTAACGGATTGATAATGGAAGCCACACTCCGTCTGTTTTCAAGTCACGTGCGTCCCATACTCCCATAGTACAAAATTTTAAAAAAGCTTGAGAATTTGCAGAAAGAGCGTATTTTATATCAACAAATGTTAAAGAAAAAAACTAAAAAAGTTATAAAAAGTGAGACCGAAACGCTGCCGTTTTTGTATTGTCTCGGAAGAAAACAGCGCGTTTCGAAGAAGAAGAGGAAAAATGCATCCTCCTTTGACGAAACATCGGCATCTGATGTGTGTTGAGGTGAGGAAAAATGCATCATCCTTTTTATTTTATTTAGTGTTGTTTTTGTTTTATGTGTGAATTATGGATTGACTGCAATTAGAAGTGCTTTATTTATAAAAAATTCTTGTTGGGAGCTCTGTTTTCTAGTAAAGAAAAAGATTGTTTTTAGGGATTTGATACATTGTAACGAGTTTATTTTTGCTCACCGTTGGATATGGCTTGAATTACCAAAGGTTACCAAACACGATTTAACAATGCGGAGACTTCCTGAAGACGTGAGAGCGTTTGAGAGTATGAGATTATGTTTGAAGGAGGTTTGGAGAACGTGACGAACAAGAGAAGCAACGGATAGCTCAAACTGCTGCCGCTTTGGCAGCGGTAGGCGCAGCGGTTAGGCAGTGGTAGGAAACCGCTGCCAATTTTCGGCAGCGCAACAGCAGCGGTTCCAACCCCAGAGGACACCGCTATGGAAAGCACTGTGGCTTCCACAACGGTACGACAGTGGTCGACGAAAGACGAAGATGAAGCGCGTGGATCACGGTTTTCTGAGTGGTCAAGTTCAACACGGTTTAGGAAGTGGGTGGCACAGTCCATCCAAAAAGAAAAAATAATAATAATAATAATTGGGTTTCACCCACACTCACATATAGTATAGTATAACGTGGTTCAAAATGATTTTTTTAATTATATAGTATAATTTTTTATCTATATGAAATTGTGCACAGTCCATCTAGAAAGAAAATAATAATAATAATAATGATAATTGGGTTTCACCCACACTCACATATACATGCAAAGATTAATCGAGGCACTTGCAGAACTTCTAGAGAGCTGCCCGCACTTGGAGTTTATACTTCGATGGTGTCATGTGCTTTTTCGTGACATCCAACTTTTTCAGAATTCTCTCTTCATTTTAGATGGTAGTATAAAATAGCTCTATGTTTGCAGCAATTCTTACAAGTATTGTGATCGGTTTGTGTTGCAGGAGCTCTGCAAAAGTCATGGTAGTCTGAAAAAGGCAATATGTCATCATAGCCACAAATTAGCACAAAACCTTTGCTGTTCTCCTTCTACCTTAAAAAATGATATGTGATTGTATTTGTTAGTTTAATTGAAAAGACAGAATGAGTAAATATTTTGGTGGCAAAATATGGTGCATAGTAAAACGAAGTGAAGGTGTTTGATGAACACACACAAGGTGTTTGTTGAAATTACTGTGAAGACTAAACTAAGAACAATGAAGCTCCAGAAATGGAGTCTTTTGTATTTTATGATTTATTCATTTTTCAGAGTACAGAAGAATTGACTACAGGAGTCTATTTATATACAATTGTGATCAACACACACTTCTCGTAATTTCCAGAAAATAACTAACTAATAACAGAATCTTACATCAGCTGACATCACCATCTAGTTAATTAACCAATTCTGTTATTCAACCACTAACTACCTTGGTTAATTAACCATAGGATGTTGAACCAGAGTAGTCCTCTGGTTTGGGATACAGTTGATTATGCTTCTTCACACTGGTTACTAAGTTGATCATGCTTGGCGATCTGTGAATGATATGAGCTGATGAGTTGCTCAAGCATATAGTCTTATCACATAGAACATGACGAGTCAAACCGGAATACTAAAGAAATATTGTACACCATTATTACAGGAAAAACTGTATAATGAGATTTTACTGCCCAACGTGGCTAGAATTCATTGCAGGATTAAAGTAGAAAGAATTAAATATTAAAAGATCAAATTTGGATGCATTAACGACAGTGGATATAATAAGGAAACCATACTTAGTGGCTTCTGTTGTAGGATACTCTTCAGGTGTGTTATTATAAAGAATAAAAATACTTTAGATGCATGCTGTGAGAGATGGATGCATTACCTTCAGAATCGGGTTGGTTGAAATTTGGAAGTAAAAGCAAGGTTAGTGGCTTCATCTTCCCACTCCAACTTGTCCCACCATTCTCTGAATCCTTTAATTGCCTTTAAAGTACGTACTCTTTGCACTTTCAACATTAAAAGGGAGTTTCCTTAGACTTGAGCAGTTGAGTACTTCAATATCTCGGAGAGAAGGAAAGGGCATGGCTTGTCGGCATATACTCTTTAAATTTGGTAGACCATGGAAATAAATTTCTTCAAGATTTGAGAATATCTCGGTAGCTTCTTCAATTTATGAAGACTCAGCAAAGTCCCATGCTATTATTTCTTCCAATGACTCACACCCCATTACATAAAGAAATCGAAGTCGTGGAGTGTATCTAAACCACGTCAAATTCTCCATTGCACAGCCCCAGATATTTAGAATCCGAAGGTTACAGAAGCAGTTGGGCTCTGATCTTTGCATTCTCTCCCCATTCTCAAAACAAATTTTAACTTCCCTCAAATCACGATAGTCACTTATATAAAGCGTCTCTAAATGCTCCATTCTTCTCATAGTTGAATAGGAGATATCAAGTGAATGCAACTCGCAATAGGATATTGATAGTCGTTTGTTATTTGCAGTTCTAACCAGTCCCTTAGAGGTCAAGTTATTTCCATCGTCAGTGATTCTAAGGTGGCCGTTTCATGGATTAACAATGAGGATTATGGTAGTTTAGAGCATTTTAGTTTGATTTCCTTCATTCGGATGCAGCTGAAATCGATGGCAGGCCTTGAGGTTGTTTATGATTCGCGTATGTTTAACTCGTTTGCGGATAATTTGGCCAAAATGGGATCCAACTCTTGTGGTGATTTTCTGCACTGGATGTGATGTTGGCCTGTGGTTTTTTGGCTGGCTTTGTCTTGGGTTTTTTGGGCTTTGTTTTTGTGCTCTCGTTTTGTGGTTTTCTGGCGCCTTGGTGTTCTGTTCTGTTTGTTTTTGTCTTTCAGCTTGTGCTGCTCTGTTTTTCTTTTGGTTTTTGGTCGCTCTTGGCTGTTTGTCTGGTAGCTTTTTTTGTGTCTTTGGATTTCCCCCGCCTCTTGGGGTCTTTGAATAAAAGGGCTGTTTAAAAAAAAAGGATATTGATAGTCGTGTAATACAACTTTGTAACTTGGGACTAGAGGACATAAATTTTAGAACAGGGGAGACACTTGAGAAGGTGAGACCTATGTCAGTTATCTTTTCCAAACATTCCAACTCTTCTATGATCAATTTCATATCCATCTTGCACTGACTGTTGTATTCGATACTGCTGTACATTTCTAAAGATGAAAGATTTGATATCACTCCTGGTGGAATTACTACTTGCTCAGTCATCATTTCATCTAATAATTCTCAATTGTGTCAAATTCTTAACTTCAATTGGCAAATTACTTACACATGTCTTCGATAGAGTAAGATAACGTAAGCTAATCAATGCACCGATTTCAATAGGCAATCGGTTAGGATTTTGCAACTCCAAACAAGGTTGTGAAAGGTCGGGTTCGGACAGGTCCCGCGGGTTCGGGTTTGATTGCCATCGTTGCTTTCAATGTAAACCCTTTTCCCTTGGCATGGTTGTTGGAGAAAATCTTGAATGGGATGGTCTCACTGTCAGTTGGTGAGACCGTCCAATAAAATCGCACAATTTATTTTGAAAACAAAAAAATATATTATAAAACTTTAATTTGGTACGATTTCATTGGACCACCACACTAAGTGTCAGTGTATAAGATTTTCTCGTGGCTGTTGACTGGTAGGTTCCTCAGGTGGCATTATTGTATAGGTTGAGACATTATCCTTTATAAAAAAGCTACAAACCGACTCGCTGACCGAAGATTTGGATACCAAAGCATCAGTGGCGTAGCCAAGATTTTTTTTGTGGGTGGGCTAAACATATTTAACATTTCGATAAACAAAAAATAAAACATACAAACTTTAATGGTATAACAACATATACACCTAGTTAAAAGAAATAAGAAATGTTAGAAGTCTAATTTATTTTGTATTTCACTATTTTGTACAAAATTATAAAATAAAAATAAATGACAATAAAGGAAAAAAATTAGAGTTTCCTAATTTTTTTGTAATATATATATATATATTTTCAAGCCAGTGCGTACTGATACACTTGTCAGTGTTTCTCCATAATCAGTGGTACACATGCAACGCACTGTTGTAAGTTATATCAGTGCGCACTGACCAGAATCGGGATATATATATATATATTTTTTATGATTAAATTAATATTTTGAGATTACTTATGCGAGGACTATGAGAGAGTAAGAGAGTCGTGCACTCGTGCTAATAAAACAAGAGATCAAATATTTAACAATCAACATAAATAAAATAAATTAACAATCAGTATTGAAAACAGTTAAATTTGAATTATAAAATTATTTTATTAGATAATCTAGTGGGTTTTACAACATAGAATGTACTCTAAAATGTTTGTACCAATTTGAAAGAATTTAGCTTGGTTACATTAAACAATCTCATAATTAACTCATAAATAATTTATCTAACTAATAATTTTTTTCCCCTAGTTTTAGATCGGCCGGGCTGCAGCCAGGGGTAGCCTACCCTTGGCTACGCCCTTGCAAAGCATGGCACGTCTCACACAAGCGACAAGAAGCAGTACACGTGTTCGAAACCCAGATGCTTCTCTACCTCTTTATATATTCTCATGCAATAAAACAACTCTTCTCATTACTAGCAAATTCAGCTGTTTCTGCTTTCATTTTTAAAGCAAACTGCAAACTGCAAACTGCAAAAGCAAAAGCACTCATTGTACACATAATCTTTTGAGTGATAGTTTCCGCTACTGAGCGGCCGACTAGAATCTGATGTCAAACTAAATAGCATCATTTACAACCACACAACATTGGATGCTTAGGCGGTGGTGTAAAAGTAACAGAGAACTTTCTATTGTTTGTCTATTTGAATCGGTCGCATTTATCAACAGTTGTTGAAATCTTTGTTTTGAAATTTAATGAATTAATGCATTGGAAATATCATATACTTCCAAGTTACTTCTCACTGCAGTTATCCAATTGTAAGTGTATTATAAAAATAAGATCTTGTTCGGTAGTCATGTTAGATAGAATTATTTTTCTTTTTTAGTTTTAAATCTTTGATTTTTATAAATATATATATTTTAAAGTATTTCATTATTAGAACATCACCTTTTAGCAGAGCTGGAAAAACTCGAACCTATATATATAGATATAAACTCGTAATGTGCAGCCATATAGATATGAGAGGTTTTTACCAACGGACTAACCTCATTTCATCAATTTCTATAGACCATTAGATCACTCAAAAGTACAACCTTTATGTACTATACAATACATATATATATATATATAATAGCTAAATCCTAAAAATAAAGGTTTTCTTAATATATTATAATAGTGTAGTTACCTGAGTTATTACCAATTATTAGATCTAAATTCTAAACTACCAATGTACGAGATAGTGATACGTACGCTGATACATGGTCTAAATATGATAAATGAATTATAACTAATAAATAATTTGGACAATCTATAATATATATATAACAGCTAATTCGTAATAACAAAACCGAAACCCAGATGCTTCTCAACCTCTATATATATTCTCATGCAATAACTACTCTTCTCATTACAAGCAAATTCAGCTGTTTCTACTTTCATTTTCAAGCAAAAGCACTCACTGTCAAGCACTTCATTTTTTTTTTCCCGACAAAGGAAAAGATATGGCATCTCACAACCAGAGCTACAAGGCTGGTGAAGCCAAAGGCCAGACTGAGGTACTTATAACTTTTATATCTATCTACCTATCTATGTTTCTACTTTCTACATATATTTTCATTACATGCAAATGAATGTTGGGACTCTATTTCTAGTGGTGCTTTTTTATTATTTATTTTTATATATACCAATGGCAACTTGAACCTGGGAATTTCTCAGACCGAATGAGCACCCTTCAACACTCTCATACTCAAATCTGGGATATTTACATGCCTTCTAAGCCCACATTTTTTTTTAAAAAAAATTATTTAAATTGTCCCTTAATTTTTTTGTTATTTACATTTTTCTATTAAAATTTTATCAATTTTTCAAATTGGCCGTCTCTCTTCAAAGAAGCTGGTTTCGTCGTATCTGGACAAAATGAATGAGCACCCTTCAACACCTAGCCAGCCACGTTGGCCTGTGGTGGTTGGTGCTTTTATTTTTGAGACGTTGAAATTTCATGGCATGTTTAGGCTAATGTGAAAAGCATGATCAATGGGTGTAAAAACAGGAGAAGACGAACCAGATGATGGACCCGGCGAATTATAAAAATAAGGTCTCTGACTTTCCAACGAATTCAACTCTTCTATAAACAAATTACTTAAAATTGTTTGAATTCTTAATATTTTGTGTCTGGATTTTCGTATGAAAAGAGCTTCCAAGAACTCTAGATTTGATTTCAAATTGTTTTTTCGAATGTCTGATATGCAATTTGATCTGTTGTGGTTGTGGTAACTATAATAATTGTGTTTCTTTGGTGGACTTTTTTTTTTTTTTTTTAAATAATAATAATAATAAAATATATTTAAAAGATGGGCCTTTAAGTGACAATCTAATATATAGGCTGTTTTAAAAAAAACTGTACATGGGCCTCCAGATTTATTTTCAAAGAGTTGCGATATTTGCACCCGTGAAAAATTGTATGTACACCTCTTTTGGTATGAACACCCCATTAATTTTTTAAAAAAAGTTTAAACTTTGTAAGCAGACCCCACACATTACCAAATATGTCCTTTCTTTTGATTTAAAAAATATATATATACTATAAGTAAATAAATTATAAATAGAGTAAATAAATAATTAAAAAGAAAAATAAAATAAAATAATGGGAGGATTCACAATTTCATACCCATATGGAGGAGGGTGGAGTTAGCACCCTATTTCATCCTTTCAGGTTTGGGAAAACTGGAAAAGGATGCCTTCTCAAACTTTTCGATCTAGGTTTTTGTTTTTTCTTTATTAATTTTATTTTATTCCTTTTTAAATTTAGTTTAAATATAATTATTGCTTAAAATATTAATAATTTAGTTTAAGGATAATGTTGGGATTTTAAAAATATATAAATTTGGGGTGTACATACAATTTTAAAGGGGTGCAAATATCGTCACTCATTTTCAAATTGAAATACACAATGTTTATTTTAAAACTGAAATTTGGGACCCTTTGAAAATGGGGGCCCCAGGTGGTTGCCTCGTGGGCCTACTCCAAGGGCCAGCCTTGACATCAATGCATATTGCATATGAACCATTAATTATGGAGAAGTTTCGACAAGTGTATACTTTTTGAGTCAAAGTATATAAATCTAACGGTCCACATCCAATACACCGATGAAGTTATATCAGTGCGCATTAACTTAAAAATATATATATATATATATATATAAAGCAATCACATTTTCCCTTAGTTATATTTTCCAAGTATATCTCTAAGGGTGCGTTTGGCATAGAGATAAGACAAGACAAGGTGGGACAGGACAGGACTGGCTGTTCTGTATTGTGATTGGAAGGTCTGGGACAGAACTGTAGACTGTACTGTTATGCGTTTGGTATGGCTGGGACAGGACGGAACAAGAGGTTCAAATGACCAAAATGTACTTCTTGTCCTGTCTAATGTTTGTTACCACATAGTAATGATATATGGGACGGGATGGGACAATATTTATTTGATTTTATTAAATAAATATTTTTATATATCATATTAATTAATAATATTGTAATTGAAAAATATTTTTAATTAATAATTTTTTAGAAAAAATGTCAGTTTTTTTCAAATAATAATAATAATAATAATAATAAGGGTTAGATGTCTGCTAATATCAACAGAAAAAAGTATGTAAAATCAGCTGATATAAACAAACCCAGATAAACTGAACACATTCAAGAGCAAGAAGTTTGTAAAATCAGCTCAACATTTTAGATGATATTTATCTGCCATTAAATCTCAGCATCTCAAGGAACTAACTAGGAAGTCAATTTGCAACCATTTCAAGCTCAGCCTCAAAAATCAACAAATGCATATACACAAATAAAGCTGCACTTCTCATATACTACACATATAATCCATCACAAACATATACAGAGTATTAATCCTGATTTCACGAAACCCATAAAGCCAGAAATCACATAACCTAGTACCCAGATGCCAAAACCCCCAAAAAAACATCACATATCAGAGAACCCAAATCAAGAAAACAAGTGAAAAAGTGGAAAAGTACCTGATCCAACTTGCACAGCAACAATCAAATATCTCTCCTTTTAATTCATGTTTCATCAATCAACAAACACATCATCCACAAGTTCCTTGTATTTTCATCCAAAATAAACATAAACCCAGTACACAAAACCATTCAAGATTACAATAAATCTAGATTTTCTCTAACAGTGCTCAGACAAAAAACACCCATATTCATTCAAATTTTTTTTTTTTTGACAATCAATTTAGTATATTAGAAGACCAGAAAACTGGCAGCAACAAACAACAAGAGCCCATCTGACCCCCAAAACAAAGACCAGCGACAAGGAGAACAAACCACCCCTGTCGCTAGCCTTTGAAGAGGGCTGCCAACAAGGACCAGCAAAAGCACAAAAGAAACACAACCCACCCATATTCATACAAATTTTTAACCCTAAGTTTAGACCCAATTCAGATTCTAAATCAAATCAAACTCCACCAAAAAAGAAAAGCAGAGAAAATGTATACAACAAAGCAAGGAAATAACAACAACAACAACAACAACAACAACAACAACAAAAAAAAAAAAAAAAAAAAAAAAAAAAAAAAAAAAAAACGATTTTGGTGAACTGTTATTTGAAAGATTTCTAGATCCTAGAGCTTTTTTTTTTTTTTTTTTTCAACCCAAACGAAGATCCTAGATCCTGGAGCTTTTTTTTTTTGGGAGATCTGGAAGATTTCCATCTTCTTTATCAGTCATCATCATCAATTAAAAAAATTGCTTTTGTTTCCAAGTGGATTTGGTGTTCCAATTTAATGAAGATAATCAGCACCGGTGTTCCACCACCATAAACAAAGAAAATCAGCTCTTGTTTTGTGTAGAATTATAGAGATTAGAGCTAGGTATTCAAAACCTCTCTATTCTCTGTTTTTGTCCAACATAGATTGATTTGAGTGTTGGTGGTGCTGGGTTTGATTTCTTGAAGGGGTTTTGGGTGTTGGTGGCACGACGACGACGATTCAACGGGTTTGATTTGGGCGTTGGGTTTGGTCTTGGATCTCCATGGATGGTGATCCAAAGATGAACGAACGAACGAAGGTGAAGGAGAGAGAGAGATGGAATTCAGGTTGTGTATATATATATTTGTAATTTTTAGAAATATCAAGGGTAAAATAGTCTTTTTTAGACTTGTCCCATGCATGGGACAAGTCTAGCTGAGCTATTTGGGTGGGACAATTTTTCGGGCTTTTTGTCCCACCTTGTTCTGTCATGTCCCATGTTAAGGACGTGCCAAACGTAGAACAAGAGAAAGTTGTCTTGTCCCATCCCGTCCTGTCCCGCGTACCAAACACACCCTAATTAGCAACCGACTTACCACGCAAGCGATTTCCATGCCAAATACTGTTACACGTGTCCCATTATTGATGCTCGATCAACGTGCATGTATATCTTACGAGAGTAATGTTAGGCTTTTTAAACTTTTTTTTAAGGGAAAATATCGTTTTCCCCTCTGACCTTTACCCTATTATTAAAATGAGGACAGAGTTTTTCGAAATTAGCCGGTCTACCCCCTGAAATGAAAATATTATTGAAACTCCCGCTTCTGTTAGCTTTTTCTTGACAAAACTTAACTCTGACATATTTTTTCACGTGAATTGACCAAAATACCCTCCTATGTCTTTTAAAAATAGATTACATGTGATGCAACCATTTGCAGTTTGTAAAAAGACCAAAATGCCCTCTAAATATAAAATTACCAATTTACCCTCTAATTAATTTTGTGTAATCGAGTGTGTATATTAACAAATTAGAAAAAAAAAATTAAAATAAAAAACATAATTGAAAAATAAAGATAGATCACCACTACCCCAAACCAAACCTGAATAAGAAACCCCAAAACCGAGATCGGCCACTGGAGAGATTGAGCGCCACGATGGCCACCCCTCTGTCAAGGGTAAGAAAAAGGAGAAAATAGATGAGAAGAAAGAGAAAGGGATTGACGGCGGTAAGAGATCAAGCGATGGCGAGATTCAATCTCCAGTTGGGAGGATCGATCGACTAGGTTTGGTGTTTTAGTGGTAATGGAGGCTAGGGTTTTGTGTGAGTTATTGTTGATTAGGTGTTGGGAATGATTTGGAAGATGAATGGGTTTTGAAAGATGAAGGTTGAAGATGAATTTTGTTTAATAGAGATCGTTTGGGTGGAGGAGTGACGTGGCCATTTTTAAAGAGAGATCCTTCACCCATTTTTTTTTATATTATTAATTATAAATATCAAATTACTTTAATAACCCTCAGTCCAAATTAGATTTCCTGTTCCCATGGGGAGTTTACGATTTGCCCCCCAACAGTAACGGTCAACCCTCACTTTGGATGATTTTCCAGTCAAAAGGGGGTGTTTGTTAAATAAGTCTGATCGGGGGGGTGTTCACCTTTCTAAAGTCGAGAAACCTTGTCCTCACCTTTCTAATATAGTAAACCTCAGGGGGGAAAATGATAATATCCCTCTTTTTAAATTTCTTTCCAAATAGTGTTGACACGTGAGTAGCTGAGGTGTTAACATCTTATAAATCATGATATTATATAGTGAGTGATATGATGTTGATACCTCACGTACGTGCCAACACCATTTGGCAAATAATTTTAGAAAAATTTTGGAAAAATTAACGTAACTCATCTTACAATTATAAGTTTTATATAGTTTGAGTCGGTAAGAGGCTGATAGCTAAATAGGTGAGTTTTGGCATCAGTCATCACAGTCATCACACACTTGCCTACACATTAATGCCTCGTTTGTTTGGCCGTATTGTATTGTATTAGATAATTAAAATGTACTAAAATAATACAATACAGTGTTTGCACACACCATATTAACTAATACATTATATTTGGTGGTATTAGGTTATATTGTATTAGAAAAAACTTTTTTTTTTCAATGAATATGGAATATTGATAAAATATGTGTTATGTTATTAATATATTTTTTTTATAATTTCAAAATACATAGGAAAATTTTATTAAATTTTTTTTGTTTCAATTAAAATAAATATTTATTGATTTTTTATATAAAAATATTTATTGATTTATTCATGGTAAGGATATTTAAAATTAATTATTAAGTATTTTTTATAATATAATAAAATACAATAGAGTCATATAAGAATAACCTAATACGATATAATACAATATATCACTAAACACAGGTTCGTATTAATAATAGGACAGTCTAATACAATCCAATCCAATACGGTGTACCAAACGAGCTCTAATTGTTAACTTGATGTTGCCAACTTCTCTAGCATTTTGTCCTGTAGGGGACTAGCGACTAGGGGTTTTGTTTATTGCCTTGTAGTCAACATTTTTTTTATTGCCTTGTAGAGTTGTAGTCAACATAAAAGATCATTATCATTTGGAAAAATAATTTTACAACCAAAATTTAGAGAGTACATTAGAGGTTCGCAAGATTGTTCTATGTTAACGAAAAATTAACATAGAGATTCGATTGTGGGTGTTCAAAGCAATAAACCCTTTTTACCTTTAGGTCATAGAGATTCGATTGTGGGTTGTTTTAGTTGGGGTTACAGTGGCATTGATGGTAAATTTGATGAAATTAGAGGGGAAGACTCATAGCCACCCTCTCCGGGTACTCCGGAGAGGGACGGCGAAGGCAAGAAGAGGAAAGATTTTGATGGGAAAGGTGTCGAATCAGGTGAAGAAAAGTGGTATTTGCATCAACAGAAATGGCAGTTGTTGAGGAAGGATGATTTTAAGCAGGCGCCAGCTAAGTTAACAGCTTGTGATTATCATAGGAGGCTTGATATGGTGGTTGTGGGGTTCTCAAATGGTGTGTTTGGTTTATATCAGATGCCTGATTTTGTGTGTATTCTTTTGCTATCAATTTCAAGAGAGAAGAATACTGCAACGAGTTTTAATGACCTAGGGAATTGGTTGATGTTTGGGTGTGCGAAGTTAGGGCAGTTACTTGTCTTGCTATTCACCAGATTCTCAACTATTGGCCACTGGGGTTGATGATAACAAAGTCAACTACAAAGATCATATTATTATGTTTATGCTGTTGTTAAGTATATTGTGCATTGTAGTTTTTTGTATAGTGCTTAGTGTTCTGTGTTTGAAGGAGCTCATGTGTATTTCCAAATTTGCTCATCATAACCTTGCACCATGCTCACTTCCTTTGTCAATGATTTGTATCGCCATTCATGTGCCTTTACTATATGGCTGGTTATGTTGTGATTCCCAATTGTGCTTATTGACCTATGAGAGGAATGGCCTAATAAATGGTGTTTAGTATCTCCCTGTGAAATCATAATTGGTTTTAAATGATTTTATGGCAAATAACCATTGCCTTCTAAGTGCATCTCTGAATCATGGCCGGCTCAATGGCTAGGCAAGTGAGGCAATTGCCTAAGGCCTCACTTGCCTAACTAATTTATGAAGGCCTCATTTTTTAAAATTAAATATTTAATTTTATTAATACTTTTAGTGTTTCAGAAAAATAGTATATTATTATTTTAGTTTAAGATCAAAAACTTATTATTATTATAATTATTATACTATTGTTTTTTATTTTGTCCAAGTAAATTATAATATTCATTTTTTTCAATTATTTGTTTTTATAACTACTTAAAATATCATAGTTGGAATTAATCAAAATAAATTATTCCTATTAAAATTTAAAGAAAAATAATAATTTTTTAAAATAATTTATTATGAATCATACCACATTGCAATTATAATAAAAAAATCACAAAAATATTCTCCTACTTATAAAATATATTGAAATATGTTTTTTATAAATATTTATTGTTTAAATTTATTTTGACAATTAAAAGTTTTTAATAAATTTTTAGAAATTTAAACAAAAATTTAAATGCCATTCTTAAATTCTTTTTCGTAAAATAAAATATGATTAAATCATAAATACAATATAGTTATTCTAAAAGTTAGAAAATTAATATTCAATACAAGAAGGCCTATTTTTACTTTTTCGCCTAAGGCCTCAAATGATGTTGAACTGGCCCTGCTCTGAATGGAACAGTTCGTGCAAGGGATTTATTTTGCTATAGAAATTTTAGGACTTTCACTACCCCTTCTTCTAGGCAGTTTGTTTCTTTGGTGGCAGATCAAAGTGGTGAAGTAATTTGGGCTGGAACTTTAGATTCCTTCGAGGTAAATTTGCACTTAGTAACTAGGTTTTGCTGGTGCTCTTCCATCATAATTTATTTTTCCTGACTGGTTTTTTGAATGTCCTATAACAGATATTTGTTTGGTCAATGAAGACGGGCCGTTTGTTGGATATCCTAAGTGGACATGAAGGTCCTGTTCATGGCTTGGTGTTTTCTCGTACATATGTGAGTTATTATCTTCTGACCATGAGCTTGCATGATTACGATATGCTTATGTTTCTTTGGTGTTCATTTGACCTTTTTCTTTGAATTAAAATTGGATTTTATCAAAGTTTCCACTCTTCATTAGGTCCAAATCATGAATTTTCATAGTTTATCTAACGGGTGTCAGATGATTAAACAATGTTCTATGTATCAGGACATTTATAATAGTTTCCACTCCTTGTTTCCACTCCTTGTTTCCTGAATAGTTTGATTAAGTTGTTTTGTTCTCACATGTAGGCAATCTTAGCTTCATCGTCGTGGGACAAAACTGTTTGATTGTAGGATGTTTTTGAAGGTAAAGGTTCAGTGGAACCATTCCCCCATACACATGATGTCCTTACGGTGGTCTATCGTCCAGATGGAAAGCAATTGGCTTGCAGCTCATTAGATGGACAGATTCATTTCTGGGACCCAATTAATGGAGACTTAATGTACACTATCGAGGGGCGTAGGGATATAGCTAGGGGGCGTCTTATGACTGATCGTAGATCAGTGGCTAACTCTAGTTCAGGAAAGTGCTTCACAACATTATGTTATTCTCCTAATGGGAACTACATTTTAGCTGGGGGGAAGTAGCAAATACATTTGTATGTACGACGTGGCTGATCAGGTAAGATTCCATGGAATTTATTGCTGTAAATACATTCTTTGTGTTAATCACATTTTTCAAACTTGCTTTGTTCTACCATTTTTTTTGTACTATACACTTTTCTTTTGTGGCCTGAAAGATATAGTTGTATGTCTCTGGCTCTTAAAAGGACCAATTTTCTTCTTTCTTCTTTAAGTTTTTGATTTTGTTAAAAATCAAGAGAAAGAGAACTTTGGTTTTATATATTTACCATTCTTCTGAATTGAGTCTGCTGCTATCATGACCCATGAACACAAGAAAAAGGCAATATGTATGTGATGTTACTGCCTTAAAAAAATGATATGTGATTGTAATTGAAAGGACAGAATGAGTAAATATTTAGGTGGCAAAATATGGTGCATAGAACATGATGAACCATTTTCTCGCAAAAAAAAGATCTTTAATTTTTAATTTACAGGAATTAAAGGAAAACTTTTAATTAGGTTAATGATTTACAGGAATTTTTAATTTTAGTTTTGTTCTGTTTGTCGGACTTCAAATCAACAACTTAGAGAATTAGAGTCGAATTCAAACTCAAAACCTCACTAGAAAACTTGTTGCCTACTATCAATGAAAACAAATTATACAACTTGCAGCTTTCAAGTTGTGCATTTCCAAAGAATTGAAGATAGAAGTTGAATGTAATGAAATAAATCAACAATTGGAGTTTATGATCAGTTGTTGTACAAACAATGCATAGTATAAATACATGAAAATCTTTGAATTGAAACCCCACAATTAAACACCATTTAATTTCTTACACACCAACATGACAATGCAGTCTTATTCAGTCTTCAAAAATCCTTCCAAGTGCATGCTTTCCTTGTCTTCAAATTTGATCTTCAATCATATTCCTGGAAACACTCAATTGAGAAAATATCAGATTATTTTTAAAAAATTATATTCCTGGAACTCAATTTGATCTTCAAAAATTATATTCCTGGAAACACTCAAATTGAGAATATATATATATATATATATAAGATTATTTTTAGCATAGACACTCAATTTGGATATCATAAGGAAATTAACAAAGCTTAGTGGCTTCTGTAGGATAGTATGATCTTTTACTAAATGTATCATCACTCATCATGTGTGTTATTATAAATTCTTTAGAGATGGATGAGGTGCGTTGTTATAAATTCAAAATAAAAATAGAAATGAAAGTATTAAAATATTAAAACATGAAATACTTTAGATGCATGCTTTCAGAGATGGATGCATTACCGAATATAGTTGAAATTTGGAAGTAAAAGCAAGCTTAGTGGCTTCATCTTCCCACTTCAACTTCTCCCACCATTCGTACAGGAAAAACATAATAATCAGATTTTACTGTCCAATGTGGTTTGGTGGCAAAGGACGATCGTCGTGTAAGTGAGAACCTCTGTGGAAGTGATCATTTGTTTTTAATTATTAACCTTGTAGACCATTTTCTCTCAAAAAATAATAATCTTGCCAAACATCACTAGAAAACTTTTTGCCTACTATCAATGAAAACAAATTAAATTATACTGAAATAACAAATTAAACTTTACAGCTTTCAAGTTGTGCATTTCCAAAGAATTGAAGATAGAAGTTGAATGTACTGAAATAAACTCAAGACAGGAGTACAAAGAATTGGAGTTTATGATCCAAACAATGCATAGAATAAATACATGAAAATCTTTGAAAGCCACAATTAAACACCAACATGACAATGCGGTCTTATTCAGTATTCAAATCCTTCCAAGTGCATGCTTTTCTTGTCTTCAAATTTGATCTTCAATAATATTCCTGGAAACACTCAAATTGAGAATATATATATAAGATTATTTTTAGCATAAACACTCAATTTGGATGCATTGGATATCTTAAGGAAACCAAGCTTAGTGGCTTCTGTAGGATAGTATGATCTTTTACTAAATGTATCATCACTCATCATGTATGTTATTATAAATTGAAAAATATATATATATATATATATGAAAGAATAAAAATACTTTAGAGATGGATGAGGTGCGTTATTATAAATTCAAAATAAAAATAAAATTGAAAGTATTAAAATATTAAAAGATGAGCATGCTTCGAGAGATAGATGCATTACCTCAAGAAATTTGGAAGTAAAAGCAAGGTTAGTGGCTTCATCTTTCCACTCCAACTTGTCCCACCAATATCTTCTTCCTTTAATTGCCTTTAAATTACTCTTTGCACTTTCAGCATTAAAAGGGAGTTTCCTTAGACTTGAGCAGTTGATTACTGTTATTTCTCGGAGGGAAGGAAAGGGCATGGCTCGTCGGCATATGCTCTTTAACTTTGGTAGATCCCAAAGAGTAATTTGTTCAAGATTTGAGAATATCTCGACAGCTTCTTCAATTTCTGAAGACCCAACAAAGTTCCATGCTATTATTTCTTCTAATGACTCACACTCCCAAACAGAAAGAGATCGAAGTCGTGGAGTGTATATAAGCCACATCAAATTCTCCAATATGTCACAGTTCGAGATTTTCAGAATTTGAAGATTAGAGAAGCAGTTGGGCTCTGATCTCTGCATTCTCTCCCCATTCTCAAAACAAATTTTAACTTCCCTCAAATTATGACAGTATCTTATACTAACTTCCTCTAAATGCTCCATTCTTCTCATAGTTGAACAGGAGATATCAATTGAATGCAATTCCTCGCACTGATGTATTAATAGTTGTGTAATACAACTTTGTAACTTGGGACTGGAGGACATAAATTTTAGAACATGGGAGACACTTGAGAAGGTGAGACCTACGTTAGTTATCTTTTCCAAACATTCCAACTCTTCTATGATCAATTTCATATACATCTTGCACGGATTGTTGTATTCGAGACTGCTGTATATTTCTAACGATGAAAGACTTGATATCACTCCTGGTGAAATTACTACTTGCTTAGTCATCATTTCATCTAATAATAATATTCTCAATTGCGTCAAATTCTTAACTTCAATTGGAAAATTACTTACAGCTGTCTTCGATAGATTAAGATAACTCAAGCTAATCAATGCACCGATTTCAATAGGCAACTTCCTTAAGATCTTATTATTTGACAGGTTCAAAACTGTCAAAGTATGAATTGATTGGAATAGTGTACCTGGTAATGTCATCAGTGTGGAACCTATAACAAAAATGGTTTGGAGACGTAGACAAACAACTGGTGTTTCGATGAGGAACTGTGTACTATCACCGTACAATGATACTCTTACGACCTCCTTCCATCTACCAATCTCTTGCGATTTGATTAAACCACTGTGTTCCTTTACCAAAATCTCATTCCCATGTTCACGAGCTAACCAATGTGCCATGTCACGAAGAACATCATGCATTTTGACATGATCTTCTTCATAGCTTGTGCCTTCAACAAAACTTCCCTCCAAAAGACAAGCAAGTTTCAAACTGTTAATAATGAATCTTCCTCTTTCTTGTGCCTCATACGTGTTATCAAAATCAATGAAGAATCCCTCTCCAATCCAAAGTTCAATAAGTTCCCTATTACTAATGTCATGGTCCTCTGGGAATATCGAACAATATAAAAAACAATTCCTGAGTGTATCGTCACTCAAGCTATCATAACTGAACCTTAGAGTAGGAAAAACATATTTCCCCATTTCAGGAAACTGAGATGGATAACTCTTTAATACTTTGATGGCATACCTCCAATCTTCGGGCGTCGTCCTGCTAGCCATGGCACGTCCAATAGTAACAAGAGCAAGCGGCAAACCGTCGCACTCTTGAGCTACAATTTCAGCAAGTTTTGGTAACTCATGATGAGAGTTTAGTACATCTTCACCCACATTTTGTCGGAACAATCTCAAAGCAGCTTCTTGTGGCAAACCATTCAATTTAAATCTCTTTTTTGCTCCCATCTGACCACATACTTCTCCCGATCGAGTTGTAAACACTATTTTAAATCCATTTTGATTGTTTGAACAAGAAATTCCCAATTTTGATAGTTCTAGCCGATCCCATAGATCGTCTAATAACAACACAAACCTTTTATTGCGTAGTCTTTCCAGAATTTGTGCAGCTCTCTCTTCCTCGCTTCTATCGATCCACATTTCTTTCGGGATGCCAATTTTGTTTAGTATAGTTTCTTGGATTTTCTCCAACTTCACTTCTTTGGAAACCACAACCCAAATCACAACATCAAAGTTATGACTTGTTTCAAGAAATGTATTGTTAAGTTTCTTTAAGAGTGTGGTCTTGCCTACACCTCCCATACCATATAACCCAATGATTCCCACTTTGTGGTCTTGAACACATTTCCAAACTTCATCAAGGCTGGAGTCCATCCCCACAGTCTTCTCCATAGGCATCTCATATATCATGGACCGTGGTACCTTGTCAACAACAACAAAAAAAGAGCCTTTCTCTATTAATTTTGTAAGAACATCAATCTTCTTAATTACTTGCTTTCCAATCTTGTAGCTGCTGCAACAATGTCTGGGACAACAACTTCCCAAACATTTATGTTGGATCTCTTCATCTCCTTTTTGCAAAATGATGTCCACCTCTTTTAGCTTGAGTTGTACAGTTTCGAGCCAGCCTTTCACTTGGTTGGTACGAGCTGAATGCTGATGCTGCTCTGCAACATCTTTATTGATATTTTCGAGTTCATTCTTTAAGTCTCTCAGAGAGTTTAAGTTCTCTTTGAGATCACGGATGTTTTGAGCACGATTGGCAGTGCAATCCCACAATCGAGTGACGATGTCCAAGATTGGGCTTACACAGTCCATGGCGCGCTATGGGTTTGCTTTTGTGATTATGAAAGAGAGGTTAAAGGGTAACGATGATCTCCGAAGAAACTCAAAACTTATGAAGAAACTTTGTTTTTGTGAACAATAAATTATGAGAATATGGAATCATATTATTAGAAACATTCACACAGCTGTACATCAATTGATGGAGTTGTTGTGTACATTTGCAATAGTTTATTCGGGTATTCCCACTGAGTCCCACATCTTTGGTTTTTTTTTTTCCCACTTGCCTTTATTATTTACTTTAAAATCGCTTTCATTAAAATGGCCTTATCTGCTTTCTGTCTGGTTTTGCAATTATTGATTCCTACCTTCTGCACCTATTGATTCCTACCTTTTGCACTTATGATTAAATGACCTTTTTCTCCCTTTAGTATTTTTGTGTTGAGTTAAAATATAATTTAGATATAATCTTTATACAAAAGAATGAAAAACTTGCTTAGAGTTAGAGGTTTCATCCTTTAAAATCATTGCACCTGATCATGTTTAAAACTTAAATGGGAGTTTTGCTAAGACTTTTAAAGTAATGCATTACTAATTTACTATTAGATATTTTAGGGAAGAAAGGGGCATGGCTTGATGGTCTGAATATTTTCTTCTTTATTAAGAAAATCTTTTTTGAATGAATATTTTAGGATGTCTAACGATCTTGTAACTTGTACATTGTTAAAATCTGTTCTATTTCAGAATCTTACCATTTAATTTCTTCAGGTGGATTATAAAGAAAAGGTTTTCTTTTGTTATATATTTTCAGGAGTCTCGTGTTTTTAAGATTCATACCTGCGTTATTAATTACAGGTTTTCAATTATGGATTTTTTTAATTTGAAAACAATTTTTCTTTTTTGAAATCCATATAAGGGAGGAACCAGAAAGTGAAGTTTCTGGATCTTTCCTACCTCTTGACTTTGCTAGTAAAGAATTTGGGCTACTACTTCAAATACAACAGAAAAAAAAAAAAAAGCTTAATCTATAATAATATACCATCAATGGTGTTACAAAATCAGCTGTGATGGAATCATTTTCTGGCTGCCAACTCTGATGTTTGCTGGATCTCAACCTTCCAACGTGTTTTCGTGCTCACAAGTTTTTCTAAAATCCATAGACATTAGCACAAGCAACAAACTTCGTATATCTTCGGCCTGAAATGCCTATTCAAGAGTGTTGTTAATAATGCCTATTCAACATCATTAGCACACGCAACGGGATACAGGTTACGCCTTTAGATTAATAATATGAATTATCACCAATGTGGTCAATGAGCAATATCACATATTTACATTTTACTTGACAACACTTAACAAAAAATCCTCCAAATTTTGAAGTTACCATTGCATACCTGGTATAAGGGGCCTATAGGGCCTTGCTTTAACGAGAGTAACAGAATAAAAGTCGAGATTACTTTTGCTTACCCCCCTTGAAGGGGGGTGAGCATTACCCCCCTCCCCAACATCTGACATGTGTCAAGGGAGGGGTATTTTTATCCAAAAACTGTCATGTGTTTAGACAAAAATATCCTCCCTGGACACATGTCGGGGATACAGGTTATGCCTTTAGATTAATAATATAAACAACACAATTGGCAATGCAATCCCACATTCGAGAGACAATGTCCAAGATTGGGCTTACACAATCCATGGCTATGTGTTTTTCTTGGTTACCGGTTGAAAGATTTTGATAGCAGATTGGTTACAAATTCACAAGAATGAAATAATTTTAATAGTTGTAACCTTCTTCCTGTATTTATTTATTTATTTTGGTATCGAGGATCTCGGATTTCGTCCAGACACCCATTTGTCTGTCCTCCCTAACTGCGTGACACACTTATAGCCAACTTGTTGGTTATGACGGTCTATTTGTTGGATGTTATGGAGTAGGGCAGATAGGAAACCTCGGTGCACACTCCCGGCCACACAAAGATGCAAGCGATACCAGTGGAGTTAGTGCTTCGCCTGAGTAGGATTCGAACTGTTGACTTGAGAGTTACCCGTGCCCCATGCTCGTCCTTCTACCAGTTGAGCTAATACCATGATTGCTAACCACAATGTAATTGACAAGAGTAGAACTAAGGACTTGAGATTTTCATCCCAAGCCTTGGATCAGCAAGGCAACCACCTAGTGGTTAACCTTCTTCCTGTAATTATTTGACAATGAAGGACATATGATGTCTGCTTGCCAGCCCCATCTGGCCACACTTACAGCTGTAGAGTAATTGACGGAGTTGATTTGTACATTTGCTTAAAGTCCATTAATATTCGGGCGTCGGGGCCCCACTTCATTGTTTTCTTCTGAAAGGTTCTATGTGATGTTTGTATTCTTGCAAACACACAGCTGTAAATAAATTGATGGAATTGATGTGTACACAGCTTTGTTGTGTATATCTTCATCGTGCTTGATATCATTAGCTTCATTAAATATATTATCCATAATATGCTGTTAGTGATACAAGCTTAGCAGCCTACATTACTCAGTTACATGGTTCAAGTTATAGTGTTTTTACGCATTTAAATGACTGATGACTCTGCTCAGTCATGTGAAGAAAGGACTGATGAACAGCTTAATCAGCTATGCAGAGGTCCAGCACCGATGAACATACTACTTGATACTTTTACCATGTTCAAATCATCCATATTCATATAAAAAATAAATAAATAAATAAACACCATCATCTTGAGTCAATACAATACAATTTAAAGAAAATGAGGTGTTTTGGGAAATTTAATTAAATTAATTTTTTACAACCGAGTATCTTTAAAATAGAAGTGTTAAAAGATAAAAGTATAATTTTGAAACAAAATAAAATGTCTTTAGAATTCTTAAATTTAAATTTTTGAGATAGACTCTATAAAAAAAATAATATATGAGTGTCAAAGAAAACAGAAATGATATAACAGATAGAAGAACCTAATACCTTAGCTGTTGATCCTAAATTGAAAACCTTTAGCGAAGAATCTTCATCACTCATCAGATTCAGACCAAACCTGAAACCAAAAAAACAAAACAATGGCACAATGCAGCACTTAATAACTATAGAGCTGGGGTATCTTGTCAATGTCACTCCCTTTGCAAATTGCCCACAACTTGCTGTTCTATGTATCGTGGTTTCCACTGTCAAATGGAGCAGAGATTAAAATTGTTTTTATACTGAACAAAATCTCAATTGGGCACAACAAAAGAATGGTGAAGTATAGCTACATTATTGGTGAATAATCATTATCGATCAAAGCCAACCTTACCACAAAAAACTAGCATCTCATCACTTATTATCCATAACGAAAAGTAAGTGAGCAAATTAAAGACGAATATTTTGTTACCCATATATGTAAAATGAGTTGTTACAAGTTATAACAACGTTGTTATAACCTACAGTTTTATCGTTACACATCAAACCAACGTGAAATTGTTACCACAAACATTTTAATTACAACTTTCTACGTGAAACTTGTTACAAAACACATATATTTTGTTACCTATATAAATCGAGTTGTTACCTGCTACATCAAAATTGTTACGAGCTACGACTTCATTGTTACACTTCATGTTAAATTTGTTATAATATTAAATTGTTACCACATACATCTTAATTACAATTTTTTTATGTAAAACTTGTTACACAATACATATATTTTGTTACCCATATAAAATGAGTTGTTACATGATACGACAATGTTGTTACAACTTACCGCGTTTTTGTTACACATCACACTAACATGAAATTGTTACCACAAACGTTTTACTTATAACTTTTTATGCGAAACTTGTTATAAAACATATATATTTTGTTTCCCGTATAAACCAAATTGTTACATTCTACAATAAAGTTGTTACGTGCCACAATTTTATTTCTACACATCACTTAAAATTTGTTACAAAGTTGAAATTGTTACCATACACATCTTAATTACAACTTTTTATCCAAAATTTGTTATATTGTACAAAAAATGTTACACATAGTTTATCATATAAAAAATAATAAAAATAATTATAAATATTTAAAATGAAATTTTAATTCAAAAACTATCATGTTTCAAACATTTGATAAAATTAAATTAATCAAATAAATATTAATTTCAAAATATATTACATCAAAAATATTATAAAAATTAAATAAAAATATTTTTTTATTTTCTGAAAATAATAATAATGTAAAATATAAAAAAATTAATTTTAACTATTTTATATCTATTATATTATAAATATTTAACTAAATTAAAAAATAATAATAAAAAATATCACATATGTATTTAAATCACATAAGATTATTTTAAAGATATGTATAATCCTTATATAATATCATTTAAATTTTTTTTAAACCAATTATTAATATTAAATTACATTTTTTTTATTACTTTTTAAAAATAGATTAAAAAAATGTAATATAGAATAACTTAAAAGTAATTGGTTAACTGGTTATAACAAGTTACTTCATTATTTTTAAAGTGTTTGACTACCACATGTCAATCAAGTATTGGAGAAATCTTGTAATAAAATCTCAATAACGTTATTGAGATTTAATCCCCCAACAAGGTAGGACAGATAGGAAACCTCGGCGCACACTCTTGGCCACACAAAGATCCAAGCAGCACTAGTTGAGTTAGTACTTCGCCTGGGTAGGATTCGAACCGCTGACCTAGGAGTTACGCCCCATGCTCGTTCTTCTACCAGCTGAGCTAGCGCCATGATGGCTAACCACAATGTAATTAACAAGAGTAGAACCAAGGACTTGAGATTTTCATCCTAAACCATGGACCACCAAGGCAACCACCTAGTGGTTAACCTTCTTCCTGTAATTATTTGACAATGATGGACATATGATGTCTGCTTGCCAGCCCCACCTAGCCACACGTACAGCTGTAGAGTAATTGATGGAGTTGATTTGTACATCTGCTTAAAGTCCATTAATATTCGGGGCCTCACTTCATTGTTTTCTTCTGTAAATAAATTGATGGAATTGATGTGTACATTTGGTTAAAGTCCATTAATATTCGGGGCCTCACTTCATTGTTTTCTTCTGGAAGATTCTATGTGATGTTTGTATTCTAGCAAACACACAGCTGTAAATAAATTGATGGAATTGATGGAATTAATGGAATTCCAATCTTCTTTGTTTTCTTTTGATTGTTGATCCTACATTCCTACCACGTGCTTTTGCTTTAGAATTGATTTGATTGATATTTTTGCTGAATTTAAATTTCATAGCCGCTGTTTACACATTTTTATAGATTTCGATAAGCACTTCTTATCTTGTTTTTGTGTTCTATATTTTATTTTCTTCTATGGATTCTATATACCCGATGCTTAGGGCCGGCCCTTCTGTGTTGCTAGAGGGGTGGCCACCCCTGGGCCCAATTTTAAAGGGTCAGGTTTCTATATGTTTTGTGTATTAGTTTAGAAATCCATTTTCATATTTACATATTTTAGTATTAGTTTAAAGAGTCATTGTCAACAACAAGAGGAGAGCCTTTCTCTATTAATTTTGTAAGAACATCAATCTTCTTAATTACTTGCTTTCCAATCTTGTAGCTGCTGCAACAATGTCTGAAAAGAATTGTTAAATATTATTGTAGAAATCATCTCAAATCACAACATGACAGATCTGACAAGCTGTTCTCTTTTGCCTACCAACTCTACAAAATTTTATAAGGGAGGAACCAGAAAGTGAAGTTTCTGGATCTTTCCTACCTCTTTACTTTGCTAGTAAAGAATTTGGGCTACTACTTCAAATACAACAGAAAAAAGCTTAATCTTTAATATTATACCATCAATGGTGTTACAAAATCATTTTCCGGCTGCCCCCTCTCATGTTTGCTGCATCTCAACCTTCCATCGTGTTTTCATGCTCACAAGTTTTTCTAAAATCCATTGACATTAGCACATGCAACAAACTTCATATATCTTCGGCCTAAAATGCCTATTCAAGAGTGTTGTTGATCAATCACTCATGGCATCACTTCCTTCAAAATCTCTAATTCCATCAGCTGCTTCTTCCTCTTCATCGGTATCCATTGTGTCTTCAGACTCTTCTTCATCACTATCATCCTTGTCCTCAAATATTACGGGATCACAGCAGTGTCCTCTTCCACCTCACCATCAATAATCTGTCGAATAAAATAAAAGAGAGCTCGTGGCATCAATAACTAGAAACCTGCAAACTCCATTTGCTAAAATTTTTACACCATTTGTATCACACTTGCCCTAGAATAAACGAAGTCTAAGCAACTTGATATTTGAAGAGCCAACTGAAATGTTGAGACTCTAGATTCTATGAGCTGGACAAACACATTTACAGAAGTTGAATAATACAGACTGCTTTCAATATATGGTTAATGAAAGGACAAAAAAGCCTGGTAGCAATCACAACAATGGAATCTTGCATACTGTTTATGCAGCATCTTCTATTGAGGTCCTCAAAAAGCCAATGCTCTATTTAACACCAGAAATGTGCGATGCAATTTCTCCAATGATAAACTAAAATAACTTAATATTATTTTAACTCTTTTGCTGAGGTCCTCAAATTCATGGCTGCCAAATTCCATCAGGAAAATGTAATTGGATTATTCCCCTTCCAGACCACCACTTACATGAAAAGGTACAGAAATTATCGTAGATTTAGTGCAGACTAATTTCAATACCTAATTTACATTTGGTCATTTAAGGCTTTCTTCTATTAGTCTTAAAGAGAAGAAAGAGAAAAAAAATGATATGTACACTCCCAAATGGAAGGGGAATCAGTATAGGGCCTTGCTTTAACGGGAGTAACAGAATAAAAGTCCTTGCAGGGATACAGGTTATGCCTTTAGATTAATAATATGAATGATCACCAATGTCGTCAATTAGCATTTTACTTGACAAAACTTAACAAAAAATCCTCCAAATTTTGAAGTTACCTGGTATAAAGTGTTCAGGGAAATTAAAGAATATTCCTGGGGCATTATTCCACTAGCATGCTAAGAAGACGACTTTTTAGCCACGGAAGGGCACAAGCCAACACTGCACCCCTGTAGCAAAATTATTTTAGAAAAGACAGCAATATCAAACACTAAGACGACAATGCATCCACTTTCAGATAAACAGTTATGGGTAGATCAGTTTCTGAGTTCTGGTTTGCATTGATGTCAGAAGCTACCATTTCAGCATAGAAAACCAAATTAAGTAGATGTGATGGCCAGAAGAGATGGTTCTAATATATCTGGACTATTATAAATGTCAGAAAATCCAAATTATATCATTCCAGCCCCAAAGTTCTGAAAGAATTTAATACAAAGAGCACACAATAAAATCAGGCAGAAGCTTCCCATGGTTGAATTAACACTTTCTTGTTCTTTAACTAATTATTGGCTAGCATGAGAAGCTAAAGATACTAACAAAAGGACATCACAGAGAACTTTTAAAAGCAAAAGAAATATATAACCACTCTGCTTAAACATTTGTCCCCTTCCTACGGTTCTATTTTTAACTTTTACAAAATTCCTTATTGCTATCGTCAATTTTCTGATAGGATCATTACTATCCTCAAGTGAGAAGTCTCAATGGAAAAGCCATGAACCTAGCTCTAACAATTCCAACAGCTAGAAGAATGCCAACTTCCCAAGCAGAAAAAAGAAACCCCCGGAATATTATTCTAGAAAAATTTAGCTCTTTTCAGATTACCATAATAAATATAGGGTGATTTCTCTATTGAACCAATGAAAGGATGTTGGAAAATATCATTAACTATTTTTGCATAACCCAGCAAGCTTTATTTGGTGGTCAATACACTGCTTCCAGCCATGTATAATGCCCCAAGTAATCAAAAAATATAATGCCCAAAGTAATCAAATCAACATCTATTTAAAGAAGCAAGATAAAATTAACCACTGCAATTCAGTAAAAGAAATTTTTAACCTTTATCTATTGCAATCTACACAGAATAATTGTTCAAATTCATCAAATACATTTAACAATGGTTTACCTTGAAAGAGCTATAGATACAAGAGACTGTTAAAGGTTGAGAACGTCAGCTGGTTTTAAAAGTGAGACCGAATTTGCAGAAAGAGCGTATTTTATATCAACAATTGTTAAAGAAAAAAACTAAAAAGTTATAAAAAGTGAGACCGAAACGCTGCCGTTTTTGTATCGTCTCGGAAGAAAACGGCGCGTTTCGAAGAAGAAGAGGAAAAATGCATCCTCCTTTGACGAAACATCGGCATCCGATGTGTATTGAGGTGAGGAAAAATGCATCATCCTTTTTATTTTATTTATTGTGTTGTTTTTGTTTTATGTGTGAACTATGGATCGACTGCAATTAGAAGTGCTTTATTTAAAAGAATTTCTTGTTGGGAGCTCTGTTTTTAGGAATTTGATACACGAGTTTATTTTTGCTCATCCCTTGAAGGGGGTGAGTATTACCCCCCTCCCTATTGAATGCACTGTGTCCATAAGTTAACTGGGTTAACAAATATCTTGATAAGTATAAATTTCATTAAATAAATAAGGGTAAATTGCAATGAAGTACCTTCACGTTTTGTCATACCACAGCCAAATCGAACTTTTATCTAAAATTACAATGAGATACCCTTGACCCATTTGACCAACAGACCACCGTTAAAGCTAAGGTTGGTCAAATGGGTCAAGGGTATCTCATTGTAATTTTAGATAAAAGTTCGATTTGGCTGTGGTATGACAAAACTGAAGGTACTTCATTGCAATTTACCAAGAAAGGGGGGATATTTATTAAATAAAAAATATAATAATAACAAAGGCAAATTATCTCTCTCTCTCCAGATTTCTTCTTCTTCTTCCCAAACCCAGAACAACTCAACAAATCAAACAATTTTTTTTAAAAAAGAATTGTAGATCTTGGATCTCCACCAAAATCATCAACATCAAATTTTTGCGTTGACCATTGAAAACCTAAGAAAGAGAGTGGAATCGATAGCAACAACTGCTACGGCACCGGGAAGACGACGGCGAAGACTTCGGCGTCATCGGCAAGACTCCGACGACACCACGATGAGAGTGCTATCGTGAGGAGGAGACAAGCGATAGATTAGGATTGAAGCTTTTGACGATTTGAAGCTTTTTTCTGGAAAAAAAATCATGTATTTTTCTGGAAAAATTTATCAAGGTTTTGTTATTTTCAAAGTTAATTGAGATTAGGATTAAAGCTTTTGTCAATTTGAAGCTTTTTTCTGAAAAAAATTATTTGGGTTTGAAACCAAATTTGAATGTTGTTTGAATCTGGAATTGGTTTTGTGTTTGTGGGTTTGGCTGTCTGAAGAGATGAACAGTAGTTTAGATATTTTAGAATATTTTTTTTGAATGTCAAGAGTTATTGTTTGAATTTCGAGACTTATGATGTTTGATGCTGTGGTGTTGGTGATTTCGAGAGTTATTTTTTGAAAATTAATTTGGGTTTGAAACCAAATTTGAATGTTGATGTTTGAATTTTTTTTTTTGCAGATGAACAGTGCTTGGTGATGGTGATAACCATGGTGGGGGTGTGGTGATGGCTGATGATGTTGATGGTGTGGATTCATGATGGTCTGATGGACTTGGGATTAAAAAAAAAATTGATGTTGATGATTTTGGTGGAGATCCAAGATCTACAATTCTTTTTAAAAAAAAATTGTTTTAAAAATTTGTTTGATTTGTTGAGTTGTTCTGGGTTTGGGAAGAAGAAGAAGAAATCTGGAGAGAGAGAGATAATTTGCTTTTGTTATTATTATATTTTTTATTTAATAAATATCCCCCCTTTCTTGGTAAATTGCAATGAAGTACCTTCAGTTTTGTCATACCACAGCCAAATCGAACTTTTATCTAAAATTACAATGAGATACCCTTGACCCATTTGACCAACCTTAGCTTTAACGGTGGTCTATTGGTCAAATGGGTCAAGGGTATCTCATTGTAATTTTAGATAAAAGTTCGATTTGGCTGTGGTATGACAAAACGTGAAGGTACTTCATTGCAATTTACCCAATAAATAAATGTAGATAGGTAAATTTGTTAAAAAACGTAAATTAATTTTTTTAATAATTACTAAAATTAAAAAAGTAAAATTAAAAAAAATATATTAGAAACCTTCTCATCTAGTTGCATAAAAAAAAATGAAAATTCTTCTCATCGTCTTTGGCGGTTTCTCTCCGGTGATATTCTCCATTGAAACTTCAGTGGTCTCCTCCATCGGCAATTTGGTGGTTGGATTTGAGTGTTAAATCTTGTTGGTTTTGCATTGATTTTGATTTTTGTTTTACTCTTTCCTTTTACTCTTTTCTTTTTTCAATTTTACTTTGAATCTGGTGGTGTTAGTGGTCTTTGGTTGTTGGTGGGAAATGAGTGATGAGGTTAATTTCTGGGTATCTTCAACAAAATGGTAGTGGTCTATTGGGTTTCTGGGTTGAATTCTAGAATGCAATAATATATATATATATATATATTGGTTTTAAAAAATGGGTTTTGATTGTGGTGGATAGATTCTGATTTCAAATATCGTTTTGCAATATAAAATAAATAAATAAATAAATAAATTGGTTTCAGAAAATGGGTTTTGATTGTGGTGGATAGATTCTAATTTAAAATATCATTTTTTTTTTAAGTAAAAAATTCAAATATATGTTTTTGATTTCTAGAGATGATGGCTGGTGATTTCTAGAGATGGTGGTTGTTGATTTTTTGGGATTTTTTTTAATTTTTTTTAATTTTACAAAATCAAGAATGGATAGATTTTGATTTCAATTATCTTATATATATATATATATATATTTAATTTCAAATATATGTTTTTGATTTCTGGAGATGGTGGCCATTGATTTCTTGGGATGGATTTTATTTTTTTCTTTTACAAAAACAGGAAAAACAGGGGTGGATAGATTTTGATTTCGATTATCTTTTTTTATTTTTTTAATATCAAATATATGTTTTTTATTTCTGGAGATGATAGTCTGTGATTTATGGAGATGGTGGCTGTTGATTTATTAGGATTTTTTATTTTTTTTATTTTATTTTTACAAAAACAGGGTTAAAAAAAGGTAGAATAATATTTGCTAACCATGGGTTAACTTAGGTACACATGGCATTCTGTGGGAAGGGGTAATGCTCACACCCCACTTAAAGGGGGTGAGCAAAAATGAACTCTTTGGTTTGTAGCTTTTTTATAAAGGATAATGTATCGGCTTATACAATAGTGCCACATGAGGCACCTACCAGTAGAGTTGCACATTTTCCCCCAGATCCTCATTTCCCTGCGTCCCCGTCCCCATCCCCATTTGGGGAAATTTTTTGGAGGGAAATGGGGAAATGAGGAAATGGGTGGGGATGGGGATGATTTTTGATGCAGTAAGATGTTACTTTCAATTTAAATCAAGTTTGTTCACTGGGATCGGTGATTCAATAGGTTAAAACTACTTAGTTTGGGAAAAATCTACTCTAAGTGCGTGAAAAATAAATAGCATAATGCTTTTGGGAAAAAGGGTTGGTTCTTACAAATGATTAGAAAATGCGAACTTGTAAGCTAAATATGTAAACTTAACACTACAAATGCATACTTGAGAAATAAAAATGTAATCTTGCAACTAAAAACTAAGCCAAACACAACAAATAAACACACAAGTAGTGAATGATGGGAGAAAGCACTAGGGAATCGATTGCAACCTTCTTAGACCACTCTATGTTCTTACTTAGTCTCATTAAGCACTTCAATCCAATTGTAGGGTTTTTTTTAGAAAATAGATCAATTAAGTTCTAGGGTCCTTCTCATTACTCCCACAAGGTCATGTGACAAGCAATAGTCAAAACTCATATTCAACACAAAACTCTAAACCAAGTTGGTCTAGCATGGCCATGCATAAATCAACATTTCCAATTACTAAGCCTGTGAGAGAATTAGGTGGGATGACCACCCACACCTAAACTCAACACCTTAAATAAACCAACTCTCAAACTCGTGTCCCTTGTGGTCACAATAAAACATGAGTAGAGAAATTAGAGCAATGAATAATGCAATAATTGAAACTAAAATCGAATTGAATTAAGAGAAATAGACTAATTAATTACATAGAGTAGGTCCAATACGGTTACATCAATCCCCTAGATGAAGTTTAGTTACACTTTAATGGAAAATAAACAAAGAAGGGAAAAGTGTAGAGAAAACTCATAAAATCCATGTGAGCTATCCCTTGTCTTTGAGTTCCTTCCTCTCCTTCCTTGGATAAGCTTCCAAAAATGGATGGAAATGGGTGTGTGAAAGAAAATATGTGAAGAGAATGCTGGAAGAATGTAAAAAGATTGGAACTTGGGTGATTTTTGTATGTATAGAGGTGATGTAGGAGTGTGGAAAGATTTTGGGTGTGGAGAGGTAATTCCTAGATCTAGGGTTTAGAATGTGATGGGTGTTGTTTTTGGGTTGTGAATGTGATGTGTGTGTATTTTAGAACAAATAAAATAGGATATATATAGTGGGTGCCAAAAATTGGGTTTGAAATTCGTCATTTGCTGAGTTGGCACGGGAGGTCGCCACCAAGTTGGCTATGCGTGGCAACCAGCATGATAGCAAACATCTCTACCCCTTTTGCACAAAAAGGTCGCTAGCAAGTTGGCTATGCGTGGCGACTAGGTAGGTGGCAAACATCTCTGGACTGTTAGAGGGAAGTTCGCCACCAAAGTCGCTATTAGGTAGCGAACTTGATGGAGACCTCCATCTAGAAAATTACAATTCGTACCCCTTAACTCTTCTCTAATCACAGGATCTTCAATATATTCTCTATATCTTCACTTTGACCCTTGATTCTCCAAAATTACGCCAATGCCCCTAAACTCCAAAAATACCTAAAACACTTATTTTATCATATTAAATACCCGGTTTTACCCGAGGAACAAGCACAAGAAGTAGGAATTGAGGACTTAAAAATAGATAAAAAAAAAATAGTACGATCAATTTTCATCCCCAAATTGAAATGGGGATGGGGATGGGGGGATCCCCCCATCCCCATTTCCCCATTTCCCCATTTCCATAAAACATTATACATATAATTATATTTATTTTTTATTATTTTTATTATTTGAAAATCTAACTATATAAGCCTCATTTACACTAATGGATTATTGAAATACTTTATTTTGTAATTGATTTTCTTTTATATTTGTCATGCACTAATGGATTTTATTTTGTATTTGTAATAGAATTTTTATTTTATTTTTATTTTTGTAATTTTTAGTCAAACGGGGAAATGGAGAAATAATGAATTAGGGAAACAGGGGAAAATGGGGAACCGGGGTTAGGGATGGAGGTACCTCCCCCAAAAATTAGGGGGGGGGGGGGGTGGGGGGGGCGGGCGGTAGGATGTGGATGGATGGACATATATCCATCCTCATTTCTCCAATGTGCAACCCTACCTACCAGTCAACATCCTAATCTTGGAGTTCAGAGGTACTTATCTAAAGACATGAAACTTTTTGGTTTTTGTTTTCTTATTGATCAAGACGAGAGAATGACATTAACTAAGAAAAGATTTTTGATTTATGCTGTTATTCTTACATAACTCACTGAAGGAGATTGCAAAGTGTGCATCATAGTTATTTTTTATTTTTTTTTTTTCTCCTTAAGTATTAAAAGACCTTATTTTAAGTAAGTAAAGTAATACCACTTAAAATTTAAGATACTCTTATTTGTTTGTGCTTTTTATGGTTTTTTTTTTTTTTTTCTCCTTAAGTATTAAAAGACCTTATTTTAAGTAAGTAAAGTAAAACCACTTAAAATTTAAGATACTCTTATTTGCTTGTTTTTTATTTCACAGTATTTCACTTAAATATTTAGTGGTTTTGATTTTACTATTCTATCCCTATTTTAACAAATCATTTAAATTTAAGATTTTTATTTTTATTTTTTTAATGTATTTTATTTTTTTATTAAATATTTATTTTTATATAAAAAATTTATTTGTTTTATATTTTAAAATATAAAATAAAATATTTTATATCATTGAAAAAAAAAAAACAAACAGCCATCAAAGGCATCAATCCATGACCAAACAATCAACCCTTCACCACCGCCGTCGCCGTCGCCACATACCAACATCCGCCACCGTCATCGCCGCGAGTCACCCATCACGACCTTTTTAGAAAGATTCACTGGTCAACGATCACCAAACCCCCGCAATCGAATCTGAAAGATTTGCCACTCGGATTTCGTTTGTTTGCTTAATCCGCGAACGAAATCCGATCACCACCTATGCCGCTCTCGGTTCCAATGCCGCGCCAATGTAGAGCCGATCTCACCAAATCCTTCTCCACTTCCACTGCCGTTTGATCCTGACACCTCTGGAGATGAGGTCATCATCGAAAGAATCAAATTCTATCATGATTGAAAGCAGGACTGACAACAACAATAGTGGTAGTACAATGGTGATTTGGAACAGTTCAATCTCTCATTCTTCAAAGTCTTCTCTCCTCTGGAGGCATGGAGGAGGCTGGCCGGCCACCTCCGTTAAAATCCCAGGGAGGCGGCGCCGGCGCCACCTCCTTCTCTTAGGTTAATTTAGGGTTAGGTTAGTGTAGGGTTAGAGTTAGAGTTGTTTAGGAAATTGGGGATTATTTTTTTATTATTATTTAAGGTTATTTTTGGTAATAGATAATTGTTCAAGGTTTATTGTGGAAGTATAAGTAACCGTGAAAGTATTAATCATGACTTATTACTTAAGTGAAAAGCTAAAAATATTTACTTTTTCTATCAAACATATATATCTTAAAATAAGATATAAATTGAAAAAACAAACAAATCTATTTCTCTTAATTTAAGTCATAAGAGCTGATAAGACTTATAATGAGAGAGAGAGAGAGAGAGAGAGAGAGAGAGAGAGAGAGAGAGAACAGCCCCTTAGTTTAGTTGGAATTTACAGTATTTTCCTTTACTGTTTAATAGCATAATTATCCTCTACTGCTTTTTAATTACATTATTGTCTTATTTACCCTGTTGCATCTTTGAGAAACTGAAGCAACATGTCAAATGATTTGTTACTCCAATGATTGAGCACCTTAATGTACATCAACTTTACAATAAAACTCAAAACTGAAAACTTTGTGCAACCCGCATAAAGTTCTTGTGTGGCTGCAGCAAATAAATCATCAAATTTGTCACCATCACCATCCGGTAAATCATTGTTACTATCATTTATCGACTCTCCCAAACCCATGTCAACATTCCTATCCATTGGACCTAGTGCATCATTCAACATTCCTATATAATCATCACCCTCATCATTTTCACCTTCATTGTCACCTAAATCATCTGCCTCCTCATTCAAGTTCTCATTAGTGTGATCAATTTTTTCTCCATGAAATATCCATGTACCATAGCTTCGTGAAAACCCATATTCTCTTAAATGTGCTTTAATGGTTGGTATATTATGTGACCTTGTATTTAGACAATCTTTACATGGACATAACGTTTTATTGTAATGGTCTAAATGATTTCTTGCCACATCAATGAATGATTGAATACCATCTCTGTATTCTTTTGATAATCTATTATGCGACCAAATCCAACTCCTATCCATCCTCAATCACCTATATAAATATTAATAAAACAATAAAATAATGTAGAATATTACTATTTTCTTATGTATCAATTAGTTTATGACCACGAACCCACAAATTATATTAAAAAAAAAAAAAAAAAAAACGTCTTATCCTAGTTCCTAACACATAAATTCAATGCAGAGAGTAGCAATGTAAATAAGTAAACATAAGCAAGTTCAAAAACATTATATATGCATCACACCGCACGTAGAATGTAGTAGATAAAAATAACTATCCTTCAAATCAATTACCAAGCAAAAATACTTTAAAAAAAATACAGGGGTAAAATTACTGTCCTATTTAAAAATATCAATATATTTGGTCAATCACATGAGTAAACAGATATAGATTGTAAACTAACAAAAGATTTGGGCATGTGTACTATATTAGGTTTAATCTCTAAATCTAGAACTCTAGATTGCAATCATTTTTGTCATTATAAATATTTTTTTATTTATTCATTTGTTTGTTTTAATCTAAGTTGTAATAGTAACTTGTATTGTTTGTTTTAATTTAGGTTCTATCATAAAAGGATGGGATGAAGGTGTGATGAGAATGTAGTTGTGCTTCTGGCTTCTGCATAGAAACTATTCTAAATAACATCCCAAAACATTCTGCTAGCAGTTCTGGATGAATGTGTGGATTTAGAACCTTAATTTAATACTGTCAATACTACATAATGGTGCTTATAATGAAGGCAGAACCTAAGGATCTTTACCTTTACAATGGTTGCTTCTGATGAACATTTTGCTGTCAACTGAGACCATCATTATATGTACCAAAAAAATAAATTTTGTTGCTTTTTTGAAACACAGAAAGCCCTTATGCAACTTGGTTCTCTTGTATCGTATTGCACAGTTTCCCTTTATTTGATTATATATTAAAAAGGAAATGCATTGTCTAGCAGTGGCCATTTGGTGTCCTTGGTGTATGTACATTTAGTTGTATTTTATTAACATTGTTTGAAAAAAACCTTCTGCCGTTATATTTTCAGGACAGTAGAGGACCAAATTTTCTTTGCAACACTGAATAAGAATTTATTGGCATTGGGATTGAGTTTTATGAATAAAGAGGTATGTCCTATTTTATTGCAATACATGAGAAACACGATACCTAATTTCATTTATAGCCTGTCTAGCCTGGCAGAATATTTTGGTAATGACATATTGTGAAGCAGCTACAGATCTTATGGATGCATCATTGCATTGTCTATATAAATAATAACACTTGTACATGCCATTACTATGGATTTCTCGGCTTTGACTTTTCTTTTCCTCTCAATGTCTGTTATAAAATAAAATCTTCTAGGTTGCCACCCTTAAAGTTAGTTTTGTCATGTTGTGACCTGTAATCTTTAGGTAATATGTTGTACCCTAAACAGATTCTTTTCTCCTTTTGGATTTAAATATGTTACTGTAGTCTGTGTGTAAACTATAAGATGTGCCCCACAAGATTAGAATCACTGGAGCTATTGAACCTAGCAAGAGTCTTCCCATCCTAAGTTTCTCAAAGCTGTTTAAAGTACTTTGCTGCCTATGGTGTTGATGAAAATGGGGAAAAAGAAGAAGTTATTGATGGAGGTTTAGTTCTATTGGGAGTTTTAACATTTTGCCAAATCGGCAAGATCAGTTGCATAGACGTGTTACCATCTAATCTCAAGGTTTTGAATATTACTTCTTCTTTGAAAGAAACAGAAGGCTGTTTAATTTAAACATAATCTCGGGGAAAATTGTTGTCTGACTATGTTTTTTTTTTTTTTTTTTTTTTTTGAAGTCAACTTTAATATAACAAAAACAGACCAAGCAAGCAGCAAAAAAAAACCCAAACACAGAAAAAACGAGCAGCGCACAGGCAAGGGACTCCCTTAGACCAGGCACACTCAGCGCACCCACACAACAGCAAAAGAAACAACAACCAAACAGAAAAACAAGCCCAAACACAACCCCAAGGCAACCGAACAGAGAAGAAAAAACAGGGGACACACAGCCCCCACACCCAGAACCTAAAAAATAAACACTCAGAAAATGCTCCAAACCACATCCTCCCCTTCCGAAGCCAGACCCCTCTGACTATGTTCTTCATGAAATTCTTATCATCCTCTGGCTAATGGGCATATTTATTTGCATTTTCTAGTTTTCCTTGCTACCATTGTTTTTCCTACTCTTTTCTGCATATATTAAGCTTGTTTGTACATGCTTGCAGAAGATATTAATCTCAACCCTTACATAGTTTGGGGAATGGACTGGCTGCTTTTGCTTGCTGTCAGTGTTTATAAATGATGTTCACTGGGCAAAAGGCTGCAAATCCTCTCAGTGTATTAAAGTGGAAATGGCGTGGTGATTCGTCATTGACAACAAGCTTGCTTAAGGATGTGCCCCCTGAGATTGAGTTGTCTAACTATGGGTATGGAAGAATACCAAGTCCTGGTAGTGAGAGCCTGACAGGGCTACTTAACAGGGAATTGAAGATTCAAGTTTTAATTATCAATCTTTTGAATCTATAAATTCAGAAAATGACATGCTTTTCTAATTTCTCATATCTTTTTTAAAAAAACTTTCAGGTAGATCATACACAACCACATACTAGTTCAAATTTAGACCTCATTCCATATTTTTGTTCCACATATTGGCAGAATAAAAAGTAAAATACTAATAATGGACCCTCCAAAGCAATATGGCTTTCTTCAATAACAGAGTTATGCCATTCAATTCCATGCCAACAACCCATAATTAACAAAAAATTGACACATGCATGTTATAAAAGTGCAGACAGATAAACAGGTAACAATATGCAAAATTATTTCATAAAGTCTGAAATAAAAACATGAAAGAAACTAAACTAAATATATATGAAACAAACAACTTAAAAAAAAAACCCCAACTGGACAGTCTTGCCAAAATATATTTGTTGAATTTCCCATGGTAGACATCACAAATTTTTTACACAGAGCACCGACAGAGCAAAAGCAAAACACAGCAAATATATATATATCACTATTAAACATTAATATCATGGAACATACCTCAACTCAGCAAATCACAGCAAATAGCAATAGCTCTCGATCACCAAAGAAGCTCACACTGCCCACACCTCTATAACAAATAACAAAAAAAAAAAAAAAAAAAAAGATCATTATTAAAAATCTAAATTCGTTAAATTGCAAAATTAAGTTACAAGAGGAATACAATCAAGTAAGCAAAAGATATGTATATAAAGTAAGCAAAAAGCCAAGCAATTAATTTTTTTGAAAAGCAGCTTTATTAACAGCAGAAGAAGCCAAGAACAACAACACACACAAAACTGAACAGCCCTGAAAACAAAGACATCAAAGCACTGCGACAAAGGCACACACCCCACCACTGTCGCAACACTTTGACACCAGCAGGACCCTAAAATAGCACCCACAGACCCCCAGGCACCAAGCCAAGCACCACACACACCAGAAACCCAAGCAATTTTTTTTTGAACAACTGATTTTATTGAGAGAAGAGGCAAAACAGCCAACACAAACAGCCCAGAGCAGGGCAACAACACACACCACAACACCTAAAAACGAAAAGCACAACCCCAAGCAACAACAAACCGCAGAAACGACAGGACACAAAACAAAAGAACAACAGGAACAAGAGGCGCACAAACAGCCCAAACAAAAACAGAGAAAAACGCAAAAACCAAAAACAGGGGCAGAAAAATCAATCAAACTCCCACAGAAACTCAAGCAATTAACAACACCTGACACCAGAAAATAAAAACCAAAGAAATAGAAAACTTACCCAATCCGTGAAAGCTAAAATCCACGAACTTCGAATCCAAATCCAGCAGTGTTTGTTGATTGTGAGGATGTGAGCAAAAAAATCGATTTGGGATTTAGGGTTAAAGATTATATAGTAGTGAAGGAAAAAATTGCGGGAAAACACTAAGAGCGTCCCGCTCGGTGTACGTGATATGCAAAACCAAAACATCTCCTTCTTTGAGATGGAAATCGATTTGGATTAGGAAGGAAATTGATTTGGATTAGGAAACAAAAGACTCTTTTTTTTCCTTGGTTCAACTGACACTAAGAAGAACTAAGAAGAACTGTACGTTCTTTTTTTTTGGGTGGGGTGGGGGGGGTTTATTGTTATTTTCTTTACATTATAGAATAAAATATAGTTACTAAAAAGTAATAAGTTTTTTCCCAAAATTAACCAAATTGTCAATTATTTTCTTGCCAAATCACGAGTTAATATATTGCACAGCAAGGGGTTACATAGTTTCAAAGAATAATTTAGATTTGATATTGCGATGTGATTTGGGATGTGAAAATATATATTTATCTAGTGATTTGGGATGTATTTATCTAGTGATTTGGGATGTATTTATCTGCTTGATAGATGATGCTCTTCATATATAGAATCCTTGGAGAAAGGAAATTGAAATGATGTTTATATAAACAGTTATATATAAATTTGATTACTGGTTAGAGAAATAAATATAGTAATAATAATAAAATCCTTCAAAGTATTGTATATTTGTATCCACATTTTTAATCGAATTTATAGATAGATAGAGACTTCCAAAACAAAATTGATATATACTGTGATCTGATCAAGTATTATTAGTTGAATTTGAAAGATTCAGACCTTTCCGATATACATATATATAACTGTGATAGCTTTTGATATACTTGATATTAACTTCAAGTATTATTTATTGTATCATTGTCAGTTAATTTAGTATTATTTATCTTATCGTTCAATCTTATGGGTAATTGATTTTTAGTCCTGTAGGAGAAAAAAATCCAAGTCTCAGTGGTGTAGTTCAATCAATAAATGAACGAGTTTAGGGTTTGGGTAAATGATCGACTTTCAAGTCAGGTAAAATCTTAGAAAAAAAAACATATTCACAAATAAAGAGGTGTTTCATATTTGTGGTGTCATACAAATTAAATGATTATATTTGTATGTATTTTTCTGCTGCCGCATGATCACTCTACATAACATTATTTTTACAATGCCATGAAAAGATGGTTCATCGGAAAGATGGTGTCTTATTGGAGAAGAGAAAATAAACTATAAAAGCATCCATGGTGGTTGAGAAAAGAGACCAAAATTAGTAGATCCATAAGATCCAAATAAAAATGGGTCTATTAATTTTGGTCTTTTTTTTTCAATCTTTGTGGATGTTTTTATGGATGCCACAATGGTAAAACCCCAAAAAAAAAAAAAAAAAAAAAAAAAAAAAAAAGGAGACCCAAATGTGGGTCTCATCCTATTAGACCTAAATTGAGTTTCAACATTTAATAGTCACTAAAAGAAACATTTTGAGACTAAAATTATAGTTACTAACGATACATATGCCAAAATATTAATCACCCATTTGCAACTAAATTACACATAGTTGCCAAAACATAATTTTATTGACTAAAAATTTAGTCACAAATCACAAATATTTGGTTACAGAATGATTTAGATCTATTATTTGTCTTTATTGCAACTACCATGTTACAATGGTTGTAGAAAGTAACATTTTGCAACCATTTATTATATGGTCATAGAAAGTTAGTTACTAATTGTCTTTTTGTCAACAACATTTAATAGTCACTAAAAGAATCATTTTGAGACTAAAATTATAGTTACTAAAGATACATACTAGTCACAAAACATATGTATGTGGAGGGAAACGGTGGCGCCAAAATATTAATCACCCATTTGCAACTAAATTACACATAGTTGCCAAAACATACTTTTATTGACTAAAAATGTAGTCACAAATCACAAATATTTGGTTACAGAATGATTTACATATATTATTTGTCTTTGTTGCAACTACCATGTTACAATGGTTGCAGAAAGTAACATTTTGCAACCATTTATTATATGGTCATAGAAAGTTAGTTACTAATTGTCTCTTTGTCAACAACATTTAATAGTCACTAAAAGAATCATTTTGAGACTAAAATTATAGTTACTAAAGATACATACTAGTCACAAAACATATGTATGTGGAGGGAAATGGTGGCGCCAAAATATTAATAACCCATTTGCAACTAAATTACACATAGTCGCCAAAACATACTTTTATTGACTAAAATTTTAGTCACAAACCACAAATATTTGGTTACAGAATGATTTGGATCTATTATTTGTTTTTGTTGCAACTACTAAGTTACAATGGTTGCAGAAAGTAACATTTTGCAACCATTTATTACATGGTCATAGAAAGTTAGTTACTAAATAACAATTTTCTTGTAGTGGGCTGGGACAGGACGGAACAAGAGGTTCAAATGACCAGAATGCCCTTCTTGTCCTGTCTAATGTTTGTTACCACATAGTAATGATATATGGGATGGGACGGGACGGGACAATATTTATTTGATTTTATTAAATAAATATTTTTATATATCATATTAATTAATAATATTGTAATTGAAAAATATTTTTAATTAATAATTTTTTAGAAAAAATGTCAGTTTTTTTCAAATAATAATAATAATAATAATAATAATAAGGGTTAGATGTCTGTCAATATCAACAGAAAAAAGTATGTAAAATCAGCTGATATAAACAAACCCAGATAAACTGAACACATTCAAGAGCAAGAAGTTTGTAAAATCAGCTCAACATTTTAGATGATATTTATCTGCCATGATATCTCAGCATCTCAAGGAACTAACTAGGAAGTCAATTTGCAACCATTTCAAGCTCAGCCTCAAAAATCAACAAATGCATATACACAAATAAAGCTGCACTTCTCATATACTACGCATATAATCCATCACAAACATATACAGAGTATTAATCCTGATTTCACGAAACCCATAAAGCTAGAAATCACATAACCTAGTACCCAGATGCCAAAACCCCCTAAAAAACATCACATATCAGAGAACCTAAATCAAGAAAACAAGTGAAAAAGTGGAAAAGTACCTGATCCAACTTGCACAGCAACAATCAAATATCTCTCCTTAGAAATTCACGTTTCATCACTCAACAAACACATCATCCACAAGTTCCTCGTATTTTCATCCAAAATAAACATAAACCCAGTACACAAAACCATTCAAGATTACAATAAATCTAGATTTTCTCTAACAGTGTTTAGACAAAAAACACCCATATTCATACAAATTTTTAAGGGTTCAAAAATTAAATAGCACTTTTTGGGGGAGGGCTTGTGCAAATAGCACCACATTAATAAGTCATGTTTTAATAGCACCAAAATAGGTGATGAGACCAAAATACCCCCACTTACTCTTTTCCTTTGCTTTTTTTTTTCCTCGAAAATTCGAGACTTATTGTGACATTTTCGAGACTTATTGATGCGTTTCGAGACTTAATCCCAGTTTGTTGCTTTTTTTTTCTCAAAAATTCGAGACTTATTGTGACATTTTCGAGACTTATTGATGCGTTTCGAGACTTAATCCCAGTTTGTTCAAGACTTATTCTGTTCGACCTCCATCAATGGTGACAGTGCCGACGACGGCGCCGGTTGACTCCGGAGATAGTCGGATCTGGAAGATTGGACGACGTAGAGTTCATTGGTGCCATCGGTTTCGTCAGATTCGCGACGGATCGTCGCAGATCTGACGATGAAGGTTCGAAAACTGTTCGGGTTTGGCTTCGTTTCTCTCTCCATACAGCTCGAAATTGAAAATGGATACTTCCGTTACAATCGGTGGCGCACGACGGACGTTTTGCCGGTGGTTTTGTACATCAACTCGCCGGTCGATGGTGACACCTCCATTGAAGCTCCATCAATGGAGGTTTGGGGAAAAAGAAGAAGAAAGAAGATGAAGGACAGAAAAGAGAAAAGAAAAGAAGCTGAGGGGTATTTTTGTCCAAATTCCATTTTTTGTGCTATTAAAACATGAGTTATTAAAGTGGTTGTAGTTACACAAATCCATTTTGAAAAAGTGCTATATACCCCTATTTCCTCAATTTTTAACCCTAAGTTTAGACCCAATTCAGATTCTAAATCAAATCAAACTCCACCAAAAAAGAAAAGCAGAGAAAATGTATACAACAAAGCAAAGAAATAACAAAACAAAAAAAAAAACAAAACAAAAAAAAAACTATTTTGGTGAATTGTTATTTGAAAGATTTCTAGATCCTAGAGCTTTTTTTTTTTTTTCAACCCAAACGAAGATCCCAGATCCTGGAGATTTTTTTTTTGGGAGATGTGGAAGATTTCCATCTTCTTTATCAGTCATCATCATCAATTAAAAAAATTGCTTTTTTTTCCAAGTGGATTTGGTGTTCCAATTTAATGAAGATAATCAGCACCGGTGTTCCACCACCATAAACAAAGAAAATCAGCTCTTGTTTTGTGTAGAATTATAGAGATTAGAGCTAGGTATTCAAAACCTCTCTATTCTCTGTTTTTGTCCAACATAGATTGATTTGAGTGTTGGTGGTGCTGGGTTTGATTTCTTGAAGGGGTTTTGGGTGTTGGTGGCACGACGACGACGATTCAACGGGTTTGATTTGGGCATTGGGTTTGGTCTTGGATCTCCATGGATGGTGATCCAAAGATGAACGAACGAAGGTGAAGGAGAGAGAGAGATGGAATTCAGGTTGTGTATATATATATTTGTAATTTTTAGAAATATCAAGGGTAAAATAGTCTTTTTAAGACTTGTCCCATGCATGGGACAAGTCTGGGCGAGCTATTTGGGTGGGACAATTTTTTGGGCTTTTTGTCCCACATTGTTCTGTCATGTCCCATGTTAAGGATGTGCCAAATGCAGAACAAGAGAAAGTTGTCCTGTCCCGTCCCGTCCTGTCCCGCGTACCAAACACACCCTAATTGGCAACCGACTTACCAAGCAAGCGATTTCCATGCCAAATACTGTTACACGTGTCCCATTATTGATGCTCGATCAACATGCATGTATATCTGCCCTTTACCCTATTATTAAAATGAGGATAGAGTTTTTCGAAATTAGCCGGTCTACCCCCTGAAATGAAAATATTATTGAAACTCCCGCTTCTGTTAGCTTTTTCTTGACAAAACTTAACTCCGACATGTTTTTGCTCGTGAATTGACCAAAATACCCTCCTATGTCTTTTAAAAATAGATTACATGTGATGCAACCATTTGCAGTTTGAAAAAAGACCAAAATGCCCTATAAATATAAAATTACCAATTTACCCTCTAATTAATTTTGTGTAATCGAGTGTGTATATTAACAAATTAGAAAAAATAAAATTAAAATAAAAAACATAATTGAAAAATAAAGATAGATCACCACTACCCCAAACCAAACCTGAATAAGAAACCCTAAAACCGAGATCGGCCACTGGAGAGATTGAGCGCCACGGTGGCCACCCCTCTGTCAAGGGAAAGAAAAAGGAGAAAATAGATGAGAAGAAAGAGAAAGGGATTGACGGCGGTAAGAGATCAAGCGACGGCGAGATTCAATCTCCAGTTGGGAGGATCGATCGACTAGGTTTGGTGTTTTAGTGGTGGTGGAGGCTAGGGTTTTGTGTGAGTTATTGTTGATTAGGTGTTGGGAATGATTTGGAAGATGAATGGGTTTTGAAAGATGAAGGTTGAAGATGAATTTTGTTTAATAGAGATTGTTTGGGTGGAGGAGTGACGTGGCCATTTTTAAAGAGAGATCCTTCACCCATTTTTTTTTATATTATTAATTATAAATATCAAATGACTTTAATAACCCTCAGTCCAAATTAGATTTCTTATTCCCATGGGGATTTTACGAATTTTCCCCCCAACAGTAACAGTCAACCCTCACTTTAGATGATTTTCCTGTCAAAAGGGGGTGTTTGTTAAATAAGTCTGTTCTGGGGGGTGTCACCTTTCTAAAGTCGAGAAACCTTGTCCTCACCTTTCTAATATAGCAAACCTCAGGGGGGAAAATGATAATATCCCTCTTTTTAAATTTCTTTCCAAATAGTGTTGACACGTGAGTACCTGAGGTGTTAACATCTTATAAATCATGATATTATATAGTGAGTGATATGATGTTGACACCTCACGTACGTGCCAACACTATTTGGCAAATAATTTTAGAAAAATTTTGGAAAAATTAATGTAACTCATCTTACAATTATAAGTTTTATATAGTTTGAGTAGGTAAGAGGCTGATAGCTAAATAGGTGAGTTTTGGCATCAGTCATCACAGTCATCACACACTTGCCTACACATTAATGCCTTGTTTGTTTGGTCATATTGTATTGTATTAGATAATTAAAATGTACTAAAATAATATAATACAGTGTTTGCACACACCGTATTAACTAATACATTATATTTGGTGGTATTAGGTTATATTGTATTAGAAAAAACATTTTTTTTTCAATGAATATGGAATATTGATAAAATATTTGTTATGTTATTAATATATTTTTTTTATAATTTCAAAATACATAGGAAAATTTTATTAAATTTTTTTTGTTTCAATTAAAATAAATATTTATTGATTTTTTATATAAAAATATTTATTGATTTATTCATGGTAAGGATATTTAAAATTAATTATTAAGTATATTTCAAAAAATATTATATTTTTATAATATAAAAAAATACAATAGAGTCATATAGGAATAACCTAATACGATATAATACGATATAATACAATATATCACTAAACACAGGTTCGTATTAATAATAGTAGAGTCTAATACAATTCAATCCAATACGGTGTACCAAACGAGCTCTAATTGTTAACTTGATGTTGCCAACTTCTCTAGCATTTTGTCCTGTAGGGGACTAGCGACTAGGGGTTTTGTTTATTGCCTTGTAGTCAACATTTTTTTTATTGCCTTGTAGTCAACATAAAAGATCATTATCATTTGGAAAAATAATTTTACAACCAAAATTTAGAGAGTACATTAGAGGTTCGCAAGATTGTTCTATGTTAACGAAAAATTAACATAGAGATTCGATTGTGGGTGTTCAAAGCAATAAACCCTTTTTACCTTTAGGTCATAGAGATTCGATTGTGGGTTGTTTTAGTTGGGGTTACAGTGGCATTGATGGTAAATTTGATGAAATTAGAGGGGAAGACTCATAGCCACGCTCTCCGGGTACTCCGGAGAGGGACGGCGAAGGCAAGAAGAGGAAAGTTTTGGATGGGAAAGGTGTCGAATCAGGTGAAGAAAAGTGGTATTTGCATCAACAGAAATGGCAGTTATTGAGGAAGGATGATTTTAAGCAGGCGCCAGCTAAGTTAACAGCTTGTGATTATCATAGGGGGCTTGATATGGTGGTGTTAGAATCTCGATTATGGGGTGAAAATCTTGGAAGGGTGGCATCTGAGTTGTATTGAAGTTCAAGAGAAATCAGAGTTGAAATGAGGAGAAAAAAAAAAGTGTTTTGACAAGAAGGCTGCATTTAGGGATTGGTCTGATTCAATGAACCTATTAAAGGGGTCAACCTAACTCAAAACGATTCCGTTTTGAGCCACTATCGTAGGATTTAATTAATTCCCTAAACGGCGACGTTTAATCGCTGCAAGTCTAATGTAGTAGTGTGAGTCAAATACAGGGTAACAATCACTTGAGTGCCTACTCAGAGTTATGGTGGCAGCTGTATTGAGTCTTTCCATTATTGTTTGTCTTTTTCCTTATTGTTTTGCATTCTGTTAGCCGAGGCTATGTAAGGTTGTTACAACCATTTTTTACAGGATATGAAAAATATTACAAACATTCTCATCTATATTCTCTCTTTCTTCTCTCTTCCTAACAATCGAGATCTATTCCTTCTTATCTGCTCTTTCTTTACTTCACTGCTAGTTCCCAGAAATTCATTTTTCACCTGCACAAGACCAAATCCATTAGAGAATTAACTAAAATTAATCCAGAGCATTACAGGTGGTTGTGGGTGAGAACACTGCAAGTGTTTGATAAAAATACAGAGAGAAACTTCAACTCTGTAAATGAAGAACATGGACGAACTTCATTGAAGAAGATAGAGAGAGAATAAGGTTTTCCTATATTTCTCTGAATGATGATTGATTACAAATATCTGAGAGAGAGACTATTATATATAGTCCTCTGTTTCTTACACACAGAAAACGTGTACTTGGATTCCTTGAATCCTTCTAACAACCTCTAACAAACTTCTAACAGAATATTGCTGACAAGGATAATATCCTGCCACATCAGCCTACTAACAAAGTTCAAATCATCAGCATAATTCAATATGCTTATCATCCCCCCGCAAACTGAAATTGGGGAGAGATCGCCAAAGTTAGTTTGGAACAGAGGAACTTGAACCTCTCTCGACTGAAGCTTTTGGTGAAGATATCAGCCACCTGTTGATCAGTTGGTATGTATCTGGTGTCGATATCACCAGACAGCACCTTTTCACGAATGAAATGGGTGTCAATGTCAATATGCTTCGTCTGTTGATGGAAAACTGGATTCTGAGATAGTGCATTAGCACCGATATTGTCACACCAGACAACAGAACTATGGGAAACTGGTATGTGAAGCTCAGTAAGAAGAGACCTAAGCCAAATAACATCAATTGTCACCTGAGCCAGAGCTCTATACTCGGCTTCAGTACTCGAACGAGCAACAACACGTTGTTTCTTCGAGCTCCATGAGACCAAATTACCTCCAAGCATAACACAACAGCCACTAGTTGAACGCCTGTCATCCACACAGCTGGCCCAATCTGCATCAGAAAAAGCCTCAAGCTGAAGGCTGGAAGATGGGTTGAACAGAAGCCCCAAATGCTGAGTACCTTTGAGATAACGTAAGACCCTCTTGCAAGCTTGCCAATGCACCATTGTTGGAGCAACAAGGAATTGGCTCAGCTTGTTTACTATAAATGAAATATCAGGCCTAGTGTTAGTTAGATATTGAAGTGCACCAATGGTGCTTCTATAAAGTGTAGCATCATGAAACGCAACTCCATCAGAGAGAGAAAGTTTGGTAGCAGCTGTGCTTGGAGTGTCACAAGGATGGGCCTCAGCCGTGTTGGTTTTTCGGAGAAGATCACTAACATATTTCGCCTGAGTCAGAAACAGGCCAGTAGCATCTCTGTATGCCTCAAAACCAAGGAAATAATTGACAGGTCCAAGGGTTTTGAGAGCAAAAGTATTGTGAAGAGTGGAGATGATTTCTTGAACCAGAACCTTGTTATTGCCAGTGATCAGAATATCATCAACATAGACCAAGATGAACAAGCAATCTGATCCTGAAAATTTGATGAAGAGAGAAGTGTTAGAAACCGAATTCTTGAAGCCCCATGACACCAAAGCTGACCGTAACTTGTGGAACCAACTCCTTGGGGCCTGCTTAAGGCCATAGAGAGACTTGTGTAGTTGACAAACATGTTGTGGTTTAGAGGAATCAACAAATCCCTCAGGCTGAGACATATAAACCAGCTCAGTCAAGTCACCATTGAGGAAGGCATTGTTGATATCAACTTGTTCAACTTGCCATCCAAAACAAACCGCAACAGAAAAAATGACACGAACCTTGGAAGCCTTGACAACCGGGCTGAAAGTATCCAAGAAATCCAAACCGGGAGTTTGATGAAAACCCTTTGCAACCAACCTAGCCTTATGTCTTAAAAGATTGCCATCTTGCTTGTATTTTGTCCGAAAAACCCATTTACATCCAACAACATTCATATCCTGCTGAAAAGGAACTAGTGACCAAGTGTGATTAGCTTGCAAGGCATCAAATTCTTCATGCATAGCATGTACCCAAACTGGATCCTTAAGAGCAATTTTTTCTGAAGTGGGATCAAAACTAGCCAAATAGCAGCTAGAGGAGAAGACCTTTGGCTTTGAAATCCCATTTTTGGACCTTGTAATCATAGGATGAATGGAGCAGTTGAGTGGAGCAGAAGCAGGCACTGACAGAACAGATGGAACATCCGAACCAATTCTATCTTGTTGAGAAACTACTGGATTAGATGAACTAGGATCCATTTGAGACTGCAACAAATCAGGCATAGGCCTCACAGGGCTTGGAGATGGCGAGGAATTGTCAACAAAAGGTGGTTGAGACACTTTAGTGTTTAAAGTATCAAATTTGGAATAAGGTTTGGTAGCATTGGACACCACTTTACATAAAGTGGACAGTGGCATTACCAAACCAGAGGAGGACTCATGAGAATTCGAAGTAGGCAAAAACAAGCTAGAGTATGGAAATTCCAGCTCATTAAATTCAACATGCCTAGAAATATAAACTTTCCCACTAGGATGTAAACATCTATAACCCTTGTGCATATGACTATAACCAATGAAGAGACATTTGGATGTATGGAAGTTGAACTTATGTTTTGAGTAATCCCTCAAAAATGGGAAGCAACTACACCCAAAAGTTTTGAAGAAGTTATAGTTAGGCCTCTTATGAAAAAGTTTTTCAAAGGGTGAAAGAAAATGAAGAGGAGCTAAGGGCATGTTGTTAATCAGAAAAACTGCAGTAGAGAAAGCCTCATACCAGAATTTAAATGGCATTTTGGCATGTGCAAGCAACGTTAAACCAGTCTCAACCAAGTGCCTATGTTTTCTTTCAGCAACCCCGTTTTGCTGATGTGTATATGGACAAGAGTACCGCACTTGTATTTCATGTTGAGAGAGGTAGGAATTGAAGGCAATGTACTCTCCACCCATGTCACTATGTAAGCTTTTAATTTTCTGATTAAACTGCAGCTCCACCTTCTTCTGAAACTGAATGAAGATAGTGAGAGCTTCAGACTTAAGCCTTAAGGGAAAAATACAAGTGAACCGTGTATGAGCATCTATAAAAGAGATGTAATAGCGATAGCCTTTAGTGGACAATATAGGAGCTGGCCCCCAAATGCCTGAGTAAATCATTTCTAAAGGGACAACAGCCGTGATATCAACCTTGGAAAAGGGAAGTTTATGAAGCTTTCCAAGCTTGCAAGAATCACAAAAAGTAGGAGTATGAAACCGATTATTAAAATGTATTTTACTCGACATCTTTTGAAGAATTACAGGAGATGGATGTCCCAACTTAGCATGCCACACATTGGCACTCACAGCAGCATAAGCAAACATGTTAGCCTGCTGTGACTTGGAATCTGTCACCAGTCCAAGGCTTGGTTTATTGTTAACAGAAGAGAACTTGGATATAGCTGCAGGTCTCTCAAATCGTCCAATCTTGAACTCGGTTTGGTGTACTCCTGGTGCTCCAACAAGCTTCAAATGATAGAGTCCATCCTTAAGTGCTCCTTGAAGCAAAATTTTCCTCGTTTTGAGGTCCTTAATAACACATACATCAGCAAAGAATTCAGCCACAGCTTTGTTATCAAAAGTGAACTTTGAGATACTAAGCAAGTTTTTTGTAATTTGAGGCACATGTAGTATATTTTTGAGTAATAATCTGTCATAAGGTTGAGTATGTGACTTAACAAAACTATCACCAATATGTTTGATTGGTAGATGATTCCCATTACCAACTACAAGCTGCTCATTACCTCTATAAGCAACCTTCAATGAGAGATTTTGTAGGTCGGACGTGGTGTGGTTTGTAGCCCCACTGTCAACATACCATGACTGGTCACACACAGATTCTGGTGTTGCAATAAGGGCAGAATTCTGTTGATAGTGTGCATGTGGATCACCAATACCAGCATTCATGCTTCCTTGGGATGATGATCCAATTAGTAGTTGTTGGCCATTGTAGTGTTGTGGTTGAGTATAGAAAGCTTGAGCAGGTTGCTGTTGTTGCTGAGGGATACCTTGAAAACCTTGATCAAACCTATGATAGCATTTGAGAGCACCATGGCCTGGTTTGCCACAAACCTAGCAATGAATACGTCCTCTGCCTCCAAACCTGTTGCTGTTGCTTCTTCCTCTTCCACAGTAACCACTACCTCTATTGTTTTGAAAATTGCCATCTCTTTGGCCTTTCCTGTCTTGAAAGTTATTGGAAGCATAGTTTGCTGAAACTTGACCAGATTCAATGGTACCTGAGGAATCTAGATGTTCAAGGCGTTGCTCATGCATCATCAACAGAAAATGAGCATCATCAAGAGAGATGAACCTTTGTTGAGCTGAGACTACTACAACTATGGGATCAAAATCATGTCCAACACCATTGATTAATGTAAGGACCAGATCACGGTATCTGATTTCTTCACCAGCAGCCATTAAAGCATCACCAATGTTCTTGATCTTTAGAACAAAATCACTGATAGAATCAGCCCATTTTTTCATTGCCTGGAGCTGACTTTTAAGATGTGCAATTTTGGCTACAGATTGCTGAGAGTACAGCCTCTCCAATCGATTCCAAACTTCATATGAAGTCTGACAGCCAATGACCTGACCTATAATGCTTTCACTAATTGTGGAATAAATCCAACTAACAAGTAATTTGTCTATACGTTTCCAGGTTGAAAATTCTTTACTTATCTTTCTTTCTATCACTTTTTCACCAGATTGACTCACAATTTCAATATCCACAAACATACTTGATGGGCGATTAACACCACATATATATTCCTCAAGATCCAGTGCTTGAATAGAAGTCAATACCTGCGCCTTCCAGTAGATATAGTTTGATTTGGAGAGCTTGATCGGAAGATGATAATTGAGACTTTTGGTGAGTGCTGAAAACTCAATAGCCTCTGCAACTTCCTGAGATCCTTGTGGCATTTGAGTCTGCTCCATGATCGGTGATCTAGGTGAGACAGCTGCTCCTTGAGATGGAGAAAAATGATTGAAGATCGGTGACTGAGGTAGAGTTTGATTGAAGTTAACATTGGCCATGACGTTAGTCTTTTATGGCTCTGATACCATGAGAACACTACAAGTGTTTGATAAAAATACAGAGAGAAACTTCAACTCTGTAAATGAAGAACATGGACGAACTTCATTGAAGAAGATAGAGAGAGAATAAGGTTTTCCTATATTTCTCTGAATGATGATTGATTACAAATATCTGAGAGAGAGACTATTATATATAGTCCTCTGTTTCTTACACACAGAAAACGTGTACTTGGATTCCTTGAATCCTTCTAACAACCTCTAACAAACTTCTAACAGAATATTGCTAACAAGGATAATATCCTGCCACATCAGCCTACTAACAAAGTTCCAATCATCAGCATAATTCAATATGCTTATCAGTGGGGTTCTCAAATGGTGTGCTTGGTTTATATCAGATGCCTGATTTTGTGTGTATTCATTTGCTATCAATTTCAAGAGAGAAGATTACTGCAACGAGTTTTAATGACCTAGGGAATTGGTTGGTGTTTGGGTGTGCGAAGTTAGGGCAGTTACTTGTCTTGCTATTCACCAGATTCTCAACTATTGGCCACTGGGGTTAATGATAACAAAGTCAACTACAAAGATCATATTATTATGTTTATGTTGTTGTTAAGAATATTGTGCATTGTAGTCTTTTGTATATTGCTTAGTGTTTTGTGTTTGAAGGAGCTCATGTGTATTTCCAAATTTGCTCATCATAACCCTGCACCATGCTCACTTCCTTTGTCAATGATTTGTATCGCCATTCATGTGCCTTTACTATATGGCTGGTTATGTTGTGATTCCCAATTGTGCTTATTGACCTATGAGAGGAATGGCCTAATATATGGTGTTTAGTATCTCCCTGTGAAATCATAATTGGTTTTAAATGATTTTATGGCAAATAACCATTGCCTTCTAAGTGCATCTCTGAATGTGGTGTAGCGGAAGCTCTACGAGAAAAACCTGCAAGAAACAATTAGTTCAACCTACTAATATTCTGTTGATCCGCGCACGGATGCCAGAATATCAGGCTTCAATACGACAATCTTCGCGCACGAAGGATGTGTAATTGGATAGTTGGAGAATGAATTCTCTGAAATTTTATTGAATCAAAAACTGAAAAATAATGACGGCATACAGGTCTATTTAAAGAAAACAAACCCTAACCCTAATCCGAATCCTTGATGAGCAAGGAACGGCCTAAAAACCCTAAATAACGAAAATTGCCAAAAATGGCAAATTTGAGTTAAATGCAAAAACGAATAAAGCTAACAATCCTAAGAAAGCCGGAATTGATGGAAGTCGATTAGGACTTGGAAAACAAAAGTTATTGCAAAAACGAAACTTTCCTAAAACGGCAAAAACGGCCTTTTCGGGGCCTAAACGACGGAATTCAGCTAAAAAAGGGCATGCCTCACAAATAAGTTGTGATTTTGAAAGCCCTCGCCGATTCGCTTGAACAGTAAAAGTTTCAAATCGATCCGACTCCGTCGCCCGGACTAGTAGGATTGAAATGGCCTTTTTCCTTGGTCTTTTTCATATCCAACCCCTCCATGTAGTCCAATGCCAAGGCTGCTGCATCAAAATGGAACAATTCGTGCAAGGGATTTATTTTGCTATAGAAATTTTAGGACTTTCACTACCCCTTCTTCTAGGCAATTTGTTTCTTTGGTGGCAGATCAAAGTGGTGAAGTAATTTGTGCTGGAACTTTAGATTCCTTCGAGGTAAATTTGCACTTAGTAACTAGGTTTTGCTGGTGCTCTTCCATCATAATTTATTTTTCATGACTGGTTTTTTGAATGTCCTATAACAGATATTTGTTTGGTCAATGAAGACAATGAAGACATGCCGTTTGTTGGATATCCTAAGTGGACATGAAGGTCCTGTTCATGGCTTGGCGTTTTCTCGTACATATGTGAGTTATTATCTTCTGACCATGAGCTTGCATGATTACGATATGCTTATGTTTCTTTGGTGTTCATTTGACCTTTTTCTTTGAATTAAAATTGGATTTTATAAAGGGATATTATTATTTTCCCCCCTGAGGTATACCCTATTGTTAAGACAAGGACATGGTTTGGGCTTATTGGCCGTTCTTCCCCCTAAAAGCAAACTTATGTTAACTGACCCCCTTTTGTTACCTTTTTCAACAGAAAAAGATGATTCTGACAAAATTCAGAGAAGAAAAAGACAGTAATACGCCCAATGGCCTTAAACGTCTGTCAAACTCCTGTGAACAGCATCCAGCACGTGATTGTTATTAATGAATTTACAAAAGTGCCCTTTGAATCAGTTTTTTTAGGCAAACCAACAAAATTACATCAGTTCCCTCTAAATCAAACCGTTAGGGACACCAACGGCTATATGTGGCCTTATATATACCTGCCTACTATATTCAAAACATTCACTCACATATCAACCAATATTTTCATTCATCTGTTTCATCATCAAAAAAAAAACACATTCAAACCTGTTTAATCACCTGCCAATATTTTTTCATAAATTTCATCACCCAAAAACACATTCAAACATTTTTTTTTCATCTATTTCATCACAAAAAATACATTCAAACACTTCTAACCGTATTCACCCACATGCAGATGTGGTAAGAATTTGGTGTTAATGGATCTCTACCACCAGATCTGGAACATCTGGAAACCCATATATCATCTTCTCCAACACCATCTCAGAAATTAAAAGTAACAAAAAAAAAATTAAAAAAAATTCTTCAACTTTTCTAGAAATATTCTTCAACTTCTCCTGAAATATTCTTCATTAGCTCATTTCCAGAAAATTGAACCAACCTACACATTCAAAGAACCCAGAATTAACCACACAATCCAGATCTCATTCAACTGATATCTCTCTCATTCAACTCTCAAATCCAACACTAAACACAATCAAAACAACTTGATTTTACATGAAATACATCTAAAAAAACCCCATGAACCAAACCCTCTAAACTCCAAAACAACCAAAACCATTATACACAATAAAATCACAAGCCCAGATACCAAAATTGAATCTTGTAAGCAGCCCACGAAGTACTCAAGCCTGTAAATCAATACCCACCTACAAATCAACAAAATCTCACAAACCTAGATGCCAAAATATGTTCTAAACCTCAAAACTCCACATCCGACCCAGATGAAGGAAACGACAAAGAGATTGTCAAATTCATTTGGGAATCAACAGGTTGTGAGAGCAAACCCAAAAATCAAATCAATTATTTACATTAATTAAAAAAGCTATCAATTATAACAAAAAAAAAAAAAAAAAAAAAGCTATCAATTATAACAAAAAAAATCAAACAAAATAAAAATAATTGTACCTTACGGGCAACCATTTATGGGTAGTTGTCTTGAAACAGAGAGAGGATCTGATTAGAAGCAACTCTTAGTTCTCTTTTGGGCATGTCTTTGAGATTAGTGACTTGAATAATAGAGTTGACACCACCAGGTTTGAAATGCAAGAGATTGATGCCTCTTTCGAGTACTTGATGAGACGAGAAGAGAAGAAAAGAGAGGAGGGCTGGATTCGGTTAATGATTCTCTGGAGATTGAAAATTATGAAAATGATGAGAGGCAACGAATGAGCTGGGTATGTTTGGTGGGTTTGATCTGGGTGTTGGTAGTTTTGATGATGATGATGGGTTTTGGCTGAATGGTGGGGGTGATGATATGAATATATGATGATGGTGGTAGTGGTGGAACAATGAGGTGGCATCGCCCCCTCCACTTGTTTTTATTTTAATAAGTTATATTATTTTAATACAATTTTGAATTGTCTAAAATAGCCTTCAAGTTCTGCCCTCACAAGTTAAATGACGTTAATGCCCTTTTAATTTAACAGTCAACATCCAAATAGAACGGAAAAGGTGCAAGAAGGGGGTCAGTTAATATAAATTTGATTTTAGGGGGAAAAAAGGCCAATAAACCCAAACTCTGTCCTCGTCTTAACAATAGGGTATACCTCAGGGGGGAAAATAATAATATCCCTTTTATAAAAGTTTCCACTCTTCATTAGGTCCAAATCATGAATTTTCATACTTTATCTAACAGGTGTCAGATGATTAAACAATGTTCTATGTATCAGGACATTTATCATAGTTTCCACTCCTTGTTTCCTGAATAGTTTGATTAAGATGTTTCGTTCTCACATGTAGGCAATCTTAGCTTCATCAGCGTGGGACAAAACTGTTTGATTGTAGGATGTTTTTGAAGGTAAAGGTTCAGTGGAACCATTCCCCCATACACATGATGTCCTTACGGTGGTCTATCGTCCAGATGGAAAGCAATTGGCTTGTAGCTCATTAGATGGACAGATTCATTTCTGGGACCAGAGCCGGCCCTGGGCTTGTGCAAGAGGTGCAGCCGCCCAGGGCCCATAGGAAAATAGACAAATTTCTTATTAAATTCTAGCTTAGAGGGGCCCAACAGTTAGCTTAGAGGGGCCCAAAAGCCAAAATTCTTATTAGTTTGCCCTGGGCCCCTGATATGTCAGGGCCGGCACTGTCTGGGACCCAATTAATGGTGACTTAATGTACACTATCGAGGGGCGTAGGGATATAGCTAGGGGGCGTCTTATGACTGATCGTAGATCAGTGGCTAACTCTAGTTCAGGAAAGTGCTTCACAACATTATGTTATTCTGCTGATGGGAACTACATTTTAGCTGGGGGGAAGTAGCAAATACATTTGTATGTACGACGTGGCTGATCAGGTAAGATTCCATGGAATTTATTGTTGTAAATACATTCTTTGTGTTAATCACATTTTTCAAACTTGCTTTGTTCTACCATTTTTTTTGTACTATACACTTTTCTTTTGTGGCCTGAAAGATATAGTTGTATGTCTCTGGCTCTTAAAAGGACCAATTTTCTTCTTTCTTCTTTTAGTTTTTGATTTTGTTAAAAATCAAGAGAAAGAGAACTTTGGTTTTATATATTTACCATTCTTCTGAATTGAGTCTGCTGCTATCATGACCCATGAACACAAGAAAAAGGCAATACGTATGTGATGTTACTGCCTTAAAAAAATGATATGTGATTGTAATTGAAAGGACAGAATGAGTAAATATTTAGGTGGCAAAATATGGTGCATAGAACATGATGAACCATTTTCTCCCAAAAAAAAGATCTTTAATTTTTAATTTACAGGAATTAAAGGAAAACTTTTAATTAGGTTAATGATTTACAGGAATTTTTAATTTTAGTTTGTTTGTCGGACTTCAAATCAACAACTTTGAGAATTAGAGTCGAATTCAAACTCAAAAGCTTCTTGTTTTTGTTGTCAAAAACAAATAAAGTCTAGCAGCCAAAACCTCACTAGAAAATTAACTTGTTGCCTACTATCAATGAAAACAAATTATACTACTTGCAGCTTTCAAGTTGTGCATTTCCAAAGAATTGAAGATAGAAGTTGAATGTAATGAAATAAATCAACATTGGAGTTTATGATCAGTTGTTGTACAAACAATGCATATAATAAATACATGAAAATCTTTGAATTGAAACCCCACAATTAAACACCAACATGACAATGCAGTCTTATTCAGTCTTCAAAAATCCTTCCAAGTGCATGCTTTCCTTGTCTTCAAAAATTATATTCCTGGAAACACTCAAATTGAGAATATATATAAGATTATTTTTAGCATAAACACTCAATTTGGATATCATAAGGAAACCAAGCTTAGTGGCTTCTGTAGGATAGTATGATCTTTTACTAAATGTATCATCACTCATCATGTGATGGATGAGGTGCGTTATTATAAATTCAAAATAAAAATAAAATTGAAAGTTTTAAAATATTAAAAGATGAAATACTTTAGATGCATGCTTTCAGAGATGGATGCATTACCTTTGGTTGAAATTTGGAAGTAAAAGCAAGCTTAGTGGCTTCATCTTCCCACTCCAACTTGTCCCACCATTCTCTGCTTCCTTTAATTGCCTTTAAAGTACTCTTTGCACTTTCAGCATTAAAAGGGAGTTTCCTTAGGCTTTTGCAGTCGACAACTTCAATATCTCGGAGAGAAGGAAAGGGCATGGCTCGTCGGCATATGCTCTTTAACTTTGGTAGATCAAAAAAATGAACTTTTTCAAGATTTGAGAATATCTCGACAACTTCTTCAATTTCTGAAGACCCAGCAAAGTCCCATGCTATTATTTCTTCCAATGATTCACACTGAAATACATAAAGAATTCGAAGTCGTGGAGTGTATCTAAGCCATGTCAAATTCTCCAATATTTCACAATCCAAGATACTTAGAATCTGAAGGTTACGGAAGCAATTAGGCTCTGATCTCTGCATTCTCTCCCCATTCTCAAAACAAATTTTAACATCCCTCAAATTTGGACACGTTCTTATATAAAGTGTCTCTAAATGCTCCATTCTTCTCATAGTTGAACAAGAGATATCAATTGAATACAATTCCTCACACTCGTATATTAATAGTCGTGTAATACAACTTTGTAACTTGGGACTGGAGGACATAAATTTTAGAATATGGGAGACACTTGAGAAGGTGAGACCTACATCAGTTATCTTTTCCAAACATTCCAACTCTTCTATGATCAATTTCAGATCAATCTTGCACCAATGTTCGAAGTCAAAACAGCTGTACATTTCTAAAGATGAAAGACTTGATATCACTCCTGGTGGAATTACTACTTGCTCAGTCATCATTTCATCTAATAATAATATTCTCAATTGTGTCAAATTCTTAACTTCAATTGGCAAATTACTTACACATGTCTTCGTTAGATTAAGATAACGCAAGCTAATCAATGCACCGATTTCAATAGGCAACTCCCTTAAGATCTTATTATTTGACAAGTTCAAAATTGTCAATGTATGAATTGATTGGAAGAGTGTACCTGGTAATGTCGTCAGTTCGGAACCCATAACAAAAAAGGTTTTGAGACATGGACAGACAACCGGTGTTTCAATGAGAAATTTTGTACTATCATTGTACAATGATACTCTAACGGCCTCCTTCCATCTACCAATCTCTTGCGATTTGATTAAACCACTGTGTTCCTTTACCAAAATCTCATTCCCATGTTCACGAGCTAACCAATGTGCCATGTCACGAAGAATATCATGCATCTTGACATGACTTTCTTCAAAGCTTATGCCGTCAAGAAAACTTCCCTCCAAAAGACAAGCAAGTTTCAAACTGTTAATAATGGATCTTCCTCTTTCTTGTGCCTCATACGTGTTATCAAAATCATTGAAGAATCCCTCTCCAATCCAAAGTTCAATAAGTTCCCTATTACTAATGTCATGGTCCTCTGGGAATATCGAACAATATAAAAAACAATTCCTGAGTGTATCATCACTCAAGCTATCATAACTGAACCTTAGAGTAGGAAAAACATATTTCCCCATTTCAGGAAACTGAGATGGATAACTCTTTAATTGTTTGATGTCAGACCTCCATTCTTTGGGGTTCGTCTTGCTAGCCATGGCACGTCCAATAGTAACAAGAGCAAGCGGCAAACCATCACACTCTTCAGCTACAATTTCAGCAAGTTTTGGTAACTCAGGATGAGATTTTAGTACATCTTCACCCACTTTTTGTCGAAACAAACTGAGAGCAGCTTCTTTTGGTAAACCATTCAATTTAAATCTCGCATTAGCTTCCATTTGACCACAAACTTCTCCCGATCGAGTTGTAAACACTATTTTACACTCAATTTGATTATTTGAAAATGAAACTCCCAATTTTGATAGTTCTAGCCGATCCCATAGATCGTCTAATAACAACACAAACCTTTTATTGCGCAGTCTTTCCAGAATTCGTGCAGCTCTCTCTTCCTCGCTTCTATCGATCCACATTTCTTTCGGGATGCCAATTTTGTTTAGTATAGTTTCTTGGATTTTCTCCAACTTCACTTCTTTGGACACCACAACCCAAATCACAACATCAAAGTTATGACTTGTTTCAAGAAACATATTGTTAAGTTTCTTTAAGAGTGTGGTCTTGCCTACACCTCCCATACCATATAACCCAATGATTCTAGCTTTGTGGTCTTGAACACATTTCCAAACTTCATCAAACATGGAGTCCATCCCCACAGTCTTCTCCATAGGCATCTCGTCTATCATGGGCAGTGGTACTTTGTCAGCAACAACATCAAAATGGCCTTTCTTTATTAAATCTTGAACTACATTGATCTCCTTAATTACTTGCTTTCCAAGCTTGTAGCTGGTGCGACAATGTCTGGGACAACAACTTCCCAAACATTTCTGCTGGATCTCTTCATCTCCTCTCTGCAAAATGGCATCTATCTCTTTTAGTTTGAGTTGTACACTTTCAAACCAGTGTATCACTTGGTTGGTACGCGCTGCATATTGTTGCTGCTCTGCTAAATCAGCCCTCCTCTCAACATCTTTGCTGATAGCTTCTAGTTCATGCCTTAAGTCTCTCAGAGAGTTTAAGTTCTCTTTGAGATCACGGATGTTTTGAGCACGATTGGCAGTGCAATCCCACAATAGTTTGACGATGTCCAAGATTGGGCTTACACAGTCCATGGCGCGCTATGGGTTTGCTTTTGTGATTATGAAAGAGAGGTTAAAGGGTAACGATGATCTCCAAAGAAACTCAAAACTTACGAAGAAACTTTGTTTTTGTGAACAATAAATTATGAGAATATGGAATCATATTATTAGAAACATTCACACAGCTGTACATCAATTGATGGAGCTGTTGTGTACATTTGCAATAGTTTATTCGGGTATTCCCACTGAGTCCCACATCTTTGGTTTTTTTTTTTTCCCACTTGCCTTTATTATTTACTTTAAAATCGCTTTCATTAAAATCGCTTAAGTTTAATTTATTTAGAGCCCCACTTCTTTAGTTCTTTGTTTTTTTTTTTTTTGACCTTATGGCCTCATCTGCTTTCTGTCTGGTTTTGCAATTATTGATTCCTACCTTCTGCACCTATTGATTCCTACCTTTTGCACTTATGATTAAATGACCTTTTTCTCCCTTAAGTATTTTTGTGTTTTTATTAAAACAAATAAATTATTTAAAATATAATTTAGATATAATCTTTATACAAAAGAATGAAAAACTTGCTTAGAGTTAGAGGTTTCATCCTTTAAAATCATTGCACCTGATCATGTTTAAAACTTAAATGGGAGTTTTGCTAAGACTTTTAAAGTAATGCATTACTAATTTACTATTAGATATTTTAGGGAAGAAAGGGGCATGGCTTGATGGTCTGAATATTTTCTTCTTTATTAAGAAAATCCTTTTTGAATGAATATTTTAGGATATCTGACGGTCTTGTAACTTGTACATTGTTAAAATTTGTTCTATTTCAGAATCTTACCATTTAATTTCTTCAGGTGGATTATAAAGAAAAGGTTTTCTTTTGTTATATATTTTCAGGAGTCTCGTGTTTTTAAGATTCATACTACGTTATTCATTACAGGTTTTCAATTATGGATTTTTTTAATTTGAAAACAATTTTTCTTTTTTGAAATCCATATAAGGGAGGAACCAGAAAGTGAAGTTTCTGGATCTTTCCTACCTCTTGACTTTGCTAGTAAAGAATTTGGGCTACTACTTCAAATACAACAGAAAAAAAAAAGCTTAATCTATAATAATATACCATCAATGGTGTTACAAAATCAGCTGTGATGGAATCATTTTCTGGCTGCCAACTCTCATGTTTGCTGGATCTCAACCTTCCAACGTGTTTTCGTGCTCACAAGTTTTTCTAAAATCCATAGACATTAGCACACGCAACAAACTTAGTATATCTACGGCCTGAAATGCCTATTCAAGAGTGTTGTTAATAATGCCTATTCAACATCATTAGCACACGCAACGGGATACAGGTTTTTTTTTTTTTTTTTTTTTTGATGGAAAGGGCACTTGAAAACCTGGTAAACCAGATCCAGGGCAAGGTTACAACCATAACTGGGACTCCACAAGTAAAGCCAATTGAGCACAAGCCCAGAACAGAGTCCTACAACGGGAGAAAAACGCTCACACAGAAGTGGGAATACAACCAAAACAAAAACAAAACAAACTGAAAAAACAACTAAACGGGCTGAAACCGATCCGGAGGAGAGACCAGGCCGTCGGAGAAGACCCACCAGGACGCCGCCGACCAAGCAGAGACGTCAGAGATGCCCAATCAAACCCCAAACCACCATACCAATCAAACCTCCACCAGTTCTCAATCCCGGCGCCGCAAAACATAAAAACCGACCAAGCTTAATCACCAAGATCAGAGAAAAGGTCGCCAAAGCCAACTGCCGGTGGTGTCTCGACGGAGAGGATGGGGTCGGACAAGCTCCAAGACCACCGATCTAGACAACTCACGCCAAATCACACCAGATCTGGCCAGAAACCATGAGGATCGACCGATCTAACCGCTGCCGCCGTCGCGTGGACAAAACATCCCGCCCTGTGACGCGAGAGAGACTTCCAGGCGACGAACGAGGCAGTCGTAGCAGCCTCCAGAGACCCCATCTGACCGGGACAGCCTAGCATGAGGAGGAGGAAGATCGCTCAAATGGACGACGTCGCCGCCGGCTCCTCAACGGGATACAGGTTACGCCTTTAGATTAATAATATGAATTATCACCAATGTGGTCAATGAGCAATATCACATATTTACATTTTACTTGACAAAACTTAACAAAAAATCCTCCAAATTATCAGAATATGGAATCATATTATTGGAAACATTCACACACAGCTGTACATTAATTGATGGAGTTGTTGTGTACATTTGCAATAGTTTATTCGTGTACTCCCACATCTTTGTCTACGTTCTCCTTTTTTTTTATCCCACTTGCTTTTATTTTTGGATATTATCATTTAGGTTTCTATGATATTTGAAATATCTGTGTTTTTTTTTTTTTTTTTTTTTTCATTATTCATTTTTTACTAGCGTTGTCCCTATTTTCAAAAACTCATCAATTTGGTCCCTCTAACCAGATATTTGATAGTCAACGGTCATAGAAAAAGCAAAATGACGTCTTTATCCCTAACCGTTTTTTTCTTTTAAAAAGTAAAAAATATATATATAGTTTTTCGTTTGAGAAAAAAAGAAGAAAATTTAATTAAAAATTAAAATATATCATAAAAAGTAAAATGAAAAATGAAAAAAAAAAAAAAAAAAAACTGGTTTTTTCTTAAAAGAAAATGAAAAAAAAAATCTTCAAATTGGATCCAAAGTTGAAAAAAAAAAAAAAAAAAAAAAAAAAAAAAAAACTCATCCCTAGTTTAAATTTCTTTTATATTCTTTTTTTTTTTTAAGGTACTAATTCTTTTTTATCACTTAAAATTAATATTTTAATATGTTAAAAGTTTTATTATTAAATTGTTTTAAAAAACTATTGTTTAAAATATATTAAACTTAAACTATTAAATCTCGAGAGATATTTGTGCAATTCCCCCAATAATAAATTATGAGAATATGGAATCATATTATTGGCGACACGGCTGTACATCAATTGATGGAGTTGTTGTGTCCAATTGCAATAGTTTATTGAGGTACCCCACATCTTTGTCCAATTGCAATAGTTTATTGAGAATATGTGTTTGTTTTTGTGATTATGGAAGAGAGGTTAAAGGGTAACGATGATCTTTGAAGAAACTTATGAAGAAACTTTGTTTTTGTGAATAATAAATTATCAGAATATGGAATCATATTATTGGAAACATTCACACAGCTGTACAATAATTGATGGAGTTGTTGTGTACATTTGCAATAGTTTATTCGTGTACTCCCACATCTTTGTCTACGTTCTCTTTTTTTATCCCACTTGCTTTTATCATTTAGGTTTCTATAATATTTGAAATATCTGTTTTTTTTTTCCCATTATTCATTTTTCACTAGCTTGGTCCCTGTATTTCAAAAACTCATCAATTTGGTCCCTCTAACCAGATATTTGATAGTCAACAGTCATAGAAAAAGCAAAATGACGTCTTTGCCCTAACCATTTTTTTCTTTTAAAAAGTAAAAATATATATATATATAGTTTTTCTTTTGAGAAAAAAAGAAGAAAATTTAATTAAAAATTAAAATATATCATAAAAAGTAAAAAGAAAAATGAAAAAAAAAAAAAAAAAAAAAAAAAGCTTGTTTTTTCTTAAAAGAAAATGAAAAAAAAAAAAAAAAAACTCATCCCTAGTTTAAATTTCTTTTATATTCTTTTTTTAAGGTACTAATTCTTTTTTATCACTTAAGATTAATATTTTAATATGTTAAAATTTTTATTATCAAATTGTTTAAAAAACTATTTTTTTTTCTAGGTTTTAGATTTAAGATATATTCATGTTATCTAAAATATTTTTTTACCTTATTTTTTTAATTTTTTTAGTTTATTTAAAATAAAAATAAAGGGCATTTTAAACTTTTTACACTTTTGACTATTGACTAACAGATTCATCTAACGGCTGAGGATGTTTGTGTAACAATTTCAAATATTGAGGGAAGTTTGTGTGTATATGGACAAAACTATCATATTTGTGTAATTTTATCAAATCTCAAGAGATGTTTGTCCAATTCCCCCAATAATAAATTATGAGAATATGGAATCATACTATTGGCCACACGGCTGTACATCAATTGATGGCGTTGTTGTGTTCAATTCCAATAGTTTATTGAGGTACCCCACATCTTTGTCTACGTTCTTTGTTTTTTTTTCCCCACTTGCTTTTATTTTTTACTTTAAAATCGCTTTCATTAATATTAATTATTTACTTTATTTAAATAAATAAAGCAATTTATTATTTTATTTAGAGCCCCACTTGTTTGTTTTCAAACACATGGTTAAAATGTGTTGGGTAATTATCATTCTCACCCCTATAGTTTGCCGTATTCTCCATTTTCCCCCCTCTAGTTTCAAAATTCTCCAATTTTCCTCCTCTCATACCTATTTTAATAAGATGAAATTGGTTATATTTGTGTATGAGAGGGGGGAATTTAGAGAATTTTGAAACTAGAAGGGGAAAAATGGAGAATATGACAAACTACAGGGGGAAAATAATAATTTCCCAAATGTGTTCTATTTCAAAATCTTACCATTTAGGTGGATTATAAAGAAAAGGTTTTCTGTTATTATATATTTTTAGGAGTCTCGTACCTACGTTATTAATTACAGGTTTTCAATTATGGATCTTTAATTTGAAAACAATTTTTCTTTTTTGAAATCCATATAACAAAATTTTTAAATGAGATAAAATGATTTTACTTTTAGTGCTTGTTTGGTTGAGCTTTCTACTGGTTCAAAAGGTCTACTAACGTCTATTTAAGTTTTTTAGAGTTGTTTGGTTGAACTTTTGAGATTGTCTATTTTAAATTGAGTAGAGGTTAGTAGAGTTTAAACCTCTACTGGGCAAAAGCTCATAGGGAGGTACTTCTCCAAATAGACCTTTTTTAAAAAAAAATCTACCAACCAAACATCTATGATTTTTTTTTTCGAAATCTCTATTTCTAATAGATCTACTGCAAGTAGATCTTTTACCAATAGAGGTTTTTCAAAAGCCCAACCAAACAAGCTCTTAATTATATAGCTTAAATCAAATAAAAACTTATCAAAATAATCTAATAATGAATGAATAATACACAACCCAAAGTTTTAAGCATCATTTCAATCAACCCAGCTTTGCTTAAAATGTAATGAATAATCAAATTTCCATCAAAAACCCCAATATTCTTCTAGGAAACATCTAAAACGCTTTGATTGATACAAATCGTCACATGACGGGTTTATAACTTTTAAGAAAAGCACAAAACCTAATATCTTAAAGTGTTGGGCAGATATGACAATCTCTTCTCTTTTGCCTACCAACTCTACAAAATTTTATTAGGGAGGAACCAGAAAGTGGAAGTTTCTGGATCTTTCCTACCTCTTGACTTTACTAGTAAAGAATTTGGGCTACTACTTCAAATACAACAGAAAAATGCTTAATCTATAATAATATACCATCAAAGGTGTTCCAAAATCATTTTCCGGCTGCCCACTCTCATGTTTGCTGCATCTCAACCTTCCATTGTGTTTTCGTGCTCATAAGTTTTTTCTAAAATCCATAAACATTAGCACAAGCAACAAACTTCGTATAACTTCGGCCTGAAATGCCTATTCAAGAGTGTTGTTGATCAATCACTCATGGCATCACTTCCTTCAAAATCACTAATTCCATCAGCTGCTTCTTCCTCTTCATCGGTATCCATTGCGTCTTCAGACTCGTCTTCATCACTATCATCCTTGTCCTCAAATATTACAGGGATCACAGCAGTGTCCTCTTCCACCTCACCATCAATAATCTGTCAAATAAAATAAAAGAGAGCTCGTGGCATCAATAACTAGAAACCTGCAAACTCCATTTGCTAAAAAATTTACACCATTTGTATCACGCTTACCCCAGAATAAACGAAGTCTAAGCAACTTGATATTTGAAGAGCTGACTGAAATGTTGAGACTCTAGATTCTATGAGCTGTATAACATTGACAAACACATTTACAGAAATCGAATAATACAGACTGCTTTCAATATATGGTAAATGAAAGGACAAAAAAGCCTGGTAACGATCACAACAATGGAATCTTGCATACTGTTTATGCAGCATCTATAGGACAATAGACAGGAAAAAGGAATAAAAAATTGCAAGACTAGAAATAATTCATCTTCTATTGAGGTCCTCAAAAAGCCAATGCTCTATTTAACACTAGAAATGTGCGATGCAATTTTTCCAATGATAAACTAAAATAACTTAAAATAATTTTTAACTCTTTTGCTGAGGTCCTCAAATTCGTGGCTGTCAAATTCCATCAGGAAAATGTAATTGGATTATTCACCACTTACATGAAAAGGCACAGAAATTAGCACAGATTTAGTGCAGATTAATTTCAGTACCTTATCTACATTTGGTCATTCAAGGCTTTCTTCTATTAGTCTTAAAGAGAAGAAAAAGAAAAAAAGAAATGATATGTACACTCCCAAATGGAAGGGGAATCAGTCTATAGGGCCTTGCTTTAACGAGAGTAACAGAATAAAAGTCCTTGTGCTTGGGAGCAATGCAGGGATACAGGTTATGCCTTTAGATTAATAATATGAATGATCACCAATGTGGTCAATTAGCAAATCACGTATTTACATTTTACTTGACAAAACTTAACCAAAAATCCTCCAAATTTTGAAGTCACCATTGCGTACCTGGTATAAAGTGTTCAGGGAAATTAAAGAAGATTCCTGGGACATTATTCCACTAGCATGCTGAAGAAGAAGACTTTTTAGCCATGGAAGGGCACAAGCCAACACTGCACCCCTGTAGTAAAATTATTTTAGAAAAGACCGCAATATAAAGACTAAGACAGCAATGCATCCACTTTCAGATAAAAAGTTATGGGTAGATCAGTTTCTGAGTTCAGGTTTATGTTGATGTCAAAAGCTACCATTTCAGCATAGAAAACCAAATTAAGTAGATGCGATGGCCAGAAAGAGATGGTTCTAATCAATCTGGACTATTATAAATGTCAGAAATTCCAAATTATATAATGATTTCCATCCCCAAAGTTCTGAAAGAATTTAATTCAAAGAGCATGCAATAAAATCAGGCAGATGCTTCCCTTGGTTGAATTAACACTTTCTTGTTCTTTAACTAATTATTGGCTAGCATGAGAAGCTAAAGATACTAACAAAAGGATATCACAGAAAAGTTTTAAAAGCAAAACAAACATATAACCACTCTGCTTAAACATTTGTCCCCTTCCTATGGTTCTATTTTTAACTTTTACAAAATTCCTTATCACATTTCTATCGTCAATTTTCTGATAGGATCATTACTATCCTCAAGTGAGAAGTCTCAATGGAAAAGCCATGAACCTAGCTCTAACAATTCCAACAGCTAAAAGAATGCCAACTTCCCAAGCAGAAAAAAGAAACCCCCGAAATATTATTCTAGAAAAATTTAGCTCTTTTCAGATTACCATAATAAATATATGGTGATTTCTCAATTGAACCAATGATGGGATGTTGGAAAATATCATTAACTATTTTTGCATAACCCAGCAAGCTTTATTTGGTGATCAACACACTGCATCCAGCCATCTTGGTGGATTTTGAAACAAAAAATATAATGCCCCAAGTAATCAAATCAACATCTATTTAATGAAGCAAGATAAAATTAACCACAGCAATTCAGTAAAAGAAATTTTTAACCTTTATCTTACTACAATCTATACAGAATAATTGTTCAAATTCATCAAATACATTTAACAATGGTTTACCTTGACTGAGCTATAGATACAAGAGACTGTAAGAGCTTGAGAACGTCAGCTGGTTTTAAAAGTGAGACCGAATTAGCAATAACCTGTAAAAAGTGCGTATTTTATATCAACAAATGTTAAAGAAAAAAAATTATAAAAAGATGACATTCTTAATCATCATTAACATAACTACAAGTACAAAACAACCTTTTTATCTTGGGTGTACAAGCACTCCAAAAGAAGGGCCCGGTCATCGGCTTGCAGTGCTTGCTTAAGCAGAACATTAACTGAGTCCGCACTTGGAGGCTTTGCAGGAGAGGATTCTTGCAATTCATTAATCTTGGGTTTATCAGTATCTACTATACTTAAGCTCTCAAGTTTCTCACCCATGGTAGGCTCATTCATATCATTGTCAACAAGGACCCCATCGATATCCTCTCCATTACCTATAAACAAAACATCACTTAGTGAACCTTCATCAGCAGATGAAAATGCTTAATTATTTAGAACATCAATGATATTGGAATTGGAAGCAAACTGTCAAAAGACTATTAACAGAATAGAAATCTCATAATATACATTTGCATACATGCTGACAACACTGACATTTAATTTTGAAAGTATTACTTCACATAAGAGAAAAAATAACCCAGGATAGAATGTTGCCTCCTCCAAAAAGTAGGTACAAGAGTACATACTCATGGAAAATGCCACAATTTAATGTAACAGAGTATAAACCTAACTAATGACTAATGTATAAATCTGACTGGTACGTTACTTGTTCCTTGTCCAACATCTAATCCTGCTTGTATACTAAATTTCAATATGGAAAGATGGCTAAATTACAGCAAGAAACTTGCATATTTTCTTTTTGGCTCGATGATCGGAAGTTATGTACATAATCCTTTATTCACCACCAAATATAGACGACTATCCTATCAAATCCTTTCATCAGGATTAATATTCACATTAAGATATTGAAAACAAGTATTGCTAATTCTTATAAAAGAAAACAGTATTAACAGAAAAGAGTATAGAACTTCAGTTACCAACTATTAGACTAAATAAGTAACCTCAAATGATCAAGAAAGAGCATATGCAGACCCATTAATTCCCAACAGAGAGTTAATCCTTTGGAAAGGAAGATCCTTTATGGCTCAAGTAGGCATCTACCACCCAAAAGTAGAACTCAACGATGGATCACTGTTCTCAACGATGGATCACTGTTCTAGTGAAATCAAAGGATTGCCAGTGAGCTTTTGAAGGAGACAGCTTTCCCCTACTATGTCCTAAATGAGTTCAAATACAGAAAGGATGTATATGAATCTACCTCATATAAGTATGAAGGAGAAGATGAAGAAGATTGGAGGAATACAATTGATATTACAAATATTAATATGAACGGCCATCAAAGTTCAAGCATTCACGTGCTTCTAGCTCAGGTGCCACTAGGAAGGCAAAACTATAACTAACTGACCTGAAACAACGCACGGACATATCAAGAAAAAACAAAAGAGAAGGAACTAACATCCAAGTTTATCTTTGAACTGATCAAGCAAAAATGTAAAGGTAAATCATGACAGTAACAGCTCTATGGTTTTTAGACTAGTTTTGCTTCACACAAACATGTATGTAAATCTTCAAGGTTATATGATATACTTTTCCATCAAATAATATTTAAAGGGTTTATGCAGATTGTTCAGAGAAATCTAATACAATTCTGAATAGAATCCTGCTGCACGTAACAACCCTTACCAGCATCTGGAATTTCTCTTGTAGTTGCGAGATCTGGATCAGATGCTGCTCGTTTCTTACTTCTTTTTTTATTTTGGGCTGAAGCAGCTTCTACTTCTAATTCTGAATCATGAGGACCTGTCACAATTTTTCTCTGATTATATTACAGAAATCCCATATGAAACAGTTTACATGAAAAAATGAAATCATCACAATGATGACTCCTTTGGCGTCATACCAAATTCTAGTTTACAGATCATCTTACATCATAATATCAAAGTATGAACTGCTCGGCCTTTTTAACATTGCATCAAGCCAAATAATGATTATTATTTGTTTAATGAAAACTATAAGGCGGGAGAGAAATTTAAACCACCTAATTAAGTACTTTGATGTTTTACTTATCATTATGGTGATTCAATGTATATCTGTTTTACTCTTATATTTTGGAAATTGTTTATATATTATAGGATAGCCTTACAACCCAAAAAACAAGCTTATTTGGGTTGTGGTTTCCATTGCTATATAAACCCTTCTCTTCCTATTATCTTTTCAATGAGAGAATTAGTGCCACGTTCTCTAGCTCATATGTGGATTATCTAACAAACTTAATGACATTTGAAAAAAATATATATTATCTTTTTTATTTATTACATTTACCTGTCAGCAACTTGATAGCCAATATATAAATAAACAAGCAAAGATAATTTGTCATACCTTTTCCAGTAGGAAGCCCATTTTCTTGAACATCGTCAGCTGCATCTCCAGCAGCAATAACAATGTTTTCCCCTGGGATACCAATATTGACAAGACTAAACTGTAGAGAATCTATTGAACCATAACCGATAAGCGCTATCACCCGTCCATCCGTTTCTACAGCATTCAATCTGGCAGCAATAATAGCAGTGCGGCTCTTCTTCATATTCACACTGTTTTGTTGGTCTACATCAGCTTTGTTAGCTTTTACAGTGATCTTTGCTGGATTAATTTCTTCGCCCTGTGAATCATTCTTCAAATGCCACACGTAAGCAACACCAGATTCCGAAAGAGCTAATATGACTGCACCACTTTCTTCGTTGCAACCTTTCTTGCATTCAATAGCTAATGGAGGATGCCGCATAGAAAGAACAGGACCGCCACTTGCAGTTTTGGAATTGAAATCACACCTCCACACTTGAAGATGTTTCTCCCCAGAACCTGATGTAACAATGGTCTTTGCATCATCAGATATAGATATGCAATGAACTGGAACCTGTAAACAAAGAAGCCAAAAGAGCCAATGTTTTAAGCATATAAACAGATCATCAAACAATATGGGCAATTTAAGTAACTCACCACGTCATCTGAGAACTTCAAAATCTCTTTCCCATTTTCCAAGCTTAGGACCTGAATCCCAACACTGGCTAAAGTACAAACTTTTGCATCTGCCACATTAATGGAAAGAGATAACATATAAGAACAAGAAATATCACATTGTGATGCAACGGATTTCAAATAACTTACTGACCAAACGAAAAGGCTGAAGAAGAGATGGACTTTTTCGAAGCTTTGAACTCTCCTAATAGTTCTCCAGTTTGCGATTCCAACTCAGAAACCATTCCATTTATTCCAACAACATGTAGACTACGGCCTTTATTTGCAAAAGCAAGACCAGCAAGTCCACTACAGAAAGAAAGTGAACAAAATTACTCATCTATCCGGTACTAACCTGTATCAGACCATGCATAGAAATTCTTTGCAACAAGATATACAAGGTTAACTTGCAATAAAAGAATAAACAATTAACATGGTCAATAAGCTATCTTAAAAGTAAAATAAACAGACAAATAGAATCTTAAGATTATTGTTATCATGCAGCCATTTATCATTAATCAAACACATCCATGTACATAACTATTTGTCCATGAGCATGCTATAATTTGGGCATTGCATTAAGTATCGCACTCAGGTTTCTAGCAAAAACATACCCAGGATGGCATCCAGTAGATTTCCACTTCCTTTCACCAGTAAAAACATTAATTGCCATGATGTCCCCATCATTTGTCCCAAGAGCTAATAAGAGAGTACCACGTTCTTTTTTACGCTAAAAGTTCAAAAGCAACAGAAGAATCATACAACTAGTAAAAAATAAACTGTTTGCTTCAAGCAGTGAATATGAAAGAGAATCAATCAAAAAATCCAAAGGACATTTCCCAAGTGTTGGAGTCCACCTTCTTTCCGACAAAACTGCACGCTATACATGAATGACCCACAACAGGATCTTCATCTGACGGCTTCCACTCTGCTGATAAACTTCCATCGATTGTGCTCCATATCTACAAAAACATGATATTAATTTATCTAGTAAAAGAAAACTTATGTTAACATGTTTGCCTGGCACAAGTAAAATTTTCGAATATTAACGTGACATTTAATTTCACGGTAACAACAAATTACTGAATTGAAGTCCAAATAAATCTGTAAATACAAACACTAGAAAAAAAAAAAAACAGCAAACATTCACAAGTCAGCCTAAGTTGCATCCTCACACTGAAAGTTAACACATAATTTTACGTGCTAAACAAATTTATTGTCACAAATACCTAATGCTAACCGTGAAGTACAAATGTATGTTCATAAGAAACAGCACCAAAATCCGAAAAAACAAAATAAGCTCGCCTCGAAAGCCATGTTGTACAATACTAACTTCCTCCCAACTCAAGTAGGTGGGAAAATTCCCCATCACAAGAATTCCCTGTGTTCTCATTCTCACGCAAAATAAATAAATAAAAAACAAACAAAAAGTTAAAAATGAAATGTTTCTAAAACATAATGACTAATATAAATACCAGTCAACCATTTGCTATAAGGAATTACCTTAAAGCAATTGCTTTCTTTTTCAAAGCAATTGTCTCAATGGGAAGATAAAACCCAGCCAAACTAGTATTTTTTTATTTTTTTTTTCAAAAAAGAAAAACAAGCACTCTGCACTCCCAACCACAACAGCATATTTTTTACATTTCACTGGAAACATTAAAACATAAACAGAAACAAAATGAATGTCTTCATAACAAGCATAAATTCACTAACTCGATGTAATCCAATAATCAACACTAGCAATTAAAATAATAATAATAATAATATATTTGTATTAATTATTATTAAGAGCATATACAAACGTATTATATACATAGAGAGGGAGAGAGAAAGGATGTACCTTGACGACGCCGTTTGGGGATAAAACGGCGAGAAAGTCGCCGTCGGGAGTGAAGGAGGTGATGAGAGACTTGAGCTTCTGTCTCGCCATCGCTTAGTTTTAGAGGGAGAAAGTGTTTTGTGTTTTTAGAGAGAGAGCGAGAGAGACCAAAACAAGGGTTTTGGGTTTATATTTCTTTTTCTTTTTTTATTATATATATATTGTATTGATGTTTGACCTTAGTTTAGAAAATTTTACAAAATTCAATACTTCAAAAAAAATTAATTAATTTTACAAAAATCTCGTTCTCAAAGATTTTGATCTGCTTACTATTTTTTAAGCTTTTCAAAAAAAAATAATAATAATAATAATTAATTTTTTTTAATTATTATTAATTTACAATTGAAAAATAATGTAATTCGAACGGTTAATAGCATTGACGTGATACCTCTAGAGATTTGTTACCGGACCAACCCAAACCTTTTACGGTATATTATACTATTATAGGAGGTTTATATGATGTGACAAATTGTTTTAATTTTTTTTTTTAAATCCATTCTTTATTTTATTTTATATTTGGAAAACCATTACAATTTTTTATTGAGAGCCGATATTGACACCTAAAAAAATGTTAAACACACCTATATTTTAATAAAAATTTTAATTACAAAAATATCTCAATAGGAATTTACCAATAAGGACAAATTAGTTTAATTAAAAATAAAATAAAAATACTATTTACACTCATTAATTACACACATATCTTCAACTACATCACTTTATTAAAAAAATAATAATAAAATAAAAATAAAAATAAAAAACCTAATTAAACCCTAATTCTATTTCTTTTTTTTAAACCCTTAAACTTTATTAAGAAGGGGAAGAACAGAAGATCAACGTAGTGCCTAAAAAGGCTAATTGGGCATATGCTAATGAATGTTATGTTGCAAATGTAGAATGTTAAGGTCGTATTTGATGATGCTATCAAGGCTGTTCTCTAGCCTCCAAAGTTGAAGAAGCAAAAGAAAAAAATTGAGGATTTGCTTTGTTCTTTAATCGATTTTCGATTAGTTGATGATGCTCTCCTTCCTTGCAGCTTGTATTCTATCCATTCTTATTCTTTCTTTTGTATAGTTTTTCTGTTCTTTATTCTGTTTTGAAGGAGGAAAATCTGTCAATTTATGTTTAAAAATTTGTGTAGGAGTTGTGCATTTGTAAAATTGGGTGAAATAACTTATGAGAGTTTATAAATAAATTATATAAAAATGAAAACATTCATTTAAATAAGGGTATTATTGGCATTAAGATGGGGTGTTTCTAGTAATTTAATTTTAAATTTTAGACATGGTTATACTTATAAATATGGGTATGCTTATCATATTTATGAGTGTCAATATCCGTACAATTTTTTATTTTTTCATCTGTCCAAGCTTGCTTAGATCTCTCAGTTCGTTGGGCACGACTTAAAGATTTAACTACAATACAATAACTATATTATTGTTTGGAATAAAAACTAGACATTAGATTTTAATCGCTCACAAAATTCAAAGGTTTTAAAAAAATTAAAATATATGTATAAAAAAAAAAATGATTCTATCTGATAACTACCCTTTAACAATCCAAAAATTGTATGGTAGTTAAACCCATGATTCAAATATCAACTCTTAACAAATGAGTAAAATTTGAATCATCTCGTGGTTTAAATAAATAAGGTGAAATTTGAACCATCTCATGGTGTGTTGGCATGACTCAAATATCATCTCATACAAATGAGTAGATTCATCTCGTGGTTTAAATAAATAAGGTGAAATTTGAACCATCTCGTAGTGTGTTGGCATGACTCAAATATCATCTCGTACAAATGAGTAGATTCATCTCATGGCTTAAATAAATATGGTGAAATTTGAACTATCTCATGGCTTAATTCTTTCTTTCTTTCTTTCTTTCTTTTTTTTTTTTTTTTTTTTTTTTTTTTTTTTGTAATTTTGTATTTTATTTTTCATTATTTACCTTTTCTATTTAATAAATCTATTTAATCTTCACCATCCAACTATGAGATGGATGGTGGAGATTTTTTTTTTCAAATTTTTGTTTTGTTTTTCAATTTATGTTTATTTTTAAAATTTTTAGATTTTTTTAAATTCAATTTAGTTTTCAATCCTTTGAAATTTTATTTGATCCCCACCATCCAAGCAATGGTGGAGATCCATTTTTTTAAAATTAAAAAAAAAAATGTTTTTTTGTTAAAAAAAAATTAATTTAAAGATCAAGGGTAGTTTAGTCTTGTTAATGGTCAAACTTGGTCAATGGTTAAGTTTGACTAATGATAGGGAATGTATCAATTATTGATAAAGTTATTTTAGGTGTAAAATGGCAAACCTCAAGGGTTTTAGTGCAATTTGCCTATTCTACTATAACAATGTTTGATTTTAGTTTCATAATTCTATTAAAATCTCGTACTCATAAGATATTACTTTTTTAACTATAACAAATTTGACGGTTGAAAAAAAAAATATAATTTAAATCGATAATTTCATTAACGTGATGTGAGGGATTTGTTAATAGAGCAACTCTTGTCGAAGGGTTTATATGATATGACAAATCGATTTGTTATATCATTGTGTTTTAATTTAAGTCATAGTGCTTCGAATTTGTTCTTTATTTTATTCTATATTTTAAAAAAACCTTTACAGATTTTTATTTTCTATTTTTTTCATGGAAGAGACCTTGCTTAGATCAAAGGTATCAAACCCTATGCGATGAGTGCAACTCAAATATGGTATGAGTAAAAACTTCACACTTGCACTTTATTTGTACAACAAAACTTAACATTTTAGTTAATGTTTCAATTTTCTTACTTTCATTTTGAACAATGGTACTTAAAATTCAATAATAGAAAAAAAACCACATAAATAATTATGTTTTTTTCATTATTTTTTTTTTAAATTCAATTATAGAAAAACCCACATAAATAATCATATTTCATTAGATTTAATTAAAGTCTAATAACAGTCAACTAACGGTATGGGTTTTTTTTTACTGATTGTTCAAACCAGAGGGTTTGATTTGGTATTTGATTAAAAGTCATGGGGTTATTTACAATTCTCCCTTATTTTATTCTATATTCGGAAAATCTTTACAAATTTTTATTGGAGTAATTGCACAAATGTCCCCCAAGTTTAGGCCTAATTACATGCATATGGACTTTTTACCAAATATTACACAAACTCCCCTACCGTCAGTTGACTTCCATCCAAACTAACTGTTGACCAATTTTTTAGTATTAAAAGTCCAAAATACCCTTAGTTACTTATTTATACTTTATTTTGTTCCCCTCAAAATAAAATAAAATAAACTATATAAGAATACAAATAAAAAACTTTTAATTATATATTTTTCAAACAAATTTTAAAGGACAAAAATATATAAAACAAAAAGTTTAGAATTAAAAAAAAATAGAAAAAGGAATAAAAGAAATTTTTTAGAAAAGAAATGGAGAACAGATCTTAAATACGCCATTTCTAAGACTTATATCAACAATTATGAAAAATAAAACTAAATTTTAAGTTTTTGACATTAAAATACAATCATTATTAATAATTGAAAATTGAATATAATTGCGGAATCTCATTCATTGCTAAAAATCTTGTAGCTTGAATGAAATCCTATTAATGATTGAAAATTGAATATAATTGTGGTTTGTTGATTTATGAATCATCAATAATTATTGTATTTTATTGTCAAAAAAATAAATAATAATGATTGTATTTTAATGTTAAACTTAAAATCTAATTTTGTTTTTCATGATTGTGGATCCAAGTCTCAGCAATGGCGTATTTAAAATTTGTTCTCCATTTCTTTTCTTATTTTTTTTTAATTATTTTTTCTAATTTTTTTTAAAGTTTAAATTTTTTGTTTCAATATTTTTGTCTTTTAAAATTTGTTTGAGAAAAAAATATAATTAAAAGTTTTTTATTTGCATTTTTATATAATTTATTTTATCTTAAGGGGAAAAAATGTATAAATAACTAAGGGTATTTTGGACTTTTAATACTAAAAATCTGATCAACATTTAGATTGGATGAAAGTCAACTGAGGGTAGGAGATGTTTGTGTAATATTCGGTAAAAAGTCGATATGCATGTAATTAGACCTAAACTCAGGGGCCATTTGTGCAATTACTCCATTTTTATTTTCTTCTTGGACGAGACCTTAGATCAAGTTATCAAACCTTAGCGCAATTCAAATATCGTCTCTGAGCAAAAACTTTTTTATTGATGTTCTTCAAATAAAAGTACTTTTACAAAAAGAAAAAAAGAAAAAAAGAAAAAAAAAAACATTTTCCAACAAATTTAATGTTGTCTTCAAGCTCTTTGTAAATGAGATGCTTCGATCAACGTTGATGATTATCAAATGTATCGAATGTGCGCATTTGTTGACCCCGCCAAAGCAATCCTTGGCTATTGTTTGTTCTCTGCGGAGGCAGACTGTCATTCGATCTGGGGTCACGATTATTCTCCACATTATGTCTGCCGTGATTTGAGCTTTCCTCTTGCAAATTGTAATTCCACCTTGTTGGATCAAGATGGGTGTCCATATTGTACCTGCCACCATCTGTAGGGGATAGCCGGTTGCTGATCCATCTATGTCTAGGGTCATGATAGATGTACATGTTGTGCCTAAACCTCAACGATCTCAGGTTACTATTCAATTGCTCTCTATGGAGGTCTCTTCTATACAGGTATTCTTCCACTTCATGAATAAGATATGTTCCCAAAAGAATGATAAAAATGTTGGAAGGATCATCTAAGGAATCGTTGTTGGATCGCATAAAGCTAAGGAAGTCCCTAAAGCCCCTAATACGCTCAAAAAATTCCCAATTCTCCTCTCGTGCTGGATCCACCTCTGATGGTCGGATAGAAGGGTGATCTGACCTAGCATGTTTCCTGAGTTCTGAATAAGTTCCACTAAAATCACAATTCTCACAAGAACAACTCCTCACTTTAGAATTCATAAACTGACGGGCATTCTCTACTACAATGCACCCATAGATCTCTCCCCGACAAAGAGGACAGCTAAGATTTGGCGGCAACAATCTCATGCCATGCTTGGATTGCCCGGGCAGTGAGGCTTCCTCCTTTGTTATAGAAGGGTTCATGCTTGTGGGGGGGTTTTCTTGCACTGTTTCATTTGATGGAGTCGACTCTGATGTCTTAAACTGATCAAGGCAATTGGAGTGTCGATAGCTTGTATCACACATGTAAGGTCGACAGCCCTTTTCAGAAGAAGAACACCGCAAGAGAACAGCATTGTGGGGATGTTCCAGGCAGATTGGGCATCTAGCTTCCTCCCACTCTTTCGTATCCTCATGTGATCCAAACGGAAGTCCATTTTTGTATTGCTTGGCATCCCTGGAACTAGAACCGCAAGGGTAAGGAGATGCCCTAGACCGATCAAAAGACAAAGATTGGACCCTTCTATCCTTTGGCATTTTGGAAGTTATAATGTCACCACAGAAAACTAAATTCGCCTTTTGTAAAACTTCACAACAGTACTTTCCGGAGCAAGTCCCTATATAAACCATATCAAACTTAACAAATCATTCGTTGCATTACCACAGATTCCTTAGTGAAATTAGTAAGAACGAAAGTGACGATACTAGTAAAATCGAATTAAAATTTAAAATAAATTAAATCTCTCTATTACATATGATCAATAATCAGTGTTAAAGAATAGACAGTGGCCCCAATAATGTATAATATATATTTGTATTTTATTTTCCCTTTTACAATAACCTTGAACATCAAAGGCAAGCAAAGATGACACTCAGGCCTCGTTTGGTACGTTGTATTGTATTGGATTGGATTGCATTGGACTGTATTGAATTGGACTGTATTGTATTAGACTGTATTATTTTTATGCAATCATGTGTTTGGTGATATTTTGTATTAGATTGTATTATACTGTATTAACTAATACAACCTTCTATTCTGTATTAGATAATACGATATCCACTGTATTAGACCAATTAAAATGTATTAGCTAATACAATACAGTAAACAGTCCAAAATAAACCAAACATTGTATTGTATTATTCTAATACATTTTAAACTCCTAATACAATACAGTGCGGCGCACCAAACGAGCCCTCACAGTCTAATTAATCAACAAGTTACATGTATAATGAAAATATGAGATCAATGACACTTAAATTACCTTGTAATCCATAGTACAATATTATTAAACGAGCTCAAGCCTCCTGAATCCAAACTTTTACATTGTTGTTCTAACGTTCTAAAATTTTATTTACATGACAATGATTTTTCTCTTTTTCACTTGCAACAACCAAAGACAAATGCAAATACAAACATATGTATATAAATGATAAATGCAGAAAAAGAAAAAAAAAACCAATTGATAAAGAACAAGGCCTTTCTTTCTGGGTATTACAAATCATAAAACACCTAAATTGATTAACATGCCACATATAATCATATTCAAAGAAGTCAAAAGTCATGAATTTCCTATTTTTCCCTTCTATTATTCTCTCTTCAAGGAAAAAAGGTAAACCACAAAAAAATTAACAAAAACAAGCAAATCAGAAACAACCCAGATAAAATCACGTTCACAGCAAACAATCAGAGCGACTTTGACGAAAAATTGACTAGTAAAGATTCCAAAACAAGACCCGGGTATATAACATGTGATCGATCATACACAAACAGAAGATCATATCATTAACAAACAATTAAAGAACAAGAACCAATTAACCCAGAAAAAGAAAGTGTTGTAGACTCAAGGTTTCAGGCGATGAAGAACTCACCGGAATTCTCTGGAGAGCGAATGTTGAAGAGAACTACTCAGAGAGAGAGACGAGTGCTAGGTTTATATAATAGGAGGAAAACAACACCCACGGTTTTGTTTAAGTTTTGCGATTTGTAATTACGTAAAAGTCCCTGATTCTCTTATTGGGTAGAATTGAGGCAAAGGGCGGCAATTTTCAGAGAGATTCTTTAGGAGGGCCCACTGTATCACTACGTAGTATGTGACATCACTGACATGTGATTGCCATGCGCGATCAGTCTGGACAAACACACCCCTCACTGTATCACACCCTCTATGGCACGTGGGTGCTCTGAGAGATCATTCATATCAAACACACACGTCATACACCATATACCTATGTGTAAATGTATAATCAAATAAGTAAATATAAATATTTCAATAAAAATATCGGGATATAAATTTTTTGAAACTCCTCCAAAACTATACCAAATAGGTAAGAACTTTCGAACATCAAAAGCATTTTTATAAAACATTCAAACATTCTCAAAAGTTGCTTTTTATTCCTATAGAGCTTTTGAGTTTTAGTGGAATTTTAAGAATTTAATGTAACCCTCGTGACACATATAATATATAAACTATTAGATATATTAATTTTGTTGTCTAATCATTAATATTATAGTTTAATAATAATTTGTATGCTTAAAACCTATTGGCTATGAAGAGATGCGACTCTTCTGTATTGAAGAGATGTGATTTTTTTGAATAGTTGTGTCTTGATAGAAGACAATGTTTAAACTTTATATATACAGAAGTCTGGTCCTCTCTGCCTAACATAATTATTAGTACTTTATTTCCATCAATAAAAGTACATTAAATAAAAGAGGTCAAGAGAGAGTAACACAGATTACTTCTTTTACATATTGTCTTTATTCAACTTGGTCTTTTTCGGATAAAGTGCAATGGACCAAAGTATGTTTTGAGTTTATTTAATTATACCGTGAAAATCTTGAAGTTCTATAGATCCTGAGAATATGTTTTACGTATAATTGTTATCTACATAATATTTTAGTTTTACAGAAATATCATTACCAATATCCTTAAAATATATTCAAATATATTTTTGATATCAATATGAGTCTTATAATTTCACTAAGAATGAAAAAAAAAAAAATGTGAATGGATTAAAACTGAACATTTTTAAATAACCTGCCAAAACTTATATTTTTTTAGCTACCAAAGCAAGCATCGCAAGACAATGCTCCCTTTGTTACCATTCCTCCAAGAATGGAAAGATGAAATATAATATCCTCACAAAATATTGAAACTTGATAAATTTTGAATTGGCAAAAGAGAACCGAACTCAACAAAATCAATATGAAAATAAATAGGACGAACAAGCTCTATGGCCACACGTAAGACAACAATTTCACCTGTTTTAGAGCATTTCCAACATAAAAGTGGTTGTGTTTCAATAAATGTTGACGGTTGATATTTCAATAATGTCAAAAGACTTCTTCACACATGCCATAAAAGTTTACTTAATACATAACCAAATGAAAAAAGATAGGTCTCTAATACTTTTATTTAAAAATACAACTTAATATTTTATAATGATTATTATTATTATTTAACCAAACAATATTTTAACAATTTTTTTATTTGTATCTCCATTACCGAGTCAACCTATAAAATAGTTGTCTAACAAACCCTCTGAAAGTAGAAAATTATTAAATCTATTGCAATAAAATTTAAAATCAAAAAATTTAAAAAGAAATAAAAACTAAATAATTTTTAATATATATATATTTTTTGAATAAAAATAATTTTTAATATAGAACTACCCATAAAGGCGAGTGATACCTTAATACAAGAGGAGGAAAATACCACCAACGGTTTTGTTTACGTTTTGCATCTGTAATTACATAAAAGTCCCTGTATTTGATTTTCTTCTTGGGCTGAATTGACTCAATTGAGGCAGAGACGACAATTTTTAGACGAGTCTTGATGTTTGCACCCCTGGAAAAATGTATGTGCACCCCTTTTTGTACATACACTCCATTAAAAAATTTAAAATGTTTTAACTTGTACGCACACCCCACATATTACTAAATATGCCATTTTTCTTCCTTTTTGAAAAATATTATAAATTAATGAGTTATAAAATAGTTTTAAAAAATTATATAAAAAAAATTGAAAAAATAAAAATAAATTAATACTCGTATGGAGATACGAGGAGCCATGCCTGAAGCCTCCTCCTAGAATCAAAAACCTGGAGATGGAGCTTTTTTATTTTAATTTTTTTTCCTTATATTTTTTTTTCCCTCTTTAGAAGAACTGTTCTACAATTTTTTTTTCTTCTTCTTATTCTAACTATACAATTTCAGTTAATATAAGAGAATTAGTCCATTAATAACATTAATTGAATCTATTTATATCTTTAAATTTATAGTAATTTTTTTATATTAGTTTAGTTTATTAATTAACTTCAATTATTTTCTCTTCTTAATTTTTTTTTTTTATAGCAGTTAGTTGATATTTATAATTTTAAATAATCACTATTTAAATCTTAATTAATAACAAAAACAAAAATTTAGTCAAAAAGGTAATTTTTTTTTATTTGTGTAACTAATTATAATATTTGTTAAAATATTCTAAATATTAAATATTTTATTAATATGACGATAAAGTTATATTTATATTAATCATTTTAAGGGTAATGTTGGAATTTTTAAAATATGTTGATTTGGGGTGCACATACAAATTTTGAGGGGTGCAAATATCGTCACTCTTTTTAGACAAATTCTTTACAACAGGCCCACTATATCACAACCTTACCTACCATGAGCGATCCATCACGTCAAACACACATGTTAGAAACCATATACTCATGGTCAGTTTTGTATTGCTTTTGAAAAGTTGAAATCAACTTATTTCATAATTTTGACATAAAATGATGTTTGATAAAACTTTCAAAAGTGGATTAATTGATAATCTGACAAGTTTTGACAGTGATTTTGAGAAATAGGTGGATACTTACTATTTGAAAGTAATTATGGAATAATCTATTTCAGCATTTAATGAATCTTTTAAAATATCATTATTATCCTTATAAAATTAAATTGAAATAATTTATATTTCTGATTTCATCTTAAAATTAAAGATTCTAATTAAATATTGATTTGATTTATAAAATCTTTTAAAAATATTTTTATTATTCTTATGATTTTTTTTAAATTTAAATATTGTACTTAAATATTGATTTAATATATATACTTAATGAAGAAAATAAAATAAGTTTATTAATCATATCTATTTTAGTCATTATAACTTTTTTTATTTTTTTTTATGTATAACCACTACCGAGACCGGCGAGAATAGGCTCTACAAGCACAGTTCGGAATACTATTCCCACTATCGGGGAGAGGATACAGATGGAATACAGCTACTCTCATAACTAGAGAGAGGAATGCGCCCAGTACCGGAAGAGGGCTACCCACACTTGGGATTTAAAGGCCAAGGTGGGACAAAGAATATATATATAATATATGCACACACACCATGACGTTGAACCGTGGTGATGGAGGCTCCCAAAGAGCGTCCAGCCACATTGGCAAGAGGCCATGTGTGTTTAGTCATTGTAACTAATTTTAGCACTTTTAAAATAAAATTACCAAACATACTTATACTGATTTTAAGCTATACTGTAGTTTTAAAAGTATAATTAACCAAATATTTATTTAGCACAGCTAATATTGATTATTATAAAAGTTACAACAATACCAAACTGACCCTCAATTCGAGATGTAAATCGCATAGATAATCCAAATTTGATTCTCAATTTCGGTCAAAAAAATATTTGAATCCAAACCCAAAATGGGTTTTCAGATATTGCATATAGGAATATATTATGTGGATTGGATAAATCCGAATTTTTTCTTAATCTAAATTTGAATATGAATTCGATATAAAATCGAATCCGAAATATCCGATCTGAAAATTACTCCAAAACAATCACGAAAATAAAAGAAATTAATTTTTGAAAAATAAAATTTCAAAAACACAGTTACATAGCTTTATTTAATGAGATTTTTACATTGATTTCTATTGTCAAAAATGGAAGAAAAAAATGTATATGAAAATGATTTTTTAATAACAAAAAATTATAAAGGAAAAAGAAACAACTTTGAAGAAATTAAAGTAAAAAATGCTTAAAAAGTTACAAGTCTGAAATTTGATCTGAAAAAATTCTGATTTTGAGGCAAGACAAAGTCCGTTTCTAGCAGAAAAAAACAACATCCTGAATCCGAAATCAATCTAATTACAATCCGAATCTGAAATCAATCTGATTAAATTATGAATCAAAATTTTAATCCGTAATTATAAATCTGATTTGGTCTGAATTTCATATTGGAAGGTAATTTTTTTTAAAAAAATCCGATCCAATTTTTTTATAATATTAATAAAATTTCGAACCGAATTCGATCAGGATCCAATAATTTGAAATTTTCGAATTTGGACTATCTGAATCTAATCCATTTAAGATCATTATTCGGCTGTAAAAGTCTCTACATTTGATTTTGTTAATGCAGAGACTCAGGTCTAAAAATACCGAAATCAGATATGGTATTAGGAAAATACTGTGCGAATCAGATAAATATAATTTTTTTTTTTTTCCAAAACTATATCTAAATGAGAATTTGGTACGAAATCCAATCCGAAAATTACTCCGAAACATAATTACATAATTAAAAAAATAAAATTTATAAATAAAATTTCAAAAACATAATTACATAGCTTTTTTTAAATGCGATTTATAAAAGACATTTTGGATTGGAATGCAATTTTTTTTTATAAAAAAAAAACCCAATCCGAAAAAAAAAATCAGACCAATTCGATCTGGATCTAAAAATTTGAAAAACTCGAATTCAAACTATCTGAATCCAATTTGTTTGACAACATTACCTAGGTGTAGAGGTGTCAAAAGAGCCAGATAAATCCGGTCCGGCCCAGCTCGGTACTGTAGATATTTCAAATATGGTTTGGGCTTAATATCTCAAAGCCCGAATAAGGGCTGAGCTTTTATAAATTACTGTGAGGGCTTAGCCCGGTCGGAACCCGAAAAATCCGGCCCGCATAGTAAATTAGTATTATATTATATATATATAAATGTATATTTAGATAAATATCATTTTAAGTTAAAATAAAAAAGGAAAAAAATAATATCAAAATTCGATTTTAATGTCTGATATGGTTTGTGTTTATTGACTTTTAAGTATCCTATTTATAGTTTTTTTTTTTTTTTTTTTTTTGAAAGCTCAACCGAGCAAGAGAAACAAGGAACCCCCTGACAAGCAGGAACACAACCGAAACAGCAAAGAAACACAAAGCACAGAGCAGGAAAAAGCTAAAAACCCCCAACAAAGATACCACTGGGAATGGAGCACAGCTGCCCCTGCCTCCAGGCAAGATCATAACCACGCTGAACAGCCTTCCTCGCAAGAGAAGAGGCAGCCAAAGTCGAACCATTCCGGCCAAGAAGGATAGGGGAAATACCAAAATTATCCATGATAGTAATGATGTCGCAGACAACATTACCGCCACTAAAGTTCGGATGGTTTCTGCTGTTGATCAAATCCACAAATCTGCCCCAGCCAGAAACAATGCAGTAAGGAAGGAAACCAAAGCAAATCCCCACCCGAAGACCTCTGAGCAGGGCAATAGAATTGGCAGTTAAGAGATCCAAACCCACATTCAAAAAAAGGCTGCACGAGAAAAGGGGAGCACCAAAAGGACTGCTAAAAACCACACCAATCCCAGTCCTCTTCAACCCCAGATCAGAGAAGGCCACACAACTGAGAAAACACATCGCAGGAGGAGGAGACAGGTCAGGAGAAGGCTGCGCTGCAGGAGAGCTAACAGAGGAGCCAGAACCAGCATTACTCCTGCTATAACTGGACAAAAAATCCTTACACCAATCCACAGTGGAAAGAGAAATAAAATTTCTGGAGCTAAAAAGAAGGGAATTCCTAGTGTACCAGTTTCTCCAAAAGATCACACAAAGCAATTCAAAATCAACTTTAGATAACTTTCGGAATTGAGCGTATATAAATTCCATGAAAGTGGTAAAAGAACTAGAGATAGCAGGGTGATCATCCTCCCAATTTCTGCGGACAGAGAGCAGCTTTCTACAGTTCCAGAGAGCATGTAAGGAAGACTCTTCAGCAAAATTACACTGAGGGCATCTCGTATCCAGCTTAATGCCTCTGGTAGCTAAGTTAATTCTAGTCGGAATCCAGTTGTGCCAGGCTTTCCAGACAAAGAGCTTGACCTATAAGGGAAGGTACAGCTTCCAGAAATTCTTCCACCAGTTGATCGAAGCATTACAATTAGAGCTTGAAGCCAACTGATCTCTAGCCAATTGCTGACCCAACTTGTAGCCACTCCGAACAGAATAATTGCCATAATCATCATAATGCCAAATTAAAGTGTCTCTGCAATTAAGAGACCCCAGCGGAATGGTCAGAATGCAATCAGCAACATCTTTATCAAAAAGCAGCCGAATGCGAGGAGCATCCCACCCTCCAGAGGAAGTGATAAGGCTGTCCACCATGGCCTCTTCATTCAAACCCGGCACAGAACTAACTTTAAAATCCGGGGGCCTCGGGATCCAGTTATCCTTAAAGATAGAGGTGGAAGAGCCATTTCCGATACGCCATCTAGAGCCAGCAGAGAGAATGCTTCTGCCCCAAACCAGGCTATGCCAAACGAAGGAACCAGCCGGGTTGTACTCAGCAGAAAGGAAAGAAGAGTTATTAAAGTAACACCCTTTCAAAGTTCTAGCAACAAGAGACCCCGGGTGCTTAATAATCCTCCAGCCTTGTTTAGCAAGGATGGCCCTGTTAAAAATTTTCAGATTACGAAAGCCAAGACCCCCTTCTTCCTTATCAGAACAGAGTCTATTCCAGGTGCACCAATGGATTTTACACTTGTCAATGGTGTCTCCCCACCAAAAACGGGCACACAACCTCTGAATTTCCTTAGTCAGACCCTTCAGCAACTTGAAAATCCCCATTGCATAGGTTGGGAGGGACTAAATAACAGCCTTGATAAGAACGTCTTTTCCACCGATAGAGAGCGACCTTTCCCCCCAACCCTTAAGCTTGTTCCAAACCCTGTCAATGATCTCCGAGAAGACAACCCTCTTATTTTTACCGGTGAAGCACGGAAGGCCCAGGTACTTTTCGTGGCAGTCCACCAGCTGCACACCGACCAGAGAGGCAAGTCTTTCCCCTTCAGCAGGCGGAATGGAGGGGCTGATGCACAAAGCAGATTTGTTGAAGTTAATGACCTGACTGGAGGCCGTAGCATACTCCTGCAGCATGTTCCGCAAGTTCAAGCAATTCTTGTCATTAGCCTTGGAGAAAATCAAGCTGTCGTCGGAGACGAACAAGTGAGAGATGACTGGACCATTTCGGCTGCTCTTGAAGCCATCAAAGTTGCCAACAACCTGCTCACTTTTAATCAAGCTCGAAAGGCCCTCAGCACAAATAATGAACAGGTACGGAGACATTGGATCTCCCTGCCGAAGCCCACGCGAAGGGGTAATATTCCCACAAATCTCTCCGTTCAACATAAAAGAATACTTCACAGAAGAGATACATCTCTTTATTAGCTCAACCCACCTGACCGGAAAACCAAGCCTAATCAACATGCTGTACACAAAGTCCCACTCTACTCTGTCAAAGGCTTTTGACATGTCTAACTTGACAGCCATAGACCCCTTCTTCCTTCTCTTACGTTTGATCCGATGGAGGCATTCAAAGCCTATAATAGTGTTGTCCGAAATGAGCCTGCCCGGGACAAACGCACATTGTTCCTCAGAAATGATCCCCCCCAAGACATTCCTAAACCTGTTAGAGATAGCTTTAGCAATGATTTTATATAGAACATTACAAAGGCTTATAGGCCTGTAATCAGAGACATGCTCAGGGGTCTGAATTTTCGGAATTAAAGAAATGATTGTGCTATTAAACTCATCGACTCTCCCCTCATGATTAAGCACATTCAAACAGCAGTCGGTAATACTTTTACCAATAGTTCCCCAAGATTTGTGATAAAACCCCGCTGGCATTCCGTCCGGGCCGGGAGCTTTTAGGGGATTCATGTCAAAAATGGCCTTTTCAACCTCCATAGCCGAAAACCTTCCTTCCAGATAAGACATCGAGTGCTGAGGAAGCCTAGCTAGGACCTTACTGGAAACCTTCTTAATATCCACCTGACTAGGCCTGGAAGAAGTGAAAAGCTCAGTGAAGTAATTATTAATTGTACTTACTAACCCATCCTTAGAGCCTTGCCAAACCCATTCCCATCCAACAAACCCAGAATTTTGTTGCGGCTTCTGCGACCCAAGGCTTTCGCATGGAAGAAGCGAGAGTTTCTGTCCCCATTCTTCAGCCAATCAGATTTCGCTCTTTGCCTCCAATACATTTCTTCAACAGACAGCGCCTCATCCAATTTTTCTTCCAACTGCCTGAGAACTTTCCAGTTGGAAGGACAATCCAGCATGCTTGCTTGCTTAAGGTTCTTCCTACTAGAGTTAATGTCTTGATGTTGTTGCTTCCTCTTGACCCCATACCAAGCATCCAATTGTCTGCCACATCTGGAAAGACTCCCCACCACCGCTTGCACACTGCCATCCTCACCTCCCCGAGACCACTGAGAGGAAATAATCTCTTTACAGGCTTCCTCCTCAGCCCAACAATCTTCGTAGTAGAAACGTCTCCTAGGATTACCCACTGACCCATTAGGATGAGGAAAATCTGAAAATTCCAACAGCAGAGGCCGGTGATCGGAACGCCAAAATTCAAGGTGCCTAATAGAATAAAAAGGAAATAAATCCGACCACTCTCTGTTGCAGAGACCCCTATCCAGCCTTTCCAAGATGAGCTCAGACCCGTCCCTCTTGTTGCTCCAGGTAAATTTGGGGCCTCTAAAACCCATGTCATCTAAGTAACAATCATTAATAGCTTCCCTGAAATCAGCCATACCTCTCCAGTTCTTAGGTAAGCCTCCACTCTTTTCACTGTCCCAGAAAATTTCATTAAAGTCTCCCAAGCAAACCCAGGGGAGATTGGCCATGCTAGACAGCCTTTTAAGCAAAATCCACGAGTGGAATCTCTGAGAATGGACCGGGTGACCATAGAAACCCGTCAACCTCCAGCTCTTCTTCCTGTTGTTACTAATTCGAACATCTATGTGGTCCTTAGAGTAAGTCAACAAGTCCACCGAGGTATCAGTGGTCCAATACAAACACAAACCCCTAGATTTCCCCACGCTATTCACCACCAGCTTACTGTTAAAGCCTAATTTGATCTTCCATCTCTCCAATTTATCATGCTGACACCGAGTCTCCATTAAGAATATCAGTTCAGGATTCCAATCCTTCTTGTGGGTTAGCAAAGAGTTGAACGCCCGGTCGCTACCCAGACCTCGGGCGTTCCAAAAGAGGATCCTCATTGGACCCGACGGACCGATTGAGATCGGTCGGCCGATAGTAAGTGAATTGGAGCTTCCTCCACCAAAACCGAAACTTCAGAAGAAGTAACCAATTCTGGCTGCACCTCTCTTCCTTGAATAACCTCATTTTGAGACCCCAACGCTGCCATAGAACCGATCTCGGTCTTGTCCTCCTCAATAGAACTAGCGACCTCTTCAGACATACCTGAGCGTTTTGCCTTCTTGACCCCCTGACTCTGATCAGATCCCCCATTCGGAGGTGAGCGTTTCCCTAAATTCAGTTTTCCACCCAAAGCAGCACACACTTGAATATCCTTTTTGACTCTCGCTGCCCTCTTCCATTTAACCCCTGCACTGACTGTTTTAATTATAGGACCCTCAATAAGTGGGCCGATACTGACCTGTCTATTAGGACCCTCAGTAATCTGGCTGGAGCTGGGCTGAAGAATGTTGTTTTGGGGGGCTCTAATGGGCTCCACTTCATTAGTTTGCATCAACTGAGGCTCTAAAGGCCTGTTCTCCAGAATAGGATCAGGAGAAGGCCCAATGGCACTGCCCCGACCCACTGACCGATCCACTTCCATCAAATTCAAATCCGTGGTTTGAGTATCAACCCTCCCTTTCCCCTCATTAATGCTTATTCTTTTTGCCAGAGCCTCCTTCTCTGCAACAGCGGCTTCATTTCCCTCTGAGGTAACCCCTGTCAGGGACCTCCCACTTGTTGCATTAATTGCTAACCCTTTCCCCATGCTACTATTGTTGGGCCCGATGCAACTCTTCTCCCCCACTTGGCTCTTGAGTTTGCCGTCCTTCCACCAACTCCGATTGCCTGAATGCCTCTCCGAGCTTCCCTCTTCTGGCTTTTTCCAGAAATTTCCAGCTCTCCAGTTACCTTGCCCCAAACCTGCATAAGGCTTTCCAGCTGGAGTACTCCAAGGCCTTCGTCCTGGTGGCCCATTTCTGTGATTAAATCTCTTGGGCGGACTCTCCGAACGGAGCCACACATTCAAACGTAATTGCCCTTCAGAAATAACTTCATTGCCCTCACCAGGCTCTGAACATTCTCGTAAGGAGTGACCCAACTTACTGCACTTAAAGCAAAAATCTTGCAACCTTTCGTATCTTAGGAGCATGGTAGTAATTTCCCCATTACCAAGTAAGTCTACTCGAAGACTCCTCATCAGAGGCTCCCCAGTAGAGATCACTACTCTTACTCTGATGAATGTGCCTCCGATATTTTTAGCTGCCAACAAATCAACATCTATGACTTCCCCAATCATTTTTCCAAGAAAAAGACCAATGTCTTCAGTAAGACAAAGAAGAGGGAGATTATGGATTTACACCCAGAACTCCACTTTGTTAAATTTCATGGTAGCAATGTCACCCAAACCCGCTGGTTCTTCAAAAGCTATAATAGCTCTGTCGAAAGTCCAAGGACCTCCTGACTGAATGTACTTCCTATCCTCCAAATTCTTAAAATGGCAGGCAAATAAATTCCCTTCTAAGATCTCAAAATCCACTCCTTCATTGGTCCTCCAAATGGTGGACAAAATATTAATAAGGGCTTCCTTATTAACTATCTTATTAATCAATACCTTACCTACCAGACATAATGACAGAAGTTGTTCACCTTTCTCTTTAAGTTTAGAATCAAGGGTTCCCACAGGTCTACCTTTTTCCTTAAGGGATAAAGCACTACAGAGCATCGCCAATTCATCAGACTTCATCGGAGATTCCGAAAAGGAAAGGAGGAGCTGAAACAGGAGGACAGACTTCTAGAACTTTAACTCTCACCTTAGATTTCAGAGAAAACTAAGGGAGAGACTTTTTGGCAAGGCCTTCCCCGTGATAATTATGTATCCTATTTATAGTTAAATGTTCCAATTAGCAACAATTAAGTGAGTTTGGCTTGCTGGAGATTTAATGACTACATTTCATAAAATTGGGCTTAAGGCCTGTTCAAGCCAAATCCGGTCCGATTGGGTCCAACCTAGATTGGGCTTTGGGCTAGGCTTGACAGCAGCTGTGCTATTGATAATCTGGCCCAGCCCGATCCGAATAGTAACAGACCTGAACCCTTTCCGGGCCGCACAGTAACTGGGTTTTAAAATTTCAAACCGGTCCGACTCTTTTGACACCTCTACTTAGGTGTAATCAAAGAAAAAAAGTCGGCCCTTTTTGACACCTCTACCTAGGTGTAATCAAAGAAAAAAAATATTGATTTCGATTAAAATATGAGAGTACAAATTTTTGGAATTTTCGATGGAAATATCATAGATATTTTTGATGATATTTCCATCGAAAATATATTATAATATCGGTTATATTTAAATATATTTTTGATGTCAATATCTCTAAAGTGCGTAAAATATAGAAGATATATTCGGAATAGTATCAATATATAATTTCTCGGGTATAATGAAGCTAATAGGAAGGGAAGAAATATGAAATAAATTTTACGGGTTAAAATTGTAAATTTTGTTACAATTAATTAAAGAAAAAAAAATCATAAATAGCATGTCAAAACTATATTTTAGCTAGAAAGGATGAGGTTGGCCCAATGGTTGGCCCGTCACACCTACACTATTAAGTTGTGGGTTCAAATTTGCCCCTTCTCTTGAATCTCAAATTATTGTAATATTTTCCATAAAAAAAAAAAATAAAATAAATAAAAAAAAAAAAAAACTATTTTTTAGCTATATTATTGTTAAAGCAAACTTGGCAAGATAATGTGCCACTTTATTACCATTCCTAGTTGGGTTGAACACAAATTGGTTCAGTTCGTTTTTCGGTAAAACTATATTGAATCGGAAATATTTCAGTTTTCAAAAATCGAAACCAGTTTAAACTTTAAATTGATTAAGAGTAAGTAATTGAACTGATCTTAACTGATTTTAATTGGTTCAGTTCAATTCAGTTTTTAACCTAAAGGGCTTAATGAGTTTTATTTATTTATTATTATAGATTTTTTGAATTAAATAGACTTTAGAACTAATTTCAGGCCAAAACTTGTTGAGAAACTAGTAGCTGGAATGAGCAGAGTAGCAGACTAAGTGCTTGTTTGGTTGGGCTTTCTACTGGCTCAAAAGGTCTACGAACCTCTACTTGAGTTTTTTAGAGTTGTTTGGTTGGGCTTTTGAAATTGTCTATTTTAAATTCAGTAGAGGCTAGTAGAGTTTAAACCTCTACTAGGCAAAAGCTCCTCCTTATGAGCTTTTCAAAATAGACCTTTTAAAAAAAGAAGTATTTGACCTATATATCCCTAAATGTTTATTATTGACATGGAATACCCTTATTAAAATAAAACCCTGGAACCTATTTATATTCTTTATTCTTTGCTCTCTAGTCTCTACAGATAGTCTATAATTTTGCTCTACATATACAAAAGAACGGTTTTTTACTCTACACATATAAAAAAACGGTATGTATAATTTTAAGTTCAATTTTTTTTTGAGTGAATAAATAATATGTCCTTTTTAGTAATTTAATATCTCGGTAGACTTTTGAGAGTTTACAACCAAACGGTCTACTACTATAAAAGTGCGTTTGTAATTACCAACCAAACAATTATATTTTTTTTTTCAAAAGCTCTATTTCAATTAGATCTACTACAAGTAGACCTTTTACGAGTAGAGGATTTTCAAAATCCCAACCAAACATACCCTAAAGGACTTTGAAAATATTGAATCTCACGAAAAGCCACCGTTATTTTGATTATTAAAAAAATTAATCTAAAACTTGATGTCATTATCATCGTTGACACCAACAAACACAAACTCTCACAAACTCTCATATTGGAGCATCATTGTTGGTTCCGATATTTTACACCAGGCGACTTCAATTTGTATTGTGAAAAAAAAATAAAAATTATATATATATATATATATTTACTTTTATATAACCGGTTCTCAAGTCAAACCGGTTTTATAAAACTAAAACAGGTTAAAAACCGAAATCAATTATATATAACAATTATAAATCAGTTTGAATTGAAATCGATTGGTGAACCGAACTGAACTACACTTTTCGGTTCAGTTCCAAATCGATTTGGTTTGGATCCGCTTTTGGTGCCCACCCCTAATTCCTAGGAATAAAATTGCAATAAACATAACCAAGTAGGGAAATAAGAAATGATGTAGCTTGATAAATTTTGAACTTGCAAAGAGTATTATCAGACTCACCGAAATCAATATGAAAATAAATAGAATAAACAAGCTCCAGGGGCTCAGGCAAAGCAACCACCCCACCCACCTTAGTAGAGTAAGTACAATGTAATTTCCTAACAGAAGTCACCTTTATTGTACCCAAAGTCATCATGAATTACCACCCCCACACCCACGACCCACCAAAGATTTCTGCTCATTAAGTGCTACATCAACATTTGATTTATTAGAAAGGTTAATATTAAAACCATCCCCTCATCTTTAAACTATTATTAGATGTATAGTTATAAATATTTTTATTTTAGAAACCTCCCCTATGGACTAACATCATTAACATTCCGTTTGTGTTGACTAAGTTTGACCGTTAAAACGTCTAAAATGTCCTATTTAACTTTCAATTGTATGAATTGATTATTATACTTTTACCAAATAAATTAATAAAATGATACAAAATACGGGAATATTAACTTATAAAGGAGAAGTTATTTTGTGAACAATTTTATCTCTAAAAATAATATAATTATAAATGAACCAAAATCATTGAAAATAAACCAGAATATGTATTTATTTATATATTTATTTATTTATCTTTTTTATATATATATATATAAATTCAAGCAAATACTCATTTTCAATGCTTTTAGTTAATTTATAATTTTATTATTTTTAGGGATAAAATTATCTACAAAATAAATTCTCCCTTGCAAGTTAACATTACCGCATTTTGTATCATTTTATTAATTTATTTGGTAAAAGTATGAAGATATAATAATCAATTCATATAATTGAAGCTTAAATAGAGACATTTTAGACTTTTTAATAGTTAAACACAGTCAACACAAACAGAATACTAACGGTGTTAGTTCATAGGGGAGGAATCTAAAATAAAAGCATTTGTAACCATACATCTAATAAATAGTTCAAAGGTGAGGGGAGGTTTTTAATATTAACCCTTATTAGAATCCATTGGATGACATCTCCAAGTCTAGTCACAAACCTAAGCAGCAAGAACCTCACTAAGAATATTTACACATAGTACACTGGTACTCATCCCAGGGTCGGCCTTGACATCTCAAGGGTTCAGGTTGAAAAAACTGTTTTATTATAATTTAACCTATTTTTAAAAACCGGACCTATTTAGACTTCTCATCAAGCTAATTTAACCTCAAAAACTAGGTCTATTTAGACATCTTATCAAGCTAATTTTAACTATTTTCTTTATGGTCATATAGGCTCAAGACGGGTGCACTTCTTGCACCAGCCCAGGGTGGGCACGGACTCATCCAAAAGTTTTATAGCAAATAGAGCTATATCCTCCGAATGGAGACAAGTTTTTTGAAAAACCAAATTGTTACAATAATTTCTCAAAATTAGGACCATCAACTTGCTTAAACACATGAAGTAACACCTCAAAAGGCTACATAGAAGAGAAAGAACTAATCGTATCCCACAACCCGCAAGATTGCCAAACTAATCACTAGGGATGACCATTTTCCCCCGAAGTCCCAAATCCCCACTCTCCTGTCCCCATTTGGGGAATTTTTTTGGGAGGGAAAATGGGGAAATGGGGGGATGAGAATGATTTTTATCCCCAAATTAAAATGGAGATGGGGATGGGGGGATCCATCCCTACCCCTATTTTCTAATTTCCCTAAAATATTACAATATTATATATAAATATTAATATATATTTATTTTTATATTTTCAATATTTTTATTATTTCTATTTTACTAACTATATATACATCTTTATAACTTAAAACCTAACCCTAAATCATATTCCCTAAAACGTTTCTCACCAGCCAAAGCCTGGTGCATTTGCTTCATAGTAGTTATTAGCAGTTGGTTTCTAGACATTTTAAGGACTATTTTGAATTCTGAACCTCTTGTATTATTATGATGAAAAAATAACTTAGCTTTCATTTCAATTTGTATGAGAAGTTATTTTGTATTTGAAAATAATGGATTGTGCATTTGTACCTTTTTTTAATATGTAATTTTTACTAATACAGGGAAAATAGGGGAAGGGGGAAATGGGGGACCTTGGGGAAATGGGGGACATTAGGGAAAAACAGGAAAAAAAAAGAGGAAATGGGAATGGGGGGACCTCCCCCCAAAAATGAGTATAGTATACAAATTCTAGGAAGTGAGCATGTGGGTTTGCAAGATCTGGGAAGAGCTTAAATTACGTTTATATGAACCTAGGGAACCCGAGGAGGGCCGGATCAAAGCCTAGGCCACTTGGGGTTTTCTTCCCACAGACCAAGGTTACTGAGAGTGTAGAGTTTTGGCTTCAAGCATCCTTAAGGGATACACTTCTCTATTTATGGAGAAAGGCAGTACATAATGAAACTTGTATGAGTTGTATCCAATGAGAGGCAATGTAAAACATTTTGGATTGTATAACATTATTTAACTTATTATTATTATTATTATTATTTTGAAATATTACACAAATTTGGGGATTTTTGAGGAGGGGGTACTCAAACCCACAATCTCATGGTGTAGGTGTGAGGTCTTAAAATGGAAAAAAAGAAAGAAAGAAAATTAATATAAGAGCGATTAGTACCGATTACCAAATTAGTCCTAGGCTTTTTTCTTAATTCCAAGTTGTTTGCGACTTTTACAAAAGTGACCAATCTAGTCCCTATATTTTTCAGAAGTACCAAATTAGTCCATTTTGACTAATGGACGTTAGTCAAAGTTTAACATATTTAAGGGTAAATTGTATTTTTAACATTAAAAATTAATTTTTTGGTATAGGAACCTATAAAAAATTGACACATATCCCATAATTTTTTATTTTATACAAATACATTAAATATATATATATTTAAAAACTATTAATTATAAAAAAAATTAATTTTTTTGACCAATCAAAAAATGTAATAGGAGATGGTGACCTCTGGTGGAAGAGGTCGGAGCTTCCTCCCAGCCTCCTCCACAACCAATCATGGAGGAGCCTTATCCACTATCTGGGTCGTGGAGGAGGCCTCAACATCTTCCTCGAACTCGGTCGTGGAGGTTACCTCTACGATCTATAAAATTTCTAGATCATAGAGGTAGCCTTCTCCACGATCTAGTCCAGATTGTACTAGATCGTGGAGGAGGCAACCTCTACAAATCTAATCCTGGAGGACCTCCATGATATGAAAATTTTTAGATTGTGAATTTGATCCAAATTAGTGGAGGAGGTTGCCCCCATGATGGGTTGTGGATGAGGCTGCCTCCTCCACGACTTGAATGTGGAGGCGGCTGACCTCCTCTACTTGAGTCCACTTCATTGGTGTCCTCTTGTTTTTTTAACCTATTTTTTATTTTACTAATTAATATTTAATTTTCTATTTATTTTAATTAAATGTTTTTCATTAATATTTATTTCTTAAAAAAAAGAAAAAACTAATAATTATTTCAATTGTTTTGAATTATTTTTTATTTCTTTACATCATTGTGAACCGTGATTGCCTTTTTAATTTTTCTTCTTAATTTTTTTATTTAGTTATTATTATTATTATTTTATTAAGTTATTATTTAATTTTAAAGGGTATTTTTGTACTTTCCTGTTAAATAACCTTTGACTGTTAGAGTTGACTAACTGAAATTTGGTTGGAGGATGAAAATTGTTCAATTATGAAAAGCCAAGGACCAATCTGGTCCCTTTTGTAAAGGTCACAGTAAATTTGGAATTAAGAAAAAAGTCCAGGACCTATTTGGTAATCGCTATTAATATAATAATTCTTTTACAAAACTAACAACGTTACAAAACAGAGAAAAATAACCAGTAAAGGCTTTTAAATCCCGAAAATAACCAAACCAAAAATGAAAAAGGACACAATCTATCCTTCTTACATTCAAAAGGTGAAGCAAGATGCCGAATCTTTGTCGCTTGTTCTTTTGGGTTCCCTACCAATCAAAACTCAAAAACTTTTTAGGTCAAGCGTGAAATTAATCTCCATTTGAAGGTACTTATTTTCATATCTCAGCATCTCATTCTAAATACTTGTAAGCTTCTAAAGATTGGCTCAAGAGAATAAAATTACATGTTTATTGGAAGCGAAGAGTTTTTTATTTATGCACGTAAAGTGTTTGATAAAATGATTCAAAGAGTTGACAGAAGAAAAACTTTGTTTACATGATAGTTGTTTTCAAGGACGATATCGTCCTTTCGGATTAACCTGTTGTTACTTGTAATATTTTCGTTGGATATTTGTTTTCTCTTCAAAGGGATTCAAAATATAATTATTTTTGTAAATTATAACAGCTCACTCGAACTCTTCATTTTCAGGTAACAAAAATCTCTCTTTTTTTTTTTTTTTTTTTTTTAATTTTTTTAATTTTTTTTATTTGCTTATCAGAATCAAAATTCCAGCTCTTGAAAACCCAAATAAGTTATAAATTGCATGTCTTTTTGAGAATTTTTTTTAGTTATGTGAATACGGGTTACTGTTTAAAGGAGTTAACCAGCTGGCGGTTTATATTTGCAGACTGCAGATACTTGAAAGTTCAAACATCATGGCAAGTTTGTTGTCGAACATGATCTTGAAGGGAATCGGAGGTTACCCAGTTGCGAATTCTGCTAGAATTGTAAGAACAGAGACATTTTAGTTCAATTTGAGTTCTTAATGGAAATGAACGACATATTATAACACAGAATTGAGTTAAGTTAGTAATTATGCAAGCTTGATCGATGTATAAATTGGATTATTGCATCAATTCACTAATTGTATGGTATTCGTGTATAAAATGTTGCTATCCGGTCTATCTATTAATCTCATAAACATTAATATCAGATTGTGAGATCTTTTGTTAATACTTAACGCTATATGGTTAATAGAATGTGCTTAAAGGGTTTGTGGTCTTTTTATTATGTTTCAAAAATTTATCCAAGTCAAACATGTTAAATTGGGAACTTCAACGTTGGTGTGCTTGAAATCAGAATTTATTTTCTTTTTCCTGTTCCAGTTCAGATTTGATTTCTTTTTGTCCGAGTGGTGGGTAATTTTTGAGTTTATTCTAGTCTAAATTATAAATTTCTCAGGGTGGCAGGTTACCTAAGCTATAAATGTGTTTTCAAAGTCATAAGTATAAGCATGCTAGGTCTCGGCCAATTCATGAAGTGTTTATCTAATGCGTTCAGAATCATAACATCAATTTTTGATTTTGCAATTACTTTTTGCAGATATCTGGCTCCTCTTACCATAATGGAATGAAATATTTCTCTACCCTGCCAAATGATCCTGACACACATGAAGATTTTAGACCTACTAGTAAACTTGAGAGCCACGGCCTTTCTTTGAAGGATATTGTTGAGCAGGTAAACCTGCCCTCCAATATTCTATAATGTATTTTATGAAGCATTTTTTGAACTTCTTGTTTTGATTTGTTAGCTCAAAAGCCCTTCATTAATCATGATTAGGTTCTGTTGTAGGATGTCAAAGACAACCCTGTGATGATTTACATGAAAGGGGTTCCTGATTTCCCTCAATGTGGATTTAGCTCACTTGCAGTACGAGTACTGAGACATTACAGTAAGTTTTCATTTGTTGAGCCTACCTGATTTTCTTTTAATCTATTATTTATTTCCTTGTTTCATATTTTAAGTGGTCAAATGTGTGGAAAGTAGTTTTTGTAATCATATCTTAGGTTATAGTTCCCATAAACCATGTCAACTTGCCGCAGAAGAGGGTAGCAGACATTACTTTGGCTTTTCTGTAAACTTCTCCTATCCAAAGTTCTAATCATGTATATGGACTTGATATGGTTTGATCAAGCTTGCTCTCTATGTTGCATCCTATGGATTTTATCCCTTGCGGCCCACCGCTTTTTCACTGGATCCAGAGACCTGGTTGTGTGGGTCGCCGGGGATAAAATTTAACTACTTTGTTCTATTTGGGACATGGTAACCAAATTTCTGGTGGCGCTTATAGTTCAGGATCAAAATTGTCTTTAGAAATGATGAAAATATACTTGATTTTTGGTTATTAATTATGTTCAATACTGACCTAGTTGCTGCTGGATATTTTTTGTTACCTAATTGTGATTTGTTCACTTTTTTAGCGCATATATTACTGGTTACGATATTCTTACTCATGGTTGTGGATTGTGCAGATGTTCCTATAAGTGCTAGAAATATTTTGGAAGATCCTGAGATTAAAAATGCTGTTAAAGGCTTCAGGTGAGTTTTTGTCATACATGATTTAACTCAGATTTCAATCATGGTCTTGGTATAGAACTAAATAAATTTGAAAATTTCTAAGGAGCATGCACAATTTACGGCACGTGAGGGGGTGTGTTAGAGTGTTTAAATACTATTGTTGGCCCTTTTCTATTAGCTTAAGTTTATAGGTGTGATGGTTACTAACACATGTTTATCAAAGTGCATGGGTAATTTACAGCACAATGTACCAATAGTTTATAATGGGTGAAGAGCTATCTTTTGTATTGGGTTGGAATCTCACCTTGGTGCCTGATCTCATTATTATCGTTAATGAGCCTGTCCAACCTGTCAAGCTCAGGAACTTCTATTTCTAGACCAGTATCCTATCTTAATAACTTGCAAATTGTAATGTGGCAATCATTATTAAGCTGTAGTAAGTTCTTATGTGTTACCCGACAATTTTTACCTACAAAATGATTGGTGTTTCTTGCTTTATTTTTTTTTCTCCTTTGAGTTGGAGAGGTGGGTGGTTTCATCTTTATTTTTAACTTTGGCATTTCTTCTTCCTTTTTCCTTTTTACTGTCCGTCGAGTTGGTGAGGGAAGTTTGTTTTTCAGAAGAGAACATTTTCTGATGAATCATAATGATTGAAAACATTGCTTAGATTCTTTTCTATTAGCAAATATAAACCATGCAGTGAGTGAAAGGTTTAAAAATTGTTACAAGTAGGTAAGACCATAAGAGTTTCTCCAAAACAGTGCAAGAGTGATGTTATACCCTGCACTGAAAAAAGCTGAACTTCATTTTACTATAAAGCATGTATATTGGGTTTTAAATCGGTTAATTAGGTCATTTTTATACAAGACTAAGAGATTAACTTAGTTGCCAATCCAACAGAACACAACTCAATCAATTAGCGTGATGGAGATTGAGGGCTTTGTGTTATATATTAGTATGGATGGATACAATCTGAGAATCGGCTAAAGTATCTTTCCCATTTGTAAATCATCTGAAATATAGTCAAGTGGTTTGGAATTGTAACAGCATGTATATTTCGTGTGCAGAAGAATTCTTTAGGTTTGTATAACATACAACATGACATCTACTGAGATACTTAGATACATGGACAGGGATATTTTGTTGCCCAACCTAACACAAAGATCCCAGGATTACAATTTAGTACATAATATTTCATGCTTTTTGGCCAATTTCAGATCAATTTCATATGTGATGCCCGCTCGTCTCTCTCTCTCTCTCTCTCTCTCTCTCTCTCCACCAACCTTGCCGGATGCTACCTGATACACACACAAATTAAAATAATTTTTGCCCCCTCAGGAATGTGTGAGGGGTATTAATCCCTAGACCTCCTTTTCCTCTACAAGAGATCAAACCTATTAGGCTATTCTCTTGGGGGACCTTTTAGCTTCTTGATCCTTTACAATGGCTTCTGTGAATAAATTTTGTTTCTGCACTTCTTTTAGTTGCTGTATATCTTAAAAAACTAACCGTTAATTTGGTCTGTGTTGATCACAAACTGTCATGCCTTTGATTAAGATTTGACTATTTCATCACAGTCAATCTGGGTTATGAATTGATATAATGCACTAGGTTTACCTTTTAGTAGATGTATCTATGTTGAAGTGCAATTGTCTATGTGGGTTTAGGCATTGATTCAAAATTTCTACGTCTTCTTTTTTGCGAGGGCTCTTTTTATAGGCTTGTTTTTTGGGTTTTGTGTATTCTTTTGCTGCTGGCCCTGGCAGTTTTTGTAAGCTAGGGTTGGCTATCCCTCCTTTTCTTTGTACATGTTTTTATTTTGTTTTAATATGTTTTCACGTTTTTCTTAAAAAAAAAAACGTTTGTCTTCAATTCCATTCAGATTTTTTATGGTTTTTCCTATTTATTTTTAATTTATTGAAAATAGAATTAGATAATTTCATTCATCCAGAAACACTTCATCTCTTTCCTTAGAAAACCACGTTTTTGTTCTTAAAAACACTTCACCATTGATTGGAAATCCAAACAATAGTTGCATGATATTCTTTTTCCTTCAATCTCGGATGATGCCTGTTTCTTGATCTCACATTTGTTTCTATGCAGTTCCTGGCCTACATTTCCACAAATTTTTATCAAGGGGGAATTTATTGGAGGTTCAGATATAATTCTCGGCATGCACCAGGTATCATTCATATAATATATACATATGTAATTTTGAATTCTTTATGAATGTGCAAATCCAATCCTCTAATATTGTGGTCATTCATGTGTAGAATGGAGAACTGAAAGAGAAGCTCAAAGACATCGCTGCTAGCGTGGAGAAGTCAGAATAAATAAAACAATTGAGTGTAAAAGAGCAGGGTAGACTATTATGTCTTTGCTCTCTTACTTTTCGTTATAGATAATAAGTAATGGGATGCTAGATTTTTGTGCTAAGTTTCGTTAGACTGCTATGTGATAAGGTTGGCTTTGATCGATAATGATTATTCACCAATAATGTAGCTATACTTCACCATTCTTTTGTTGTGCCCAATCGAGATTTTGTTAACCATTTGACAGTGGAAACCATTTTGTGGGCAATTTGCAAAGGGAGTGACATTGACATGATACCCCAGCTCTATAGTTATTAAGTGCTGCATTGTGCCATTGTTTTGTTTTTTTTTTGTGGTTTCAGGTTTGGTCTGAATCTGATGAAGGTTCTTCGCTCAAGGTTTTCAATTTAGGATCAAGAGCTAAGGTATTAGGTTCTTTTATCTGTTATATCATTTCTGTTTTCTTTGACACTTTGTTTTACTAAAGAGAGTCTATCTTGAAAATTTAAATTTAAAAATTCTAAAGACATTTTTTTTTTGGTTTCAAAATTATGCTTTTTATCTTTTGACACTCCTATTTTGAAGATTTTCTGGTGTAAAAAAAATTAAATTTAATTAAATTTCCCGAAGCACCTCATTTTATTTAACTTGTATTGTGTTGACTCATGATGATAGTTTTTATTTATTTATTTATTTATTTATTTATTTTTATTATATGAATATGGATGATTTGAACATGGTAAGGGTATCAAGTAGTATGTTCATCAGTGCTGGATCTCTGCATAGCTGATCAAGCTGTTCATCAGTCCTTTCTCAACTTATTGGGCTGAGTCATGTAGTTGCTTGTAGGCTGCTGAGCTTGTATCACTAGCAGCATATATCATTCTCTCTCCCCCCCTTTTTTTTTTTTGGTTCCCCTCGTTCAAGATTATGTGGAACTCAAATTCGGCACAACCAAACAGGCTCATACCAGAAAATAATTCAAACTTCCAAAAGGAACAAGGAAAAAGAAACCCGAAATCTCAATCATTAATGACTTAATGTATCAGATAGTGAAATATAAGCCAGTTATTTTTTTTGACCAAGTAGGTGGCATTGATGAATCAAACTCTAAACCTTCTGGGAACAAGCAATAGACTCAACTGCTCGACCAACCCCTCAGAATTGGAACATTTGCCATCTCATCCTTCAATATGTTATAAGATCATTTGCATAGCACATGAATACAGGCTGTCAAAATGATCAGAATTTTATTACTCTAGGAGTCTAGGGAAGACCAAATTCGTCTATATTAATTATATTTCTTTCTGCAGGAAGGTGCACCAGAAAGTTGTCTTACAAGTCAGGTAGACTTGAATGGCCTAGGATTCTTATAAAATATTTATTAAAGCTTCTTTATCAAAGGTTGAGAGCACTAAGGAATTAAATATTAGAAGGGTTTGTTTCTTTATTAAAGCTTTAATAATTGAGCTTCTTTATTAAAACTTTAATAATTAAGTTTCTTAATTACAAGGGTCTACATGATATAGAATACATAGAATAAATTAAAAGATAGAGTTGAACACCCTAAAATATCTAATAGTAATACATTACTTTAAAAGTCTTAGCAAAACTCCCTTTCAAGTTTCAACATGATCAGGTGCAAAGACATGTACAGGATGAGACCTCTAACTCTAAGTAAGTTTTTACATTCGAATTAACAGAATGTATTATTGGGATGGAATTGAATCTGATGAAAGAATTAGTCAAGGAAAGTTGGAAGAATAAATCAGATTAACGGATAAACAGCAAAACCAAACAACGTGTTTAACAAGTGCAAAAGCAGAAAGAAAGCAGATAAGGCCATAATTGGTGTGATCAATGGTCAAAAGAAAACAAACAAGTGGGGCTCTAAATAAATTTAACTTTAGCGAATGTACAACCCAACTCCATCAATTGCTTTACAGCTGTGTGGGGCAGGAAAAGCAGACCATCACATGTTCTCACAAGAAGCAGCATACAACTATTCAAATTATTTCATTCTTGTAAATTTGTAACCCACTCGTTATCACAAGCTTTCAAGCTCATCACAAAAACAAACTCATAATTCATAGCCATGGCAGATTATGTAAGCCCAGTGTTGGAAATTGTCACTCGATTGTGGGATTGCACTGCCAATCGTGCTCAAAACATCTGTGACCTCCAGGACAACTTAAACACTCTGAGAGACTTAAAGCGTGACCTAGAAGCTATCAGCAAAGATGTTGAGAGGAGGGCTGATTTCGCTGAGCAGCATCAGTATGCAGCGCGTACCAACGAAGTAAAAGGCTGGCTCGAAAGTGTACAACTCAAACTAGAAGAGGTCGATGGCATTTTGCGGAAAGGAGATGAAGAGATCCAGCAGAAATGTCTGGGAAGTTGTTGTCCCAGACATTGTCGCACCGGCTACAAGCTTGGAAAGCAGGTAATTAAGGAGATCAATATTGTTCAAGAATTAATAAAGAAAAGCCATTTTGATGTTGTTGTTGACAAAGTACCGCCGCCCATGATAGATGAGATGCCTATGGAGAATACTGTGGGAATGGATTCCATGTTTGATGAAGTTTGGAAATGTGTTGAAGATCAAAGAGCAGGAATCATTGGGTTATATGGTATGGGAGGTATAGGCAAGACCACACTCTTAAAGAAACTTAACAATAGGTTTTTGGAAACAAGTCATAACTTTGATGTTGTGATTTGGGTTGTGGTGTCCAAAGAAGTTAAGTTGGACAAAATTCAAGAAACTATACGGCATAAATTAGACATCTCAGATGAAATATGGAAAAATAAGAATGAGGATGAGAGAGCTGCACAGATTCTGGGAAGACTACGCAATAAAAGGTTTGTGTTGTTATTAGACGATCTATGGGATCGGCTAGAACTATCAAAATTGGGAGTTTCTTGCTCAAACAATCAAAATAGATTTAAAATAGTGTTTACAACTCGATCGGGAGAAGTATGTGGTCAGATGGGAGCAAAAAAGAGATTTAAATTGAATGGTTTGCCACAAGAAGCTGCTTTGAGATTGTTCCAACAAAATGTGGGTGAAGATGTACTAAACTCTCATCATGAGTTACCAAAACTTGCTGAAATTGTAGCCCAAGAGTGCGACGGTTTGCCGCTTGCTCTTGTTATTATTGGACGTGCCATGGCTAGTAGGACGACACCCGAAGATTGGAGGTATGCCATCAAAGTATTAAAGAGTTATCCATCTCGGTTTCTTGAAATGGGGAAATATGTTTTTCCTACTCTAAGGTTCAGTTACGATAGCTTGTGTGACGACACACTCAGGAATTGTTTTTTATATTGTTCAATATTCCCAGAGGACCATGACATTAGTAATAGGGAACTTATTGAACTTTGGATTGGAGAGGGATTCTTCAATGATTTTGATAACACGTATGAGGCACAAGAAAGAGGAAGATTCATTATTAACAGTTTGAAACTTGCTTGTCTTTTGGAGGGAAGTTTCGTTATGGGCACAAGCTATGAAGAAGATCATGTCAAGATGCATGATGTTCTTCGTGACATGGCACATTGGTTAGCTCGTGAACATGGGAATGAGATTTTGGTAAAGGAACACAGTGGTTTAATCAAATCGCAAGAGATTGGTAGATGGAAGGAGGCCGTAAGAGTATCATTGTACGGTGATAGTACACAGTTCCTCATCGAAACACCAGTTGTTTGTCTACGTCTCCAAACCATTTTTCTTATGGGTTCCGAACTGACGACATTACCAGGTACACTCTTCCAATCAATTTATACCTTGACAGTTTTGAACTTGTCAAATAATAAGATCTTAAGGGAGTTGCCTATTGAAATCGGTGCATTGATTAGCTTGAGTTATCTTAATCTATCGAAGACATGTGTAAGTAATTTGCCAATTGAAGTTAAGAATTTGACACAATTGAGAATATTATTATTAGATAGAATGAAGACTAAGCATGTAGTAATTCCACAAGGAGTGATATCAAGTCTTTCATCTTTAGAATTGTACAGCAGTTACGAAAACTCTCGTCGGTGCAAGATGGATATGAAATTGATCGTAGAAGAGTTGGAATGTTTGGAAAAGATAACTGACGTAGGCCTCACATTCTCAAGTGTCTCCCCTGTTCTAAAATTTATGTCCTCCAGCCCCAAGTTACAAAGTTGTATTACACGACTATCAATATACGAGTGCGAGGAATTGCATTCAATTGATATCTCCTGTTCAACTATGAGAAGAATGGAGCATTTAGAGGTACTTCATATAAGAGTGTGTCCAAATTTGAGGGAATTTAAAATTTGTTTTGAGAATGGGGAGAGAATGCAGAGACCAGAGCCTAACTGCTTCCGTAATCTTCAGTATATATATATCTTGCAATGTGCAATGGAGAATTTGACGTGGCTTAGATACACTCCACGACTTCGATTTCTTGATGTAAGGTATTGTTACTCATTGGAAGAAATAATAGCATGGGACTTTGATGGGTCTTCAGAAATTGAAGAAGTTGTCGAGATATTCTCAAATCTTGAAGAAGTTTATTTCTATTGTCTACCGAAGTTAAAGAGTATATGCCGACAAGCCATGCCCTTTCCTTCTGTCCGAGATATTAAAGTACTCAACTGCTCAAGTCTAAGGAAACTCCCTTTTAATGCTGAAAGTGCAAAGAGTACTTTAAAGGCAATTAAAGGAGAAGGAGAATGGTGGGACAAGTTGGAGTGGGAAGATGAAGCCACTAAGCTTGCTTTTACTTCCAAATTTCTTGAGGTAATGCATCCATCTCTCGAAGCATGCATCTAAAGTATTTCATCTTTTAATATTTTAATAGTTTCAATTTTATTTTTATTTTGAATTTATAATAACGCACCTCATCCATCTCTAAAGAATATATAATAACACACATGATGAGTGATGATACATTTAGTAAAAGATCATACTATCCTACAGAAGCCACTAAGCTTGGTTTCCTTATGATATCCAAATTTGATCTTTTAATCCTGCAATGAATTTTGAATTTCCAAAGTTTTGTAGTTGCCTATAAATTGTCTGTAACTCTTTTATGCAAAAAATAATCTTATATATTCTCAATTTGAGTGTTTCCAGGATTATTGAAGATCAAATTTGAAGACAAGGAAAGCATGCACTTGGAAGGATTTTTGAAGACTGAATAAGACTGCATTGTCATGTTGGTGTTTAATTGTGGCTTTCAATTCAAAGATTTTCATGTACAACAACTGATCATAAACTCCAATGTTGATTTATTTCATTACATTCAACTTCTATCTTCAATTCTTTGGAAATGCACAACTTGAAAGCAGTAAGCAGTAAGTACTCTGGTAATAGCCTTCTGCAAGGATTAAAGCAAAAGTTGTTTTCATTGATAGTAGGCAACAAGTTTTCTAGTGAGGTATGTGTGATGAAAACAAAAACAACAGTAATTATTGGAGTGAAAGAGAAAATACTGGAAGAGAAAAATCAAGTGAAGAGCAGCCATTAATGGCTTCTTGAAGCTTTTGAGTTTGAATTCGACTCTAATTCTCAAAGTTGTTGATTTGAAGTCTGACAAACTGAACAAAACTAAAATTAAAAATTCCTGTAAACCATTAACAATTACACACCAACAATTATTTATAAAACTAACAAAATTGCTTTAAAGCACTTCACGACTCAAAATCATAATAATATTACCTTAACTTTGCCAGCATAAACCATCAAAGAGATGACAACAATTGATGCTGCATATTACTTGGCTATAAACAGCATGATTTTATCCAATGGAATTGTCGCCTCTGATTGCTTGTGTGTCGAATAATTCTTTACAACCTGCAGCTGCAACACGGGATGTATACCGTGCACTGTGGCACAACCTTTGTAGCCTGGGCCTGTATTACAACAAAATCGCTACATTCCTGATCCTGACCAAATGCTGAAACAAGTATCAGTCAATAATACATGAAGCCGGTCACTTCTTGTCACCCACAGAACATAATTATCGAAGCATATATTCGTTGGAAGAACATGCATCCACCAAATCCTGATGTATTCTGGTAATAGCCTTCTGCAAGGATTTTAGTGAAGGAAGCAGATTTCTAGAATTCTGTTGAATTGAGCTACCATGACTTTTGCAGAGCTCCTGCAACACAAACCGATCACAATACTTGTAAGAATTGCTGCAAACATAGAGCTATTTTATACTACCATCTAAAATGAAGAGAGAATTCTGAAAAAGTTGGATGTCACGAAAAAGCACATGACACCATCGAAGTATAAACTCCAAGTGCGGGCAGCTCTCTAGAAGTTCTGCAAGTGCCTCGATTAATCTTTGCATGTATCTGTGAGGGATTGATGAGGCAACAGCAGGTATATCAACTGGACCGACTGCAAAAATGCCTTTCTTAATTAGACTATCCTTGTTTAAGCGAAGGATAAAAATTAACGCTCGGCTTGGTTGATCTTCATTTAGTGCTGCATCTACTGCCTGTGCAACAAGGTAAACAAGACAATAATGTAATTAAAAATCAGTAGAGGAGAATTATGCTATTAAACAGTTAAGGAAAATACTGTAAATTCCAACTAAACTAAGATGCACACTTTGCATTCCAACTAAAAGAAATCAAAAATCTTTTCTTAGTGAAGGTCATTCTCTCATCTTGATCAATAAGAAAATAAAAACCCAAAAGTTTCATGTCTTTAGATAAGTACCTCTGGTGTGACATCTATGTCAAGATCAGAAGGATCAAAGATAAAGGATTCATCAATTGAATAAACTAGAACCCCCTCTGTCGTTGCTGCCGAGAAGCTCCGTCCAGTGGGTGCAATTCTCAGGCATTTAGTTCGAATAACAGGCCTTCCACGATTAGGCATGGATCCTGGTAAATCATAATCTAACTTTCCTCGTGTTTGTTTATCAACACGGCAACACCTTCTTCTGTGTCACTGTTATCATCATCAATTAAATCCACTGGGCCAGCTTCAGTCATATTCTTAGAATTTAAGAAGTCCAGAACTCCATCTAGAGAGAGATTATGGGTTATTTGAAATCGACACAGCAGTACCTGTTATGTAAAAAGGTTAAATGCATTGTGAACCTGATTCAACATGCTTAAGATTTTGTGCATAATAAAGAAGAAAATTGGTCCTTTTAAGAGCCAGAGACATACAACTATATCTTTCGGGCCACAAAAAGAAAAGTGTATAGTATAAAAAAAATGGTAGAACAAAGCAAGTTTGAAAAATGTGATTAACACAAAGAATGTATTTACAGCAATAAATTCCGTGGAATCTCACCTGATCAACCACGTCGTACATACAAATGTATTTGCTACTTCCCCCCAGCTAAAATGTAGCTCCCATCAGCAGAATAATATAATGTTGTGAAGCACTTTCCTGAACTAGAGTTAGCCGCTGATCTACGATCAGTCATAAGACGCCCCCCAGCTATATCCCTACGCCCCTCGATAGTGTACATTAAGTCACCATTAATTGGGTCCCAGAAATGAATCTGTCCATCTAATGTGCTGCAAGCCAATTGCTTTCCATCTGGACGATGGACCACCATAAGGACATCATGTGTATGGGGGAATGGTTCCACTGAACCTTTTCCTTCAAAAACATCCTACAATCAAACAGTTTTGTCCCACGACGATGAAGCTAAGATTGCCTACATGTGAGAACAAAACAACTTAATCAAACTATTCAGGAAACAAGGAGTATGATAAATGTCCTGATACATAGAACATTGTTTAATCATCTGACACCCGTTAGATAAACTTTGAAAATTCATGATTTGGACCTAATGAAGAGTGGAAACTTTTATAAAATCCAATTTAAATTCAAAGAAAGAGGTCAAATGAACACCAAAGAAACATAAGCATATTGCAAGCTCATGGTCAGAAGATAATAACTCACATTTGTAGGGGAAAACGCCAAGCCATGAACAGGACCTTCATGTCCACTTAGGATATCCAACAAACAACCCGTCTTCATTGACCAAACAAATATTTGCTATAGCACATTCAAAAACTAGTCAGGATAAAAATAAATTATGATGGAAGAGCACCAGCAAAACCTAGTTACTAAGAGCAAATTTACCTCGAATGAATCTAAAGTTCCAGCACAAATTACTTCACCACTTTGATCTGCCGCCAAAGAAACAAACTGCCTAGAAGAAGGGGTAGTGAAAGTCCTAAAATTTCTATAGCGAAACAAATCCCATGCACGAACTGTTCCATCCAGAGATGCACTTAGAAGACTATGGTTATTTGCATTAGAATGGAGAGCAGTGACAGCATTAGTGTGCTCAGCAAATGTCACAAAGCAAAAGCCAGATGAAACAGTCCACACCTGTAACAAGCAAAAACTCAATACTTCAACATGATGTCAAGACTTCCAAGTATAAAATTCAAACAAGAGGACGGTAACTATAGACTAAAACATGTAGCATGAAATGGCATAAAGCATAAAAGAATTATCTCCAGGATCATCATTGTCATGTTTATTAGAAAAAAAATGTTAATGCAAACTTGCAATATAATAATTCTCAACTGTACTCAAAACATTAAATTGAAGATAAGGGAGCAATGTGCATGAAAAATCCTAGCAACTAGTTCATTTATGACTGCAATTGTTTAAAACCAATTATGATTTCACAGGGAGATACTAAAAACCACATATTAGGCCATTCCTCTCATAGGTCAATAAGCACAATTGGGAATCACAACATAACTGGCTCATATAGTAAAGGCAAATGAATGATGGTACAAATCATCGGCGGAGGAAATGAGTATGGTGCAAGGTTATGATGAGCCAATTAGGAAATACACATGAGCTCCTTCAGGCTTCAACCACAGAAAACTAAGCACTATATAAAAAGACTACAAGAATAAGATGCACATACATAATTTAAAAACACAGTATACTTGACAACAGCATAAGCATAATAATATGATCTTTGTACGTTACGGGAATTTGGTACCTTGACTTTGTTATCATCTGCCCCGGTGGTCAATAGTTGAGAATCTGGTGAATATGCAAGACAATTCACATCAAAATAATGCCCCTGCTGCTTTAAAATATAACTCTCTGATCGCCACTCCCAGACAAGCAACTGCCCCAACTTCGCACACCCAAACATCAACCAATTCCCTAGGTCATTAAAACTCGTTGCAGTAATCTTCTCTCTTGAAATTGATAACAAATGAATACACACAAAATCAGGCATCTGATATAAACCAAACACGCCATTTGAGAACCCCACAACCACCATATCAAGCCCCCTATGATAATCACAAGCTGTAAACTTAGCTGGCGCTTGCTTAAAATCATCCTTCCTCAACAACTGCCATTTCTGCTTATGCAAATACCACTTTCCTTCACCTGAATCGACACCTTTCCGATCAAAATCTTTCCTCTTATTACCTTTGCCATCCCTCTCCGGAGTACCCGGAGAGGGTGGCTCTGAGTCTTCCCCTCTAATTTCATCCAATTTACCATCACTGTCACTATAACCCCAACTAAAAATTCTACAATCACGAGTAATCGTATAAATTTTATTTACCCTACCGGTCCTCTTATCAACACCGAAAAAACAACCCACAATCGAATCTCGATGACCTAAAAGTAAAAAGGGTTTATTGCTTTGAACACCCTTTAATTTTTCGTTTACATAGAACAATCTAGCGGCCAAATCTTTTGACCCAACAAGCAAATACTTAGAATCATGATAAGGTTTTTTGTGCTAAGTTTCGTTAGACTGCTAGCAATTTCACTAATAATGTAGCTACACTTCACCATTCTTTTGTAGTGCCCAATCGAGATTTTGTTTAATTAAATTTAATTAAATTTATCGAAACACCTCATTTTCTTTAAATCGTATTGTATTGACAAATGATGATGGTGATTTTTTTTTTATATATGAAAATGGATGATTTGAACATGGTAAAAGTATCAAATAGTCTGTTCGTTAGTGCTGGACCTCTGCATAGCTGATCAAGCTGTTCATCAGTCCTTTCTTCACTTATGGAGCCGAGTCATGTAACTGCGTAAAAACACTATAACTTGAATCATGTAACTGACTAATGTAGGCTGCTGAGCTTGAATCACTAACATAAGGGTAAAAATGGAAACTAGCCAAAAATTAAGGCGGTTTATTGTTTTGATTGTTTTTGTTAAAAAATCCACTTTTCGGACAAAAATGCCCTTCATTTAGAAATTTTGCCTCGTGTGTTTAATTCGTTTTTGCCTGATGTGTTTAATACTTTTTGCTTGGTGTGTTTAATTCGTTTTTGCCTGGTGTGTTTAATACTTTTTGTCTGGTGTGTTTAATACTTTTTGCCCGGTGTGTTTAATACTTTTTGCCCGGTGTGTTTAATTTGTTTAGAAACACTGGTGTGTTTAATTCGTTTTATCTGGTGTGTTTAATTCTTTCTATCTGGTGTGCTTAATACTTTTTGCTTTGTGTGTTTAATTCGTTTTTGCTTAATGTGTTTAATTCTTTTTGTTTGGTATGTTTAATTCGTTTTGCCCGAAAAAAATAAATTTTTTTGTCTCTATTTTTTTTTCTTTTTCTTTTTCTTCTTTCTGGATGTGTTTAATTGTATTTCTTAGTGTGTTTAATTTAGTCTTGCCCTGGTGTTTCTTTCTGGATGTGTTTAATTGTATTTCTTAGTGTGTTTAATTTAGTCTTGCCCTGGTGTGTTTAATTGAGTTGCTGTGGTGTGTTTAATTGGTGGTCTGGTATGTTTAATTAATTTACATCTGGTGTGTTTAATTGATTACAACTGATATATTTAATTGGTTTACACACTGATGTGTTTAATTGGGTTCCCCAGTGTGTTTAATTGATTTACCCTAGTGTGTTTAATTGAGTTGAATTGAGTTGTGCTGGTGTGTTTAATTCAACTCAATTAAACACACCAGTCATAACTATTTAAACACACCAGTAACACACAATTAAACACAATCTAACCATTTGTTTAGAAATTTTTTTTAAATAAAACAAAATCTGGAAATTTTGTAAACACACAATACCCAAACTTAAGCACAACCACAATCACCCTTAAAATCAACAACTAACACTCAACCCCTAATTAAAAACTTAAAATATGATTTTTTTTCAAAATAATATTAAATAAATAAAAACTGAAATTTTTTAAAAAAAAATCTGATTTTTTTTTTTAAACAAAACAAAATTAGAATTTTTTTAAATAAACAATACTCAAATCCAAACCTTTTTAAAATCTGGAAATTTTTCAAAAAAAATAAAAAAAATAAAACTGATTTTTTTTTTTTTTTAATCTGGGATTGGGTCGCTCGATCTGGACCAGATCATGGTCAAATCGGAAAACCCATCGCACGAAAAACCCATCGGAAACCCACTGGACATTTTCTTTGAAAAAAAATGAAATCTAAAAATTTTTTGTTTAAAAAAAATTCTGATTTTTTTAAAAAAAAACCTGGAGGAGAAGAAGAAGAAGACGGAGGAGAGAGGAGAAGAAGAAGAAGGAGGAGAAGAAGAAGAAGAAAGAAAGAAGAAGAAGAAGAACTTGTGAGAGAGAAAGGAGAGAGAGAGAGAGAGAGAGAGAGAGAGAGAGAGAGAGAGAAATAAAAAAAAGATTCTGCAAAAATAATGAGAGAGAAGAGGTTTTGAAAAATAATAAGGGGCAATTATGTCTCTTCAGTGGATTGTTTGACAAAAACAATCAATTTATTAATTCCGGATAAAAACAATAAAAACCCTTAATTTTTGGTTAAAAGGGGATATTTCCTCCTAATATATATATATATATATAGGAGAACTTTAAAACTAACCAGAAAATTAGTGGATTTATTGTTTTTGTCTAAGATTATTATTTTTATTGTTTTTGTCAACATATCTACTTTTTGGACAAGATTGCCCTTCTTTATAAAAATAAAAAAAAAATAAAAAATTCTTTTTTTTTTTTTCCCTTCTTCTTCTTCTTCTTGAAAAAAAAAAACCTTTTTTCTCTATTTTTTTTTCTTTTTCCTCTTCTTCTTCCCAGACCTCCATCTTCTTCTTAATTGTCCTAATGTGTTTAATTCGTTCTGCCCTGGTGTGTTTAATTCGTTCTACCCTGGTGTGTTTAATTCGTTCTGCCTGGTGTATTTAATTTAGGGATGACAATTAAACCCGAACCCATGGGACCCGCCTAAACCCAACCCGTTTAAAGAGGGTTTGAATTGGGATAAGTGTACCCGTGGGCAGGTTTGGGTTTGAAAATTATACCCGTCACGGGTTCGGGTTCGGGTTCGGGTATGGATTTGGAAAAAAATCCATACCCGAACCCGCGTACCCGCGAAAAATAAAAATTATATAATATTTTATTATTTAGAATATTATAAATTTAAACTACAATAAAAACTTTTTAATTATATAGAGAATAAAATATAAACATTTCAATCTATTAAGTGTTGATTAAGTGTTTATATTTTTTAAAATTATAGTATTTCATATTTTAAATAATATAGAAATAATTTTTTTTTTTAAAAAATTTGGCGGGTTCACGGGTTTTACCCGTGGACCCATTTGTTGCACGGGTTCGTGGGCGGGTTTGGGTGTCCCCCAAACCCGCGGGTAAAACCCGAACCCGAACCTGTTTATTTTCGTGGGTTCGTGGGCGGGTTTGGTAGACACTAGGGGTGGCAAAACGGGTTGACGGGTCGTGTTAGGCTCAACACGAACACGACCCGTTTATTTTTGACACGACACGAACACGACCCATTTATTAAACGGGTCAGACCCCCTTAACACGAACATGACACGATTATATATGGGTCAACACGACACGACACGGTTAACCCGTTTATTATCGAGTCAAATCGTGTCGAATGAAATAACCCGTTCAACCCGTTTAAAAAAACACGAATAATTAACACGCTTAACCCATTTACCAACCCATTTAAACCATTTAATATATTTATCACAATAATAAACAAAAATTTAGTCAAATGAAAACATGCAATTGATACAATTAAATACATATCCAATTATACAACTGATACAATTAAATACATATCCAAATAAAAGTCCAACAATTTCTTAAAGATGCACAAAATTCGTAATTCATAAAAATTTCCATCGGTATTAAGTAGTACTGTAGGTAGACTAGTCCATAAACCTGCAAGATAAAAAATATATTAGATATTAACCTTTAGATTTGTGTGAATAATGAACTGATCAGATGTTTGTAGAAACATCAAATAATAAGTCAAATGAAGAATTTTTATTTTTATATGTAGCAAAAATATTTTACTTAGATGGAGCATTAATCATGATCTAGAAATCGGTACACAAATACAACAAGATCTAAGCTAAAAAATTAAAACATAATAAAAAGTCGCAGAGAAATAGATCTAAGCTAAGTTAAATAAGATGAATGAAAAAGCAATCTCTATCATTGATTTCACACAGTGATACACTATTTGAGAGGTTTATGATGAAATTAATATGATGAGAAGACCTATGGAAAAAAGAAACTCTCTTAATAATTTTTAAAAGAAATATAATAGGTAAAAAAATTAAATAAAAATCTGAAAAATCAAGCACAATCGAACACCCATTTCAAATCAAACACTTCAAATCCATTAAAACCCATTCAATACTTCAACAATACAAATCCATTAAAACCCACAAACCAATCCTAACCTGCCACGTGAAGGAGACGAGTGGTGGTTGAGAATGCCGCTGAAGAGGGCTGGTGCAGATGAAGGAGGCAGCGGCGGCGTCTCCGTCTATGTTCTTGAGATTTGTCAAAAAGGAGAGAAGGAGTCGTGAGATGAGAGAATGAGAGAAAGAGTGTGGGCTGTTAGGGTTTGGTGGAGGTTTCCTTTTCTATTTATATAAAAAGGTAAAATTACATAAATATCCTTACAAAATAATGAAATTACAATTTTACCCCTATTAATCGTGTCAACCCGTGACACGGTAGGTCAACACGAACACGACCCGTTTATTAAACGGGTTAGACGGGTTGACACGATTATTGACACGACCCGTTTATCTTCAACCCAAACCCGTAATAATCGTGTTCGTGTCGTGTCGACCCATCGTGTCATGACCCATATTGCCACCCCTAGTAGACACAAAGCTTCGTGGGTTTGGGTTTGGATTTTACCAAACCCACCTGAACCCGCCTCATTGCCATTCCTAGTTTAATTCGTTATGCCCTGGTGTGTTTAATTCGTTTTGCCCTAGTGTGTTTAATTGGTAACATGGTGTGTTTAAATAAAATGAAATTTGGAAATTTTATTTGAAAAAAATCAAATCTGAAAAAATATAAATTTTTTTTCAACAAAACCAAAACCCAAACCCAAACACAACTCTCACCATTCATAAAAGCAACAACAACCCAAACTTAAACACAACCACAAATCTGAAAATTTTCAAAATAAAAATATGATTTTTTTTTTAAGCTCAACCACCCTTAAAAGAATAATCTGGAAAAAAAAAAATCAACAACTAACACTCAAATCCAAACCTTTTTTAAATCTGGAATTTTTTATATAAAAAAAAAATCAGGAAAAAAAAATCTGGAAAATTTTTCAAATCTGATTTTTTTTTTAAAATCTAGAAAATCAACCACAACCACAGCCACAACCCAAACTTAAAAATCTTAGAAAATCAAACAACAAAAATCTAGAAAATAAAATCTGATTTTTTTTTTAACAAAACCTAAACCCAAACACAACTCTCACCATTCATAGACACAACAACCACCCTCAAATTTAGAAATTTTCTTTGAAAAAAACGAAATTTGAAAATTTTTGTTTAAAAAAAATTCTGAAATTTTTTTAAAAACCTGGAAAAAAAACTTGAAAGAGAAAGAGAAGAAGAAGAAGAAGGAGAGAAGAAACGACGGAGAAGAGGAGAAAGAGAGAAGACGGAGGAGAGAGGAGGTGAGAAATAGAGAAAAATGAGAGATGGTGAGAGAGAATAGGAGAGAGAGAAAGAAAGAAAAAAGTGTGCTTTGAAAAATGAGAAAGAAAAGGAGAGAAGAGGTAAAGAAAAAAAAATTAGGGGCAATTTTGTCTTCATAGCCAATTTGTTGACAAAAACAATAAAAATGATAATTGTTGACAAAAACAATAAAGCCCCATAATTTTTGACTAAAAACCCCTATTTCCTCGTTTTTGTATGATATACTAGGCTGATTTTTATTTTGCATGAAATATACATATAATTATGGAACTGGGACAGGTACAATTTGCCTGAGTTCACGTGCAGATTTTTAATTGATTTTTCTGAAATATTTTTAGTGATAATACATTCTAAAATCAGATTATTTCATGTTAGTTTTCTTAATTAAAATACCTAGTAATTAGGTTTTTGTAACACTATAATTAGAAGTCACAAACCTTATCTGTGTGTGTTGTGTGTTGGTTTTGAGAGTGTTTTCTTGGTTGAGTGTTCTTGTGTTCGGCCAAAAACACTATTTAGGTTGGAAAACACTATTTGGGTTGGAGATGGTCTAAGACACACTAAAACTCTAAAACAACTAGAAATAAAAGCATGACCCATACACATGAACGGGGGTTATGAAATTGGATTATTAAAAACTAATAAATTAAAGCAAACTCAAGAAATAAAATCGCGGTAGAAAATTGTTTGAGAGAATTCAATGGAAAGAAAATAGTTAGAATCTCCTATCCTAGAATCTCCTATCCAATCTATAGACAATAATGAAACTAAAGATATCAAACATGATGAAGATATTTACAACAAGGCGGTGGGTATTCTGCACAAGGTGTATTGATTCTCCACAAGGTGTATTGATTCTCTTTTAGTTAGTATATAGATTGCATGGTATTTACATAAATACTTGTATTCCAAATTATATCTTAGCATTATGTATTTAATAGATTTAATAATCGGAACCCATTAAAAATTAAGAGAATATGAATATCACATGAACCCTAAACCATGGTTTTTATTTTAAGTAATTCTTTTTTTTTTTTTTTTTTTGAACCACAGATATTATAACACCAACAAAAGGCTAAAGGCCAAACAACGAGCTACAAAAAGAAGCAAAGCCATAAACCACAGGCACCAAAACACCGAGGCCAAAAACCAAAGGGAAAACAGAGCAGAGAGAAACAAACAGAGCAAAAGCCAACAAACAAAGGCAAAACAAAGAAAGAACAGAGGGAAAAGAACAACCCTCAACACAAAAACCACCAGGAAAAAGCTTCACCAAAAGAAAACCAAAAAACACACAAACAATGCCAAAACATGAACATCAACTCTGACCCCAAAAGAGAATATCCCCACTCCTACTCGAACCAAGCTTAGCCAGCAAATTAGCTAGAGAATTGGACCTCCTCGAGTTATAAGTTACCTCCATATCTCTTGTAAAGTGAAGATTACTTATGATATCATAAATGAGCTAGTGCTTCCAAAATACAACTCATTATTGACCCACGGAACGGCCACCTTAGAGTCACTAATGATCTCAATCTTTTGGTTGCACAACGAAGGCTTGGAAGCACACAACTGGACAGTCCTATAGATGTTCATAATCTCCGTCGAATTCGAGTCATGAGAACCCACAAAGGTAGAGAAAAGACACAAAATCTCGCCCTTAGATTCTTTAAAACACCCCATATACATACTGGGCCTGGTTTACCTCTAGCCGACCCATCCACGTTAAATTTTAAGGTACCGAAATAAGGAGGTGACCAACCAACTGAGCCAGTTCTTTTCGGCACATTTGGATTGACACAACTCTTTTAGGTTTAAAATAATAGAATTAATGGAGTCTTTAGAACCTTTCGCATAGAATTGAACCACCAAGCTGTCCTGAATTTTACTAAGTCACAAACCAGATCAAAATTGGGATCTTTCTTATTAAAAACCGCATGGTTTCTTTTTTCCCAAATGGTCCAGATAACGGTACAGAACATTGAGTTCCAAGCTCTCCTACTTCTATTCTGGGAACACAAACCTTGCCACTTATCCAACCCGTTCTTAAAGTTATCATTAATGCAGCTCACAACATTCCATTAACCCATACACGTTGTCCAAAGCCTCCAAGACTAGGGGCGAACCCAGGAAATATTTACCGCCCGGGCTAAATTATATATATATAGTATTTTTTTCCTCAGTACACACTAACATTATAAAATCAAGTTCTTTACCTATTAATAGTTGGATTTATCTACTTGTATTTAGTCGATATATTATAATGCTTAATTAGTGGCTTAGAAATTCTCACACTAACTAAATTTATTAAATTCGATGTGCACTGTGGAGAAAACTCTTGTGATTTTCTTCCTCAATGTATATTGATATAATAAAGTTAGTGCAATACATCCGAGGCATTGATTAAGAATAAAAATATTTTTACATAATTTTTGATGAAAGTATTTTTTTTTTTATTAATTATAAGATGACACCTATTCAATAATGTACCACTCAAAAATATGAAATACATTGCAACATTTATGCATAAACAATTATTTAAACATGTAGTTCAATGGCTATCACTCAAGTGACACTCGTAATAGGACGAGGTCAGAGAGTAGCACGATAGTGAGTAAAGTTCGTTCCCACAGGGATCGAGTGACCGATTACTGAAATTGACTAGCTCATTTGCTATTCAAACAATCAATAATGATGGTTATCAAATTAAACAAGGTAAACTAACTTGATTTAAGACTAATGCTAAAGCAATGAAGGAAATAACACGAAAGTAAACTCGAATGTGATAATGGAGAGAAATATGCTAGGACTTGACTACACCCCACCCTATATTGACTTCCGATCTAGACTCAATATTCACCCCCAAACATGCTCATGCAATTCATATACTCATACACCCTAATATTAACCCACAATCTTGGTCAAGTAGAGTAAGTCACACCCAAAACATACCCAAGCTTATCTTTCGATTACCCGGAATGTACGAATGAGTTCATTAAGGACATTGGTGTACTAAACGAATCCTATACGCTAGCCTAAGTAGGTCTACTTTTCTAGACATGCATAGGGAGCATTTTATCGAACACGTGGCGTGTGTCTCAGGTTAGTACATAACACACCACTACAATTCATTCAAAAGGAGATCAATCAATTGAAAGCGTTAAGTGCATTAAAATACCCATACAAACTACAATATTGCACATAGGAGATAAACAAGATTCAATTCATATAAATGTATAATCAAGGGTGGGGTTTCATCAAATCCTAGCAATTATGGGTTTAGCTCATCATATTACAAAGAATAGGCATACAATAGATTGAATCAATTGAATACATTACTATGAAAAAGAAAAGAAAGAGAATAGGGATTAAAGAAAACTAATGAAATCTTCTCGTCTTCCTTTGCTCCTCTCTTCAACTCTCTTCTTGCTCAAAGGATGAAGTGATGATGGCTGTGGAAAAGAGATAGGATTAGTGTGTTTGGATGTTAGGGAGATGTGGGATCTTGGTGGGTTGTGAAGGATGGGGTGGTGTTGTGTGAAGAGATGAGCCAAGATAGAAACTTTGTGAAATATTTCGAGCTAGGGGATGATGTCTGGTTGAAAGACCTAAAATGGATATTTATATTTGTTAGGGTTATTCTCAATAGCAAGAGTGTAATGTTGTACTTGACAATCTTTTCATATTAATAAAGTGATTTCTGTTTGTTAACAAGATCTTATACAACATTTATTATTATAATTGTCAAAGTAAATAATCATAAGGTCAAAAGACTATGAGAAAAGAAGAATTGTTCGTACATCTGGATATGTATGAGGTAGACACAATTCTTTAGTTAGTCTTGAATAACGTTCACAACTTAAGTTAAAGGTTGGACACCTTTATCTTGTTAAAGTTGTAGAATTCTTTTACTAGCATTTGAGTGGAATCAAATGTGTTGTGATGAGTCTAAAACCATCGAAGGGTCTTCGAGTAAAAGAATCTAGTACACTGGGTGCATTGAACTGTACCGTCAATAGATAAAAGTCTTTTCATTATCAGGACAATCGGAGAGTCTATTTTATTTTTTTTATAACAAGAAGAATACTTAAATTTGATCATTTTAATCATAGCACCAAATTCGTCTTTATTAATTATATTTCTTTCTGCAGGAAGGTGCAACAGAAAGTTGTCTTACAAGTCAAGTAGACTTCAATGGCCTAGCATTCTTATAAAATATTTATTAAAACTTCTTTATCAAAGGTTGAGAGCACTAAGGAATTAAGTGCTCGTTTGGTTGAGCTTTCTACTGTCTCAAAAGGTCTACCAACGTCTATTTGAGTTTTTTAGAGTTGTTTGATTAGGCTTTTGAGATTGTCTATTTTAAATTGAGTAGAGGCTAATAGAGTTTAAACCTCTACTAGACAAAAGCTCATAGAGAGATGCTTCTCCAAATAGACATTTCAAAAAAAAAAAAAAAAAACTTCTACCAACCAAACAACTATAATTTTTTTTTCCTAAAACTTTATTTCTAATAGATCTACTGCAAGTAGATCTTTTACTAATAGAGGTTTTTCAAAAGCCCAACCAAACAAGCTCTAAATATTACAAGGGTTTCTTTTATAAAGCTTTAATAATTCAGTTTCTTAATTACAAGGGTCTGCATGATACAGAATAAATTAATGGTGTAAATATGTGCCGGTCCGGCCCATTTGTGCCTGGCACGCTAGGCCCGTTTTCCTAAACAGCTTGCCATGTCGAACCAAGCCCGACCCATTTAGGAAAACGGGGGCATGACATGATCTGGATGAGCCGTGTTGTGCCGGTACGCCGGCCGGCTCAGGTGTGACTAAAAGGGCCAGGCCTATTTTCAATTTTTTTTTATATATATTTAAATTTTTAAGTATTTAAATATTTTAATTTAATTGTTATAACTTATAATATTGTTTTAATAATTTAACCTATGTATTTTTAATTGTAATTTGTTTATCTTATTTATTATTTTAGTCTAATAAAAAAAATGTAGAAAATAGATAGATTATTTTATTTAATAAAATAATTCAAAGAATAAATAGAGGTTAAAGATTAAAGAAAATAAAAAATAGATGAAATTAGGAAAATATGAAATGAAGAATTATTTATTTATTTCGGACTTTCAGTATTACATGATTGCCTCATTAAAAACCTTGCCAAGGAAAACCCGGTGGGACAAAAACTTGGTAAGGGAAAAAAAGTGCAATTGTATTACAAATTAATGTACATAGTAAAAATTGTAAAATAAAAGAAATGAGGGGACAAATTGTAATTTTTGGCCATTTTTAAAAATTCAACCGTTGTCATTTCACCGTCATCACCACTATTTTTATAACGTAACTAGCTTAGTGCTCAGCTAAGTAACCTTATTACATGGGCGGACAAAAGAGAGGGCTGCCCCGGGCTGTAGCCGGGGCAGCTTTGTTGATTTTTTTATTTTTTATTTTATTGTGCAAATATCTTACACTATCCTTAGTTTTAGCCAATATTATTAACTTTACCTATTAATAAAAGATTATCAAGTTCTTTGTTTTCTATTTTCACAAGTGTAGATTATATTTATATAATCTGATATTTTATAATATTTTAACCCTTTTTTATATATTTAACATTGTTCAAAGTGAATTGTAAAATCAATTATAATATTTTATTTATTTATTATTTGTTTACATACTACTTGCGGTGACGGTAACTCGAATTTGAGATATTGTCCATCATCTTATTATTAAAAAACGAAAAAAAAAATACTTTTATCAACTAATATTTAACTAAGGGGTCGTTTTTTTTTTTTCCACTTAAAACTTAATGGGTCTGAATCATAATTATTAAGCTATTTTGTTTATTTTAATATATTGCTTATTTTAAATAACTTTAAAAATAAAAAAGAACCATAATCACTTCTCATATTAGTGTTTAATATCAATACTTTATTATCATATTAGGGTGATGTATTTATATATTATTTTTTTAGAGTGTTTTGTGTGAGTTTTCCTGCTGCTCCTTTTATTTTTTGAAAAAAAAAAAAGCTTTTCTTTTCTTAGTAAAAATAAAGTTTGTTTGTAATCGAAGAAGAAAATCATGATCATATATAATTATTATTTTTGTATTGTTTTTAGAGTAATGCTACATTGCCCAAATGATGTGGCAACACTATAGACCATTAATTTAAATTGTATTAGATTTGGATGATTTAAATGAATGGATTAGAGTGTTGCCACATCATTTGGGCACCATATTTGGGTATCAAATTTAGTCAATGTAGCATTACTCTTGTTTATATTATATGTATAATTGTTTAACAAGGGTATAGATGTAAAATTACTTCTTTTCAGACAATTTTATTTTTTAAAAATAAACATGTTGACAGTACATTCGGATGTAAGGAAAAAAAAAAAAAAAAAAAAAACATGTCATTCAGATTCAGGTTTCAGTCACTATTTAGTCTTTAGTAAAATTTAGGACTATTCAGTCTTCAGACAAAAAAACAAATGACCCCTAACACACATTAATAAAGTAAATTCTTTTCAAGTATAGAAAAAATATATACATATATAGTTTAACCCGGGCAACAAAAATATCCTGGGTTCGCCCCTGGTAACCTATCATGTTAACTGCTAAAGAACAAAAAAATGTGTTTGACAATAATTTTGAACAAGCAACACAAATGTGCTTCCAGAAAATGCTATGAAGTAAAGAATAAATAAGCGCTTTAACTTTTGCAAAAGGAAAAAGCAAATTAAAGAATCGGGGTTACGAATAATGAACTTTTTGCAACCCCATCAATTGCTTGATTTACAACTGTGTGGGGCTAGAAAGAAGTCATCACATGCCAATCTTTGACAGACTACAAGAAGCTTAATTACAGCTATTAAAATTATTTCATTCTTGTAAATTTGTAACCCACCTGCTATCACAAGCCTTCAAGCTTATCACCAAAACAGACACATAACCATGGCGGAACGTGTAAGTCCAATCTTGGACATTGTCACTCGATTGTGGGATTGCACTGCCAATCATGCTCAAAACATCCGTGACCTTCAGGACAACTTAAATTCTCTGAGAGACTTAAAGCGTGAACTCGAAAATATCAGCAAAGATGTTGAGGGGAGAGCTAATTTCGCAGAGCAGCAACAGTATTCAGCTCATACCAACCAAGTGAAAGGCTGGCTCCAAAGTGTACAACTCAAACTAAAAGAGGTGGACTACATTTTGCAGAAAGGAGATGAAGAGATCCAACAGAAATGTTTGGGAAGTTGTTGTCCCAGACATTGTCGCACCGGCTACAAGCTTGGAAAGCAAGTAATTAAGGAGATCAATGTTGTTCAAGATTTAATAAAGAAAAGGCTCCTCTGTTGTTGTTGTTGTTGACAAGGTACCGCGACCCATGATAAATGAGATGCCTATGGAGAAGACTGTGGGGCTGGACTCTAGCCTTGATGAAGTTTGGAAATCTGTTTAAGACCACAAAGTGGGAATCATTGGGTTATATGGTATGGGAGGTGTGGGCAAGACCACACTCTTGAAGAAACTAAACAATAAGTTTATGGAAACAAGTCATAACTTTGATGTTGTGATTTGGGTTGTGGTGTCCAAAGAAGTGAAGTTAGACAAAATTCAAGAAACTATACGACACAAATTAGACATCTCAGATGAAATATGGAAAAATAAGAATGAGGATGAGAGAGCTGCTCAAATTCTGAAAAGTTTATGCAATAAAAGGTTTGTGTTGTTATTAGATGATCTATGGGATCGGCTAGATCTATCAAAAGTGGGATTTTCATTTTCAAATAATCAAAATGGGTTTAAAATAGTTTTTACAACTCGATCGGGAAAAGTATGTGGTCAGATGGAAGCTAATGCGAAGTTAAATTGAATGGTTTATCAAAAGAAGCTGCTCTCAATTTGTTTCGACAAAAAGTGGGTGAAGATGTACTGAACTCTCATCATGAGTTACCAAAACTTGCTAAAATTGTGGCTGAAGAGTGTGATGGTTTGCCGCTTGCTCTTGTTACTATTGGACGTGCTATGGCTAGCAGGACGACGCACGAAGATTGGAGGTATGCCATCAAAGTATTAAAGAGTTATCCATCTCGGTTTTTTGAAATGGGGAAATATGTTTTTCCTACTCTCAGGTTCAATTATGATAGCTTGAGTGACGATACACTCAGGAATTGTTTTTCATATTATTCAATATTCCTAGAGGACCATGACATTAGTAACAAGGAACTTATTGAACTTTGGATTGGAGAGGGATTCTTAGATGATTTTGATAACATGTATGAGGCACAAGAAAGAGAAAGATTCATTATTAACAGTTTGAAACTTTCTAGTCTTTTGGAGGGAAGTTATGATGAATGCAAAAGTTAAGAAGAAGATCATGTCAAGATGCATGATGATCTTCGTGACATGGCACATTGGTTAACTCGTAAATATGGGAATGAGATTTTGGTAAAAGAACACACTGGTTTAATCAAATCTCAAGAGATAGGTAGATGAAAAGATGCCGTAAGAGTATCACTGTACGGTGATAGTACAAAATTTCTCATCGAAACACTGGTTGTCTATTCACGTCTCAAAACCATATTGGTTATGGGTTCCACACTGACGACATTACCAGGTACACTCTTCCAGTCAATTCATACCTTGACAGTTTTGAACTTGTCAAATAATAAGAGCCTATGGAAGCTGCCTGTTGAAATCAATGCATTGATTAGCTTGCGTTATCTTAATCTATCAGAGACATTTGTAAATCATTTGCCAATTGAAGTTAAGAATTTGACACAATTGAGAGTATTATTATTAGATCGAATGATGTTTCTCGTAGCAATTCCACCTGGAGTGATATCAAGTCTTTCATCTTTAGAAATATACAGTTGTTTGGAATATGAAATGGCATATCTCGGGATTGATACGAAATTGATCCTAGAAGAGTTGGAATGTTTGGAAAAGATATCCAACATAGGTCTCACCTTCCCAAGTAACTCCCCTGTTCTAAAATTTATGTCCTCTCCCAAGTTACAAAGTTGTATTACACGACTAAAAATAGACAGGTGCAGGGAGTTGTGTTCACTTGATATCTCCTGTTCAACTATGAGAAGAATGGAGCATTTAGAGCAAATTTGTATAAAATTTTGTGATAATTTGGGGGAAGTTAAAATTTGTTTTGAGAATGGGAAGAGAATGCAGAGATCATAGTCCAATTGCATCCGTAACCTTCAAATTCTGAATATATTGTGCAATGGAGAATTTGACGTGGCTTATATGCACTCCACGACTTCGATTTCTTGATGTAAGGGATTGTTACTCATTGGAAGAAATAATAGCATGGGACTTTGCTGGGTCTTCAGAAATTGAAGAAGATGCGGAGATATTCTCTAATCTTGAAAGAGTTTATTTTTATGATCTACCAAAGTTAAAGAGCATATGCCGAGGAGCCATGCCCTTCTCTTCCCTCCGAGGAATAACAGTACTCTTGTGCGGAAGTCTAAGGAAACTCCCTTTTAATGCTGAAAGTGCAAAGAGTACTGTAAAGGCAATTAAAGGAAGAAGAGAATGGTGGGACAAGTTGGAGTGGGAAGATGAAGCCACTAACCTTGCTTTTACTTCCAAATTTCAACAATATTAATCCCGATTCTGAAGGTAATGCATCCATCTCTGAAAGCATGCATCTAAAGTATTTCATCTTTTAATATTTTAGTACTTTCATTTTTATTTTTATTTTGAATTTATAATAACGCACATCATCATGATACATTTAACAAAAGGTCATGTTATATACATATTCTTACACAGCCTCTGATGAAGTTCATTATTATCAAATACAATGGTTTATCTTTTATAACTGCTCCAAAGTTCAAACTATGATGATGAATTGATGATGAACACTAACCTTGCTTTTACTTCCAAATTTCAACTTTGGAAAGGTATTTCATCTTATAATATTTTAATATTTTCATTTTTATTTTTATTTTATTACCAGGTACACTCTTCCAATGAATTCATACCTTAACAGTTTTGAATTTGTCAAATAACGAGGACTCAAGGGAGTTGCCTGTTGAAATCGGTGCACTGATTAGCTTGCATTGTCATGTTGGTGTGTAACAAATTAAATGGTGTTTAATTGTGGCTTTCAAAGATTTTCATGTATTTATATCATTGTTTGTACTGCATTTTCATGTTGGAAGTGATCAAATTGTTGTTGTGTCTTGTCTTGAGTTTATTTCAGTACATTCAACTTCTATCTTCAATTCTTTGAAAATGCACAACTTGGAAGCTGTAAAGTTTAATTTGTTATTTCAGTATAATTTAATTTGTTTTCATTGATAGTAGGCAAAAAGTTTTCTAGTGAGGTTTTGGCAAGATTATCTTTTTTTGAGAGAAAATGGTCTTCAAGGTTAATAATTAAAAACAAATGATCAATTCCACAGAGGTTCTCACTTACACAGCGATTGTCCTCTGCCACCAAACCACATTGGACAGGAAAATCTCATTATTATGTTTTTCCTGTACTAATGGTGTACAATATTTTTTTTAGTATTCCGGTTTGATACATCATGTTCTATGCACCTTATTTTGCTATACACCATATTTACTCACTCTGCCTTCAATTAAACTAACAAATACAATCACAATTCACATACATATTTGCCTTTTTCTCGTTTTCATGGGTCATGATAGCAGACTCAATTCAGAAGAACTGTAAATCCATAAAACCAACAACTATTTATAAAACTAACAAAATTAAAACTGAATTAGTACTGATACTATTACACGCCAACAATTATTTATAAAACTAACAAAATTGCTTTAAAGCACTTTACGACTCAAAATCATAATAATATTACCTTAACCTTGCTGGCACAAACCATCAAAGAGATGACAATAATTGATGCTGCTTATTACTTGCTATAAACAGCAGGATTTGATCCAATGGAATTGTCGCCTCTGATTGCTTGTGTGTGTCGATTAATTCTTTACAACCTGCAGCTGCAACACGGGATGTATACCGTGCACTGTGGCACAACCTTTGTAGCCTGGGCCTGTATTACAACAAAATCGCTACATTCCTGATACTGAGCAAATGCTGAAACAAAACATGAAGCTGGTCACTTCTTGTCGCCCACAGAACATAAATATCGAAGCATATATTCGTTGGAAGAACATGTATCCGCCAAATCCTGATGTATTCTGGTAATTGCCTTCTGCAAGGATTTTAGTGAAGGAAGCAGATTTCTAGAATTCTGTTGAATTGAGCTACCATGACTTTTGCAGAGCTCCTGCAACACAAACCGATCACAATACTTGTAAGAATTGCTGCAAACGTAGAGCTATTTTTATACTACTATCTAAAATGAAGAGAGAATTCTGAAAAAGTTGGATGTTACGAAAAAGCACCTGACACCAGCGAAGTATAAACTCCAAGTGCTGGCAGCTCTCTAGAAGTTCTGCAAGTGCCTCGATTAATCTTTGAATGTATCTGTGAGGGATTGATGAGGCAACAGCGGGTATATCAACTGGACCGACCGCAAAAATGCATTTCTTAATTAGACTATCCTCGTTTAAGCGAAGGCTAAGAATTAACGCTCGGCTTGGTTGATCTTCATTTAGTGCTTCATCTACTGCCTGTGCAACAAGGTAAACAAGACAATAATGTAATTAAAAATCAATAGAGGAGAATTATGCTATTAAACAGTAAAGGAAAATACTGTAAAATACATATAAACTAAGATGCACACTTTGCATTCTCCTTCAGTGAGTTATATAAGAATAACAAAAGAAATCAAAAATCTCTTCTTAGTTAATGTCATTCTCTCATCTTGATCAATAAGAAAATAAAAACTAAAAGTTTCATGTCTTTAGATAAGTACCTCTGGTGTGACATCTATGTCAAGATCAGAAGGATCAAAGATAAAGGATTCATCAATTGAATAAACTAGAACCCCCTCTGTCGTTGCTGCCGAGAAGCTCCGTCCAGTGGGTGCAATTCTCAGGCATTTAGTTCGAATAACAGGCCTTCCACGATTAGGCATGGATCCTGGTAAATCATAATCTAACTTTCCTCGTGTTTGTTTATCAACGCCTTCTTCTGTGTCACTGTTATCATCATCAATTAAATCCACTGGGCCAGCTTCAGTCATATTCTTAGAATTTAAGAAGTCGAGAACTCCATCTAGAGAGAGATTATGGGTTATTTGAAATCGACGCAGCAGTACCTGTAAATGCATTGTGAACCTGATTCAACATGCCTAAGATTTTGTGCATAATAAAGAAGAAAATTGGTCCTTTTAAGAGCCAGAGACAAACAACTATATCTTTCAGGCCACAAAAAAAAAAGAGTATATAATCTAAAAAAAAATGGTAGAACTAAGCAAATTTGAAAATTGTGATTAACACAAAGAACGTATTTACAGCAATAAATTCCATGGAATCTTACCTGATCAGCCACGTCGTACATACAAATGTATTTGCTACTTCCCCCAGCTAAAATGTAGCTCCCATCAGCAGAATAACATAATGTTGTGAAGCACTTTCCTGAACTAGAGTTAGCCGCTGATCTACGATCAGTCATAAGTCGCCCCCCAGCTATATCCCTACGCCCCTCAATAGTGTACATTAAGTCACCATTAATTGGGTCCCAGAAATGAATCTGTCCATCTAATGTGCTGCAAGCCAATTGCTTTCCATCTGGACGATAGACCACCGTAAGGACATCATGTGTATGTGGGAATGGTTCTACTGAACCTTTTCCGTCAAAAACATCCCACAATCGAATAGTTTTGTCCCACGACGATGAAGCTAAGATTGCCTACATGAACGAAACAACTTAATCAAGCTATTCAGGAAACAAGGAGTGTGATAAATGTCTGATACATAGAACATTGTTTAATCATCTGACCCATTTATAAACTATGAAAATTCAGGATTTGCACATAATGAAGAGTGGAAGCTTTTATAAAATCCACTTTAAATTCAAAGAAAAAGGTCAAATGAACATCAAAGAAACATAAACATATTGCAAGCTCATGATCAGAAGATAATAACTCACATTTGTAGGAGAAAACGCCAAGCCATGAACAGGACCTTCATGTCCACTTAGGATATCCAACAAACGACCCGTCTTCATTGACCAAACAAATATCTGTTATAGCACATTCAAAAACCAGTCAGGAAAAATAAATTATGATGAAAGAGCACCAGCAAAACCTAATTACTAAGAGTAAATTTACCTCGAATGAATCTAAAGTTCCAGCACAAATTACTTCACCACTTTGATCTGCCGCCAAAGAAACAAACTGTCTCGAAGAAGGGGTAGTGAAAGTCCTAAAATTTCTATAGCGAAACAAATCCCATGCACGAACCGTTCCATCCAGAGATGCACTTAGAAGACAATGGTTATTTGCCATAAAATGGAGAGCAGTGACAGCATTAGTGTGCTCAGCAAACGTCACAAAGCAAAAGCCAGATGAAACAGTCCACACCTGTAACAAGCAAACTCAATACTTCAACATGATGTCAAGACTTCCAAGTATAAAATTCAAACAGGACGAAGGTAACTATAGACTAAAACATGTAGCATGAAATGGCATAAAGCATAAAAGAATTATCTCCAACTCTCCAAGATCATCATTGTCATGTTTATTAGGAAATTTTTTTTTAAGCAAACTTGCAATATAATAATTCTCAACTGTATTCAAAACATTAAATTGAAGCTAAGGGCAAAATGTGCGTGAAAAATCCTAGCAACTAGTTCCTTATGACTGAAATCATTTAACACCAATTATGATTTCACAGGGAGATACTAAACACCATATATTAGGCCATTCCCCTCATAGGTCAATAAGCTCATATAGTAAAGGCACATGACCCTGATACAAATCATTGACAAAGGAAGTGAGAATAGTGCAAGGTTATGATGAGCAAATTTGGCAATACACATGAGCTCCTTCAACCACAAAACTAAGCACCATACAAAAGACTACAAGAATAAGATGCACATAGCCACATATATAAATTAAAAATACAATATTCATTACAACAGCATAAACATAATAATATGATCTTTGTAGTTATGATAATTTAGTACCTTGACTTTGTTATCATCAGCCCCAGTGGCCAATAGTTGAGAATCTGGTGAATATGCAAGACAATTCACATCAAAATAATGCCCCTGCTGCTTTAAAATATAACTCTCTGACCGCCACTCCCAGACAAGTAACTGCCCCAACTTCGCACACCCAAACATCAACCAATTCCCTAGGTCATTAAAACTCGTTGCAGTAATCTTCTCTCTTGAAATTGATAACAAATGAATACACACAAAATCAGGCATCTGATATAAACCAAACACACCATTTGAGAACCCCACAACCACCATATCAAGCCCCCTATGATAATCACAAGCTGTTAACTTAGCTGGCGCTTGCTTAAAATCATCCTTCCTCAACAACTGCCATTTCTGCTTATGCAAATACCACTTATCTTCACCAGAATCGACACCTTTCCCATCAAAATCTTTCCTCTTCTTACCTTTGTCGTCCCTCTCCGGAGTACCCGGAGAGGGTGGCTCTGAGTCTTCCCCTCTAATTTCATCCAATTTACCATCACTGCCACTATAACCCCAACTAAAAATTCTACAATCACGAGTAATTGTATAAATTTTATTTACCCTATCGGTCCTCTTATCAAAACCGAAAAAACAACCCACAATCGAATCTCTATGACCTAAAAGCAAAAAGGGTTTATTGCTTTGAACACCCTTTAATTTTTCGTTTACATAGAACAATCTTGCAGCCAAATCTTTAGACCCAACAAGCAAATACTTAGAATCGGGACTCCAGTTCAACGTGGTAACTTTGTCATTGCAATCAGCTAAAGTCCTTACCAACTCAAAACCAAACACTTCCTTTTTGAACCCCGGCGATCGCCATATTTGCACCAATTTACCTACAGAAATCAGAAACAAAGAGTGTCACTAAACCTAAAAAGGAAAACTTGCAACTCAATCACCCTCTCTTTCAATTTATATAAATTTATTATAACAACAATTTTCTTTAGTTTAGTAGTCAAAATTGAAAAGTGTAAGCATTTTGAATACCTGCACCCACAGCGATATAATTTCCATTTGGACTGAACTGGATGGCATTTACGGGATATTTGAATTTAACGCGGTGGAGGACGACATGACGGTGGAGGTTTATGAAGAGGCAGCGGTTGTTCTCGTCGACGGTGAGAAGAAAGGTGCCGTTGGGGGAGACAGCAAGACGACATATGTTGGACGACGATTGGACAGGGAGAGTCAGGGTTTGAGACTTGATGAGGTCTGTGACGGACACTCGGTTACCGACCGGTGAGATTAGCTGTGTGTTCTGTGTTATGACGACGTTGCCACCTCTGTAGGGGGCGCCTAAGAGGTTCTGGAAGCGGTAGTTCATGAGGAGTGTTTGGATGTCGGGAAACTGCGAGAAAATGGGAGAAAATAGTTGATGAATCAGAAAACGAGAGTCTAGCTTCAGAGTTGAATATGGCTGTTTTTGTCTAGGGTTTTTCTTTAGGGTTTATTGATTCAGGGATGATGTTTATGGGCCGCTGACCCGACAGTAAAATAAAAGTCCGACCCGAATTCCGTACATGCAAAAAGCCCAACTGAACTGTTATGTTGTCACCCCTCACAATTTTCTATATACCCTCACAATTTTCTATATACACCCCTCACAATTTTTATTTTATTTTTTTTTCTAATTCTAATTACAAATTAATTTATAAGTTTCATTAAGCTGCTCATATATATTGTATTTTTTTTTATTCTTATTTTTATACTAAAAAAAGAAGGGTTTGGTAAAAAAATCAAGACCGACCTAAAATCTTAATTAACAGAGTTATATTACTATACTGGTTTTGTAATTACATGGCAATTGATGTTTGTTGGATTCTATTCAATGGTTTAGAAAAGATTGATATTATAACAAATATACGAAAACTAAGAAATATATATTGACCACCGATCAATGTGGCTTAGGGCCAGTTTGGTATTGCTGTAGCTTTGAAAATAATCACTGTTAGCTGTACCGATAGAATAATCCGCTGTTAAGTTAATCGGTGAATGTTTGGTTAATAGTATTTTCAAAGCTGCTGTAAGACTTAAAAACAGTATTTATACGTTTAGTAATTTTATTGTAAAAGTGTTGTTACTATGTTTAATGTCTGAAATAGACATTATATTGGAGTGCAATTTACTCTTTTTGGTTTATATAATTTCGAACCAAATTAATATTTAATCAAAATGTTTCACTATAATTAACTATAACTGAATAATTATTTATTATTGTACAAGTATATTTTCAAAAAAAAAAAAAAAATGCATTCAACTAAAAAAGTGAAAAATAAATAACTCATTTTAAATTTTATAATGATAAAATAAAGGGGTTCAGGATCTTTGGTCACCTCCAACAATATCCCAAGTTCTCAAGTAGCTAATCTATAATGATCTAGTGCTTCCAATTTGTTGATTTTGATTAATACAATTGTGTAATTTTCTTCGGTCATCAACATAGTTAGATAGGTTTTTGAGCAATTGAGGGTTTTCTTTACGTGTTCTTTTCATTTCTAAATTAGTTTATATAGATTTATGATGATAATTAATGTATGATGAGAAAAAAAAAATAATAATGAGGAGAACAAATACTGATTGTGTACAATGGTTTTCATATTATATTTTAATTTGCTTGTTTTGATTTGCAAGACAATGTTTACTTGTGAATTGTATAATTTATTGTGTTTTAATAATCTAATGTTTTCACATCAACTGCTTTCAATTTACTGAAGTTTCGAATTTTCTTTTAGGAAAGAAGAGGGCACAAATGTCTATATATTTAATTAACAAGGGTAATATAGGTAGTTCAAAAATTCATTTTAGATTATTATAAAATCACTTTTGAAAAGTAACTCCCTACCTACTTCTCAAATTTGTTGTAGGGAAGCTAAAATTATTAAATAATCACTTTTGAAGTACTTTACCAAACACTTTTTTATATCAAAATTATTTTAAAAGCTAAAATCTACTTACCAAAAGCAATCCCAAACTAACCCTTAATTTTATAGGTAAAAGGAGATTTGCAAGTAATAGCAAGCAACTATCTGTCTCTCTCCGTTTTTCATTTTAAATTCTTGGGGGAATTGTACAAACATCCCTCGAGGTTTTATAAAATTATACAGATATGACAGTTTTGGTTATGTATACACAAAATTCCCTCGATGTTTGAAAATTGTTGCACAAACATTACCTGCCGTTAGATGGGTTTGTTAGTCAATAGTCAAAAGTGTAAAAAGTCTAAAATACTCTTTATTTTTGTTTTAAATAAACTAAATTTTTTTTTTAAAAAAAGATAAAAAATATATAAAAAATCTATTTTAGATAACATAAATGTATCTTAAATCTGACACCTGGAAAAAAAAAATCATCTTTACAAATAAAAAAATTAATTTTTTAAACAATTTAATAATAAATAAATTTTAAATTTTAAATTTATTTAAAATCAAGGGAAATTGCACAAACTAAATTCTTTTTTTTTTTCTAACTTTTTGATTTAAGATACATTCATATTTCTGTTTAAAATAAAAATATAGGATATTTTAGACTTTTTACACATTTGACCATTGACTAACGAATTCATCTAACGGTAGGGATGTTTGTACAACAATTTTCAAATGTTGAGGGAAATTTGTGCACATATAGTCAAAATTGCCATATGCGTGCAATTTTATCAAACCTTGAGGGTGTTTGTGCAATTCCCCCTAAATTCTTTTAAAAATCAACCATTTTTAGCTTTGATCAAATATGTTAGTTGGTATATTGAATTAAGTGGCAGGAGCTAGCGGTTTAATATGTAAAGGCAATTCTAGATTTGTCCATCCCATAATTCATGGCGTGAAATATTTATGTGATTGATACTGTTTAGAAATAGTGAAACCGGCAATTCTAATTAAGGCAGCTCTAATGCCATTAAAAAAAATTCTTATTACACTCATATTTTAATGAAACTTTTTTATTATTAAGCCAGCTCTAATGCATTTACATATAATTAGGTATAAGAGCATATCTAAATAATTGATATAAATCGGAATCATTGTGAATGTGTAGCTGTGGTTGGACGTCCTGAAATTATAAAATCATGACGATCCTGATTAGAGAAGTATTATATATATATATATATATATAATATTAAGCCTAAACCTTTCTATTTCTTGCCTAAGTCGGTTCTTATTCTACAGGGGTGCGTTTGGTACGCGGGACAGGACAGGACAGGACGGGACAACTTTCTCTTGTCCCGCGTTTGGCGCATCCGTAATATGGGACAGGACGGGACAAGGTGGGACAAAAAACCCAAAAAACTGTCCCACCCAAATAGCTAGGCCAGACTTGTCCCATGCATGGGACAAGTATCAAAATGACTCTTTTACCCTTAATACTTCCAAAATTTACAAAAATACCAACTATAAAATAAATCCCAAAGCTTTTTTTTCTCTCATTCTCGTCTCTCTCTCTTCTTTCTGTCAACGATTCTCATCTCGCTCTCTCTCTCTCTCTCTCTCTCTCTCTCTCTCTCTCTCTCTCTCTTTCTTCCTTCTTTCTCTCCAACGAATACTCATCTCTCCCTCTCAACTGTTGCTGCAACAGCCGCCGGCGAGGTGCTGACACCGACGAACGACGCAAGCACACCATAGAAGCATATTCAGAGACAGTTGATTTCAATTTAGGGTTTTCAATTGGGGGTTTTCGATTAGGCTTTGATGGTTTGATAAGGGTAATGGGTTTCGGTTTGAATTGGGGATTTCGGTTTGAATTTTCTTTTAGGTTTTCGATTTAGGTTTCCAAATGGGGATTTCGGTTTGAATTATTTTTTTTGACAGACATGGTTATGATTTTCTTGGGTGATGAGGGATTAAGTGATGATCGATGATGAAGATGATGAAGTGATGATCAATGAACTGATCATTTTTCATGGAATTTTTTTTTTCTCATTATTTGTTCATTTTTTTTGTATGGATAAGTTTGGCTGATTACTGATGAAAAATGGTGATGTATGGATGATGAAATATGATTTTGAAATCTAAAACTAGTGTTTGGGAGGTGAGAAAATGAAAGAAAATATTAATTTGGTATGATTTTTAATTAATTGTAATTCAATAATATTTGATATTTTTCAAATATTTTTTTTTTCAAACTTAATAAAATTGTTATAAACATTGGAAAGGATAGGAGGGGCAATCTGGTCATTTGAACCTCTTGTCCTGTTCTGTCCCAGTCATACCAAACGCATAATAGTACAGTCCACAGTTCTGTCCCAGGCCTTCCAAACACAATACAGAACAACCTGCCATGTCCTGTCCCGTCCCACCTTGTCCTGTCCCATGTCTGTGCCAAACGCACCCCAAGAGGCTGCTAAAAGTTAGAGTTAACCGGTTAATTTATATTTTTGGGATAGTTATTTTTTCTGGTTGAAAATTAATCTATTTAATAATTACTTTTGAATATTTTACCAAACACTTTTCAATATCAAAATTATGAAAAAAGTTACAATTTGATATCCAAAAGGAATCCGAAAACTAGCCTTAAACTATATATCTATAAAAACTTCAAACCCTTATTTTTTATTTTTATACATTTTATAATAGGGCATTTTGATCTTTTGTACAATCAAGCTTGATCAACATTTAATTTTGACCAAGTTTGACTATTAATACTAAGGAATTTTTTATTTTATCTTATTTTATTATTATTATTATTATTATTTTTTTTTTTGTGAGCAAATGAAGATTAATGTTAGTTGTTGATACAACTATTGTCGTGTGTCATAGGGCAAATATCAAATAAGTTTTGGTAGAATTTGTTTTAAAGGCAAATCACTTTAATTATATATGTAATTGCACAAAAATTAGAAAAAAAAAAAATCTCATAATTACATAGATTACCATTTGACTTGTTGACTAATGCTAAATGGTTGTTAGCCACAAATTAAGGAAAATTACACTTTTGCCCTTAATTATTAAGAAAATTTAAATAGCAATAAAAATAAATTTTATTAAAATAATAAACAATTTGGAAAACAATAAAATATAATCTAAAACAAAAAATTAAACAAATCTACATGTCTTCAACTCTGGCGGAGGCGAGCCATCCTTCTAAGCCTTTATATCATGGGCTTAGTGCTTGTTTGGTTGAGCTTTCTACTGGCTCAAAAGGTCTGCGAACCTCTACTTGAGTTTTTTAGAGTTGTTTGGTTGAGCTTTTGAAATTGTCTATTTTAAATTCAGTAGAGGTTAGTAGAGGTTTAGTAGAGTTTAAACCTCTACTAGGCAAAAGCTCCTCCTTATGAGCTTTTCAAAATTGTGATTGCATCAATGGTTCTTCATAATTTTATAAGAGTTAATGCTGATATAGATCAAGAGTTTAAGCCATATGATGACGATGATGATAAACTACCAAGTGATAATGAAGAAGAAAATGTTACTTAAGATGTTTACGAGGAACGACGTCCTAATCATGAAATGGACAAAGAACGTGATAGTATTGCGACTCTTCTGATGCTTCGATAATAACTTATTTAATTTTTTTTTTCCATTTAACTTTTTACCTTTGTATGAGATATTGATCATTTTTCATTTTGTTTAATCTTTGACAATGCTTCAACTTTGTTAAAAATTTAATATTTTCTGGTTATTTTTTTAATCTTTTAAGTTTATATGGTGAAAGTTTTGAATTTTATTATTATTGTGCAGTAGAAAATGTAGTTAACATGTAGAAAATCTTTTAAGTTCAATTTTTTTTAGAGTGAATAAATAATATATCCTTTTTAGTAATTTAATATCTCAGTAGATTTTTTGAGAGTTTACAACCAAACGGTCTATTGCTATAAAAGTGCGTTTGTAATTACCAATCAAACAACTATATTTTTTTTTTCAAAAGCTCTATTTCAATTAGATCTACTACAAGTAGACCTTTTACGAGTAGAGGATTTTCAAAAGCCCAACCAAACATAGCCTTACCCTTTTTGTGGCTTTTAGAGGCTCCAACCTCCTAAATTTGTTTATTATTATTTTTTAGTTCCTTTTACGAGATTTTGGTCTTTTTATTTCAATTAATTAATGTTTTTTCAGGAAAGATGTGGCAGGATTTGATTGGCAACCTATTTTATTTCTTCTTATATATAGTAACACTAATCAAAAGACCAAATTGCCCTTCAATCGTCGGAGACTAATGGTGGTCAACTGTTTGTCTATTGTTCAAGCCTCAAGGATAGTCTGTGTAATTATGGTATTGTTTCCGGTTTTGTGAAATTACATATATAATTAGGGCTTATTTATGTGATTTACCCTAATATCAATAATAATAATATATATATATATATATAATAAAAAAAAAAAAATCTGATATGTGGCACACGTACAAAATAAAGGGAATACACCGCTGAAACCAGCCCATATGTGGCCTAACACTTCATGGATGTAGTACTGGACCAGCCCCAAAAAACACTGAATGGGCCCGAAAAAACAACCCAACCCAACCCAACAGAACACACACGACACGACACAACACAAACACATCGAATTCCCGCTTGGTGTGCAGATTCAAAAAATCCTAATCGAACGATCATTTTGTCTTCCCAAAAAAGGAATTTTATCACTCACTTGCTCTCTATAGACTCCAACAATGCGGAGAAAAGATACTAGGGTTTCAGCATATTTTAATCCAAATGGACTCTCCTGAGCAAGCCGATCGGATCAAGGCTCCGTCATCCTCGACGCTGACCTCGTCTCCGACTGTCCCTGTCCCTGTCCGTATCGGTTTCTACTCCTTTTATTTTCTAAAAAAAAAACTGTGTTTTGTATTTTTTTTGTTCTTTCTTGGTGGGTTTTGATTTTGATGATTCTTAGATCTGATTTTTTTTTTTTTCCTGTGTATGTGTATTTTTGAATTACCTGATTGTGGTATAACTGTTTGTTTTAAAACATGATCTTGAATGAATGGTTTGATTGGTAAAATCAATGAAAGGGATTTGCTTATTTGCTTGTGCTTTTTGAGTTCATGAATGGGAGTAGGGTGAAAAATTAAGCATATGAAGGCTTATGCAGCTCAAAGTTTCATTATTTATTACTCTAGAAAACAAAAACTCTGTTTTGTTGTGAATGCAACCATTTTTCTTCATCACATTTCACTCCATGTCAATCTAATCAAACTCTGTTGATATGGTACGTTGATCATGTGGTTGTTACATTCTTTTTTAAAATGTATTCATTTCTAAAGTATGAGTATCATCGAATCACTACTGACTTCGAAAAATGAAAGAGCAGTGCAACTGTATCTCATTGATGTCATCTCAAAGATAAATTTATAGTGTGTATATTCATTGGATTATGGTTCTTAACTAATTATATTGATATTTTTTGTTTTAATTTTTTATTTTGAACGTATTGAGTGTCACTTGATGTGATGTTAACTCACGTAGGACCTTTTCTCGGTGTTGATTGCTCAAGTTTAAGTGTAGAGTAGCATTTACTGATGAAATTGTTAGTTATATGGTTAGTTCCTTATTTTTTTTTTAATTTTTTTTAGGAATCTCCTCTCTACGATTACCTTAGCAATCTCTCCCCAATAAAGTCAGTTAAAGCAGTGCGATATCAAAGATTTTTTGAAACTCATTTTCCAACTCCACCGCCAGTTTTTAAAACACCCCGTGTAGATCTGCAGCGAGAAACCAGCTTCTTGAAAAGGTTTGAATAGTCTTTATTATAGTAGAATTAATACTCTTAGATGGTCAAATTGTTGATAATATAAAGCTACTGTTGAAATGTTCTGTAAACTTCACATGACCTCATTCTGTCAATTGAAAGATTATCTTGTGTTTGACAGTGATAAGATAGATGAAGCAGGTTCAGATGTTCATGGAAAGTGTGGCAACAGAGTGAATGCCATCCTTATTCCTAGCTTGGAGAGCTTGGAGAAAGAAGTTCAGTCTTGTAGCCCTTCAGGGTGTGTTGATGAATATCTTACTGATCCTGTGGAGGTGGAGGATTGTACGAACTCTGCTGGTTCACATGTGCGACAGCCTAATAATTTGAATCGGTTGTTACAGTTCAATTATACTGTCCCCAAGGAAACCATCCCAGAAGTTAAGGATGGAAATTCAGAAGATTGCATGATTATGTTGCCAGATCAAGCAAAATCAATGGATTTGATTGAAACTGCAGTTGATGAGAGGGACACTGGAAGATTTGATGGGCCACTGGAGTTGACATCTAAAAATGTCAATGATCAGGTTGAGTCTAATCTTTTACTTGTTTCTACAACACAACATTATGAACAGTATGTGGCTCAGGTGAATATATGAACATCTATATGTGTGTGTGTGTGTGTGTGTGTACATATATATTGGAATGAAAATGAGTATGAAATAGTGAATTTTGATAAGAAAATGCCTTTTTTACTGATTTGTTTGTAATGCAGATTTTTCGTAATGTTAAGTTGCAGAATGCAGGAGATCAACTTAATCAACAAAATAGTAATTGCCAGTTTCCTAAATCTTTTCAGAGTGTCGAATCATATAAAGATTGTTTAGAGAATTCAGGATCAGCATCAGAAGGATCATATAAGGTATGTATGATATTGTTGATGACAAGTAGCTACTCAATAGAATTTAGTTCTAAGTCTAACACATAATATGTGATTACTGTTCAAAGGTTTATATGTGGTTTGATGTAAATGGAAGTCTATTTAAAGATCAATGTAGGCTTATTTATTGTTTCCATCTTATATTATTGTTTTTTTTTGTTGAAAATATCTTATATTATTGTTAGGATGACATTTTATAATACCAATTAATTGGAAGAAGTTTCTCGCACTTTTAAAACGTTTAATTTTTTTAGTATAAATGTTTGCCACAGGGAGTACTGCTAGATTGCAATTTATTTTTGTTATATACTTTGCAGTTTTCTTGCAGTTGAATATTTTTTTAATCAAATTGTAGGAGGCCACCTTGCAGCAACGTGGTACGCGTAGACATCTTCAATTTGAGGCTGCAATGACCTGCAAGAGTACTGAAGAGGAGATTCTGATTCCATCTCATGTTGAACCCAGAGGAGTTTCCAACCATAGGCACACAATGAGCTCTGACCAGGCTATAGCTTCTTGGACCTCTTTGTGCCCATCCGAATTTATTAGTTCTACTCAACATGGTGGTACCCTTGCCATATCAGGTTCCATTCCATCTGGTACTGGTTTGCATAGAAACAGCATTTCTAGGTCGTTGTCAATGGGCTCAGATCGGGTTCTAAGCAAGAAATTTGGTGGTTATATGAGTTCACAAGAGGAAAAGTTCACTCCAGGGCATAGCAATAATTTAGCCAAGAGCTTAAATAGTTGCTTCATCTCATCTGCAGCGGGGGAACTTCATGCTTGTGTGGACAGTAATCAGCAAGATGATCATGGCGTTGAGGAAATCAGCTCTGATATTTTTCAGTCAAGTGACAGTATGAAACCACCATGCAATTATCTGCATGCAGCATTTTCCGAGCAGCAGGCAGATCCATTAGAGGGAGGAATGCACACTTCAGAAGGTATAGATAGGGTTGAGGAGTTGAACCAAATGAGCCCCAAGAAGAAAAGGTAAGTAGAAATTTATTCTTTCATAATCATTATGTTACTTATTTTAATTTTAATATTGCTTAAGCAACATGAAAACTTCTGATTTCAGGAAGAGGGCAGCATTATCCAGTGAGAGTGATGGCTGCAAACGTTGCAATTGTAGGAGGTCTAAATGCTTGAAACTGTAAGTCTACAGGAAGCATGTATAGAGCCTGCTCTTTAGTGGTTGTTTAAAGTGGATTTGCATCTGTGCATGCTTTAATTTCCTGTGCATTTGATTGTATTTATTATGTTTAAAATATTAATATTGTGAAACACATCCTTCTTCATTGAAAATGTAGCAATTTATAAGTGAACCATAATCTTAAACACCAACAGAAATCTAATTATCAGTTATTGTTTTTCTCCTATTGTTCTTCATATCCAATCATTTCCATGCCATTCTTAGATAGCAAATTTATGCGCTAGATGCTATTAAAGGGGAATGGAGCCGCTCCATTGCTAGTGAAAATAAACAGGCTCTTGATGCATCAAGCACATTGTTATAATAAAATTTTGTCAGGTGTTGCTTTTTATTTGTTGGCGCACACAAATAAAAGCAGTTTTGAAAACCATATCTTGTAGCATTTTTAATTTGAGTCATCAGCTTGCATAAACTGGTTTTGAGGTGGGGCAGGGGGTCTCACAAGTTATGAGCTGTTCATGACCTGAAATATCAACTTTTTCATGAAACTGACTTCTTATACAAATTAAAGTATGATAATTAGCTTATGAATCACTCTAAATTTTGCTTTACTATATAAATACAAAAATTGTTTCTGTATATTTGCTATTTACTTTAGCTGAATTTTCTGTTATTGGCAGTTATTGTGAGTGCTTTGCAGCCGGAGTTTATTGTGTTGATTCCTGTGCATGCGAAAGTTGCTATAACAAGCCCGAATATGAAGACACAGTTCTTGATACGCGACAACAAATTGAATCTCGTAATCCTCTTGCATTTGCTCCAAAGATAGTTAAGCATGCCACAGACTCACCAGCCAATGTTCTGGTAACTCTTTTTCTGTAGTCCTGTTCGTTAGCTTTGTGAAATTGGAAGTATTTTGATGTGAGAACACGGTTTGCAGGATGATGGAAACTGGACAACTCCAGCCTCAGCCAGACATAAAAGAGGATGCAATTGCAAGAAATCGAAGTGTCTTAAAAAGTATTGTGAATGCTATCAGGTATATAATAATATAAATATAATTGACTGCCAGATATCAGTGCACCAAATTGTTCTTGTTCTTGTGCTTTTAGCTTTGCATTGATACTTTAATCTCCACTCTCCATTTGCTCTGTCCAATTTCCCACTTCAAATTCCAAAATCACTTTTGTTTATGATTGTCAAGTTTCCCCTTTGATCTGGAATAGAAAGGTCATGAACCTTGCGACTCGAGATGAAGAGTTGGGATGAGAAATTAGCATAAACTTTCCTATTAGTTATTATTACTAGATATGTCTTTTTTGTTATTTTGAAGGCTAAAGTTGGATGCTCTGATGCGTGTCGTTGTGAGGGTTGTAACAATTCATTCGGCAAGAAGGCAGGTTAGAGTTCTATTTTCAATCTTTAGCTTCATTAGTATATCCAGTTAAATGATATAGCATTATATGTTTTCATCTTATGAAATATGAATGGTTGTTGAATTTAAACTTCATGTCTGAAAATCAGATCCTGACTTGTGTAAATTACAAAAAAACTTTTTTGATGGCACATGGTGGTTCACTGTTTTGACATATTTGTCATGACTTGAGTGCGGCTTCTTCATGAAAAAATTAATGAATATTAACACCCTATCCAGAACATTTTTCCAGGACCTAGCTTTGGCAGGACCATCGCTGGTAATGACCTTTTTTTTGTCAGGTTTTGGGTGAAAAAGTGGATAGCTTCGAGTTTCAAGGGTCAGGGGGTATTACTTTAAAGAATTTAGTGGAAGTTCTATCTAAGATTTCTACTAATTTCGTTGAGGAGAGAGGAAAAAGATAATAAAAGCACATTCTTTCTACTTCAAATTTAATGAGCTTAGCAAGTCATCACCCTGAGGAGCAAACAGATATTCCTGAAATACTCTTGAAAAGATTATGACTTCCTATTTCTGTCAGAATCAGTGTTCGAAAAATCGGCTTAGACGGCCCTGATCGCCGTGATTTTGGCCTTAATCGGCCAGCCTAGGTGGAGTCAACATCGTTGACTTTGCCTAGGTGTTTAAACCTAATAGCAAAATGACATCGTTTACACCCAAAAACAGTGCCATTTTTTGCTTCTGTTTTGTTTTGGGCTTCATTAAACAGAAGCAAGCGATTTTGGCCTAATCGGTCGGCCTAGGCGTTTATTGTTTTCAAAAACCTAATAGCAAAACGACATCGTTTTGGGGTGTTTTACACCCCAAAGCAGCGTCATTTTTTGCTTCTATTTAATGAAGCACAAAGCTTCGTTTTGAGCTTTATTTAAGAAAAGTAAGTGATTTTGGCATAATTGGCCGGCCGTCGTTGACTTTGCCTAGGCGTTTATTTATTTTTTCAAAAACCTAATAGCAAAACGACATCGTTTAAAAACGGAGTCATTTTTTGCTATCGTTTAATGAAGCCCAAAGCATCGTTTTGTGCTTAATTAAAGTTTGGTCTAATTGGCCAGCCTAGGCTGAGTCAACGTCATTGACTCTGCCTAGGTGTTTATTTTTTTCAAAAACCTAATAGCAAAACGACATCGTTTGAAAATGGAGTCATTTTTTGCTTTTGTTTAATGAGGCCCAAAGCGTCATTTTGGGCTTAATTAAAGAGAAGGCGATTTTGGTTAATTGGTTGATCGTTGACTCTATCTAGGTGTTTATTTTTTTTCAAAAATCTAATAGCAAAATGACATTGTTTGGGGTTTATTTGTTTTCAAAGACCTAATAGCAAAACGATATCGTTTGAAAGTGGAGTCATTTTTTCCTTCTGTTTAATGAAGCCCAAAGCGTTTTTTTGGGCATCCTTAAAGAGAAGCAAGCGATTTTTGCCTAATTGGTTGGCCTAGGCAAAGTCAACGTACGTGACGTTGACTAGGTGTTTTTTTTTTTTTTTTTTTCAAAAACTTAATAGCAAAATGACATCGATTAAAACACCCCAAATGACGTCATTTTTTTTTTTTTTTTTTTTTTGCTTCTGTTTAATGAATTCCAAAATATTGTTTAGGCTTTATTAAAGAGAAGCAAATGATTTTGGCCTAATTGGCCGGCCTAGGCGGAGTCAACGTCATTGACTCTACTTAGGCGTTTATTTTTTTTCAAAAACCTAATAGCAAAACGACATCGTTTGAAAACGGAGTCATTTTTTGCTTACGTTTAATGAAAGCCCAAAATGTTGCTTTGGGTTTCATTAAATAGAAGCCAAAAGCCCAAAACAGCCCCTCTTTTCTTTCTTTTCTTGGATCAAACCCAATTCAAAGCACAAAGCAGCCCCTCTCCACCTCTCGTCCAACTGACTTCTGTCGCCAGCCTCTCGTCTGGTCATCGTTTCCAGCAACTTCTAGATTTGGATTGGATTTGGTCATATTGATTGGTTTTTTATTTAGGTACAAAACAATTTAAGGGATGCCACGGCTCTGCCTAGGTTCTAGGCGCCGGAAAGATTATCTATGCTGTAGGAATCTTTTATTAATTGTTTAAGTTTGGATATCTCTAAATCAGGATGTGCAAGTTTGGCTTAAATGATGTTTTGTAATATTTCCATAAGGATTATATTATGAGCAAATTCATAGATATCTTTTCTAATTTCCATCTTAGTTATCTATTAATTTCCTCCAAAATGTTGAATTACAGGATCAATGTACCAGAGAGCTGAAAGATGGAAAAATCCTTCTCATTGTAAACTGGATGCAACTGAGACTGACATTGAACGTACGGAGGCCGGGACAGTGACGCAGTTTTCACCAAGATGGGAAGAATTTGCTGATATAAGCAATCTCACCCCACTGTCTCATTACTCAGGAGCATTGGCTCCTTCAGTTTCCCCCAGTACAAGAGACTGTCCGAAAGTTTCACAAGCTCAGTTGCATTCGGGAAGTAGTAGCCTCAAGTCATCATCAGCTAATCACCTTCGCTGGCACTATTCGCCAATGAGTTTTACACCACAATTAATTGAGAACAAGGAAGTACACTATGAGCTCGATTCTGAAAATGCATTCACTGAGATAGGGTCGTATGATGATATGCCTGAGATGCTGAAGAATACTTCTACACCTACAAAAGAAATCAAAGCCTGCTGCTCGCCAAATAAGAAACGGGTGTCTCCACCACAATTTCCATCACAGGAATTAATGTCAAGCTCTTCATCGGGAATGCAGAGTGTCCGCAAATTCGTTTGGCAGACTGTGCCTTCTTTCCCTCCTCTTACTCCTTACAGCAAGTCGAACGAAGGTATCATTCAGACGGAAAGTGATTTGAAACGTAATACCAGTGATCATTGATTATTGCAGATTGGGTTTTTCTCTCAAAAGCACACTATACAATCTGCAAGTTGGTCACTATTTTCCTGAAGACATACTCCGCCAGTTCTCATCGTTAGCTTTTCAGTAATTAATATACCCTTTTAGGGTTTAATATTGTTGCTGGTTGGTGAAAGAACATGATGTAATTACCATTTGTATAGAGCTTTATAGTCTTAGAATAATTTTGCAGGTTCTTGTCACTGTTCTTTTCATACACCATGTTTTACAATTTCTTGTAACGAACTTTATATATATGCATCTTATTGCAGATGTTTTTTTTTTTTTTTAAATTTATTTATTTTAATTTTTTCTTTTGTGCCAATTGAAGATCTGTCATGGATTTTGAATCTTATGCAGGTCTACCTTTTTATTTCCATTGGTTTTGAAGTTCACTAATCCTCATAGAATCCTATGTCACAAGTAGGGGTGGGCACATGAACATAAACCGACCTAAATTGAACCGATGCTGGGTGTTTGGGTCGGTTTTGGACAATGGTCGGTTCATGTTTGGTTTTGGCAAGGTTTGTGTTCAGTTTTGGGTATCCTAACCCTCAAGTATATAGGGAAATTTTTTCCCCCAAAACCCTATTACCCACAGCTTGACAGCCACCACACAACAAACCGACTAAAATCAACCCAAACTGAACATGTTTAGTTCTGTTCTGTTTCACCTTTCAATTTTGGTCTGTTATAATGAAAACCAAACTTATGTCAGGTCGGTCCGGTTTCAGCCAAAACCGGTCCGAACCAACCCGTGCCCACACCAAGTCACTACATAGGCTTGGGAATGTATACATTATTGAGCTCTTTCTGATAACAGGATATACAAACAACTATAGACGGGAGAAAGAAAAAGAAATAGATTGCATTAATTAAACTTGAACACCAAAAATGCTCGAAAAAGTAGAATTTACTAGATTTATTATGATCTAAAAGCTACAAGTGAAATTTAACAAAAATGCATCCAAAATTTTATTGTTAGAACAGGCAAGAAACAGCAAAATTACAAAGCTTAATTTATCTATATCATATACCCCCCCATAATTCATTCTATTTACTACCTACTTGTACCATATTCCCTTCTTTTTCCATGTTATTGTTTCCAAGTACTTCCTCCTGATTAGATTTAACAAGAAACTGATGCTGTGCTACAGTTATGCGCGGGAACCCTCCAGTCCCAGCCTTCCGGTAAGCCAGTTGCAGACCTCGTCCATCTCTCTCGGAACTGTGTAATGACCAAGACTGTAAAGTAAAACAACCCAACAAGTCAACGTATTGATTTCTAAATACTATGTTCATGGGAATTTTATTCCTTCAGATAAAAGAAATCAAATAGTTACCCATCAAAGGATTTGAATGTGAGTTGTCGAAATCCTGCTGTACTCAGGGAATTGGCTGATTTCTCTCCGTATTTGTAGGGGACCACATCATCACCTACAACATAGAAAAATTTCCAGAAAGCATTACTGCTAAGTTTAAAAGAAACTAGAATTTACATGTGATAAACTAGTATGGCTTATCGTGGACTAAAGTTTTCCTATGCCAGAGAGCAAGTGAAACTAGAATTTACATGTGATAAACTAGTATAGGCTAATTCTAAAGGAATAAGAATATTAAAGATGTTTGAGTTGTTGCAATATTAGTACACAATAGATGGGCATACGTACAATTTCCATGACTGAGCAAAATCGGCAAGGATGCAGCACGCCTTGCAGCCTCGTGTGACCCTTCTATTTTGTTTCTCAAGTTCCTGCATCATAATAATCTTTCATCAACAATTAAGAGAATAGTATTTAGATGTGTTGAGCTCCATATATATCCTCTTCATAATATACACTTGACAAGATAGGTTCCTCACTTAAATGTCATAATTTATTGGTTAAGTAGACGATTTTGGTTCATCAGAAAACAATGTATATGAGGTGGAGACTGATAACAGCATTTCTGGAATGAGCATTAGAAGTACATTAGTTTCGGAAAGAATTATCAGAATGTCATACCTTGAACCTGGAAGCCAGCCACTCAGTCCAACAACTGCTCTTAAGTTGATAGAGTATGGATTTCCATTTCCATACCTACCTAAAGCACAACAAGTGGCAGAGTAAACGGAAATCGCAGCACCCATACTGAAGCCTCCGATACCAACTTTAACTGTCGAAAAGGAAACAAAAATGAAATTGTAGATAGATAGACATACATGGAAAATGTGCATTATAAGCACAAAATCAAGTTTAAACTGAAAGGAAAATGTTTGTAATCATGCAAGGTGTTATTTTGTGAATAAGTTGGCCTTGATAAGTACCATCGGCTGGCTCAGTTGACAACAAGTTTGCAATATGTGCTGCAGAAGCATCTAAACCCTCCCAGTCATCAGGACCTTCTTCTGAAAGCTCTCCCACATCAAACCCTGATATAGATCAAATAAGTAAATTAAAGGATATCAACTCAAACAGAAAAAAAGTAGGATATATTTAAAACTAGAAGAGAGTCGATAAATGTTACATGCAGTGCAAGGAAATCCACCAAGTAGTGCCACAGGGCGGGTAGGCGCAGTGGGACAAATCCATTTTATCTGCACCATAGAATGTCAACAGATTGGTTTCCTAAGTAGAGATGCATCATACGGAACATTATCAATGAATTAAAGACTACAAGTTTAAAGGGACGTATGTTCTTACGTTTGGCAGAGGAAGGTTTTCCAATAGCTGAGACCAGCTGCAACCAAACAGAACACAGATTGAGAAACCATGACAATCAAGTTGACAAACATTAATTGCAAAATTAACAAGACAAGTAATTAGGATATTCATCTAAAAAAAAGTATATGGGACCACAGTAGTTGAGTAAAAGCAGCTTCCAAAAGGCAGAGAACCTCAAAGATGCTAATAAATTTGTCTGCACAGTAACTCAGAAATCAAGAGAATAGAAACTGGTTTCACCATGAATTGGGGATCTGTGTTCACCTGCCACAGCTTGTATTTTACTTGTGTAAGTATAAATGAATATCCTATATCTGTCGAAAAGGTCACCGATTGTTTTTTTCATTTGGTAGAATATAACCAAAGTGAAGTTGTGGTCCATGTTCAAAGATTATGATTATTGGCATATGCTCTTTCCTATTTAAGACTTCCCAAGATAAGTTTAGCATCAAAAGAGACAAGAAAAGGAATAAAAACAATTATCAAATCTATATAATTTCACAGCGCCGCTCCTCTCCCCCATCAAATCTATTCCAATAAGGAGAATCTAATGAAAAAGAAACAAAACTCAACAGGAAAAAGATTTTAAACATTCTATGGCCCCTAGTTTAGAACATGCCAAAAGATGCTTGCTGCTGACATTCTTTAAACTCTAATCTTTTCATTCTTTTCGACACACAAAAGTCCAGCCTTACAGTGCAGTTCTTGTTCCATGGTGCAGTTGATAATGAAAAAAAAAAAAAAAAAAAAAAAAATACTATTAACAAATAATTAGTTCCTCTAATTACAAAGGAACATAAATTTTTACTTCCAACAAAAAAAGAGCTTGAAAACCTAAAAAGATATGTGACCAATAAATCACAACAATGTAAAAAAAAAAAAAAAAAAAAAAAAAAAAAAAAAAAAAAAAAAAAAAAAAAAAAAAAAAAAAAAAAAAAGGAATGAAATGATGAAGTTAAATGGAAACAATACCTTGAGCCATTATCGCCGAGGCCGTGTAACCAAACAATGGTAGCCTGGTGTTTTCCTTTGGGCCTCACCACATGAGTCCTTCCAAACTCAAATGTCCTTCTAGCAGTTCTACTGCCTAAAAATTTGCAGAAACAAAATCACTTCTCAAATCTCAATAACCATTAAAGTTCATATCAACATAATAATAAAGAACCATTAGTCCCCATTAAAATTCTAAGCAAAATAAGCAATCTACAGTTGATGCAAGTTAATTAATTGAAAACAAACAGACAAAAAAAAAAAGAGGAAAAAAAGAAGCAAACCAGAGCCAGTAGTGTGATGTGAATAGCTGCTCATTTTGTTGTTAGACAAAAAAAAAAAAGTGAAGTGAACACAACCCAAGAAGTGCAATGAAGAGAAAGCAAGAAAGAAAACTTGTATTTATAGGGTGAAAAATGGAATAAAAGAGGTGGTGAATATGCACAGTCACTATAAATCACTATAAATATATTTAGAGTGTAAACCAGCTGCTACACATTGTGCAAACCACCTAGAAACTCTAAAGGCATCCATGAAAATTGAAAAGTGAGAGAGAGAGGGGCTAAAAAGACAAATGGCAAAAAGCAAGATATCTTTTTATTAGCAGAGAGAAAGAATCCAAGCAGAGGCAGAGCACATCCACATTCAGAGACATTTCTTGATTTGCAACATAGAGAGAATCTATGCTTGTGGGCTGCGCAGTGGCTCAGAAATAAAGCTAACAACAACACCTAACAAAATAAAAACAACTACAAGAATATTCCTGAAAACAATAAAAGAATAATACTAATAATAACCCATTTTTACAAAAAAGAAAAAGAAATTTTTTCTTTTTTTTCTTTTTTCAATCATTTGTTTATCAATTTCTTTGATAGATAGATTGATTGATTGACACCCATTAACTAGAAAGTTTTAAACTTTCAAGTTTCCCATTTGTCTTTATTAGAATCAAAACATTTGTATAAGTGTATAAGTGTATAAATAAATAAAAAATTAGACAAAAAACTGAAAGAGACAACAATTAGGGTTTTGGCTTTCTTTTCTTTATTTCTTCTAACTAAAAAGAATATTTCATTTATATGCAATGGTTGTATATACATTTATTTGTTTAATGTAACCAACCTGAGGAGAAGGAAAAGAGAAAGCATGTAAACTTTTCTCTCCTTTCCAGCTTTGCATATTATATTTCTTTTTGTTTCTTAATAAGTCCCACCAATTATAAAATTCATGTCTTTTAGTCCTTTTGTAGTTTTCTTAAAAGACAAATTATAGATTTTGAATGTAATCTTAAACAGTTAAACCTCATCACTTAAATTTTCTCTTCCATAAAGTTGAAAGTTTCTAAAAAGCATTTCTCAAACTACCCATTTTTAATTTTTATTTTTTTAAAATTATGTGTCAGAATTAACTAATCCATTTTGTTAAATTTTTAGTGACTAATCTAGAATTAGCCAAAGACCTCTTTGCAGATGGCATTCCATACTACTTCTGTTTTCTTTTTTAAGAACTAAAAAGGGGTGTTTCCTCTAAAAGTTATAATGAAAAATAACAAATTGTATTTTCTAACCCTGCATATGCATCTTATAAAATCAAATACTCTTGAAAACTTATTCGAAATTTCGATAAAAACTTCTAAAAAAATTCCAAGGACTTCCGCTACAGAGAATTGTTTTACGAATATATTTTGAAACTATCTGAATCCACGATGAGTTATATTAAGTACCTTTAAAACCAATCACTGATACCCATAGTTTTCATTTACCCCATTTGCAAATACCATACCAGGTTCAAATTTAAAAACTTGACAAAACACATACAAATGGATCATCCCACCATTATATAATGAAAAGTAGAGAAGAAAGTGGGAGAGGGCATAGATCCCTGACTCCAACAAGATAAATTTAGATATGCAGAAAAGACCCACCAGCTAGCTAGTAAGTGGTTTCACTTCACTCTTCAGAGAGTGGTTTATGTCAATGGCAATGGGTGTCTGTCTGTCTGAGTCCATTATTATTCATGCACCACTATGGATGAATCACCTACAAGATGCAGTAACCTTTAATGGCTAAAAGTACCACCCATTTCTACCTACAACAAATTGTCAAATTCTATCTCACACCATCCTTTTACAGTTGTATCCAACCCTACTTTGACATATATAACTATGCATTCTTGCACTATCTATTTCTATATATATATTTTTATAAACATATGCTGGCTAGCTAGCTTCTCTTTTCTAACAAAAAAAAAAAAAAGGTCTCCAATCTCGAACAAATTTTCAATGGAACAAGCATACCACATCATCATATCAACCGATCAATAAAAATTATATAGATTATACTCTTATTGATCGATCAACTTTCATTGCATATATAATATTTTGTTAGAAATACGTATACGATGATATATATAATATCCCCATGGTCTAGAAAACTCATCTCTTGTGCATTGTTTGTGTCTAGTTGTCAAAACCCTTTTGATGTTAAAGTGATAATGTAAAACAATTAGGATTTTAGGTTCCATATTTAACAAATTTGAACAAATTTTCAATGGAACAAACATACAACATCATCAAAACGACCGTTGGATATAATATATATATATATATAGAATCTACTCATACCGATCACTCGATCTTCATTACATATTTGATATTTTGTTAAACATACGTAATATTTAAGCATGGTGATAATATAGTAAAAAAAACCCTTTTGGTCGATGTTAAATAGATAATGTAAAACAAATAGGATCATAGGCTTTATATTTAACTGGTTGACCATGAAAAAAAAAAAATGGTGATATGGCAGATAAAAATTGGTTACAGCTGTAAATGGGGAATCAGATTTCATTTCTAGGTCAATATTGATTCATTTTTTCACTACTTTCTAGTAGTAATCTAAGTGCTAACTTTTTGTTTGTCAACTCCTTCCCTACCCCACACCCACACTAAATAGGTTAAGAATCAGACTTATTAAGATATGTGAAAATGGGTTTTATGAGTTTAAATTTAATACAGAAGACAACAATATGCTGTTGGCACTATAATCTGCTGTATAAATTATTAAGGGTGCCTTTGAAAGTGCCTTTTTGTAAGGAGGTTTTTTTTTTTTTTTTGAGTAAAAGTAATTTTTTATAACATTTTCTGAGGGTGTAATAAAAAACTTATAAAAAGTGTTTTTTTTTTTTTTAAAAAAAAAGCACTTTCTGTCCTTTTCTCTTTATAAAAAGAAAAAAAAAATGTCTAAATTAGCAGTATTTAGTGTGAAAAGCTCTCTTTTGAATTCTAAAACACTTGATTTTTGGTAGCAAAACACTTTCAAGTAATATAATAATTAACAAGCTAGTGTTATAAAATTATTATTGATTACTTGAGAGTTGAGACAAACAAATCCTAACTTTTACATTATTAAAAAAGTGGTGGAGCTCAATATCCATGCATATATGCAAAGTTGGTTATAGCTCAAATGTGAAAAAATTCTACTATATATACTACTCTACCAAGGATAATAACATAAAATCATTGTGAATATATGTAAAGTAGAAGTTGCTGGTGTCCATTATATTGAGTAGACATTTGTGAACCAAACCAAACTAGCTTGAACAAGATCAAATTAAATGTAGCTAGCTAGGTCTCCCTATGTCTTTCATTTTCAATCTAAATAAATTAAGTTGTGAATGTGAATTAAAGTAGTGTGCATGAATTGGTAAATAAGTAATTAGATATTTCGAGACAGAATAATTCGATGCGATAAACAGGTAATCGATGTGAAAATCGACGTGACATTCTATATATATTTCCTATCACATCAACTTTATTTTATAAGATCAACATAATTATATCGGGTTAATTATCATATACATTGGAAAATGAATCTAGATAAATATATATTGGGATGTAAGAAGCATTATTGGGAGGTAATAATATTATTTTTATATGTATGCTTGCTTATAATTTGTCAGTACCAAAGTGATAGAATAATTTACAATAGAGAGTGACAAGACTATTTTGACATCAACCGCTCAACATTATTTATTTCATGAAATCATGAGTTCGAATCATGTCCTCTAAGGCTGGAAGAGGGGGGAATTTGAAAAACTATAAAATTTTTAATAGAAAAATGTAAATAATGAAAATAATTAGGGTAAAAGTTGAATAAACCTAAAAAATTATGGTGGCACGCTTACCGTACATGTCTCTCTCCCAAACCTAGAAAGTAACAATAAATAAAATAAATAAAATAAATAAAAAAAAAACAAAAAAAAAAACCTTAATTTAATGTATAATTTCCACAGTTTCTGTCCATCAAACTAATTCGAAAGCTATTGATCATCCCATGATAGAATCATAATAAAATTTATTCCTTTCTTTTCTTAGCAACCATAAGAAGTAGAATATTACATTGAACCTCCATGGACCTCCCAATGGTTCTCTAAAAATTATAATACCAAAATCTTCAACATAAAAGTTGTGAATTTTACGAAAACTCAATGGACTAGAACATCTTATATGAATTTACTGAAAAAAAAAAGAAAAAAAAAGAAAAAAAACAATAAAGTCGATTCATCCAGAGAGAATAACGTGTGGAAATATTCATGTATTTTTGTTCTCTTCTAATATTTTCCATATAAGGGAATTAGCTGTGTTGTTCCTTTCTCATTATTGGTACGATCGTGATGGGAACTTTTGAATCAATTCTCTTTTGATTCCCACCATGATCACATCGTTCACCAAAAAACACAGAAATTGATGAGTTGCTTGGTTTATAATCTGCTTTTGAAAGAAAAAATCACAACGAGGAAAACTTTTTGAGCACACCTTTCAAAGAATATGTTATTTTCTCTTGATGGTTCATTTCTTAGAAACCTTTTTTAAATGCGACTTGAATGAGAGCTATGTACCAAGCTACGTACATTGAGCGGTGTTCTTGGGTCCCTTTTATTGCTTTCTCTTTTTCCTAACTTGGCACATACTAATTTTATGTGCATTAATTAGTATTATATCATATGTTTGCACCCAAAACAAATTCATAATTTAGTGTGTTCCACTGAATATTATTTGTAGACGTGTGTAAAGAATCCATAAAGAGAAGTTGCACGCCGAGTTTCTCCATCCCTGTTGGGGGTTGTTGGTATGGGAGCTTTCAGCTTTATTAACAAACAGAATAACATGTGTAAAGTTTTTCCAAAGACTCCTCTACAAGTTTTATCAACAGACAATTACATCTCTCTCTCTCTCTCTCTCTCTCTCTCTCTCTCTCTCTCTCTCTCTCTCTCTCTCTCTCCATTTTTATATTTCAAAGAAAGAATAACACTAGAAGCTTAATTAGGGTATGTTTGGTTGGTAATCCAAATAAAACTCTATTTCTTTAAACTAAAAAGATTCTCGATCAAAATAAATTGTTCGGTCCGTTGGATTGTATACAGAATTAACTTTCCGCAAACACTTACGAAAAAAATTGTTCAAATTTTATAAATAAGAAAAAAAATAAAATCAAATCCCTTATTGTTTATAATTATGGGATTACTATTTTTTTTTTTTCTTCATGAAAGTAATCGAGAATTGCATGCATATTCAAATTTCATTGAGAGTAATGCTGGGTATTTCAGTTGAAACTTGAATGTCATTTTAGTTCCATGACTTGCAGATGGTAAGATGATTGTTATGATACAAATATGTATCAACTTGTCAATGCAATATAATTACCATATCAATTTAGATTCAAAAAGGTTGATCACATGTTCTTAAAACTTTGGGTATTTATTAATTTTTATTTTATTTTTGATATACCATAGTGACGACTCGATCCTGTGACATTATCAATCTGAATGAACATTATTTTTAGCGAGCCACATTAGGCGAAGGTGGTTATTTATTAATTTAAAAAAAAAAATGCATCTAATTAAACCCAAATCAAGTATAGGTTCTTAGTTCGATGAATGATTATTGAATTTATACTTTATAATTTTTTAAAGAGTAAATATGAATAACTATTAAATTTGAAATAATATGTTTGACTAATTCGGACAATCATACAAATATACAATCTAAATAATTATTTTGTACGTTAGATTATTACAAATTTTTTGAACATCTAACACTAGAGATTATAGTGGTTCGGCCAATACATGCCTACGTCTATTCCATCAAGTTCTTCCTAACTTGAGTCTCTTTCAGAATCTCAAATTGGTTTCCGGGTGCCAGTTAAACCATTTACAAATACAAATGGTGATTCCACACACCAGATACCACTGAGAGAATCTCTTCTCTTATTCTATCACATCATTCAAGTGATCAACTTCACTTTGCAATATAATCTCACTTTCATATACAATAGAAAAGGTTGAAATTACAAATTAATAACTCCGCAAGAGATATATACGAAAGATAATGGCAATAAACTTGGTTCAAGAGATTCAAAAGTTTAGTTTTGTACGTAGCCAAGATATCAATGAATAATCAAAGTGAGAGTTTAAAGCAATTGAATAAGGGTTGTTGGAGTCCATTTAAAATGAATGATGCTTGCTTTTATGGAGAAAAGTTAAGAAATAGTCGTTTGTAAAAGACTAAAGCGACAGAAAAGAAAACAGGAAGCTTGAAATTGAGCTTCAATGGAGAGAGAGAGAGAGAGAGAGAGAGAGAGAGAGAGAGAGAGAGAGAGAGAGAGAGATCTTCTATTTCCTTCATGTTTATTGATTTTAATGAATCTCACACCAAAAGTGTGTTAATATACAGACGAGGGATTCTGTTGGATCATAGATTGATGTGGCACATCTAATGGCTCACAATAATATTGGTAATAAAGTTAGTTAGAAATGGCATCAAAACCTTTCTTGAAATGGCGTCGATTAGACAAGGCATCAACCATCCTAGTAGGTTCTTTGGAGTGGTGAGCAGAGACAAGTGTAACAAGAGCTTTAGGCTTTAGAGAGGCAGTTTTGGAATGAGACGTGGTCATGTTGTGTTTGGAGAGAATAGGAACAGGACTTGGTGTATTATGTGCAGCTGAATGAGGTATCGCAATGAAGATAGGAACAGCAGTTAGAGATGCTAGAGAATGTTGTTGTAAGGAATTAAAAGGACTTGGTCCTTTATAACTTTTTTTTTTTTTTGATCCCTAGCATTAGACAACACCTTAATCGGTAAGCTAGACTCTTTAGACAAACTAGGACTGGACTGACCATGTGACACTGGGAACAAAACTTTATAAGGAAACTCATATTCATTAAACGTCACATGTCTAGAGACAGGGGCAGAGCTATATGTATTGTAGCCTGGGCTGTAGCCCAGAATGATTTTTTGAAAAAATGTTTAAAGTTTTTACTTTTTACAAAATCTTCTGCCCTCTTTGTTATTATTTTTATGAAAAAAACCCTATTTTATAATTTTGTTTACAAACTATCCTAATTAAAACAAAATGGTTCATATACAAAACAAAACACATCGAACAAACAAAATAAAAATTTTAAGGTTGAAACATGACTTCCAATCTTTGAAGCACAATTTAACCGAACATGTTTAATTGTGTGTGTGTATATATATATATATATATATTAAAGTATTTAATTTATATTATTGATTGCTAACAAACAATGTAATAAATAGTATATAAATCATATTGACTGACTTGCTGATAATTTTGCTTTATTGAATCTTAATAGAGTTTGGTTAAATTTTAGTAGTAGTAAGTTGACATGTGTGAAAATTTTTATTTTTCTTTTTACGTTAATCCACTCACTATTATAGGTTGCAATGTTAAACAATTATATGACCAAACAAACCCCACCCCCTCCCCCCAACACAAAAAATAAAATAAAATAATAATAATAATAATAAAATTTCCTCCGATAGTTATTAAGGTGATAATTTTTTTTGTCTTTAGCCCATCTTACTATAATGTCCTGGTTACACCCCTGCCTAAAGATATATAGTCTAACACTAGGATGTAAGCATTTGAAGCCTTTGTGACTATCACTGTAACCGAGAAAAAGGCATTTTGATGAGTGAAATTTAAACTTGTGTCGATTGTAAGGCCGTAAGAAAGGGAAGCAAGCATATCTAAACACCTTTAAGAATTTGTGAGCAATTTTGAAAAGAGTTTGAAAAGGAAACAAATGATTTAGTGTGGGAGTTGGAAGTCTGTTAATGACATAGAGGCAACTGAGCCTGTGCAAGCAACGTGAGACATACCTCAACTAATGCCTATGCTTGCGCTCAGATGAACCATTATACTGATGAATGTGAGGACAAAGATTCCTAAAATGAACTCCAAGCTGACCAAGATAATGAGCTAAAGGTCTATACTCTCCTCCCCAGTCACTATGGACACATTTGATCTTTCTATCAAAAGCAAGCTCAACACTTCTTTGAAATTTGATAATCACATCCCTTACTTGAGACTTGGACTCCAGTGGATAAATCCAAGTGAATTTTGGAAAGGCATCGATCAATGAAGTGAACATAGTATTTGTAACCTTGTTGTGAAACATGATGAGAGGCCCCAAACATCAGTGAAAACTAGCTTAAGAGGAGCTTTGTTGACTATGTTTGAGGTTGGAAAAAGGAAGCTGATGGAGCTTTCCATGTTGACAAGCATCACAAAAATCTAAGGAAGTTGGAGCAGTACAAGGTAAATTCATCTTTCTTAAGACTTGTTACAAAATCGGAAAGGAAGGGTGCCCAAGTTTTGCATTCCAATGAAACAGCTCATAAATTTTATTATTTGAATGAAAAATGTTACAAGGTGTTATTTTTCTTACATTGTAACAAGAGACAACAGACTTCACATACAAAAGACTCTCAGATATGGACTCACTAGCAGAACCTATTACTACACAAGTCTTACCACAATATGTATCGGATACACTACCATATGATTTATTACAAACACAATTTGATGATAAACACATAGTGCAGACATGACTAATTTTAGCAGCAAACAAGGCTTGCACTTGTGCAAATTAAGACTTGTCATTAAGTGTTGAAAGATCCGCTGATAGAGATCATTTTTCAAGTCCCCTTACAGTAGAAACTTCATTGTTTTCTTGTCCTTAATCAAGCAAGAATCAGAATTAAATTCAACTATAACAACATTATCTCTAGTGAATTGTGATATGCTCAAAGATTTTTGGTGATTGTTGGAACATGAGGATTATTATTCAAATACAAATGACATATAGGTGATGTGTGTGAGGAAACCATGGAAGAACCAGTGTGAGAGATATTAAGTTTGGAACCATTACCTACTATTAGCCTCTTCGAATCTTGGTACCTTGCCTTTTGTGAGAGATTCTGCACATCAGAGGTGATGTGATTCGTTGCTCTGTTATCCACATACCAGGAGGGATCCATAACCGTGCTAGGAGATGCAATGAATGCATTAGCATTGGAAAAATTGGTGTTATACCCTTGCAACTGCATCTAGTTAGGACAAGAACCAGTGTTGTGACTAGCAGTATTGTAACCGGTATTGTATTGACTCACACGTGCCTAAAAACTTGAGATGTTCCCTTGACCATTTCCTTGTTGGCCTTCAGGAGATTGCATATACTGCATACTCAAACCTTGAAAGGCTTGATCAAACCGCTTGTAGTAAGATGATACAACGTGTCCAATTTTTCCACAGCTAACATATGAACTTTGAACCAGGCCTACTTCCATTTCTTCCCCTGCCTCTATAGTAACCTCCTCTATTGGTATCACCTCTGAAATTTCCATTAAAGGCATATTGAGTAGAGGCATTACCATGTCAAGAGAGATAGCAGCACTATGCTTGGCCAATCTGCTTGCATAGCTCATCAATTGATATTGAACTTCTTGAAGACTAATCTCACATTGTCCTCCAATCACACTAACCACTATATCATCGTATTCTAAGCCCATGCCTCCCAAGATCTATGATATCAACTCAACCTTAGTAATGGTTGACTAGCTGCAGCTAAATTTTCACTAAAAGCCTTCATCTGTAAAATAAAATCGCTCACATGCAGATAGATTTCTTTTCTTAGTACTATGTATTTCATCCCTTAATTGTAAGACTCTAGCCATTGATTGTTGAGCAAAAAGACTTTCAAGAGTTGTCCATACTTCGTGAGATGTAACACAATGAGTTACATGACTAAAAATAGTCTTACTTAGAGTTGAGAAAATCGAACACACAATCAGCTGATCAGCTTTCTTCCAATTGATGAAATCATCATTTTCAACCTTTTCTACATCATTCGATTGACCTGATGAGGGATTCTATTGGATCATAGATCTGATGTGGCACATCTAATGGCTCACAATAATTATGGTAATAAAGTTAGTTAGAAATTGAGCCAAAAACTTTCTTGAAATGGTGCCAAAACTTTCTTCAATAGATTGGAGGTGGAGATGTTCTAGTGAGATTGGCTCACTGTTACCAATATGTATTAGCTCAATCAGCACCACACGATCATCTCTGATATGATCTAACAGTTTGAGACATAATAAATGTTTCAATCAATTATTTGGAAAAAGAGTGAAACATGAAAGGATAAAGACAAGATGATGAAAACTAGCCGTTACAACTTTTTTGAAGCATAACGGAACAAGAGAGGACTATGGCTTCATGATATGCTAAGAGCATACATGGTTCCACTATCAAAGAAGAACAAATAAGAGTGGATGATGCGCTCATGATCCTTACATGGTTGGCTACTAAGAAAATTGAAGATCCAAGGTTATTTGAATAAAGATTTTGCTAGGCTAGTATTGAGCAAATATAAACAATTATTTCACATTAGTTAATCAGTTATCTGAAAAATTAATCATAAACTAAGTAGCTTCACAATTTGATTTGTGTAACTTGTTAATGATTGCTAAGATTAAATGTAGATCAAACAATATTAGAACTTTCAAAGATGAACCTGAAACTAACCCACTAAATTATAGGTTTTAATGGGTTGACCCGTTAACAATCCGATTCGATAAAGCTAGACCCATCAACCATTTTTTTTCGATTGAGTTTGTATGGTGTTAACAAATCATTTGAAGTTTTGCAAGGTCTACCCCAATATGATCTTCTATCTAATTTTGAAATCATGTGATTAATTTGTCGAATTCTCCCAGGTTATTAACATGAAATGCAATTATGTATTATTGTCCTGAATATGCCAACTCTGTCCATAGAAAATAGTCCACATGTTATTAGGGCTCCTCTTGGGCCGATGCTAGATATTATCCTTATACTAGGAGTCTTAGGACATTTCGAAATTCAAATTACTTCATAAAAAATGATAAGATTGATGTCTATTACAAGGGTAATGCTAGACATCATATCTCATGGCCAATGATGTTGTAATTGACAAATGATATAAATTTCTGATGATTTAGTCGCCAAATTGGAAAATTTAGGATTACCCAATTTTTTTAAAAAAACTATTACGATAATTCGGGATTGAGAAAGGGAGCATGACTCGAACCCACAACCTCATAGATGTAGGTGTGATGGGCTACCATTGAACCTACCTTATATTGTTAATTAAAATTTATTTAGATTGACAATATAAGATTAACTCAATGATATAAGAATTGATAAATAAATACACATTTTTGATGATTTAACTCAATTAAAATTCATTTAGATTGACATAGTGACTTGTCCCTCATGCCCACCGACTAAGATAACGATTAAACAAAGATAGTGTTTCACCATTCTCAGCATTTCCCTTTTATGGAATTTTAGACACAAGTTTCTCATGAAACTTAATGTTAGGAGGTAAGATCAAGTCATCACTCAACTTCACAACACAATTGCTCATACACATTTTGGTTATCAACTCCGGAACACCAACTTATGATCAAGTCTAGGTGTGAATATGCTAGACCTTATAAGCTCACCAATATTCATTAGTTTGTTCTCCGAAATAGCAAAAATAACCTTGGCATTTTCTTTGCTCACCATGGTAACATTTGAAGTAGGAAAAATGTTATAACACATAAAAAGATGCCAAAATGCACAAATTTTGGTTAATTCATATTGATATAAATTTGTGCTATTGTTTGCCCAAACAAAATCCTCATCCCCACAAAGGACTTTAGCCACTTCATCTAGACACTCTTGGTCTTCCATGTTTACAAATTTCGATGAAATTTCTAAGGGTGATGCATGAGATATTATTGAAGATTTTGTTGAAGACTTTTTATTTTAAAAATAGTATTGTAATTAATATCGATTATTATGTTTCTTTTTATTGTATATTTAATTAGGTAGTTAAATATTTTATGATTTGATTTTTTTTTTTTAAAATCAAATCTTATTTCCTTATTAGATAGGTTTTTAATTTTTTAGGATTCTAGTATTTTTAATTTCCATTGTTATCTCATTTATCTCTTTTATAGGGAAATTGATAATTTTATTGCTTTACTAGTTATTTTAGGTTTCGTTTAGGTTTTTATTTTCCAATTTAAAGACGATGTACCCTAATAGGGATTGAGTTTTTGATTAATAAAAAATATAGAGATTTGTTTCTCAACTATCCATGTATAACATTCTTTGCGAAGATTGAAGTATTTGAAGTCTATTAACAATCTTTAGTGCTCGAAGTTGAATGTTACCAGTAGCCTAATATTATGGCATCCGTGCGCGGATTAACAGAATATTGGTAGGTTGTTTCTAATTGTTTTCTTGTTGGTTTTTCTCATAGAGCTTCCACTACATCAAAGGGTAATCCTAGATATTGGTTAACCATTTCGGCATAAATTCGCATGTGAGCTCCTTTTACTTGGATAAAAGCATTTCGATACATGGATTCTTACTTGAATGAACAATAAAACTCTTAACAGGTTTATCATTAACCTCTCTAAAAGTATCAAGCAATCCAACCCAATTTCTAGAAATTATGACATTAAACACCAAAGAATCTCTACAATCAAGCAAGTCTATTCCTCTTTCAATAACCAGTTTCTTAGATTCAAAGATACCAAATGAAGTCCCTAAGATAACCTTTTTGTTCTTTTTCTTAGAAGAAGCTGACTTACCTTGACTAGAAAATGCAACCTCTTTTCAGGTTTTCTTTTCTCTTCCCATGGTAGAGATAGCTTTTCAAAATCTAAGCACAAGCTAAAAGGAAATCTTGCAAAATAGGATTAAAGACAAAGATTTGAGCAAAAACAACAACCGAGTTAGAATATGGTGCACTTGACAAACAAAACCCATCAAAAATACTTAAAGATTGACTCAAAATCAAGCTTTGGAAGAGGGGTGAGAAAGCTTGAAATAAGCAATAATGGTGTGAAATACTGATTGGAATGATTTTTACACCTTTTGAGGTCCCCATTTCCTATCGTTTGCTTTCGTTTTCTAGCGTTTTTGTGAATATAATATGTTTTGTGAGCCTTGTGTAGGTTCATTTTGTTTTGGGAAGTCATTTTGTGGAAATGGGGTGTTTCCGGGCCAAAACGCAACTTGAAAGAACGAAAGAGTTTTCATTGAAAATTTCCAGATTTCGTCGAAGTGTATCACGTCAGGCAAATTGGCATATCACGTTGTATCACGTTTTTGAAGACCTGATGCACTGTCAACTTTCGTGGTTGGACGTTAAAGCGTATCACGTTGTATCACGTTTTTGAAGACCTGATGCACTGCCAACTTTTGCTATTAGACGTTAAAGCGTACCACGTTAGGCAAAAATGCGTATCACGAGTTTTGGCAATGTGTCCAGATGAGTTTCGTTAAACAGTTTCGTTAAAGCGTACTGCGAGACGTACCACGAGATGACAACCACCACCAACTTTTCCTCTTTTTGACCCACTCTTTGACCTACCTATATATATAACTTTACCAATTTTTCTAAGGTTTATATAATATCTAAATCCCTAGAATCCCATATCTCTCTTCTCCTCTCTCACGCCCAACTCCATTTTCTTCCATCTTCTTCATCTTCTCCACCTTCTTCATCCAATAAAGGAGAGACCCATGCTCCCATGGAGGTTCTTCCTCCATGGGAGTCCACCACACACCTCCACAACCCTCTTTCTCACTTCCTCCATCCATTTTAGAACCGAAAATTCAAGGAATTAGGAGCAATTTCGAGCTAGGAAAGATATGGAGCATCTTTGGAGGCTTGTCTTCAAGGGTTTGCTTTTATTTACTCTTTCCTTTGTAATTTTTGTTTATTTGACGTGTAACCGCAATTTGGGGAATATTGTAAACCTTCACATGTGCTATATATATGTATTTTGTTCATAAATTCATATGTGTTTTGTTTTACTCTTTGTTAATTTCATGATTTAAGCTTTAATTGCAATATCCATGAGTGTGGAGGTCCAAATTGACATGTATGCTTGAATGGGATTAGGAGTAGAGTAAATTAAATTAGGAATAGTGTAATTTAACTTCCCATGATTGTTTGTATGTTAGTGGGTGACCAAAATACCATTTATTGAGTGATTTAAGTGTTAGGGATTTTATCTCCAAAGAGTAGAAAATGCTAGTTTATGCATTTAGTTGCTAAATTGGTTTTGGTTCACATCCTTGTGCTTAATGAGTCTTTTTAAGACACATTTGCCCATCTTTAGCTGGAATGGGTGATGAATTGATTTAGAGGAAATTCCCAAGTCAAGAGGAGAACCCTTAATTCATTTGAATGTTCTTAATGTTTAACAATTTGCATTGATGCACATTAGTGTTAGGTGGACTTGCTTCCCATTTTTAGTCATCCTAGGGAGATTGATAAAACCGAATCCGTATCTAGAGTAAAGACCAACTAAATTCCTCTTGTGCTTGTGTAGTTATAGGGGTATTTCATTGCTTAATGCTTTCACTCGGTTAGCCACCTTGTGAATGATATTTAGGTTGTGTGTTAAATATCGCGTGGTGTCGCATTGACATGCTCAGCGTGATATCCTCTGCATTTGACCAGAACGATGAGAGATCACTAGGCTAGCGTGTAGAGCTCGTGTGTGTGTCTCACAGTCCTTAATGAATCCAAGCATTTATGCATGGATGTAATCTTTATGTCGCTCGAGAGAGGGTAGAGATTAATTAAGGGGACACAAGCATATAACATTCGTGTTATATGGGTATCTCGTATTCTTAATGCTTTCACTTGGTTGCCATTCCGTATTTGGTTAGCCCTGTGGATGAATTATTGGCTGTAGTATGGCCCACGCGGTTGCGCATTACATGCCCAACGAAATAACCAATGTATTTGACCGGAAAGTTGAGAGATCACTAGGCCGGTATACATGGCTCATATGTGTGTCTCACGGTACTTAATGAATCCATACATATGTGTGGATGTGATTTCTAAGACTAGAGAGAGATTAAAGATCAATTAAGGGGACACGAGTCTATTACATACTTGCATATTGAGGGACTAAGTGAGTCTAACACTTAATTAGGAGGATTGTTACGGTTGAATCGTTTCTCTAGTGTAACCGTATTTCATGCATCTCTCCATTCCATTCTATCCATGTATATATTATAGTATGTAGTTTATTTATTTATATTATTATTTACATTTTCCGAACCCGCAACACACGAGCTCTCTCGGCGTGTTATAATAATAGCTAGAACCGGTAACGATTGATGAATCCCACCTCCCTGCGGAACGATACCCTCACTTGCCGCTGTGCTAGTCTCTGTGACTCGCGCGCTAGCGAGGTCGAACTTAAATGTTCATCTTTTGACCGACACTGCAACGACGTGTTGTCAAATACCTATAAGGTTATACTAAAAAACCTATAGGGGGTGAATAGGTTGACACTCTCTTTTTTAAAAAAATTTCGAGGCTTTTGTTAAACATTTGGTGAGCAAACAAATTAATCCTTAACACGATTGTTATTAGATAACAACTATCACATGTAAGCTTAAAACACCACCCTTATTCTACAAACATATAACAAGAGACAATGTATCTCATATACAAATATATTCAATGCAAAGCAAATTCTACAAGTTGTACTTTGAATATTACAGTGTAAATTCACTAAATAGAACTTTACAACTTGATATAGAATTTCACAAGATACAATGTTCAAACACTACAAAGATACAAGAGACAAATACAAATTTGATCAAAAGAATGTTTTTATTCTAATCTTTGCAAAGAATCTTGTTTACAAGGATGTGAATAAATAAAGATCTAAACAAGATACTATTGATCACATATACAAATATAAAAGATAGGGATAGAAACATTTGCTACATTATTATTTACGTGGTAAAACCTCTAAAGAGGAAATATCTATGGGTTGAATTCACAACCATCGGAAAACTATCTTCCACTATGTCGAATAAAAACACACCTTCAAAAGTGACCAATCCACATGATCCACTCTCTAAGATATCCTTTTTACTCTACCCTCGGGTCTAGTGAAAAACTTGCCTACTTTCTATCCAAGACACTTCACTCATGTCTCTAGAAAGCAACTTTCTATCTAAGACACTTCGCTCATGACTCTAGAAAGATTTCTTGCATGACTATCCAGATCGTCCGATCCTAGCCAAGACTTTTTGCTCAACTATCTGAATCATCCCGATTCTAATCAAGACTTCCTCACTAAACTATCTGGATCATTCCAATCATAGTTAAGACTTCACGCCTTTTGCAAGGACTTCATAATCGTGATCAATGTATACAAATGCAAACATATGCAACATAGAATATGAAATCAATATATCCTATGGAAACTAGACATAGTTGTGAAAAATCGCAAATCAAAGTTGTCTAGCTCTTATACATAAACAAAAACCTAGAACATGTGAATCACCAAAACACACTTAACTCCTAAATTTATTCATGCAACTAAAGCTTGAAATAAAACATATAAATTAAGCACATACTCAATAATTTAGAACTAAAACCAAAAATGCTAGAATCACAAGATATGATTAATAAAATCTCTAGCAATCATTTAGAGCACATATTCACAAAATAATCAATTAAATCTCAATAGGCTCTAAAAGTAAGATAAATGTGCTAATTCTAAATACATTCAACTAAAGAGTCCTAGCACATGTAAAGGCTATCAATCAATAAAATAAAAACAATTAAAGCACAAATAACCCTAGGTTATAAGCTAGTCACAATGCAACACACAAACATGTGAAATCTTAGATTTAAGAAAACCTAGATCACATTCAAGTCTCTAATTAGACAAATATAGCTTATAATTGAAGCTCTATATTTTATCAACATTTTTTCAAGTAACATACACTAAAATGAGAAGAAGACCCAAGGTAATTGAACATTAAAAAGTTTAGATTCAAGAGATAATCAAATACCTTAAAGAAAATCATGCAGTCACGGATTTGATGATAGAACACCAAATAAACTTGAACAAAAGACTTCAAAGTTTCTTGGAGATGATAGATGACTTCAAGACGAAACTTATCCCTTTTGAATCACTCAATTTCGAGTTGAAATGAGTGAGATATGGTGATTTCAAGTTGAGATAAAAGTTTGAAAATTTTATTTGAAAAATGAGAGGGAGAGATATATTTAAAAGAGAGAATGGGAGGGAGAGTGAGGTGGAGAGAAGTGGGCCACAACCAGCCACCACCACCATGCCACTTCAGCTCCTTGTGGAGGTGTGTGGTCTCCATGGGGGCAGAGGGGTGTCCTCCCCATAGAGGCAGAGGGGTGGCCTCCATGGAAGAATCATATCATTTTTCTCAAGCCACCAATCGAAAAAGTGAAAAGGAACTGGCCCCCATTCCACAACCTCATCGTTGATCATAACTGAATTATGATCCGAGAGACATCTAGGAAGGTTCCTCTAAATAAGGTTGGGAAACCACAATATAATTAAAAGCGATAGGAGAAAACGATCCAACCTTACCCAGGCTTGATCCTTCCTGTTGTTTGACCATGTAAAAGTCGTCCTATGCTAAGGTATGTTAACAATATTATACTGCAACATAAAGCTAATAAACCTTCTAACTGATCCCATGTTGTATCCTACCCCCTCCCTCTCCGACGGATCAAAGATCGTATTGAAGTCACCTCCTACACACCAAGAAGCCTTTAAGGAATGCATAGAACTCAAAATAAATTCCCATAACTCCCTCCTTTCATTCTCTAACAAAGATGCGTATATATTACAAAAAACCACTTCATTTTTAATTTTAGTCAATACCCCAGCAACTATGATGCTATTCGTTATACAGTTTTCCACTCTAAAGGATTCCTCATTCCACAAAGTACTCAAGCCACCCGAAGCACCTTCCGCATTAACCCCAACGCCTCTTGTGAGTCTCGAACCCCTAAGAGCTCTAATCACTTTGATATCAAAATATTTAAGCTTAGATTTTTGAATAAAAAGAATTTCAGGATTAAGCCTATTAATCAAACCTTTGACCATCCTTCTCTTTTCACCCTTAGCAAGACCTCTCACATTTCATGTAATTATAATCATCAACAACTTACATCCCAAATCGAAACAGGGTTGAAACATAATTATCTGTTATTAAGACCAGCCAGTCTCTCCTCATCTTCCTTTTCTCTCTGAGCAATCTCCTCCCTAATCCTATATTCTTTACTGTTGAAATCCATGCCTAGAGCCACCCTTACCTCAATCACTTTGGCAATTTCATCCTCCAAGTCCCAGCTTACCTCTTCCCACGATCCTCATCATGGGACAATTTCTTCCTCTCAGCATATTCCATCTCCTTATCTTTAAAACTAAAAATATAGCCTAAAGCCACCCCTTTTCCGATAACTTTAGTGATTTCCTCCTTTAGGTTCCATTGAGAATTCTTCGGTGTTTTCTGGGTTTTGCTCTTCCTTCTCTCTTCTCCTTCACATTCCACCGCAAGAGGCATCGCCATCAAGCCTTTTCCTCTTATATGACCTCCCTCCAAATCATTTAAAGGCAATTGAACTGGGCCTCTTAAAGGCAGGCTAACAATTCTCCCCTCTTAATTAGAAATAGAAACCAACTTCCGATCATTATGTCTTACTATCACTTTTTTTGAATACTCGCTTACATAACCCATTAAAGTTGCATTTTCTAGGTTCATGGATCGGCTATCACAAGAATGAGCATCCCCACCTTCATATGGGCTCAAAAGGTCATCAGAATGTCTTATCATCCCATCCCCAGGCCTACCCACTTTCGGCCTACCATAGGGATCCTTATTAGGCCCCTTACCTAACAAATTAAAATAAGAACACTCATCTCTAACCATGCCAAAATCTACCAATTGCCTTTCCTCCATGTCAGAGTCAAAGGAAGATGACCAACACTCTTCTTTGTCTCATCTGCTATCTCCCCTTTTCTCAAGGTCTAGCTTGCCATTCGCGTGCATAGGTCTCCTTTTAGACTATCTCACATAGGTCTGTTTTCCTTTGTTGACAGAGCCACCCCCTATAAAATCTGATAATCGTTTAAAAAGGTAAACTTTGTCACCATCCTTAATAGCTTTTCTGTCACATTTCCTTCTTTTGACAGTAGCCCATTTGTCAATGCTGTCATTGTCCATCTGATCACCTTTACTTGTCTACCAGCTGCCCTCATTTTCCAAGAAAGGAAAATGCTTCTCTGATGTTAATTCAAAATTCAAATCCAAATCCTTCATAATCCACTAAAGGTCCAAGGGCCGATCTTCCTTTTCCACTGAAACATTGAAAGACTTAGGACCTACCATCACATTAATCTGGTTGGGACAATGGTGATCATGAGGCAAAGAAACAAGCAATTTTCCCCTGTCCAATCATTTTTTTAGCAAAGTGTCACTTTTAATATATATGAGGTCTCCCAACGATTTCCCTATCTTCTGAAAAAATGCCTTATTCTAACAGTTCAGAGGGAACCCAAAAATATTGATCCAGACTGGCATTGCTAGAGTTTCAAATGCCTCGGACCATTTTCTCATTAAGCTAAACGTATCATTGATGAGGTTGTTTTGTACTCAACAAAATATATTTTTTATGTGATCGTTTATAAAACCAATTTTTACCACTAGAAAATCCTTTTAGGATGTAAAGATTAGTAAAATGATAAGTAAGGATTCGTTCCATAGGGAATTAGAGTAATTAGTTGAATAGATTAACTAGTCCTAAATGCAATTTAGCAAATCGTAGTAGGTGGATAGTGTGTGGTTTGAGAAACCACCAAACATGCATAAAAGTAAATGTAACTAATGTAACTAAAAAAGGGGTGATAGGAAAAATAGAATACTCAACAATCTTGGTAAGAGTAATAGATGTAAACAATTAAGATAGATGCTAGAGAATTAATGGATTAGCAAGTAAAATAATACAAGATAATTGGCTGAATTTTCTAAGTTCAAAAGCATGAATCTTAGAGTTTATGATTATTGCTTTATATACTGTTTACAAGGCATAAGTCAAGGGATTTTAAAACTAAAATTTACAATAGCTAAATTACAAAAATCAAGCCTTCAATCTTGATATTATACAGCCAAGAATCAAGGCCTCAAGGGATCATGTGTTGACTCTAGAGAGCAGTGATGTGGGCACTAATTATGTGCATTGATATTGGTCCAAGAGTTGACTAATTAAGGAGATAATTGATTTGGCATAATCTGAGGTTGATTTGGCATAATCTGAGGCTGTCTATTACACCCCCTCAAGCTAATGGGACGTTGGCGGACCATTAACTTGTTTTTCAATGTAGTAAAACGAGCGCTGGACAATCCTTTGGTGAAAATATCAGCTATTTGATCTTCAGTTCGTATATAGCAAACCTCAAGTTCCTTCCGAACAACCTTCTCTCGAACGTAGTGATAATCAACTTCAATATGTTTTGTTCTTGCATGAAATACTGGGTTTAAAGCCAAAGAAATCAAGCTAATATTGTCACACCAGATGCGAGGTGTAAAAAGATAAAGTCGAAGATCTTTTAAAAGAGACTGTAACCATGAAATTTTTGCTGCGGTATTAGCAAGTTGGCGATATTTAGATTCCGTGCTTGATCTAGATATAGTCGGTTGCTTTTTAGCACTCCATGAGATTGGATTATGACCAAGATACACACAATAGCCACCGGTAGATCGTCGATCAACTGGACTTCCAGCATAATCCGCATCAGAGTAGGCTTCAAGATGTAATGAGCCTGGCTGAAAAAATAAACCATGATCAAATGTTCCCTTAACATAACGTAAAATACGTTTGACAGCAGCCCAATGAGTGGTGGTAGGCCGATGCATAAATTGACACACTTGATTTACGGAGAAGGATAAACCAGGTCCTGTTAATGTCAAGTATTGCAAAGCCCCAACTACACTTCTATATTCTGAAGGATATAGAAGTGGATCACCATTATTCAAATCCATTTTCTTGCCACTTGTTGCTGGAGAATGATATGGTTTGGCATATTCCATTTTAGTTTGGCGAAGCAAATCTAAGGCATACTTTGATTGTGTTAAGTGTAAACCAGATGTAGTAAAATCAGCTTCAAGGCCTAGAAAATAATGCAAGTTACCAAGATCTTTCATACCAAACAATTTCCCCAAGTTTGCAATAAGCTCCTTGAGGAGAGGTTCACTATTGCCTATAATAAGAATATCATCCACATAGATTAGTAAAATAATGGTAACTTCATTTTTATGATATATGAAAAGAGAATAATCAGCTGTAGATTCAACAAAACCAAGATTTTCAAGGTAATCAGAAAAACGGTTGAACCAAGCTCGTGGTGCTTGTTTTAAACCGTAGAGCGATTTATGAAGTTGACAAACATGATTAGGGAATGAAGGGTCCTCAAAGCCTTTCGGTTGTCGCATGTAGACTTCTTCATGTAGGAATCCATGAAGAAATGCATTTTGAACATCCAACTGTCGAATTGACCATTTTTGATGGATTGCAAGAGATAGAACAACTCGTATAGTAGTATGTTTCACAACCAGACTAAAAGTCTCTGTATAGTCAATTCTTTCTTGTTGGTGAAACCCATTAGCTACAAGTCGAACTTTGTAGCGTTTAATAGACCCATCCGAATTTTTCTTTATTTTGAACACCCATTTATTGGACAATACATTCATATCTGGAGTGTGCTCAACCAATGACCAAGTACCACATTGATGAAAGGCATTAAATTCTGAACACATAGCTGTAAACCATTCAGCTTGTTTTATAGCTTGACTAAAACATGAAGGTTCAACCTGTTTAGGCATACGAGTTATTGTCAAAGCATATTTTCTATTAGGGACATGAGTTCCTACCATCTCTTGTGTAACTATAGTATGGGTAGATGAGGATGTTGGAACTGGTATATCAGGTGTATGATGATAATTTTGTGATTGGTCATTTTCTATGGTAGAGGTCAATTGTTGATCTAAAATTGGTGGTTCACATACGGGTGCATTGGTGGAGGTCAATTGGTGATCTAAAACAGGTGGATCACATATGGGTTCATTTGAATCAGGCACATGTGAGGAAACCGATGAGTTAATGGGAATTATTAATGGAGAGTCTTCTGGTTTGTCAGACAATTGAGAAACATGTTGACGATTCTTAAATGGAAAAGAAAATTCATCAAAAATAACATGACAAGATAAATAAATCCGTCCATTATCAAGATCCAAACATCGATATCCTTGGTGATTGAGTGAGTAACCCAAAAAAACACATTTTTTCGATCGAAATTGAAGTTTGTTTTTATTATAAGGACGAAGATACGGAAAAGATGCACAACCAAAAACACGAAAAATTTCATAATTCGAAACTCGAAGAAAAAGTTTTTCATTTGGTGAAATATTTTCTAAAACCTTTGTAGGAAGACGATTAATTAAAAACACAACAGTATTAAAAGCTTCAACCCAGTATTCAGGTGGCATGCTAGCAGTAGCTAAAAGAGTAAGACCAGTGTCTACAATGTGACTGTGCTTTCTTTCGGCAACACCATTTTGCTCCAGAGTATGGGGACAAGATAATCGATGAGAAATACCATGTTTTTCTAAGAAAGCTTGAAAAGATTTACTAATATATTCACCACCCCCATCGGTTTGAAAATATTTTATTTTACAAGAAAACAGATTTTCAACATGTGTTTTAAATTTCACAAAATAATCAAATGCTTCATGTTTAAAACGCATAGGAAAAATCCATGAATATTTAGAAAAATCGTCAACAAATAAAATATAATATTTGGATCCTTTTATTGAATAATATGGAGATGTCCATATATCTGAATGAACTAATTCCAAAGGCGAGTGAGAAACAGATTTTGATGCTTGAAATGGTAAATGACAACTTTTTCCCATAGGACATGAATCACATACAAAATTACTAGTAAAAGTACCTTTAAGAGGCAAATGATACCGAGAGACAATATGCTTTAAAATTGGAAAAGCAGGATGTCCTGACCGATGATGCCAAACTGGATGAGCAACTCGAACTCCAACGAAAGCAAAAGACTGAATTCTTTTATTTAAATTGCAATGACTAAGCTGCACAGGATAAATGCCATGTTCACTCTTGCCGTGGAAAAGCTTCTTCCCCGTTTTTGTGTCCTTAACAAAAAAACCATTAGAGTAAAAAACAAAGTAACAATGATTATCACGAAAGAGTTGATTAACGGACAATAAATTAGCAGAAACAGAAGGACAATGTAATATATTATTCATATTAAACGTAGAGGAATTATGATGAAGCTGAGAAGAACCAATATGAGATATAGGCAAACCTGAACCATTACCGACCGCGACTTGATCATTGCCATGATATTGAGTTTGTATAGATAAATTGGAAAGATCAGATGTGATGTGATTAGAGGCACCACTGTCTGTGTACCAAATTTGATCATCTTTATTCACAGTTGTAGAAGCAACCATAGCTGCAAGCTTTTTGGTGGGTACACGACCTTCATATGCATGATCCATTCGATGATAGCAATTTATTGCAGCGTGTCCGAAACGACCACAAATCTGACATTTTTGTCGGTTGTCAGATGGAGATGAAGTAGATTGTGGAGAAAGATTCGGAGAACGAGCTAATTGTTGATGATTTTGAGAGGAGCGTTGATGATTAAAGCTAGGGAGCATAAAAAGCAGTAGCTGTACTTTCAGATAAAACTGAATTTTGCTCATTAAGCTGCATTTCTGTGCTTAATAGAAGACCAATAAAATCATCCAAGGAAATGGAAGTATCTCGGGCTTGTGCCGAATTAACGGTCACCTCATGTGCAGGACCAACATTATTCATAATTATGGTAAGAAGATCATCATCATCAACAGGTTTTCCAGCAAGAGCTAGATTGTCAGCAATATGAGTAATTTTATCGATAAAATCAGAAATGGATAGATCACCTCTCTTAGTGTTGTGAAGTTGATTTTTCAGTTGCAAAATGCGTGTTTTAGATTGAGATGCGTACCTCTTTTCAAGGGATGTCCAAGCTGCATGAGAAGTGGATAATAGAGCCATTGTTGAAAGAACACTTGGTGTTAAAGATGCGTTGATCCAACTTAATATCAGTTGGTCTTTTTGTTGCCAATCTATGTATGCTGGATCAATTTCAGTTGTATCTTTTCCAGAGGAATCGACCTTGAATTTCGCAGGACAAGGTTTTGTTCCATCAACAAAACCGATTAGATTTTGGCTCCTGAGAACAGGTAAGAATTGGGCTAGCCAAAGAACATAATTATTTCAATCAAGTTTGATTGAAACTATATGAGCAAGGTTGGGTGCCACGACACCAACTGATGCACTTGAAGATTGCATATTTTGAATTTGTAAAAGAAAATTTAGCCCAAAAAAGAGGGGGGGGGGGGGGGGGGGGTGTGGGGTTAAAGTTGAAGGATGAATAATAAGACTAGTTGCAAATGGAGTCGTTAGACTAATGCTCTGATACCATAAAATAATACAAGATAATTGGCTGAATTTTCTAAGTTCAAAAGCACGAATCTTAGAGTTTATGATTATTGCTTTATATACTGTTTACAAGGCATAAGTTAAGGGATTTTAAAACTAAAATTTGCAACAACTAAATTACAAAAATCAAGCCTTCAATCGTGATATTATACAGCCAATAATCAAGGTCTCAAGGGATCATGTGTTGACTCTAGAAAGCAGTGATGTGGGCACTAATTATGTGCATTGATATTGGTCCAAGAGTTGACTGATTAAGGAGATAATTGATTTGGCATAATCTGAGGCTGTCTATTAGCAAGTGGGTTTGGGCAATGCTTTTTAAGCCATTTTAATGGATCAATCTCTATATGTTAACCATTTGTTTTCTAAGATGTGTTTAAGTCATCACTATGAACCATAAACATCTTCTTATAAAAATGTCTAACTAATTATGGAAAAGGGGTCAATGTGGGACTGGTTGTTTACAAATCAAGGTTTAGATTAGTGTGGTTGATATACCCTTCACTAATCTATCATATTCACTATGTTCCTTAACCAATCAAGGGTGTCAACCCAAGATTGATTTCACAACAATTTATCCCACAAAAGAGTATGATTTACTAGTGATATACAATGCAAATCATATAATGAATAGGACCTAGATATAAAGTGAACAGAACACAAATAGAGATTCAATACAAAAGCTTAAGCTAATACCATAACCAAATATTCCTCACATCTATCCCCTAGATTAAGGGTTTAGCTACACATAGCTACAATCAAATAGAAAGAAAGGAAATCACCTTTGGGCCTCATTCTTTAATGCTTGCTCTTTCATTTCCTTAGATGCTCCTAGTGCAAAGAGTTAGGGGTGGGCACAAAGTTCGGAACCGAACCGAATCGAACCGAAAAAAGGGTGTTCGGTTCTGTTCAAAGGATTAATTCAGTTTAAACCGGTTTAAAAAATCAAAAACCGAAAAGTTTTCGGTTTAAACCGGTTTTGGTTTTTCAAAACCGGTTTGAACCGAATAAACCGCCTATATAAGTAAAAAAAAAAAAAAAAAAAACCCTAACCTTTTCTAATGTTCTTTTATTTTTTTGGTTTACACCATCCGGTTTCCGGGTGGGGCGGATCCACCATACGGTGCAATCAGCCCAGACCACACCCTGACTAATCCGGACTCGCATCGGGTCGGCCCACTAAGGGGTAAAGTGCTTTCAATATGTGTAGCTCCGTTCACAAGGGGGGTTGAACCCACGACCTTGCTTAAGGGATGAGAGCGCCGAACCACTCACACAACACATGATTGGTTTTCTAATGTTCTTTACTTCTCTCTCTTAGCCGCCGAAATTGAATTTACTATCTATTCAATTTGTGATTTTTTTAAATGAGTTATAAATTAAATATTATTAGCTAGGTTTGATTTGGGTTTTTTTGGGCTTGGGCTATTAAAATTTATCAAAATTTGGCCTAAAATTAGAATCCAATAGCCCATCAAATTTAAAAACATAAAAAAAAGACTAATTAAACTCATCAAACCAATAAGGCCCATTAGGCCCAAAACCGAAATGAACCGAACCGAACCGAACCGATTAAAATCAATTCGGTTAAGTTCGGTTACCATTTCTTATTCGGTTCAAACCGGTTCAATTTTGGGTGAACCGAAATATTTTCGGTTCAATTCAGTTTTGCCCAAAACCGAACCGAACCGAACCGTGCCCACCCCTACAAAGAGTGGTAAAAAATGATGTGTCTAGATAGGTGGGTGTCTAATGGTGAGTGACAAAGGTATTGGGATGTAAAGAATGGGAAGAGAGGAATGGTTGGGTGAAGTAATCAAGATTTAGTGTTGAGTTTCTGAGTGGAGAAAGGTAATTCAAGATTAGAGATGGAGGAAGTTGAGAGGGGAATTATGGTTATCTAGGTTGAAGAAAGGATAGGATGATTTCAAATGGAAAACAAAGATGAATTTATAGTGTATTCAATTTAGGTCACAAATGGTAAATTAACAAAATACTCCTATAGCATGGTAAACTACCATTTAGTCCCTTAGAGGGGTACTTTCTGTAATTTACCAACCAATAAGAATTTGACACAGCTAAGGTTCGTGGTAAGGTTTCAGGCGACGCTAAGGGCGACACGATCAAGTGCCGAAAACCACTTCCTGTCTTTGTGGCAACATCGATATGCAAACCGCGACAATTTACAGTGCATTTTCATGGTGGGTTTCACAGCGACAAAGGGGGCGACACCAACGACGAGAAGGGGAGATCGTGGCTGGTAGATCTCAACGGTTTAGAGTACCAAAATAAGTCCCATCTTGGTCGTGCAAGTTTCGCTGTTCATTTGGATCAGAAATCGACCAAGGATAGGTCGCTTATGGTTGATTTTAGATGGTTGTTGCAGTTAGGGTTTTAGGGCATCCATGGTGGTCAGCTCGAGGAAAAATATGAAGGCAAGTGGGGTGCATTCAACAATCCATAGGGTGCATTTGGGATGTACATGAGGTAGGATAGATCAGTGTTTTGGGCTTGTCTTGGGCCAACATTGGATTGTATGATTTGGGCCATGCCTGATTGAGCATCTCATTGAAACGCATCGTTTCACTTGACTGATTGACGTGGGCTGTTTTGTGTGGCCAATTACAATTTGGTCCCCTAAATTCTTCCATATTCACAATAACTTCGATCTTTCCTCATATTTTACACTTTTGCCCCTAATTTCTCCAAATTACTACAATGTCCTTGATCTTTAGAAATACCTGAAAATACTTAATTTACACAATTAAATCATGGGAAATTGCCCAAGAATCAAGGGAAAAGAGAAGGAAATGAGGGCTAAAATCATACCAATTTTGGTTCGATCAATCATCCCCTAAAGAAAGCATTATTGATGAACCTCTCACTATCATATTCAGACTCAAAACTCCATAAAATTGATTTCCCACCCAAATATTTAGGCGAGAAACAAACTCATACACCTCCATCCACCATTATTGTCTCCCCCGGCAGAATTCAAGCAAATTTTCTCATAACATAAAGCAGTAAATTTATAAACAACGTACAAGCAAGATAAAGGAAAAAATAACTAAGAAAAAACTTTGAAACATTGTATAAAAAATTCAAGACAACCCCAACGTCATCCTTTTAAATTTGAACAACAAAAAACAAACAAAGCTCCATATAAAATTAAAAGGTAAAACTATCTGTTTTTTTTTTCTCAGTCTACAAGATGACTAAACATCTATCGAAGATTATTAGTCAGTCCTTTGTAAATGATGAGCACCTCAACTGGTAGAACCAAGTTTTCTACTAAGATTACTCCTCGATTTTCATTTTATATGGTCTCTCATAGACTTTTGACATATATGGTTCCTTTTTTTTCTCTCAAAATCAAAAGAGCAAAAACAGAAAAGGGTTGTATTATTAAGCTGTACAACAACAGTAGGCCAAGCTAGGCTTTTTGTATGGTGGCATTGATCTTCTGAATTGTGCAGGTAATGAGTTTTCTATCTGTCTGGACTGGTTCGACTGTGATCCTAGAAGAAGGAAGGTTGTTCACCTCCAATAATTTCATTAAAATTGCTGCCCTTGTTGTCATTGCTCGTTGTTCCATGACTAGTATGATTGTCTGGTTGGATAGCAAATCCTAATGGCATGAGGACCACTAGGAAGAATCAACACCACTCATCAGCATGTTGATTGAATGTAGAACAAACGGCCCATATCTTGACGCATAAGTTGATAAGATGTCCTAAAGAGTCCTTATACTCTAATCGCACATAAAATCAAAAAGCCTCTGCCTTGTGTCGTCTCCAGACATAAGTGGCAACATATAGCATGATACCAGGTGGCTCATCAAGGTCAGTCCAACTCTTTCGAGTCAACACTCTCACGTCTTCATGTATGCTCTCAACACAGAGCTTTTCCCACTTGCGCAAACTTGAAACAAACACCCTAGAATAGAAATTATACATCATGCATTGTGCCAACGTTAGAAAGATTTTCCTCCATCCGGACCTATCCCTGCTCGCAGCCACATTGGTATCTATCTAATTAGAACAATGGAAAAGTTACCACATTAATTGGTTGAATATATGAAAGATGGAAAACGAGAAATAACTTGAAGGATGTTCAAAAATTACAGCAGTGGACATAAGAATTTCCAAGCACTCGCATTGCCTTTAAAAGGTGGCAACCCACCTCTGTGCACCAAAACCCCAGCCATAACTGATTGAAAGGCGACACAGATTGTGGATGGCACCTTCATCATATTATGAATGTTTAATCCAAGTAACCTGCAATCAATTTAAGCATCCACTTTCAATACATATGAAGTTTTTAACATTTACACTAAAATCACAACTATCATAGATAAATCATTCTCAACATATGTTCTACAAAGAAACAAAGGGCAATAGAATAGAAATGCTTGCTAATGCAGATGCATATCCGATTGATTCAACCGGATTGTGTTATTATGAAGGTTGTTCACAAGGATTGTGTCATTAGAGAACCACTTGAGACAAATAAAATGGTCCATATTGTCTCATATTCTAATTTATATGGTAATTGAATTCTTAATGTATATGTTAGTAAGAAAAACTAAAAAAAAAAAATCTAATTAATAATTTCAATAAAATTAATTAATTATTAAAACTATAAATAAAAATGAAATAAAATGAATACTCTTGGAACTAAACAAAATTCGTCCCTATAGATAGCCTATTGGAACTAAACAAAATTCATCCCGTTAAAAAACTACTTGAGACAAAAATATAGTCCAAATAAATTATCTTTAGCAACAAATATTATTTTTGTCACAATAAATACCTAAATCTCAAACTTTTTCGGACGAATAATTTATTTCGTCCCAATAGGCTTCCTATTAGAACAAATTATTTTCGTCTTTAAAAGTCCCGATAGGTTTGTGGGACGAATAATTTATTTCGTCTCAATAGAATGTCTACTGGGACAAAAAAATTTCGTCACTAAAAGTATCGTCAGATCTGTACTTTTTAAGGACGAATAATTTTTCTCGTCCCAATAGACAATTGGGACAAATTTTTTTCAACCTAAAGTCTCGTTAGATTTGCACCCTTTCGGGACGAATAATTTATTTCATCCTAATAAACATTCTATTAAGACGAAAATTTTAGTCCTTAAAACCTATTGGAACTATTATTTTTTTTTGTCCCTATATCGCATTTTTGTTGTAGTGATACCACACAATTATCAGCAAATCTTTAGTGCACTGGTGCACTTGGCACTAAAGATGCATGCCTATGGCCAAGTGCACCACTCATCAATGAACTTAGTATACATAAGATTTTCTCCACCATTATAAGATGTTCAGTGGCTTGGTGGTGGACGATGTGGTATTCTCATCTCATTGAAGACTCATACACCTCCATCCACTATTACTGTCTCCCCCAGCAGAATTCAAGCAAATTTTCTTATAACATAAGGCAGATACATTTATAAACCACAAGCAAAATGATGGAAAATATAACTAAGAAAAAACTTTGGAGCATTTTATAGAAAAGTCAAGACAACCCCAACACCATCCTTTTAAAGTTGAACAACAAAAAGGAAACAAAGCTCCTTATATAAAGGTAAAACTTTTTTTTTTTTCCTGTCAACAAGATGACTAAACATCTACCGACGATTATTGGTCAATCCTTTGTAAATGCTGAGCACCTCAGCTGGTAGAACCAAGTCTTATACAGAGATTAATTACTCTTCAGTTTTCATTTTATATGGTCTCTCATAGACTTTTGACATATATATATGGTTTCATTTTTTTATTCTCCATCTAAAAATAAAAAAAAAAGATTGTATTGTTAAGCTGTGTAGCAGTAGCAGGCCAAGCTAGGTTTCTTGTATGGTGACATTGATCTTCTGAATTGTGTAGGTAATGAATTTGCTTTCTGTCTCGACTAATTCGACTGTGATCCTAGAAGAAGGAAGGTTGTTCACCTTGACTAGGAATACGATAGTAAGTATGAATCCTCAAGTAGTTTCATTGAAATTGTTGCCCTCATTGTCATTTATTGTTGTTCCATGACCGGTATTACCGTATGGTTGGATGGCGAATCCTGATGGTAGGAGGGCCACCATGGAAGAATTTGTACCATTCATCAACATGTTGATTGAATGTAGATCAAGCGGCCTATAGACCCTTGACGATGTGCGCGACTACTTGCATTTTCACATAAGTTGATAAAACGTCCCAGAGAGTCTTCATACTTTAATTGCGCATAAAATCAAAAAGCCTCTGCTGTGTGTCTTCTCCATATAGAAGTGGCAAGACAACGCAATACTAGGTGATCGCTAGGCTCAATCCTACTCCTACGAGTCAACACTCTCACGTTTTCATGCACTCTCTCAACACAGAGCTTGTCCCACTTGCACGAACTTGATGCACACACCCAGAACACAAATTATACATCATGCACTGTGCCAGTGTTAAAAAGTTTTTCCTTTCGTTCAAACCTATCCCAGCATGCGGCCACATTGGTATCTATCTAATCATAACAGTGGAAAATTTACCACATTGGTGGAATAGGTGAAAGATGGAAAGCAAAAAATAACCTAAAAGATGTTCAGCAATTGCAACAGTGGACATAAGAATTGCCAAGCACTCACATTGCCTTTGTAGGTTGGCAACGAGTGCATTTTTGCTCACCCACACTAATTAGGGTGAACCATTACCACCCATTCCAGGTGTTGACACGTATTCTAAACTTTGAGTTAGCTTTGGGTTAACTTTGGACTTTGGGTTAAGTTTGGGACACGTGTCAACACCTAGAGTGGGTGGTAATGGTTTACCCTAGTTAGTGTGGGTGAGCAAAAATGCACTCGTTGGCAACCCACCTCTGTGCACCAAAACCCCGACAAGAACTGACTAAGGGGCAACACAGATTGTGGATGGTGGCACCTTTATCATATTTTGAATGTTCAATCCAAGTAACCTGCAATCAATTTAAGCATCCACTTTCAATACACATGAAGATTTTAACATTTACACGAAAACCACAACTATTATAGATAAATATTTCTCAACATATGTTCGACAAAAAAACAAAGGGCAAAAGAACAGAAATGTTTATGAACATTTGCAAAAATAAAGGTGTATTTGTAGAATATAAGTCTATAACAAGCGGCAAGCCTATGATAGGGACATCGAGCCATACGAAAAGAAAAAAAAAATAGCAGCGTCTTGCTAGCAAATTACAAAATAGTTTTATTAGTTAATATTAAATATCGAACACATTGAAATAAACAAATTGTCACATAACATAAGGTTGAAGAGATTACAATATCAAATGACTGAATCAAAAGAATACATTTAACATAGAAGAAGTGATAAGAATAGAAAGATCAAATACATATAATATACAGCAAAGAATTGAAAACTCAAATCCTTTTCTTTCATATAAAAGAAGGTGACCAATCAAATACAGATGATGGGTAATTTGAGGAAGAAGCTCCAGATTCTTAGAGCATCCACAATGGTCTCAAAAAGAGACCCATTTCACAAGACCCATTTTGGTTTTGATAAAATTGTGTCACAATGGTCTCAAATAGGATCCAAATAAAGGGACCCAAAAGTAAACTCTACCCAAGTAGACCTAAATGGAGTTCCAAATTTGGAACCCAATTTGGGTCTTGCCCAATGATTGGGTTGGGTTCTCAACCCTCTCCAATCATTGGGTTGGGCTTATATATATATATATATGTGTGTGTATAATTTAAATTAAAATATATAATTATTAATTTTAAAAAAAAATATAAATTTAATATATATATATTTCAATTATTTAAATTTAAATATATTATTATTAATTTCGATAATTATATACATAATGACAAAATATAAATAAATTTAATTAGGGGTGAGCGTTTAATAGATCGGTACAATTTTCGAGTGAACCATTAAAAAACCGATAATATCCGGTTTTTGAAAAAGTGAACCGATCCGATAAAATTGAAAAGTGTGATAATTATATAATTTATTTATTAATATATATATAATAATATATATAATATTTTAAATAAGAGTAATAATTGTTTGGAAAAAAGTTAAAAAAGTAATGAAACTGAACCGTTGGAACCGACGAAACCGAAATCGGAAGCGGAACTGAATCGTTGGAACAGCCGAAAACAGGACCGAAACTGAAACTGAACCCTTAGAACCGCTAGACCTGAACCGTTAGAACCGCTAGACCCGAACCGTCAGAACACCAGACCTGAACCGTTGAAACCGCCAAAACCGGACTGGAACCGAGGAACCGAAACCAAACCTTCAAAACTGGAACCAAAACCGAACCTTCAAAACTGAAATCGGAACCGATTTTGAAGGTTCGGAACTGAAGCCGGAATCGAACCGAAACCGACACCATGTCTAATCGTATACAATATTTTATTTTAAATATTTATTTTTATTGTTGATGTAATTCGGTTGTTATAATTTTTAATTAATAATTTTTTTATTTAAAATTAATTATAATTTGTTAAATAATTATTGATAGTGTTGATATTTAAAATATATTATATAATTTATTTATTAATATATATATGTATATATAATATTTTAAAGAAGGGTAATGATTGTTTGGAAAAAAGTAAAAAAAATGGATTCATTTCTCTTTTTTTAATTTAGTCTCATTGTGGAGAAAAGAGACCCAAATGGGAAGACCCATTATTTAAAAACAAGACTCATATTTGATGATGTGGCAAAAATGAGTCTTGTGTTTGGGTCTCCACCATTGTGGATGCTCTTAGGTGAATTATATTATTAACAGTAGTCCTATTATACATTCCAATAAATTTTCTCTGCAATGAAGTCTCAACAACTATGCATATTTTGGAATAGTATGGAAACCGAAAAAAGAACAATATCAGCAATTACTTGGGAGCAATTGTTCAGCAAGTCTGGCACAAAGCAGCCTGAAGGAAGCCTCATGCAGGTCGGATATGCATATGCATTGGTAACTTCTCAGTTGATATCGATAGAAACATCAACCACAGACCATAAACCCTTTATGCGCTGCTTGCAGAAGAGGATAAAACTCACTTGACGAAGAGAGACTAGTGGTGTAAGAACTTGAAACTATGCATACATTTGTAAAATGTTGTTGTCTCTTGGACATTAGATTTCGACTCTTGTGATAAAACAAAAGGACAGTGGCGAGGATAGAACCAAAAATGATACTATGCAACAGGTATGTTTGTTTATATATATATATATATATAATACACATGCCTTTTGTTTTTATCCACAAGAGTATCGAAATCTAACAATGAAGATCACAATATGTGTTGAGTTTCAAGTGCCTACACCACTTTTCCATGTTTGTCAATATCCGCTTCTGCAAGCAGCACATGGAGGGTTTAGGGTCTGTGTTAATAAGTTTCTATCGATATCAACCGAGAAAGTACCAAAAAATGGTACTATACAACTGGTATGTTTGTTTCTATAGCACATATGGCTAAACTAGGGTCTCTCTAAACAAGCTCTATATATTTATTTCTAGTTTCCTCAGCATCAAGCAATCTAATTAAAAACTGCGGATTCTAAAATCCTCTGGTAATCCCAAATTTAGACCTGGCAATCTGAATATGTTACAGCCTTAAACGACCCGTATTGGACGTCATCAAAGCTTCCTCAAACGGGTCATGGCGTCGGGTATCTAGGCATCCAATGCCTCCTTCTCTTGCTCAATTTGAAGCAACGCTTTAGAAAATATGAGTGTATTTGAGAAGAAACTTACAGGCCTCGTGCTGCTTGAACCCGATGCGACAAGAGAGAATGTCGAGACGAGAGACCTGGATGGTTTGGTTACGCTGGGACAGTATCAGGAGGCCGGAAATTTGAGGACTTTTCGGGTCTTCCTCTCGACTTCCATGTAGCCGTCGTATCCATGGTCACGATCTCGATGTTGCTTTTTGTGGATTGAAGTGGACTTCGAGTTGTTTGTCAAGTTGTTGTAGTAGTAAAATACGAATGGATTGTTGTTGATTTCAACGATTTTGTTGTTTGGTGTTTAGGTGACTATCTGGTGAGAGAAAAAGGCTGACATTTTGTGATTTCTTTCTGCAGTTGGCGGTGGATTGTAGGGTTTCAAATAGTTGGGAGAGAAAAGAATATTATCAGCCACATGTCACATCTCCAATGGTCTTGGTTTGGTATACCATTCATTAGTACAACGGATGCACGGAAGATTTTCTCCATACTTATATTTAAATGTTACATCGACGGATCGAACTATTAAAACATGGTTACATATACATTTTTTTTTTTTTTTTTTTAAAAAAAGTTATCATCAAAAACAAATATATTTTGAATATAATCCTCGTAATATAAAGCACATTTATAAACCACAAGCAAGATGAAGAAGAAAAATATATCTAGAAAGAAACTTTAAAGCATTTTATAAAAAATAAAATAAAAAAATCAAGACAACCCCAATATCATCCTTTTTAAAATTGAACGACGACAAAAACAACAAAATAAACAAATTCTCCCTATAAAAGATAATACTATCTGGATTTTTCTTTCTAGCAGATGACTAAATATCTGCTGAAGATTACCAAGTCCATTGTAAAAGCTGTGCACCTCAGCTTGTAGACCAATTCATCTACCGAAATCAGATCACAACACGGTTCCAGCAAAACTACTCCAAATGCAGCAGCAGTTCATTTTTGACTCAAAACCGATCTTCATGCTATGTATTGCATGTCAGTTCTCCAGCTTCAATTTTTATGGCCTTTCTTTTTCCTATACTTTTTTTTTTTCGAAAACAGAAATGGTTGTATTATTAAGTGGTGCAGCAGCAGCAGGGTTGGTTACCTATCTATCCACCAAGCTAGGTTCTTGTATGAATTCAATGATCTTCCGGATGGTGCAGGTAACAAGTTTGCTAATGGTCTCCACTGATTCAACTGAGATTGTGTTATTAGGAAGGCTGTTTTCAAGGATTTGGAATATGACAGTGAGTATGCATCCTCCAGAGGTTTCACTGAAATTGTTCCCCTCATTGTCATTGCTCGTTGTTCCATGACCATTACGACCGTCTGGATGGATGGCGAATCCTGATGGCAGGACGATCACTGTGGAAGAATCCGCACCAGCCATCAACATGTTCACTGAATGTAGATCAAGTGGCGTATACACTACAAGTGAGCCAGAGGCATAGTTCCATGTCTCTTGCAGTATCGTCATTGTACTCACCTTATGACGAAGGATAGAAACACAATTGCCAGCATACTGACCCTTGAAAATGTGTGCAACTCCTTCCCATTGCCCGTCAGTTGTCAGAACGTCCCAGCAAGTCCTCATCCTCTCATCGCTTATAAAATCAAAAAGCCTCTGCTTTGTAGTTGGAAGCCAGATAGAAGTGGACGCAGACAGCACAATACCAGTGGGCTCACCAGGGTCATTCCAACTTCTGCGAGTCAACACTCTCACGTCTTCAGGCACGCCCTCAACTCGCAGCTTGTCCCACTTGCGCAAACTTGAAACACACACCGCGGAAAAGAAGTTATACATCATGCGCTGTGCCAGCGCTAAAAAGCTTTTCCTACCATCTGGACCTATCCCTGCACACGAATCACGTTTGCATCTATCTACTTAGAACACTGGAAAAATTACCACATTGGTTGAATAGGTGAAAGAAGGAAAGCGAAAAAAAAAATAACCTAAAGGATGTTCAGCAATTTCAGCGGTGGACATAAGAATTGCTAAGCACTCGCATTGCCTTTGTAGGTTGGTAACCCACCTCTGCGCACCAAAACCCCAGCCAGAACGGACTAACCGGCGACAGATATTGTGTATGACTCTTTCATCATATTCTGAATGCTCAATCCAAGTCACCTGCAATCAATTTAAGCATCCACTTTCAATCAAATCCACATGAAGTTTTTAACATTGACACGAAACCACGACTATCATAGATGAACATTTCTCACATATGTTCTACGAAAAACTAAAGAGCAGCCTACTTCAGGGACAACGAGTCATGCGAAAAAAGAAAAATCAGAAGGGTCTTGCTAGTACAAAATATTTCTAGTTAATATTAAATGTCAAACACGTTGAAATAAACAAATTATCACATAATACAAGGTTGAAGAGATTACAATATAAAATGAATGGATTCAGGTCATATGGTCTTGGGGGAGATAAAAGAAAACATTTAACGAAGAAGAGATATGAATAGAAAGATCAAATACATAAAATATACAGCAAAAAAATTTGAAGATTCCAATGCTTTTTTTTTTTTTTTTCATATAAAAGAAAATGAGTAATCAAATACGGACAATGAATAATTTAAGGGAAGCATCTTGTTCAATAAAATATGAATAGAAGCTTCACTTCAATGAAGTCTCAGAAACTTTGCATACATATCTTGGAATTGTATGGAAACCTATAAAATAATCACATCATGAGCAATTACTTACCTGGGAGCAATTGTTCGGCAAGTCTTGCACAACACAGCCAGAAGGAAGCCTCCTGCAAGTCTGAAATGCATCTGCATTGATACCTTCCCGGTTAATATCGACAGAGACATCAACGACTGACCATAAGCCCTCCATATGCTGCTTGCAGAATCGAAGAAACCTAACTTGACGAACAGGAATAAATGGTGTAGGCACTTGAAACTCTGCATACATCTGCATATGTTGTGATCTTAGTAGTTAGATTTTGATACTCTTGTGATAAAACAAAAGGCAGTGTATTATATATATAGAGAGAGAAACAAATATACATATTTATAGTAGAGAAACAAATATACATACCAGTTGCAGAGTACCATTTCTGGTTCCATCATCACTGCCGGCAATAACATCAATGATGCCAGCACCAGCAACTATACATGAAAACATGGCAGCCCACCGTTTCTATACAAATAACAGCAGTCACTAACCAACCATTCAATAATTAAAATCAACTAACAGAATCAGTTTTGTAAGATTGATTTAGCAATGCAATAAAAATATCTAGAGAGCATACCGGGTTCATCAGAGTCTCAACGAGAGCTAGGCTGTTGATGAGCACCACGTCGGATTCTCTGGAAGCCTCTGACACGAATTCATTCGGTTTCAAGCCAATACAAGGAGGAAAAATCCTCACATACTCCTCCTGATTCAGGACTTCCTTCCTTCCATCCGAAGTTCTAAGCCAGAGAGGAGTGTCTTGCTGAGCCAATTTCATCAGTTGATCCATAGCTGCCGCAGCAAGTTCTACAAACACGTTCCTATCAAATGGAATTCCTCCTCCATTATTCCCCTCCATCACGCCCCCTGCCGCCATGGGTGGTGGTGGTGCAGAAGAAGACCCTTCACCGGAGGAGGGGTCAATGGATTGGAAAAGAGGACTCATAGAGGATGTTAGCGGCCTGCCTAGGAACTTATTAGCTAAAATGCAAATCGTGTCCAATTCCTCCTTCAATCGAGCATTCTCCAACCTCAGCTGATCAAGCTCAAAGTTGGACTCACCACCACAACTACCAGTCGTCGCCACCAGGCTACCACAGCTGGTGCACAGTGGATTCCTCATAGCCTCCTTTAACATTTCATTCTCTACTTGACTCATGTTGTGCTCTTGTCTCAGCCTCATATTCTCACGACGTTCCTTTTGTGTCTTGTTTCAAAAAAAAAAAAAAAAAATCGTTCTCATCAATTCACCATTAAACAAAACAAAACAAAACAACCCCGCATACAAATTCAAATAATACAACATTTTTGAATCAATTTTACCTTCATTTGTGTCCTCCTGTTTTGGAACCAGAACTTGATTTGTCTACACTCCAAACCGAGCTTCTCGCTGAGTTCGATCCTTTGGTTTTCATCAGGATGAGGAAAGTCTTGAAAGAAACTACAAAAACAACACACAATAACACAAATTCTAGGTCAGCAAATCAATAGTGAGAGAGAGAAAAAAAGTGCAAATGATGATACAAATAATAGGCCATACGATTCAAGAACTTGAATCTGTCGTGAGGTGTGTCTATGAGACTTTTTCCTCGGCGGTTCTTGATCATCATCGTGGGCATCCTGATCGTCATTGGCGTTGTGATCGTCACCTGATCCAACAGCTTCAACATTGTTGTTGTTGCTGCTACCGGACCTGCTCTCGTACCCGTCTTCCCTGTTCCTAGTCTGCAAACCAGGATCAAGATGATCACCCTGCAAACCAATCTCTCCTTCGCCTTCCATTTTGTCTTCTTTTTCTTCTTCGGCAACAAAAATTCCATCAAAACGATACAGAGACATTAGCAGAATAAAAAAATAAATAAAAAAAACCCCGAACAGATCACAAGTAAGTAAGCACAAACAATAAAGTGAGATTACTAATCAAACAAACAGAAAACAGAATAGAGAACAAAAACACTGGCATACAAAGGATAGAAAGAACTCAAAAAGGGAAACTGAACAATGGCACCACTTGTCATGGTATGACTGTTGACTAGACTCTCAAAACTCATTTTCAATGGTATATACAGATAAGTTAGAACAACTTCCTCTTCTTCTTCTTCTTCTTCTCCCTCACCCTGTGTGTGTGTGCACCGGTGTGTGTTTGTTTGTGTAGGCTCTGTGAAGTGATCTCATTATCACTTTCACTTGGGTCCTTGAGATTTTGTTGCTGTTACTATATATGTATATATAAAGTTTTGACCTTTAAAGCGTTCACATATTTTACATGTGCAAAGACCGGAGAAATATATATATATTTTTTAAAAAGTAATCTGAAAACTGAACAAAGTATAAACAAACAAGAAAAAGCTGTCTCTTTGTTAAAGCCATGCATGACTCTCACTAGAGGAGAAAAATCTCTCTCTGTCAAAAAAAATCAGTTTTATAGATTAGAATGATTAAAAAGTAAAAAGTAAAACAAATATGACAAAAAAATCTTTAATTTTTAATAATAATTTTTTTCATCCGTAACTCAAAAGTAAAGTCTCTTTCTATCCAAGAAAACACCATAGAAGACTCTAATTCTCTGACAAATATATGAAAAATCATTCTCTATTGTCTTTTTTTTTTTTTTTTTCCTTTGAGTTTTCATAATATAGTGAGCTAAAATATATATGAAAATATAGTGTTAAGATTTATTCACTTTTTTCTCTTTCATAAGTGGGTCTTTCACTTGTAATTAGAAAAAAGCCAGAGAAAAAAAAAGACCGAAAATAATTAAAAAATTAGAAATTAAACATGATAATAAAATAGTCAAAATGAGTTGTTTTAAAGAAAAAAAAAATCTAAGAAAACACTATCAAAATTCTAGATTTAATCCAAATAAAAATAATAACATATACTTGATGCTCACCGGAAAAAAAAAATGTAAAACAAAATGATCTAATGGTCAAAATTGGTATTTTAAAAAAAATCAAAGAAAACACCTTCAAAATTCTAGATTTAATCAAAATAAAAACAGTAACATATATAATATTATATGATATCTCAAAAAAAAATATATATATATATATATATATGTAAAACAAGATGATCTAGAAGTCAACCTCATGATTTTGACGAGGGGGGAAGTACACAGGGTCATCTTATAAATAAGAAAAGGGTGTTTTGTGTTTTGTTTTTTTTAAATCAAAGAAAATACTATCAAAATTCTAGATTTACTGAAAACATGATACCATACTGAAAAAACAAAATGTACAACATGATGATCTAATGGTCAAAATGAATTCTTAAAAAAAAATTAAAGAAAACATCTTCAAAAGTCTAGATTTACTCAAAATAAAAACAATAACATACAGTGGAATGCTAGAATCACTCTCTCAATCCACACTCTCAACTTATTCTATGTATATTACATGATACTGCTAAGAAGAATGTAAAACAAGATGATCTAATACTCAACCTCATAATATAAATGTGAAAAACATACTATTGGATCGTGTTATGAAAAAATGGACGTTAACTTTATGTTTTTGTTTAAAAAAAAAAAAAATCAATGAAAACACTTTTTAGATTTACTCAAAATAAAAACAATAAAATATATATTTTACATTATAGCTCTCTATATCTCTGGCTTCTCTTCTTCTGCAGCTCTCTCTAATTTTTTTTATTTTTTTTATTTTTAATCTTCTCTGTTCTCTCTAATTTTTATCTTTTTTTCTGTATGAAGAAAATGAATGATATGACTAACGTATAAATTGCAAGAGAGAGATAGAGATAAAGGGAGAGATATAGAGAGAGAGATAAAGGGAGAGATATAGAGAGAGAGAGTTTGAGATTATCTGTGGGACCCACCTCTGACTACTTTTTTTCATTACATCCTCCCGCGCGTGTTGTCACACTCTCAATAGTTGTTTTTTTTTTTCCCGCGTGTTGCTTGACTTTTGATTTGACAATGTTCTAATTCTCTGTTTTTTTTTTTCTTTTTTGATAAAAGAGAACCAGCATTACACAGCAGAAAAACTTAGACAAAGGCTGGGATCCAGCCAAACAAACTCCCTAGAAGAGGAGAAGGCTAACGAAGCAAGATTTCGAGCCAAGGAGTTCCCCTTGTGAGAGGAGGCTTGGCATAAATTAATTCCTAAAAACGAAAACAACGCCTTAACATCATTTACAATAAAATGATTATCACCCAAATTCCTATCCAAAGACGAAAGAGAGGAAACCACCGATGGAGAGGAAACCTCAGCAATGGAAACTGGAATTCTAATTCTCTGTTACTCGCATTCACATGATGGCTATGATGGACTCATTCTCACCAATCGGTGACGGCCATTACCTTTTTTGGGATTCTGTTTTTTCTTTACTAAAATTAGGTAATTTTTTTTAATTTTTAATTATATATATTTTTTGAAATATTTAATTTTTTATAAAAATAATCATTAGGTGCGGCATTTAGACATTTGATTATGTCAAGCTCTCAATCTCTTGTCCCTATCATTAATTTAATTTTTAATTAAAATTAACATTACTTGAAATCAAAAACAGTGATTCTAGTTTTTTAATCATTAAAAATGGATTTTATCCATTTGTTGTTGTCAACTTCGATTCAGTTTTCAATTATTTTGATAAAGATAATTTTGTGAATTACATGAGATGTTACGCTATATATTGTACTAATTTATTATAAGATCTTCTAAATTAAAGCATGTATACTTTTTTTTTTTTTTCTTTTTAAGAAAAAAATTAATGCATCCATGATTTAGTTTAAATTTATTGAGAAAATAATCGGGATTATAATAAATAATCTCTACAGTGATATGTTGGCCGTATAATGGTCTAGAGCATCTTTTATTTGGTATGGAGTTATGGACTTTAAAGTGGCTAAAATGTTTTTCAAAGTAAGAAAATACTTATTATTTTTTACTGTAGTTTGAAAATTGTTCTTTCTAGTTTATAAAAAAAGGAATTTTATTTTCTTGAGATTTAAAGATACTTAAAAACCCTTAAAAATATATTATTTATTCTTATTATTGTAATTTCATTAGTGATTCCATTAACAAAAACTTTATAAGGTTTACCTTACTAAATTAGAACAAATGATTAATAAAATTATAATTATTTGACATAATTTTTTAAGCAAGTTCATACACTTAGTGTAATTATTCAAATGTATACACAAATACGCACTCACACACATTTGAACATACATGTGACTTGAGCGTATAGATACACGCTCGCAAACGCGAGTGTAACAATGAGGAGAAGTGAAGGATTTTTCTAATCACTGCTAAATCTAAGCCTTTTTTTTTTTTTTTTTTTGAAAATATAAATCTAATCCTTTTTGGTATGCTACTAATTGGGATACATGAGGAAATATGTTTCTGTCGAAGTATATTTTCGAATACAGGAATCACATTCAAGACATATTAGATACCTGTATTTTAACTATAAAAGGCTCGGGATTCATGATCGGCCATAAACAAAAAAGAAACAAATTTTTTTTAAGGAAATTCTAGGTCATATATATTCTATAATTTGTCATTATGAAACAAAATCCATTTTGTTTATGGTAATGATATAATTTTGACAGTTTTGAAACAACTAATTAACAACACAGTAGAGATTTTTTTTTTCCTTTTTCAATTACATATATTACCCTTGTATGAGGATGACAATTTCCCCCGAATCTGAATCGTGTGGGTTGGGTATTGGTTTTGTTGTTCGTGTTGTAGGTCGGGTTCAGGTGTAAAATGTAAAACTTTGACTTCAACATTTCAACCACTCGTATGCTCTTAATTCAATAGTTGATTTGTTGAAGTCAAAATATATATATATATATATTGAATCTCTCAATGAGGGATCTTTTATTTTAATTTCGGTAAGGACCAAGATGAAAACATATCGATTTTAATGAATTTTGATATGAATTTTTTTTGAATGATGAGTTCATTGAAATCTACCCATTAACAAAATTTGAGAATTTCTCGAATATTAGAACTATTTTTCAATTACATATATTACCCTTGTATGAGGATGACAATTTCCCCCGAATCTGAATCGTGTGGGTTGGGTATTGGTTTTGTTGTTCGTGTTGTAGGTCGGGTTCAGGTGTAAAATGTAAAACTTTGACTTCAACATTTCAACCACTCGTATGCTCTTAATTCAATAGTTGATTTGTTGAAGTCAATATATATATATATATATATTGAATCTCTCATGAGGGATCTTTTATTTTAATTTCGGTAAGGACCAAGATGAAAACACATCGATTTTAATGAATTTTGATATGAATTTTTTTTGAATGATGAGTTCATTGAAATCTACCCATTAACAAAATTTGAGAATTTGAGAATATTAGAACTATTTTTCTTGAATTTTCCTATATTTCATCTATTTTCTGATGTCTTCATATTTAATAAAATTTGGATAAATAGTTCTAGTGCTCGGAAAATTATCAAATTTCATTCATATATATATTTCATTGAAATCATCATTCACAAAAAAAATTCAGATTAAAATTCATTAAAATCGATGTATTTTCTTCATGGTCCTTACCAAAATTAAAATAAGAGATCTCTCATGAGAGACTCACTCTGAGTGGCTCACATTCAATATCCTTAAATATTTATATCAATGTGTACTGATATAAACGGGACCGTATATATATACGGGGGATTATCACTAAAGTCCTTATTTTTTCACGAATTATCACTTTTAAAACGTCTTTGCCATATTAGTAACTTAAGTCCCTTGTTTTTTTCAAAATACATCACTTTAATCCTTCCATTAGTCACCAGTTAGTCAAAGATAATAGATCCAAAAGTATTTTAGTCCTTAATATATTAAACTTTAAATTTCTAACACATGCTCATTAATTAAAAAGTTTTCTGACATGTGTCATATTAAATATAATAAAAAAATTGAAAAGATAAAAAAGAGAATTTGAAAAGACAAAAAGAGGGATCTGGGAAATTAATTTTATAAGGCGAAAGCAAGGGTTTTGAGAGTTGTCACAAATATCCCAAAATTTTCGTCTCTCTATCTCTCTCTATTTGATGAAGCAAACATCCGTCTTCTCTCTTCTCTAAATATTTTACTTCTAGTCTACACTCCAACAAGCTTCACTCGGTTCGGCAAGTTTTCTCTAGTCCAAGAAGCTTCAATCAGGCACAAATCAGAGGTAAGATTACAACAGTTTTTTATTAGAGTTTTTTTGTTAGGGTTTTTTTTTTTTTTTTTGATAAGATTCTTTGGGTGTTTTCATGAGTTTATTTTTGGTTTGAATATTGGGTATTTAAATTTATTTTATTCGTTGTTTTTATATCTCATTTTTCTTAGGTTTTTGTATTTTTTTTTTTTTTTTTTGAAAAGGTTGTTGTATAAAAGGCATCAGCCAAGGCTCAAACAGAGCAACAAAAGACAGACACAAGCCACCCACCAGAAAGCACCCCAAAACAACAACAAACACAAACGCAACAACTGCACCACAGCAGCACCCCAACAGGAAACAAAAGACATAAACAAAAACAACAAACGACAACACACAAGAGCCCCGCCAACACCAAAGCCACAGCAGACAACCACCACCACAACAACAACAGCTGGAACACCCACCCATCACACATCTCCCCATTCCACAAAGTCCCCAGCCACCTTCGCTCCCATTTTAGCCAAGCTATCGGCGAAAGAATTAAAAATTCTAGAGTCGAACACGACCTTCACAAGGATCAAATCCTTAAGCATCTCACGGATATCATAAATCTCCTTAACCTGAGCCACATTCCCGAAATCCCCCTGATTAACCCACGACACCGCTACTTTCGAATCACTAACAATAGCAATGTCCCGGCCTTTTAAAATCAAATTTTCGGTGATCAGCTCAACAGCTCTTTTAATAGCCAAGAGTTCGGTTGTGTTCGAATCCAGAATCCCCATATGAAATGAAAAAAGGCAGAGCACTTTATCGTTCGAATCCCTCAGGACACCGCCAATTCCTGACGGACCAGGTTTTCCCAACACTGAACCATCCACATTAAATTTGAGCGAGTTCGGTGCAGGAGGAATCCAATCCATTATCTTGGAAGATTTTACTTTCTTATGGTCTAAACAAAGATCTTTCATATTCAGTAACAAAACGTCAACCGCCTCTTGCAAACCTTTTCCCAAATGCTTGAACCACTAAACCGTTCTAAATTTCACCGTTTGCCAAACCTTTATATTCTTATCTTCAAAAAATTTCTGATTACGGCATTCCCACACAGTCCACACTATAGCACAAAACATCGAACACCAAGCTCGTTCATGTTTATAGCCCGGACTTAGGCCATACCAACCTTCTAACCAACTACGAACCAAGGGATTCATACAACATTGAACATCCCACCACGCCATACAGCTCTTCCACAGCAAATTCGTCCAAACACAATGCAAAAATAGATGATCTAAAGATTCAATCTCCTTCTCACATAACACACATTTAGAGTCCAAAAACTGCTGCATCCCCCGCTTACTTAATTCCTCTGTCACCAAAATTCTTCCACGCTACAGCTGCCAAACAAACACCTCAATTTTTGGGGGACAAATCCCTTTCCAAAGGAAATTCAAAATCGAATTCCAAGCACTCGAAGTATCTTCCATCTTCTTCGTGAAAGAACTAACAGTAAAACAACCCTTAGGATTGAAAGACCAAGCCAAATTGTCCTCAAATTGACGTCTAATATGGAGACAGTTCATAAATGCATTGAAGCAACTCCATTGCTCCGATTCCCAATCGAAGTAAGGTCTTCGAGTTTCGATATTCCACTCCCATTTATCCCCCCTCCATCTACCGAAATTCTGCACTACGCCTGATTTTTGGACAGCCAAAGCATAACACCTCGGAAAAGCTATCTTCAACGGTTTACCCTCAACCAAAAAATCAGTCCACAACTGCAACCTATTCCCCCTGCCCACTATCGGAATAAAGCCTTGACTAATGACAGCAGACTTTGAACCTTCCTTCAACAGCCCCTGTAGAGATTTAATAAAAAAGGAGGCAGTTTTTGGACCATTCCAATCCCACACAAGAAACTTATCATCAATCTTGTACTTGGAGCAAATCACTCTCCTCCATAAAGCCTTGTCCTCCTTGCTAAATCTCCATATCCATTTAGCAAGCATTGCTTTATTTTTGTCCATAAGACTCCCAATCCCTAAACCTCCAAGATATTTCCTCTTGCAAACCTCCACCTAACTAACAGTATGAATTTTTCTTTTAATAGCCCCATCACCCCACAGAAAATCTCTTTGGAGCTTTTCAATCTTCTTGACCACCCCCATTGGCATTTTAAAGACCAAAAGGAAATACGTAGGGATGCTCGATATCACAGATTTAATTAGGACAAGTCTCCCTCCTTTTGAGAGGAATCTCTTTTTCCAAGGCGCTAATCGGTTCTCAATCTTGGATATTAACGGATCCCAAAAACATTTCCTACCCGGTCTACCCCCAAACGGAAAACCAAGGTAAGTAATAGGAAGATAGGCTTGCTTACATTTAAGGGCTGCCGCCCATCTTGAAGAAAGTAACTCATTCTTTATACCCACTTGGACCACACAAGATTTATGGAAATTGATTTTTAACCCCGATGCTAACTCGAAGCACTTGAGAATTCTTTTAGCATTAAGGGCATACTCCATCCTAGGTTTGAGAAACAAAATTGTATCGTCCGCGAATTGGAGGTGCGTAACGTGAACAGCAGAATCCTCAAAACGTTTACCTTCTATCAATCCCAACCCACTAGCTTTCTGAAACAGCCCATTCAACCCCTCCACTGCTAGGTTTTTGTATTTTATTTTTAGAAAACTAGGTTTTTGTATATTTATTTCAAAAATTCTATGTTGGGTTTGTTTGTTGTTCTTGGGTATTATCATGAGAGTACCATGAGAATACAGCTCATGAGTCTGTTTGCTTTTATCATGTAGTTCTGGGAGAAACATTACCTAAAAACATTGTTATTTGGTTTTGCAGAATGCTTCCATTTTCCGTTAGTGTAAAAAATGGTGACAAAGTTTGTGATTTGGGTATCATGGAAGCAGACGAGTTCAGCGTTATTAGCATCATAAACGACGCTAAAAAGGCTTTTGAAGGAGACTTTATTAAAGAGTATGACATTCAGAAATTGTGTATTATTTTTCCATGGTCAATGCAATACATATACTTGAGACAGATGCTGCTTTGCTGGCAGTGCTTGAAGAATATGACAAGCATAACTTGGACAATATTGAATTCAATATTGATGTCATACCATATGCCTCTGAACCATCTAACCCAAATCTTATTGGCCAAACTCCCAATTCAAACACTGAGACCCAACCAAACACAACTCAGAGTTCAAGTGTAGTGTTGGTTGACTTTGATATTGAACCTGACTTCGAATACATTCCTGATTCGGAGTCGAATGATGATTCGGATGTTAGTCTTTTTGATAGCATTGTAGAGGCAAAAGATTCAATGGATGTTGATGGTAATAGGTCTCTACACTGTGATCCTAATGAAATGGGTGGCCATCATTCATCTGATGAAGAGAATGGTGCAACTATAATGGTTTGATATTGTGTTAAGCATGAATGGAAGCCTAATCTAGATGGGTCCATTTCACTTAGTGAGGGCCAAGTTTTTCGCAACGTTCAAATGGCTAGGGATGTTGTAAGGGGGTATGCTATTCAAGAAGGATTTGAACTGAATAGGCTGAAGAACGATCAATGCCAATACACTGCCAAGTGTTTTAATGACACTTGCGATTGGAGAATACATGTTTCTTCTTTGCCAGATGGGAGTTCTTTTATAATCAAAAGCATTTGTGGGGGGCATATACAATGTAGAAAAGGAAAAATTAATAAAGAAGTTATATCCCCTTGGATAGCTGTTGTTGCTGGTAAATCTATCAACTCAAACCCTATTATTTCTGCTAAGAGTTTGAAAAATGAGTTGTATGACAACTTTGGGGTGGAGTGTAGTTCACAAAGTGTTTACAGGTCTAAGAAAAAGGTGTTGAATCTTTGAAGGCTGACCATGAAAATTCATATGCTCAAATTAGGAAATATGGGAACATATTGATTAAGATGAATCCGGGTAGTATGGCTAAGGTTCATGTCAATACTAATGTAGAGGATAGTCCCAAATTTGAGAGGTTTTTTGTAAGTTTTTTGTGCAATGCAAACTGGGTTTGTAAAAGGTTGCAGACCTTTAATTGGTTTAGATGGTTGTCACTTGTCAAGTGCATATGGAGGTGTGTTATTGTCTGCATGTGCAATGGATGTCGATAAGGGATATTTCCACTAGCGTACTGTGTTGTTGAGTCTAAAAATACCGATAGTTGGAGCTTTTTCTTGCAATTTCTTTGTGAAGCATTACAATGGAACATGCAAAAGGCTATATGTTTTATGACTGATCATCAAAAAGGAGTGTTGGCAACCATAAAAAATGAGTGGCCCACTGCAGGTTATAGGTATTGCTTTCGGCATATTTCTGCAAACTTTAATGCCAAGAAGGAATTCTCAAATCTGGAGATTAATGGGCTGCTTTGGCAAGCTGCAAAGGAGGGAAGTGAAGCTGGTTTTAAGCAAGTAATGGAAAAAATTAAGGTTATTTCTGTTGGTGCATACAATTGGTTGATGAGCATTCCAATTAATAGTTGGGCAAAACATTGTTTTGATGATCGAATCAAATCGAATCATATTACTAACAACATGTCTAAGTGTTTTAATAGTTGGATCAAGGATGACAGAGATAAACCTATTTTGACATTGATGAAGTGTTTAAAGAGAAAGGTCATGGTGAGATTTTCTGAAAAATGAGATGAAAGAGAGAAAATGAATGATACAATCTCACCATACACAAGGTGTAGGTTGAATGAAGCAGTGGATGACGGTAGAAAACTAATTATGTACCATGGCAGAGGAGAATATCATGAGACTGTTGATTCATATGGAAAGAGATGTCTATTTAACCTTTCTGAAATGTCATGTGATTGTGGTCAATGGCAAATTAGTGGATTTCCTTGTGCACATGCAGCAGCTGTCATTGATTATCACAAGCAATACACACATGAATATACTCACTGGTATTATTCAAAGGAGGCATTTAAGTACATTGACTTATGGAGGATCAATTAATCCAATACCCGATCCCTTCATGTGGCCTGATACAGAGGGGGCTTCACCTGAGCCACCAAAAAGACGTAATGTTGTTGGAAGGCCCAAAAAGAATAGAAGAATAGAACCTGATGAAGGTCCTCCACCTTCAAAGTCATTCACTAAACATTGCAAATCTTGTGGTTTTTATGGGCACAATAAGAGGACATGTTCCACGGCTAATCAACAACCATCTAGGGTGTCGAGCAACCAATCTAAAAAAACTAAGGTGAATCAACATAATTTTATAGTTTTATGCATTGTTTTTACTTTCATATAATATTTATATATAGTCATTCACTAATTACATATTGTTATTTTCTATATGGTGTTATGTAGGGAAGACGACACATAAGAAAACAAGGTAGTGAGAATTCTAGTCAACCTCTCAACCAAACATGTAGCACTGTTTTCCAACATCAGATGCCTCCACCTAGAAGTAATTCTGATGTTTGTTCGCAAATAGGTTCCACCTCCCAGCTCTGATGACACCAATAAGTATTTTGCTTGCTTAGTTTATCTAATTACCAAGTCATTAAGGATTTTATTATTTTGGACATTGCATTGGTAGTTGACAGTTCAGAATTTGTGCAAGGGCTTCTTGCTTATTAGGTTGAATTACTGTGAGATTGCATGGATAGCTGCATGCTTTTCATGGTTGTTTAATAGTGCGTTTTGTATTATAGTATTTGATAGTCCCATTCACATGCTTACAATGTAAACAATATATATGACATGTGCCTTCGGGAATATTTTGGGGATTGACATTGATGTTGTAATGAGGACATACCATGGAATACAAAGGAAAAATAGAAAAAAAAAAAAAATTAACCAGATTTTGCACTTGATACATGAAAGAAAAGTGAAAATGAAAGTTGAAAAGAATGCATTTAACAACCCATTTTATACACAAATTTAATACAGTTGAGCAATAGACATTTAAGCAGTGGTGGTTTTCTTTTTGTAATAAAACATATGATTGAGGATAAATTTGGTAAATGACATTTTATAATAATGACATTTTGGACAATCCATTTATATGTAAAAGTGTAAAAAACATGTAAAAACTAAAAAAGTTGAAGGGCAAAAATGACATTTTATCTTGATTAAATAGCAAGAAAGATTTCTGTCCAAAAAAAAAAAAAATAGCAATAAAGGGTAAAATTGTTTTTTTACACATTCTGTTATAGTTGACCTTTAGTTATTTGGTCAAATACACTAAAGTGATGTATTTTGAAAAAACAAGAGACTTAAGTGACTAATATGACAAAGACGTTTAAAAAGGTAACAATTCATGAAAAAGTAGGGACTTTAGTGATAATCCCCCTGTATATATATATATATATGAGATAATTTATCATGATTTAGGAAATTATTTATCAAGTTTGAACATTAAACTATAGATTCATTTTACCATGATAAGTGGGTCAGTCTGGCCATTGTAAACGTTTTTGTTACGACTAGACTGTTTGGGCCAAGTGTTTTTGAAAAGGCCCACAAATAAAGTAGTAGCATATATTTTCCTATTTATTCATATTTCAATATATAATCTCCGGCTTTTTAAATTTGATAAGGCTTCGATAATTTGTGTTATGTTCCTTATATATGAACAAGTGACAGGTGATATTGTTTTTATATCTTTAGAAATTATCTAGTCAGAACTGTTTTAATGATTTTTGTTCGGAGTCTTGACTTAAACAATTGATATATGATAAACGTTTGAAGGGTTTTTGATAGAATCATAGAACAAAATGCGTTGGATTTGAGTGCATAATATTTATTGTTTGAATCATTTATGAGTAAAAAAAAGACACGTAATTGATGAGATGGAGTGGTCAAATTCATTTTTGGCAATGATTTTGAGTTTTGGTAATTTTTCGTGAGAATTTCGTTTTATAAGTTCGTTTGTTTCTTTGCACTCATTTAGAGGATATTTTAAGAACGTGCCGAATACTCATTTGCACTTTTTGGAAAATTTAGTAAATTTTCTTTATTTTAATACCATTAGCAATTCAAACCTAATTGCAATCTGTTTATAATTTTTATATTAAAGCATTGGTCGGTAGATTTTATTGTTATCTACATTTATCAAATATTAATAAAAATCATCAATTTTAAATAATATTTGTTGTGAATTTCGGTCATTTTTACTTGATTTTACTTCGTTAGACTGTAATTGCAACCTAGACAACTGAGCTAGCAGCTATCTCGTCAAATCTCAAATTTTTTAGGACGAATAATTTATTCGGTCCCAATAGACATCCTATCAGAACAAATTATTTTCGTCCTTAAAAATCTCGTTAGGTTTACGGGACGAATAATTTATTTTGTCTCAATAGAATGTCTACTTGAACAAATTTTTTTTGTCCCAATAGACATTCTATTAGGACAAATTTTTTTCATCCCTAAAATCTTGTCGGGTTTGCACTCTTTTATGACGAATAATTTATTTGACAAAAAATTTAGTCCCTAAGAGTGCGTTTGTTGCACTGGAAGTCCAATCCCATGTTTGGTGAGTGTATGCAGCTGGGATTATTTTTAACCAAAACTCATTTTTATCCCTCGTTGATTTTTCTCTTTCACTAGCCAACTCCAAGATTCATCTCCTTCACTAGCCAACTCCATCATCAACAACGAAATAATTTTGTTCCACCCACCAGGCCACCACAAGATCATCAACCACAAACGATTTTTTTTTTTTTTTTGAAAAAAAATCCAACCCCCCTTGATAATCATCCCATCCATATCGAAATCAAACTAAACCCATCAAAATCCACACCCAGTTCATACCCTAATCAAAACAAACAAACACTTATGAAAATGCAATTAATTATAAGCCTGAACGATACCAGTAGAGGTTTGGTGGGATACAATAGCTTATATGAAAATGCAACCCATTATATAAAAAAAGGAAAAATAAAAGAGTAATGTTAGGCTTTCCAAATTTCTTCCCAAATGGTGTTGGCACATGAGATGTCAACATCACATCACTCACTACATAATCTCATGATTTACAATGACACCTCACGTGCCAATACCATTTGGAAAAAAAATTGGGAAGCCTAGCATTACTAAAAAAAATAAAATGCAATCCATGTTTTGATTCATGGTGAATTTGGAAATTCTCTTTTATGAAACTCCAATTTAGAAAGCGTGAAGAATTAACTATTAATTTTTCATTTTTAATGATGGGTATAGAAAGCAATTGAGTGGAGCGATACATTTTTTTGGGTGGCTGTTAACTTATTGAGACCGATCAAAATGAATATTTTCATAAATTCAAATCTAAAGTAGGAAATTAACTCTTAAAATAATGTCTAGTAAAAAGTTCATGTAAGAGCTCATTGGAGTATATAGGGAACCATTGTTGTATGACATTAACATGAAATTACTAGACCAAATAAAATTGTCTTGATCAAACAAACGTTATACATAGCTGAATTGCACTCAACCCACTAGCTAATTTGACCCAAACTCATTTGTAAAATAGGTTTACAGTGGTTTGGGTTATTAAAACCCAAAAAAAATAAAATAATAAATAAATAAAATAAAATAAAATAAAATAAAATTGGGTTTGGGTTGATCTCTTAAAATCATTACAACTTGTTATGACCCATTGAATTTAAATGGGTAATTTCACTAAAGTCCCTATTTTTTTTTGTGAAATGTCATACATTTAAACGTTTTTGTTATATTAGCAACTTAAATTTCTTTTTTTTTTTCAAAAATACATCAATTTAGTTCATTTGACCAAAATTCTAATGGTCAACTCTAACTATATATATATAAAAGTAAAATTTTACCCTTGTTAAAATGATTTATTGAGTTTCAAAAATAAATAATATTAAAATAGTTTATAAAAATAAATAAACAACAAAAAATTGTTTTCTAAAAAAAGAAAAAAAATTAAAAAAGAAAAAAAAAACTAATGAATTATGGAAAATATTTTAGATTTGAATTTATGAAAATATTCATTTTAAATTTCTTAAATTGATTAAATTTAAAAGTTTGTAGATGGCTAACTTAGAAATCAATAGTTTTTTCTCCAATTCTTTTCTTCTTTTCTCTCTTAGTGATAAATATTGATGTTTTTGTAGGCTTCGTTATCACTATTCATCAACCGACCTTTGTACATTTCATTCTTTTCTTTTTGGATTTTCTAATTTTTTACATTTTATGTTTTTTTTTTTAATCTTTAATCAAATCAAATTATTAATTACTAAAAATAATCATAATAAAAGAGAGTGGGTTAAACAGGTCAGTTTGGGTTACCCTCTATATAGAGAATGGATTTGGGTTTTCATTTTCAAACCCAATAAGCTAAATGGTGGGTTTAGGTTAACTAAAAATTAATTCGATCCATTTACAACTCAATAAGTATTCGATTCAGTTCGGTTCATTATCAATATAAATAACATTTCAGTTTTCTTGTTAACAGGCCTGATTGATAACACTTGAGTTAATTTGACTATTCAACATGATCAAAGATGATTTGATCAGAATTAATATGAATTGTGATTAAATCCTAAGATTATGTAATCCAATAATCAGTAAAAATTCTATTGAAAACTAGCTGGAGTCGAACCTTTTCTTGTTGTTTTCATCTCCAAATCTGAAGTTTTTTGTTTAGGAGTGCATCAGGATTCACGGTCCGAAGCAGGCATGAGATTTTTTCACTTCTCTTTGTTTCCTTGCCAATGGTCACTGTCGTGTTGAACTTTCCTACGCCTGTAGCATCTGCCGACCTTGTCCACTCCCCATGCATCTCAAATTTGTAGGGAACCCAATCGGTTGATTCCACTGATCACATTTAGCTTAATTTATAATCAACATCCATTATATATATATATAATGACGATCCAACGTTATATATATAGGAGATACTATTAGACCATCCATTGCCACAGTCACTAGTTAGTCATGACCATAACCATGTCCATGGCAAATTTCTGTCCTTTCAAGTTTCTCCTTTCTCTTTTCCTCCTTCTATGGACTGCCACCTCATCGTCCGTGTCTGGAGATCGGAAGACTTATATTATTCACATGAACAAATCAGCAATGCCAGCTCCCTTTTCAACCCACCATGATTGGTACATTTCCAAACTTTCCTCACTCTCATCATCATCAGATGGTGTTGCCCCAACCCATCTCTACACTTACACCCATGTCATGGATGGCTTCAGTGCCGTGTTGTCGCAAGCCCACCTAGACCAAATCCGTAACATTCCAGGTCATCTTGCTGCGTTTCCAGATACAATTGGCCACCTTCACACCACTCGCACTCCAAAGTTTCTCGGCCTGAAGAAGCGTGCTGGGATATGGCCGGCTGCAGGGTTTGGCAATGACATAATTATTGGTGTCATTGATTCTGGAATTTGGCCAGAAAGTGAGAGCTTCAATGATGATGGCATGCCTCCAGTGCCTGCACGTTGGCGTGGCATATGTGAAGTTGGAACTGAATTTAACTCTTCTCACTGCAATAGAAAACTGATTGGGGCACGCTCATTTAGCAAAGCAGCCAAGCAAAGTGGATTCAATATATCAAAAACAGACGACTATGATTCTCCAAGAGATTTTTTGGGTCACGGTACTCATACATCATCAACAGCAGCTGGTAGCCGTGTTCAACATGCCAATTACTTTGGCTACGCTGAAGGAACAGCTATTGGAGTCGCACCAATGGCTAGGATTGCCATGTACAAGCCATTGTTCTTTCACGAGACCGATTTAAAAGCTGCAGCCGCTGATGTTCTGGCTGGTATGGATCAAGCCATAGAGGATGGTGTGGATGTCATGTCATTGTCTTTAGGTTTCCCTGAGACAATATTTGATGGGAACCCAATAGCCATCGGAGCATTTGCAGCCTTGAAGAAAGGGATTTTTGTATCATGTTCGGCAGGAAACTCTGGCCCCGATGCTTACACCATTTTTAATGGAGCTCCTTGGATTACCACCATTGGTGCCGGAACTATTGATAGAGATTACGCAGCTCACATCACTCTAGGCGACAACGAGCTAACTGTGACAGGAAGATCTGTTTACCCAGAGAACCTCTTAGTATCGGAGGTTCCCATATACTTTGGACATGGTAATCAATCCAAAGAACTTTGTGCTCCATACTCATTAGACCCTAAAGATGTTGCAGGAAAGTATATCTTTTGTGCCTTTGACTATGATGGACTTGTGAGTTTTGCTCAGCAATTGAAAGAGTTGAATAGAACCGGAGCTGCTGGAGCCATCTTTAGTTCAGACATGGGGAAATTTCTTGATCCCACAGACTTTAACATGCCTTATGTTACAATAAACCCGAAAGATGGAGAGTTGGTGAAAAATTACATGGTGCATGTGAAGAATGAAACTGTGAGTATCAAGTTCCAGATCACAGTGTTAGGTACTAAGCCAGCTCCTCAGGTGGCATATTTTTCATCAAGGGGGCCAGCTCGCCAATCACCTTATATACTAAAACCCGATATATTGGCTCCTGGGGTTGATATATTGGCTTCATGGGTTCCCAACAAAGGTGTGCAACCGATTCGTGATCAACAACTACTCTCTAATTATGCTCTCATCTCAGGAACATCCATGTCATGCCCTCATGTCGCAGGCATAGCTGCATTGCTTAAAGCAGTCCACCGTGATTGGAGTTCAGCCGCCATCCGTTCAGCAATGATGACAACTGCTTACTTGTCTGACAATTCTAATGGTATAATCACCAACATGGAAACCGGGGCTGCAGGCACTCCTCTCGATTTTGGAGCCGGGCATGTGAATCCTAACAAGGCAATGGATCCAGGACTTGTGTACGATATTGAGGTCGAGGACTACATCAACTACTTGTGTGGATTGAACTACACAAGTAACCAGATTAGAGTTATAACAGGAACATCAAACTTCACATGTGAACAAGCTAATTTAGACCTTAATTATCCGTCTTTTATCGTCATCTTGAACAACACAAATTCTACAAGCTTCATCTTCAAGAGGGTGTTGACAAATTTAGCTGATGGAAGTTCGATATATCGTGCAATAGTGAATACTCCGGAAGGTATGAAAGTTGTCGTGCAGCCGGCGACTATATCATTTGCCGGAAAATATAGCAAAGCAGAGTTCAATATGACTGTGGGCATCAGTTTGGGAACTAATGCTATTACACATGATGATTATATAGGAAATTTTGGTTTTTTGAGTTGGTACGAGGTTAATGGGAAGCACACGGTGAGAAGTCCCATTGTCTCTGCATTTGCTCCTTAAATCTTCTAAACACAATCAGAACTATGGTGTGATTGAGAACCCTGTTTCCCTTTAAATTAAACAATCTTTCACTTTGTTAAAGTTTTTAAAGGATATCAATTGTTTACCGAAAACGTATTGGAAAATATTAGACACTTCAAGTTAAAGCTGTTAAAAATATAACAATACATCTAAAATAAAAAACGATACATGTACTATAATGAATTTTTTATAATTAGAATTATAAATTAAAATAGCATAAGAATTATCGAAATAAAATAGCAATTATTATTAAAATAGCAATTATAAATTAAAATAGCATAAGAATTATCAAAAGAAAGATATGATGCATGTCTCTCGTGCCTGCACATTGGCACAGCGTATGTGAAGTTGGAACTGAATTTAACTCTTCTCATTGCAACAAGAAATTGCAGCATGCTCATTTAGCTAGGAATCAAGAAACATGGATCCAATATATCGAAAGCAGACAATTCTAATTCTCCAAGAGATTTTTTGGAGTCGAGGATTTCCATGTACAAGGTGTTTATTATTGGTTTAATTTCTTCCAATATGTTATAAAATAATTTTTGATTATATTTGTGAAATTTGTAGTTCATCATGATGGGCTTATCATATTCTATTACCATTATGAATTACTACAGTATTTATATACTTTAAAAAAAATTACATTATTTATATAGACATCGAGGCAAAATAAAATGATAGATTGAAACAAAATTGGAATGACTTTTGAAATTTGATCATGTAACAAATGATTTGAACATAAACCTTATGACCCAATTGAGTTCATATAATTAATAAGAAAAAGTTTTGCAAAGTTTATTCCGAATCACATCAGATTTGAGGTTTGATTAATATATTTGATAATTAAAAACTATAAAACAGAAAATGATCCAACAAATAATTAACATATGAAGTCGAAACTCTTTTAATCTATATTTATAAACTTAGATCGCCACCGAATACGGTTTGGTGGTAATAGAGCATATTCATGATAATATCACAGATTCGAGTAGCCGTAATGTAAGTGGTGTATAAAAAAAATTCAATAATTCAAATACTTTGTTGAGGATCCGAAATGTTTTCTATGAATGTTTTTACGAACACTAACCAAACTTCTTAATAGTAAATAATCAATGAGTGTTATGATCTAATTGAAAATTAATAAAAATGGATATCTTTACTTTACTTTAGTTTGAAATTTGAATTCATAATCTGGACATGAGATTTACGGCAACAAGTAGTTGAGCAAATAAAACCATGTAAGCATAAAATAAAATTTAGAAGCAAGAAATGAAGCAACATGGACCCAATATATCGAAAACAGACAATTTCGATTCTCCCAGTGATTTTTTGGGTCATGCTCTCATGCATCATCAACGTCCGCTGGCAGTCGTGTTGAACGAATTACTTTGGATACATTATCAACAGTCGCTGGTAGTCGTGTTCAACGAATTACTCTGGATACACAGAAGGAAACCGCCATTGGAGTCGCACCAATGGCTAGGATTGCCATGTACAAAGTGTTTGATATATCTTATAGGTTTAATTTCTTCCAATATCTTATAAATAATTTTTTTATTATATTTGTGAATTTTGTAGTTCATCACGATGGGCTTATCATATTCTATTACCAATATGAATTATTATAGTGTTTATATACTTTAAAAAAAAATTACAGTATTTATATAGACATCGAGGCAAAATAAAATGATACGATGAAACAAAATTAGAATGATTTTAGAAGTTTGATCATGTAACAAATGATTGGCATAAACGTATGACCCAATTGAGTTCATATTAATTAATAAGAAAAAGTCCAAAAAAAAAAATGAAAATAAAAATAATAAATAAATAAAAGAAATAAAACAGCCCAAAAAAACAAACAGAGGACAATCCCATAAAACCCAGAGGCACAAATAGTAATGCAAATAAAACCATGCAAGCTTAAAATAAAATTTAGAGCTCTGGATTTACGTGAAAAAACATTTATTGTGGGAAAAAACCACGAAGACTCTTCGTCTCCAATTGTGGGAGAAAAAGGTTGATCTGTTCCAGCTAGGAGAAGGAGTGATGCCGGCAAGTTTTAAAGTGCTCCATGACACTGTAAGAAACTCCGAGAAATTGATTGCAGACTTTGGTGAGAGTGCAATAGGAAGAGTGGCTCCTGTTGATTCAGGATTTTGGTGGATTATATTACTTTGCCAGTACACAAAGTCTACAGGAGACTCTTCCTTGGCTGAAATGCCCGAATGCCAAGGGGGTATGCGCCTTATTCTGAGTTTGTGTCTCTCCGAAGGCTTTGACACATTCCCAACTCTTCTATGTGCCGATGGATGCTGCATGATTGACCTAGAATGGTTGGTTTGAGACAATTTCTTCTCTTTTTTTTCAAATTTCTGTGCATTAATTTTTTAGCTGTTCTTGGTTGGTTCCCAATTTTGTGACATAAGTTGTAAATGCACATTTGATATGGACCTAATGATATTGAAAATGCATGTTCATGGACTCAATTATCATATCACATATAGTCAGATGACTCTGCTAGTCTGCTTATTGAACCTTTCTGGCTATAATACCAAGTTGTTATTGTTCAGCTTTATTGATTCAATCAGAGCGTTTACGGGTATCCAATCGAGATACAGGCACTCTTCTTCATGGCATTAAGGTGTGCTTTAGTTTTGCTTAAGCAAGATGTTGAGGGCAAGGAATTCATAGACCGGATAGTTAAACGTCTTCACGCCTTAAGCTATCACATGCGCAGTTATTTTTGGCTCGATTTGAAGCAGCTTAATGGCATATATAGGGATAAAACAGAGGAGTACTCTCATACTGCAGTTAACAAGTTCAATGTGATGCCTGATTCTCTGCCAGATTGGGTGTTTGATTTCATGCCAAGTCGCGGTGGCTACTTCATATGCAATGTGAGTCCTGCAAGAAGGGATTTTCGTTGGTTTTGCTTGGGAAATTGTGTGGCCATTTTGTCATCTTTAGCTACTCCTGAGCAAGCTTCAGCTATAAGGGATCTCATGAATCGCGTTGGGATGAGCTGGTTGGAGAAATGCCATTGAAGATCTGTTATCCAGCTATAGAATTTTTTTTTTGGAGTGATACGTGTCTTAATGAGTGCATCCAATGCACCACTATCAGATTCCAAGTTTTTTGAGATAGAAACTCATTGATCTTGTTGTAGGTCTTAATTTTTTATTTTTTATTTATTTTTATTTTTATTTTTATTTTTATTTTTTTTGTACATAGAACAAGTTTGATGATTTTTGTAATGTTAACTGTAGGATTTCTTTCCGGGTTTTGAGGTGATAGAATTAGAAAGAAGAAGATGATGATGAATAGAGATTAGATTTATTTATTTTAGGAAAATAGAAATCAAATACAGTACTCTTATACATAGAATGAAGAATGAAGCAGTGTAGTAATCAAATACTCCATGGATTTCGTCTCCATCAATGGCGATGGAGCAATAGACCCATGGATCTCCATCGATGGAATCCCTGCCACCACCACCAGTTCATCATATTCTTTTTTTTCTTTTCTTATTTGCCTTTTTTTTTTTTTAATTTATTTTTTTATTTGATGGTGGAGATCATTCAATTTATTTTTAAAAAGAATTTCTCTATTATTTAAAATTTTTAAATGAATTAATTTGTTTTAACTTATTAGTATTTTTTTTAAAAAAAAAAAAAAATTGAATTCCCACCCTCAATCTCTTTAGATGGTTAGTGGAGATCCATTAAAAAAAAAAAAAAAAAAACCTGTAATTTTTTTTTTTTTAATTTAGAATTTTCAGTGTCATTTTGGTATTTTGACAGTTAAACTTGGTCTAGTTAAGTCTGACCAAATTTGACTGACGGCAGGGAGGTCAACTAACAATCAGTTAATAATAGAGGGTTTTTTTGTTGATTGTTCAAATCAAAGGATTTGATTTGTCATTTGATCAAACCTCATGAGGTTATTAACAATTCTTCCTTAATAAATAAATAAATAAATAAATAATTCCTTCTATAAAACTTTGTTAATTTTTTTTTTCCCGAAACTAAAAATTTGTTAATGATAAAAGTATTTTAAAGTTAATAAATGATCGTTAGTGTATCTATCTATCGATATACACGTTTGATAACAAGGCTAAAACAATCTTTTAAATTAAACTAAATGATAATATCTTGAAATATGTCTTTTTAACATTGATTGTTTAATTAATTAATTTTTTTTTTTAATTTTTTTTTAGAATCAAAAGTTTTATAAGAAGTTTTAGAAATTAAAACAAAACTTAAATTACAATGCTTAGATTCTTTTAATAAAAATAAAAAAAATAAAAAAAAGAGAAGAAGATTAAATTTCTAATTCAATATGTTTGTTTTAAACATTAAGTAATTTAATATTAGATACACGAAGGCCTAATTTTATATTTTCACTGAATGCTTCAAATGTTAAGCCAGCTTTAAGTGGTAATATTCAACTAAGAAGAAATATATATTATTTTGAAGGAAACCAACCTGTTTGAATTCATTCATTAAGGGGTAATATTCAACTAATATAGGTTCAAATTACAATTAATATATATATATATATTTTTGGTTCCATAAGGTAGAAGATGTGAGATATTAAAATTATATATGATACTACAAATAGCATATATAGTTTGAATTCTTCACCGTACCATAGCTTCCCATCTGTCTGCTTTGATTGACAAAAACGGCATTGCACAGTAGATATGTTTACATGCCAACAACACTTTAAAACAAAATATGAACTTTGTTTTTCTTTTTTCAAAGCTATGCTTTGTTAGTACACGAAAATTTAACTTCATTGCATTAGAATTTGTAAGCTTATATCCTTGGAAAATGTTGGAGAGCTTGCAATTGTAATGTGGTGTGTTTGTATCTCTTCTTGTTGTTACTGGTAATAATATTAATTCTAGTGTGAATAAAGCTATAGCAATTGGTATTGACATTAAAACATCGTGTACTACTCAATTTTAGAGGCAAAAGATGAGTCTAGAGTTTGAGACAACTATATATCGAGATGGTGTTATAGAGTCATAGACAGGGTCCGGCCCTTGGGGTAAGCCCACGAGGCAACCGTCTAGGGCCCTCAATTGTAAAGGGCTCTAAATTTCAAAATTTCTTTTTGAAAAATAAAATAAAATTGTGAATTTATGAATATAATATTGGAGGCCCCCGTACGTTTTTTAAACAAAACAGTCAACAATTATAATTAAAGACCCATCAGTATATGACTTAAAAGCCCACCGTTTAAATATGTTTTTTTTTTTCTTTTTAAAAAAAGGTCCACCAATCAATACAAGAAATTTACTACTAAAAAAAGAGTGACGATATTTACACCCCTAAAAAACTATATGTACACCTATTTTTGTATGTATAGTTGTATACCCCCATTAAAAATTTTAAAATATTCAAACTTATAAATACACCCCACATTTTACCAAATAATCCTTTCTCTAAAGTTTTTTTCTTAACTATTTATAAATATCATAAATGATAAAATTATAACATAATTAACAGAAAATAAAATAAAAAATGAAAAGTATTGGAGATGGATCCTCCTTCGAAGCCGCATCTCATACTCAACAGTCAACACCTACCTCTCTCAATCTCTCTCTATCTCTCTCTTGTGCAGTTTTTTAATATAAAAAAAATATAAAAAAATAAAAATTGGTTGTCTGGTTTTTTTGTTGAGTAAATCTGGTTTTTTGTTTTTTTTTTTTTTAATAATTTAAATCTGGTTTTCTAGTTTTTTATTTTCATAATAGTGAAATAATGATTATTTTATATTCAATATTGTATTAATAATAGAGGAGTGCTAAATACACTCTCTCAATCTACTCTCCTAATACACTATCTGTTCATGTGATGACATGCGGACAACATTAACTTTTTCACATTAAATTTGTAACATTTATAAATTGCCTCCTTTTTCGTTTTATTTATAATACAAACCAACAGTTTATTTCCTAAATTGCCCTTCTTCTTTAACTTTAACTTTGCCAATTAATATTAGTTATATACTTATATATGTATACACATATATATCAGGTGTGTGTGTGTGTGTGTTTTAACTCTACAACTTCTTTTATTTCTTGAGTGTAGTATCCTAAATTGAATTGTTTAGATATTTTTTTTTTACCAAATTTTCATTACCAAACACCGACTAATTTGTTGGTTGTTGTATCTAATAAATAAATAGTTAAATAAATTAGAGTTAAATAGCTTAAACATATATTATAAAAAATTCATATAAACTGAAATTCATTATTTTAATTTTTAACATCTAATGAAAGGAACGTGAACCTCAATTACTCTTATTGGGTTCACCCTATTTGTATATATGTTTGAGTCAAAATATTTACCTTTCAAGATTTAGTTAATGAAAGATTTTTTTTTTCTTTCTCTATATGTGATTAAAAAAAAGAAACAAATGAATCTGGTTAGATTGACAGACAAATTAAGTCGAATTAGAGCAAATCAATTTTAAAATAAAAAATAAAAAATATGTAAGTATCTGTTTAACATCAGATTTTTTTTTTCTTTATTTTTTTTTTAAATTTAGATATAGACATTAAGTTTTACTTATCTTATCTTATGAATTTTTTATAATATATTTTTAAACTATTTAACTCTAATTTGTTTGACTATTTATTTATTTTATATAACCATCAAATTAGCCGGTGATGTAAAAAGAAGGGCGATCTAGGAAATAAATTGTTGGTTTGCATTGTAAATAAAATGAAAAGGAGACCATTTATAATGGCTACAAATTTAATGTAAAAAAATTAATGCTGTCCACATGTCATCACATGAACAGAGAGTGGGTTGAGAAAGTGTATTTAGCACCCCTCTTTATAATAATATACAAGTATATTTATAATTATTATTATCTTTTTAATATTTTTTTTGAAATAATCTTTTTAATATATATTTTTTTTTGAAATAATCTTTTTAATTGTTTTACTTAAAGGGTAATGTTGGAATTTTTAAAAACTACTAATTTGGGGTGTATATAAGGTTTTATAGGGGTGCAAATATCGCCATTAAAAAAAAGGCTCACCAAAAACACAATTATAATTATGTACAATGCTTAGGTACTGACCCAACCAATGGGGTGTTGGCACATGACCCATTTTGGAAGAATGCGAGGATATAAATATAAAAAGTGAAAGTAAAAATGCCACGTGCCAACACCCCATTGGTGGGTCAGTATCTTAGGTACTGAAATACCCAAGCATTTTCCTATAATTATTGCAATAGACAACAACATATCAAATCCCTTTATCAGGCGTTTGAAAAACAAATTGAAATCAAATTTAGGGGTTTGTGATTGAGAACTCTATTAATAAGAAAATTCAGACATGAAATCTCAAAAATCATGTAATTCGCTTGTAGAAGAGTTGAATTCATTATCGTTTCAAAGGTGATTGAATCTAACACTTCTTTTCCTTCTTCTTTTTTCAAAAAACCTTTTATCATTTCCTTTTTTCTAGTCTGTTAGAATTTTGCTTGTTAGATTTCGAATTTTAAGACAGTTCGAATTTCGTGTCTGAATTTATAGCTTATCTTTTTTTTTTTTCCCTTTAGAATTGAATGGAAAGACCGAAAGAGTAGAAATTAAATTTTATTTCGGTGACTTTTTATTTACTATTTTGTTGTATTATGGTCTTTATTTTGAGTTATTATATTGATTTTTATGAGTCTTTACTAGAGAAAAAAAAAAAAAAAAAAATCAAGTAAACATATGTTAAGGGTCGAGGCCTTATTTTTACATTTCACCTTGGACCCCCAAAATCTCAAGACTGGTCCTGGTCATAGCCAGTCAACTCGAGACAATTTCATCAAGGATTGAGACAGGGCAGTGGCCTGCCTATTGATTCAAGTCGAGTATGGCAAAATCTGTCAAATCAGGGCCACATTTGTTCTGTTACTGATTTGTTTATGAAAAGCAATTGTCGAAATTTTTTATTTTCTTAATTCGCTTTCATATGTAGCTTAATTCTCTACTGATAATTAACTGGTGTGAGTTTCAATTAATGTCACTATAGTTGGGGATGGCTAGCTAGTTTACAGCTCCAAAAGAGAGTCTTCTAATGTTTTATGATAAAAGAGTCAAACAAACACAAAATGTCTTCACAAAAAAAACGTGTTAGAACATTCTTCTTTCAATACTGTAATTTGTGATAAGCTTCTAGAGTTTTCAATATACCCAGACACCATTAACATCATTGCCACACGATGTAAGTTTTGTTATTCATACCTCATGACGTAATATATACATAAAAAGGGATAGTTTTTAATACACTTATTAGACATCATTAATATCATTACCACATGACACTATATCAATTATCCGAATATATTAAAGCAAAGTCTTCAAACAAGCAATTGTTGTTTCTGTTGTTGTTGATGACCATCTTCAAACAATGAGCACCACCCTTGTCGAACTTGCATAGAATTTGTTGCAGACATCACGGCCATCTCAGGAAGAAGGTAAGGATGACTCAATAACATCTCAGCAGTCCATCGCTCCCTCGGATTTCTTGCAAAACACCTTGTCAAGAAATCTTTGCCCAAATCCGACATGTATTCCGGTATGTTGGGTTGTTGCATGACAAAAGCATATCCAGACTCCAAGTTTCTACGAACATCACCAACCCACCGCATAGCATGTTTTCCAGTAAGCATCTCCACCACAACACAACCAAGAGACCATATATCCAACCCCCATTCAATCTCTCCAAACAAAAAAGATTCCGGCGACATGTAGAGCGGTGTGCCGCGAAACCTGAACCTGAAATAATCTCCATATTGCTTCTCTTCTCCAGGCTCTTTCACCAACCCGAAATCGACTATTTTCAGATAATTAGTTCCGTCTTGTAATGGAAGGACGAGAATGTTGTCAGGCTTGAGATCACAGTGAACGTACCCCTTCTTATGTACTCCACTAAGACCCTTCAATATCATCCTTGTGTAGTCTTGAACTTCACGTTCCGGCAAACGACCTCCGCGCTTCTTTATAAGATCAGAAAGCGAACCTCCAGGCGCATATTCAAGAAGAAGATCGTAAGCCAAGCCACCAAGTTGGTCATCAAAACTGACTGTGTCTGGAAGAAAGGCGAGAATGTGAGGAGAGCCGTAAAGATGATCAAGAATTCTCTTCTCTTTCTCCAATGACTTCAAGGAATGTGAATCATCCAATCTCGTCGATTTGACAGCAATGGAAGGCAAACTGGGATCTTCCGAATTGACTGCGAGCGTTACAACTCCGTAAGACCCTTTACCAAGAACTCGAACTTTAACCCACTGCATGATGAAGAAGATGATCAAGAAACGCTGATGAAGATTGAAACTGATGATCAAGAAATGTTGAATATTGAAACTGAAGATGAAGATGGTGGTGTGTGAAAGAATTTTTGATGGGTATTTGATTTGATAACTGCGCGTGTGAAATCTGATTGCGAGAAGACTGAAGAGAGATATCAGATATGTTTTAGTCTCTGCTTCAGCACCCTGTTTCTTGACAGCTAAGTAGAATTGGACGGAGACTTAACTGACTCTGCTTCACTTTAACGTTTAAACCCTTCAGCCGATTTTTTTTTTTTTTCTTTTTTTTTTAAAAAATATTCTATTTTTATTTTGTTATTTTGTCAAAAAAATTATTGTTAATTATATTTTGACAGTTAAACTTGGTCTAGATAAGTTTGACCAAATTTGACTGACAACAGAGAGGTCAACTAACAATCAATTAATAGTTGAGGGTTTTTTTTGTTGATTGTTCAAATCAAAAGGTTTGATTTATCATTTGATTAGACCTCATGAGGTTATTAACAAATCTTCCTTAAAAAAAAAACATCCTTCTATAAAAATTTGTTAATTGTTTTTTCCCGAAACTAAAAATTTGTTAATTATAAAAGTATTTTAAAGTTAATAAATGATCGTTAGTGTATCTATCTATCGATATACACATTTGATAACAAGGCTAAAACAATCTTTTAAATTAAACTAAATGATAATATCTTGAAATATGTCTTTTTAACATTGATTGTTTAATTTATTTTATTTTTTTGAAAATCAAAAGTTTTATAAGAAGTTTTAGAAATTAAAACAAAAACTTAAATTACAATGCTTAGATTCTTTTCATAAAAATAATAATAATAAAAATAAAAAATAAAAATAAAAAGAAGAAGAAGAAGATTAAATTTCTAATTCAATATGTTTGTTTTAAACATTAAGTAATTTAATATTAGATACACGAAGGCCTAATTTTATATTTTCACTGAATGCTTCAAATGTTAAGACAGCTTTAAGTGGTAATATTCAACTAAGAAGAAATATATATTATTTTGAAGGAAACCAACCTGTTTGAATTCATTCATTAAGGGGTAATATTCAACTAATATATGTACAAATTACAATTAATATTTTTATTTTTTTTGGTTCCATAAGGTAGAAGATGTGAGATATTAAAATTATATATGATACTACAAATAGCAAATATGGTTTGAATTCTTCACCGTACCATAACTTCCCATCTTTCTGCTTTGTTTGACAGAAACGGCATTGCACGGTAGATATGTTTACAACTTTACATGCCTACAACAATTTAAAACAAAATATGAACTTTGTTTTTCTTTTTTCAAAGCTATGCTTTGTTAGTACGCGAAAATATGTTGGAGATCTAGCAATTGTAATGTGGTGTGTTTGTATCTCTTCTTGTTGTTACCGGTAATAATATTAATTCCAGTGTGAATAAAGCTATAGCAATTGGTATTGACATTAAAACATCGTGTACTCAATTTTAGGGGCAAAAGATGAGTCTAGAGTTTGAGACAACTATATATCGAGATGGTGTTATCGAGTCATAGACAAGGCCCAGCCGTTAGGGTAAGCCCACGAGGCAACCGTCTAGGGCCCTCAATTGTAAAGGGCTCTCTATATTTCAAAATTTCTGTTTGAAAAAAAAAAAAAAAAAAAAAAAAACCATTGTTAATTTATGAATATAATAGTGGAGGCCCTTGTGCATTTTTTAAACCAAACAGCCAACAATTATAATTAAAGACCCATCGGGATATGACTTAAAAGCCCACCGTTTAAATATGTTTTTTTTTTTTAAAAAAAAAAAAAAGGCCCACCAATCAATATCAAAAATTTACCACTAAAAAAAGAGTAACGATATTTACACCCCTAAAAAATTGTATGTACACCTATTTTTGTATGTATACCCCCATTAAAAATTTTAAAATATTCAAACTTGTAAATACACCCCACATTTTACCAAATAATCCTTTCTCTAAAGTATTTTTCTTAACTATTTATAAATACCATAAATGATAAAATTATAACATAATTAATAGAAAATAAAATAAAAAATGAAAAGTATTGGAGATGGATCGTCCTTCGAAGCTGCATCTCATATTCAACACCTACCTCTCTCACTCTCTCTCATGCAGTTTTTTAATAAATAAATAAATAAAAATAAAAATAAAAAATTGGTTGTCTGGTTTTTTTGTTAAGTAAATCTGGTTTTTTTTTTTTTTTTTAGTATTTTAAATCTGATTTTCTAGTTTTTTTTTTTCATAATAGTGAAATAATGATTATTTTATATTTAATATTGTATTAATAATAGATGAGTGCTAGATACAATCTCTCAACCTACTCTTCTAATCCATTCTCTGTTTATATGATGACATGTGGACCGCATTAATTTTTTTATTTTGGTTTACACCATCCGGTTTCCGGGTGGGGTGGATCCACCATACGGTGCAATCAGCCCAGACCACACGACCGCATTAATTTTTTCACATTAAATTTGTAGCATTTATAAATGACCTCCTTTTTCGTTTTATTTGTAATACAAACCAACAATTTATTTCCTAGATTGCCCTTCTTTTTTAACTTTAACTTGCCAATTAATATCATTTATATATATACATATATATATCAGGTGTGTGTGTGTGTGTTTTTTTTTTTTTTTAACTCTACAACTTCTTTTATTTCTTGAGTGTACTGTCCCAAATTGAATTGTTCAGATATTTCTTTTTACTAAATTTTCATTACCAAACACTGAAATTTGTTGGTTGTTGTATATAATAAATAAATAGTTAAATAAATTAGAGTTAAATAGCTTAAACATATATTATAAAAATTTTATATAAACTGAAATTCATTATTTTAATTTTTAACATCTGATGAAAGGAACGTGAACCTCAGTTACTCTTATTGGGTCCGCCCTATTTGTATATGTGTTTGAGTCGAAATCTTTATTTTTCAAGATTTAGCTAATGAAAGAAAAATAAAAAAATAAATTCTCTATATGTGATTAAAAAAAAAAACAAATGAATCTAGTTAAATTGACAGGCAAATTAAATCGAATTAAAGCAAATCAATTTTTAAATAAAAAATAAAAAAATGTAAATATTCTGTTTAACATCAGATTTTTTTTTTTATTTAATTTTTTTTTAATTTAGATATAGACATTAAGTTTTACTGATCTTATCTTATGAATTTTTTATAATATATTTTTAAACTATTTAACTCTAATTTGTTTGACTATTTATTTATTTTATACAACCATCAAGTTAGCCGGTGATGTAAAAAGAAATGTTTGAGTAAATTTGGTAAAAAGAAATAGATATCTGAGCAATACATATATTTAAAATAAAATAAAATAAAACTGATATTAAATGACAATATATTAAAGTTAAAAAAGAAGGGTGATCTAGGAAATAAGTTATTGGTTTGCATTGTAAATAAAATGAAAAAGGATGCCATTTATAATTACTACAAATTTAATGTAAAAAAATTAATGTTGTTCACATGTCATCATATGAACAGAGAATGGGTTGAGAGAGTGTATCTAGCACCCCTCTTAATAATAATGTACAAGTATATTTATAATTATTATAATCTTTTTAATAGTTATTTTTTTTTTGAAATAATCTTTTTAATAGTTTTACGTAAAGGGTAATGTTGGAATTTTTAAAAACTACTAATATGGGGTGTACATAAGGTTCTATGGGGTTGCAAATATTGCCACTAAAAAAAAGGCTCACCAAAAACACAATTATAATTATGGACAATGCTTGGATACTGACTAGTTTGTACCCAAGGTACTGACCCAACCAATGAGGTGTTGACACATGGCCCATTTTGGAAGAATGTGAGGAGATAAATATAAAAAGTGAAAGTAAAAATGCCACATGCCAACACCCCATTGGTGGGTCAGCATCTTGGGTATTGACGTACCCAAGTATTTTCCTATAATTATTACAACAGACAACAATATATCAAATCCCTTTATCAGGCGTTTGAAAAACAAATTGAAATCAAATTTAGGGGTTTGTGATCGAGAACTCTATTAATAAGAAAATTCAGACATGAAATCTAAAAAATCATGTAATTCGTTTGTAGAAGAGTTGAATTCATTATCGTTTCAAAGGTAATTGAATCTAACACTTTTTTTCCTTCTTCTTTTTTCAAAAAACCTTTTATCATTTTCTTTTTTGTAGTCTGTAAGAATTTTGCTTGTTTGAGTTCGAATTTTAACACGGTTCGAATTTCGTGTCTGAATTTATAGCTTATCTTTTTTCCCCCCTTTAGAATTGAATAGAAAGACCGAAAGAGTTTAAATAAAATTTTATTTCGGTGACTTTTTATTTACTATTTTATTGCGTTACTATCTTTATTTAGAGTTATTATATGGATTTTTATAAGTCTTTACTAGAGAAAAAAAAAATCAAGTAAACATATGTGAAGGGTCGAGGCCTTATTTTTACATTTCAACTCGGACCCCCAAAATCTCAAGACCGGTCCTGGTCATAGCCAGTCAACTCGAGACAATTTCATCAAGGATTGAGACAGGGCAGTGGCCTGCCTATTGGTTCAAGTCGAGTATGGCAAAATCTGTAAGTCAAATCAGGGCCATATTTATGAAAAGCAATTGTTGAACTTTTTTTATTTTCCTAATTCGCTTTCCAATGGAGCGTAATTCTCTACTGATAATTAACTAGTGTGAGTTTCAATTAACTCTAGTAGATGAATATCACTATGTTGGGGATGGCTAGCTAGTTTACGGCTCCAAAAGAGAGTCTTCTAATGTTTATGATAAAAGAGTCAAGCAAACACAAAATGTCTTCACAAAAAAACGTGTTAGAACATTCTTCTTTCAATACTGTAATTTGTGATAAGCTTCTAGAGTTTTCAATATTAGACATCATTAATATCATTACCACATGACACATTATCAATTATCCGAATATATTAAAGCAAAGTCTTCAAACAAGCAATTGTTGTTTCTGTTGTTGATGACCATCTTCAAACAATGAGCACCACCCTTGTCGAACTTGCATAGAATTTGTTGCAGACATCACGGCCATCTCAGGAAGAAGGTAAGGATGACTCAATAACATCTCAGCAGTCCATCGCTCCCTCGGATTTCTTGCAAAACACCTTGTCATGAAATCTTTGCCCAAATCCGACATGTATTCTGGTATGTTGGGTTGTTGCATGACAAAAGCACATCCAGACTCCAAGTTTCTACGAACATCACCAACCCACCGCATAGCATGTTTTCCAGTAAGCATCTCCACCACAACACAACCAAGAGACCATATATCCAACCCCCATTCAATCTCTCCAAACAAAAAAGATTCCGGCGACATGTAGAGCGGTGTGCCGCGAAACCTGAACCTGAAATAATCTCCATATTGCTTCTCTTCTCCAGGCTCTTTCGCCAACCCGAAATCGGCTATTTTCAGATAATTAGTTCCGTCTTGTAATGGAAGGACGAGAATGTTGTCAGGCTTGAGATCACTGTGAACGTACCCCTTCTTATGTACTCCACTAAGACCCTTCAGTATCATCCTTGTGTAGTCTTGAACTTCACGTTCCGGCAAACGACCTCCGCGCTTCTTTATAAGATCAGAAAGTGAACCTCCAGGCGCATATTCAAGAAAAAGATCGTAAGCCAAGCCACCAAGTTGGTCATCAAAACTGACTGTGTCTGCAAGAAAGGCGAGAATGTGAGGAGAGCCGTAAAGATGATCAAGAATTCTCTTCTCTTTCTCCAATGACTTCAAGGAATGTGAATCATCCAATCTCGTCGATTTGACAGCAATGGAAGGCAAACTGGGATCTTCCGAATTGACTGCGAGCGTTACAACTCCGTAAGACCCTTTACCAAGAACTCGAACTTTAACCCACTGCATGATGAAGAAGATGATCAAGAAACGCTGATGAAGATTGAAACTGATGATCAAGAAATGTTGAATATTGAAACTGAAGATGAAGATGGTGGTGTGTGAAAGAATTTTTTATGGGTATTTGATTTGATAACTGTGCGTGTGAAATCTGATTGAGAGAAGAATGAAGAGAGATATCAGATATGTTTTAGTCTCTGCTTCAGCACCCTGTTTCTTGACAGCTAAGTAGAATTGGACGGAGACTTAACTGACTCTGCTTCACTTTGACGTTTAAACCCTTCAGCCGACTTTTTTATTTTTATTTTTATTTTTTTATTTTATTTTATTTTATTTTATTTTAAATTCTATTTTTATTTTTTTATTTTGTCAAAAAATTATTACTAATTATATTTTGACAGTTAAACTTGGTCCAGATAAGTTTGACCAAATTTGATTGACAGCAGGGAGGTCAACTAACAATCAACTAATAGTAAAGGGTTTTTTTACTGATTGTTCAAATCAAAGGGTTTGATTTATCATTTAATCAGACCTCATGAGTTTATTAACAATTCTTCCTAAAAAAATAATAATAATAACTAAATAAATAAATAAATAAATAAGACTTCTATAAAAATTTGTTAATTTTTTTTTTCCCGAAACTAAAAATTTGCTAATTATAAAAGTATTTTAAAGTTAATAAATGATCGTTAGTGTATCTGTCTATCGATATACACGTTTGATAACAAAGCTAAAACAATCTTTTAAATTAAACTAAATGATAATATCTTGAAATATGTCTTTTTAACATTGATTGTTTAATTTATTTTATTTTTATTTTTATTTTATTTTTTTGAGAATCAAAAGTTTTATAAGAAGTTTTAGAAATTAAAACAAAAACTTAAATTACAATGCTTAGATTCTTTTCATAAAAATAAAAAAAGAGAAGAAGATTAAATTTCTAATTCAATATGTTTGTTTTAAACATTAAGTAATTTAATATTAGATACACAAATGCCTAATTTTATATTTTCACTTAATGCTTCAAATGTTAAGCCAGCTTTAAGTGGTAATATTCAACTAAGAAGACATATATATTATATTTTTTTTGGTAAAAAGGGGGGTCATAGCCCAAACAGAACCTAAGCTAAAGGAACAAGCCTTGCAGAAGTAAGGCCGTTTACATCGTCATTCAAAATACTAAGAATCTGGGGGGGAGGATCATCAAACGTTGTAATACCAAACTATAAAGCCTGTCCCAGTTTTGCCATACCATCAGCTGCTTTATTTCCTTCTCTGTAGATATGATGTATGCTACAACACCAGTTGTTTTTCATTAGCCCTTTGCAAGAGAGAATTATGCTGTAGAGAGGATGCTTGATACTAGTATCCGTAGATAGCAAATCAACCGAGGTCTTTGAGTCAGATTCAATAATGACTTTCTTGAAACCAGCTTTCCAAACATACTGAAGTCCCTCAAAAAAGCCCCATAGCTCAGCCTCTATAATATTATCATTTCCCTTGTTCAAAGCAAACCCACCCATCCACTTCTTCATATGGTTTCTAACCACACCTCCTGCAGAAATAGTGCCAAGTTCTAGGTTTAAACTACAATCAACATTTAACTTGACAAAATCCATATCAGGTGGACACCAGGCAACATAACTAGCCTCTTTCGAAATCTTGTTACTGTCATTGCTGTTAGCTTTCATTCAGTCTTCCATATAATCAAAAATGATTTTACCTGCACACAGGGGAAGTTTAAAATTATCTTCAAAGACACTCTTGCACCTCCACTTCTAGATAAACCACAAAGTCACACCAAATAGCATGTAAACAGGGAATCTCCCCATGATCAGAGTACTACATCTCAGATTCTGAAATAGCCAGTCACCCCATTCCCCCTTGAAGGATTCATTTTGAGTGGCTCCCTTGCAAATATCCTCCCAAACTTTCAAAGTAACCGAGCATTCTCTAAACACATGATTTAGGTCTTCATAACCATTATTACATCTGTAGCAAGTTGTCTCCCTATTGATACCTCTATGAGCACAATGCTCATAAGCAAGCAACTTACCATGTAGTAAAATCCACAGGAAATGCTTCACTCTAGGCGGGATTCTAAGTTTCCACATAAAGCTCCACTTCCAATCAGGCAACTCATCATTTATAAAGAGACTCCCATAAGCACTTTTGACAGAAAATTCACCATTTTCAGTTAAGCTCCAAATCGCTCTGTCACTACCACTCTGAACTCTCCCAGCATGGATGGAACTGATATTATGAATAATATGCCATGGGAGGGTCCCCTTTAGTTTTTGGATGTCCCATCCTTCATGCAACATATAATCACAAACTTTCTCAGAAATTTGAGTAGAAGAAAGAGGAAGAGTGGCGTGTCTCATTAGGTTACCTTGGCCAGGAACCCATTTATCTCTCCAAAAATCTACTTGACACCCGTCCCCTATTCTCCATTTCACACTTTTCCTCACAATTTTTGCTCCACACAGGATGCCTCTCCAAGTACTAGAGCAGTCCCCTGTTTGTTTTCCATTTGTTGTGATCAGCCCATCCTCCTTTAAATATCTATGTTTCAGTATATTTCCCCAAAGGCCATTCTCATTTTGGCTTAATCTCCAACCAATTTTAGCAAGCAAAGCACGGTTCATCATCTTGGTCTTTTTGATACCTAGACCCCCTTTGTAAGTAGGGAGACATACAATATCCCATTTCACCAAGTGGACCTTCTTACAGTTATCAGTATATCCCTACAAGAAATTCTTGTTAAGCTTGTCAATCTTAGAACAAATATCAGTAAGGAGTTTAACTGATTGCATGGTAAAAATTGGTAGAGCTAAAGACACGGCTTTAATCAAAGTACACCTTCTCGCAAGAGAAAGGGTGGAACTTTTCCAGGCAGCTAATCTTGTTTGTGTCTTCTCAAGAATTTCCTTATAGGTTTCCCTCGTGATACGACCATGGATAAGGGGCACGTCAAGGTATTTGTCGAAGTTTTTAGTGATAGGGGAACCACAAATCTCAGCTAATTCTTTAGCAAATCCATCCCTAACATTATTGGAGCAAAGAAATCTAGACTTAGGTAGACTCACTTGCTGTCCAGAAATGTCACAAAAAGTATCCAAGCACTCTTTCATAACTATAGCTTGCTACTTAGAGGCTCTCCCAAATAAGATGAGATCATCTTCAAAAAAGAGATGAGAAATCACCGGACCCTTTCTCGAAATCTTAACAGGATTCCAACTACCCTCAGCAAGCTTTTGATTAATAATGTAGGACAACTTCTCCATACACAGGACAAAGAGATACGGTGACAACGGGTCACCTTGTCTAATGCCACTCCTAGGACGGAAACTATCAGTTTCTTCACCATTCATAATCACTTTGAACTGGACGCTTGTGACACAACTCATAATAAGCCTATGAAGATTTCCTTCAATGCCAACTTCGTTCAACACCTCTTTAATAAAGTCCCACTGAATCCTATCATAGGCTTTGGCTAAGTCTATCTTCCAAGCCATAAGACCCCATTTTCCTCTCACATTTTTGAACTTATGAAACACCTTTTGAGCAACAATTATATTGTCTTGAATTTGTCTTCCAGGCACGAATGCAACCTGGTTAGGACTGATCAAATTCGGTAGGAGGTGTCTTAGTCTTGCCACAAGCATCTTACTAACCACTTTATAAGATGTGTTGCAAAGGCTAATGGGTCTAGTTTGAGCCATACTAACAACACCAGTGACTTTTGGGATGAGGGTGATGTAGGTTTGGTTGATAAGCTCTAGAACTCCACCCTTCCTAATGTTGAGGTTTTTGCCCTAAAGTTTGTAGTTTGTAAATGTGAATTGAACAAGAAATAAAAGAAGTAGTTTATTTATTCAAATTGTCTCATACATTTATAATAACATGTGTACTTAACATCCAAGATTGCCGGATGTAATTTCAAACTGAGTATATGAATGTCATATACAGATGGATTCAGTTTGAAACGAGCTATCTAAAGAGTCCGTATATAGTAAATAAAGCTAGGTACTTTATTTGTGATCAATCTACAGCTGCGGTCCATTCCGTAATGTACGGTGATCTTATCCTAGATCATTTATATGGAGATATGAGAATGGAGGCACCTTATATGATTTGATCATATAGGACTGGGCCATGATCTATATGAATCTCTCACCAAGATCCGTTAAAAGATGAGATTCATATATATCAACAAATGATGGCTATATATGGGTGATCTTAATCCTGAGTGTCTTATCGACTCCTTTAGTTTAGATCATGGTTTTTGATATACCATGGGTGAGATCGGAGTTGCATTCCCGGTCAATAACTTCGTATGTTGGAATCACGGTTTGGCTTATGGCTGGGAAGGTCTGCACACAATAGTGGAATCCATTCCTTCTTGTGAGAAGTAGATAGTAGTTCCCTTAAGGGTTGATTCGGGGCTTGAACAATATGAGCGCTCTCCTAATTCCGTAAGGAATGTAGAATTTATTGTTCATTAGAGAATCAATAGTACTTAATGGAAAGATATAATTAGAGGGGTATAACGGACATTATGACCCAAGCTCTAATTATGAACTACCTGTGGAGGATTATACCATATGTAATAGCTATATCAATGGACATCAAAAGTTATTGGTTTGTGTAAAAACGTCTATAGTTGAGAGAGTGCAACTTCGGGTTTTTAGTGGAATAACACCGAAGTTAATAATCATGAAATATTAATTAAAGAGTTTAATTATTTATTTCTAAGGATTATTGGAGCTCAAAATACTATGGGTCCATTAGGTCCCCTTACTAGCCCGATCGATTTAGGTAACAAGGGTCACGGTTAATTAATTGGATTGTCCAATTAATTGTGTTACGAAAGAGACACGTATCTATTCGGGAATTAATTGAATAATGAGATTATTTAATTAATGAATAATGGTGATTAAATAAATTAAATAATAAGATTATTTAATTATGTTTTTAATCACTAAATGGAGGGTGTTAGTTGATATTTGATTTTGAATAAAATAAGATAATATAATTATTTTATTTTATTAAATTAAATATTTGAAAGTGAATTTAAACTTTAAATTCAAAAATAAATGTTTAATTATTTTTTAAAAGATATGAGATATCTTTATAAAGATTTTCTTTTTAAATCAAATAGATTTGGTATGTTTTTAAAGATATATGAGATATATTTTTAATTTAAAAATAACAACCGAATTATATGAGATCAACTTACACAAAAATTTAAAAGGCATCATTTTTTTGTCCTTTAATGAGATAAGTTTTAAAAAGGCATCAGTTTTTGGTCTTTTAATGAGAGAAGTTTTAAAAGCAAGTAGGTTGTATAAAACAAAACAAGAAAAAGAGAAACAGGGGTGCGGCTAGAGAATAAATAAAAGAATTGTATTTTTTTAGACTTATTATTGCCGCACTTCAACAACAAAGGAGTAAGAGTTGTCTTTTGTGTGCTCTTCTCTTTCACCTCCATTTTTGTTCCTGAGTACCGTGATGCGCCCACACGCCGTTACCAGTTCAGGGTCATAGCGAGGAAGATCAAATGGTTCAAATCATGAGCATATTGTATTAAAGTGAAGGAGCCTCCTACGTAGGTATGAAATAGTTTTCATCTCCTTCTTATTGTTTTCGATTATTACTGTACAAATGAGTTTATTTGATGATTGCTTTTAAAAATTTTAAAACATTTCCGCTGTGCAATCTGTAACCCTAGGTACCAACACCTAAAACATTCAGTTACCATATTAACCATCTCCTCTTTGCACTCCTTCCAATACTTTTGAAAGAAAAGCGCAGAAAATTCATCCGGTCTTGGCGCCTTTAGACCACCAATATTGAACAAGCATTGTTTGATTTTCTCCTCACTTATACTAGCATTCTACACTTCCAAGTTGTCATTTCCCACAGCAGGAAACAAAGCTGGCAGTTTGGAATAGATTCCCTTCCTTTGTTTATCTTTAAACAAGTTTAGAAAATATAGCACAGCCTCTGCTTTCATCTCTTCAGCATTTTCTATCCAGCTACCATCCTCTTTTTTTAGCCCCTCAAGCTTGTTTCTTTTTCTTCTAACCACGGTTGAGAGATGGAAAAACTTTGTGTTTTTATCTCCTTCTTTAAACAAACGTTTCTTGACTTTTGTTGCCAAAAAACTTCTTCTTGCTCAAGTATCCCATTGTATTCATTCACAAGTTTCTCTTTAAGGATTGAAAGATGATGATCATAACTACTACCCAAGTGTTTTTGAATCCCCTGAATTCTAGTCAATAATATTCTCTTGTTTCTGAAAATATTGTCAAATTCCTCCTTATTCCACACCCTAAGGGTATCAGTAAAACCCTTAAAGTTGTCATTGATGTTATTCCTATGTTCACTCCAATAATTATGAACCAGTTTATCAAAATTTTTATGTTGTATCCACATTGCTTCAAATCGAAAAGGCTTGAGGCCACCTCTTGGAATCTGATTACTGTTAAGTTGTATCAAGATTGGGCAATGATCGAATACCACTCTCGGGAGGTGCTTAACAAATCTCTCCGCAAAACATAGTCTCCATTCCATAGAGCACAAGGCTCTATCCAATCTCTCCCATATTTCCTCACCAATACCCCTTTTATTCATCCAGGTAAACTTCGAACCAGTGTACCCCATATCAACCAATTCATTTCTGTTAATCCAGTTCCCAAGACCACTGTTAGAAAACTTGCTTTTACCTCCTCTCTTCTCAGAACTACATGTAATCTCATTAAAGTCACTACTACAAAAAACGCAAAAGAAATCGGTTATTTTACATGGAAGAAATCGGTTTTTAAAATTTTTAAAACCGATGTCTATTTGAGTGATTTAGAAAAAAGCAAGCTAAAGACATCGGTTTTTAACCGATGTAAAAGCATGAGAAAACACATCGGTTATATATAAAACCGATTTAAAAACCTTGACGTAAAATTGATGAATTATAAAAATTAATCTCGTCATCCGACCACTCCACTGTCCAGCCTGCCCCACCTCTAATAATAATCACAATTAATCGTCAATATAAGGAATCGAACTTGCAACCTTAAAGTCAAAGTGGTAAGCCTTTACCGTCTGACTACAAGATTGAATGTGTTAACTATTACATAATATTGATATATAATCTATATGAGTTGTTAGAAATAAATAAATAAAATAAAAAACTTGTTTGATAAATTTAAATTTACTCTACTAATCAAAATTCTAATTTCTACTACAAACATCTATTAAAAAAATTTATTGGTGGGTTTATTTTTCATTTCATTTTTTGTGTGGTTTTGCATGTGTTTTGTTGGAGATATTTTTGTGCAAACTTTTTTCTTAAAACTGTATCCTTTGGTAATGAAATAAATTTTTTCGTCCATGCTAGGTTCTTCAATTTTTCGATACGAATCCAACAGTATAAAGAACATAAAATTTTGGGTGATATTTTGAAAGTTGTGAACAATTATTCAGTCAAAGGTCAGAAGTGATTGGAGATATTTTTGTGCAAATTATTTCCTTAAAACTGTATCTTTTGGCAAGGAAATAAATTTTTTTGTCTATGTTGGGTTCTTCAATTTTTCAATATGAATCCAACGGTATAAAGAACGTAAAATTTTGGCCAGTATTTTGATAGTTATGATCAATTATTCAGTCAAAGGTCAGAAGCGATTGGGGATGATCAATTTTTGTGCAAACTTTTACTTAAAACTGTATCATTTGGTAAATAAATAAATTTTTTTGTCCATGTAATGTTCTTCAATTTTTCGATACGAATCCAACGGTATAAAGAACGTAAAATTTTGGCCAGTATTTTGAAAGTTATGATCAATTATTCAGTCAAAGGTCAGAAGCTATTGGAGATGATCAATTTTTGTGCAAATTTTTACCTTAAAACTGTATCTTTTGGTAAATAAATAAATTTTTTCATCCAAGTAATGTTCTTCAATTTTTCGATACAAATCTAACGGTATAAAGAACGTAAAATTTTGGCCAGTACTTTGAAAGTTATGATCGATTATTTAGTCAAAGGTTAGAAGCGATTGGAGATGATCAATTTTTGTGCAAACTTTTACCTTAAAACTGTATCGTTTGGTAAATAAATAAATTTTTTCGTCTATGTAATGTTCTTCGATTTTTTGATACAAATCCAACGGTATAAAGAACGTAAATTTTTGGCCAGTATTTTGAAAGTTATGATCAATTATTCAGTCAAAGGTCAGAAGCAACGCGAATCTGCGAGTGAGATGTTTTCATCGCTCATTTTCACACTTTTCTAAATCGATTTTTGGAATATTTTCTGAACGAAAAATGTTTGTTTGCATGTCTACTTTCTTTTATAAAAATTTGAGAAAATAACATTGAGTATTTTTAGAGATGCGCACTTGAATGTGGACATAGGTTAGATTTGAATTTCAGCAGAATTTTGCTTTTGAATCCATATCGGTTTTCCCAAAAACCGTTGTCTTTTCAAACCATAATATTTAAGACATCAGTTTTAATGGAAACCGATTTCTTATTGGAAAAAAAAAAAACATATCAGTTTTTCCAAAAACCGTTGTCTTTTCAAATGGTAATATTTAAGACATCGGTTATAAGGAAAACCGATTTCTTATTGGAAAATAAATCCATATCAGTTTTCCCAAAAACCGTTGTCTTTTTAAACCACAATATTTAAGAAATCGGTTTTTATAAAAACCGATTTCTAAAAGTTTTTTTAAATCGGTTATCAAAAAACCGATGTAAACAACCGATGTCTTTTTACATTTTTGTAGTAGTGAGTCCCCAGCAATCAACCAAGGAAGTTGAAAACAATTTCTCAATGCATCAAGGTAGTTCCATAAGGATCTCCTATTGATACTACAAGGGCTAGCATACACCACTGTAAACATCCAAAGCTTATTCTGATCAGCCACCAACGTAGTGATGCTTTGTTTGGACTTGGCAATCGCCTGGATCCTAACACTACAATCGTTCCATAGCAGCCATAAACCCCTAGAAAACCCTTCAGCATCAACAATAAAACTATTGGAGAAACCTAGTTTCTTGATAATGTTCCTAGCCCTAGAGCCACTAACCTTTGGCTCAAGAATGGCCAAAATATCAAAACGGTAAACATTGCGTAAATCAGTAATGATTCTAACAAAACCCCTCCTACCAGCACCTCTCACATTCCAAACATAAATTATAAGAGAGGGAAGAAGGAAGTTGAAAACTATTCCAAGATATCAGCCATAGCCTCCTCTAAATTAGAGGCTACTTCTTCAAACATGCTATCATTTTTTTCTAGGCATTCCTCAATCACCTCCATACCCTTAGCTTCAATATGTTGGACTTCTTTATGTAATTGTCGCAACACACTTGCACTATCCTCTTTACTCTTTCCATCTATGGTTGGAATAGGAGAATGTTGCACTAGAGTGTTACTTTTACTGTCCATATTTCCTTCAAATAAACTAGCCTTTTCTTGGATAGCCACCTTCTTCATGCCTAATTTATCTATCTTTTTTGTAGCCTTCCTGTTACCCTTAACTGGCTGTGAATTCTGGCTACCAACAGCATTAGTGATTTCAGTTAATACGGCTTTTCCTTTAGGTTTATTACTCAGGATCTTAGAGTTGGTAAACACATTTCCTTTCTCATTCATTACCTCATCCACCTCTTCATTCAAGATCTCAAATCTGTTTCTTTCACTAATTTTTGCAGCTCTTCCATTCTTCAAATTGAGCTTATTAGCCCTGATATCAGTACTACTGCCATGTTTAATCTCACTAGGCTCACCACTAGTTTTCCTATCATAACCACTATTGGTATTGTCATTATTACTCCTGTTATAACCACCAGCATTATTCTTAACATACCCACCATTCCTCATTCCTATATTGGCGACATACTTGTTAAAACTACCCCCACCATTCCTAGTCCCTGTATGGTTTTTATTCCCCTGCTTTCCATACGAGATCAACATCCACGGTTCATAAGGAGAGTCCTCCTTACCATCTCTGCAACCCTCCTTATTATGCATTGACTGATTGTCACACATAACCTCCTCATGAATTGGCTCTACCACACTATCCCTACATCCCTCCTTATTATGCCCATACCTTCCACATTTGCAACAAATGGAACCAATGCTTTCATACTCCACTTTGATGACTCTATCCTCAATATTGAGATAACCTACCAGTGGCTTGGTTATGTCAATTTTAACACATATCCTAGCAAATCTCTCACGGGCTTGGTTCTCTGTGACCGGATCGACCTTACACATCCTTCCCAACATTCCTCCAATACTCCATAAAAGATCAGAAACCATCCACTCCATAGGCAGTTTGAGAGTCTTACCCATATTGGCATGCTTTGAATCCGATCATCTCCAGGGACGAAGTTCGGTTTCCACCTTTGAACAATCAGATACTCATTCATAATAACCCAAGGGCCATTTGTCAAGACATACTCTAAATCTTCTTTCATCTGAAATCTCGCCACAAAGTATCCTTCTCCCAAATTGGTAAGTTGCCAATGCCCAATTAAAGACCATTTCTGAGTCAGTTTTGTGATCATGAAATTCAATGTGTGATTACAACCCATATTTTTCAAAAACAGTGCATTTACCCATGGCTTATGTAGCTATTCTTTCAATTGATCCGATAATTTCATCATCGGCCCACTTGGGCCATCTGAGACCTTGATGTCATCTTGTTCTATTGTTAATTTTTCACTTTTAGCCTCAAACCCAGACCAAGAACTTGGGGACGACATACTCATAAGCTTCGATTTGAAGCTTCCACCATCCTCTTTCCATGGAGTATCATGTCGACCTAAAATATCAGACTCGGCTCTAGCATGTTTAGCAGTGCTTCCGTTCCCCAGATTTAGCTTAGATTCGTCATTCCCTTCACTAGGGGGTGCTTGTTGAGCAGAGAAAAAGAATACCTCACTTGGTTTCTCTATATCCACAAGAGATACGAAGAAAGGAGCAAGGAAAACGCAAGAAATCGCAAGAAAACACGCAGACAAGGAGGAGAGAGACGGCGCGTGAACCACACTGTCGTTGGAAATAGCTTGAATAACGGAACAGACCTAGCGCATTCAAACTATCTATCCCCACGCGCCCATTCTTATTTTTGTTGCCTTGGATGTGGGGTTCAATGGTAAGAAAGCTTCACCGGCAGTGACTAGTGGCGACTAGAAGTGTCGATGGCTGCACAGCGGAGAAAGGAGGCAAGCTTGAGCTGTGAACAATGAGAAGATCAAAATATATATTATTTTGAAGGAAACCAATCTGTTTGAATTCATTCATTAAGGGGTAATATTCAACTAATATAGGTACAAATTACAATTCAAGAGGAGAACAATTAATATATATATACATATATAAAATTTGGTTCCATAGGGTAGAAGATGTGAGATATTAAAATTATATATGATACTACAAATAGCATATATAGTTAGAATTCTTCACCGTACCATAACTTCCCATCTTTCTGCTTTGTTTGACAGAAACGGCATTGCACAGTAGATATGTTTACATGCCTACAACACTTTAAAACAAAATATGAACTTTGTTTTTCTTTCAAAGCTATGCTTTGTTAGTACACGAAAATTTAACTTCAATGCATTAGAAATTTTAAGCTTATATCCTTAGAAAATGTTGGAGAGCTTTCAATTGTAATGTGGTGTGTTTGTATCTATTCTTGTTGTTACTAGTAATAATATTAATTCCAATGTGAATAAAGCTATAGCAATTGGTATTGACATTAAAACATCGTGTACTACTCAATTTTAGGGGCAAAAGATGAGTCTAGAGTTTGAGACAACTATATATCAAGATGGTGTTATCGAGTCATAGACAAGGCCCGGCCCTTGGGGTAAGCCCACGAGATAACCGCCTAGGGCCTTCAATTGTAAAGGGCTCTAAATTTCAAAATTTTTGTTTGAAAAATAAAAATAAAAAAACATTGTGAATTTATGAATATAATACTGGAGGCCCTCGTACGTTTTTTAAACAAAACAACCAACAATTATAATTAAAGACCCATCGGTATATGACTTAAAAGCCCACTGTTTAAATATGTTTTTTTTCTTCTTTTTTAAAAAAGGCCCACCAATCAATACAATAAATTTACCACTAAAAAAAAGAGTGAAGATATTTACACCCCTAAAAAATTGTGTGTACACCCATTTTTGTATGTACACCCCCATTTAAAATTTTAAAATATTCAAACTTATTAATACACCCCGCATTTTACCAAATAATCATTTCTCTAAAGTTTTTTTCTTAACTTTTTATAAATACCATAAATGATAAAATTATAACATAATTAATAGAAAATCAAATAAAAAATGAAAAGTATTGGAGATGGATCCTCATTCGAAGCCGCATCTCATACTCAAGACTACCTCTCTCACTCTCTCTCTATCTCTCTCTCGTGCAGTTTTTTAATATAAAAAAATATAAAAAAATATTTATAATTATATTTATAATTATTATAATCTTTTTAATAGTTTTTTTTTTTTGAAATAATCTTTTTTATAGTTTTTTTTTTTGAAATAATCTTTTTAATAGTTTTACTTAAAGGGTAATGTTGGAATTTTTAAAAACTACTAATATGGGGTGTACATACGGTTTTATGGGGGTGAAAATATTGCCACTAAAAAAAGGCTCACCAAAAACATAATTATAATTATAGACAATACTTGGGTACTGACTAGTCAGCATACAAGGTACTAACCCAACCAATAGAGTGTTGGCACATGACCCATTTTGGAAGAATGTGAGCAGATAAATATAAAAAGTGAAAGTAAAAATGACACATGCCAACACCCCATTGGTGGGTCAGTATCTTGGGTACTGACGTACCCAAACATTTTCTTATAATTATTACAATAGACAACAACATATCAAATCCCTTTATCAGGCGTTTGAAAAACAAATTGAAATCAAATTAGGGGGTTTGTGATCGAGAACTCTATTAATAAGAAAATTCAGACATGAAATCTCAAAAATGGTGTAATCCGCTTGTAGAAGAGTTGAATTCATTATCATTTCAAAGGTAATTGAATCTAACACTTCTTTTCCTTCTTCTTTTTTCAAAAAACCTTTTATCATTTTCTTTTTTCTAGTCTACTAGAATTTTGCTTGTTAGAGTTCGAATTTTAACACAGTTCGAATTTCGTGTCTAAATTTATAGCTTATCTTTTTTTTTCCCCTTTAGAATTGAATGGAAAGACCGAAAGAGTAGAAATAAAATTTTATTTCAGTGACTTTTTATTTACTATTTTGTTATGTTACGGTCTTTATTTTGAGTTATTATATTGATTTTTATGAGTCTTTACTAGAGAAAAAGAAAAAAAAAATCAAGTAAACATATGTGAAGGGTCAAGGCCTTATTTTTACATTTCACTTCGAGCCCCTAAAATCTTAGGACCGGTCCTGGTCATAGCCAGTCAACTCGAGACAATTTCATCAAGGGTTGAGACAGGGCAGTGGCCAGCCTATTGATTCAAGTTGAGTATGGCAAAATCTGTCAAATCAGGGCCACATTCTGTTACTGATTTGTTTATGAAAAGCAATTGTGGAAATTTTTTATTTTCTTAATTATCTTTCCAATGGAGCGTAATTCTCTACTGATAATTAACTGTGAGTTTCAATTAACTCTAGTAGAGAATATCACTGAGTTGGGGATGGCTAGCTAGTTTACGGCTCCAAAAGAGAGTCTTCTAATGTTTATGATAAAAGAGTCAAGCAAACACAAAATGTCTTCACAAAAAAACTTGTTAGAACATTCTTCTTTCAATACTGTAATTTGTGATAAGCTTCTAGAGTTTTCAATACACCCATACACCATTAACATTTGTTCTGTTACTGATTTGTTTATGAAAAGCAATTGTTGAAATTTTTTATTTTCCTAATTCGCTTTCCAATGGAGCGTAATTCTCTACTGATAATTAACTGGTGTGACTTTCAATTAACTCTAGTAGATCAATTAATTCGATTCTCCAAAAGAGAGTCTTCTAATGTTTATGATAAAAGAGTCGAGCAAACAGAAAATGTCTTCACAAAAAAACGTGTAAGAACATTCTTCTTTCAATACTGTAATTTGTGATAAGCTTCTAGAGTTTTCAATATACCCAGACACCATTAACATCATTGCCACACGATGTAAGTTTTGTTATTCATACCTCATGACGTAATATATACATAAAAAGGGATAGTTTTTAATACACTTATTAGACATCATTAATATCATTACCACATGACACTATATCAATTATCCGAATATATTAAAGCAAAGTCTTCAAACAAGCAATTGTTGTTTCTGTTGTTGATGACCATCTTCAAACAATGAGCACCACCCTCGTCGAACTTGCATAGAATTTGTTGCAGACATCACGGCCATCTCAGGAAGAAGGTAAGGATGACTCAATAACATCTCAGCAGTCCATCTCTCCCTTGGATTTCTTGCAAAACACCTTGTCAAGAAATCTTTGCCCAAATCCGACATGTATTCCGGTATGTTGGGTTGTTGCATGACAAAAGCATATCCAGACTCCAAGTTTCTACGAACATCACCAACCCACCGAATAGCATGTTTTCCAGTAAGCATCTCCACCACAACACAGCCAAGAGACCATATATCCAACCCCCATTCAATCTCTCCAAACAAAAAAGATTCCGGTGACATGTAGAGCGGTGTGCCGCGAAACCTGAACCTGAAATAATCTCCATATTGCTTCTCTTCTCCAGGCTCTTTCGCCAACCCGAAATCGGCTACTTTCAGATAATTAGTTCCGTCTTGTAAAGGAAGGACCAGAATGTTGTCAGGCTTGAGATCACAGTGAACGTACCCCTTCTTATGTACTCCACAAAGACCCTTCAATATCATCCTTGTGTAGTCTTGAACTTCACATTCCGGCAAACGACCTCCGCGCTTCTTTATAAGATCAGAAAGCGAACCTCCAGGCGCATATTCAAGAAAAAGATCGTAAGCCAAGCCACCAAGCTGATCATCAAAACTGACTGTGTCCGCAAGAAAGGCGAGAATGTGAGGAGAGCCGTAAAGATGATCAAGAATTCTCTTCTCTTTCTCCAATGACTTCAAGGAATGTGAATCATCCAATCTCGTCGATTTGACAGCAATGGAAGGCAAACTGGGATCTTCCGAATTGACTGCGAGCGTTACAACTCCGTAAGACCCTTTACCAAGAACTCGAACTTTAACCCACTGCATGACGAAGAAGATGATCAAGAAACGCTGATGAAGATTGAAACTGATGATCAAGAAATGTTGAATATTGAAACTGAAGATGAAGATGGTGGTGTGTGAAAGAATTTTTTATGGGTATTTGATTTGATAACTGCGCGTGTGAAATCTGATTGAGAGAAGACTGAAGAGAGATATCAGATATGTTTTAGTCTCTGCTTCAGCACCCTGTTTCTTGACAGCTAAGTAGAATTGGACGGAGACTTAACTGACTCTGCTTCACTTTGACGTTTAAACCCTTCAGCCGACTTTTTTTTTTAAAAATTCTATTTTTATTTTGTTATTTTATCAAAAAATCATCGCTAATTATATTTTGACAGTTAAACTTAGTCTAGATAAGTTTGACCAAATTTGACTGACAGCAGAGAGGTCAACTAACAATCAACTAATAATAGATGGTTTTTTTACTGCTTGTTCAAATCAAAGAGTTTGATTTATCATTTGATCAGACCTTATGAGGTTATTAACAATTCTTCCTAAAAGAAATAAAAAAAAATAAAAAAATAAACTTCCTTCTATAAAAAATTGTTAATTTTTTTTTCCCGAAATTAAAAATTTGTTAATTATAAAAGTATTTTAAAGTTAATAAATGATCGTTAGTGTATCTATCTATCAATATACACGTCTGATAACAAGGCTAAAACAATTTTTTAAATTAAACTAAATATCTTGAAATATGTCTTTTTACATTGATTGTTTAATTTATTTTATTTTTATTTTAATTTTATTTTTTTGAGAATCAAAAGTTTTATAAGAAGTTTTAGAAATTAAAACAAAAACTTAAATTACAATGCTTAGATTCTTTTCATAAAAATAAAAAATAAAAAAAGAGAAGAAGATTAAATTTCTAATTCGATATGTTTGTTTTAAACATTAAGTAATTTAATATTAGATACACGAAGGCCTAATTTTATGTTTTCACTGAATGCTTCAAATGTTAAGCCAGATTTAAGTGGTAATATTCAACCAAGAAGAAATATATATTATTTTGAAGGAAACCAATCTATTTGAATTCATTCATTAAGGGGTAATATTCAACTAATATAGGTACAAATTACAATTATTATTATTTTTTGGTTCCATAGGGTAGAAGATGTGAGATATTAAAATTATATATGATACTACAAATAGCATATATAGTTTGAATTCTTCACCGTACCATAACTTCCCATCTTTCTGCTTTGTTTGACAGAAACGGCATTGCACAGTAGATATGTTTACATGCCAACAACACTTTAAAACAAAATATGAACTTTGTTTTTCTTTTTTCAAAGCTATGCTTTGTTAGTACACGAAAATTTAACTTCATTGCATTAGAATTTTTAAGCTTATATCATTGGAAAATGTTGGAGAGCTTTCAATTGTAATGTGGTGTGTTTGTATATCTTCTTGTTGTTACTGGTAATATTAATTCCAGTGTGAATAAAGCTATAGCAATTGGTATTGACATTAAAACATCGTGTACTATTCAATTTTAGGGGCAAAAGATGAGTCTAGACTCTAGAGTTTGAGACAACTATATATCGAGATGGTGTTATCGAATCATAGACAGGGCCCGGCCCTTAGGGTAAGCCCACGAGGCAACCGCCTAGGGCCCTCAATTGTAAAAAGCTCCACATTTCAAAATTTCTATTTGAAAAAAAAAAAAAAAACACGTTGTAAATTTATGAATATAATACTAGAGGCCCCCTACGTTTTTTAAACAAAACAACCAACAATTATAATTAAAGGCCCATCGGCATATGGCTTAAAAGCCCAACATTTAAATATGTTTTTTTTCTTTCTTTCTTTTTAAAAAAAGGCCCACCAATCTATACAAGAAATTTACCACTAAAAAAAGAATAACGATATTTGCACCCCTAAAAAACTGTATGTACACCTATTTTTGTATGTATACCCCCATTAAAAATTTTAAAATATTCAAACTTCCTTTCTCTAAAGTTTTTTTCTTAACTATTTATAAATACCATAGATGATAAAATTATAACATAATTAATAGAAAATAAAATAAAAAATGAAAAGTATTGGAGATGGATCCTCCTTCGAAACCGCATCTCATACTCAACTCCTACCTCACTCACTCTCTCTCTCTCTATCTCTCTCTCATACAGTTTTTTAATATTAAAAAAAAAAAAAATTGGTTGTCTGGTTTTCTGTTTTTTTTTTTTAATAATTTAAATCTGGTTTTCTAGTTTTTTATTTTCATAATAGTGAAATAATGATTATTTTATAATCAATATTGTATAAATATTAATAATAAAGGAGTGCTAGATACACTCTCTCAACCTACTCTCCTAATCCACTCTCTGTTCATGTGATGACATACGAACAGCATTAACTTTTTCACATTAAATTTGTAGAATTTATAAATGGCCTCCTTTTTCGTTTTATTTATAATACAAACCAACAATTTATTTCCTATATTGCCCTTCTTCTTTAACTTTAACATTGTCAATTAATATCAGTTATATATATACACATATATATCAAGTGTGTGTGTGTGTATGTGTGTGTGTTTTTTTTTTAACTCTACAACTTCTTTTATTTCTTAAGTGTACTGTCCTAAATTGAATTGTTTAAATATTTCTTTTTACCAAATTTTCATTACCAAACACTGGCTAATTTGTTGGTTGTTGTATATAATGAATAAATAGTTAAATAAACATATATTATAAAAAATTCATATAAACTGAAATTCATTATTTTAATTTTTAACATCTAATGAAAGAAACGTGAAACTCAGTTACTCTTATTGGGTTCACCTTATTTGTATATGTGTTTGAGTCAAAATCTTTACCTTTCAAGATTTAGTTAATGAAAGAAAAAAAAAAAATTCTCTATAGGTGATTAAAAAAAAAAACAAATGAATCTAGTTAGATTGACAGGCAAATTAAGTCGAATTAAAGCAAATCAATTTTAAAATAATATATATATATGTAAGTATCTGTTTAACATCAGATTTTTTTTCTTTATTTTTTTTTTTAATTTAGATATAGACATTAAGTTTTACTGATCTTATCTTATGAATTTTTTATAATATATTTTAAAACTATTTAACTCTAATTTGTTTGACTATTTATTTATTTTATACAACCATCAAGTTAGTTTGTTATGTAAAAAGAAATGTTTGAGTAAATTTGGTAAAAAGAAATAAATATATATATGAGCAATACTTATATTTAAAATAAAATAAAATAAAACTGATATTAAATGACAATATGTTAAATTTAAAAAAGAAGGGGATCTAGGAAATAAGTTGTTGGTTTGCACTGTAAATAAAATGAAAAAGGAGGCCATTTATAATGGCTACAAATTTAATGTAAAAAAATTAATGATGTCCACATGTCATCACATGAACAGAGAGTGGGTTGAGAAATTGTATCAAGCACCCCTCTTAATAATAATATACAAGTATATTTATAATTATTATAATCTTTTTAATATATATTTTTTTGAAATAATCTTTTTAATAGTTTTACTTAAAGGGTAATGTTGGAATTTTTAAAAACTACTAATATGAGATGTACATACGGTTTTATGAGGGTGCAAATATCGCCACTAAAAAAAGGGCTCATCAAAAACACAATTATAATTAAGGACAATACTTGGATATTGACTAGTCAGTACACAAGGTAGTGACCCAACCATTGGGGTGTTGGCACATGGCCCATTTTGGAAGAATGTGAGGAGATAAATATAAAAAGTAAAAGTAAAAATGTCACATGCCAACACCCCATTGGTGGGTCAGTATCTTGGGTACTGACGTACCCAAGCTTTTTCCTATAATTATTACAACAGACAACAACATATCAAATCCCTTTATCAAACGTTTGAAAAACAAATTGAAATCAAATTTAGGGGTTTGTGATCGAGAACTCTATTAATAAGAAAATTCAGACATGAAATCTAAAAAATCGTGTAATTTGCTTGTAGAAGAGTTGAATTCATTATCGTTTCAAAGGTGATTGAATCTAACACTTCTTTTCCTTCTTCTTTTTTCAAAAAACATTTTATCATTTTCTTTTTTCTAGTCTACTAGAATTTTGCTTGTTAGAGTTCGAATTTTAACACAGTTCGAATTTCGTGTCTAAATTTATAGCTTATCTTTTTTCCCCCTTTAGAATTGAATGAAAAGACCGAAAGAGTTGAAATAAAATTTTATTTCGGTGACTTTTTATTTACTATTTTTGCTGTGTTACGGTCCTTATTTTGAGTTATTATATTGATTTTTATAAGTCTTTACTAGAGAAAAAGAAAAAAAAAATCAAGTAAACATATGTGAAGGGTCGAGGCCTTATTTTTATATTTCACCTCGAACCCCAAAATCTCAGGACCGGTCCTAGTCATAGCCAGTCAACTCAAGAGAATTTCATTAAGAGTTGAGACAGGGCAGTGGCCGGCCTATTGATTCAAGTCGAGTATGACAAAATCTATAAGTCAAATCGGGGCCACATTTGTTCTGTTACTGATTTGTTTATGAAAAGCAATTGTTGAAATTTTTTATTTTCCTAATTCGCTTTCCAATGGAGCGTAATTCTCTACTGATAATTAACTGGTGTGACTTTCAATTAACTCTAGTAGATCAATTAATTCGATTCTCCAAAAGAGAGTCTTCTAATGTTTATGATAAAAGAGTCGAGCAAACAGAAAATGTCTTCACAAAAAAACGTGTAAGAACATTCTTCTTTCAATACTGTAATTTGTGATAAGCTTCTAGAGTTTTCAATATACCCAGACACCATTAACATCATTGCCACACGATGTAAGTTTTGTTATTCATACCTCATGACGTAATATATACATAAAAAGGGATAGTTTTTAATACACTTATTAGACATCATTAATATCATTACCACATGACACTATATCAATTATCCGAATATATTAAAGCAAAGTCTTCAAACAAGCAATTGTTGTTTCTGTTGTTGATGACCATCTTCAAACAATGAGCACCACCCTCGTCGAACTTGCATAGAATTTGTTGCAGACATCACGGCCATCTCAGGAAGAAGGTAAGGATGACTCAATAACATCTCAGCAGTCCATCTCTCCCTTGGATTTCTTGCAAAACACCTTGTCAAGAAATCTTTGCCCAAATCCGACATGTATTCCGGTATGTTGGGTTGTTGCATGACAAAAGCATATCCAGACTCCAAGTTTCTACGAACATCACCAACCCACCGAATAGCATGTTTTCCAGTAAGCATCTCCACCACAACACAGCCAAGAGACCATATATCCAACCCCCATTCAATCTCTCCAAACAAAAAAGATTCCGGTGACATGTAGAGCGGTGTGCCGCGAAACCTGAACCTGAAATAATCTCCATATTGCTTCTCTTCTCCAGGCTCTTTCGCCAACCCGAAATCGGCTACTTTCAGATAATTAGTTCCGTCTTGTAAAGGAAGGACCAGAATGTTGTCAGGCTTGAGATCACAGTGAACGTACCCCTTCTCATGTACTCCACAAAGACCCTTCAATATCATTCTTGTGTAGTCTTGAACTTCATGTTCCGGCAAACGACCTCCGCGCTTCTTTATAAGATCAGAAAGCGAACCTCCAGGCGCATATTCAAGAAAAAGATCGTAAGCCAAGCCACCAAGCTGATCATCAAAACTGACTGTGTCCGCAAGAAAGGCGAGAATGTGAGGAGAGCCGTAAAGATGATCAAGAATTCTCTTCTCTTTCTCCAATGACTTCAAGGAATGTGAATCATCCAATCTCGTCGATTTGACAGCAATGGAAGGCAAACTGGGATCTTCCGAATTGACTGCGAGCGTTACAACTCCGTAAGACCCTTTACCAAGAACTCGAACTTTAACCCACTGCATGATGAAGAAGATGATCAAGAAACGCTGATGAAGATTGAAACTGATGATCAAGAAATGTTGAATATTGAAACTGAAGATGAAGATGGTGGTGTGTGAAAGAATTTTTTATGGGTATTTGATTTGATAAATGATAACTGCGCTTGTGAAATCTGATTGAGAGAAGACTGAAGAGAGAAATCAGATACGTTTTAGTCTCTGCTTCAGCACCCTGTTTCTTGACAGCTAAGTAGAATTGGACGGAGACTTAACTGACTCTGCTTCACTTTGACGTTAAAACCCTTCAGCCGACTTTTTTTTTTCTTTTTTTTTAATTATATTTTTATTTTGTTATTTTGTCAAAAAATTATTGTTAATTATAATAAAATTTGCTAACAATTCCTTAACAGAATATATAAAACCACTTCCAACCAGCTGTATTTTTTATTTTATTTTTTACACAGTAGGATTGTATTGTTAATTTGATCAGATTAAGGAAAATAGAAAAAAATAAATAAATAAATAAAAACATTTTTATCAAAAATAGAAAAACAAAATTTAGTTAGCAACATATTCTTAAATAGACTCCTAAATAAATTCAATGACAAAAGAAAGTATATATTTGACATAAACTTCAAGTAGGGTTTACAAAACTTCCTTTTATAAAAATTTGTCATTTGTTAAAGTTTTTTTTTTTTTTTTTTTTTTTTAAGTGAATAAATCATTTCCGGTGTATCTATCAATATATAACAAAGCTAATATACATACAATTTTTTCGGACAAGATTTTGATCGTTTGGTAAGTAATAACATTTAACTTTGATTCTTTGGCTTGATAAATAACACATCTTTTTTACATTGAAGGTAAGGGGTTCGAGTCACACCATGCACATTTTACAAGTACGTGTGGGATGTAATCTCTCCGTTTGTGAAAGTAGATATCCATACCGCACATGTATTGTTTGATCTTATCTGATTCCGGCAGTCCTATTATAGTTGTAAATTTGTAATACTTCCAAAAAGAAATTCAAACAGACCCAATTCATTTTCCCGACCGACTATTAGTTTTTTCCGATCAAAATTTTTGTGTTACATTTTCCACAACACCATGTGAATCTTATTTAAGGAGTTTTGTAAAAAAAAAAAAAAAAATTCTTTGTTTGATTTCATAGTCAAGAAAAAAGAAACTCTTAAGGAAATTATTTGGTAAACTTGGTTGGAATTAAACAAAAACCTAGGACTAGTTTGATAATTAAAATTAAACAATTTTTTACACTTTGCTAAGTGGCTATGGGTTGAGTTTGTCATCTCCCTAAATCCTGAATTATTATAATTTGAAGAAATGCAATATTATAATCATATTATACTATTTTCTATCTGGTTGTGGTAACCAAAAATGGCCCATAGGCCCAAAATACAAAGCCCAGGCTCATTTCATTTTGGCCCAATGTGAATAGCCCAAAACGAGAAGAGTAGCAGAATGACTTGGTCGTTTGAAGGTCAAGTCAGCCAGCAGTTGAACAAACGAGAGATACTTGGAGAGAATATCTCCTGAAATCTCGCCCACAATCACATCATGATCTAAGTCTATCTGGTTCAAACGGTAACATTGAGGCCGCCTATAAATAGCAGAGCATTTTGACACTTTGGAGATATATGAAACAAAGCTTAAGAGAGCGTATTGAAACTCTGCACCTAAGAATCCGGCCATCGGAATCCAAGTTTTTACGATCACTTTATACTGTTGCTCAGCCCAAGCATATCTAAGGCTAACGATCTAATCCCACTTTCTTTTCTTTTCTTTCATTTTTATCTACATTTGCTCTGTTATTGATCTCTTTTTTGCAGGTTCAATATACAAAACATTATTAGGTCGATCGACCAAGTTATTTTGCAGGGATATTAACCAAGCGACAACATCAAACTGACGGCTCAACCCAAGTTGCATTGGGCCTAACGAAACACAACCCGATCCACATCGATTGTAGGTCGACCCCCTACACTAGTTTAAGACCGATTTAAAGCATTCTCGCAAGTACCACTTTAATAATGTTCCTATAAAATTACATAATTTTTTAAGAAAATAATTATAAAAATACTCCTTTAAAATTAGAAAAAAAAAATCCCTAAAAGCGACTAGAATATAAAAATAAAAATTACCAAAATACCCGTACGCACTAACACAAAAATTTAATAGAAAAACTTCTACATGGATCATTTTGATCCAATTTAAAATACTCTGGACTTATGTGATAGTCAAATGAAACTAGAACTCTAGAAGGACTAAATGGATAATTGTTCTTAAATAACCATCGGTGAAATTATCCTAAAAAACAATTTAATTTAACTTTAAAACTATGAATCTTCGTCAGCCTCGTAGACACCTGCGATGGTAAAGGAGTGGAAGCTTTATGGGTGGCAATGTCCAAAGAGGAAATGGCTATATTTGAACAAGATTCCCAAGTTATTGCTTGTGCTTCCTTCAATCAAATTGCATGAACACCTTCCTTCAATCCGAAAACCATTTTTTTTTTTTTTTTGAAAAGCCGAAACGTATTGTTATCTTTGATTATTATTATTAATAAAACTGTTCCTTTGAGGTAAATCCTTGTCTTGGACTCAAGAAAAAGTTGTTTCCAGCGCACATATTTTGCTGCATATCTCCATCCGGCGTTCATGTTAAATTTTCACTTTTTGGAAAATTTAGTAAATTTTCCTTGTTTTAGTAGATTTTATTGTTATCTACATTTATCAAATATTAATAAAATAATCCGCTTAAAATAATATTTATTGTGAATTTTGGTCATTTACTTGATTTTACTTCGTTAAATGGTTATTGCAACCTAGACAACTGAGCTAGCTATCTCGTCAAAAGTTCTCATGATATAGACCGTTATAACTTGTTATATGGAGAATTAGGCATATGACCTAGTTTTAGATGAAATTAAAATCATGATTATTTCTTAATTAGTAGCTACTTGGAGTTCTTCTTTGTCAGGTTGGGCAAATAAATTTTTTTCTTTCTAATTTTTACATTTAATTTATCGAATTACTGATCGTAATTTGAATCTCTAAATATGGTTCAAAAATTTAATAGCATTTTTTAAAGAGTGAGTTTTAATACTATTACCAAATTAATAACTTAAGTTTTAATAGCATATAAAGTGTGGATCTAACAAAAATACCTTTAAACACTCACAAATTTTTTATTTTTTTTTCTGAGATATTTTTTCATGTTTTCTAAGATTTATTTTGGTGTTTCAGAGACTTTTTGGTAATTTTCGATATTTTTTCGAGACTTATTTTTTCCAAAACATTTTTTTTTTTTTTTTTGTCATCTTCTTCTTCAAAACCTCTGGTTTTTAACTACTTTCTCAACCGCCAGTGTTATTCTATTACGGTATTGCCTTTCTCAATCTTAATTTCATTTGGTGTGTGAGATTATTTGGTAGGTTGAACTGAACTATTACTTGGGATTAAAAAAAAAAAAACTGAGATTGTTTAAGAATAATCATTTGATTTTTAAGTACTTTATAATATTGATATTTCTGGTAGTACAATCTACATTTATTTATGTTTTAATTGATTAATTTTTTTTAATGACAGGGGTAATTTAGTCTTTTCTCTTGTGGTGTCGAGATTTTAGTTAGCCAACGTACCAGTCAAGTAGTCAACTATTTTCAGGACATGTCCGTTTAATTCAAAGCTTAATTGCTAGAGAGAATACACGTGTGTATATATATATATATATTCAAATTAGTACACACTAATATAAATATACGAGAACATTGAATGTGTCACTTATTTTTCATACTTTGACTTTACATATTTTGACTCAAAATGTATATATTTGTTAAAACTTCTCCATAATGAGTAACTCACATTCAATGTTCTTATATATTTACATCAGTACGCACTGATGTAAACAGGAGAGTATATATATATATAAAATTTTTCTTTTGTCAGTTCGTCCTGATATAAAATATATCAGGACGAAGAATGTAGACCATTAGATTTACATACTTTGACTTAAAGTGTATGCATTTATCAAAACTTCTCCATAACCTATGGTCCACATTCTTCGTCCTGATATATTTTATATCAGGACGAACTGACAAAAAAAAAGACTATATATATATAGTCTTTTTACTGTCAGTTCGATATATCAGTTCCTTAAATGTGGATCATTAGATTCAATTGCTTTGACCCGGTGTATATGTATTTGTTAGTGCTTCTCTATAATCTATGACTCACATTCAAGGAACTGATATTTTATATCAAAACGAACCGACAAGAGAAGAACTATATACATACACAGTCTTTCTACTATCAGTTCGTTCTAATATAAAATATATCAAGACGAAGAATGTGGATCATAGATTATGGAGAAGTTTTGACAAGTGCATACACTTTGAGTCAAAGTATGTAAATCTAATTGTCTATATTCTTCGTCCTGATATATTTTATATCAGAACGAATTGACAGTAGAAAAATTATATATATATATATAGTGAGCCTCTCATAAAGATCCCTTATTTTAATTTCGGTAAGAACCACCATGAAATCATATCGATTTGAATGAATTCGGATTTGATTTTTTTATTTGATTTTTTTTTTTTTTTTGGATGATAAGTTCATCGAAATCTACCTATGAATAAAGTTTGAGAATTTTTTAAGCACTAAAACTATTTTTCTTGAATTTCCTATATTTCGCCTATTTTTCTGATGCCTTCATATTTGAAATAATCAGGATAAATAATTTTCGTACTTGAACATTTTTCAAATTTTATTCATAGATAGATTCCAATAAACTTATCATTCACAAAAAAATCCAGATCAAAATTCATTCAAAACGATATGATTTCATGATGGTCCTTACTGAAATTAAAATAAGGGATCCCTAATGAGAGATTCACTCATATATATGTATATGTATGGGAAATTAGTGCAATTTTCCTAGATAATATTATAGAACATGTTTTTTATTTCATTTTTTATTTTTCAAAAGAATGTCATTCTTTATATAATGCTTTCTCTAAATAAAGACAGCTACTATACATTCCTATGATATGCATATCTCTTTACACGTTAACGGTGAGTGTTCAAGTTTTATCATGTGTATTGTAAAAGTATGTGTAAAAATTTTTATCCCTAATAAAGTAAGGGTAGGTATCCGAATTGTGGCAGATCTCAACAAATCCCTAACCTATTCGATATCAAATTTCAAATATATATTATCACGACCCTTCAAAATTTGAGTATATACCTCAAAGAAAATTTGTCTTGTAATTCAATGCATGTCAATAAAATCTATTCTTTTCTAAAATGTAAGAGAGAGAGAGAGAGTAAAGCCTTGAATGATAGACGAATTAATGAGTTGGCCAAGTATTAGGAAAGAAAATAAAAAATAGATGAAAAGAATCACTTTCACTTTTACTCTCTTGGTTGCATCGCATATGACATGTTAATTCTTCCATAACTTCTAAAAAATAAACGAAATTAATTTATTCATAAAATATATTATTACAATCATCTTAATTGAGTGATGATACATTTTTTTAACTATATTTATATTATAATTCGAGTTTTATTTTACTTGGCCTGTGAATGAATTTCTCATATATTTATAAACAAAAATAAACATCTTATAATTCTTTTTTTTAAAAAAATAAATAAATAAATAAATAAAATCTTATAAACTTTTCAAAAGCATCTTTCGAGTCTCCCCAAGAATGATCTTTGAATTAATTATTCGTACAACATATAATGAGATGAGTGTTACATGAATTAATGGATCATAAATTAAAGATACATGAATTGCTTGAAAACATTTTTCTCTAAAAAAGGCATAGATTTTTCTTGTAAAAGGACATGAAAATAATGTCTTTAATAGATGCATCTTTAGTTCCTTTTAAACAAATAAATAAACACATCTTTAGTGTTCTCATACCTTGATTCGAAAGTTAAGTAGGATTTCAATTTTAATTATAAATGATCATTTAGTCCAATAAAAATTTGGAAAGATAAGGGTAAGGATTAACTTATCTAAAAAATTGTTATTGTTTTTAAAGGTTAGAAATATGCTTGGATGACGAGATGAAGTTGATCCGATGATAAATCCCTCGTATCTGCACTACAAAGTTACGGGTTCAAATCTCCCCCCTCCCAAAAAATAGCCCCGAATTAATATAACAAGTCAAAAAACAAAAACAAAAACAAAAAAGGAATATGCTTGTGTATGTTAATATAGATGGATATATGTGAAATTAAAAAATATTAGACAAGTACATATAAACCATTTGATATACACAACCAATCAACCTAGGGTAAAAACTTCGGAATTTGATGAATAAATATAAAATTGTTGAAGATATTTCGACATTTTTTCAGAGAGTCCATTCACAATTTTATTTTCAAAATATTATAATAATTCGATATTTGATTGAGGAAAACATAACTGGAACCTATAACCTCATTGTGTAGATATAAAGAGCATACCACTGGGAACAGCCTTATCTCATCAAGTCCAAGTCCGTTAACAAATTTTAAAACCAGTTAAAGTAGGTTGAAATCAGTCAAACATGACATTAGTACAATAAACATATATGATATATTTTATCAAGACAGAAACCAAACACTTGGTGCAACTCTGGAGATGTAAAATTCAATAATACGGGACGATAAAAGAAAGGCAAATGTTTTAAAAACTAGTAGACGTGAAGAAGTTTCATGAAAGAATCGAAACGAAAATGTAAGCATAAATTATTTGGCAATGCATCATTAAATGGAAACCTAACAAGATCTTTGGTTCCGTTCGGATGACCAATACCAGTCTCAATAACCCAGAAAAAAGGGATTTACCATTCCGAAAATTGGGAAAGCAACAGCCACAACAACACTACTGACTGACCAATTGAAAACAAACAAGACTCTTTTCACCTTTTGAAGGTGCAGTGTATACTGGAAATTGTCTCATCATCTCAGCAAATTTTATTCCAATGGGAAAATTAACAGCTGTGATCAGTGATGATGATCATCCTCGCCATGTCCATCTGGAGGTCCTCCTGGGCCCACCACTTCCAGCTGTCAAACCATAAAAACAAAACAGTTAACAACATTTCTGCAATGTTGAGAACAATTCGGTTATTTTTCTTTGAAGCATTTTGATTTATGAACATGGAGAAGTAACAAAGGCCACTTTGGTTTGTTCTTTCTTAACATTACCGCCCTCCCAGGCTCCCCCCAACCGACAGCTTTAAACTATAAAAAGGTGATACATAGAACATCATGACACTGGAATCCCATACAACCTCAACAGATCAAATCTTATTCCAAAAAGAAAATTCAATTAATTGTATGAGACCTCTTTGATGATCAGTATCACAGGTGTATATTATGAGGCAACCAAATTAATACAAAAATTAGTAAACACTGACCATGTGATGTTTAAAATGAACATGGAGAAGCTAATGCAGATAATGGTTGGCGAATCATGGAATTTTGGGGCAATAGCTTCCCAGGCAATATAATTCACCATTTGGCTACGATCAAGTTAGCTAATCAATTAAAGTTTGATTCTCCACTTACCACAAAGTACTGCGAGCACACTGGGCATTCATGCGGCTTGCCTTTCTCCAGCCAAAACCAGACAACATCATGCTCATCCTCTGCAAGTAAAAACAATCAGAAAATTTGTTATTGATAGATACTATATACCAATAATACCTTTTGTACAAATTGGATAAATGCATACATGCACACCCATGACAAAGGAAAAAGAAGAGATAAGAAAAACCCACCTTCTTCACCACCAGGGCATCCAACTATTCTTTTGTCGTAGTATGAACCGATAACAGCTGGGGATTCCTGTAAATAAGACAAATGAGAAAAAAAATACATACAAATGTCAAATTGTCAAGACCCAAGCATAAACCAAAGACATAGCCACTTCCATCAACTGGGAAATATATATACACCACATGTAAGGCTTGAGAGGAATTGGAATTAGGAAGTCATCAAATATATTAACTCGATACAACTTAATTGTACCAAACTATAATGGTCTGTCAGGTCATATAATTACTGGATCCATTCAGTTATCAATAAGTTCACGATTTTTCTTTGTTACCCTATGAGGTTTTTGTCAGCCTAAGTGGACTTCTTGTTCATTCTTGTATAGGTTGTGTTGCTACATCCTACGTGTTCTTTGTATGGGCTCTTTAGTAATATTTCTATTTTTGCAATAAATTTTTGTTTTCTATAAAAACAAATAATAATAAATTCACAATTTCCACGGGAAGAGGACAATGGCACATGAGGACTGGATCAAACTAAACTCTCACAAATTGTTCACAAAAGCTTTATATATATATGTGTGTGTGTGTGTGTGTGTGTGTGTGTGTATAGAGAGAGAGAAAGAGAAGGATCGCTGATATAAAGTAACATGTAGGAAGTCTTGGACGTCCTTCTTAGAGTCTTAATCATTCATATTAAGTCTTAACAAGTCTTGATCATATATTCACATCACAAAACTCGTCAAGACTCTACCATGGATGATTAAGACTATGACAAAGATGTTCAAGGCTCCCTATGCATAACTTATTTCAAAACCTGCACTGACAAATCTCTCTCTCTACGCACACTCATATAACAAAACTCATCAAGACAACAAGATTCTAACAAAGATGTTCAAGACTTCAAGACTTCCTGCACATAACTTATTTCAAGGATCCCGCACTGATAAATCTATATATATATATAACAAAATACCGTAGTATAAGATAAAATTTGGTCAAGGCCATTAATCAACCATATCTTAAGGGACACTTAACTCATCAAATCATTTAAATAGGTAAATATATACAAGTATGATGTGAATTATTTTGTGTTAGAAATCTAAGATATTATGATTAGGAAGCGGTATCTACATCTGAAAAGTTACTTATATTATCAGAAGTATTGAAAATACAATCTGTTCAAGTTCTAAAGTTTTCTAATTAGATAGAAGTCAGAAAAGGATAGTAAAAAAACCTACTCTGCTTCTTCAACAATACAAAACATAAACTACTCAAAGGGAACTGAACATGATTAAAAAATACATTTATGTTACACATTATAATAAATGTGATAAAACTGCAATGCACACATACCTTTGTGCCAAAAGGACCAGAAGGGAAATTGATATCTAGAAGTTTCTTTCCCTACAAAAAAGGGCAACTCAAAATCAGAAGTTGGGGCTCAATAAAACAAAAGCCTAAAATGATTATTTTTTTCTGTTGCTCACAATAGAAGCCCTGTTTTCCATTTTAATGGATTCTAAACAGAAGCCTCAAACTCAAATAAGAATATTACAACTTACAAGCAATCAGAAAAAGTTGATACATCTTTTAGAGATTTTTTTTTTCTACTTTTTTCCTATTAAAAAAGTAGTATACAAAAATAATATCTAAAATGATGTATCCACCACTTCTTCCCTATGCTGTCCTCTCATCATTTTAGAAGAAACAAATTAAACAATACAGTACTTGGAAAGAAGAGAACCATCTCCCCCACCCACACACACACAGCCCACCGAGCCCACCAATAGATAAAAGAACAAAGAAAATCACCTCAAGTTCAGCTTCAAGCTCTTCCCGCTCATGTCCAGTTGCAATAGGCATAACATCTTCAACCTTCTTCACAGAAGTCCCTGATACAAACCAAACAACAAATCCACATAAGTCACGCACCTCTCATTCTCAAACCACTCACATGCGGGCACTCGCACACACTCATATATACATCACCATACATACACATATATGCCTTCTGATACTTCACCCCTTTTTATCTCCTATCACCAGAGCTTAGATAGAATCCCCATATGTAAAATGAACTCAAATCCTCTTCTTCCCATTAACACAGCATTACTCCACTAATAAACCATTAAAATTGAAATCTACATCAATCACACATATGACATATCTAAATACACACAAATATACAAGCATGTATACACACATAACATGCAACCGAGTACATTTCTACATACATTCACATAATTTAACTTCCAAAAACATAGGAACCTATAGATGTATTCAAAAATCCAAATCAATCTCGAAAACACAAAACGACATACAATCTATATCATATACCTTGCCGTTCAATAATACTGAATATAGATATTCATGTACAAACATGGATGTTCAGTTATAAAAAAACTACCAAATAAAATAAATCAAAAGAGACGGACATATCGTATTCTTATACATAGACATGTACACGAAGATCTGAGAGCGTAGATTAGAGTTTCAAGAAGAGAAATGACCTGATTCAGAGCTGAAGAGTCGAGCGGCGAAGAGAGAAGGAGAAGCGAGAGATCGGTTTGCGGAGCGAGCGATTGAAGGTACAGATCGACAGGAAGACTGAGCATGAGCTAGAGCAAGAGCTTTGAGCTGCGAAGAGCAGATTCTTCTCCACATGGTCGTCGTCGTCGTTTGAAGTTAGGGTTTGTGATCTCTGGTCTCAGGTCGCCCTTCCGGTATTTGGAGAGACTAAAACCACGCCGTCTCACTCTCCTTTTTTCTGTCAATACCTTTTTGTTTTTGTTTTTTGTGTTTTTTTTTCAACTAATAAGTTTGGAATTGAGAGATTGGAGAGGCGAAGAAATGAAAGGGGGAGTCGATGACGAATCGACGATGGCTCTCGGGCGTTATGTGGGTGATTGACTTGGCACGTGCGAATTATCCACGTCAGCCAAAAGATTCTCATAATTCCATTTTTAGTTAAATTACCGTAGTATGATTGCCAGTAACCAGTATTAAATTGTGATCGGATAAAATTCTGAAATTTTAATTGAAAAATAATTTGGGAGCGTGGTTGAGCTTGTAGATGAATGAACTTAGGGTTTGGGCAAATGACTCATAAGTCAGCGGCTCGAATTTTACTAATGACGAAAGCTTAAAAAAAAAAATTAATAAATAAATAAAATAATAAAATAAAAAATAAAAACTGGTCCCGAATTAATAGTATTGTCAAGAAAAAAAATATTTGAAAAATAATTTTACAGTTCTTAAATTAAATGATTTTTTTTTAAGAAATGATTAATATTAAAAACCTCCCTTTACCTTTGAATTATAATTGGATGTATAGTTACAAATGCTTTTATTTTAGAAACCTCTCATATGAACTAATACTGCTAACATTCCGTTAAAACAGTTAGAATTGGTGGACTAAAACCTCCACTATACATCAACTTCTAAATTTTTTTTTTTTTTTTAAGAAAAGAATTTGTTGTTTTTGACTTTTTGTTAATGGTGGTAATGGGCCTTTTTATTGTAAATTGGGTTTTATGACTTTTATCTGATTAAACCCCATTTTTTATATCAAAAAAAGAAATAAATAATTGGGGTCTCATAATCTTAAAATTATTTTCAGTTTTGGTTTCGGTCAAATCTCAATTCTTACAATTCCGCCATGGTTCATTTTCATATTTCCCTGAAGTTTATGTTTATCACAAAGATTTGGTTTTGGTCTAAAATGATCTACTTAATAATTTCTAACCTATTTGCCTAGATTATTTATAAAAATTTATGCCTAAATAATGTGATATATGAGTTGTAAAGTCATCGAATTAATATTGAAATAATGTATAATGTATAATATTCATAATTTGGTTTTGAATTTATATATAATTACATTTTTTAAAGTAAAATATATAATTACATTTAAGAAGTCACATAATTTATAATCGCATGCTTTCGAAGATGGATATATAGCATTACTTAGTTTTTTAATGGTATATAGTGGAGGGGTATTAATGGCTCATTTGGTGTATGAGATATGATAGGATTATTTTCATAGAATTAAATTAGATTGGATTGAGTGAGATATGATTTGACTAAAATTAGTGTTGTGATGTGTTTGGTGTTGTATGAGATTATATTAAAACAGTAGTATCTTTTGTTTGGTGTGACATTGGATTATATATATATATATATAAATAATTTAATCATATATTTAGTATAGTGTGAAACTGATTAATATAAAATTATTTTTAAATTAATTAATTATTTAATTATTTTAAAAAAATAAAATATTTAAAATGAATATTAAAGAAAATAACATTTTTAATTAATATTTAATATTTTAAAAACATTTTTAAATATTACAAAACATATTAAATAAATATAAAATTTTAATAATTAAATAAAATAATAAAAGAAGAAGAAATTTTTATGGGACTAATAGCCCCAACTCACTTGGATAAAATAGTTGTATAAAATTGGACGGGTTAAAATAATTATTTAAATTAAATTTTGAAAAAAAAATATTTTACAATAATTTAAATATTTTAAACCAATTTTAAACAAAAAATATTTACTTTTATTTGTTAAAAATTAAAATTGAAAATTATTATTTTTAAAATGTTTAAAATAAAATATTTTCTTAATTATTAAAATATATTTATATTTTAATCACATAAAAAAGAAAGAAAGAAAGAAAGAAATAAAAGTATAAAGTTGTGGGACTAATTAATCTACTATTAGTGGGATAAGTTGCTTAATAATCCCAAATATAGAATATAGGACTGAAATTAGTCCTATCATATCATATCCGGTGTAACAAAGATGGCATAAGGGTAATGAATGAGCAATAAGCCACAGATATACAACAGTAATATTTGTTTACATAATATCAAAGAGGGTGGAGGATGCTTTGGATTGAAAGTGATTTTATAGCAGTCCAGCAATGTCTTCAGAATAACAAGTTTTGTTGTCCATGGCTTTTACGCAATAGGTGGTTAAATTGTTTGGATTATATGACTCTCAGGTTTTCTCACATAAACAGGGAGGGAAATTGTATAGCTGATCGTCTTGCTAATATTGGTCTTGGACTCAATTCTTTCACTTGGTGGGATTCTGCTCCGGCTCAAATTCGCAGTTTGCTTGTTAGAGATGCTTGTGGTCTTCCTAATTATAGGTTTAGATGATTAAAACTGCCAACATCACACCGAAGGATTTCAATTGTTGTTTGTCTCTTGTTGGGTTTTTTGTGCTGCCTATGGTTGGGGTCGCTGCTTTGATGTTGCTTATTTTGGGCTCCATCTGTTTTTTTTTTTTTCCTTGGTGTTCTGTGTTTTTTGTTTAGCTTTTAGGGTTGTTGTTGGCTCATTGAGCTGTTGATGTTAAAAAAAATAATTATAAAAGAATCATCGTTTAATATAGTTTGGTGGTAGAGAGCCCTCATTCAGTAAAAAAAAAAATGTTACATTGAACGAAGAGAGAAAACAAGGCAAAAGTTAGAATAATTCTGTTGAAATTAAACAAACATAACGTTCCCATTATATAATATCTGTAACAGAATCATTCACTATAACACAAATCAAATTTTCTAATTATTTCTTGGAGATCACACAAACCACAATTCGGTTATCTGTTAAGCTACTTACAATATGTTGAATTGGGATACAGAAAATCTTACCTTAACTTTCATGTCTAAAGCATAGCTTCTTGACATCCCACTACAACAACAACCCAGAAAATTAGAAATAAAATCGAAAGTAAACAGTGCAAATTTAATCTTAAAAAATATGAAGAATGTATGGTAATTTTGAACAATTAAACAAGGAAAGAAAAAACCGATTTGCTTCAAACAAACTAACTACATCTTCACTTGGCTCGCCGGCCTCGCCCTTTAGAACCAGCAATCGGACCCAAGCTTCTTGAGTGCAGAGAGAGAGAGATAGATAGGAGTGTTGTAGATGGAGGAGATTGACAGGCAAAGCAACTTGCCGGATGCTATAATCCATAAAATTATGTCTCTGTTGTCCATCCAAATAGCTGTACAAATTTGTGTTTTGTCCAAGAGATGGAAGTACCACTGGACACACATTGACACTCTTGTTTTCAACAGCTTCAACATTGATGGCGCTGATTACAAACGCTTCAGAAACTTTGTTCTTCATGTATTGCACCACCGCGAACACTCAATCAATGTCACTCAACTCTCAATTCTTAAATCCGAAAGTGGCATCGGCGACCGGTCTCTGTTTTACAATGCTCTTGCATATGCTCTCTCCGCTGACCGAAAGATCTGGAAACCATTGATGATCATGTTGATGTCCCTCGCACAGGGGAGACAATTTCAAAGAAATTACAGTTTGCATCATTTAAAACTTTCAGAGTTGAGAATTGAGAGATGAGTGACATCGATTGAGGGCTGGCAATTGCGCAACACATGAATGACAACGTTTTTGAAGCGTTTGTAATCAGCGCCGCCAACATCAGTAGCTGTTGAAAACGAGAGTGTCAATGTATGTCTAGTGGTACTTCCATCTCTTAGACAAAACACAAGTTTTTACGGCTATTTGGATGGGCAACAGAGACAGAATTTTATGGATTATAGCAACCGGCAAGTTGCTTAGCCAATTAATCTCCTCCATCAACACACTATCTATCTCTCTCTCTGCACTTTTCGTTCGTTCAAGTCCAACACAACGAGTAAATATATAGGGTCTGAGTTTATGGAAATAATAAAAGAAATATAGCCAATTTTTTTTTTTCAAACAGTTTGTTATTTGTTTCCTTTTCAATAAGGGATTTCCTTTCAATTTTTAGTTTTCAAAGTTAATATTTGTTTCCCTTTTATGTTTGATTTCCTTTAAATTGTAGTTTTCCCATCTCACAATGGTTTAGTATTTTTTTTTTTTTTAAGCAAAGACGAAAATTCCAACTCTTAATATGACTAATATAATAAGCAACATAACTTATTATATGATAATTCTGTAAAAAATAAATAAATAAATAACTTATTATAGCAGAACCCCTCTAAATTAATATTCTTACCCACTATTGAGTATTAATTTAGAGGATTATTAATTTGAAGAGTATTAATTTATAAAGTGTTATTTTATCTTTAAAAAACGTGTGGAAGTCGATTTTTTCATTTAGGGAATGTTCCTTTTCGGGTTTCATTGTTTAGTCGGTTTTCTTCATTAAGTAAAGTTCCTTTTTTCTCTTTTTTCAGGATTCCTTGTTTAGGAAAAATTTGTTAAGGAAATTTCCTGTAGAAATACTAAATTTAGTTGAAACCTTTTGGTTAGAACAAGAAAGTGATTACAATAACTTCTTGATGACAATTCAAAGGATGAAGGATGAAGGATGAAGTCAAAAATATCAAACATGGTAGCCTTGTGCAAACTAGCATCTCGAACTATTTTTATAATTCTTGAATATTATGTAATATATTTTGTATTTTTATTAAATTATGAATTTATGCGACAGTTGGGACCAAAATTTTACACTAGATTTCAAAAAGAAATTATTAATTATTAAGCTAGAGGGGTTTATTAATTTTTTACAATGGTCCGAGTCAGAACCGAGATTTTTTTTATTAATATATAGAGGTTATTAATTTATAGAAGATTAATTTACAGAAGTTCTACCGTTTATATATGATAAACATTAATTTTTTTTTTAATTACTACAAAAAAAAAATAATAAGCTACTCAAATATTTAGAAAATGGAGAATCCATAATATCTATACAAGAAACATCTGCTTATATATTTTATTTGGTATCTAAGGTTTTTTTTTTTTTAGAACCACCTTTCAATATTGATCGATGGTAAATGACGCTCATTCAATTTAACAATATGTTAAGTTCAAGTCGTCATCACCCCCGGTGAGATATATGTAAAAAAATGTTTTTTTTTTTATTTAGGTATTTCTGTCTCTGATTATCATATTAAAGGCTGTGGGTTCAAATAAGCTTCATTGGGATTATTATACTAACTATTTTATGTTCAAATATAGTTCATAATTTATATTTGATTATAAGAAAATGATTTATTGAAAATAAGAAAACTTTTTTTTTTTGATATAAAAATAAGAAAACTTTTACTTACCACTAAAAGTTGATGTCTTGTATAACATATATATATATATATATAAGAAAAAAAAAATTATTTTGAAAAGTCCTTCAGTTTACAATCTACCCATTTTTCTTTAGTCTTAAAAATTCATAATAAAAAACAATTAGAAAAAAAAAAAAAAAAAAAAAGCTTTAAATTACCAATCAAACACAAACCTTTGACTAGTGTTGGTCTTCATTCTCTACAAACCCTGGAAACTTTTGGGCAGGAATAGGTAATAATAGAAATTGCTTTAGAACCAAATAATAAAGATTTCCTAACTTGTGGCCATCTTACATTTAAATTCTTAGAACTGCCCAAAAATTGCAATGTTGATGAGCTAAACCAAAAGTCATGCTAATATGGAATACAAAAATTCAAGAGCAAGATAATACAACAACAACAATTTTTGTTTACATAATGTTACAATGACCAAAGGAGAGGAAACAAGGCAAAAGTTACAAAACAATTGGTACTAGACATATAGCTGAACTGATGAAGTTAGACAAAGTTCTAAATTTGGTAAGCATCTCATCTCTTGTGAGTTTGAGAGAGTCTATAGTGGTAGGCCTCATAGTTAAGAGAGTAATGTTCTTTAACTCAAGTCAATCGGATTTTGTCTTTGCCGTTTACTTCCGGACTCCTGGTTTTCATCTCCCTCTAATTTTCTCCTTAAAGTTTTTAAATCATCTTCGCTTACCTGGCCATTCAGTTTTTGATTCAACACATATGCTTCGGCCAACTTCCTCCTGCACTCTTTGCTTGCAGAATCATGAGAAACCACTACAGAGAAGATGGAAGTAAAGAAACAGTTAGAGACACACGGTATGCAAAGTCAAGCCAAAATGAACCAAAACAAGTGTTATTGAAAAAACACAGAGACATAGAGATCAGATACTGAGATATTATCAAACCCAAAATATAGGAAGCTGTCTAATGAACTGTAGCCCCAGATAAGCAAACAAGAGTGAAAAAATTTAATATAAGCATCAGATACTGAGATATTAGATGTGTTTGCCCTTAGCTCTGCAGTACAAGGCATATCAATGGACACTAGACAATTTTCAAGGCAATCAAAATCCATTTACGACAGAAACATTTCCCTTCATATACTCGTTGTATGGGAAATTCTACTATTGACATCAGTCAGCCTAACAATACAAAGATATAGAATAATGCTGGAATGTACTTCTTAGTTTATTCTATGGTTTTCAAATAACTGAGCATCGCTTGTAACGACATGACTATCATGCTAGAAACTTTTCCATTCACAAACTGAATCTATTGCATTGATACATGGTTTACTCATACAAAAATGTCAACAGAAACAAAAATCTTAATTGTTGTTTCATTTCAAAGGACAGATAAACATTTCAAAAATACTGAAGGGGCATCATGACAGAATTTATGGTGCAATAGCAGACAGACAATAATGAACCCAGGTTAATATTTGAGCATTACAACTTCAAGTAACCCCATCAATGAGTTTATGGATTAATAAGAACAGGTCCTTTTGATCCGTTGTTCACTCTGGCATATAAATAAATATAGCAAACACTTGACTAAGATCAAAATGAGATAACTGACCTGGTTTTGGATAATCTTTTCCAATAATGCACTTTGATTTCTTTTGAATGCTTAGTGGAGCAGTCCATGGTTCATAAATATATTCCTTTGGCATATCTGATCATTAAAACTTGGTCATATGTTATACAGCAACATGCCCCCAGCCAAAAGAACATGATGAAGTGGGTAAAACTTCAGAATGTACCTTTCAATATGGGCAGAAAATGCCTAATGTAGTTACCATTGGGGTCATATTTCTTTCCGAATGATATAGGAGAGTAGATGCGGTGGTACTGGTCAGCACAAAAACTAATTAAATGTGAGAAAACTTCAACCAAAGGTAAATCAGTGGCAGTATAACGCAATAATTTGAAAAGGGAAAATCAATGTGACAAGCACCTCTCTAAAATGTGTGAAAACTTCAACCAAATGAAGTGAACTTATTTCATGACATTCGAAGAAAATGAAAAGGAAAAAGTAAAAACTTACTGAAACAAAAATGAGGTGATTGCATCATATTGGAATATTTGGCTAAAAATTTCATTAATTTCATTCTATTTAGATGAATCTAAAATAATGTGTTATGATAATTTTCAGCATTGTTAGCATTTTCATAGGTGTCTTGTTCAGTTGACCTGCACTAAACATATACCATCACGTGATATATACACAAGTCGCTCTACATTAGCAAACAACATTACTGAGGGAAACTTTCATAACATAAATATATAAATGTGTCATACCTGGTAAAAGAATGATGAGCAAGATAACCATAACCAATTTCCGTTGTTAATTGCCCAATCCGAATCAATCAGAAGTCTTTCAAAGACATCACGTCCTTTTTCCCAATGAATAAACTAACAGCAGAAACAGTTCAAGTCAAGAAAAAAGAATAAAGAAGAATTTTAACAAGAAGCCAAAAATTTAAAGACATACCAGATCTCCACGAGTTAGGAAACATGCAACACAATGTCGAGCTAGATGGTGCATCCAACCCCACTTGCGGAGCTGCAACAGTGCAAATAGACTAACTTTAAATGCTCTGAATAGGTAAGGAAGTGCACACCTAGGTAGGAGCTACATTAAAAATCTTACCAAAAATACCAGTGACCTTACCTGGACCATAATAGCATCAATCCAAGGGAACCCTGTCCTAGCCTCCCTCCAAGCAGCCAGAAGTTCATCATCATTATTCCAAGGTATCTACATTATCATTTACTATTCCATCAAATATAATAAAGATATGAAATCTGATATAATATTAAATAATTTTTTTTATTTAATAGCATCCATGTTGTGAAGACTTAATCATCCGTGCCACAAAATCATAGAAAATGAATATGATTTTGTAAGAAAACAGAGGATTCCCAACTTTACTTGCCATGCAGGAATTATAAAAAGGGACTATATGACTGAAAAGGGACTATACGACATGAATAATTTGATTGATATATCCCCTCATACTAGCAATCGAATATAACTGAAGCTGTCAATAAGCTTAGGTCACTAATTCTAATTACAAAGGAATGAAGGATGTCCTCTAAAGGAGTATCAATCACAATCATTAAAGTGAAAAAATATTGGACAATTAGAACTTGTAGAAACAGAGATTCTACAGGAAGGTAATCCAAACAAGTTTTTTTGAAATTGGAATACAATTTGTAAGCAGTAATAAATAATCTAACTGGAGACCCGGCTCAAACAATTTCCTTTTCTTTGAAAACAGAATTAAAATAAAGCTAGACTAAATGCATTTTCTTCAACACAAATAATCATCAGTTATATTATCACCATCTCAAGATTGTGTGTGTGTATATATATATATTCTTTATCCTTTATCTTTCATCTCTGGTTTGGGAAGTAAATTACAATTTCATTTTCACATAGTGACATGGCAAAACCAACTTATAGGAGACCAGTCAATGGAATAAGAAACTAATAGAAGCCATCGGTTGCACTTACTTGCTTGCATATTCTGTTACCCTTCATCTGATCAAAATTAGGAGTACCCAAAGCTGCAGTGTAGAAAAAATCTCGCCATAGCAACTACAGAAATTGAAAAAGATTTTACTTTTCTGCATCCAGAAGAGTAGAACTAGCATTAACAAATAAGAAACAGGGGTATACTGACCTGTCCAACGAGGGAAACTGGTGGTGCTGTGTGCTTTTTGACATTTTTATAAACATCTGTAAGGCACTGGTAGAAATATCGGGAAGACAAACAGCCAAACTGCCAAGGGATTAAACAATGGAGAAAAAGATAAAGTTAAATAATTTAAATAATAAAAATAACAATAAGAAGAATAAGATGCAGTGGTGAGCTTAAACTACATTTTCTTATATCTGCAGTAACAAATCCTTGTAGTATCAGACAAAGAGCACTCCAATTATTACTCACTTTCAAGTAAGGTGATAGAACAGTTGTTGCTGGCTTCACATATGCAGATGGATCACCTTTAGGCTTTTCAAAGTTTGCCACCCACTCCTGCAGCACAAAGAAGAAACGAATTGAATCAATGACATCACCACTAGCAACTCAGTGGAAAGTACAAACAAACTATTAGAACATCAATGCTCTTAAACTAAAAAAGCAAATTCCCACGAACCAGATACAATATAAAAACAGAGAAATTATATACTTTATTTCCAAGGAACTTCTAGTGCATTCGTGTTCAATGAAGCAAGACAAGAAAAATATATGCATGACAAAATCACAATGACAGACATGAGGCAGTTGTAGCTTGACACAGGGTCTTTGTTCTCGCTTAAGAGTTTCTGTTTAGGCCTTTTTTGTATAGGTCCGGACCGCCCGGTTATACAATCAAAATCATCCCTAAAACTTTTCAAGATCTCTACTTGTAAGCACAATGTAATTTGATTGATCATATACATACGTATACGAAAGGCTATTTGAATAGCTACAAAAAAAAATTACATTCGCAGTTGAAACATCATACCTTGTTACTGATTGATTCTTTCAATCTCTTCAAGGCTTCTGATTCACCACCTCTAAATGGGGTCAACTCATCCTGCAAATACTATTAATTTAACAAGTTTTCTAAGAAGGTAATTTTATAAAATATTTAAAGCTTCAAACCTGTTCATAGTCTTCATAGCCAAGTTCTCTAACTGTTGGAACTTCCGAAATCTCACGACTTCCAATATCTCCGACCGGAGGAAGTGAAGAAAGAGAGACTGAAAGCGGCGATGAAGCCCATGATGGTTGCCCAGCAAGCTTCAGAAACGATTGATAACTCGACGGTGGCTTTCCCCCATTCTTTTCAGACATAATTCATAACAATTTGACAACTACCATAGATTAGTAATGATACTGTTTCAGTTCAATAATCGAGATTAGTACACTAGACTAGATCATGAATTTCTCACTTACCTTCTGTATAATATCTGCAGGATTGAAGAGTGTATGACTCACAGGAGAAAACACCTCAATCCCAGCTGAAGAAGCATAATTCTGTTGAAATGAAACAAACAAACATAACATGCCCATTATATAATATCTATAACAGAATCAATCACTCACTATAACACAAATTAATTTTTCTAAATATGTTGAATTGTGAAACAAAAAATCTGACCTTAACTTTCATGTCTAAAGCCTGATAATATGGATCCGTGTCATACTCCAAGCATAGCTTCTTTACATCCCACTGCAACAACCCATAAATTTAGAGCATTAAAATAAAATCAAAAGTAAACAGTACAAATTTAATCTTAAAAGATATGAAGAATGTATGGTGATTTTGAAAAATTAAAAAAGAAAAAGAAAAAAACTGACATGCTTCAAGCAACGAATTACAACTTCACTTGGGTCGCCCTTTAGAACCAGCAATCGGGAGCCGAGCTTCTTGAGTGACAAATCAAGATCAACCAGACTCTCAAGCAGGAACCGGATACGGTTCAGACCAGCAAGGGTCGACCCGGGAGAGAAGGCGGTCGGGTCCGGTTCCATGTAATGCGGATCAATAACAAACACAGGGTAGACAAATGCTGATCCTTTTGAGGCATACTCTAGAGCCGGGTTGTCGTGGATCCGGAGCCCTTTTCTGAACCACATCAGAGAACCCGAACCAGTGGCCGACCCGGACGACATTATCGGACTTATGGAGAGAGATGGTGAAATTTTCGTGAGAATGCAAGTGTAATGTGATTTTAAAGTGGCGCATGTGATTTTGGCGCGTTAAATTGTGGAAATGAGAGAGTATACACTAAAGTGCGCTTAAAGTGTAGGATAAGAAAAGCTGTGAGATGACGTGGCGTGTTGGGATAACGGGTAAGCTGGAGAGGGCTAGTGTGCGCTACCGCATTTTGCGTAGGTTAAGGAACGTTGTGGTGAGGTGGATATGGCGCCACGTTGTGCCTTTGAAATTGCTAGACGTTGTATATGTTACATTAACTAGGGTCAGGTCTCTTTTTTAAGGGGATAAAAAAAGAAGGTAAAATATTCGATAAATGATTTTGATAATACGGTATGTAAACATGTTAACCTACATAATATAAATAGAATAGTATTACAATATGTGTGGGGTTTTCCCCACATATTTTGTCCTTGGCTTCTTAAAGAAACTAATACACGTGCAAGCTTCACTTTCTTTGTCTTCATGTAATATTTATTTATGGTAAATGTGTGTTGTAAAGTGATTGGATCCCTAGCTCTTTGAATATAAGTCCAATTTGTGTGTAATATTTTTGGATCCTCATTTCCATACAAAACTGAAACAAGCAGTAATTCTTCTCCCTTTTAACGTTTATATTATTCTCCCATTCTTCTGCATCTCATTTCTATTATGTTATCTATTATTTTAATTTTATTATAGCACATTATTAGCACGGTGTTGTTATTCTAGAACTTGAAGTTCTGAATTTATTACTACTGGAACCTGAAGTTCCTAGATTTATTACCAAAACCTGAAGTTCTGAATTTATTATTACTAGAACCTGAAGCTTCCAGATTTTTATTTATTAATACCAAGACTTGCAGTTCTAAGTTTACTTTCTCACATTTTATTTTTACGCAATTTACTTTCTCGCACTTTATTTACTTTTATGCAATTTTTATTTAAACAATTTGGTCACCCATCCAGAACCTGAAGTTCATGGATTTATTTATCATTACCGGAACCTGAAACGTCTGGGTTTATTTATTTACAAATATTCCTTTATATATCTAAAGATTTAAATTCCTCGGATTTTTATCAAACCAGAAGCTCTGACTCCGATTGTGATTTTCAGATAATCAGAAGCTATAATAATTTCAAACTTGCAAGTTTGAAATTTGTTGCACTAGAAGTGTATGAGGAAAATTGCATGTCCTGGGTTATTGATACCAGATTACTTCTAAAAATCAGAAGGTCTGTATTACACTATTGAAAATGGGGCCGAGACGTATGAACAAGATAAAGCTACTGCCATGGTTATTATCCGTCACCATTTGCATGAGGATCTAAAAGTTCAATACCTAACTGTCACAGAACCAGAAGTTCTATGGCAAAAGCTAAAAGATCGATTTGATAACCAATTCGATGTTGTATTACCAAATGTCAGGTACCAGTGGCAACATTTATGCTTTCAAGACTTTAAATCAGTCTCTGAGTATAATTTTGTTTTATTCATTCAAAATCACTACACAGTTAAAATTGTGTGGTTAGGATGTAATAGAAAATGATATGTTAGAAAAGACGTTTACAACCTTTCATGCCTCGAACATGATATTACAACAGCAATATCGAGAATGTTGATTCTCAAAATATTCAAAGCTAATCTCATGTCTCCTGGTTGCAAAGAAAAATAATGAGCTCTTAATAAAAAATCATGAATCACGCCCGACCGGCTCTACAACGTTCCTAGAAGTGAATGCTAACACTATTGGAGGGCATACTCGCGGTCGCAGTCCCTACCGTGATCGTGGTCCTAACCGTGGTCGGGGTCGTGGAAGAACATATGGTTATTTTGGTTCGGGTGGTTATAATCAAAATAATGAAAACACTCCCCGTAAGTGGAATGTTTATAAGGTCAGACCAGATAAAGGGAAGAGTATCTAAAAGGAGCCGAAAGATGATAGCATATGTTTCAGGTGTGGCTGTCATAATCATTGGTCACGTACATGCCGCACACCTAAACATTTGGTTGAGCTTTATCAAGCTTCAATCAAAGAAAAGGAAAAATGAAAGAATCTTGAAACCAATTTCATAGAGGATTCAAATTTTATAGATATCACCCAGTTCAATGTTTCTGATTTTCTAAATGATCCGAATGCTAAAGTGACCACTTCAACTGGTGATGGAAATATCCGTACCAATTAAGTATTGCTTGTAATATTTTTTTGTTATCATGTGAAATGTTTATGTAAATATTTCTTATGTAATATACACTCTTAATCACTCTATCTGATATGTACTTTATTTGTTTTTTGTTTTGTTTTGTGAATAGATATGTCTTTAAACGATAAGTTGGGTGATATTGAAAAGTAAAGTACATGAGATATATGTTTGGCCGATAGTGCAACGACACATACAATTATGCGGAATCAGAGATACTTTCTGAATTTAACCTTGCTTAAAGAAAATTTTAATACAAAATCAGGTCCAACGGATCTGATAAAAGGCTTCGGTAGAGTCATGATATTGTTATCAAACAATACTAAAATATGTATCAATGATGCTTTATATTCAAGTAGATCTAGAAGAAATCTACTTAGTTTCAAAGATATATGGTGTAATGGATATCACACAGAAACTATAAATGATGAGAATATTGAGTATCTATACATTACTTCTCATAATTCAAACTAGAAACTCATCATGGAAAAGCTGTGTGCTTTATCATCTGGATTATATTACACTCTTATAAGAGGTGTAGAAGTTTATGCAGTTATTAACCAGAAGTTCTAAAATATTTATGCTTTGGCATGACCGTCTTGGTCACCCGGGATCTACAATGATACGTAGAATCATTGAAAATTCTCATGGACATCCATTAAAGAACCAGAAGATTCTTTTATTCCATAAAAATTTATGTACTGCATGTTCACAAGGGAAATTGGTAATAAAACCATCTCATTCTAGGTTGGCTTTGAATCCCCGTCATTTCTACAACGGATTCAAGGGGACATATGTGGACCTATTCATCCACCAAGTGGATCGTTCCGCTATTTTATGATCCTAGTCGATGCATCCATCAGATGGTCACACGTTTTCTTATTATCAACATGCAATATTGCTTTTGCAAGATTACTCACACAGATTATCAGGCTTCGAGCACATCTTCTCGATCATTCGATTAAGTCAATACGCCTTGATAATGCTGGTGAATTTACCTCTAAGACATTTGATGAATATTGCAGATCAGTTGGGATTGATGTTGAACATCCAGTTCCACACATTCATACTCAGAATGGATTAGCAGAGTCACTTATCAAGCGTCTCCAGGTAATTACAAGAACTTTGTTATTGCGAACACAATTATCCATTTCTGTTTGAGGACATGCTATTTTACATGCTGCTACATTAATTCGTCTTCGTCCCACTGCTTATCATCAATATTCTCCGGTGCAACTTATATTTAGTAATTAGCCAGATATTTCTCATCTGCATATTTTTGGTTGTGCAGTATATATCTCAATTGCACCTACACATATAACTAAAATGGGACCCCAACGACGTTTGGGAATATATGTTGGTCTAGATTCACCATCAATTATTAGATATCTAGAATCTTTGACTGGTGATCTTTTCACTATACGATTTGCTGATTGTCATTTCGATGAGATAAATTTTCCATCATTAGGGAAAGGAAAAACTTATCCTGAAGAGAAGCGTGAATTTTTTTGGAAAGTTCCTAGTCTAACTCATCTTGACTCATACACATTTCAATGTAAGAATGAAGTACGCAAGATAGTTCATCTTCAAACAATAGCAAATCAGTTACCAGATGCATTTACAGATGCTATTAAGGTAACAAATCACACATCCCAGTTGTTAATGTACCAACACGAGTGATTGTTTCAGAAAAACGATCTAAACAAATAATAGCAAAAGAATCATCTACTGTACGCCAGAAGCGTGATAGACCACTTGGTTCGAAAGATATTGTTCCCCGAAGGAAGAAAACAAAATATCAGGATCATGTTCCTAAAATGATAAATAAATTCACTTTCTCTAAATCAACTCCACAAGAGTTAGATGTCCCTGGAAGGACACAAGAAACCCCTGCAGGGGAAGGAATCTCTGAATAGATACAATAACATAGAAATGAGGAAATTTCTATAAATTATATAGGAGGAATGTGGAATCGTGAAGAAACAATCATTGATGATATATTTTCGTACACAGTGGCTACTGAAATTTTAAATGATGATTATGAGCCTCATAACCTCAATGATTGTAGGCAAAGGTCTGATTGGCCTAAATGGAAAGAAGTAATTCAATTAGAATTGAATTCATTAACCAAACGTAAAGTATTTGGACCAATATTCCAGACACCTGAAGATGTCAAACTTGTTGGATACAAATGAGTTTTTGTACGGAAACGTGATGAGAAAAACGAGATGGTGCGATACAAGGCACGACTCATAGCACAAGGTTTCTCATAGAGACCTGGTATTGATTTTGATGAGATGTTTTCACCAGTGATGGATACAATTACGTTTTAATTTCTGATAAGTTTGATTGTCTTAGAAAGACTTGAAATGCATCTTATGGACATAGTAACTACCTACATATATGGCTTACTCGATTCAGATAGTTATATGAAAATCCCTGAAGGATTTAGAATGCTAGAAGTATACAACTCGAGACCTCGCAATTTATATTCAATTAAATTACAAAGGTCTTTGTATGGATTAAAGCAATTTGGGCGCATGTGGTACAACCGTCTCAGTGAATATTTGGTTAAAGAAGGATATATTAATGATCCTATATACCCATGTGTCTTCATAAAGAAATCAAAATCAAAATTTGCTATTATAACAGTTTACATCGATGATATGAATTTGATTAGAACTTTTGGAGAGCTCATGAAAACTGCTAAATATTTAAAAAGAGAATTTGAAATGAAAGACCTGGGAAAGATAAAATATTGTCTCAATCTGGAAATTGAGCATAAATCAGGCGGAATACTTATCCATCAATCAGCATATATTGAAAAGATTCTGAAAAGATTTTGAAAAGATTTAATATGGACAATGCTCACCCATTAAGTACTCTTATGATTGTTAGAACCCTTGATCCTAAGAAAGATCCATTCCGACCAATTGAAGATGGTGAAAATATACTTGGTCCTGAAGTATCATATCTTAATGCAATTTGTGCTTTATTATATTTGGCTCAATGTACTAGCTAGATATTGCATTTTCAGTGAATTTACTTGCTAAATTCAGTTCAGCACCAACTCGAAGACATTGGAATGTGATTAAACATCTTTTTCGTTATCTTCGTGGAACGAAAGAATTAGGGTTATATTATTCAAAATCTAACAAATTTTCAGGTTTACTTGGTTATGCTGATGCCAGGTATCTATCTGATCCTCATAAAGTTCGTTCACAAACGGGATATGTTTTTACCTATAATGGCACAGCAATCTCCTGGCACTCCATAAAGCAAACTCTTGTTGCTACATCCTCTAATCATTTTGAGATCCTTGCACTTCATGAAACAAGCCGAGAATGTGTGTGGCTAAGGTCAGTTATTTATCATATTCAAAATACATATGGATTTTCATTATCTACATGGATGCCAACAACAATATTTGAAGATAATGCAGTTTGCATTGCTCAAGTTAGAGGGAGATATATCAAACGAGACAGAACCAAACATATTTCTCCTAAATTCATTTGTACTCATGAACTTCAGTAGAGCCGACAAATTGATGTTAAACAAATACGGTCTACAGATAATCTTGCAGATTTGTTTACCAAAACATTGCCTACATCAACCTTTGAGAAACTGGTATATAAGATTGGCATGCGTCGACTTTGCAAATTACAGGATTGATATTGAAGTTTCATTCAAGGGGAGCGTTCAATCAGGGAAAGCAAAATTTTGAATGGATATATATATATATACTGTACTCTTTTTCCTTCTACCGGATTTTGTCTCACTGGGTTTTACCGAAAAGGTTTTAATGAGGCAGTTCTGAACACATCCACGCCACTTGATCTAGAAGATCATTGTATATATTTTGCTAATGTTTTTATCCCACTAGTGGGGAGAGTACTACAACATGTGTGTGGCTTTCCACCACATATATTGTCATCGGCTTCTTGAAGAAGCCAGTACACGTGCAAGCTCCACTTTCTTTGTCTTCATGCAATATTGACTTGTGGCAAATGTGTGTTGTAAAGTGATTGGGTCCCTAGCTCTTTAAATATAAGTCCAATTGGTGTGTAATATTTTTGGATCCTCATATCAATACAAAACTGACACAAGCAGTAATTCTTCTCCCTTTTAATGTTTATATTATTCTCTCATTCTTCTTCATCTCATTTCTGTTATGTTATCTATTATTTTAATTTTATTATAGCAAATAGTATTTTTTTTAGTGTTATTAAAAAATAATGATATATATATATATGAGTAATGCTAGACGTCACAATTTTTTTTTTCCAAATTCTGTCTCAAATGATGTGGCACATGAGGTGTCAACATCTTACAAATCATGAGATTATATGGTAACTGATATGATGTTGACATCTCACGTGCCATATCATTTGGGACAGAATTTGGGAAAAAAAATTGGGACGTCTAGCATTACTCATATATATATACACACATACAGATTTTATATTATCAGTTTGTCCTGACAATAAATATATCAGAACGAACAGGGTCGATCTTGAGTTTTTGAAGGGCTAGGCGAAAAATTTAAAATGGGCCCCTTTGTTCAATTCCGCACGAATATTTATAATATGTTTTTTTCGTAGTATATAGTTTATACGGTATCAATATCGAAAATTGTTTTATGTTTTGTTACTTTGATAACATACTTAAACCATTTTTATACCATCAAAATACAAAATTTATAATGAGATGAGGTTAGTCTGGTGGTAGAGCCCCTCACACATGCACCTCAATGTTACGGATTCGAGTCTTCTCCCTCCCTAAAAAAAACCCCCAATTTATGTAATGGTGAAGACTTCAAAAAATACAAAATTCATAATGCTCATCAAACCAGTATATTCCAAATGGTTAACGTTTTTTCTCATTGCATTCATCATCTTTAAAGTCTAGTTTACAACTTCAATTAGATTCAAAAATCTCCATATTAGTGCTTTATGAAACTGAATTTGACTATGTGCGTATGTTTTGATTTTGATTTTGATTTTTTTTTATTCTTACAAATGTTTGGACCTTTTCAAGTTCAATGGACTCTTAATATATACAATCAATTTGATCATGTGTACATGTTTGGATATATATATATATTTACAAATGTTTGGATTTTTTTTTTTAAGTTATAAATTTATTGTTTTCAATCAACTCTTAATATTAAGAGTAATTTGTTCATCAAAAGACAAAAACTTATACTCTTGACCGTTACTCAATATTGCAACAAGCATTAAATATATATGATAATGATGGGATGTTTATTTTCATTGCATAAGAGGGACATGGATCAATAGTAAAAAAAAAAGAGCATGGATTCACAGGTTTTTGGTTTGATTGCAATTTTAATGATGTATTTTGGGATTCTTATTTTTATTGTATAAGAGGGATATGAATTAGTTGTAAAAAAAGAAGGGGGGGTAGGGGGCGGTGTGGGTTAAGTGAATAAGTGATGAAACCCTATAAAAAGTGAGAGAGAAAGAGATGCAATGGCCGGTCTAATTGTCTAAAAAATAAAATGGGCATTAGAGAAATACTTGAGAGCCCTCTTATTTTGTTTTTTGTTTATGTAATTGTTGGGTTTTGTTTAAAACAAATACTTGGGTCTTCTTTTATCTGAAGCAAAATGTATTTATTGAGCCATTTTAAATTTTTACTCATAAATATAAAACTCAATAATAACTCATTATAAGTAAATATAGGCCCTTTTAAAGGATGGGCCCTGGGCGGGCGCCCCTGAATACCAGGCCCAGGGCCGGCCCTGAGGACAAAGAATGTGGACTACTAGATTTACATATTTTAACTCAAAGTGTTTGCACTTGTCAAAACTTTTCTATAATCTATGGTCCATATTTTTCGTCCTGATATATTTATTGTTAGAACGAACTGACAATAAAAAGACTGTATATATATATATATGAGATGAAGCTTTTTAAATTAATTATACCGGTACTAAAATATCTTGATAGTGATATTAAGAAGTAATTGCACAAACGTCCCCTGAGTTTAGGCCTAATTACACACATATGAACTTTTTACCAAATATTATACAAACATCCCTTATTGTCAGTTGACTTCCATCCAAACTAACGGTTGACCAGATTTTTAGTATTAAAAGTCCAAAATACCCTTAGTTACTTATTTATACTTTATTTTGTTCCCCTTAAAATAAAATAAATTATACAAAAATGCAATAAAAAACTTTTAATTATATTTTTTTTTCAAACAAATTTTAAAAGACAAAAATATATAAAACAAAAAAAATTAGAATAAAAAATATTTAGAAAAAGGAATAAAGAAGAATTTTTAAGAAAAGAAATTGAAAACAAATCTCAAATACGCAATTGCTGGGACTTGAATCCACAATCATGTAAAATAAAATTAGATTTTAAGTTTTTGACATTAAAATACAAACATTATTGATGATTGAAAATTGAATATAATTGTGGAATCACATTTATTGCTAAAAATCTTATGGCTTGGATGGAATCCTATTGATGATTGAAAATTGAATATAATTATGGTTTGTTGGTTTATGAATCATCAATAACGATTGTATTTTAATGTTAAACTTAAAATCTAGTTTTGTTTTCCATGATTGTGGATCCAAGTCCTAGCAATGACGTATTTGAGATCGATCTGTTCTCTATTTTTTTTCTTCAAATTTTTCTTTTATTCTTTTTTCTATTTTTTTTAAAGCATAAATTTTTTTTTGTTTTATATATTTTTGTCTTTTAAAATTTGTTAGAAAAAAATATAATTAAAAGTTTTTTATTTGCATTTTTATATAATTTATTTTATTTTAAGGGAAACAAAATAAAGTATAAATAAGTAACTAAGGGTATTTTGGACTTTTAATACTAAAAATCTGGTCAACAGTTAGTTTGGATGGAAATCAACTGGCGGTAAGGGATGTTTGTGTAATATTTGGTAAAATGTCCAATGCGTATAATTAGACCTAAACTCAAGGGAAGTTTGTGCAATTACTCTTGATATTAATGATATAGGGTGACAAACTGACAATAAAGGGCGGAGGCACTAGTAGACTAAACCGGTTTGTAGCCTGATCTAGAATTTTGAAAAAAAAAAAAAAAAATTGTACATGTTATATAAAAATTAAATTATAGAGTTAATAATGAGTTTCAATTTTTAATCAGCCCAATATCTCTCATAAGGTCTATCTCAAGTCTACATATTTGACAATTAACTAGTCTTAAATAAATAAATCATAAGAGAGAAACTCATTAAACCCATTAGTACCCCAAGATTAATTTCTTTTATCAACAACTTTAAATTATAAATTATAAAATAAATAAAAAATAAAAAATCCTTCTTCTAACCATAGAACTCAACAACTTTATGGTGCGTGGAATTGGATTTGATTAGATTTGATAATGATAATAAAAACTCCACTCTCACCGGTTGCTATTCGAAATGTATTTGGCATATACACAATAAATGTTTTGATTTTGAAAGATTTACCGGTGATAGATGTAATGTAGGAGAAGTTCTTGGGTGCATCCCCCACCCAGATATTGTAACGTATAACATCTGAGTGGGGGATGTACAACATTTGGGTTATGATATCTGGGTGGAGGATGTATGGTGCATCCCGTTACACCTAAGTTTTTGTCATAATGGAGACATGGAGTGTGTGGTTGGTCATTGGTGGTTTTAGAAGAAATGCGATGCGGGCAATAATACCGGTTAGTAAGTAATTCACCGAACTGACCAAACTTTTATGGCACCTCAATTAATGCCACTCCTTTCTTATTGGTTCAAGTACCCAATCAACGATCCAGTGACAACGATACCCATTTATATGAATTTCAGAAACCTTATTCTTCTCAGCTCTCTTTCGTTTCCATTTCTCTTTTTGCCGTTTCTCTTTCTTGTCCTATCTCTTATATCAATTATTATCAGAGGTTCTTTGTCCAGGCATTTTCCCATCAGATCAAATAAAACTTTTCTTTTTTTTGAAATTGCAAGCTTTATTTAAAGCACCAAGAAGCAACACAACCAGCACACAACAGCGAAGAACCAAAATAGGGCAGCCACAAAGGCAAACAGAGCCAAGCCGGGTGCTCCAAACTTGCTAAAGCACCAAAAGGAAAACAAGAAAAACAGACCAACAGAAAGACGGAGCCAAGCAACAAAACCAGCAAAACAGAGGATTAAATTGATGCTTAAATTGGACAGCAAAACAGATCAAATATATATGGATGCTTAAATAGAAGTGATATGTTTATATTGAATCATGAGTTGACAATATGATCCCATCCATTCGTATTTAGATAAAAGAGAAGTGATGATTTTAGCAAGCCATGTATTGAATTGATATTTTCATATAACTACACAGTGCTTTCGAAAAAAAATCCAAGGAAAAAAATTAAGGGTTAGACAATATCTCTTTATTTTAGTTGGAGATGACAATATTAATGCATTGATTTCTGAGATTTTTGATCAACAATATAGCTATCAATATATATTACAAGAGTAATGCTACATTGCCCAAATTTAGTGCCCAAATCTGATGCCCAAATGATGTGGCAACAATGTGGACCGTTCATTTAAACTGTATTAGATTTGCATGTTTTAAATGAATGGTCCACATTGTTGCCACATCATTTTGGCACCAGATTTGAGCATCAAATTTGGACAATGTACTCATATTACAAAGAGAAGATGGGATACGGAAGAAAGAGGAAAGAGGAGAGAAGAAAGAATCCTAAACAAAAAGGAAATCTTCAAAATGTAATATTTGTTAAATTTATTGTAAGGACTGATTTGTAAATAGTGAAAAATTAATGGATCAATAAATCAAGTTTTATTAAAATTAGGTGATTGATGTGTCAAGTAAAGTGTCAAGTTTCATTAAATCTATTTGGATGCCATATCATTTGGGCATATTTTTTGGAAAAATATTTGAGATGTCTAGTATTACTCTTATTATTTTTACTTTTCCTACAAATCACCACTACCGTCTGATCTCACATCCTCGTGATCATCTACCATTACCATATATGTACAGTACTTACATACATACATACCTTTGTTGATTTCCCTGGTTTTGCATACGATCATGGACCTACCTGGAGGAGAATTAGGTCAGCCCCCACAACTCATCAAAAAAATAAAAAAAGTCAAAATAGGCCAAGCCAAGTAACCAATTTTTTCGGAACCGGCCGGTTCGAACTAGATTCCGGTTTCGGTTCTAAACCGGCCGGTTCCATTTTTATTTTTTTCATTTTTTTTTTTTAAAATACCGTTGGAGTGCAACGGTCGACTGACGTCAGCCGACCGTTGCCCCCCAACGGTCTGCTGACGTCAGCAGGCCGTTGGGGGCTCCAACGGCTCACTTTTTAATTTTTTTTTTCTTTTTTTATTATAAATACAACCCCCCACCCCCACCTTTCATTTTTCCTCACAATTATTTCCTCTCAATTCTCTCTAATTCTAATTTCTCTCTCAGTTCTCCAACTCTCCAAGTTTCCAAATATTTAATATTGTCAATTACTAAGTTTTTAATATTTATTTCATTTGCAATATATTTTATTTCCAATTTATTTTATTTCCGATTCTAAATTTCTAATTTCTCTCTCTATTCTCCAACTCTCCAAGTTTCCAATTCATTGTCAATTACTAAGTTTTTAATATTTATTTCATTTGCAATATATTTTATTTCCAATTTATTTTATTTGTAATTTTTCATTTAATTTTATTTGCAATTAATTTTATTTCCAATTTATTTTACAATTCAATTTTTAAATGGCAAGTGTAAGTGTAAGTGGAAGTGGAAGGGGTCACAGCCGTGACGGTCCCAGGCATTCAATTTCGATGAGAGGTAAGGGTCATATGATCGATAATCTCGGTCATGACGACACCGTCTATCACGAGTATTTGCAACGCCGGGCCTATGTTGAAGACCTAGATCTAAACTCTCCTACTCCCCCTCTAATAATTTCAGAACCCGAACCCGATCCCGATGACCCCCCCCCCCCCCCCCCCCCCCCCCCCCCCGGCCCCAATTTGACAAGCCAGTCAGAAAATATGCCTTATATTGATACACCTCCAGATTTTGGATTTGATCCACAGGAACCAGAGAGCAGGAAGATCTGATATAAAGGCAGAGCAAATCTGATCTCTTCATAAAACATTTTAAGAAAATTAGGCAAGAAGATGAGAGCTTTGTAGTGGCTTGCAATTACTGCCGCAAAGTATATAAGTGGCGTAAATCTGAAGGACATGGCATTTATTGGAAGCATCTTTTAGCTAAACATCTAGAAGCAGAGACCAGATCAAGGTCACAAACACAAATTCCCAGGTACGCTACTCCTAACCAACAATTATTTCGTTATATTGATGAACAAAATAGAGAAGAATTAGCAAGAATGGTAGCAGTAGAACACCTATCATTCAGTTTTGGTGAAAGGGTTGGTTTTATTAATTATTGTCGACGAGCATTAAACCCTACTGCATACCGTGTCCCTAGAATCACGCTCACATCAACACTTGAAAAGATTTATTTAAAAGAAAAAAAGAAGTTAGAAAGAATTTTTGATAAATATAACGGTCGTGTTTCCGTATGTGCCGACATATGGACTGACCATTGGCGATCGCATTCATACTTGGGTGTCACTTGTCATTTTATGGATGATACATGGACTATTCAAAAAAGAATTCTTACATTTAGAGTTTTTGATGATGCACACACTGCTCATAATATTTTTAGACAGCTTATAATTATTTTTGCAGAGTATAAAATTGAAAGCAAAATTTTTGTAATTGGTTTTGATAATGCTTCTGCCAATACCGCTGCTATTCCATCTTTACTTGATTTATGCAAACCTTATCTTGGTGGTACATTTTTTTATCAAAGATGTGCATGCCATGTTTTAAATTTATGTGTTCAAAAAGGATTAGAAACTCTTGATCATTTTATTCTACCTATTAAAAAAGCCCTAATGTTTTTGTGGAAACATTCTTCTACAATGAATGCATGGGTAAAATATTGTAAACAAAATGGTAGACGCGTCGTTAGATTTTCTCGTGATGTTCCAACACGTTGGAATTCTACTTTTAAACTGCTTGCTCAAAGTTATGACTATAGGGATTTATTAGTTTCTTTTATTCAATTTCATGTTACCCACCTTCAACTTTATCAATCGCATTGGGATGCTTGTTACAACGTTTTCAATTTGTTAAAAGTCTTTCATAATGCTACACAAAATTTATCTGGTGTTTATTATCCTACAACTCATTTATTTATTATTGAAAGTATTAATATTGCTGGTGCTTTTTCTCATTGTGAATCCGACATATCAATAGGGGAAGCCGTTCATGCTATGAAGCTAAAATGGTTAGATTATTATGAGGAGATTCCAAATATTTGTTTGATTGCCATGATTTTTGATCCACGTTGTAAATTAGAGAGTATGTCTTATTATCTAAAAGGTTATTATGGGGTCAAAGGTTTAAAAATGGAATATGATGTTGATGCATGTTGTGCTAGAGTTAAGAAATTATTGTATAATTTATATGATGAATATCTTACAATTTATGGATCGTCACTGAACTTAGATGTTACACATACACAAACTACATCTCAGTGTCCAACATCCTCCTCCTCCGGATTTATAGAGTTAGGGTATAGTATGTTATCCAAAAAATCCAAAAACCTAGATGTTCTTCTTCATCAAACACCGATAAGTATTCCGAGCTGGAATTTTATCTAAATACTCCTTTTGAGTTTATAGAAGATATGCCAGGGAACAAATTTGAAATCTTACAATATTGGAAAGAGCACGCAGTGTACTGTCCAATCATGGCTATGATAGCCAAAAATATTTTTTCAACACCAGTTTTTACGGTGGCGGTGGAACAAGAGTTCAGCGTCGGAGGAAATATTCTGGATGAACATCGTTCTTGCTTAACTCCAAAATCACTACAAATTCAAGTTTGTGTAGATGATTGGACAAAAGCACAATACAAACAACAAGAACTTCAACAAGACCCAACATACGACTTCTTCAAAGACGACGAACTTGAAACAAGAGCAGCGGGGCCGGAATAGCATATCTACAGTATAGAGTACAGACTACAGATGGCACCAAACATGCAATAAAAGGTAAGAGAACTACGTGGCATTTGATTCCTCTAAATCTCCCAAGAGGATACGTAGGCAATTTAATTGTGGTAAAAATTAAGTGCAAGACTAATAACTTTACATTTATTTTTAGTTTTATTTTAATTTAATTTGTAATTTGTCATTTATTTATTATCGAATTTCGGGTGACCTAATTCCCAAATACCCAATGAAATGTAATTTATAATTTGTCATTTTGTTTATTTTATTTTTATTTAATATTGTAATTTGTCATTTTGTTTATTTTAATTTTAATTTAATTTTGTAATTTGTCATTTTGGTTATTTTTATTTTAATATTTTATTTACAACTACAACCTACAATACAACTATACAACTAATACAAGTCTAAATTATTATTTTTTATTAACAAAGGAAAAAAAAAAACGGTTCAGAACTGCCGGTTCCACCCATCCGAAGAACCGGAAACGGAACCGAACCGGAACCGCGCCAGGTCGGCCACCGCTGTATGCTCTATGTCTGTTCTATTATTATTATTATTATTATCATTGACATTATTAATACTATTATTATTGTAAATGAACCAGTGATATTTAGGGATATTTAAATAAAAAAGATAATTTAAATGATAATTCCCCTTAAATAATTTAAATATTCATTTGAGTTTTATATTTAGGGATATTTAAATAAAAAAGATAATTTAAATAATTGTTAAATAAATTTAAAATTTTCATTTCCCTATTTATTTAATTTTCTTTGTCAAAAAGTTCCGAATTTTATTATTATTTAACATTATTTAAATTTTAAATTTTTATTTTTAAAATTTGGTCAGAGGGGTATTTATGTCATATTATTATATTTTTCCGGTTTGATGCAATGTTGTATATAATAATTTTCCATGACAGAAAAATTGACGGTATTACAATTCCATCAGCTATTGCCAATAAATGAAAGTTCAAGGGATTTAATGTCAGAAAAAATAAAATTCAGGGGGCAACATGCAATTTCACATATAATTCAAGGAGCACTGGTGCTGTTAACCCTTATGTTATTTTGGTTTGAATGAATCAGGTTCACTATTTCTCCAATTTCTTACTTGAAACTTATTAAAACTATACTCCACAATAAGACGGGAGATGAGCTTCTTGTAAGTTGTATGATTGTATATATTGAAAGATAATTTTTTGATAAATTTTACATTGAGTTATTGTAGGGTATCTCACTCGAATGCAATAGTGATGCACTTGTATTAGAGGGTTTTTTTTTTGTATTATATTTCCAAAATATATGTTTTTTTTAATGGCATACGCATTTTGAAGAGTGGGGCTCACGATCCCATGAAGTGTAATCCTTATATACTTTTAAAACGCTTTTGATCATTGAACTTAACTAAAATTATTTTTGACTAAATACTGTATTTAATTTAGCCTCTTAGCTAAAAATCTTTGCTACGCCACTAGTGACAATGTTATGATAATTGCGTATAGAATATCAATATTATCTTGTTTAATATATCAATTGCTTATATATATATATATATATATTTACTATATCTGCGATATCTTCAAAAGAAGTTTTTCTAAATGAAAAATATTGAAATCTTATTCGCGATCAACTATATCATAAGAACGATTAAATGAATTGGTAATCTTATAATATGTTGGAAAAAATTGAATTTTAAATCTTATAGAATTTGCTTCTCATTATATTAGAAGAAGACATTTATAATGATGTTTGTGGATATTTTGTTTGATGGTACTACATAAAACTTGTTTTTCTGTTTATTTATACACCTTTTGTAAAAAGTAATATAGACTCTAAAGCCCAAGCCCAAGTAATAAATATATTATAAAATTTTTGATGACTATCATCTCAAAAGTAAAACACACCTGAAATAAAATTAGGTACTCTGTAGAAAGTGTTAGTACCTAATTACATCTTACATCTCAAAACAAATTAATGAAAACAAATTAAAAACCATAAATCAGTATTACTTACATACTTACATCTTTCTCAACTTAAATTTCAAGAAAGGGGTACAAGTGGATATACATGAAATGGTTGGGGCATAATGTCAACAGATGCAAATTAGAGCCATAAAGGCCTTCTATTGATCATAGCAAAACATTTTAGATTCCAATCAAATTAAGAGGTCATAAGTGTAATAAATTAGTCTATTGATCATAAATGAATTAGGAATGTTTTTTAGTGCTAACAGCAAATTAGAAGAATTTAAATTCAGACAAATACTTATGGTGTTTTTAGTGCCGATGTTCCGGGAGAAGAATTCGAGATGAGTTTTTAACACATTCAAAGCATTTAAAGAGAACGATATTGAATCACCTATGTATTCGAATATACATCTCTGCATAAACACCGTAGAGGCACAATTTTGTCAAACGAGGTTAAATCACTGCTACTTGCAGGTGACATCAACTTTACAACATTCTATGACCAACACATTTATCAATTTCGAACACAAAACCACTTGAGGTAAGTCGTATAAACAAACTTCTTTAAGTTTATCATGTCCCTGTAGTGGCGCTTTCTCAAAGTTTTTCTCCACATAATTAAACGATCTCTCTATTCTCTTTGGTCTCTCTTCGATCCACATAGAGCTCCTTGATAGTTTATATTGTCATCAACTACTCCTTGATCGTTTCCATTAATGTCTTCATCAATGGTATCCATTAAAGTCCCTCAATTCTCGAGGAAAAAAAGTTTGATATAATTGTAAAATCGCTTCTTGCCATGTTTTGGACAATACATTGATACAAACAAATTGTTTGAATGGGATCTCGATCGTCATCTTTCACCATACAAATCTCACCCTGCAACGCTGTCCTTTCTTGGTTGGTCATAATATTCTGATGAAGATAATCGAAGAGTTTTGCAACATACTCGTGGCTCTGTTTACTGATTGCCTTGTTATTTTTCTGGGTTTTTTTTTTTCAGCCAATTAGTTTTTAAGGGGGATTCGAAATTGGAACTCAACTTCATCTTCGTTGAGTGGTGCGGTTAACACTAAGCTATTGCCCTTGACCAACTAGTTTGAAAAATTATATTAGTAATTTAGTACAGGTGTTTGAAAAATTATATTAGTAACACTAAGCTATTGCCCTCGACCAACTAGGAAGAAGAATTGGAACCCAAAAAAAAGTACTTGATCACCCAAATCTTTTATATCGGTACATTTATTATAAAACAAGTTGACTTTGAACACTTTAAATCCAAAAGTTCCATAAGCATAGTTCGTACTTATAGCTCGTGAACTATCAATAATGCTCCGGCAGATTCTACTATATAGAATTTGCATTAGTATTGATTTGTAAACCAACTACATGTGGTGGCAACTCAGCCACTACTTGTTCTACCTCACTCGTATTATCGGAGTCTCTTATATAACAAGCCATTATTTTATGGCGAAGATTTACTGCATAAAACCGTCCTTTATAATAAGTAATATCTTTGTAAGGATCGTGCCGTGAGTCTATCATGGTCCAAGTTTCATCACTAGCTTTAGCATATGATAATTTTCCATCTATTCTGTTAATGGCCATGAGTGTATAATTGGATGCTAATAAAGGACTAGAAGATAAAACACTTTTGGAGATCATACTCTCATATCTAGGACAATGCAGAAATTGGATTTGTAGACGTGTAAATGGATTAAAAAGATTCACACTCAAATCATCCCATCCAATTAATATCAGATATCCCTTTGAAGAAAAGCATATCTTGTCACTTAATTCAGGCAATGAAATTTGTTGAGTAGTACCCTTTGAAAAATCGAATAAATCACGTACATGACTGTCTTCTCGGTGCACGAACATAAGGAATGGAATCGGACAAAACAAGAAATTCTCCTTTGTAGCAGCCAATTGCCAAGAAGTACATACTCCACGGAAGGCAACATAATCTTCACATCTTCTTATTCGTTTTGCTATTTCCACCAAAAGGTTGTAATTAAGTTGCTCCCAGCAACAGGTAGCCATGTCTTCTAAAATCTAAAATAGAAGCCTGTGACAATTTCAGTGTAAAATCGAATTAAAAAGCGAAACTTGATTGGGCAAATTTTGGTTGGTTTCCTGGTAGGAAAAGGGCTCATTAATTAGGATGTACATGTGTCATACAAAAATCCAAAATTGTTGTTTAGGAAAAAAATAAATTCTCAGGGCGTATTGTTACATTTATTGACTCATAAAGGCGTCAACCATTGACCAAGTTTTTTGAACCTGAAAATTTAGAGGATTGAGATTGGAATTTGATAATTGTTTAAAGGGAAAATCGTATTTTAGTCTCTGTAGTTTGCCTTAATCTATGTTTAATCCACGGTTTTTTGGTATTGTAACTTTCAGTCCATCTGTATTCTGACAATATGAATTCCAGTCCCTACCGTCCAATTCTGTTAGGATATCGTCAAGTCAACGAGGGTCAACGAGGGTAAAAAGGTAAAATAACATCAGATGTTCTAGAAGCTTATATAACCAAAGGGTATAATAGTGATTTACAAATTAATTTTTAAAAACAAATAAATATTATTAAATTAATTTTAAGAAAAGAAACAAATAATAAAAACAAAATTAAAATCTAATTTCTCTTTTTTTTTTTTTTGGTAAAAAGAGCGGGCTAGCAGCCCAGGACAGAAGCAAAAGACAGAAAAGAACTAAAAGCTAGAACACACTCTAGCAAAAGCAACCCCATTAGAATCGTCTCTTAAACAGTCATAGACCAGAGGAGGGGGGGAAGAAAAAATAGTGCAGCCCAGATCAAGCGAATGACCAAGGGAAGCCAATCTGTCAGCAACGTTATTACTCTCCCTGAAAATATGATGGATGTAGCAGCTCCAATCCTTCTCAATGATCAACATACAAGCCTTCTCTCACCATCACACCACCGTTCACCATCTTCATCTCTCTCTGTAACTTCATTCTCTCTCTAAAAAAAAAACTTTCTTTCTCTGTAAATCTCTCTCCCTCTTCTGTCATCATCAACGACACCAAAAAATTCTCTCTCTCAAATTCGTCTCTCTTTTGAAGCTCACAACCACTGCAAACAGGGGCTACAACTCTCTCTCTAACTTCACCGATCTTGTTCGATCGGCGACGAGCAGTCCCTCGTGCAAATCGACCAGCTCCTCCATCCCATGCGCAGATCGATCATCTACTCCTCCGCGCAAGGAGCTGGCGTGGCAAACTGGGCCACCATCAACTGGTTGTTTTGGGAATTTTTTTAATTTTTTTTAATGATTTAGGTTATTTTTATTGATTTAGGTTATTGATTGGATGGTGTTTGAACAATGGTGATCTGGGTTTTCCAACCAAAAAAAAGATCTCAAGTTGAAGAAAATTGAAGAAGATGATCTGGATGACCTGGGTTGTTTTTAATGGTGATTTGGGCAATAATGTGATCTGGGTTTTTTATTATTTAGGTTATTTTTTGTTTTTGTTTTTGATGATGATGATTGGGAAAGAAAAAAATTTATTTAGGTTATTTTTATTGATTGGATGGTGTTTGAAAGATGGTGATCTAGGTTTTCCAAAAAAAAAAAAAAAAAAGTTCTTGAGTTGAAGAAAATCGAAGAAGATGATCTGGGTTTTTTATTTATTTATTTAGGTTATTTTTTGTTTTTGTTTTTGTTTTTGATGATGATAATGATTGGGAAAGAAGAAAAAAAGGCTGGGAAGAAAATTGAAGGAAGATGCACAGATCTGTAAAAAAAAGTTTTTTTTCTTTAATTTTAAAATTTTATATTGATGCCTATTATTAATTATTTAATCTAATTATTTAACTTTTTGATTAATTATTTAATCTAATTATTTAACATATTTTTAATAGTTTTATTTTTTTAATTAGTTTTCTATATTTTTTAAATTTAATTAGTTTTGTTTATTTTTATTTTTTAAAAGTTATATATATTTTTTAATTTTAAATTTAATTAGTTTTTAAAAAGAGAGATCTCCACCGTCCATCTTTGAGATGGACAGTGGAGATCCATTTTTTTTTTCAATTCCTTTTTTTATTTTTTGTTTTTTAATATATTTTTTATTTAATAAGGGTAAAACGGTCTTTTCCATGTCATCAGCACACATGAGGGGTATTAAAGTCTTTTAGTCCGACTGACATGGCAGAATCTGTCTTTTGACGGATTCTGTCACAGAAGGACTAAAAGTTACAATAAAAAAAACCGTGGACTAAACGTGGATTAAGGCAAACTACGGGGACTAAAAGGCAATTCCCCCTTGTTTAAAACATAATTAGAAACCACTTAACTTCCACAACATATCAACATCAACATTTTTTGAACTCTACATTTTTCTTCCAAGAAGAAAATAGAAAATAGCAACTCAAAATTAAAGAACTCAAATTCCAAACACTAATTATGATTAGGGATTGAAGTTGCAAGCACATATAGGAGCTTTATCACTAGTTGATGATGCGCACTGGGAGTAAAATCTGCTTGATTTATCGGTTTTGATCGATCTCTTGCAAACAAATTATTAAAATCTTGCAACATTCTTCCATCTCAAGGCACCCAAGAGCAGATAATATCAGCATTTTGAAGGTTTCTGTTAAAAGGCCCGACATTGAAATTTGAGAAATATGAACCATGTGTCGCACATCAGCTAGCGGCAGTAGAAAGACGGCTTTACAGTTTCTGCAAGAAAGACTCCAACTCAGCAGCAAAAAACTATAGCAGGTGTATTACACCGTCCAGCAAGCGATAACAGTCCCCAACTTTAGACTTCAGCAGCACATGAAAGAGTAATAACAAACATAAATGATCACAAATATGAAAGTTATGACATTCATACTCTAATATGATACAAGTCATCATACTTACTATCAGAACAAATGTGATTTTCTAGTAACAACAAATATGTTGTAGAATAAATGCTGGAGGCCAGAAGTCTGGTTGAGTTTGTAGATACAATGGCAGGGCCGCTGGAGAAACTGGAATTGGCAAATATAACGACATAGCAGGATCATTCTCCTTTCAAGCTTTGAATAGTGGTAGAATATTTCTAACATTACAGCCAAATATGAACATTACAGAAATTCTAGTACTTACATCTTTCTCAACATAATTTGTTTGCTTAAATTTCAAGAAAGTTTTGCATTAAGTGGATACCTGAAATGGTTAGGAAATGGTTAGGGTATAATTAGAGGAATTCAAATTCAAAATTGCAACAAAACTAAAATTGAAAAAGTGTGGAACTACAGCTGAAACTAGATAGTATTAGAATCAAAAAAATGTTTCTTAAAAAAAAATTGCAAAATCAAAATTCAAGCATTAACACTGCACCTCACGTGTTCCAGCCGCAGCAGAACATCTCTGAGTAGCATTATCACCAATTAACATAGAACCACAAGGACTTGTCCAAAAGAAGAAGCTACACCAAGAACTCCAACTCAGAACAAAAAACTGAAGTAGAATAAAGTCTCTGGCACCTGATAGCAATCCACAGATTTTGGCTTCACAAAGAAAATCTTGACATCTATTGAAAGCTGGGGAGGATGATTCTGCACCATATTTTGCCCTCTCATATCAAAAGTTTGATTCTGCATCATTTAAGAAAATGTATTGTAAATATGAAAGTTTGAATATTGGTACCTCAAGATAGTTATATCAAAAGTTCACCCGAATCAATAAACTCATTGCTGAACTTGGAAACTTTGACGTAAGAAATTGTCGGTCTCTTGGAAACTTTTTGGATTGCTGTTGTTCTGTAAATTTAAATATAATTAAATCAGTTACCAAGAAGGAAGAAATCCTTCCATATACTATGAACATGAAATAAGACTAGAACTTATAATTTGATTAGTAAAAGATGAGAACTTTTATGAACTTATATCAAACAAAGAAACTTGTATCTGGGAGAAAGAAGAAGGTTTCTAAAAATGAAGATACGAAATCAAGGGGTTCTGGAGATTTATATGAACTGTATACATAAAATGAAATATAATAATCACCTGACTTCAAAAATCTTTAAGTACGTGAATGCAAATATCTTCGGAGTTGGATTACGGGAATGCAAACATCTTTGGACTTTGAATTCAAGGAAGAGAAATAATTGACAAAGACTGTTATATATACTGGCATACCTGAAATAAGAGTTGTTACTTCTCTCATTCTTCCTATGGATCGTAGATGAATTTGTAATCAATATGAACACAAGGGATGTCGGATATCTTGTACCACTCTTTTCCTTTATCTCTTTTGCATGCTTCTTTCAGCAAAGGACAATCTCCTATAGATAATTCCAAAAGTGAGGATGGCAGGTTTGGAAGAGATGTGAGCTCTGGGCATTTACTGAAAAACAACTCTTCAAGAGAGGTGAGGTTTTCCAAACTCTTGCAAGACAGGCATTTCAATTTTGGGAAATTGTGAATCGACAGCTTAGTTAGAGTGTGGGGCAAAGTCATTTCCATCTCCTCCTCGTGGAAAGACTCTGCATCAAGCAATTCATGAATGTAGAGTTGTTTCAAAGAGGTGAGATTGTGAAACCCCAAATTCGTCAGTGGCTTATAAAGATTGGGACTGCTAATAACTAGATATGAAAGGTTAACCGGAAAACCTTCTTCCGGATATGACAAACTTGGACATTGAAATATAGACAAACGTTGAAGAGAAGTGAGAGTGTGTAGTGGGCTGGGTAGGGCTGTTAGCTTCTCGCAGTCATCAATTGAAAAAAGTAAAACACTGTTGGGAAGCCCTCCTTTTGGAAAGGAAACAAGATCTTGACAACTCCATATACGGATTTCACAAAGACTGCTAAGAGTGCACAGACCATCCGGAATGGATTTCAGATTACTACAATGGAAGATCGAAATATTGTAAAGAGCCGTGCTATTATGAAATCTCTCAACAATCGACTCTAGCTTTCCACATTCCTGAATATATAGTGTTTCAAGAGTCTCGGGTAATTGGTCTCTTGGTAATAAGGTTGTGAGCTCTGGGCATTGGCGAATATCAAGATGTTTGAGTGTGGCGGGTAACCACAATGTCGTGAGATTTGAACAATCTCTGATCTCAAGACTTGTGAGTGTGGCAAATGAGTGGCTGTTGACATTGATTGACGAAGAAGAATAAGCACTAGTCTCATTATCATCCAACAAGCACCGCAGTTTCTCACAATCTTCATTAGAAAGCTTCTTTAGAGATGGAGGTAGTTGTCCTCTAAAAATGAATGTTAGAGAATGACAACCTTTAATTTCCAATGTTTCAAGATGTTCATTCTTCTGTATAATTCCCTCAAGTAAAGAAGTTGTAAGAGTCTTGCAATTTTCCACACAGAGCTCTCTGATCGAGATCAGACTATGCAACCCATGAGGCGGCTTCTCAAGAAAAATCTCATTCTGCCACAAATTTATGAGATCATCACAACCCTTAATCTCTAAAACATCAACTCTTTGAAAATCCTGCCAATTTCCAAAAGCTGAAACATTTGAAAGAATCAGAGTGTTTAATGACTTGGAACCAGTTGGACTACTGCACACAATTTCCTTGCACTCATCGATCTTCAGTTTGCATAGCATTGGAAATGTTGAGACTGAAACCACCAACGCTGGACAGTTGCGAATCACGAGCTTCCCCAAAAAAGAGAGGTTGCTAGGTAATGTATGAGAGAGTTTGGGGCACCGTACAATGGAAAGCTTTCGAAGCTTAGGAAAGCTTTCAACATCCTCATTGTCTTTGACAGAATCCCAATGCTCCCATTCTTCTAAATCCTCAAAACAAAGAGTCTCCAAAGACCGAAAAGGATTTGAGCAACCTTCTCCATAAAATTCAGAACCAATGCTTTTTAGTCCCGTCATCTTTCTAATGGTGAGATATTTAAGCGAGCTTAACAGCCCAAGAGAAGGCAAGGATGTGCAATTCTTACAACCTTCTAATGTTAGGACTGTCATCCTAGAGAATAAACTATGATCTCCAACCCAAGAAGGAAATTTTGTACCACCGTAATATTTTATCGTGAGCTCTTCTAGGTTTTTATGAGGTCGAAGTATATCAAGAACTTTTTTATCTACTTCCTCATCTCTTGAATCATCAAACTCAGATCCCCATTCTAGTAAAAGCACTTTTAAATCCTTCTTATCGCTTAAAATGATCTCTCGTGTTTTTCCAAAATCAATCACATTCTCTAATCTTGAAATATGAAGTTTCCCACCAAGAAACTTCAAGTGCTTAAGATCTTTCAAACTAGATCCCAAATTTCTACCCACAATAAAGTTAGATAAAGTTTGGAGGTGTTTCCAGTTTCTTATTCCCAGTGGCATCTTTTCTATTAAATTTGCACCAGAAATATCAAGATGACGTAAATTGATTAAATTCCCCATATCATAAGGCAACTTTGAGAGATCTTGACATTTTATTAATAATAAAGTTTGCAAGTTGCACATTGAACTTATCGACTCAGGCAAACTTATTATCCCACTGTAAGATAGGTTGAGGTACCTCAAAAGTCTCAAGCCTCCAATTGAATTAGGCAGTTCAACAATTTTATATCCTTGTAATGATAACACCCTCAATTTTTTGAACTTCAACAATAAACCAGAAACAACACTATTACTAATGTAACCACTGTATCTACTGTAGTGATACTCAAACTCATACTCATACTTCTCTAGCTGCACAGACAAGTGTGTCCGTAATTGCTCAGCATTGTTGAAGACTTGAAGTTTACTTTTGTCATAATATTGATTGCAAATATACGAAGAATAACGAGTCTTTCTAGATATTTTTGACTGATTAATGGAGTACTTCAATTCACCCTCCAACCTAAAACTCATTTCTTCATAAACCATTTGAACCAGATCATTAACAAGGTCATGCATTATAAATTTAGAACTGTTTCTATTTGATAGTTGAAAAATTGACCTTGATACTAGATCACGAAAATACTCACCACCTAACTTTTCCAACGGCTTGTTATCTCTTGATTGCTGAATAAGACCTTCAGCCATCCATAAAAACACAAGCTCCTTCTCTTCAAATTCGTAGTCTTTTGGGAAAATTGCACAATATGCAAAGCATCTCTTCAAATTCGAAGGAAGATGATGGTAGCTTAACTTTAGAACAGAAAGAATTTTGTCTTCTCTGGATATACCCCATATTTTGTTGTCCAATATTTCCATCCAGCTGTCCTTTGATTCTTTTCGGCGTAAAAGACCACCGAGAGTCTTTGCTGCCAGAGGCAACCCATCGCACTTCTGAATAACTTTTTGTCGAATTGCTTCCACATTCCATTGTGCAACATCATCCCTACCGTCAAATGCATATTGCATGAACAATGACCAACAGTCATCATTTGACAAAGGATCTAACATATAACCTCCTTTAGGTCTCACAGTTTTTGCTACATCTTGAAGCCGGGTCGTCACAATCATCTTGCTTCCTGGTGCTCCATACATAAACGGAGCTTTGAGCTTTTCCCACAAGTCATCATCCTCACTCCAGACATCATCCAAGACAAGCAAGAATCTTTTCCCAGCTACTTCCTTTACCAGTTGACTCTGCACTGCATTTAAATCCTTTAGATCACAAGAACTACCGGTGATGGACTCGAAAATGGCCTTGGAGATTCTCATAACATCAAAATCATTGGAAACGCAAACCCATGCTTTCGGGTTGAAATCTCCAACTGCTTTATCATTGTACACCTGCCGAGCGAGCGTTGTTTTACCGATTCCTCCCATTCCCACGATGGGAACAACACCAAAGGTCGCTTCATTAGTTTTATTCGTCAACATTTCAAGTATTTTGGCTTTGTCTTCATCTCTTCCATGAACAGGTTCGGTTGAAAAACATGTAGTGGATGATGGTGTTCGCAGTGAAACACCGGATCTCTCACCAGCAATCTTGATCTCCAACCCAAGTTGAGTTTTTCTGTTGAAGAGATCTTCTAATCGGCTAGTAATATCATCAATCTCGGACCCAATACGAAAATTGGAGCGCAAAGCACTTGGAGTAAAGCCAAAACAACAAGTAGGAATGAGTTTCCGAGCTGTGCTGGTGCTGGCATGATGCTCATCTATCTTCAACTTTCTTGTCAAAGCCTCAGTTGCGTACTCATCCAAGATGTCCTCGGCATCGTAAGCCAAGTCTTGGAGCTCATCTAGCCACATCTTCACAGCTCCATGGCCATCCGTCATCTTCATCTCTGCATCGATGAGCAGTGCATTGATCAACCCCAACGTTTTCTTCAACTTGTCGAGCTTGGAACCAACGCCCTCTCGAGTTGCAAAGTCGAGCAGTTCAGGAGACGTCAGTTTTTCAAACAACACCGGAAGGACAGCAGAAAGAAAGAGCTCTGCCATTGGATTCGTAGTTTGTCGAAACAAAGGAAATGAAAGTAAAAACGATGAGAGCAATCAAAAGAAAAGATTGTTTGAACTCATTTCACCGACAGAAATGCTTGATTAATTTTTCACAATTACTTATTACTGTTTTACTTGGTCAAAGAAAAGATGTCATCGATAATAATGTTTAAGCTGCACTATTTAGTTTTTTCAGACCGTGTGGACCCTACCACTAAAATAACCAGCGTGGCAGTGTCATGTTCTCTTTGACAACTCATTCTTGTAATTTTCTATGGCTCTGTGGAAATTTTGTCTCACATATTCACATAACAACAGAATACTTTTATAAATCTTTTAAAAGAGATCAATAGAATATTAAAGATAGCAAATCGAACAACTTATATTATTGAAGGGGTAGCCCGAGACAACCGTCTAGAGCCACCGGCCACTGAATATTTTATTCTATGAGCATCCCAATTTGTCATTAACCATTTGTTTTAGGGCTTTTAACATTTTGGTCTCTATATTCTTACGAATTATGACATTTTAATTGTATTTTTATTTCTCATTTGTGTGGTCCCTATGTTTTCAAAAATTCATCAATTTAGTCCCTCTGTGAGTTAGGGGGGTGTATTTAATTAGGATTCTTGAGGACATTTAAAGACATTATAAATCCTGGTGTATTCAATTCGGACATTTAAAGACTTTAAAAGAGTATATATTAATCCAATGGTATTCAATTCAGATTTCTATGGACTTTTAAAGAAACCTTCCAAATCCGGGTGTATTGAATTAGGACTTTAAAAATGTCTACAAGAATCAAGGTGTATTCAATTATGACTAGATTTTAAATGATTTTCTTAGGTTATAGATTTTGGTGGACTTGATGGTGAGAGATATAAATATCAAATGCCATAATATGTCTGGCTTTCTCCCCAAAGATTTTGGTGGACTTTGCTCTCTCTATCTCTCTCTCTCAATAGAAACGTGTTGCTTCTTCATTTTTCTTCTTTGCTCAAATAATCTTGAGCCATCCACATCCAAACTTTCTACTTTATCTTCAAAATAAAGAGTAACAGCCTCGGTACGGCTCAAATGTTTCATGATGAAGGTGCGATCTTCAATCAATTTATACCATTGCTTACACACACACACTTGTACCTTACCAATTTTTTCACAGTCAACCAGCTGAGGAACTTGAAGAAGATTTCGCAAGGTAGGAGTAATCAGACACTGGCCAACGATACATCTCTGTTGTCCTCCTTTGATTCATTCAATGAGAACACTTGTGATAACTGGCCGCCTGCAGCCTCCTCCATTGAAGATATATAACTGCATTGATTTAAAAAAAAAAAAAAAAAATCATTATTTGTAAAAGAATTAATCATTAAAATCTTCCCCAAGCGTAATTTATGTTAATGATAGATTTTCAGTATATTTTGGGAACTTGCAATGTAGCAATAATATCAACATACATAAAATCTTCCCCAAGTAATTTATGTTATGTGATGGATATAATTTCGACCGTCAAGTAATATTAAAATCATGTAATAATTAAAAATTTTGACGAGGCTAATTACCAAGCAGAGATCGAAATCATACTTTTGTAATCCAATGTACATTGATGCAATGCAAAACCTCTCTCTCTTTAACTTATGAATTCTTATTTTGGTCGTGTTCGGTTCATATAGTGGTATAATTCTCCACCTATAATAGAAGTCAGAGATAACAAATCTATGAAAGTTCATGGATGTCTAAACAAATCCATAAAAATCTGAGATAGATGTTTAAACAAATCAATGAAAGTTCATATAGATTTATAAAATTCTATAGAAATCCGTGAAAATCTGTCACTTAAAAAATGTCCTTAAATGTCCTCAAGAATTCTAATTGAATGCACCCTCCGATAGTTATAGACTCTAAGTACATGGCTTTATAATTGAAAATTAAATTTACTTCCTATACTCATAAGTTGAATATCCAATCTATCATAAACTCTTATAATATATACTTAATCAAACGCAACATCAATCAGGAAATATAATATATTTTTTTTCACATATAGTCAAGGAATGGATTAACAAATAATTAATTTCATGGATTATAAATACATTTACGTATGTTTATGTTTATTTTTATTATTGTTTTGTTATTGAATAAAAAATTGTTTCAGTTGTAGTCTTGTAGAACTCTTTTTTTTAAGCAATTGTAGAACTCCATCAAGTCTACATGGTTCTAAAAAAAAAAAAAAAAATTGATTTGTTCGGTGATTGAAAAAATAGTTTTCAATCATTAGATTAAATATTACGTATTAAACTCTCTCTCATAAATATGTTATTACCATATTAAACACACTCTCCTAATTACTCTCTCTCTCCATTTTTTTTTTAAAAAAAAGTTAAAGAAAAAAAAAACTTATGAATATTTTTGGTTTTTTACTAACAGTAATATATATATATATGAAAGTAAATTTTCAAAAAAAAAAAATAGATATATAAAAACTTTATTTGTTGCAACTAGATTCAAATATTCAATTAAACTCAGAATTTATAAAACTAATGAAAGAATTAAATTTCTCAAGTCAATCGCATACCTACCAAAGTAACAAAAAACATTTTCATATTTCAATTTTTTTTTTCTAAAAAAAAAAGGTAATTTTTTTTTAGTTTTATTTTTATTTTTAATACATAAAATATATACGGTTCCTAAAAATCAAGCTTATTCGTAAGTTTTTTTTTTTCTTAACCGTTAGTCTTGCTTGAGAAAGAATTGAGATAGAAAATGAGAGAGAGATATTGGAGGAGAGAGAGTTTAATATGGTAATTTAGGAGAGAGTGTTTAATATATAATATTTAAGAGCAATGTTAGGCTTCTGATTTTTTTTTTTTTTTTTTTTTTCCCAAATGGTGTTGGCACGTGAGGTGTCAACATTTTGTAAATCATGAGATTACAAGATGTTGACACCTCACGTGCCAACAACATTTGGGAAGGAATTTGGAAAAAAAAGTTGGGAAGCCTTGCATAACTCAATATTTAATCTAATGATGTAAGAGAGATGATTTCTTTTTTTAATAATTTAATTAAAAAAAGATTACTTTCGGATGAATCCAAAAGCTATAAAGGTTCGTCCTAACTTTTATTAAAATAAAATGGGGTGTCTTTAAAAATTTATTTATTTTAAGTGAAGTCTCTTTAGAATATGAGTGCCAAAAGATAAAAATGATAATCTTTGAACAAAAGGAGGTGTCCTTAGAATTTTTTTAAATTTAAATTTTAAAAATGAAATGTCTTTAAAAAAGAAGTATAAAGAAAAAAAAAATGAATTGTCAGAAGAATTTTTTTTTTTTTTTAATATAAATATAGGAAGAAAAATGAGTGTATGAAGATATTTATTGGGTGGCTATAGAGCCACCATAATAAAAAACCACCATGATTTAATCCAAATTTTTGTGACAAATCAACAAATTTTCTCAAATATCATTATATTTTCGTGACAATTCATCTTATTGTCGTGACGAATACAAATATTGTGTAACATATCATTTTCATGAAAAAAAAAAATTTAATGTGAACCATGTTTTTTAATTTTTATTACAATTCATCATAAGTAAATTTATAACAATTTTATAAAGTTTGAAGAAAACTCCTAGATGCTAGGATCGAATTCAGGATTGTCTTGAATATTTAACTCTGTTATTATATATATATATAATTAAATATATATATATATATAGACTTCTTGTCCAGTTTTTTTTAGACTCAAAACTCTTCTCAACAAAAAAAAAAAGTTAAAATATCCGTGGAGATCTAACAATATAAAAAAAAAAAAATCTGGAACAAAAATACTCACAAGTCAAAACATCTAGAAAAAACATTTATCGAAAGATCTCAAAAGATTTGGAAAAAAAAATGATGAAAAGTCAAAAGATCTAGAAAAAAAATGCTTCAAAGATCTGAAAAAAAAAATGTTCAAAGATCTAGAAAAAAAAAAATGCTTAAAACTCAAAAGTTCTAGAAAAAAAAAATGCCCAAGCAAACTGAAAATTCAACTTCTGTTTGTCTTCATCTTCTTATCTTCATCTATTTCTACAAAAATTCATTCAACAAATTCCATCTACAACAAATGCAACCCAACAACCAACCATCTTCTTCATCTTCCTCTTCTGCTGTTGAAAGCCTCCTTTGACTTGAGTCATGTTGAACTACGACGAATCTGGGCTGCGATTGCGAATCCTTCGAGCATTTTGTTCATGGTTTCCGATGAACAAATCGGCGGCGTTGATAGCTGGGGTTTGGTGATTGGTGACCGGCGATGATTTCTAGGCTGGCAGTGGTCGGTGATTCGCGGAGGCAAATGTTGGCACACGGGACAACTGTGAATATGTGATGGTGGTTTATTCTTTATCTCTCCGTCAAAGGTTGTTTTTTGTTTTTTTATTTTTTCCTTTTTATTTTCTTTTAAGAAAAAATCAGTTTTTTTTTTTTTTTTTTTTTTTTCATTTTCATATATTTTAATTTTCCCCCAATTTTCTTTTCTTTAATTTTATTTTTTTAAAAGAAATTAAATAGGCAGGGGTAACAATGTCAAATCGCTTTTTCTAGACCGTTAATAATTTGTTTAAAGGGACCAAATTGATAGGTTTTTGGAAACATAGAGATCATTCTAGTTAAAAATGGAAAAACAGTTAAAAAAGTCATAACTAACGAAAATATAGGGGCCACAATGATAAAACCTCTTTTGTTTTTTAATATTTCTCTATTTTATTAGGGCAAAAATGAAAAACGTCCATATAGTTTGTCCTATTATCTATTTTGGTCTCTCTAGTTCCAGTATTATCTTGTTTGGTCCAAACCTTAACTAGTAATTATTTTTTTGGTCCCTATCGTCTAGGTATGGGCATGGGGGCCCAATGGGGCGGGTGAGGGTACCCCCACCCCCACCCCCATTCCTCAAACCTCCCACCACCACCTCCCCTAAAATCCATTTGGGGGGACCAATGGGGGGGACGTTTTGGGGGGAGGTTCCCCCACCCCCACCCCCAAAACCCATTTCCTCCATTTCATTTCCTTTTCAATTCTAAATTTTAATTTTTCAATCCGAAAAATAATAAAAATATAATAAAAATACAATACAAAATCCAAAATACAATACAAAATAATTACATAATATATATATATATATATTATTTTAGGGGTTAATTACACCTTATAAATGAACAACTATAACATTTAATTTTAATAATTTAATATTATAATTTATAATTATTTTTAATTGTTAAAATTTTTATATATAAATAAAAATAAAAATAAAAAATATATATATATATTATTTTGGGGGGCCCAATGGAGTTTTGGATTTGGGGGGAGGTACCCCCACCACCTCCCTCAAAATATGTTTAGGGGGCAAACTTTGCCCCCACCCCCACCCCCACCCCCAAAATCCATTTGGGGGCAAAATTTGCCCCCAAAACCCCATGGGGGCCCGTGGGGGATGGGGCCCCATGGGGAAACGTCCATCCCTACTACTGTCAAATTCCAATAGGTTTCTGTCAAACATGTTAGGGTACAATGGTAACAATACAAAATAAAAACGTTTTAATAAAATATTACCAAAACACCCCTCTACCAAAAATTGGTAGAAATCTGCCACAATTCGGCGGCCATGGGGCGTCGAATTGGGTGGACGTCGAATCCTTTGAGCAAATCGGCAGTCCTCAACCGTTGAATAGTCTGGGTGCCGAATTGGAGAGAAGAAATCTGCAGACTCTGATCTTGACTTGGTAAGCTCACCTTACCTGATAGAGCCACCACATTTGGGTCTTTCTCTTGGATTTATTTGGTGTTGATAGTGAGCTCACATCACCTCTGATAGTGCCACCCCCAAAACTCACCGTTTAACTCAATGATGTGGCATGGATTGCTTGTGAATTACAATTAGGTCCCTATACTCTTCCAAAATCATAATGACTTCAATCTTTCCTGGTAAATGAAAGACTGTCTTTAATAAATAGAGCAATTCACGAGGACTTGTTTGACACACCATATTGTATTGTATAGTATTGAACTGTACTGTACTGGACTGAATTGTATTATTAATCGTGTGTTTGATGATGTATTATATGAGACTATATTAAATAATACAAATGTTTGATATGTTAATGTATTGTATTTAATAAATAAAAATAATAATAAATTTATTTATTAATTTAATTTATGAAAAGTTAAGGTTGATCTAGTGGTATGTCCCTCACATCTACACCACGAGGTTATCAGTTCGAGTCGTATTCCCTTTCCTAAACCCCCAAACCGTAATATTTCAAAAAAAAATTAATTAATTTTATTTTACTATGAAAAGTATTCCAGTGTAATAAGTAAAAGTTGGCATCAAAAAGTGAAGCAACACCTAATAGTCTAATACAAGCTAATACCACCATCCCTCATTGCATTAGTTAGTGCGCCTGTCAATGTATTAGACCAATTACATTGTATTAATTAGTAGCTGCCAAACACTTGTCATTGTGTTACCTTAATACATGCCATCCTCTTATCCAACGTAATGCGGGATGCCAAACACTCCCTTAAAGAAAAAAGACTTCTCGTTTAAGTTAAGCCGTTAAGGTATAGAAGACAAAATTTAAGAAGAAAGAGACGAGAAACAGACGAGGGGGCAGTATGCAGTGGAGGAAGAGCCTTCAATTAAATAATACATTGATTTAAATTAGATCGAGACTAGAAAACTTCAATTTTTTAATGGGAAAAAAAATACATTGATTTAAATAAGATAGATACAAACTAATTATTTTAAGGTGTTTAAAAGAAGTGTGATAAAAAAAAAGGGTGTAAAATTTTATTGAAAAAAATTATGATAAGCACGCCAAGAAAATAATTAATTTTATTCTATTTAAATTATCTTTATACTTCTTTAATTTGATTTAAATATTTGAGCCTTTTAGAACCAGAACAAAGATATATATATATATATAGATAGATAAATATAGTTTACATTTATTTAAACAGTCTGCAATAGAACTAAACTGTTACATTCATTGGCTGTTGACAAGTTAAGGGATTGGACAGTGAATTTAAATGGTATAAAACTAAAAAGGTAGAAGAGATATGGAAGATTATGACCAAATAAATAGACCAAATTCATTTATTTGAACACCTTCAACACTTCTTATGATCTTATCAATGACATGTGAAAGACTGTCAATAAAAGAAAAGGAATTTTCTTTTAAGTTAATTATTTCTAGAATTAAGTTTTAAATTATTAATTTTTAAGCTACAGCAATATCAAACATAGCAACGGTCCAACGGACAATGTAATCAAGCTTTGAACTAGAATCGAAATTGTATGCATCATATTAGGTCAAGAGTTTATGAGTCCGAAAAATTAAGAGGATTGGATTCAAATTTGAAGTGTTTAAAACATTGTGTATATGATCATTACAAAAGAAGAAACCACTCAACTTTTACAACATCACCATTTTTTGAACTCTACATCTTTCCTCCAACAGAACAACTTTTACAACATCACCATTTTAAAACCTTGCAGCATTCTTCCATCTCAAGGTATCCAAGGGCAGAAAATATCAGCATTTCTGTTAAATGGCCCATGCGTCGCACATCTGCTAGCAGCAGCAGAAAGTCGGCTTTACAGTTTCTCTGACAGCATAAAAAATCCATATAAAAGAATTCAACTCAGCAACAGAAAGCTGATGCAGACTGCAACTTTAGACTTCAGCAGCAAATTAGAGTAATAAAGGTCTTGAATTGATCATATATAGGAAAAACATTTTAGATTCTAATCACAAAACATTGGAGGTCAAAAGTGTAATAAATTAGTAAAACAAAATAACAAGAATCACCTTAGATGAAAAGTGATGTTAGCCTCAAACCATCTGTCACAGAAAAGAGTGGATACCAGACCCATAATGACCAATTGGGTAAATATCACATGTTCCTAACATAAGAACAAAGACATATTATTATCAAGATGGATGCATAAAACCACAAAACTATGAAAACCTTAATAAATTCTGTTATAAGGAGATTTTGGCATATTGAGATTCCATATCAATAACATTGACAAGTCAATGGCCCAACACATTTCGCAAGTAGGGATTATTGGCTAGTCAAAGCCTCCTCTTCTCAGGCTTCGGAAGAAATTGGGCCCAACGCTTTTTATTCCCGCAAACTACATAAGAAAAAGCCCAAGAAACAAGTCCAGAAGAAACTCGGTTATCAAAAAAGAGAAAGCCCACCTTACTTGGACGACACAAAAGAATAGGCCCTACGTCAGCCCTGTTTAAGGCGTCCTGAGGTCAAAAGCTTACTGGCAGAGTAAGTGTTTCTAGTCCTCATGTCACTTCTCGCCCCAAAAACTGCACCCATCAAGGTTGACAGCCTTCTTAGATCTCAGAGGGACAGGTGTACGGCGTGTATGAGGTAACCCAGCTCAACACTCTAAAAGAAGTTGAACCTGAGCCAACCCACCACTCAAGGCTAAGGTCACTATGATCAGAACCCATAAAAAACATCATGACTACTCGAGTGTAAAAAAGGGATTCATGCAATCCCACCTATAAATAAAGGAAGTCTCCTTAGAAATAAAGAGAACAAAAAAATTACTATTGATGATACTTGATATCTTGTGATTTATATTGTTCAAAACCTTGAAGCATAAAACCAAACCACAAATCCCTCGGGACCTATCCGGCCCGACGTACCATTCCTAAACACCCACAGCAAATTTCACTTGTCAGACCAAACCGCACAAGTGATAATTTCAAAGATAAGTCAAACTCTACATACGTGGCAGATCTGACCTTTGACAATAGTGTTAGCAAATTTTTGTGTGTCAACAAATTCTAATTTCAAACATTTAAGAAAATGCTTAATATTTTGAGCAAGAAGATCTTTTATCTTATGAGTTTTTAAGAAAAAAGAAACAAACAGTAAATTAGAAGAACTCATTTAGCATTCTACTTAAGATCAGGGAAAGCTAAGGTGGCAGCCGCAGCATTATTATCGGTTGAAGATGCTGTAACAAGAATCTGCTTAATTATGGCTGTTTTGAGAGTTCTGGTGAGTTTGCACAATCCAATTTACATTTTCCGCTTCATCCGGAATAAAAGACGCAAAGAAAACCTTTACAACTACTGAAAGCTGGGCAAATGATTCTGAAATATATTTTGCCCCCTCAAAAACATCATTTAAAAGTGTATAGGGACTGCTAATTTTTAGAAATGAAAGGTTAGCCGGAAAACCTTCTTCAGGATATAAGCAAATCTTGAAGAGATCAGTGAGTGTGTGAATTGAGCTGGGTAGGAATTTAAGCTTCTCACATCCAATGATCGAAACAAGATCTCGACAACTCGCTATATAGGGATTTCATAAAGACTGCTAAGAGTGTACAAGTCATCTGGAATGGATTTGAGATTATTACAATAGAAGATCCAAATCTTGTAAAGAGCCGTATTATTATGAAATTGTACAATTAATCACATGATCACAGCAAATTGAGAACAAAATGACAAGCTAGATACATTTTCATAAGGGAAAGAATCATTTCCCCCCCTATATTATGCCCTATTGGTAAATCTCCCCTCTGTATTTTGCTTAATGGCCATTTTCCCCCTTCAAAACAAAAGTATTCGTTAAATTCCCTCTTACCGTTACCTTTTACGTTAAAAGGTCCAACTGACTGTTATGTTGAAGTTGACTCAAAGGGTAACATGGTAACTTTGACAAATTAAATGAATGAGAATTAACATGGGAGGGCAAAAAAGTAAAATCATTAATAAACATTAAGATTAAAATTAAATAAACAAAATATTAAAATAAAAAAATTAATTTAAATAAACATTAATAAAAAAAATATTATAAAAATTTAAAATAAAAATTCTCTCTCTCTCTCTCTCTCTTTTCATCTAATCTCTTTCTCTTGCTCTCTCCAATCTCTCCAATTTCTCTCTATCTTCTTCATTGCATTGCCGGCGATCTCTTCCGTTGAGATGAGATCGACTCTCTTCTTTTTCCACTTCTCTGTCTCTCTTCTTTTCCTGCTTCTGTCTCTGTTCTTCTCTCCTGATTCGAGACAATCAAGTTGGCCGTCGGCGAGGATTCGAGCGTCGATCTCCTTTGCTAAGAAAAGATTGATGATGGTGGTGGTCGTTATTGGTAATGGTGGTTGCTGGTGGTGGTGGTGGTTGGATTTGGGGTTAGGGATTTGGCAGTGATTGGATTTAGGGGTTAGGGATTTGTTGGTGGTTGGATTTGGGGGATAGGGTTTCTGAGATTGATGGTGATAAACTGATGGTGGTCTCGACGAGGATTCAAGGTGGGTTGGTGGGGTTCGGGCTTGTGACTGGGTTTGTGGTGGTTGGTTTGTTTTGATTTGGGGAAGAGGATTGAAGACGAAGATTGATTCATCAATCTTTGTGGATGAAAACCCTTTGGTGGGCAGGATAGATTTACATGAAAATTTTGGTTGTGTTTTTGAGTGTTGAAGAAAAGACTACTGGGTTTAGTAAACATTTTATTTCAGAGTTTCTGGGTTTGATTTTGTTAATGATTTGATGAAGTTCTAGGTTTGAATTTTCTGAGTTGGGTGTTGTTCATTATGACAATGGTGATGAGTTGTTGAATTTATTTATTTTTTTTACCTTTTTTTTTTTTTTTTAATTATCTCCACCATCCATCTCTAAATTGGACAGTGAAGATTGAATCTAAAGATGATGTTGATGAACTTAATAGTTTTTATTGGGTGCAATATCCCAACGATTTCATTAAAGGGGAAGAAAAGTATTTTCTTTTTAAACAATCAGGTGTTTTTGTCTTTCAAGGGTAAAAGAGTCTTTTCATTAACCATTGTTGTTAGAGTTGGACATTTTAACGGAAAAGGTAACGGTAAGAGGGAATTTGGCGAATACTTTTGTTTTGAGAGGGGAAAATGGCCATTAAGCAAAATACAGGGGGGAGATTTACCAATAGGGCATAATATAGGGGAGAAAATGATTCTTTCCCTTTTTAGAAATACTGAGATGGCTCATGTCTTCAAAATTCAACAAGTTTTCTCTGAAAGCAACAATGGCAGTCTTTTCATTCTCTCTGTTCTTAGTTTTCATCTTTCACTAGATAGTTTTCTTTTTCTGTTCAAACACTTGTTTTAACTGAACATTTTATGCTAAAGTTACAGATGTTGTGAAAAGGAGCTTTTACAAATAAAAAGAACTCTGTTTTTATTACAAGACTTGAATTGATTACAATAATCTACCACTTTATATTTCACTCAATAATCTACCCCTCACACTCACTTGCACACAAGCACTCTACACACACTTGAACTCAAAGAAGTTTCTAGAATGTTAGTGTTAGTAGTTTCTAGAATGTTAGGGGCTGTTTGTTTTTTTACTTATTGCCTATTACATCTTAAATTAAGATAAATCAGTTTGTTTGTTTTTCCAGTTTATATCTTATTTTTAAGATATATATGTCTTTTAGAAAAAGTAAAAGTTTTTTACTTTTATCTTATTCAAAAAGTGATACAGTAGAGTTTTTTAGTAAATTTCCACAAATGTTCTATAACAATTCATACATTTATAATTTTATCCGTACATAATAAAATCCTAAAAATCAATTTTCCAAAAATTCCAAATTTTAAAGAAACCCTAACACAACCTAATCAATTTTATATTTGTAATAAGTCATCCAAAAAAAAAAAAAAAACAAACAAACAAACGTATCATAATATCTTAATTTATAAGACTTATCCATATGTCTAACAAATTAAAATCTTATACGACTTTAGATAAAAATAAATAAATAAATAAATAAATTTTTTTAAAAAATACCTATCTAATTGCCATCTCATTTGAATTTTGTGTAGTTTGATTGCATTGATAATAATAATGTTGAATATGTTTGCTTTGCTTGAGTTGGGAACGGTTGAGGTTAACTGAAACTTGATTTTGCTTTTGTTCTTGACGAGTCGAATCGTGATGGGCCAACCTAATTTAGACTCCAATCCAACTCATTAAAAGTTTGAAAAATATGTTATAGGACCGGGCCTAACAAGCACAAAATCCGAAGCCTGTCCAAATATAAATATATGTAAATTACAAATAATATCTTCTTTTATACGGTAACTACTTGATCATAGATTTTTAGCTTTACAAACCGAACCATTAAAAATAGACAAGAGCCATGGCAGCCTTGGACATGTAACAATTTTTTTTTATTTTTTTATTTTTTTATTTTTTTATATATAATTTATAATTTTATTCTCGGTGAAAATAATTTTTAAAAAGATATATAGAAATAAAATATATATTTTCCATTACATTTCATTTACAAATAAAGTTAAGAATTCTTCATATAATTATTTTTCTTTTACAATCACCCACCTTAAATCTATTGATTACTTTAAACCCTAATCACAAATATTTATTATTCACAATTGACAAGATGAGGTTAGTCCGGTGGTAAAATCCCTCACACCTACATTACAAGGTTGTAATCCCTCACACCCACACTACAAGGTTGTAGATTAGAGTCTCTTCCCCTTCCCCCATAAAACCCTAATTATTGTAATATTAAAAATAAAAAAAAAAAAAAAAAAAACTACTATTCTTCACACATGTAGAGTATAATACAAGTGCATTTGGGGTGTATTTAGGTCATTAGTGGTTACTAAAACTATCGGCCCAGCCAAAGCCCAATCCAATTTTAATAATTATTGATGTGAAATGGTTTATGGCCCGGTCCATTTATTAATATGGCTATGTGACTCTTTGATGGTAAATTACAAACTGGATCAACCATTTATATAACAATAATGCTAAACATTCCACCTAAAATCCCATATTTTAAATCCCACTACATGTGGCATGTGAGGTGTCAAATTGTGAGTGGATACATGGGGTAGGTGAGATAAATCATCATTAATGTGTATCCATTCACAATTTGACACTTCACATGCCACATGTAGTGGGATGAAAAATGTGGGATTTTAGATGGGATGTGTAGCATTACTGTTTATATAATTACATTATTATTATTATTATTATTATTATTATTATTATTATTATTATTATTTTGAAATATTACAATAATTTTGGATTTATATAATTACATTATTACTATAATACTTAATAATATTTTAATATTTATTTTGCATATAACATATAACATATTACTTATGTGACCTAAATCTGTATAGTTACAAAATTACAAAAATGTATTGGTAGATCAAGACAAACTAATTATTTATGGTGTTCAAAAGAAGTGAAGTTTGATAAAAATAGGGTTTAAACGATTTATTAAAAAAATTATGATAAGCAATTAAGCATGTCAAGAAAATAAATAATTTTATTCTATTTAAATTATCATTATTATTAATTTAATTTTGTTTAATATGATTCAAGTATTTCAGCCTTTAGAACCGAAACAATTATAGTATTTCAGCATTTATTTAATTAGTCTGCAGTAGAGCTAAACTGTTACATTTATTGACTATTTACAAGTTAAGGGATTGGACGGTGAATTTAAATGGTCTAAAAGGTAGAAGAGAGATGGAAGATTATTATGAATAAATAAATAGACCTAATTCATTTATTTAAACACTTCCAACACTTCTGATATCTGGTAATAGGCTTGCAAACAAATTACAACCTTGCAGCATTCTTCCATCTCAAGGTATCCAAGAGCATAATATCAGCATTTTTGAAGGTTTCTGTTAAAAGGCCGGACATTGAAATTTGCGAATTATGAACCATGTGTCCTACATCAGCTAGCAGCAGCAGAAAGACGCCTTTACAGTTTCTCTGCCAGCATAAGAAATCCGACACATGAAAGACTTCAACTCAGCAACAAGAAATTTGAAGCAGATATATTACACAGTCCAGCAGTCGATAGCAGTCCACAACTTTAGACTTCAGCAACAATAGATGAAAGAGCAGCAACAAACATAAATTAACTGGATTCGAAGAAAAACTTCCTACTTGTTTGAAGCTGGTAGGCAAATATTCTCTGTATGAATTTTTACACATCCAGGACATCATTTGATAACGAGCACGAATATGAAAGTTTGGACATTGCTACTCTATGAAACAAGTCATCATACTTACTTTTAGAACTGGAGATATGATTTTTGAGTACTTTGCTGCGTAGAAAAAATGTTGGAGGAAGCCTTGTTGATCAGCTTGTATAATACAATGGCAGGGGCCACTGGAGAAATAATAAGAATTGGTTCCAGCATTTCTCAGCAAATATAATAACGATATAGCATACACATTCTCCTTTCAAGCTTTGAATAGTGGTAGAAAATTACTACGTAGGAAAGCTTTTAGTTAGTATTATTTCTAACAATACAACCAAATAACATTAAAAAAATTAATCCTATTACTTACATCTCTCTCAACATAATTTGTTGTTTGCTTAAATTTCAAGAATGTATTGCATTAAGTGGACACCCAATGTCGGCAAAACATTTTGGATTCCAATCACTAAACATAAGAGGTCAAAAGTGTAATAAATTAGTAAAATAAATAATTAACAAGCAATTGTTGTAATCATTTTCTTTAGTGATTGTAGATGAAATTACCTCTTTTAAGCTAAAATTTATATTCAGTGCTGATTGATTTTTGTCTCATCAGATCATCTATCACATAAAAGAGTGAAAGACAAACGCATATGGGCCGAAGTGAGAAAGCTTGTCCTGAGAGCAAATGCAATCCTAGTTTTGTTATTAATGAAACAGGATCATATGTTCCTAAAGTATGAACAGAGGCATGTTATTATCAATCCTAATTTTGTAAATTCATTTTTCAATAATCTTTAAGAAGTCACCATTTAAAATATTTTGCACTATATATGTTGTGTGAGAGGGCACCAGAAACAGATAATATCAGTATTACCAACATACTTACATCTTTCTCAACTTAAATTTCAATGAAAACATCACTAGATAGATTTTTGACGGCTATCAATGAAACAAATTAAATTACAGTGGACCAACTCAAAACAAGCCACAACAACATTTGAAGTTTATGATCACTTCTCGTACAATGTGTTGGAATGATGAGTGAAGCTCAATGTTCTTCAGTCACACAGAGGCAAGTCACACCTCAGTTATACACAGGCCTTGCTGTGTATACAACGAATGAGGAAGCTCAAGAACAAATAAGAAATGTGTCAAGGCTAAATAGAAAAGAGATTAGTCTAGGGAGTTAGACTAACATTGTTTCTGTTATCTAGTTAGTTATTGATGCTGAGGTGTAAGCATTTCATTGGCTTAATTTCCTGATTATCAGGAATTAGTTAGGATGTTGTTAGAAGTTGCAGCTGTGCAAAAGCTGATATATATATGTACAAAGGTCACGCATTTGTTGTGTCGTTCATTGTATTATCAGAATAATATACAGAAGCCTCTGAGCTTAAAACAACCATTAATGGTGAAGAACTTTGTTCTTAATTTTCTTCTTGCTCTCTTAGTACTTTAATCAAACACCTTGAATCTCCTTTCCTCTGTTCTTGTTTATCTTTGTAATCTTCACATGGTATCAGAGCTGAAGACAAATGTCGATAGCTGAAAATCAATCCAACGACACTTCCGCAACGGAGTCAAATCTCAACTCTTATGCATCTCAGTCGAAGAGCATGGATTTCTCATCATTGGCAAAAACACTAAGTCTCAACCTCACTCTGAAACTTGATCAGACGAATTACATCTACTGGAGAGTTCAAGTTCTGACTGCGATTGAAGCTCTCGATCTAGAAGGCTTTAACAATGGCAAACGAACTTCTCCTCCACAGTTCATCACAACACAGTCAGGTGACACTGTAGAACAACGAGATAATCCAGATTTTCTAATCTGGAAGAAATCGGATAAGCTTCTTATGAGCTGGCTTTTTTCAACACTAACTCCTAGTGTTCTAGGTCAGGTTACAGGTTCAAAATCATCATTTGAAATCTGGTCTAAGATAGAACGCACATTTGCTCAGAAGTCGATGGCCAGAATCATGCAGCTGAAGCAGCAACTTCAATCAACCAAGAAAGGTACAGACTCTATCAGTGAGTTTGTCTTGAAACTCAAAGCAATCAGTGATGCTTTGGCTTCAGCTGGAGAAATGGTAAGTGACAGGGAAATGATCATGACTCTCTTGAATGGAGTTGGTCATGAATATGATTCGGTTGTTACTTTGGTCTCTTCTCAACAGAGTACCATGTCTCTTGAGGATGCACAATTTCTTTTTTTGGTGCATGAACAACGAATTGAACACCTTAATGTGTCTGCTAATCTAAGCATGGTGAATCCATCTGCTCAGTATGTGGCCAACAATTCTGGCTATAACAATTTTAACAATCGAGGTAATGGAAGGAACAACACAAATGGAAATTATAGAGGAGGAAATCGTGGAAGAAATAGAGGAGGCAGGTTTGGTGGTAGATCAAATCAGAGAATCCACTGCCAATTATGTTCCAAACCTGGCCATGGTGCTTGGCAGTGTTACAAACGTTTTGATCAAGGGTTCCAAGGAGGTCCTAGCCAAGTAAATCAGGTCCATCAAGGAACTCAGATGAGTCAGTTTAATAATGGAAATAATCAAGCTTTTTTGGTGCAGCAGGGCTTTAACAACTGTGATCATGGAAGTGTTGTCAACTCTGTTAACAACTCAAGAGGTTTTCATGAAAGTGTGCAGACAACACCTGCTGGAGCATATCAGAATGAAGCCTACTATGCTACTCCTGAAACAGTAGCTGATCAATCTTGGTATGTGGATACAGGTGCCACCAATCATGTGACTTCCAACCTCAACAATCTTACCATCAAGTCTGACTATAGAGGTATGGATAAACTTTCTGTTGGAAATGGTAATCAGTTGAAAATTTCACATGTTGGTAGCACAAAAATCAGATCACATTGTCCACCACACACTGATTTACATCTCAAGCAAGTTCTCTGCATACCTGCCATCACAAAAAATTTATTAAGCATCTCTAAATTTACTAAGGATAACAATGCTACTGCTGAATTTTCATCTATTGGCTGTATCATTAAGGATCAGAGAACCAAGAGGCCTCTACTTCAAGGGCTGCTTAGGAATGGTTTGTATGAATTGAAGCTTGTGGAAGCTACTCCTTCAAGTTTCGAGTTGCTGAAATCAGCCTCAAATGTTGTCTCCACTGCACATAGTTCACAAAATAATAAAACAAATGATTATGTTAAGCACAGCCGAAATAATGTAGCACCTTACAATGCGTTTTTGGCTGCTAAAGCCAACTCTGTAATATGGCATGCCAAAATTGGGCACCCATCTCCTTTGATACTCAAAAAGGTGTTGAATACATTACATTTTCCATTCAATGTTCATAATACTCCCTTTTGTGATTCATGTAGACTTGGCAAGTTACACAAGCTTCCTTTTCAACGAATAAATATCACAGCTAAGGCTCCCTTAGACCTCATTTATAGTGATGTATGGGGGCCTGCTCCCATGCTTTCAGGTGAAGGGTATAGGTACTATATAGCATTTATAGATGCCTACACAAGGTTTACTTGGTTCTTCCCTCTCAAACTAAAGTCAGATGCCTTTGGGGTCTTTGTCAAGTTCAAAAAGTTCATAGAACTCCAACTAGATAGGAAGATTAAATGTCTTCAAGCTGATATGGGAGGTGAATATCAACCTTTTGTTCCTTATTTGACCGAATTGGGTGTTAGAGTTCAGTTTTCATGCCCATATACACACCAACAAAATGGTGTTCCTGAAAGGAAGCACCGAAGCATTGTTGAGATGGGTCTTACAATGCTTGCTCATGCTGGTTTGCCTCTAAGATATTGGCATAAAGCCTTTTCTACAGCTGTAATGGTGATCAATAATCTTCCTACTGCTGTACTCAGTTTTCTGTCACCATTTGAGAAAATGTTTCAAAGGAAGCCTAACTATAACTACTTAAAGGTTTTCGGTTGCTCTTGTTTTCCATACCTTAGGGATTATTCAAGACACAAGTTGGATTTTCATACACACAAATGTGTCTTTATTGGGTATAGCACATGCCACAAGGGATATAAATGCCTCAGTCCCTCTGGAAGAGTGTATGTTTCCAGACATGTTGTTTTCAATGAACAAGAATTTCCTTACAAGGAATTGTTCAAATCTACTTTATCATCTGACTCTACAGCATGTTGCTCTATAAATAGCAAGGATGGACCAGTCAATTCAATGCCATCTCTTTTTCAAATGTTTGGGGCTGCTCAACCTACTCAACCTTTAATGGAGCACCATAGCTGGTCACCTAACAGTGAGGCTACACAGTCTTCAAGTGCACATCCTGCAGAAGGGAATCAAATGCAGTCATCTGTCAATGGTCATCATTCTAGCTCATCTAGCTCTTTTCACTCTACAAGTCACAATGAAGAGGCACAGCTTTTGGCACCTGCTGCTGTGGCAATTCCGAGTGAAGTTAATCACCATAATTCTCATCGAATGGTCACAAGAAGTATGACAGGTTCTCTGAAACCTCGAGTTTTTGTTTCAGAATGCAATTTTCCTTCAGCTTTCCTGTCAGAAGTGGAGCCAAAATCGGTAAAGGAGGCTCTGGCTAATTCACGGTGGGTTGCAGCAATGAAGGATGAGTTTCAGGCCTTACAAAGCAACCAAACGTTGGTAGCAACTTCTGGCTTGAGCATATCAGGCCTTGGTTCCAACAACTTCTGATATGAGCATAGTTGGTAGCAAGTGGGTTTTCAGGATCAAATTCAAGCCTGATGGTTCGATTTTGAAGCACAAGGCAAGGTTAGTTGCTAAAGGTTTTCATCAAACTGCTGGCTTGGATTATTTTGATACATTCAGCCCAGTTGTGAAACCTTCCACTATAAGAGTGATCTTCACCTTGGCTGTGCACTTCAACTGGGACATACAATAGGTAGATATTAACAATGCTTTTTTGAATGGGGACTTAAAAGAACAAGTGTTCATGTGTCAGCCTGAAGGTTTCACTGATCAGAGATTTCCCTCTCATGTTTGCAAGCTTAATAAGGCACTATATGGCCTCAAGCAGGCTCCTAGATCATGGTTTAACAAGCTGCGGGCTGCTCTTCTTCAATGGGGTTTCAGAAGCTCCACATCAGACTCATCATTGTTCATTCTACATTCTGGTTCTGATGTTCTGTTTCTTCTTGTCTATGTTGATGATATCTTGATATCAGGCAACAACACCTCTCTTATCCAACATACTATCTCTCAGCTCAACTCAACATTTGCTCTCAAGACACTTGGATCCGTAAATTACTTTCTTGGGTTTGAAGCTTTTCGAAATTCGAATGGGCTATATCTTACTCAAACCAAATATATTATGGATCTTTTGAAGAAAACTAACATGTTTGAATCGAAATCATGTCCCACACCTATGAGCTCTAGTTCGAAGTTGACAAGATTGGGTGGTGCTCCCTTTGACAATCCTACAGCTTATAGGAGCACAGTTGGGGCTCTTCAGTATCTCTGCTATACAAGGCCTGATATATCCTACTGTGTTAATAAGCTGAGCCAATTTCTCGTGTCTCCTACTCAAGTTCATTGGCAAGCATGTAAGCGAGTCTTGCGATACTTGAGAGGCATAATTCATATGGGACTCTGGTTTCGGCCTTCTTCCACCTTGAAGTTAGAAGCATATGCAGATGCCGACTGGGCAAGCTGCCTAGATGATCGTCGTTCCACCAGTGGGAACTGTGTGTTTCTTGGTGGAAATTTGATTGCTTGGAGCTCCCGGAAACAGCCTGTTGTGGCACGGTCAAGCACAGAGGCTGAATACCGGTCAATGGCACAAATTACTTCAGAAATTCTTTGGCTTCAATCCTTGTTTCGTGAGTTGCGCATTCCCCTGTCTCCACCTGCTGTCATATGGTGTGACAATATGGGTGCTAATCTCCTTGCTCAAAATCCTGTGTTTCACTCGAAAACTAAACATATAGACATTGACACTCACTTTATAAGAGAGAAGGTTGCTGCTGGAATTGTTGAGCCCAGGTATGTGCCAACTGATCTCCAAATAGCAGATGTTCTTACCAAAAGCCTACCAGCTGATAAGTTTCGTTTCTTCTGCTCCAAGCTCAATTTGGTGTCCTCACCACAATTCAGCTTGGGGGGGGATGTTGGAATGATGAGTGAAGCTCAATGTTCTTCAGTCACACAGAGGCAAGTCACACCTCAGTTATACATAGGCCTTGCTGTGTATACAACGAATGAGGAAGCTCAAGAACAAATAAGAAATGTGTCAAGGCTAAATAGAAAAGAGATTAGTCTAGGGAGTTAGACTAACATTGTTTCTGTTATCTAGTTAGTTATTGATGCTGAGGTGTAAGCATTTCATTGGCTTAATTTCCTGATTATCAGGAATTAGTTAGGATGTTGTTAGAAGTTGCAGCTGTGCAAAAGCTGATATATATATGTACAAAGGTCACGCATTTGTTGTGTCGTTCATTGTATTATCAGAATAATATACAGAAGCCTCTGAGCTTAAAACAACCATTAATGGTGAAGAACTTTGTTCTTAATTTTCTTCTTGCTCTCTTAGTACTTTAATCAAACACCTTGAATCTCCTTTCCTCTGTTCTTGTTTATCTTTGTAATCTTCACACAATGCACACTATATGATAAATATATACATGAAAATCTTTTTACCCAATTTAAAAACCACAAACACCATTTAATTTCTTACACACCAACATGACAATATAGTCTGATTCAGTCTTCAAATCCTTCCAAGTGCATGCTTTCCTTGATTAATTCTGTACCAGATCTGATCTCCATTCACTCCTGGAAACACTCAAAATACAGAATTAAGATTATTTTCTTGCATAAAAGAATTACAGTCTATAACAGAAAATATATAAATTTATATATTCAAAATTTGTTGCAGAATTAGTTATCTCAATTTTACATAAAGTTATATCAGCCTTCTACAAAAACAACAATGTGTAATCCGTCGGATATTAGGATGTAAAGTCATGTCGATTTTATTTAAGCTGTATCAAGACAACAGCCTTTATAAATAAGAATAAAAGTGTAAATGTGCTTAAGTTAATAAAGTTAAATCATAAATTATAACACCACCGGTGTAAAATGATGTTTTTAAAACTCTTATTAAATGTACACTTTTATGTGTTCATCATAGTTGTCAACTAATTATATAAAGATTGAGTAGTATAGTTTGGACTTCGGAGTAGTTATAAGAGATAAACTATTTATAACTATTCTAAACCATTGGATTTGATATTAATGAACTCCATCAGAGAGGCTGTGTAAGAATATAGCATGACCTTTTGTTAAATGTATCATGATGAGGTGCGTTATTATAAATTCAAAATAAAAATAAAATTGAAAGTAATAAAATATTAAAAAGATGAAATACTTTAGAAGCTTTGAGAGATGGATGCATTACCGAACTTGAAATTTGGAAGTAAAAGCTAGGTTAGTGGCTTCATCTTCCCACTCCAACTTGTCCCACCAATCTCTGTCGTCTCTTTTAAAATTAGTACACTTTAAACTCTTTGCACTTTGAGCATTAAAAGGGAGTTTCCTTAGACTTTGGCAGCTTCTTACTGTTATATCTAGGAGGGAAGGAAAGGGCATGGCTATTCGGCATATGCTCTTTAACTTTGGTAGCTTACGAAGATAAACTTCTTGAAGATTTGAGAATATCTTGGCAGCTTCAACTTCTGAAGACCCAAAGTCCCATACTATTATTTCTTCCAATTTCTTACATAGTATTACATAAAGAAATCGAAGTCGTGGAATGTATCTAAGCCATGTCAAATCCTCCATTGTACACCACAAGATAATAAGTTTCTAAAGGTTATGGAAGCAGTTGGGCTTTGATCTCTGCATTCTCTCCCCATTCTCAAAACAAATTTTAACTTCCCTCAAATTACGACAGCCTCTTATAAAAAGTGTCTCTAAATGCTCCATTCTTCTCATAGTTGAACATGAGATATTAAGTGAACACAAATCCTTGCACTCGTTTATTGATCGGCGTGTAATACAACTTTTTAACTTAGGAGATGACATAAATTTTAGAACAAGGGAGACACTTGATAAGATGAGACCTACGTGAGTTATCTTTTCCAAAGATTCCAACTCTTCTATCATCAATTTCATTTTAATCATGCTGCGGAAACAGCTGTACATTTCTAAGGATGAAAGACTTGATATTACTCCAGATGGAATGGCTTTGTGATTCCAAATTTCATCTAATAATAATATTCTCAATTGTGTCAAATTCTTAACTTCAATCGGCAACTTACTCAGACATGTCTTCGATAGATTAAGATAATGCAAGCTAATCAATGCACCAATTTCAACAGACAACTCCCTTAAGTTCTTATTATTTAACAAATTCAAAACTTCCAAAGTATGCATTGATTGGAAGAGTGTACCTAGTAATGTCACCAATTTGGAACCCATAACAAAAATGGTTTGGAGACGTGAACAAACAACCAGTGATTCGATGAGAAATTGTGTACTCTTACCATGCAATGATACTTTTACGACCTCCTTCCATCTACCAATCCCTTGAGATGTGATTAAACCGGTGTCTTCCTTTACCAAAATCTCATTCTCATGTTCATGAGCTAACCAATGTGCCATGTCACGAAGAACATCATGCATCTTGACATGGTCTTCTTCATAACACTTATGTATTTGCCACAACTTTCCTCCAAAAGACAAGCAAGTTTCAAACTATTAATAATAAATCTTCCTCTTTCTTGTGCCTCATATATGTTATCAAAATCGTCTAAGAATCCCTCCCCAATCCAAAGTTCAATAAGTTCCCTATTACTAATGTTATGGTCCTCTGGGAATATTGAACAATATATAAAACAAGTCTTGAGTGTATTGTCAATCAAGCTATCATAACTAAACCTTAGAGTAGGAAAAACATATTTCCCCATTTCAGAAAACTGAGATGTATAACTCTTTAATACTTTGATAGCGTACCTCCAATCTTCAAGCATCATCCTGCTAGCCATGGCACATCCAATAGTAACAAGAGCAAGCGGCAAACTGTCGCACTCTTCAGCTACAATTTCAGCAAGTTTTGGTAACTCATGATGAGAGTTTAGTACATCTTCACCAACTTTTTTGTCGAAACAAACTGAGAACGGCTTCTTTGGTAAACCATTTTATTTAATTAGCTTCCATTTTAACACATACTTCTCCTGATCGAGTTGTAAACACTATTTTAAATCCATTTTGATTGTTTGAACAAGAAACTCCCAATTTTGATAGTTCTAGACGATCTATGATCGTCTAATAACAGCACAAACCTTTTATTGCGTAGTTTTTCCAGAATTTGAGAAGCTCTCGCTTCCTCATTCTTATTTTTCCATATTTCATCTGAGATGTCTAATTTGTGTCGTATAGTTTCTTGAATTTTGTCCAACTTCACTTCTTTGGACACCACAACCCAAAATAATAATATAATCCGATGTATTCCGATGTTTGTGATTAATTTTGTAGAAAAATTGGTCTTTGTAAAATTTGGATTCAAATGTGGTAAAATGATGAACTGAAAATGAGATATGATTTAAACCTACAATTCCATTAACATAGGTGTAAGAATAGGCCACCCAAATTCTATCTAAAGTGATATTAGTTTAAATTTTTACTTCGAAAAATAAAAACACAATAGTACCCTTATTAAAATAAATATATTCATTTTAATACATATTATTTATAAACACTCTTAAATTATTATCACACACAATTTATAAAAACAAATCATATTATTTTTGGAATGAAACCCTCTTTGAATGATGATCCAATTTACTATCGGAAATATCTCGAATGTAGGAGCATTATAAAAGGGAATATGTAGAACTCTATTAGGGTTAAGAGATTTTAATATGAAATTTTCTTATTTATACAGCTATCTAAATTTTTTTTTAATAATATCTACGGCTATCTTAAAAAAAAAAAAAAAAAATTGTTAATATCTATAGCTATCGTTAAAAAATATATATATTTTTTGTTTATTGATAAAGTTCATAACTATACATAAAAGAAAGACAAAAACAATATGATAATCATGTGATAATGAAAAAGTTTGAAACTTAGAATAAAATTAGAGTTTAATTAGGGTTATCATAAAAATTAGGGTTTATCATAAGTTTTATTTATTTATTTATTTTTATTTTTTTTAAAGGCAAGTTTTTTTAATAAAGAAATATAGTTGAATATATGAGTGTAATTAATGAGTATATATAGTATTTGATTTTTTTTTAATTAAAGTAATTTGTCCTTATTGGTAAATTTTTATTGGGATATTTTTGTAATTAAATTTTTTAATAAAATATGGGTGTAATAAGTTTTATGGGTGTCAATATCCGCTCCCTTAAGTAAAATGTTTCAACCTGATATATGCCTTAATGAGATTTGATAGATTTTTTTTTTTTTTTTTTTTTTGAAATAAGATTTGATAGAACTCTATTTCCACAAATTTAATGAATGTTTGGTTCACATTACAAATTTCGTTTTTTTATTAACTCGTCTTTTCTCGTTGGAGTACTTAAATTAAAAGGATAGATACATAAATGATCAAATATTGTAAACTCTTTAATTAACATATTTTTGCTTCTATTACAAGAATAATCCTAAAGTAAAATTTAATAATACATGATAATCAAAACTATAACAAACAACCAAGTAATCTCCCAATAATCAAATCTGATTTAACCCTAATTAATCACATGAGCCGTCGGTTACTACGAACACCAAGCAATTGAACATCATCAATCACCGGGCCACATAACGATCCCGAATTGTCATTTTTCATGGTGTAATATGTGCTTAGGAACATAACCCTAGTACGTGTAGACACTGCCTTGAACTTGAGGATGGCTTTCTTGAACCCTCCTTTCCCCTTAGATTCATATGGAACCTTAATGGTGTCCTTGCCAGCATACGCCTCTACGATCATCGACCCTCCACATGCGTTTTTAGCGTCACCGACGGCGAATGTGAGGGCGTAGAGCTTGCCGGGTGTGGTCTTAACCACTTGTGCGATGGCACTTTCTTTTCCAGCCACAAGTTCGACTGCTCGTTTTCCTTCTGGAACGGAGAAGTGTTGGACGTCAATGTACTTAACGGCTTTAAGGGATTCAACCATCCAGCCAGGTAGAGGACTGTTTTCATCTTCAATACGAGGTGCAATCAAGACCCCCTCTGATGCGTTGGGGAACATATACGGACCTTCTTCAAAATTTCCGTTCTTCAACATATTGGCTGCAAATAACAATTTGTAAGCAAATCGATTACCAAAACTATTAATAGAGTTGGGCCCAGAACCTAAAGGTGTTTAATGGGCTGGTCCTGGGCTGCCCTACCCATTCAACAATGTCAAGGGTTTTACAGGCTTTAGATCATAAGCTCAAGAGTGGTCATATTTACACCCCTTTAAAACTGTATGTACGTCTCAAAATTAGAATTTTTCAAAATCTCCTAAGTGACATTGTAAAAAGAATTTAAAAAAATTGTAAATCTATTTATAAAAAAAATGTAAATCTCTCCGTATAATATCTAATAATTTGAAATATTTAATAAATATTTTCCATATCTGATCATCCCTAGTCTCTTCATCTTGCTCAATCATAAGTTCATAACCTTTGTATCAATTCTCACTTCTAAATATGCAGTAGATGATTTCCTCTAGCTGTTGCCACTTTGAATATGTATACCCAATTTTTAATTAATTGAGTGTACATACAAAAAGGATGTACATATAATTTTGTTAAGAATGCAAATATCGCCATTCTCAACATGGCCCTTACGGGTTACGATTCACGAACTTTAATGTATTCCCAAGCCCACTCTCTCAACCAGGTTTGGCCCGGACCGGACCCTCAATACCAAGGATTGAGCTGGGAGGATTTATACGAAAATGAGTAACGCCTGCTACAGGTACGGGCCGACTCAGCCCTTTTTAACACATCTAGTAGAACTCAATAAAGTATTAACTAGTATATATATATATATATGACATGAGAGAGAGAGAGTACCTCTTGTACGTTTAGGATTGTAGAGAACCTTCAAGGCAACAGAGTCAATAAGAGGGCCACAAGCAGGGTCCTCTTCGACCCCAGGGTTGTGAATAGAAATCTCAATTTCATTAGCTTGAGCTTGGAATGCCCAGGCATATGAATCCCAACCATTACTACTATACATAGTCTGCACGGGGAGTATTCCATAGTCATACGAAACGGAAACGTTTAGCTTCTCTTCTTGTGCACATGTCCGAGCTGCACTGAAAGTTATGGCGTAACTGATGCCCTTAGTCACCTTGATTTTCTGCTTGATTGAGGCTTCGTTGCCTAATCTGACGGCGAAGTCTCCTTCGGGAACTATTAGCAACATGTCTCCTTGTTGCTGCCCAGATTTTATGTACTCAACATAGCCTGAAATTTCCCAGTTTGGAATGGCTTTTGGTTGAGTTACTAACGACCCTTTCATTTCATGTGGCTTTGGACCGTACTCGAAGTTACCATTTGGCAATAAACCTGAAGATCAATTTAATTAAGACACAACAAAATATAATTAAATTCATGTACTATGAGTCTATCTGTTTCAGTTCCATAGTGATTTCCATTTAAAATTGTTTGTGCTAATTTAATTATTTAACAACGTATATATGCAAAAAATGTGGTGATTATGGTTGTGAGATATTTATAATAGAAAACCAAAATTAAATGGAAATCTAAGCTGTGTTTGTCTTCAAATCTAAATTCTTTAGTAGTGCTATGCTGTCATCACATGTTTCTCCACTGATCTATAATATATATAGAGAGAGATTGGATCTGATGTAGGATCTCATTGGTTTTTTACTAACAAAATTCGACTCTGTAACGTTAAAAAGTCACAACTACAACTCTTTACAAAACTGAAATTTAGCAACAACAAAAAATTGTATGAGCTCTCACAAAACTGACATGAATTTTTATACCGTTCATTGAGGTATATGTACATATATAGGCCAATTGTCACTTATGTGCCCTAAACTTTTTAAAAATTTACAATGTATCCCCTAATTTTTTTTCCACTAAACCCCTGAACTCTCACAAATTAACAAAAGCCGACTGTAGATACCCCCTCATAAAGGACAATAAACCCAATCGGTTACCAATAAACGAGAGTTTAAGAGGTTTAGTGTCGAAAAAAAAGTACAAGAGATATAGCGTAAATTTTTGAAGAGTTTAGGAGGCATCGGTGTCAATTAACCTAAAAAATAATTCCATCATGTTGGTAATTAATGTAAATTCCAAGGGAGTAAATAACTTATTTTCATAATTTCATTTTCATTTATGAATCATATCAATTATCAAGCTTCAATTATGTATTTATGTTATTCAAAAAAAAAAAAATTATGTATTTATGTGAAGTGGGCCAAATGAGCACTTAGGTGGAGACCACAATCCTCATCTAAGAATTTGTTCCAATTATTCTACCACGTGTAAGGATGAGATTCTCCTATAATATTACAGGTGGAAGTATTCAAATCTTTTGTATTTTTTTTATTTTTTATTTTTTATTTTTTATTTTTTTGATAAAAAATCTTTTGTATTAAATGCCGTCTAACGACCAAGCACGTGATTATAAATGACATTCACAGCTGCGGGCTGCCTAACTGTACATTCAACTACAACTTTACTTTATAAGCATATAAAATGTGTACGATATTACTCGAACTCATCTTCAATAACGTGAAAGACTGAAAGGGGAAGGGGAGGTGCAGTACGTGCAGCAGCCTCTGTCTCTCACGTGTTATGAGGTAGATGTTTTACGAGTAGTGTTTATAAAATTTTAAAACTATATTATTTATATTTTAAAATTACAAAATGGCTTTATAAATTCCCTAAATTGGAGACACATGTGACATGTATAGAATAAAAAAGGGTATTTTGGTCATAGAAAGGTGGGAAAATAACCTTACTATATATGGTTCTGTTGTCCTAGGTCCTAGCAACGATAATTGCCATAGCATTAATTCTTTTATCACAATCATTTTATGTAAATTAATACATGCACTGTCAAAATTGGTTTTATTTCCCACCAACCAATTTTGTTTTCATTAATAACATACCAAAATTGAAGACGAATGAAAAAAAAAAAGTATGAGAAACTGAGAATTGATGTCGACTCAACATATTTAAAGAGTCGTTTTGATCGCTCTATGAAAATCTGAAATATATAGTCTTTCTCTTTTTAGAACGAATTGATTTTATTTATATGTATCAGTTCTACAATTATTAACTATTAGATTCTTATACTTCACTTTAGTCAAAGTTTTCTTAAACTTAATCAATGACTCACGAGTCTTATTCTAATCTTAAAAGTTCTGTTTGGTCATGAGCAGAAAAAAACTATATATATATATATGACCATTACTAGCTTTTTACTTTTATTTTTCTACAGATTTGAATGAATTTCAAGACTTCCTTTGAGATTTGGTTAAAATATAGACGGATCCGACTGATCTATACTCTTGATTGGTGACATCCTCTAAAGGAAATTTTTAGTAAATTTTGGATTAAGTACTCGAACTCATCTATGTCTGTATATATATGCATGATATATGTGTACCATTACAAGCAAAAAGTCTAAAGAAGAAGTAAAAAAGCAAAATACCGATCAATAGATTATAGATGCAACAATTTGTATAAATGAGGATTGTGAGATAACGTACCCTCGGTGACGGAGAAGGCGACCTGACAGGTGGCACAAAGTAGCACTAGCAGCACGGTGGTTCTGTACATTGTGGAATGTAATTGTCTCTTAGAGAGAAGAATATAATGGAAGAAGAGATGTTGATGCAGAGTGGAGATCACAAGGTGTGAGCAATGGCTTTTATGTGCTTTGGTGGAAGAGATTGCCACTGATTTTGTAAAGAATTACATGAATGCCACTGGAAGTATCCATGCAGAATATCAATTAATTAATTTGTAAAACTGCTGTCAAAAAAAAGTCTGACAGAAAACATCCACATTCTTTATGCTCCTCACTGCAGTAAATTTTTTTAACACTCCACAAGTATTTTATTTTTGATCAATTAATTATAGAAAAACTTAATCCATAAATTAATGCAAAATGGATATATTACAGAGAAAATTTGAGACACGGTTAAAAAAAAAATATCAAAGACTTTTCTTAGGTCTGTTAGCAATACTAGCCGGCCAAGAGGTTTTTAGGTGAGAGAATTACCTAATTCTTAATCTTTAGGCGAAACCAGCTTCATCAAATTTGGAGGGTATAACGTGACCAAGATAAAAAAACTTAAAATAAAAATGTAAATATACACAATTTAGGAATAAAAATTTCACAAATTTTAAATATATTTTTTTAATAGAAAAAATTGGGCCCAGAGGTTAATCTTTTTTTTTTTTTTTTCAAATTTCATCAAATATTTTGGAATTCTCTCTTATTTTTTTTTTTTTTTTGAAGTATTAATTTAATTTAATTTTAATTGTATTTAATATTTTTTCCAAAATTATTCAGATGAAACATATTTCTTTTAAAATTTTATACTCGTTATTTGCTTTAACAAAAGATTATATGACCAAATTATAGATTAAATAGGTTCAAAGTTTTTTGTAAAATAATAATAATAATAATAATAATAAACCGGATTTTGTCTCTCTCCAATATACACGGGAGGTTACTAACATGTTTTAGGGAAAGGAATTTCTTGGGTTGATAAAATAATGAGTAGGTTTATTAATTTAAAAATGAAGCGTAATTTGCTTAAATTAGAACATTAATTAATTAAAGATGTTAAATATTCAGAATTCAAATTTATCATCTTAAGATTTGGTTTCATCTGGTGAAGGTTAACGACAGGCTATTCAAAGCCACATGGATTCGTTGGCAAGCTGTTGTGTGTTAGTTGAAGGCCAAATTCGGTCATTCAATCTTGGGTTTATTTTGATCCTTCCAAGTTCCAATCATATGCTGAAATTTTGTAAAATTTATTTTACATAATTATAGAATGATTATTTCTATATTTGAGAATGCAGATCGAATTGTATATATATATATATATTTTATAAAAAAACAATAATCATAATTCAAAAATACATGTAAATATATTTTTAATAAATAGAATAAATAGAAGAAGATTTTTGTGTGAATTTTCAGATCACCTTATTAGTTTAAAAAAGTCCTTACATAATTAATCTATCATAAATTTAATCGTTAGATGAATCTAATTATCATAATGTTGTTTTATCTATGTTACTACACGTAAAACAAACTATATTAACATTTTATAAAATACGTATCATATTTAACGAAATAAGTCATAAGGTTAATCCAGTGATCTACACTCACAACTTGTATAAAAACATAATAATTTAAAATATATAGAAACTTTTTTTTCACTGTTTTTTTAATCCTAATTTTTATATCATCAAATAAAATTATTGAAATATATATATAGGTTTTTTCATCAGATCACCTTGAAATTATAATTTTAAAACAATCTCATATAACCACATGTTCAAATGTTTATTTTTTTTAAAAAAATCAACATGTCATTTAAATATATAGCTGTGGGAAGTTATCCTGAAATTATAATTTCAGAGAACCTCCCAATATATATATTGCAACCAATAATCTCATTAAATTACTGAATTAGCTTCATCGATACAATAGTACTAAGAGGCACATGGGGTTTGAATAGACTGTCTACCTGGACCTTCTGGGAAGGTGATTAGTGTCCAAAATGCATGGATCAAATCATCAAAATTAAGTGACCAAAAAAAAAAAAAACAAACCTTCAAATCTTCAATAAATATAAATTTGATTCTCTCAGTATCTCATGATTCAAAAATATTATAATATTCCATCTCTGATTGGCAGCTCGTGGGGTATCAACAGAAAAACATCAGATCAAAATCAAAATGCATTGAAAATGGGATTTTTCAGATCTTATCCCAAGCAACCCATGTGCCTTTTTAGGGTTATGATTCAATTTTCTTAATTTAATAATTACTGGCCAACTTAATTGACAGTTTGTTTATTTATTTATAATTTTTCTTTTTGCTTCTGTTTCTTTCTGGTCGGCAATAATGCCCGGCCGATAAGATATTTAATGTTCTTGACATGTGCAATCATGCACCAAGCTAAAAGCAAAGCATAGAAAAAATAACTAATTGTCTAATTTATATGTATTAACTTTTGTAAGAAATTACAAAAGTTGGGGTGGATTAATGGAAGACAGCTTTTATTTTCTGAAATAGGGAGTATTATTTCTGATATTAGATTGTTAATTAGTCAGGCTCGTTGTATTTCTATAGATTTCGTCCCTCGTATGGCTAATCAGGTAGCCCATCTATTGGCTAAAAACAGCCTCTCTTGTGAGGATGATATGTTTTGGCTGGAGGAGTTTCCTCTATGTATTTCTGCTTGTGTATCAGCTGAATGCCGTGTGTCTTTGTAATGTTTGGGTTATTCAAAAAAAAAAAAAAAAAAAAATTGTAAGAAATTAATTGAATGAGCTAAATAAATAATTAATTAGTAACTTTTCATGCATTTTGGGTTTTCTGTAATTTATTCTTATACTTCCAATATCCTGCAGTATTGGTAGATTAGTTAAATTGGATTTTTACTTCGTAGAAATTAGAATGATTAATTTACGTAGGCAAAGAAAATTAGAGCATAAAATAACGAATTCCATGACTTTCAATGAGATATGATTTTAATATAGGTGGATATGAATTTTAGAGCTAGGTTTTTCTTTTCTTTATCCATCTCGGTGTGGACCGTAAGCCGAACCTACACTACACCATATTGGGTTATTTACAACTTGATTTTTACGGCACACATAAATGGCGTGTCATCAATGTTATTATTCACATCAATGTTATTATTCACGACTTGCGTTCAGTGCAAAACTGCAAATTGTAATAGTGAAGTATAATTTCTCAAAGATTGTTGCACATTTGAGGAACGTCATAAAAAAGATTATTTACGGTCTACCTATTGAGTGTCTTATTTGAGAGTTTTTTAAAACATACAACTCAGCCATGTATACATTTTTCAGAAAGAAGTGAATTACTGTTTACTGCATTCAGTGCAAATTGTAACAATGATGCATAATTTCTCAAAGACAATGCAAGGAACGCCGTAAAAAAAGATTAGTTACGGCTTACCTATTGCGTGTCTTATTTGAGAGTTTTTTAAGATATAAAACTCATGCCATATATATATATATATCAGAAACAAGCTTTTTTGGCTCCTAAAAGAAACACTAAGGTTGAAACTTTATTTTTTGTTAGACATGTGTTCCGGGACAAAAATAACATTTTTTGATGATAATGATTTTAGGGACTATATTTTCCCTTTTTTATCTTTTTTTTTTTTTTTTTTTTTTTAAGAGGCAGATTAATAATTAAATTTTCTTCAATTTTTTACCTTAATTATTATAGATTAATTCAAAAAATTATGAAAAAAATATATATTATTTTCATTTATAATTATAATAATAATAATCTAAAATACAAAACCATTTTTTTAGAAAAGTCCATTTACATTTCTCCTTCCCTTTTGTGATAGAGATTCAATTCTTACATTTATCTATTAAATTGTAAAATGTAAAAAAACATCTTTCTATCTCGGGTACGATTAACGAATATCCTTTTATTCGACAATAAATGATTTGAATTTTTTTTAATTAAATGCTAAAATAAATGTTAATTTGTCTATCATATAAAATAAAATTTATACTATTGGAAATAAAATTTTGATTTATAAATAATCAATAAAAATTTATTAACATCTATAGTTTATATATAACAATTATGCAATTATTAACAAATTCAAATGAGTAGCAGAATTGGTCAAGGCTTTGCTTGAACATCATGAGGTTTGAAGTTCGACAATTGATGAGAACAAATTAAAAAAAAAAAAAAGGGTTGAAATGACCTCGGGAGGTCCGAATGGATTCGGTGGGGGTGGGTGTATGGGATGAGGTGTTTTAAATATAATATAATATATTTTCAAAAGACAATAACGACAAGCAGGTGCTGGTCGTGATTGAGTTTACACCCATATCAATACATGACATTTCTTGTGGGTCGTAAAAGTCCATAATACAATCCACAAAATATGGTTCTGTTGTAGTGCTAGAATATTACCCAATTGAACTAGTGTTATTTTCCACAAAATGACATTGGACAACGATTGTTATAGTCTATTTGTTGAAAATTAAGGTTTTTGATAATTTTTTAAATGATTTTTAACAATCTTTATGAAAAGTTGTTAACTTAGGGCCAGGTTGGTATCGCTATAGCTTTTATAATACTCACTATTACTCTGTTAGCTGTGCTAAAAGAATAATCAACTGTGAAGTTAATCAGTAGATATTTTATTAATTATGTTTTTACAAGTACTGTATAACTCAAAAGCAATATACATATGTTTGGTAATTTTATTCCAAAAGTGTTGAGATTAGTTACGATACCTAAAATATACATAATTTTAGATCACTATTTCATTTTTTTATTATTAATTATATATATTAAATCAATATTTAAGTATAATATTTAAATTATAAAAAAAAAATCCATAAGAACAATAAAAATGTTTTTAAAAGATTTTATAACTCAAATCAATATTTAAGTAGAATATTCAATTTTGAGACAAAATAAGGTATATAAATGATTTTAACTTCATTTCATAAGGATAATAATAATATTTTAAAAGATTCATTTAATGTTAAAATAGATTATTCCATAATCACTCTAAAAAATTAACCCTCATTTACTTCTAAAAATTACTGTTAAAACTTGTCAGATTATCAATTAATCACTCTTAGAAATTTTACCATACATCAATTTATGTCAAAATTATAAAATAAATTACTTTTAATTTTTTAAATGCAATACCAAACTTACCCTTAGATATAAATTAAACTTAATCAGCCGAGCCGTACTATTCCCACATTTTTGATAAATTTGAGACTATTTAAATATGCACTTTAAGATACAAAGAAATCAAGAAAAATAGATTGAATTTATTTTGACTTTTCGAAATAGAATTCATGGTATTATAAAAATTCTTAATATTTTTTTTAAAAAAATAGTTATATGAATCAGTTGCAAAATATATATATATATATATAAGAATTTAGCTGATTCAAATTCAAGTATTGTCATAACCATTGGATTAAGAGCACATGAGTGAGTGGTTGAGACCTGAGAGGGTGAAGTCAAAAAATTAAATTTCAAATTTAAATTGTTTTAGTCTGACCCATATAAATATATCTTGTATATCATATTAATAAAATATTTTAAATTTTAAATGTAAATATTATAATTAGTTAAACAAATATAAAAATTATAACATCTTATGATTAAAATACTTTTTATTTATCAATCAAAACTTAAATAGAGATTATTTCAAAATTATAAATATTAAATAACTGCTATAAAAAAATTAAGGAGAAAAAATCTAATTAAAAAAATAATAATAAAAAAAAAAAACTCAACCCAATTAGATATTTAGATGGATAGGAAGGTCAACGGATTTCAAAATCCCCATAATGAAATCCTAATGCACAGGCTTTATTCACATCCATTTTTATGGCACACCTAGGCTCCCTTGTCTTCACGTGGTAGTTTATAAGGATATTCCAACCCAAAATAACATTATCAGATTTTGGAGTTAAAATTCTGACATAATTTTTTCAATTAAACATCTCAACCATTGAATTAATAATATATAAACAAACGAGTGGTAGAAATGTTAAAGTCAAAAAATTAAATTAAAAATTTAAGTTGATTTAATCTAAAGAATTAAGTCATTTTCAAGATTAAATAATATATTGTTCAAAAAAAAAAAGATTAAATAATATTTTTTTAACTCTAAATTTAAATAATTGTTTATGTCTAAATTTTACGATATATTTCATATTCTTGAGTAGTCAATTATTGGATTGGTATCATCTTATTATTAAAAAATTAAGCAAATACTTTTATGAAGAATCATATAAAAAAAAATTATTGTTAACCAATGGCTTGCATGTCATATAAATTATATTGGTGTTCATTGATGAGGAAAATCACATGAGTGGGAGTTTGTAAGAAAGTAGATAAATCTAATTATTGATAGTTAAGCAGCTGACTTTATTATTTAATTTTTTATATATTTCAATAATTTGTGATTGGGGAGGGGATAGACTCGAACTCACACTTTCATGATGTATGTGTGAGAGGCAAACCACTAGGCCAATATCATATTGTCTAAGAAGGTTTATAATGTTAGTACGTACCAAGAAAAAAAAAAAAAAAAGACTACTTATATATATATAATTTAGCTCGGACAACAAATATCTCTTTGGTTTGGCTTTTATTGATCTTTTTATTTTTTTATTTTTTTTTAACTATTACAATATTTTAGAATTTGGTTCGGGATATCACTCAAATCCACAACCATTTGAGTGTAAGTGTGGGTGTGAGAAGCTTACATTAAACAAACATCATTTATAAATAGGGTTCAAAATTTTTTTGTCACTATTTGGGCCTGACTTTGTAAGAATATCACCACTTTACTAATTCAAGTTTAAAAGGCACCTATTTAGGTGATCAGACAAAAATACCCTTATATTTGTCAGTTTGTGTCTTTTGAAACGTAGAGAGAAAAAAGTTGTGTGAGAGAGAACAATAGAGAGAGAAAGCATCAGGTGCAAGAATCCGGTTGAAAATCTCACGGCGAACTCACCGGCAGTGACACTACAGTCCTGAAGTCGACCAAAATATGCAAGACCGTGAAGATCTGGGTTGCCGAGCCTTTTCATACACTTTTCGAGCCTTTTCAACAATAATTCACAGAAAAAATACATATACGTTCATGAAAAGGGTCGAACAAAAAGGCTCGACCAGTGTATAAAAAGTCACGGAAAGGGTATTAAAAGTCACGGGAAGTGTATGAAAAGTCATGGGAAGTGTACTAAAAGTCACGGGGAGTGTATTAAAAGTCACGTGAAGTGTATTATGAAAAGTCACGGAAATTGTATGAAAAGTCACGGGAAGTGTATTAAAAGTCACGGGGAGTGTATGAAAAGTCACGGGAAGTGTATTATGAAAAGTCACGGGAAATGTATGAAAAGTCACGGGAAGTGTATGAAAAGGCACGGGAAGTGTATAAAAAGTCACGGGAAGTGTATGAAAAGGCACGGGAAGTGTATAAAAAGTCACGGGAAGTGTATGAAAAGGCTCGAACAAAAAGGCTCGACCAGTGTATGAAAAGTCACGGGAAGTGTATGAAAAGGCTCGAAAACGCACGAAAATGCTCAGATTCTAATCCAATTTTTCCTTCAAAAGGCTCGGGTAACATTTTACAAAAGACTCGGAGAACAAATGAAAAGGAACCCAGCTTAAGGTTTTAAATTGAAAAAAAAAGCTCTGGGGGCGCTGCCCCCTGCACCCCCGCGAGCTGACCGGGCAGCTCGACCACCGCGAGCTCAGCGGGGAGCTCGACCCCCGAATGCGTCTGCGCAGTGCCACAAAACTAATTATCCAATGAAGATGCATTGATAATGTCATGATGTTTAACCTTCATTGGAGGTCTGTTATAGAGGAAGATGAAATAATAAAATCTCAGAAAACTTCAAAGTAAGAAAGAGAATGTGTAAAGTAAGGGCATTTTTGTCCGTTCACCATAATAGGTGCCTTTTAAACTTAAGTTATTAAAGTGGTGACTTTCTTACCAAAACCGGTCAAAAAGGTGACATTTCTCACCATTTCCTCTTTATAAATATAGTTAATATGGGATAAACAAATTTAAATTGGCATAAAGCCATGATTATATTTTTATATTTGATCTAAAAATATAATCATATTTGATCTAAAAATATAATCATGGCTTTTGAAGCTTTTGTGAAGTCTTTCAAAATATTAATGTCATGACTAAACAGTTCACTTTTGAATCACAATTAAACTATCTGCAGCGTATATTTAATGGCATGAACAAACTTATATTTTGGAGTGGCATATTAATTCAAAGAGTGACAACCCGTGATATGATATCTATATCTATTTGTGTATGCATATCAATATATAATTATTATATTCATAAAAAATTTCATTTGAATTTGAGTTATTGGAGTAAACCAAATAAGGCTATGTAAAGAGGAGTTGTTTTCCGGAGCGATATTGAAAATTTAGTTTACAATATAAAACCGATCATGTCATATTCATATTCAGAGAAACGGTAATTTTGTTGCTCATGACATGCCCAAAAGAGCTTTTAGCCTGTTGTCTCTTTCATCTAATCTTTTTCTAGATTTATCTATACCAAGCACTTTTGGGATACTAGCAGATGCGGCAAGTCGTTTGGGATATCTATTGTTCACCAGAATCTCCGGCTATCTAAACTTCTCTAATGTCTCTCCTTGTCAATCCAACTGAACTTCTCTAATGTCTCTCCTTGTCAATCCGTCTCTGTCACTCTAATACTCTACAATATCTTCTTTTTGAGTTTTTCAATAGCTTTCACACCATATCGAAAGTTGTATGGATTTCAGTCACAGATTGTGATGTTACAAACTCTTCAGCAACCAAAATGAAGAGTTTCAGTCACATAAACATCGTAATAAATATGTATTGAATTTTCAAGCCAAATGATTGATAGCCCAATTGCAAATGGACCGTTATAAAATTGATTTATAGTCCAATTCTATAATGTATAAATTTGAAAAATATAGTTTTGGACGGTAGAGATATATTTCAAAGAATAAATCAGATTAACTTCTACACATAACATTCCACCATTCCATCCAATGTCTCCTGCACCATCTGGTGGTTCATCTCCTGTACAGGAACTTTCCATCATAAATAAACGAAGATTTTGACATTTATAGCCCGAAACAAATTTATCATCAAAATAATAGCACAAATCACGATCTTTATGCCCATTCACTTCTTTTGAGTTTAGACTTTTGAAATTGTGAGAAGCATTATAATTTTTGGTATGGGACCCTAACAAACTAGAGGCTGAATTGTTTGGTATAACAGTTTTTTTTTAGTTTTTTTTTTAGTTTTTTTGTTGTGGTCGTCGTCGTCGTCAAAATTTGATTATTTGATCCATTAGTCAAGCAAGACCAATTGCTATACACAATTAAACTAATACAATAATACTAATAATTAAAATAATGTAATGAAATTAACTTCTACATATAACATTTGATCAAATCTCGGGTTAAATAATGTCCAATGGTAAAATAATGCTCATTCAGTTTGCTAATGTTGTAGTTCGAGTTGACTTATCCACCGGTGGTATATCAACCAAAATATATTTAGCTTGGATATTTATAATGAAAGATTTGAATCCGCTCCTTGTCTCATCTTTTTCATTATATCACATAATCTTATGACACATAAGCATTATAATAAATGTTTGGTTAAAATGTAATTGATTTTTACAATCACTTGAGCTCCTATAATGAAATATGTGTAAATTTATTTGAGTTGTAAAAATTCTTGCCAAAAAATTAAAAAGAAATCAAGTATAAAACATGGGTCAATCCAGGCCCGTTGCAGTTAGGTTTCGACCCGTTATTCATGAAAAGTGTCGTGTACCCGTGTGGGTGTGGACCCTTTTATTTTATGCAAGTCTGGGTTTAGGTCCGGGTTCCCGCATTTTGCCAACCGTTTCCATTTGAGCTTGGGAAAAGAATATGAGGTAGACGCTCCCAATTCATCTAAAAACTTGTTACGAGGGGAGTTTTGTGTGTGTGTGTGTGTGTTTTTTTTTTTTTTTTTCCTTTTAAAATCTGACATCAATCAAGTTAAGTTTAATCGAGTTAAGAGTTTGTTAAGACTTGATGAAATTAACCATTACTAATACGGTTAATCGGTTATGAATACATCTCAAAGTATAGAAAGTTATCTTCCTACACTTTGTGGTTCAATGAATAAATATGAAATTCAAGCCTCTACACAAAAGAAGAGAATAATGACTCATTTGACACTAGATTGCATTGTATTGTATTGAATTGTATTATCTTTAGTATAAATATGTGTTTCGTTATTAATCACATTATATTGTATTAAATTATACAATATTCGGTTGGGCCATATTGTGTGTGGAGATGACACATCACATTTGGGTTGGAATTTGGGTGGAGTAGCATTACTCATATTTATTTGGAGGAAATGGGGTTTTAGGTTTGGGGGGAGGTACCCCCACCACCTCCCTCAAAATATGTTTGGGGGCAAAGTTTACCCCCACCCCCAAAACTCATTTGGGGGTAAAATTTGCCCCCAAAACCCCATGAGGGATGGGGCCCCATGGGGAAACGTCTATCCCTTCTTCATTGTCTTCATGTGGTTGTTTATAAGGATATTTCAACCCAAAATGACATTATCATAATTTGAAGTTACAATAAAATATAAATAGGATAAGTTTAGACCAAATGCATATATAAATTTTTGACTTCAACATCTCAACCATTGAATTAAGAATACATAAGCAAAAGAGTGATAGAGACGTTGAAGCCAAAAAATTAAATCAGAAATTTAAGTTGGTTTAACCTAAAGAATTAAGCCATTTTCAAGATTAAATAATATATTTTTTACTCTAAATTTAAATAATTGTTTATGTATAAATTTTACGATGTATTTCATATTCTTGAGTAGTTAATATTTGAATTGATGTCATCTTATTATTAAAAAATTAAACAAATCCTTTTACGAAGAATCATATAAAAAAGTTTTTAGGGCTCGTTTGACATAATGTATTGTACTGTACTACATTAGATTGGATTGGATAGGATAATATTTCATTGAATTGTATTGTTATTATACAATCATGTGTTTGGTTATTATCCTTGTACAATCCTATGTTTGGTAATATTTTGTATTAGACAGTATTAAATCATAAATAGTTTGAATATAAATTTTGTTTATGAATATTTTATTAAATAAAAAATTGATGTATTTTTAGAATAAAAAAATAATATTATAAAATATATATTTGTTGTATCATACTTTTAAAAATAATAATCAATGTATAATTAAATAAATTATAATTCATGTAATAAATTTGAAAAATATTTGATATAGGACGGTATTTAGTACATGTTTACAGTATTAAGGAAGGAAAAAAAAAATTCTGGAAAGAAAGAAGAAAATGAGAAGATGAGGTGGACGGTGAACCAATTGTCAGAGCCTAGAGCTAATACACCATAAACCCACCTCCACCCACTGTATCATATAGCGCGGTTCCCAAATCCCAGTTTCCCACTGCATTAATACAATACAATTGTATTAGACAATACAATACAACCAAACACTCCTCTTGTATTATTTAATACATTTTAACTCCTTAATACAATACTATACATACAAATAAACATGTCTTTATAGTTAAACCAATGGCTTGCATGTCATATAAATTATATCGGTGTTCATTGAGGAGGAAAATCACATAACTGGGAGTTTATAAGAAAGTAGATAAATCCAATTATTGATTGTTAAGCAGCGGACTTTATTATTTAATTTTTAAAATATTACAATAATTTAGGATTGGGGAGGGGATAGACTCGAAGCAAACCACTATGTCAACATCATCTTGTCTAAGGAGCTTTATAATGTTAGTACGTACGAAGAAAAAAAAAAAGACTACTTAGATATATATAATTTAGCTCGGACTACAAATATCTCTTTGGTTTGGCTTTTATTGAATTTTTTTTTTTAAACTATTACAATATTTTAGAATTTGGTTAGGGATATCAGTATATCACTCAAATCCAAAAACATTTAGATGTGAGTGTGAGAGGCTTACCATTAAACCAACCTCATTTATAAATATAGTTAATATGGGATAAACAAATTTAAATTGGCATATTGTAATGGCTTCCCCAATCTATAAATATAATCATGGCTTTTGAAGCTTTTGTAAAGTCTTTCAAAATATTAATGTCATGACTAAACAGTTCACTTTTGAATCACAATTAAACTACTTGCAGCGTATATTTAATTAATGGCATGAATGCATGATCAAACTTATATTTTGGAGTGGCATATTAATTCACGGAGTGTGAACCCGTGATATGATATCTATATCTATTTGTGTATGCATATCAATATATTATTATATTCATAAAAAATTTCATTTGAATTTGAGTTATTGGAGTAAACCAAATAAGGCTATGTAACGGAGGAATTGTTTTCTGGAGCTTTTAGCCCGGTAATTTTGTCATATCAATCCAAAATGACATTATCAGATTTTGGACTTTGGAGTTATTGAAGTAATTTTATCAAATAAAACCGAATATGTTATATCCATATTCAGAGAAACGGTAATTTTGTTGCTCTGAGATGCCAAAAAGAGCTTTTAGCCGCTTGTTCCTTTTATTTGATATTATTCTCCTTTTTCCAGTTTGACTGTCAAAATTGCTAGATGTTAATGTATCTATACTTGTTCCTATAGTGAATGAAATCCTTTAATTACGGTTTCGTGGTGACCAAGCACTTTTGAGAGGGATGATTGAAACATGTCTACAATCAAGGGATACTAGTAGATGCGGCAAGTCGTTTGGGATCTCTATTGTTCACCAGAATCTCCGGTTGTCTGCAACTGAACTTCTCTAATGTCTCTCTTTGTCAATCCATCTGTGCCACTCCAGTACTCCACAATTGTTTCCTTTCGAGTTTGTTTCTATCTTTTGTGTAGTTTTGTTGTTCTTCATTTCATTTTTCATGTTTTTATTTAATATTGAGTCAATAGCTTTCACACCATATCGAAAGTTGTATGGATTTCAGTCACGGACTGTGATGTTAAAACTCTTTAGTGACCAGAATGAAGAGTTTCAATCACATAAACATTATAATTAATGTGTATTGAAAATTTCTCACATCCCACATTGGAAAAATAGAGAAGTGAATGAGATGCCTAACCTATATAAATATGAGGAGAAAGGAATGTAAAACATATTTATTTGGACAAGGGTTATGGGCCATGGCTCAATACTCTACAATGTCCTTTCTAACATTTTATTTTTTTATAAATGAAATGTAATAATATTTTGTAATGTTTAAAAATAAAAAATAAAAAAAATAAAAAATAAAAAAATTGGAACCGGCCGGTTCAGAACCGGAACCGGAATCCGGTTCGAACCGGTCGGTTCCGAAAAAATTGGAACCGGAACCGGAACCGGGTTAGACCGGTTCCGGTTCCGGTTTTCTCGGTTCCGGTTCCGGCCGGTTCCTCCGGTTCGAACCGGAACCGAGCCAGGTCTAATCCGATCCAATTACTATTTGATCCGATCCGATATGATCCGATGGATCGAATTAATATAAAGTCATTCGTAATATACAAAAGTTATAATTTGAAATAAATTATTTAAACATTACTAATTAATTCAAATAAAATTAACATTAAAAAAATACATGACATCACTTGTAAACTTTATATATTTCAAAAGGTTTATAAACATTATACATCAACTCCAAATGTAAACTTAATAAGCCGTGATGTTAATGAAGAAGAATAAAAGAAAAGAAGATGGTGGATTGTTGGCTGTAAAGAAATTGAGAAACAAAACCCAAAATAGTAACATTAATAATTGTATTTTGGTTGGGCATTTACATTAGAAAGTAGTGGATAAAATTAATTGCACAATATAAAAATTAGGCCTAATATTTTAGGCGGGTTGGCGGATTTGGCGGATTTCCAAACGGAAATCCAAGATCCAATCCGATCCAATGGATTTTAGATTTTAGGATCCAATCAGATCCAATCAGATCCAATCACCTCTCTGAATCTGATCAAATCCAATAGATTGGATTCGATCCAATGGATCGTATTGGATTGGATCTTGCACACCCCTACCAATAATTATTAATTACTTTCCTATTTTAATCTTTTATAAAAAAAAATTTCATATTAATAGTTTGATATTTATATATGTATATCATAGAAACTCTTTCTGATTCAATAAACCATAGATTCTCTTTAATATATTTTCAATCTCTTTTTAAGGAAATACAAATTGATTGTTAAGTATGGAAAATGAATCAAAATCATGAGACAAATTTGGTTGTGAAAAGGTGAGTTTTAAATTAATTTTTATTATTTTTATTAGAAGAACAAAATCATTATATATATAAACAGACTTTTAAATTATCTATATTATCTATATATATATATATTTTTATTTCAAACACACTTTATACTTTTTATTTATTTATCAATATTAGATGTTCTTTCTTGTAAAAAAAATATATTAGATGTTCCACATTATTGAGACATGTCACAAATCTTGCATACCTACAACTCTCTCAAATGGAAAGCGGTTCTTAGATAAAATAAAAAAATCTTAAAATGGATTTTTAATGAAAAATGGAATTTGATTTTGAAAAAACGAAAAGAGAAAAGAAGTAGGGAAGAGAAAGAATAGTAAAAGAATTAAATATAACAACAAAATTTGAAATAACAATAAAGTTGATTAAATAACATAATAATAATTATATGCGGTATGTACATACAAAAATATAATACATTATAATTAAAGAAATGGTATTTTTGGTATTAAATGGTGTTTATTTATAAATTAGAGATTTTTTAAAAATTATGATGGATGTGATTACGAAAGGGGTGTAGATACAGTTTTTGAAGGGTTCCATTATTGCCACTATTTTTTAAGTCTGCCCATCATCAATATTGATAGCCCATTTGCAAATGGACCGTTATAAATTTGATTTATAGTCCAATTCTATAACGTATAAATTTGAAAAATATAGTTTTAGATGGTAGAGAAATATTTCAAAGAATAAATCAGAGTTTCAATGGCACTTCAATTCTACTTTAATAATGCCAACATGAGCGTAGTTTAGCTGGTAGATGGACGAGATTGGGGTTTAGGTAAATGACTCTTAGGTCAGCGGCTCGAATCATACCAATGACGAAAGCTTTCAAAGAAATACCTGATCCCGAATAAATAGATATTGTCAAAAAAAAAAAAAACTACTTTAATAACCAACAACAAAAGATTAATTCCTAACAAACAATCAATTAAACTAATAATTCAAATAACATAATGAACTAACTTCTACAAATAACATTCCATCATTCACAAAAACAATCCTTGTCCTCAAGATATAGAATCATCCCACGTCTCCTGCACCATTTGGTGGTTCATCTCCTATACAGGAACTTTCCATCATAAATAAACGAAGATTTTGACATTTACAGCCCGAAACAAATTTATCATCAAAATAATAGCACAAATCACGATTTTTATGCCCATTCACTTCTTTTGAGTTTTTAGACGTTTGAAATTGTGAGAAGCAGTAGAATTTTTGGAATGAGACCCTAACAAACTAGAGGCTGAATTGCTTGGTATAACAGGGTTTTTTTTTTTTTTTTTTTTTTTTTTTTAAATTTGATTTTTGCTCCAGTAATCCAATTAAACTATACACAATTAAACTAATACAATAAAACTAATAATTCAAATGATATAATGAAATTAACTTCTACATATAACCAGTGTTGTAGTAAGCGCTAGACGCTAGTCGGGCGGAGACCTAGCGCCTAGCGCCTAGGCCGATTAATCGGCGATTAATCGGAAAACACAATTACACATAAATTCCAATTAGAACTCCAAAGAAAATTCTTTCCATATTCAATCATAAACCAATCTAAATCCCCAATTATCAAATCCAAAGAAAATTCTTTCCAAATCATTATCTTGAGTTAAGTGAATTTAAATCAATCATAATATTGCCTTTTGCAAAACACTTCACTAATTTTTAAATTCATAAAATAAATTAATGGATTGAATTGAACATGATCTAAGTCAAGTCAACCCGGCCCAATAAATTATAATCAGCCCAAATATCCACTAAACACATTAGGGTGGGGCACAAATAAAAAATAAATAAAAATAAATTAATCACAATTGTGGGACACATGCACATCAAATTCAATTCCACATTTCCACGTTTCAACACTCACTGTGGACTTGTGGTGGGGCACACATATCTAATAAGTGATAAATATTGTTTTTTAAATCCTTTAAACATTTTATTCTCATTTTCTTCTCGATGCTTCTTCTCCACTCTTCCAACTCTCATCTGTTCAACGCTCTCTCTCTCTTCTCAGTCATCTTCTTTTGTTTTCTTTTTCAGTTTTTCTCAATCATCTCCATCGCTTCTCTAATGTTTCTTTTGCTGGACTGTGCAGATTGGAGGCGACTGAAAGTGGATCACGGCGACCTCGGCGAATGAAAGTGGATCTCGGCAACCAAAAGTGATTAATTAGTCGGCGATTTGGGCGATTAGTCGGCGATTTGAACGATTAGTCAGCGGCCGACTAATTAGGCCGATTTTGGCCTCTTCGCCGCAGTGAACCGCCGACCAGCCGTTTTGAGCCGATTAATCGGCCTAGTCGGCCGACTTCTAGAACACTGCATATAACATTTGATCAAATCTCGGGTTAAATAATGTGCAATGGTAAATAATGCTCGTTTTGTTTGCTAATGTTGTAGTTCGAGTTGCCTTAATCCCAGTGGTATATCAACTAAAAAATATATTTGGCTTGGATATTTATAATGAAGGATTTGAATCCTCTCTTTACCTCATCTTTTTCATTATATTACATAATCTTATGACACATAAGCATTATAGTGAATGTACGGTTAAAATGTGATTAGTTTTTACGATCACTTTAGGTCCTATAATGAAATATGTGTAAATTTATTTGAGTTGTAAAAATTCTTGCCAAAAAAATAAAAAGAAATCAAGTATAAAACATGGGTCAATCCAGGCCCGTTGCAGTTCGACTTGGACCTGTTATTCATGAAAAGTGTCGTGTGGGTGTGGACCCTTTTATTTTATACAAGTCTGGGTTTAGGTCCGGGTTCCCGCATTTTGACAACCCTTTCCACTTGAGCTTGGAAAAAGAATATGAGGTAGACGCTCCCAATTCATCTAAAATCTTTCTAAAAACTTGTTACGAGGAGAGTTTTGTCTCTGTGTGTGTTTTTTTTTTTCCTTTAAAATCTAACATCAATCAAGTTTTTCAATCAAATTAGGAGTTTGTTAAATCCTGATGAAATTAACCATTATTAATTCGGTTAATTGGTTATTAATACATCTCAAAGTATAGAAAGATATCTTCCTACACTTTGTGGTTCAATGAGTAAATATGAAATTCAAACCTCTACACAAAAGAAGAGCTTAATGACTCATTTGACACTAGATTGCACTGTATTGCATTGAACTGCATTATTTTTAATACAAATATGTGTTTCGTTATTAATCACATTATATTATATTAAGTTATACAATATTCGGTATAAAAGAGTATTGTATTATATTATAAAAATATTATATTTTTAAAAAATGAGTTAATAATTTATTTTAAAATTCTTTACCATAAATAAATATTTATTTTCATTAAATAAATAATATTTTTACAAATAAAGTATATGTTTTCAATATTATTTTGAAACTATGAAAAAATTTAATAGCATAAAACATTTCTTCATCAAAATTACATATTTGTTAAAAAGAAAATAAAAAGTTAATGATTTTTTTCAATCCAATAGAACCTAATTCCACTAAATATTATATATTAGCTAAACAATGTTTGTTATTTTATATAATTAAAATGTATTAAAATAGAGTATAGTAGCACCAAAATCTGAAAACCACTATGTTAAATTTGAAAACCATTTGGATTTTTAGGAACCACCTTCACGTCAAAATCGATCAAAAAGTGGTTTCCAATTTTTAGTACTACCATATCCACATGGGTAGAGTAACCAAACCTTATAACTGGACACCAAACATTATTCTAATATTTTAATACATTTAATTGTCTAATCCAATTCGAAACTAAATGCCCTGTCCAAGAAGAAACTGGCTCCAAACATGACCTGTGTGCAAGTGGTTCTGATTTCTGAACCACTAGGGTGCGTTTGGCATGGACATGGGACAGGATAAGATGGGACGGGACAGGACAGGACGGGACATGATAAGTTGTTCTATATTGTGTTTGGAAGGCCTGGGATAGAACTGTGGACTGTACTATTATAGGTTTGGTATGGTTGGGACAGGACAGGACAGGACAAGAGGTTCAAATGACCAGAGTACCCCTCTTATATATATAACAACATATATTATATAAAAAATATATATATCATATATATTATGTGTTAAAAAATATATATATATATTATAATATATACATATTATTACAATATATATATTAATAATACATATTAATATATATATATATATCATATATATTATGTGTTAATAGAAAAAAGGTTAAATAAAATTCTGGGCCATAACTGGACAGGATATCCTTTTCAGCTCAGTGGTATCAGAGCCTTGGTTCGACTTGGGAGACCTGAGTTCGAGCCTGCCGACCGCAGAAGCCTTGCCATTAAAAATGTGGATGTCCACGTGGCTTGGTGGAGGCCCCCGGTGGTAAGTCACCCTGGGGGGGCCCAGTGGGCCTAGGTAGAAAAAAGGTTAAATAAAATTCTGGGCCATAACTGGACAGGACACTGAGCTGAAAAGGATATCCTGTCCAGTTATGGCCCAGAATTTTATTTAACCTTTTTTCTACCTAGGCCCACTGGGCATTCGGAAGACAGAAAGCTGTTTTGTATCTATCACTAGGATGGATACCAATCTGCCAAAAAGCACCTTTGAGATCGAATTTAGAGAAAATGTTGGCACCATGTTGTTGTGAAAACAACATGTTGGTTCTGGGAACAGGGAACTTATCACTCTGAAGAAAGTGGTTGAGAGGCTTGTAGTCAATGACTAATCTTTTCTTGCCTCTGAGCTGTTCTGAACGTTTTTCAACATAAAATGCTTGACACGCCCAAGGTGAAGAGGTGTGTTCAAGAAGACCTTGTTGAAACAAGATATCACATTCTTCATTTGCTAATCTGAGGTCTGATGGTGACATGCCAGAGTGAGTGGCTTTTGTAGGGTTAACATCTTCATTGAGCTTGAAGGGGAGCTTGATGAAGAAGTCTGGATTTTTCCACAAAGGATTGGGGTGATGGAAATCAGCATGACTATTGGAGCAAAACTGGAGTAGTTTTCTTTGGATTTGTTCAAATGAGGGCTGGATTTCAGACAGAGGGAAGATTTTGGGAATATCTGAAAATGATTTGAACTCTTTTTTGTATCTGATTCCTTTGGGTAGAAGACGAAGGGATTTACATTGACAATAAACATCCCATCCAATGAGGATATCTTTATCAGGCAAAGGAGTTCCAATAACATGGACCCAAATGGTGTAAGAAGGGAAAATCTCAATACCAATCTTATGTCTGGTAACTAGATTAGTAGTGAAAACTTTTCCATCAGCGGCTTTTGAAATAATGGGTGGAGGGTTTCCATGCATCAGGAGGGAGGATTTTTGGATTCATCATGATATTATGAGATCCTGTGTCGAAGTAGGCAATGGCATCAATTGGCTTGGAGTATTTGTCAGGAAGGATTTAAATAGGAGCTTGGGGTCCTGACTGGGAAATGATTTGTGAAGCCTGGTAGGATTCATAGATTGAATCAGTTTCTGAGGAGGCAGAAGATTCTGAATCTGTTGTCGTAACATCTGTGTCTTGAAGCACAAAACTTGTGTTCTGATCAACAACTTCTTGTTCAGAATAGATGGATTCCACATCAGCATCAGTTGGAATGTCATCTGCCAGTTGTTCAATTTGATGAACTAGCTTTGCTGACTTTGCCTTCTTGTTGGGGCATTTCTTTGCATAATGACCCTTTTGTCCACAGATGAAACATTTCTAGGACTTGTTCCATGCACGTTTGGACTTCTTCTTGAAGTATTTGAACTTTTTGTTCTTGTTGTTCTTGTGCTTGGATTTGGATTGTTGAAAGTGGTTTTTCTTCTTTGTCTTGCAGGTACATGTGTCTTTGGATTTGCACTTGATCTGCAGAGAAGGTTGTTTGCAGCTGGTTTCATATCTTTTTCCTTCTCGTAACATCTTGGAGAAAACTTTCTGTGTAACACAGAGTTTTTCTAATGCACTCAAAGAGTACATGTGGATTTCACCAAGTGTTGTATCATTGAGAGTTCTGCCAGAAGCATCAATCTTTCTCTGTAACTCATCATGGAGTTCTTCTGGGAGAGAATTCATGTAGACCTGCTTAAGACTTTGGTCATTGATTCCACCTAGAATGTGGAACCTGCTGGACATCTTTTTGTAGTGAAACATGATGTCTTTCTTTCGGAGAGAGCAACAACGTCCGTCAAAGAATTCTTGTCTGGTTTGTTTGTAGAAGTGATCAGGATCACCGAGAAATTCTCTGAATATGTAACCCATAGCCTGAGAAGCTAGAGGTACACGGACAAACTGGAGTTGTCTGTATTCTCCGAGGGCTTGATACCAATCTCTCTGAGAGCCTGTGAAGCGAGAAACAAATTCTCTGAGAATTGCTTCAAGGTTGTGTTCTGATTTTGCCATTTGTAAATCTAGCCATGCACTCATTTCAGAAATCTTTTTTCTCCAAGCATCTGGAGAGGAATCGTCAAGATTGAACCAAGGACCATTGGTAGGCTTGGTATTATGAGGCTGACCAGGGGCATTTTCTTGTGGTTCTTCCACATATGGGCTAGTGGAGGCATCATCATGAGTGTCATAAGTATGAACAGATGGCTGAGATGGCTGGGGATCTGTTCTTGAAGCCATAAAGACCTGGGTAAGATCTGTTTGATCACGATCTGGAGTGGAAATTTCTGGAATAGTGTTCCAAGAGGACTGGGATGAAGTAGAGTCTGATTCTGGATCAGAGGACGTGAGAGAATGGGGAGAAGTGTACATGGCAGGCCTGTAATGGTCTGTGACTGGTTGTTTGTCTTTTCTGGGATAAGATGACTTTCTTGTGGGTTTTTTCTTCTTGGGAGGAGAAAGAGGAGGATACTTTCGAAAAAGTTCTCCAGTGGATTTGAAGTAGCTTGTATCATCTGGTGGTCTGGATGATGAAGGATATGGAGGTGATGAAGGGAACATCAAAGTCTGAGTGTATGGTTTTGGAACATAAGGAGGTGGAGCAGGATGGAAATGATCTCTGTTTAGCTGGTCCAGTTGTTCTCTGAGTCTTTTGATCTCTCTTTCTTTATCATTAAAATCAGGGCCAAAATAGCCATGATTAATGTATCTGTGAAGATCAGCATCTAGTTTGGAGATCTTGGACTGAAGATCAAGGGCGAAGTCTCTGAAAACTGTATCCATTCTTTGGAGGCTTTGTTCATGTTGAGAAACATGATGAGAGACTCGATCAATCTTCTGATCAATAGAGTTAAGGACTCTATTCTGTATTCTGGCATTATGGGTCTGCCAGTTGAGAACTTGCTCAGCTTGTGAGGGATGTTTTAGAGATCCATCAGGCAAGACTTCAGTGGATTGGATGAAAGGTCTGGAAAATCTGTTCTTTTCAGGATTAGAGGATGGTTCCAGATGAGGGAAGTCTTGATCATAATTGGAGGCCATGTAACAAGGAATGGGCTGTGATTGAGGTTTAAATTGAATCTGTGATTCTGGTTCAGTTTCTGGAGGCAGTAGTCCTTCAGATCGTAGGATCTGTAGAGCTCTGTCATTAATGGGCAGAGGTTTGTTTTTGATAGGGTGAAGACCTATCCAAGGGCTGTCTGGGTCATTTGGTTTGTATGGTTTGCGAGAAGGCTTGCAAGGTGACAAATAACCTTTGAAACAATCTCGACAATCACAATCTGCATCGCACATGTTGGGATCAACATCCCAAATGAAATGACCGTTGATTTTGTCTGTAAAGATTGGGGATCCATCAGCTTCAAAGCTGTGGATGGGAATATCATCTTCTGAAATGACTGGTCTGATCATCAGGGCTTGGAAGATGGGAGGAGCACTGGAACTGTTGGAGGAGGCTTCAGGATCTACAAGTGGTTGATAGATTGTTTTGATATAACCATCTGGTTCTCTGGTATACTCAGTATCTGTGGCAACTACTGGAGTATTGTTCTGGAAAGCCTTCTCATAGTTTGTGATCCATTCAAGTGGCATGATCTCTGTGAGCTTGTCCTTTGGTAACTGTTTTGGAATTTGGATGATGGTAGAGACTTCATCTTCACGTTCTGCTTTGATGAAGATGGTAGCACCAGAATGACCTGGGATTGGAAGATCCAGGGCATGATCTTGGAGGCGATAAGCTATCTGGTGGTGGAGAGTAGCCATGAATGAGTTGGGTTGCATGTCTGCGCCCAAAATCTGGAGCTGTACTTTGAGACAGTTGTGGAGATTGGCATCCCTAAGAGGGATATTGAAATTGGGGTAGTACGTGAGTGAGATACTACCGGCATGAAGCGTTGTGAGACAGGTACCAATAACTGCTTGCTCATATTTTTTATAAACAGTGTTAAGTAAAGCAACTCTTGCAGTGACTGGTATTCCTTTCCTTCCATGCAAGGTAAGGATGATTCTGACTGCACCAAAGTGGAGGTGTGAGTAACCTTCTTTGATCCATTGGTCAATCAAAGGTTGGCCAATTTCTAGATCAACATACTGCTCAGCTGGGGAAGCTGGGATTAGGTAGTTGTCAAGGGCAGTTGACTGGATGTATTCTTTTACTGGAGGAGATCTGTGTCGGACAAGATGAGTGACTTGTCTGGCTAGAGACTTAGATCGTTTGAAAATGTTATAGGGATTTAACAGTGGGACAGAGGTTTCATTAATTTGAGCGGAGTCTAGGATGTGTGTATATTCTACAAGGTTTTGTATTTTAGATGACTGGGTTCTTCTAATAGTAGGTGGGTGAGAAATAGAGGAGGAGAGACGAACATGAGCTAAAGGAGTAGTGTTTTCCATATGACTTAAAACTCTTCTCTTCAATATGTTCTCTATTAGATGAAATAACAGTCTAACTCTTTCCTGGACACCAGGGGAGAGGCTCTGATACCATTTAGCGGGGGTGGCCGGTACCCTACACCGTCTACCTTATAGTCTTAGAGTTTTCCCCACATAGCGGCACTCCTATGGCCTAAACAGGGTACTCACTGACTGACTGTCCACAGACGATATAAGGACCATTAAGCCAAAAGGACCAATATCCATTTTCTGATGTGCAGGATCCTCAACCTAGAGGCAAGCACAGAGCATACTTAGATAATTACAGACTGATATTCATCACCTAGATTAATATTGAAGAAGAAGATGAGAGAGTTTAGAAAGTCATTTTTAAGTTAACACACCTTTTTATATATTCAACCATTTAGCGGGGGTGGCCGGTACCCTACACCGTCTACCTTACAGTCTTAGAGTTTTCCCCACACAGCGGCACTCCTATGGCCTAAACAGGGTACTCACTGACTGACTGACTGTCCACAGACGATATAAGGACCATTAAGCCAAAAGGACCAATATCCATTTTCTGATGTGCAGGATCCTCAACCTAGAGGCAAGCACAGAGCATACTTAGATAATTACAGACTGATATTCATCACCTAGATTAATATTGAAGAAGAAGATGAGAGAGTTTAGAAAGTCATTTTTAAGTTAACACACCTTTTTATATATTCAAAGTTCTCTGGTTTTTACAATGGAAGAGCTCCTCATATATAGGAGGAGGAAAGCAACATACCAAGACATACAAACAAATCAATCACGTGAACAAGTACGTGATCAGGATGCTATCAGCTTAGATAGACAACTAGCTGAAAAGCAAAAGCAAACCTTTTTGGCCAAATTTTACATATCTCGTAGACTTAAAACATAAAGAGACAAAACATTCCTAATAAGACAAAAACCTTAAAGGCTTTGAAAAACAAGTCACAAGGAAACAAAACTAAATAGTGACCTAAATAGTAACTTTGAAATCTTCTTTCAGTTCATCAGTTCACTGATTGAGTGTGTCAGTTCACTGATTGATCTATGTCAGTTCATGAACTGAATTTGTTGACTGCACGAGCTTGATCAGGGACTTGACAGGTTGCAAGCAGCATGATCTTCATCATCAGAATCTGTCGCACCACATATCCAACAGGGCCAAAAAGTAGCCTGAGAGTCTAGGGCCATAGGGTCTTGTGCGTCTTGGAAAAAATCTTCTGGTACCGGATCTGGATCTGGATCTGATAAATCTTCTGGTGTTGGATTCCAGTTTGGAGGCCAGCTTTTGGAGGAATCTCTGGGCACATCTGGGAAGATCAAACATTCATCTGTATAGGCACCATTAATATCACAAAGAAAATTCAACAGAGGGGTTTGGAGCTTAGTAGGATACAACTGTGAATAGTCAAAAGTGGTGTGCCATTCACAATTGATGTTGTGTGTCCAAATAAGGTTTTTGTGAGGATTGTAACGATAGGGCCTGTGAAATATCCAAATGTATGATACAGAAGAGGCTGAATCAGAGTCAAGTTTCCAAACATTGTATTGTCCCATGAGTTTTGTGAGTTGAGCTCTCCAATAGGACAGGGAATCAAACCATTGGAGGAATGTCCATAGGAGGGAGTTTTGTTGAGCTGAATCAAAGAGATGACCATATAATTCATGAAGAGGAAAGACAATGGCATGATGGTGGAGAATAGATAAGCACCATAAAAACCATAAAACTCGAGGAGTGAAGTAATCAAAGGGAGGCATCAGGAAGGGGTTAAGAAAGGGTTTTGTTAGGTTGATGAGAGTGTGATGACATCCTTTCTGGAGTTCTGTCAGATAAACACTGAGATGGGACTTTGCAAAATGTTGGATCTGATTAAGGGTAGGTTGTCGATTTGGGGGAAGAGTCTGTAAAAGCTCTGGAGTATAGGTTAGGTTGTTGAGAGCTGAGAGACCTGGTGAGGGATCTGATGAAGAGGAGGCTGAGGCTGAAGTAGCCATGAGGACTAATGGGATTCTTCTGGTTGAAGTGATGAGATGGACTGGCTGAGGCCGGGAAAGCATATCTGCAATTATATTGTGTTGGCCTTTCACATGTTTAACAGTGAAATCATATCTGGAAAACCAGTCTTTGAGTCTCAACAGTTGAGGATTAGGAGGAATCTTATTGCGAAACTCGAGGATATTGGGAAAAGATGAGTTGTCCATTTCCACAATAAAGTTTCTTGTCCTGAGGTGAAAGTCAAACTTTTGGATTCCATTTTTCACTACGAGAATCTCTTTGTAGATAGTGTGATAGTGCTGTTGGACAGGTTTGAATTGTCCGCTAGCGTGACCACAATATCTTCTATGACCTTCTTTTTCTTCGATGAGGATGGCACCCCAGTGGGTGTCACTGGCATCAGTCTGGAGGATGATTTGGCCGGAGGACGGAATAGTGAGGGCCGGTGGTGACTGTGCAATCTTCTTCAGTTGGATTATTGCATCTGTGTGTTGATCATTCCAGGGAGGAGGTTTCTTCTTTAGGTCACTATTTAGGTCACTATTTAGTTTTGTTTCCTTGTGACTTGTTTTTCAAAGCCTTTAAGGTTTTTGTCTTATTAGGAATGTTTTGTCTCTTTATGTTTTAAGTCTACGAGATATGTAAAATTTGGTCAAAAATGTTTGCTTTTACTTTTCAGCTAGTTGTCTATCTAAGCTGATAGCATCCTGATCACGTACTTGTTCACGTGATTTGTTTGTATGTCTTGGTATGTTGCTTTCCTCCTCCTATATATGAGGAGCTCTTCCATTGTAAAAACCAGAGAACTTTGAATATATAAAAAAGTGTGTTAACTTAAAAATGACTTTCTAAACTCTCTCATCTTCTTCTTCAATATTAATCTAGGTGATGAATATCAGTGTGTAATTATCTAAGTATGATCTGTGCAGATCCTCTAGGTTGAGGATCCTGCACATCAGAAAATGGATATTGGTCTTTTTGGCTTAATGGTCCTTATATCGTCTGTGGACAGTCAGTCAGTGAGTACCCTGTTTAGGCCATAGGAGTGCCGCTGTGTGGGGAAAACTCTAAGACTGTAAGGTAGACGGTGTAGGGTACCAAGCTGAAAAGCATATGCTGATCAACTATGGACACCAAATACTTATATTCTTCCCTACCCCACTGGGACCCCCCAGGGGACCCACTCTCGCCACGTGGCCATTGGCGATAAAGACTCTTTATCGCAAGAGTGGTGGCGAGCTCGACTTGAACTCGTGACTCCCAGGGTCGAAACAAGGCTCTGATACCACTGAGCTGAAAAGCATATGCTGATCAACTATGGACACCAAATACTTATATTCTTCCCTGCCCCACTGGGACCCCCCAGGGGACCCACTCTCGCCACGTGGCCATTGGCGATAAGGACTCTTTTATATATATCATATATATTATGTGTTAATATATATATTATAATAATATATATATCTTATATATAATAATAATGTTTAGTATATCATATATATATATATATTATATATTATTATATTTAATAATATATAATATATTAAAGATTATAATATATATATATATATATGATATATTGAATATTATTATATATAGGATATATATATAGATTATTATATTTAATAATATCTAATATATTAAAGATTATAATATATATATATATATGATATATTGAATATTATTATATATAGGATATATATATTATTAAATATTATTATATCTATTAGATATTATTATATAATTATAATATATATTATTAATATATAAATATAATATAATATAATATATTAGACATGATTGTAATTGTTTGAAAATTTAAAGGGTAAATTGGTCTTTTTGACACTTGTCCCATGTCCCATGTCATCGGACAAGTTGTCCTAGGGTCTTGGGTGGGACAATTTTTTGTGATTTTTGTCCCACCTTGTCCCGTCCTGTCCCTTGCTAAGGACGCGCCAAACATGGGACAAGAACAAATTGTCCCACGTTGTCCTGTCCTATCCCGCGTGCCAAACGCACCCCTAATGAACACTGAAGAGTTTGATTTATTTATTTTCAAATTTTTAATTTTTTTTTTTGAAATACCACTTAGGTAGTGCGATGGTGGGTGGAGGCAGACATTGAGCGTTCTTCCCAACATTGGACGTATGATTGTATTAAGAGTTTTATTTATAATTATTATAATAAAAAATTTTAAATTTCTCTTAAAATGATGTAGGATATGTTTGCAAGAAGCCGAGAATAATTTTGTTAGCTAGCAAAAAAAAAAAAAAAAACACTCAAGCTTAACTTAATCCTAATTTAATTATTAAAAGAAAGTTCAGCTTCATCAACTGCGCCGGTGCGCCCCTTATCAAATCATGGTCATGATTCACGATTATCAGATCATAGAAATAGAGAGACTAAAACATCAGCATGTGATTATCAGATCATGGGTCCCACAATAACATGAAAAGATTCATACAGATATAAGATCAATCCATCACCAAATATAGAACAATCCAAAGATCAATATTCAGTTCAGTGCAACACCCAAGTTTCAATATTCTAAACCAACTAATTAAAAATTTAGAAAGGAAATACCACAAAAATTCAATTCCCTTAGTAAATTCCATATCGACAAATTAACAAAACCAAGGCAAATTGCGAGAAACGCAAACCTTTTCGGATCCGGTCCAATCACTTCTCGGGCCAAACCGATGCATCGGTGGCGAGACGTGACGCGATCGCCGAGTGGTACATTAAATCGTGGAAGGACGAACTCTCTGCGGTCTTCTTTCGTAGCTGCTTCGCCTTCTCTTCTGTGAAGCACCCAAGCGCGAACTTGGATCTGTTCCGACCCGAGTCCACATCCGGATCTGCTGCATCGGCGTATTTCCGCTCGTTCTTGTTGTTGATGTAATCGGCGTCGGAGGACCAGCCGAAGAGTGGAGTCCACCAGTTGGCGGAGGAGGCAGAGGAAGCAGTTTTCCTGCGCGACGGATCGGGTTTTCTTGAATCGGACTCTAACGAAGCCCGGATCGGAGCAGATAAGGAGCATGTGAGATTAGTAGCCATGAGTACAGAGAGAAGAAAAATAAATGCAGAGTGAAGAATTTGAAATGTTATTAATTTTGTGGTGAAATATCACAATTTACAGGAAATGGATGTTATTAGCTGCAACTTTAATAAAATAAACTATTGTAAAAACTTGTTGTTAATTGTTGTACGTTAGGGTTTAATGGGTATTGAAATTAAAAGGGAGTGCAAATTGTGGAATATAGTATGGTTGGTTGAAGCGAGTGTAGGTGAAGAGGAATGCAGAGGATAAAAGGGAAAATGTGGATAAGATTGTACACGTGGAGGTGAGTTGGAGGGTGCGTTGAGTGGTCTATTTTTTCGCTTTTTTAATGACTTTTTGAGATCTTTTGGACGTTTGGTACGGTTGAGTAATGGTCGCGTGACTTGGCGGGATGGGTAAGGAAATGTAGGAACTAGGATGAGGGAAATCAATGCTAGGGACAGAATCGACATTTCACACGGTAGGGCTTGCCTGTAAATTTTTCCTTCTAGAAGCACTCCTCCATGAGTGTTTAACTAGGGGTGTGCGTTTTTGGTTTGATTTGAGTTGAAGCTCAATGTCAAAACAAACAAATATGAATCAGTTTGGCTATATTTCAACCACAACCAAAACCAAACCGATGTGATTTTTGAAACTGATCCAAACCAAATCAAAAAAGATCGGGTTGGTTTGGATAGGTTTATTGCTTTAGATTTGAATTCAATTTTTTTTTTTTTGGTATTATATTATAAAAAATATTTAAATAAAAAATGATAACATAAAATATTAATTATATATATACATGTATATATATACCCCGATTAAAGACATGTTTGAAATCATCTATGTTTTTAAAACTCTAATACATCAATCAATCAGAGGAATTGTATCAAAACAAATAAATAAACTATAAAAGCTTAAAGTAATCGGTAAAAATTATAAAACCTGAACTGAATAGAAAACGTAGGTAAATTTTATATTTTAGTTTTACTTTCTAAAATATGTGGTTTGGTTTGGTTTAGTAAATTATTTCACTTAACCCAAACCAAACCAAACCAAACCACCTTTAATCGGTTTATCCAAAAGACAACCCGGACCACCCATTTTTTATATTTGTAATCGAACCAACCCAAATTTTATGGGTTGGGTTGGTCGGTTTGGTTCGGTTTGGCGGTTTTTTGCACACCCCTATGTTTAACCCATTGCATCAATTTATTGCAACTTTACAGTAAAATGAAGAGAAAATTACATTGGTGGCCAACACTTTTAGGCAAAAATACTAGTTTAGTAACCACTTTTACTCAATGCACCAAAATAGCCACTATTGACAGATATATCGTTAACGGTGGTCATTTTACCAAATTTCCGTCTATTTTCTAACGGAATAGCTAATGTGGCAAACAGAGTGTTTATTAAATTAATAAAAAAAATATTAAAATACAAAATTATAATTTCTCTCTCACACATTCAACCCCACCATCATCTCCACCACTCACCACCGACTCCAAACCCATCTTCTCTACCAAAAACCAGAACAAATCCTCAAACCCATCTCTTTCTCAATCTCATCTCCGTCTTCTTGTTCTTTTCCAGAAATCAAAATCCTCATGTTCGACGGCCAAACGATTGAAAAAGCACATTTAAATCAGAATATGAGAGACCAATATGGCAATCTGTAAACAAATACAAAACTCAAAAATATGATTCACATAAATCCATCAAACAAAAACCACTCATCAAAATATGAACAAGAACAATTTCCTGTAAGCACGAACTTCTAAAATCACTGCTCGATAGAAATCTGAAATTTGTTCACATGGACCACCAAGCATGAGGAAAAAAATTGAATTGAGAAGAAATCGAATTTATGGAAACAAAATGAAATTTGAAAACCCAACAAAAATTCCACAATTACATCAACAATTACACAGCAAAAATCCTTCTAACACTGCCGCCACTAAACCCATCAAGAAAGCACAAACTTCTTCTTCAACAAAAAATCGCAACAAAAATTTAGTTTTTCCTTCTCAAACCTAAAATTTTCAAATTCAATTCTAGGGATATGGTTTCATCTCTCTAATTCCTCTTACCAGAAAACCCTAGTTTCAATTCCTCTTAAACAACTCAAAAAACTCAAATCTCCACCATTGATGGTTCATCATCCGAAGCCGCCGCCGCCGCCTCTGATTTCTCCGACTGGAACAACGACCTTGCTCCCTACCACTAGTCCGGTTTAATTTTGTTTTCAAAATTTTAAGAGAGATTGAGATTGAGAGAAAAATGTGTGAGATGATGGTTAGTGGTAGGTGGTGAGTGGTGGCTCAATGAAAAGAGATTGAACTCGTGCTTGAACTCATCCAATTTGGGACTGGGTTATGTTTGGTATGTAGATTGAGTGAGAGATCGAGAGAGAGATTCATTTCCAAAAAAAAAAATAGAAGAAATCAAAGGGATGGAGATGGGTTTGGATCTGATAAGATAGTGAATAAGATTTTTTTTTTATATAAAAAAAAACAATAAGATTATTATTTTTAATATGTATTTATTGTTTGATTCTTTTAAAAAATATATTTTTTTAATCTTAATTTTAAGATTCTGTTTGCCATATCAGCCATTTCATTAGAAAATGGATGAAAGTAGGTAAAATGGCCACCGATAACGATATGTCTGCCAAAAGTGACCATTTTGGCGCGTTGGGTAAAAGTGGTTATTAAACCGGAATTTTTACCTAAAAGTGGTGGCCACTAGTGCAATTTACTCTAAAATGAAACAACTTCCACACCAATTTTTTTTTTTTTTTTTCCAACTCCAACCCATTGCACCAAATCTTACTCTAAAAAGAATATTCCATAAATATTCATTTTTTATTATTTCTCAGCAATTAACATTTCACCCTTTAATTAACATAATATTACGATGAGTTAAGAAATTAATAAATTTGTAAATCAAGAAATTAAATTTAATTAACTAAAATATTCCATTTATTATTAATTGAATTTCGACATTACATTTCATAAAATAAATTTAAAAACAAAAAACACAAAAAACTACATTTTAATCATCATTTAATTCTCTCAATTAGTATATTCATCCCACAAATGATCAATTAATGTATCTTGGAGTGCAATGTGTGCCCATCCTTAAAAATATTCCAAATTTTGCAAATGACGCTAGTCCAACACAAGTCTCTCAAAGGTCGATGGGTGACTTTTGTTCATCACAATTAGACTCTCCCGGTACAGAGTCTCCTACATCATCAACTCCTAGACTATCTACATTTTCTCTTAATGTAAATGATGAGGATATTGGCGGTAGTTCATCTCAAAGGCCTGTTGGGGTGAAGAAAGCAAAATTAAAAAGGATAGAAGAGGAGCAAAATTCAAAGTTTCTAGAATCTATCAAACAGGATAGTCAATAACTCAAGGAAATGTTTAAACAAGGCACCGTGTATAGGCAAAAAAATTTAGAAATCCAAATGATACGAGCTCAAACTAAGCAAAAAAATGGGCCGTGAAAGAATTACAGGAGGAAAATAAGATTTTTCTAAAAGATTTGAATTCCGAACCTGATCCAAGCGTACAAGAGTTTGTACGAACTGAACACTCAAGAATTATGGCAAAAATAGCTCACCAAGGAAAATGATCTCAAAATACCTCTGGTTCTCTTAGCCAATATATATTTCAATTATCTTGGAGGATCCGCAAATGATCTCGCGGATTACTAAATTGTTGTTGTAATTTTTATTGTATTTTTCCTTCATGTATTTAATGTTTTTATTAATGTTGTGTGTTGCTTTAATTGTTTTGTTTTCAATTTAGTTTTTTTTTTTTTTTTTTTAATGTCATTTAGTAATTTTTGTATTATATACTTAATTTTTGTTGATTATAATATTAATATAAATAATAATTCAATTAAAACAAATATAAATTAATCAAAAGCATTAGATAATTAAAAAGGATACAATTGGAATACATTTGATTTAATAGGAGTAAAACTGTGATTAAACAAAACTTTTAAATAAAAGATACAATCTTAATAGATTTTATTGAATAATGGTCAATATGTGAATAAGTAAAAATTGAGGGACATAAAAATAAGAAAAATCAAGCAGCAAAGTAGCTCTGAAGAAGAGATAGCGCTCGATTTGGCGATGAGAAATTGGAGATGCATTATGGCGTGGAGAATGGTGATGTGATTAAAGTCCAAATCTGTCTACAAAATGGAGAATAGCGATGTGGACCATGTGGTTAGAGATGGCCTAAGTTGCAAGCATGGCTTAAAATACAATACCTACCATTTTTTGTGACATTACCGTCAATATTTATGCATTTTAAGGATATCAATATTGATATGGGATATAATATGCTTTAAAATATTTAGAAAATTTATTTAAATAGACACAATTGAAATCTCTAAGATTGATGTACCGTTCACAACCTAGAGGAGTTGAATAGGATGAGTTCAAATTTGACCATTTTTGGACTATAACTTGTCACACAAGCTATGTAATGACACCGCACATCTCAAGTAGGCTCCACGACCCACTGTCTTGATGAGACCCGGATACGTCATTAATAGTACCAATTATTTAACGTTTGGCCTCCCTCACTTTGGCTCGAACTTGGTACTTATACCATTCTTTGCCAAAGTGAGTACCATTGAGCTTGTACTCACTTTGGCAAAGAATGGTATAAGTACTAGGTTCGAGCCAAAGTGAGGGAGGCCAAACGTTAAATAATTAGTACTATTAATGACGTATCCGGGTCTCATCAAGACAGTGGGTCGTGGAGCCTACTTGAGATGTGCGGGGTCATTACAAGCTATTTGTTGAATACTTGGAAAATTAAACCTTCAACCAAAAAAAAAAAAAAAAAATCCTTACACAACCAAACAAACAAAAACAACCACGACAAACAAAAACAACCACGACACTTCTATATTCAACAGAAACTTCAACAATAACAAACACTCCAATCTCCACAAACTTAAAAATTGTTAGTTGCACAAAGTATATCAAAATATATATAAAGCATCAACCAAACAAATATAAGTTTACAATCCACACATTTTCTAAATTTTCATATGAGCAAAGATATTACAAATGATCTCAAAAGCAATGTAAATGATTTTAGAGTTAGTGAAATTGGCACAAATGATTTTTTACACAGTAAAACCTCTCACGAGGAAACATCCACGGGTTGTGTTCACAACCATAACAACACAATTCACTAGTCGAATAGAAAATACACTCTCAAGTGATCAATCTTCATGATACACTACTATTGACGTGTATAACTCATATTCTACTCGCAAGCCTTTACTAGAAATTGTTTGTCAAGCACTCAACCTAGATCCCTACAAGATCTTATTAAGATTTAATAATTTTACAAGGTATGATCTAAGAGTTCAATAATAACACACAACCTAGAAAACCAAATCAAATCAATCAATGGAAACTAGCTATGCATTTAAACACAAAACATATGAATCTAGTTTAATATCAAGTAGAACTCTATACAAAATAAATCCAGACCTAATTCAACACAAATCATCATCATATATCATGCATCAAATCAAATCAAAGCAAGAGATGTGAAGAATATATATTTACTAAGGAAATGAAGCACAAGTCATGTAAAATCAAGTGTAAATCATAGAACCTGAATTTTATGATCTCTAAAAATGCTTGGGACTTGTTCTACTAGAAAACATGAAGATCTTACTTTTCGAATCACTCAAATTGGAGATAAAATGAGTGAGAAATTGTCATTTGAAATTTGGTGCGCAAAGGAGTATATATGGGCAAGCTTGACATGGATTGGCGAAAGGAGCTCTACGCCAACCTACCTCTCCTACACGCATGGCTACACCAAATACGTGCATGCCATGCACGTAGAACCTAGGGATGGGCATTGGGGATGGATATAGGTCCCCCCATTCTCATCCCCATTTTTTTTTTTTGGTGGGTGGGAGGTATCCCTATCACTATCCCCATCCCTATTTTATCGTTTTTCTTGTTTTTTCCTATTTTCCTTTTTTCCCCGTTTTTCATGTCTTACTAAAACTTACATACTAAAAAAAAAACAATTCATTACAAATTCAAAAAATACAAATACGAAAATATTAAGAAATATATATTATATATTCTTATTAAGGTTAGGGAAAAATGGGGAAATTCAATTTGGGGATGAAAATCATCCATATCTCTACATATTTATCCATTTTCCCCTAAATTTTTGTCCTAAATGGGGATAGGGAAGTGGGGATTTGGGTGTCCGAGGATAAATATCCATCCCTAGTAGAGACACCTACGTGCCTGGCATTCGTCTCCTTTTGGCGTAGCTACCCTCTCTACGTGGGTTGCATGCCCTCTTTGGAAAAGGCTTGCCTACGCCAAGCCTTGCCATCTATGTGGACTGTGAGGCACTTTTGGGGAAGGTTTGTCCTTCCTGAGGCCAGTTGCCTACGCTAAGGCCAATTTCATGCCTAATAAATTTGGAAACCAAATATAGACTGTAAGTCTCGTAGCGGAAAAAAGATAGGTTTTAAAATTATCTTGGACCTTTTCGGTATACACGAATATGAGGAGAGATTTGATTAATACCTTTAAAGCTTTCTCCTTTGTTTGTTTTTGATTCGTTACCACCTAGCCTCCCGAGCTATTACCCACGATTTGATAACTTGCATGTGGGCACGTCATGGATGCAGTCAGCACTAGACGAAGGTATACAGAAAAATGGGAAGACAACATTTTGCCCTCTTCCTTGGATTCGACCGGCACCTGCAAGAGGAAACAAAAAACTTTTTTTTTTCTTTTCTTCCTTGCCTTTGCCGCACCCTTTGTTCTGTATTAGGTGTAGGTTGTTTTTTGTTTCCTGATAAGTATATCTTATATATCAGGATCCTAGAGTTTAGTTAACCAAGTCAAAACAGGATTATAAATCCTTTTTAATTCGATCACCACTAGGATTTGAACCCACCTTTGACCTGTAGGATTTAAAATAATCTGTATTATTTTTAATCCTTTTGCTTTAGTCATCGTTCGAACCTGTAATCTCCTATTAATAAATACATAATTAATAATTCTCAATTATTAATATAATTCAATTATTAATATACTAATCAAATAATCATATTATTTAATTACTTTCCTGAATTAATTCATGTTACTTTCGTAACATAATTAATTTGAACTATCCAATTAATTAACCGTGACCCTTGTTACCAATAACCGTAAAGGCTAGCAAGGGGATCTAATGAACCCATAATTTTGAGCTCCAATAATACTTAGAAATAATTAATTAAACTTTTTAATTAATATTTCATGATTATTTACCTCGGAGCTACTCCACTAAAAACCAGAGGTTGCATTCTCATAATTGTAGATGTTTTATACAAACCCAAATTTTAGTGTCCATCGATATATCTATTATATATGGTATGATCTTTCACAAGTAATTCATAATTAGAGAGAGTTATGTCATAAAGTCTGTTATACCTCTCTAATTATATATTTTCCTTGAAGTACCATTGATTCTCTAATGAACAATTATATCCTTCATTCCTTTACGGAAGAAGGAGAGCACTCTTAATCATTCAAGTCCCGAATCAACCCTTAAATAAACTATTTCTCTACTTCTCGTAAGAAGGAGTAGATTATTCTATTGTGTGCATACCTTCCTAGCCACAAGCCAAACAATGATTCCAAGATGCGGAGTTATTAATCATAAATGCTACTCCAATTTCATAGATGGTATGTCAAGAAACACGATCTAACTTGAAGGAGTCAGTAAGACACTCAAGATTTAGATCACCCATATACAGCTATCATTTGTCTATATATATGAATCTCTACATAAAACGGATCTTGGTGATAGATTCATATAGATCGTGGCCTAGTCCTATATGATCATATCATATAAGGTGCCTCCATTCTCATGTCACCATATGAGTAGTCTAGGATATGACCACTGTACATTACGGAATGAACCGCAATTGTAAATTAACCACAAATAAAGTACCCAGTTTTATTTACTTTCTACAGACTCTTTAAATTATACGTTTTGAAAATGAATATAAACGAGTCCTAATATAATCTAGAGGGGGGGTGAATAGATTTTAATCCCTTTTACCAATTTTTCGAGATTAATCAAGATTACAAAATTACCCCAACTAGTTAACAAATGAAATCATGTGAAGACAATGCGGAAAGTAAATAACACATGATTTTTACGTGGAAACCCACACGGGGAAAAACCACGGGCTATTTAGTGCGCCACACTAGAACCTCAATCCACTACTTGCAAATACGATTACAATCTAGGTTGACCGCATCACACCTAAGATTACTAATCCGTCTTTGCTACCCACGGGCCTTTAGAAGTGAACCTAGTTCATGCTTGCAAACTACCAACAAGGCAAATACAAGACTTGACTCTAAGTGAAGAGATAAAACAACCTAGTGTGAATATGTGCAATATTCAAGATGCTTAAAATGCAAGGTTAGACATTTTAGCTTATCTAGGCATGAATGAACATGTTAGACATTCCTAGATATCATATAACTAAGTGGCATGCATAAAACATAACAAAATAGGCAAACAAAGTCATATATGCAATATCTACCACAATACAACTCACAAAACACAATAACACAATCTTGAACCTAAGTCAAGTCATAAAAGAGCAATCTTGAACCTATTCAAGTAATAAATGAGCAATCTTGTAGAGAGAGAACATGTGACATGATGCAAGAGATGTTCTAACTACAAGTCATGTGAGCAAGATGAAAACCCTAAGAGAATCATACTAGAATCATACTAGAACATACTAGATGATGAATGAATCATGCAAGAATGATGGGTTTTGATGTTTGGAGTAATAAAAAAGTGTTCTTGATACCTTGGCTTTGAAGACACTTAGAAGCTCTCAAAAGATGTAATTTTTGCTCTCTAAAACGAGCCAAGGCCGAACAAGATATATATATGAGATCCAATCAAAGTGAGGTCGTTTTGAAAAAAACGCTTCAGATTCCGTCATTGGCGCTGGTGAGGTTGCGCTGGTCACCTGCGCAAGTCACCAGTGCACAGCCCAAGCGCACAAATTGCGCTGGTCACTAGCGCACGCCACAGGCGCACGACCAGCGTCAAATCTCTAGGAGAGTTGCGCTGGTCACCGGCGCAAGTCACCAGCGCACAGCCAAAGCGCACAACGTGCGCTGGTCACCCGCGCAAGCCACAGGCGCACGACCAGCGACAATTCTCTGGGAGAGTTGCGCTGGTGAGGCTGCGCTGGTAACCCACGCCAGGGCACCAGCGCACACACAAAACTAGCTAAAACAAATTCAAAGAATGTGCAAGTGCGAAGGATGTGAAATACAACCAAACCAAGAAGTAAATATCACACATGCATGCTAGAGAGTGTGTGTGTGCAACTAAATCTCTTCAAAGAGAGTCAAGAACAAGATTATACCTTTCATGATGCTTTTGAAATCCACAATGAGGTCCTTAAGCATTTGAGGAGAAAAACTTCAATCCTAAGCTACCCTTACAAGACTGAACCCCATTGTGATTTTGTCAACGAAATAAGCCAATTAAAAAGTGAGGCACTTACACGTTTCAAACCGAATTCTTCTGTATATGACATTCATATACTCAGTTTGAGATTACATCTAACAATCTTAGATGTTTAGCACATATTATATAAGCGTATGAGTCATATTTATTGAATGAAAATACTACTTCTTTTATTAATGGATTTATAACTGACGACACGTCGTTGCAATGTCAGTCAAAAGATGAACATTTAAGTTCAACCTCGCTAGCGCGCGAGTCACAGGGACTAGCACAGCGGCTGTAGGGAAAAATACCATAACAGTACACGCAGCGGAAGCGAAACTAAAAAAATATAGATTTAGTAGCTTTTAAAATTTTTTCCTTTTATGAACCTTAAACCCTTTTAATCAATTAAAGATATATAATATATATAACAAAAGATTAATACCTCTTGTCGCGTGATCTGATTGACTTACGTCGATGGTAATCCGCAAGATCTTCAATCCTAGCACGAATGTGGATCACCTAGGAGCGTGGTCTCCCTTTCTTTGAATTGCAAACCTGTGATCGGATATAACAAACTTTTCTTTTATTCGTTAGTCACAAAAACAATCAAAAGAAACCTAAGATTATTCCGGTCACTTTTGAGTTCTACATGATCATATCATATAAGGTGCCTCCATTCTCATGTCACCATATGAGTAGTCTAGGATATGACCACTGTACATTACGGAATGAACCGCAATTGTAAATTAACCACAAATAAAGTACCCAATTTTATTTACTTTCTACAGACTCTTTAAATTATACGTTTCAAACCGAATTCTTCTGTATATGACATTCATATACTCAGTTTGAGATTACATCTAACAATCTTAGATTTTTAGCACATATTATATAAGCGTATGAGTCATATTTATTGAATGAAAATACTACTTCTTTTATTAATGGATTTATAACTGACGACACGTCGTTGCAATGTCAGTCAAAAGATGAACATTTAAGTTCAACCTCGCTAGCGCGCGAGTCACAGGGACTAGCACAGCGGCTGTAGGGAAAAATACCATAACAGTACACGCAGCGGAAGCGAGACTAAAAAAATATAGATTTAGTAGCTTTTAAAAATTTTTCCTTTTATGAACCTTAAACCCTTTTAATCAATTAAAGATATATAATATATATAACAAAAGATTAATACCTCTTGTCGCGTGATCTGATTGACTTACGTCGATGGTAATCCGCAAGATCTTCAATCCTAGCACGAATGTGGATCATCTAGGAGCGTGGTCTCCCTTTCTTTGAATTGCAAACCTGTGATCGGATATAACAAACTTTTCTTTTATTCGTTAGTCACAAAAACAATCAAAAGAAACCTAAGAGTATTCCGGTCACTTTTGAGTTCTCAATCTTAAGATCGAAACTCGCGTGAACCTAGATCGATGTAGTATTCACAAGCTTATTGATGAATTAGCAATAGAATACCATCAAAGAATAATCTATGTTTCTTTTTGTTTTAGTAGAATAAAAGCTATCTTTCTATGAGTTAAGAAGAAGAAGAAAAATAAAATTATGCACCACCAAATCTTGTGTGGCCGAAAATTATAAGTATCCTTATATATGTGGCCAAAAATTTTCTCTTCCTTTTTGCACTAGGGTGGCCGAAATCTCTAGTCCAAAATTAACTAGGGTTGCCGCAATCCTCAACCAAAAAAGGAGTTTGAATTGCACCCTAATTCCTATTTTGTTTAAGACTTCCAAACCCTAATCAAACTCATAAATCTTTTATTCCTTATTTTGACTAAAATAAAAGACTTCTTATTTGATTAAATAAATAAAATTAATTATTTATTTCCTTGTCAAACAAGTCTTTTAATTTAAGTATACTACTACCAATAGTATACCAATATGAATCATATTTCCTAATCAGAAAATATTTGTTTCTTAATTAAACAATTAATTAATAAATTAATTAATTCTTATTTAATTAAATAATGAAAACAAAATAATATTAAGGTTATTTAACCACCTTGCCGCCCCATATAATAGTATTGGGCCAAATATTATTTTCTTATTTCATTAAATGCATAGGACTTTAAATAAAAAGCCCACATGTGAACTAGACCCATTCTTACTAAAAGAATCAAGCCCACATGTCATCCAATAATATATAAATATAATTGAGCAGCCCATTACATAAATAATGTGCAAATTATATTCTTAATATATTAAATGCAATTCTAGATGGACCCTAAATTGGTCCGGTAGAATATATCAAGTGATCCATGCAAGTCCGTGTGGATTGGGGATCTTGGCGGGCTATCTAAATTTAAGCTTCAATAGACATAACCTAATCACAATCAACAAATGATTCACTTAGGTCCGATCCATTAATTTTAACTCATTCCACTAAAGAGTTAAAATTGAACTCTTAAATAAAGACAGAAAAGGAAGATGTTTCCTCATTCATACCCTAGACAATCATATTGGAGATAGTGTATCCTCGTGATTAATATCAGTAATCGCTAAGAGTTCATAGACCGCCTATAACTCTCCAAGTTACCATATTTACTCATATGACCACGTTTTGAACTTGGATATTTTGACTTGTCCAGAAGCCATGTTTTCAATAGACACTATTGAAAACTCAAGGTTGAGATTTAATATCCAATTACCTCAAAACGTCCATATGATGATATTATACTCTCATTTGATAAATGGAGCCACGATGTCCATATCTATAAGTGAAGTCCTCTATCGATTAACAAATGAATATCACCAAACTATCGAGGATAGACTATGCGATATAATCGTACTCATTGATAGCTCAAATGATACCACCTGCAACAATAAATCCATCATTTATCTCAGGATTAAGATAGACTCTCCGATTGTCCTGATAATGAAATTACTTTTATCTACTGACGGTTATAGATAAAGTATTTCATTGTGATCCTGTTCAATGCACCTAGTGCACTAGATTCTTTTGCTCGAAGACACTCCGATGATTTTAGACTCATCATATCTTATTTGATCCCACTCAAATGCTAGCAAAAGAATTCTACAACTTTAACAAGATAAAGGTGCCCAACCTTTAACTTAAGTTGTGAACAATATTCAAGACTAACTAAAGAATTGTGTCTACCACATACATATCCAGATGTATGAACAATTCTTCTTTTCTCATAGTCTTTAGACCTTATGATTATTTACTTTGACAATTATTAAACTATAAATGCTATAAGATTTGTTTAAAACAGAAATCACTTTATTAATATGAAAAAGATTGTTAATTACATTATTACACTCTTGCTATTGAGCATAATCCTAACAATCTCCCACTTGCGCTATAGCAAATGTGTAATATCTCTCAAGCCCATATTCTCTAGGTGCCCATCAAAACTCTTCTGAGGTAGAGCCTTTGTGAAGGGATCTGCTAGATTTTCTGCTGACGAGATTTTGGTAATCGTCACGTCACCTCTTTGAACAATCTCCCTTAAAAGATGATATTTTCTTTCAATGTGTTTACCTCTCTTGTGACTTCTTGGTTCTTTCGAATTAGCCACTGCTCCACTGTTGTCACAGTAGATAGTGATCTGCTTATTCGCACTAGGAACCACTTCCAAGTCAATCAAGAATTGGCGGAGCCAAACAGCCTCTTTGGCAGCTTCGCATGCAGCAACATACTCAGCTTCCATGGTGGAATCAGCAATACAAGATTGCTTGATGCTCCTCCATATAACTGCTCCTCCTCCAATAGTAAACACAGCCCCTGATGTGGATTTTCTGGAGTCAGAATCTGATTGAAAATCAGAATCTGTATACCCAACGGGAATTAAATCCCCTCCAGAGTATACAAGCATATTATCTCTCGTTCTCTTAAGATACTTGAAAATATGCTTGACTGCTGTCCAGTGATCAAGACCAGGTTTCGATTGAAACCTGCTAACTATGCCAACAGCAAAACAAATATCTGGTCTAGTACAGAGCATTGCATACATAAGACTTCCAACTGCCGAGGCATATGGAACTCTACTCATGAATTGCTCTTCATGCTCATTCTTAGGAACTTGTTCCTTAGAAAGCTTGATTCCATGTCTGAAAGGTAACATACCTTTCTTGGAATCCTGCATGGAAAACCTAGACAAGATCTTGTCTATGTATGAAGCTTGGGATAATGCAATCGTTCTATTCTTTCTATCCCTTATAACTTGGATACCTAGAATAAAACTTGCTTCTCCTAAGTCCTTCATATCAAATTGTTTTGCTAACCATTCTTTTACTGATGTCAATACACCTACATCGTTTCCGATGAGTAGTATATCATCAACATAAAGAATCAGGAAAACCAACTTGTCGCCCTTAATCCTTTTGTATACACAAGGTTCGTTAAGATTCTGAATAAATCCAAAACCTTTGACAGCTTGATCGAACCTTATGTTCCAGGATCTGGATGCTTGCTTTAATCCATATATGGATTTCTGCAACTTGCATACCTTTTCCATTTGGCCCTTTTCAATGAATCCTTTTGGTTGCATCATGTAGATGCTCTCGTCAAGACTTCCATTAAGGAAAGCTGTCTTGACGTCCATTTGCCAAATCTCTAAATCTAAAGATGCTGCAATGGATAAGAGTATCCTAATGGATTTAAGCATGGCCACAGGAGAGAAGGTTTCCTCGTAATCGATACCTTCTTTCTGTGTATACCCTTTAGCTACCAATCTAGCTTTAAAGGTTTCCACCTTTCCATCCATACCTCTTTTCCTCTTGTATACCCACTTGCACCCAATGGGTTTTATCCCTTTAGGCAAGTCTACAAGGGACCAGACTTTGTTATCGAACATAGATTTAATCTCATATTGCATTGCCTTTTGCCAATGGCGACTATCAACATCCTCCATAGCTTCCTTGTACGAGTAGGGATCATCGTCATTCGGGAGATTCTCCACTGATTCTCATAGACTGATGTATCTTTCGGGTTGTGTTCTAACCCTCCCACTACGACGAGGAATGGTAGGTTGTTGACCTTGTGTTGGATCGGAACTTACAATTGGGTTTGGTTGTGTAACCTCTCGTGGAATTGTATCTCTTGACATCTCATTCAGGACAATTCTACTTCTAGGTACAAAATCATTCATATAGTCCTTTTCCAGAAATTTAGCATTTGTCGAAACAAATACTTTAAGATCTGAAGGACTATAAAAATAATATCCTTTAGTTTCTTTCGGATACCTTACAAATATACATGTTTCTGAACGGGACTCCATCTTTTCTGTCTTTCCTTTTAACACATGCGCAGGACAACCAAATATCCTTAAGTGTTGTAAACTAGGCTTGCGCCCAGTCCACAACTCATGCGGTGTTTTAGGAACAGACTTAGATGGTACATCGTTTAGAATGTATATTGCAGTTTGTAAAGCATATCCCCAGAAAGAAATAGGAAGTGTTGAATAACTCAACATAGACCTAACCATATCCAAAAGAGTTCTATTTCTCCTTTCTGCTACCCCATTTTGTTGAGGTGTACCTGGTGCAGAAAACTGAGAAACTATCCCATTATCAATAAGATATTGCTGAAACTCACCAGATAGATATTCTCCACCACGATCAGATCTCAAGATTTTTATGTGTTTCTCAAGCTGATTTTCCACTTCAGCTTTAAATGCTTTGAACATGTCAAAAGCATCCGACTTATGTCGCATGAGATACACATAGCCAAATCTTGAGTAATCATCTGTGAAAGTGATGAAGTACTCATATCCACCTCTAGCTTGAATGCTCATAGGTCCACATACATCAGTGTGTATCAATCCTAAACATTCAGTAGCTCTGGCACCTTTGGCAGAGAACGTCCTTTTGGTCATTTTACCTTCCAAACAAGATTCACAAGTTGGTAGATCATCAACCTTTAAGTCACTCAAAGGTCCGTCACTTACCAATCTTTTAATCCTATTAAGGTTAATATGACCTAGGCGTAAATGTCATAGATAGGTTTCATCTTTTGATAATTTAACTCTTTTATGATCAGGTTCCGTTATTTCTGTGTCTAACGAGTGAGAGATATTTCTATGAAAGAAGTATAGACCGTTTTCCAATGTACCTGTTAACCGTCAAAATTGGCGGAGGACCAAAGAAGAATTTTCCACCTCTACACAAGAAGGCTATAACAATACCCAACCCCGGATACCACGACAGAGTGGACCCCGGTTAATCCCAACACATGACTCTCTCAGCGGGGTCCACCCCGCCAAGCATCTTAGCTCAACAAAGAAACCGAGAACCAAAAACACTTACTAGAACTCACAGCGAGATCAAACCCGGCTATAGCCGGGCTTCCTATGAACCCCGCTGCACCCCGATACAGAGTTCTACTGATCACCTTACTACAAAGCTGTCTAGATATCCCCATACTGCCATCAGCAGGATGCTTACTAGATGTAGGAAGCCCGCTAGAGCAGAAGAACACCAGGAAGCAGGATCCTAAACACTAAGAACTAAAAGCTCCACAAAAGAGCCAGTAAAACGTCACCGTACAAAGGAGGTACACTCCTTCCCGCCAGAAAGTCCTAATTTGAGCAGGACATTATAATAGGAATCCTACTAGGAAGGTGAGTGATTGACTCCTCCTGGGAAGGAAAGACAGAATTCAGCGCATTAAAGCTCCGATTTTATTTCCTAAAAAAGAGGATCCTGCAAGCGACCAAACCCTAGTCCGAGATTGTAGGAGTGCATGGCAAGCAAACAGGACCTATATATACAACAACTTATTCATCGCCAAGGGGGGATAAAAAGGGAGAAAGAAAGAGAACCAGAGACTCTACTTATCGACAGGCACAGATTTATCTCCACCATCATCCCATTTTCCGACTGAAATATCCGTATTGCTACCATGATCCTTATTTTCAATCGAAACCTTCATGTAATCTAGTGTTTTAATAGATTTATGGTCAGTGTATTCATGTAACGGAGAAGAGAGATCAATAAGACGAATTCCAACTCAATTTCACGTATTCTTTATCATGCATGCATTGACAGGGACCTAGTCGGTATCGAACCACTTGATACCCCTCCGGCCAGGATCAATCTCGATCTTGACCCCTTTAGAGTGGTTATTTGGATTATCGTCCTTTTAACGATTTTCGGATAACAGTACCTTTGCAAATAACTTTGTCATTCTTACTAATAATAAAAACTTTATTAAAAGTAACCGAATATCCAAATTTATTCAAACAAGAAACTGAAATTAAATTCCTCTTGAATTGAGGTACATAATAAACGTCTATTAAATCTAAATGCCTTCTAGAATTCAAACAAACTCTAATATCTCTCACTGCACTTGCAGACACTAACGTTCCGTTGCCCAAGCGCAAATTGATCTCATTTTTATTCAGCCTTCTCCTTTCTTGGAACCCCTGCAAGGAATAACAAACATGATTAGTGGCTTCTGAGTCTATGATCCAAGAATCTGTAGAATCAGCCAAAAAACATGTTTCAAGATAATTCAAATTACCTTCTTCCTTCTTGTTTTGGGACTTTGGGCAATTTCTCTTCCAATGTCCCTTTTCACCACAAAGGAAGCATTTCCCTTTGATCTTGGTTACTTTCTTGGTTTCCTTCTTGGTAGGCCCAAGTTGCTTTTTCTTCTGTTGTTTCTTGACCTTTTGACGGGCCTTAACAGTAGCAACTTTACCAACCATATGAATCTCTTGACCTTTGCCTTTCACAAGGATCTTTTCAGCACTTTGAACATCTTGCATCAGGCTCTGTAAGGTGTATTCCTTTTTGTTCAAAGTGTAGTCCAATTTGAACTGATCAAAGGAATCTGACAATGAATTGACAACCATATCAATTTTTGTCTCACCATCTATCTCAGCGCCATGCAGTTCAGCAATGTTGAGATATGCTATGACTTTCATCATGTGATCCTTCACAGCCTGTCCAGGTTTCATCCTAAGATTCATAAAAGCAGTCACCGCCTCTCTCTTAGTCGTCCTAGACTTCATAGCAAACATCTCCTCTAAAGACATCATTATATCAGCAGCAGACTCCATTCCTTCATGCTGCTGTTGCAACACGTCGGAGATAGTGGCCATGATATAACATTTGGCCATATCATCTGAAGTCTTCCACTGCTCATACTCATCTCTTTGCATTATGCTTGATTCAATATTAGGAGCAGGTGGTTTAGGAGTAGTTAGAACAAACTTATGTTTTTCACTTTGCAGCAACAACCCAATTTTCCTTTTCCATGTTACATAATTATCTCCAATTAAGGTGTTATCATTCAGGATGTTCATAAGTGATGGAGTCATGATTTCTGAATAAAAACAAAACGTATATAAGTAAATAATCATTTTAAAGCACTTTAAATATTTATCTTGAATTAAATGAATAACTCAATCATAAAAATTCAACGGTGATCTAACACCCATAAATGTTACGCCTCCTTTGGGAGTTCGCACCATTTACTAGTTAGACTAGGTCCCACCTAATTGTTAACATAACAACCAGCGTTTTCAATTTTAGCCTTGCAATTTTAATGACAAGAACTCTTGGGAGGATATCAATAAAATTACATTGAGTGTGCTACCAAGATATCGACCCTCAACTTTCTCTCACGAAAATCCCTCCTTGGGGAGTAGATCTCGTTTGAGTCCATTGTCTAGTCTATCCTTGTAAGGAAGTTTATTGCTAAATTCCATTCATGGACGCCCCTTGGGGGGATTACCAATAAATAATTAAGCTCAACTAACCTTGGAGGCCATAGGTGTTACAAAAACACCTTCTCCCACTCAATTATTTAAGGCGTGTGATTAAATCCCATAGAATGATTTACCAAGTTATCTAGATGCCAATTTAGATACCTAAATCATTCAATGCATGTTCATACCAAAAGAGATATATGAGTGGCACTCCTATTCTATATGACATGTTATCATACAATAACAAATATTGTAATATTTAAGCATAAAATAAATAGCAACAATTTTGGCCCATCCTAGAAAAACAAGTAAATTACAATGAATTTGGAATACAAGATCTTTAAGTGGCCCATCAACCATACGCTCATCCTTCGGCCTCCTCCCTTGGGATTGCACGGCCCACAACCCCACATAAGGGGCTGCCATGCGCAGCCCATTAGGCTTTGCAAGGCTGCCGTGCGCAGCCCACCAAGCTTTGGGCTTGCCATGCGCAGCCCAATCCACTCCTAGGGTGCGCACGGTGCTCGTTCTCGGTTCCGGTTGCTTCACGTATTCGATTCTTCGATGTAGAACGTGTTACAATTTAATTTAAACAATAAAATACTGCAGTAATAAATTTTTTTTTTTTTTTTATTCACTGCAGTACTTTTTACAAACAAAAAACTGCACAATAATTAAAAAAATGCTGCAGTAAAAAACTGCACTAAAATTAAATAAAAAAAATAATACCTAGCAACTACCAAGAAGGAATTATGGCGATGATAGACCACCCTTCTTGTTACAATTCCGAAACCAAAATTACATTGAAAATCTAGGACCAAAATCGAGCAATAACAATCCACATAAAACATATATAAATCCATACATCACATGTAATTATATATGCGAATACCTAGAGTGCCATCTCTTTCTAAAACATGCATAATCACAATAAAAAGAAATCGATCCACGTATATATACGTTAATTAATTAAAAGGGTTCAACTAGACTCTGATACCAATTGTAGGGAAAAATACCATAATAGTATACGCAGCGGAAGCGAGACTAAAAAAATATAGATTTAGTACCTTTTAAAAATTTTTCCTTTTATGAACCTTAAACCCTTTTAATCAATTAAAAATATATAATATATATAACAAAAGATTAATACCTCTTGTCGCGTGATCCGATTGACTTACGTCGATGGTAATCCGTAAGATCTTCAATCCTAGCACGAACGTGGATCACCTAGGAGCGTGGTCTCCCTTTCTTTGAATTGCAAACCTGTGATCGGATATAACAAACTTTTCTTTTATTCGTTAGTCACAAAAACAATCAAAAGAAACCTAAGATTATTCCGGTCACTTTTAAGTTCTCAATCTTAAGATCGAAACTCGCGTGAACCTAGATCGATGTAGTATTCACAAGCTTATTGATGAATTAGCAATAGAATACCATCAAACAATAATCTATGTTTATTTTTGTTTTAGTAGAATAAAAGCTATCTTTCTATGAGTTAAGAAGAAGAAGAAAAATAAAATTCTGCACCACCAAATCTTGTATGGCCGAAAATTATAAGTATCCTTATATATGTGGCCAAAAATTTTCTCTTCCTTTTTGCACTAGGGTGGCCGAAATCTCTAGTCCAAAATTAACTAGGGTTGCCGCAATCCTCAACCAAAAAAGGAGTTCGAATTGCACCCTAATTCCTATTTTGTTTAAGACTTCCAAACCCTAATCAAACTCATAAATCTTTTATTCCTTATTTTGACTAAAATAAAAGACTTCTTATTTGATTAAATAAATAAAATTAATTATTTATTTCTTTGTCAAACAAGTCTTTTAATTTAAGTATACTACTACCAATAGTATACCAATAGGAATCATATTTCCTAATCAGAAAAGATTTGTTTCTTAATTAAACAATTAATTAATAAATTAATTAATTCTTATTTAATTAAATAATGAAAACAAAATAATATTAAGGTTATTTAACCACCTTGCCGCCCCATATAATAGTATTGGGCCAAATATTATTTTCTTATTTCATTAAATGCATAGGACTTTAAATAAAAAGCCCACATGTGAACTAGACTCATTCTTACTAAAAGAAACAAGCCCACATGTCATCCATTAATATATAAATATAATTGAGCAGCCCATTACATAAATAATGTGTAAATTATATTCTTAATATATTAAATGCAATTCTAGATGGACCCTAAATTGGTCTGGTAGAATATATCAAGTGATCCATGCAAGTCCGTGTGGATTGAGGATCTTGGCGGGCTATCTAAATTTAAGCTTCAATAGACATAACCTAATCACAATTAACAAATGATTCACTTAGGTCCGATCCATTAATTTTAACTCATTCCACTAAAGAGCTAAAATTGAACTCTTAAATAAAGACAGAAAAGGAAGATGTTTCCTCATTCATACCCTAGACAATCATATTGAAGATATTGTATCCTCGTGATTAATATCAGTAATCGCCAAGAGTTCATAGACCGCCTATAACTCTCCAAGTTACCATATTTACTCATATGACCACGTTTTGAACTTGGATATTTTGACTTGTCCAGAAGCCATGTTTTCAATAGACACTATTGAAAACTCAACGTTGAGATTTAATATCCAATTACCTTAAAACGTCCATATGATGATATTATACTCTCATTTGATAAATGGAGCTACGATGTCCATATCTATAAATTAAGTCCTCTATCGATTAACAAATGAATATCACCAAACTATCGAGGATAGACTATGCGATATAATCGTACTCATTGATAGCTCAAATGATATCACCTGTAACCATAAGTCCATCATTTATCTCAGGATTAAGATAGACTCTCCGATTGTCCTGATAATGAAATTACTTTTATCTACTGACGGTTATAGATAAAGTATTTCATTGTGATCCTGTTCAATGCACCCAGTGCACTAGATTCTTTTGCTCGAAGACACTCCGATGATTTTAGACTCATCATATCTCATTTGATCCCACTCAAATGCTAACAAAAGAATTCTACAACTTTAACAAGATAAAGGTGCCCAACCTTTAACTTAAGTTGTGAACAATATTCAAGACTAACTAAAGAATTGTGTCTACCACATATATATCCAGATGTATGAACAATTCTTCTTTTCTCATAGTCTTTAGACCTTATGATTATTTACTTTGACAATTATTAAACTATAAATGCTATAAGATTTGTTTGAAACAGAAATCACTTTATTAATATGAAAAAGATTGTTAATTATATTATTACACTCTTGCTATTGAGCATAATCCTAATAGCGGCAAGTGAGGGTATCGTTTCGCAGGGAGGTGGGATTCATCGACCGTTACCGGTTCCAGCTATTATTACAACACGCCGAGAGAACTCGTGTGTTGCGGGTTCGGAAAATGTAAATAATAATATAAATAAATAAACTACATACTATAATATGTACATGGATAGAATGGAATGGAGAGATGCATGAAATGTGGTTACACTAGGGACATGACTCAACCGTAGCAATCCTTCTAATTAAGTGCTAGACTCACTTAGTCCCTCAATATGCAAGTATGTAATAGACTCGTGTCCCCTTAATTGATTTATAATCTCTCTCGAGTCTTAGAAATCACATCCACACATATGTATGGATTCATTAAGTACCGTGAGACACACATACGAGCCATGTATACCAGCCTAGTGATCTCTCAACTTTCCGGTCAAATACATTGGTTATTTCGTTGGGCATGTAATGCGCAACCGCGTGGGCCATACTATAGCCAATAATTCATCCACGGGGCTAACCAAATACGGGATGAGATGGCAACCAAGTGAAAGCATTAAGAATACGAGATACCCATATAACACGAATGTTATATGCTCGTGTCCCCTTAATTAATCTCTACCCTCTCTCGAGCGACATAGAGATTACATCCATGCATAAATGCTTGGATTCATTAAGGACTGTGGGACACACACACGAGCTCTCCACGCCAGCCTAGTGATCTCTCATCTTTCTGGTCAAATGCAGAGGATATCACGTTGAACATGTCAATGCGACACCACGCGATATTTAACACACAACCTAAATATCATTCACAAGGTGGCTGACCGAGTGAAAGCATTTAGCAATGAAATACCCCTATAACTACACAAGCACAAGAGGAATTCAGTTGGTCTTTACTCTAGATACAGATTCGGTTTTATCAATCTCTCTAGGATGGCTAAAAATGGGAAACAAGTCCACCTAACACTAATGTGCATCAATGCAAATTGTTAAACATTAAGAGCATTCAAATGAATTAAGAGTTCTCCTCTTGACTTGGGAATTTTCCCTAAATCAATTCATCACCCATTCCGGCCAAAGATGGGCAAATGTGTCTTAAAAAGACTCATTAAGCACAAGGATGTGAACCAAAGCCAATTTAGCAACTAAATGCATAAACTAGCATTTTCTACTCTTTGGGGATAAAATCCCTAACACTCAAATTACTCTAAACATGGTATTTTAGCCATCCATCAACATACAAACAATTATGGGATGCTAAATTACATTACTTCTAATTTAATTTACTCTACTCCTAATCCCATTCAAGTATACATGTCAATTTGGATCTCCACACACATGGATATTGCAATTAAAGCTTAATTCATGAAATTAACAAAGAGTAAAACAAAACCCAACCAAATTTAAGCACAAACAACATATACAACACAAGTGTAGGTTTACAAAATTCCCCAAATTGGGGTTACACATCAAAGAAACGAAAATTACAAAGGAAAGAGTAAATAAAAGCAAACCCTTGAAGACAAGCCTCCAAAGATGCTCCATATCTTTCCTAGCTCGAAATTGCTCCTAATTCCTTGAAATTTCGGTTCTAAAATGGATGGAGGAAGTAAGAAAGGGGGTTGTGGAGGTGTGTGGTGGACTCCCATGGAGGAAGAACCTCCATGGGAGCATGGGTCTCTCCTTTATTGGGTGAAGAAGGTGGAGAAGATGAAAAAGATGGAAGAAAATGGAGTTGGGCGTGAGAGAGGAGAAGAGAGAGAGAGATGGAGTGTGGGATGTTAGGGATTCTTTTTGGGATTGAGAGAAATGAGGATATTTATAGTGGGGAGAGTTAGGGTACAAAAATAGAGGTGAAAAGACATGAATACCCCTCAAGAAAAGCCCTAAAAACGAAATCTGGACGCACTGCCGAAACTCGTGGTACGCATTTTTGCCTAACGTGGTACGCTTTAACATCCAATCACGAAAGTTGGCAGTGTATGTGATTTTCTTCCAGAACATGATACGACGTGATACGCTTTAACGTCTAACCACGAAAGTTGGCAGTGCATCGGGTCTTCAAAAACGTGGTACAACGTGATACTCCAATTTGCCTGACGTGGTACACTCCGACGAAATCTGGAAATTTTCAATGAAAACTCTTTCGTTCTTTCATGTTGCGTTTTGGCCCGGAAACACCCCGTTTCCACAAAATGACTTCCCAAAACAAAATGAACCTACACAAGGCTCACAAAACATATTATATTCACAAAAACGCTCGAAAACGAAAGCAAACGATAGGAAATGGGGACCTCAAAAGGTGTAAAAATCATTCCAATCAATAACATTTTACAAATTACAAGTTTTAGGGCATAAATCCCAACATAGACAACCTTGCGAGTTAGAAACTGAACCTGATTTCCGATTAAGATTCGGAATGTTCCAAACATCTTGGAAATATTTTGAAACACACTGGAATTTCCTGAAATACCCCCGAATCCCACAAGTCAACACAGAAAGCCTTGGAAACACCTGAAAACACTTAGAAAACTCTACAAATCGCTCAGAACTCAATAGGGACAATTTCACATATAATTGGACCCGTAAGAAACAGAGAATCTCGGAAATACAATTTCCATCATGAGATTACCAACCACACAAGCACAAATACTAAAACATATGCACACAAAAACACACACGTGTGTCATTTCTTAAATCTAATTCCTAGAACATGTTCAACTAAGAATTAAATTGATTTACAAACTAATGCATGAGTATACGAATGTGAACATGTGTGCTTCATATAATTTGCACAACGATACAGGGACACATATGCATGAAATGTGTGTGTGCACCTATGTCAAGAGGAAAAAGTCTCAATACCTATATAGGCATCAAAGCCTCATCCTCTTGAAGGCACGATTGCATGAGAAGCCGCCATCCATTTTGAAACTCGAAACCGCACGAATCACCTAGACAACTAATTGCTACAAACAAAGAGTGATTCATTTTTTTTTTTTTTTTTTTAGAATCAAACTAACATAAATCTAAAACCTAACAATATTTCCGTAAAATATTGATATCGTTGAACATGTGGTGTATTTTAATAATATATTGTGGAAATTTCGGTGGAATATCTATGATTATTCTGTCAGTGTAAAAATGAGAAATTGATGGTATTCACATGCATATGTATATAGTAAGGATGGCTAGGGAGGTTTTGATATCTTCAATTATCCTTCCACATAATAATCTATATGCAAACAGATGATGAGTGTGGTGGTCAAAATTATGCTTAAAGCCCAAAGGCTAAACACGAAGTCACCAAAGCCCATTTGAAGCCCATAATGTCTTCGCTGGTCTAGAACAGGGTCTAGACCTTGGTTCAATCAAGTGAGAGGACCAAGTCATTGAGCATTTGACAGAACAGAGATAAGATATTCGAATTTGAATATCACGTCTCTGTATATCTCGAGGTATCTCCAAGGATTTCGATGAGCCTATCCACGTGCATGACCTCACCCTTACAGCTATAAATACGAGACCCCTCATTGAAGGGGTTCTCATTTCTCACATTTTCACTCACGCGAGAGCTTTGATATACTTTCTACTTTTCTAGTGAACCCGGGTTTTATAGCTAACACATCACAATCGACACGACAGCCAGCCGAGGCTTTCCCCAATTCCATCCAACATGACGCTTAGTGATAATACGGTTGAATCATTTATCTTTATTACGGATACCCTTCATTTTAGTCAAACTTGAGTGTTGGAGAGTCTCTGAGTGGCACCACTCCAATCGCTCTACGATAGCTTTCTCTTATTTCTCTTTTGTAGTGTTAAAG